>JALAZF010000227.1:0-1387083 GCA_022829125.1 Lathyrus tuberosus
AACTTCGATGACGACTTTATTCTCATTTGAGCGTTTATTTCATTTGAGTATTTTTCATGCCGGCGACATATAGTAAATTGTGCAAGTCTTAAATCTAAGACTGATCCTCACAAAAAATACGAATAAAACAACATGTCTAACCACTTTTGCTATATCTAATTAAAATTGGTATTTAAAATTTTGTTGAGGATAATTTTTAAGATTTGTTGGTTACTTATGGTTGAATAGATTAGTTGATCCATTGGGGGTTTATAGTCCTCTTGATTTAAGTTTACAAAATGGAATTTTGAAAAATGTTGTGAATGCTTGAGACTTAAGAATATGTTGTTTTTAATGCTACAAATTTAGCAGTTTGCTTGCTATATGGTTTCAACCTGTCTCTTTGGCTTGCTATATGGTTTTAATTGGTCATTTGCGAGTAGACAGTATGATTGGCCGAGTTTAAGGTTGAAATCTCTGTTAATGGAAGGTGATTGGTTGGGCTTACGGTCTGTTAATAGACGTTAAATTTTTTTTTTTTTTTGGAAAAAGCAAATTTATTACTCAGCCAAAAAATAATACAACGGGTTTGATCCAGCTAGCCCAACAAACAAGGAGAACAAACAAGCCCATCAAGACAACATTAGGACACTAACATGTTTTCTAATATGGGGTTTCAACCACACCCTTTGCAAAATACAGTTAAGAATGGAAGGCACAATATTGGACCTATCTACTTAATCTAAATCTAAAGTTGTCATGATGAAAATTTTGCTCATTACCCTAACCCTAATTTATTACTAATAACCCCCAAAGCAAGCATTATTTCTGTGAATCCAAATAGACGTTAAAATTAAGAGTACTGAGTTTTAAAAATAAAATAAAATTGAGTTAAGTGATTGAAAAAAATGAGCTTTTTGAATAAGTTAAGTGATTGAAAAAAATGAAATTTTTGAATAAAAAAAAATAAAAAAAATATAAATTTTCCTTTTAATTAATATATTATTTTCAATTTAAATTAGTTGGTTGATATTTTCAATATAGAATATATGATCGTGTTTAATGGTGTGCAAATGAGTTACAAAAATTTCAAAATTTTCAAGATAAAATTGTTAGTAAATAAGACTTTGTAATAAATGTTTCATTATTAAATTATAATTAATAGAATACATATTTATTTTAATCACTATAAAATGTCTAAAATCTTAAGACTACACTAATAAAATGACATGACTTTGATCAGTTTTTTTTTCTAACAAATAAAAAACATTTAGAATTATCCGACATCTACTATATCAACAATGATCTTTTACCCTAAAAAATAAGAAATTTATATTAATGAAAACTAAAATTTATCTTCATTTTCGAACACACTTTAGAATAGATTAGTTTTTGTAAATAAAAAAACCACCTCATTTTTTTTTAAAAATTTGTTTGAAAATATATTTGTGAATTTTTTTTGAAGTGTATTCAGAAATACTTCAAACTTGATTTAAAAACGTGTTAATTAACATCAAAACAAAAAGCATCATTAAATATGGCTTTAAAATATTTGTTATCTCGGTTACTTTATTCAATTTGTTTTTCAATGTTGGGCTTGAAAACATAGATCAACCAAAAATTTCTGAAAATGTTGAAGGAAACCACTTCTGACGGTCCAGGATCCAATGAGTTGGCGATAAGGATATGGAAATCTTATTTGTTTTACTTCTAAAGGAAAGTATTTCAACTTAATTGGAATAATTTATTTTTAAGGACTCATAAAATTGAGCATTAACAATATTGTTGAACAAAAAAATGACATGGAAAATAATTGACGAGTGTATAAACTCACACTTTTTTTTTTTATAATTTTAAAAATTGTTGATTTATTTTTTTTAGATGCATAAATATAATAAATATTTCCGACCAAAATTGAACTCTAAACTAATAATTTACACTCATTTAACTCAATTAGCACATTCTAATTGAGCTACCTCACCCACCCAATTCACACATTTATTAGTTTACTTATTCACTAAGTAACATAAAAATTTCTCAACTTTATACTTATTTGAGTATTGTACTAATATTCATTGATACTATTTTATTACCTTTTGATTATTTTAGGCTCAAGAATTAAAAAGCTTTCAGCTAAAAAGCAATGCAAACAAGATCAACTGCCGAGCCGGAATGAAAAAACTGACCAAAAAACTAGAAGGCCAAATAAAGTCAAATTTGTTGAGTGAATTATTCTTCGAGCAACGAATCCGAGATAGTGTGGAAATGGAATGGATTGCAAAGATGAATTGGTTGGGCGAATGGATCCTCGACCAACGAATCCTATACATAAAATTGGGTTAGAAAATAAGGCAAATTCGATGAGGGGTGGATCCTCGATCACCGAATCTAGAATAAAAAGTTAGGTTGGAAAATAAGGAAAATTTGCTGGGCGAATGGATCCTTGACTTGCGAATACAAAATAAAAAGTTGAGTTGGAAAATAGGACAAATCGCTGGACGAATATACAACTCGCCCAACAGATTCAAGACAACTAAAAAATATGGTTGAAGATGACTTTGCCACTAAGTAATCCTAAAGAAAAATCTGTTAGGTGAATTATAACTTGCCCAATGAATGCAAACACATTGTGGAATATTAAAATAGGGCTCGACTAGTGGTTTTAGATATATAGATTTTAATTGGTTATATAGTTTAGTAAAACTCTTGGTGTGAGAGATCTAAACTATTTGTAATGTCGAAGGCTGATTGAAGTGGAAACAATTGAGGACTTAGAGATCGTCCGAAGGAGGTTCAACTTCTACACCTTCCTAGCTACTATAGTAATGTGTAGTTAAGCTCTCTCTTGTTTGGGGTTATGTTTGTACAATATTACATATTTTATGAATGTGGTATGATCGAGCGTTATGTAAAATTAATTTAATCAAACTTATTTGATCTTTCATCTTTATTCCTTGAAGGATTAAAGGTAAATCATTGTTTATTCCTTGAAGGGCATGATTGTTTATAACATGGTATATGAAGCTATATGATGCCAAAATATGAAATTAGCTTTACATTTATATAACCATGTATCACGAGCTAGAGTTTAGACATAGATCTAGACGTGGTATTCACATATACTATTGAAGCATAATGCCATCATATTCTTTATTAGACTGAGAGAGAATCAAATAAATAATACGATTAATATTACAATGTTATTTAACATGAAAAACGTTGTTAAGAACATGTGATAATATGGATTGACGATGGAAATAAGCATAATTGATAATTGATATGCATGTAATCATAATAATTGCAACCTAACCGCTAACACTCTCTATCACTAATAGTTCTATTATTTTAATTTATTTTATTTTATGAACAAAAAACTTTTTCGAACAAAACCCCTTTTGTAATTAGAATAATTATAATTAGAAATATGTTGTATCTCTCATTCCATGTGGATTCGATAATTTTACTCACTATATTGTAATTTTTGTTGTCACCACCACTAGAACAATTTCTACTTAAACGAGGTAAAATGAACCGATAAAAAAGTAACTTCTAATTATGGAGTTTTGATGATAACATTATGATTGATAATAGTTGGTACTTTAATGTGTTTGTTTCCATGTGTAGAACCCATTTATAATAATCTCTAGAAAAAGAAAATGACCATCTGCGTCAAATCAAAGAATGATCTCATTCCCCCAGATAAATACAATGATCATCCATGCGCAGACAGAAGAAATGATCATCTATCTCTAATTAATGATATAATTATCTATCCAAATAAATAGATGGCCACATGTGTGAAAGTCAATAAGGATTACCATCTATACAAGAAGGCAAACATTTTTATATATACCCTAAAGGACATGATCATCTACCTGCACTCAACACAAAATGACCACATGTCCCCAATACAAATTTAATCACATGCGCATAGGTGATGAAAGGTCTTTTATGTTAAGTCATCATTCCTTTGAACCACATAGAATGATTCTTTCAGCATTTACATCATGGCAACTGTGTCAATACAAAGAACGAAAGAATAAGGTTCCATATAGATAATACAATTCCAACAACTCTATTTCCCAACAAACAAATGATTGGTACAGACAAATGAATAACAAATTAAATATCCAAGACCTCTCTATATAAAAGGACGAATTCAATTGTTGAAGACTATTAATTCACGATTAAACAACTATATCATTTGAACAACATTCTTAATTTTTGTAAGCTTTCAATTTCATTGTAATATTAGCAAATAACAACACCTAGACACAAATTATCTCTATTCAACATTCTTTCTTAGGAAAATTATACATTTGTAATCAAGCTTTTGTTGAGTTTGCTACTATGTGTGAGTTATTGCTAACAAATATATTTGTAATCTTTCAAAGTCCTCTAGTATGAGGAAAGGAATCCTTAAAGATTTAAGCAAACAAAATCCTCTACTGTAAGGCAAGTAAATCTAAGACTGACTTGTCTTAGTGGTTGTTTGTAATCAGGTTTGATTATATTGGAAACTTCTCACTATGAGTGGATTTAAGTAACCTTTCTAACAAGGTTAACCAGAATAAACTTTGTGAGTGAATATATCCATACTCTCTTTACATTCTGATTGTGAAGGATGATCAGATCCTGTGATGGGCCACCAAAACGTCTGTGATGCTGGGTGTGAGAAGAGAGGGGGTGTACCTGAAAGACACTCCGACGCTCAAGTAAGAAAGGTCAGAGAAAAGGGTAAGTACCAAGTGTGTTCTTAGGATAAGAATTGAAATACCTGACCCTCTCAAGCGAGGGGGTTTATATAATGCCCCCAGCGCGTGACCAATGATCCCTAGGTAATTGCCAAAAACTAGCCGTTATGTCGGGAGCAGGGGTGCCCAAAACTAGCCGTTATGTCGGGAAAAGGCGTAGTTCCGGGCACATGCCTCTGACTGTCCCTAGATAATGAAGCCGTGCGTGACGGGCAAGAATACCGGGGAGGGCAAATGGCCCTGGGGGTCCATCTGTCCATATGTGCCCGGTTGGAGGGCAGAAAGGTAAATTCTGCCCCTTCTTGACTGGACTTAGGCAATTGGGCCGTTCTGGGAGCAGAAGTGGATTGGGCCATGTCCTAGCCATTGGTCCAGTCCGGAAGGGAGCCCCCCAAGTCGTTGCTCTCGAGCATGAGAGTGATGACCTTAAGGATAGCCCGTTAGCTCCGGGGAATTGTGACGGAGTCGTCGTTTGGTGACAACGGGGAGTTGTCTCGTGGTGCCCGAGAGTTCCATTGCTCGCGAGATTTACAACGCTCTTTGGTTTGCCCGTCGTTCGGGGAGACCAACGGGTAGAAGAAACTGAAGCGATGGGGCGCCACGTGTGCCTCGAGCCCTGTGCTGTATTGAATAGGCAATGATGGCTAGTCTAAGGCCATTATGAGCTATCCGAGTGTGCTCCTGTACGTGATTTTAAATGTATATAAGGAGAGAGGGTCTGATCATTTGCACTTTTGTTTCTCTCTCTTCTTCTTAGTCTTCCTCAGAGAACTTAGCTCATCGCCGCCGTCGACCGCCGTTTCAGCCACCGTGAAAAGCTTCGAGCACCTCTTTACAACCTCTTCGACCACTTAAGTCATCTAATTCCTTGCTTTCTTCCGGCTTTTTCATCTTTGTTTAGGATGCATGCGGTTAGGTTAGTTTTAGGTGAGATAGTGGTGCTTTTCTGGTGTCTGTTGGTGGTGGACGGTGGCCAGGCCCATCTTCTGCCGCTGATGTGGCCGCCAGAGCCCTTTAGAGAGCTAAGAGTAAGGTCGTTTTCGGCGCTATTATGACGATGGCGCATGTGTAACCGGGAATGTATGAAGTTTCCGGTGGATCTTCAAACGGAAACTGGGTAGTAGTTCGGGGGAAGTTCCTCATGGTATGAGGGTTTTGCACCGAGCACTCCCCCATGGAGACTCTTGTGTTTTTGTTTAATTTAGGGCTTAGGCCAGGGACGCCGTCCTCGACCCTTTGCGTGCCCTTTTACTTGACTAGCGGGTGTAAGGGTGGATTTGATTTTTGTGGTCGAATTCACTTTTGTCCTTTGCTTTTCAGGTGATCGAGATGGCGTCCGGGCACGAAAGAGAGATCCTTATAGATTCGTCCTCGGAGAGTAGCGAGACAGAAATTTCAAACGCCCCCAGGGAAGTCGGGGATGACGGTGAGCATGATTCCGCAGAGGAATTGTCGGTGGCGGAGCCTGCCGAGCATGAATATACCTTCCGCGTTTTACACAGGAGATGTTTTCATGGACGTAGGACCGGAGGGGGGGGAGTGGAAGGTTGCATATCCCCTCCCAAGATGATCGGGATTTGCACAGATTATGGGGAGAGATTCTCCATGTATGAGTACGCCTTTAAGGAGCTAGGGTTTGAGGCTTTCTTTCACAGAGTTCCAGCAGTCATTTTTGTACATCTGGATCTGGTACCATCACAATTGCACCCTAACTCACTGGCGTTCATCCACGCCTTCGATCTGACCTGTGAGTTCCTGAAGATAGGAGCCACTCTGCCCTTGTTCTTTACTATCTTCCACCTTCAGAGGCAGGTCACGGGGGAGGAGATATGGTTGGGTTTCGCTGAAGCAACCTCGGAAGCTAGTTAAGCCCTTTCTCGGAGTCTATCCGGACATTCAAAGAGAGGTTCTACGTTATTGAGCCCGTGTCGGAGCGTGCCCAAGATAAAAACGTATGTTTGGGCAGTGTCCATAGACGAGAATGGTAATGTCATGTGTGACGAGGAAGGGGAAGTGATCGGGGATAAGGAGTTCAAATTTCCCTTCCATTGAAGTGGGAGTCATTTTGCTCGGGAGCCTGCTGGTTATGTCGCTCATCCGAGCATGTTGGACGATCAAGACTTGGTCGGTTATGAGACGTTGGTGAACTACGTTAATTCTTTTAGGCTTGCTGACTGCTGGACGAAGAAGGGTGATCCGATTTTCGAGGAGGATGGTAGGTAGCCAACGGGTGGAGTACCGTTATATTAATATGAAGTCGCTTTTGGAGTGCAAGACTCCTGCAGACGCTTTTAAATTGCTCGGTAGTTTTAGCTTTTTAACGTTCCCGAATTGTATTTTCTTCGTCGTCTAATATGTTTGTTGTGTTTTCGCAGGTGAGATGCCTTCTGCCCATGAGAGAATGGTGAAGAATGCTCTGGCGAGGAATAAGCCTGGGACGGCCGCTTCAAAGTCTCAGTTTACACAGTGTGCTCCTTCACCCCATCCTGCTACGGGGAGGCTCTTCGCCTGCTCCTGCCCAAGGATCCCCTTTGCCTTTGACTGCGAGGTTTAAGCGGACCAGAGCTAATGAAATGATGGACCTCAACTAGGCACCAGAGAAAGGGAAGTTCGAGCTTCCTCCTTATGTCCTTGATAGGAAATTCTTTGAGGGGACGTCCCTGGTGGTACCACGGGCAGAGTCTCTCTAACTGGAAGGTATGGACCCGTTCGAGCAAGAGGGCCCTGCTGGCGTTGGATGCCTCTGTGTTGGTCAGGCTCCTAGAGATGGCGGCGATCTATGCCGAGGGAGATTCCTACTCCGAGTTTGAACTCAAGGAATACCCGAGCGACCATAGCGTCTTTGGAAGAGACGGCGAGGAAGTCCAGGGAAGAGGCCAAGGCTTCCAATGATGCGAGAAAGAAATCAGATAAGGAGGCTGTCAGGCTGAAGGGGGAGAACGTTACGCTGACGAAGAGAAGAAGGCTGTCGAGGAGCTGATTGGACCAGCTGAGGGCAGCGAGTGCCCCGACTGAAGATGATCCCGAGGACGTGAAGGCGTTGAAGGCGAGGGCCGAGCTTGTCGCCCGTATGCTAAGGGCAGAGGAAGACGTTATTGCCATTGGAGAAGAATCGTTCAAAAATGTTGTGGCCCAACTCTGGCTGGTCAATCCAGGGGTTCAGATCTCCACGGAGGGTACCAAATTCTTGGGCCATGTCAAGGATAGCAGAATAGTTAATCCGGATTTCTTCGATATTGGCGACGAGCATGCCCAGATTCTGAACGAGGAGAACTAGGAGCTTGAGCCCAACACCGAGCAGCCTGAGCAGATGCAGGAGTGAGATTGGATTCTTTGTTTTGTTGTAATGTATCCGGCCCGCATGTTGTGTTTTGATGTAACTTTATTTTGTTTGGGGGCATGGCCCCATTGTTTTGTAATACGCACAGCTTGTGGCCCTTGTGGTCACTTAAATTTAATGTATGTATCCGGTTAGTGTGGCCGGTTTTGTATGTTTGCGCATGGCTTTTACTGCTTATTTTGCTAAGTGTTGTACTGTTGCTCGATATGCTTTTGTGCCAGTAACAGGGATCACTTTGATTGTTTTAAGCTTTAGGGAATTGCTCGAAGTAGATGTGTTCGTAAGTGAGGGGGACTGGTCGAACGACCGGGGAATTTTCGGGCGAGAAAGTGGAGCTCAGTCGCGTTTGAGGCTTGAGTTCGCGGCGTGAACTCCCATCGCGAGCTGGGTGTTCTGCCTATCGTGGTACTTTAACGACGGTGGTGCTCGGTTGAGTGACCGCTGTCATACAGGGACCTGGCTCGTTCTTGAGCGGGGTCCTGCCTTAGCTGACATGCAACGCTTGTACCTAGGCGTGCATCATTGGTCGGACGTGACGTTCGTAGTTTTGACGAAGCAAACCGACAGTTAAGGCCTTAGCTATAGTATTGTTTTAGCTTTTCAGCGTTCCATGGTCGAGCAAGTTCTTCCCCGTTGAGATGTTCTAGGTAGTAGGCCCTATTCTCCGTTTTCGCTCGGACGCGATAAGGTCCTTCCCAATTAGCGGCGAGTTTGCCTTCGCGAGAGTCTTTATGGTTTCTTCTCAGGACAAGGCTGCCCACCTTCAAACTCTCGTTGTATGACTTTGGCGTCGTGCCAGATGGAAATTTTTTTGTTTTAATGAGGCTTCGCGAAGGGTTGCCCCTGATCGACTTCCTCGACGAGGTCGAGTTCCTCCCTTAGTACCTTGTCGTTTATTTCCTCGTCCAGGGGTGATTCGGTCCGCCGGGAGGGTACGTGAACTTCAATGGGAATTACGGCTTCGGTCCCGTAGGCCAGGCAGAAAGAGGTTTCCCTGGTTGAAGAGTGTGGAGTCATGTGGTATGCCCATAGGACGCTGTGCAGCTCCTCGACCCAAGCTTTCTTCGTTTCGTCTAGCCTTCGCTTGAGGCCTCGAAGGATGACTCGGTTCGCCACTTCAGCTTGCCTGTTAGTCTGGGGATGTTCGACGAATGCGAAGTGTTGTTTCGTGCCCAGCTGGGCGATGAAATCCTGGAACTTCTTGTCCGTGAACTGTGTCTCGTTGTCCGTGACTATTGCTTGGGGAATGCCAAAGCGTGCGATGATGTTTCATTTGTAGAAACACAATATGTTAAGGGTTGTTATCTTAGCTAGAGCTTCCGCTTCTATCCATTTCGTGAAGTAATCAACGCCTACTATTAAGTATTTGATTTGGTTTTATCCTACTACGAATGGCCCCAGGATGTCCAGGCCCCACCAGGCAAATGGCCACGGGGAGGACATAGCCTTGAGCTCGTTAGGTGGAGCTAGGTGCATGTCCCCGTGTCGTTGGCATTTAACGCACTTCTTCACATGTTCTTTAGCATCTTGCTGCATGGTTGGCCAGTAGTACCCTGCCCGAAGGGCTTTCCGAGCGAGGGATCTTCCTCCAATATGTTGGGCGTTGATTCCTTCGTGGATTTCGCACAGGAGGTGGGCGACCATCTCCTCCTCGACGTACTTGAGTAGTGGAATGGAGAACCCTCGCCTGTAGAGTTTTTCTTCGACCAGGATGTAGGATCAGACCCTGCGCCTGACTGTGTTGGCTTCTTTGGGATCGAACGGAAGTTCGTCCCTAGCGAGATAGTTATATATGGGGTCATCTAGCAGTTGTTGCCGCCGATAACTTGTACGTCGAGGGTTGGGGATGCCTTCTCCATACTAGGTCGAGGAAGTACCTCCTGGATGACGGACTTGTTTCCGCCCTTTTTCTTCGTGCTTTCTAGTTTAGACAGTACGTCTTGATCAGTGGTTTTCATACGTTATTTCACTATTTATTTTAGTTACTATTTTGTTATTGTTTATTTGTTTTATATCTCTTTTACCGCATTTTATGCCTTGGTTGTGTTCTTTAGTGTTTTCAGGTTCACATAAACATTAAGGAGGAATCAGAGCGAAAAATCGAGAAAAATCGCAAGATTCGGGATGAAATTAGAATGAAGACAGCGGCCTGTCACGGCCGCCCGTGTCACCTTACACTGGCCGTGTCAGGAAGAAGCCAAGAGAACGAAAATATGAAGAAAAATAGTGGGCTGACACGGGTGCCCGTGTCACCTGACACTGCCCGTGTCACCTGACACTGCCCGTGTCATCTCCTGACACTGCCCGTGTCAGTTGACACTGCCCGTTTCAGCAAATCTGGCACTGAAGAATTTTTTTTTCAAAATAACAGGGAGCCAACATGGTCGCCCGTGTCAGCTGACACGGCCCGTGTTGGCTTGGACGCTTCATCTTCTTATTTTCTTGAATTTTTGACCTTTGTGTTCCATGAGGGTATTTTGGGCATTTCCCCATTAATATATTAGACCTGAGAGTATTTTAGACACTTTCTGAGAAGGGGAAATGCGACTTTGGATTTTACGAAAGATTTTACGTGAAAGGGTGGATGCTATCAAGTGATCGGGAGAAGGAAGATTTTTCATGAGCCATAGCGATTGAAGATCAAATTCATCTGTAAAAATTCTTGTAATGTCTATCTCTATTGTTGTAATCACTTTTAGTACTATGAGCGGCTAAACCCCCCAATGCTAGGGGGTGTCCCTGAATTGCAATTGTAATGACTATGATTTTCATTGTTCTATGAGATATTACTTTTTCCCTTAATCTTTTGTTATGCAATGTTTTTAATGCTTTTTCGATCAAACAAATTGTTGTAATCGCTTTTAGTACTATGAGCGGCTAAACCCCCCAATGCTAGGGGGTGTCCCTGAATTGCAATTTTAATGCTTTTTCAATCTTTTGTTATGCATTATTCTATGAGATATTACTCTGTGTCATACCCTAAATTTTGACCACTAAGATTTCCCATCATTGTGCAAATCATCATCACAATATGGATGAACCATTAGTCTCCCCAAAGATGGGTGAGCATCCACTACAATTAAATTTAGGGTTTCAAGCCCACTAAGAGCCTTAGACAAAGGATTAATCAAGGAATTACATGATCTTCAACTTGTCTAACATCTCAAACATCCATAAAGGATAAAGAGGACTCCCACATCAAGAATCAAGCACAAGGTTGCAACATTCCAGGTGGATTAAGCCTCAAGATCGCTAGTGTCACCAAATTAGGGTTTTGGTCGACCAGGGCCTCCAGATGGAATTCCTCTGGGCATGAGCCAATGCTTCAAAGCATAACCTATGATGCTCCAAGGGACATCATGAACCCAATCATCAAGTTAATTTGGCTTTAGGGGATGCATTCACTAAAAATCAGGAATTAGGGTTTCTTGACCTAATTCACCCCTGAGTTGACTTTTGGGACAAAACATGAGCCAAGACATCAAGAGGGGATTTGAGGGTCTCAAATACATCACATTGATCCATTTACAACAATGGATTGATCCAAGAAGCTTGAGCAAAAAGTTTCAATTTCATCTGAACCACAATTAGGGTTTTGTGGAAAAAGTCAACTGTGCCTTTGACTTTTGACCAGGACATGCTCCCAAACCCTAGGACATGATTCAATACACCCTATAACACCTATTAAATCAATCCATCAAGTTTGATTTAGGTCAAGGACTTGATTTCATAGAGGACCGCACAATTTGGAATTCATCTGACAAAAAGTCAACTGTGCACAAAAGTCAACTTTGACTTTTTGAGATTTTTCACAATTATGGTTCCTTAACCCTAAAATGATGTTAATGTGTGATTGGAATCATCATTCATCAAGAAAAATCAAGAAAAGTGGGATAACTTGTAAAAGGGGTAACCATAAAAAACTTAGAAAGTTTTCTAAGTTATGGAATAAAGTGGCTAGGGTACCAACTTTGGAGGATCATAACTCCTAAACCACAAGGCCATTTTTTCCCATCCAAAGCTGGATTTGTAGCTCTCATTACCCTCTACAAAAACTTAAACTACCACTCATTCCAATTCCCCATGGATTTCAAGTTATGGAATGATCAAAATCAAGAAAAGTGAAAATGTCACTTTTTTCCAACACTTAGTGAAATTTTCACTAAGTCAGAATCTTCCTTCACTTTTTTCCAAATGTAGGGGCATTTTTCACTTGGATCCAAAAAGTATCAAAACCAACTATGATCAAGCAGTTGTTGTATCATATAAGGGCTTTTCAAAATGGCCAAGAACTCCATCAAATTCCACTTGAGCCATGAGATATAACAATGGCAACATGCCTTGTTGAAAACTGTCAAGGCAAGGCAAATTTTGGAGTTTTGCTCGATTTGCCAAATATGTGCAATTCCAAGCAACTCTATCCATCTGAACACCTTAAGGGGGGACCAATGAGGAACCAACTCTGATCCTAAGCCTCCCAAGTCTTTGGAACCAAAAATAGCATGCCAAACCTAGAATTGCCTAAAAGAGGGACAAGACTCCAATTTTGGATTGGAGCACTCAATGAATACACCAAGGTGGCATGGATTGAGCCATTGCCAACTGAATTTAGTTAAGACTTTTCCAAGACCAAGGGAACCAGCAGCCTGTGCCCTAACCTCTAGTCAATGGCTAGAGGAGACTTGGATTCTCATTGCTCAACATTGGCCAAACCTATGCAACAGTTGCCATTCACTATTCCTTGTAAAACAAACTTGCTCTACTATAAATAAAGCTCACTTGTGATCAGTTTGAGTACACCAAAGCCATCAAACAGATGCTTTCCTCAAAATCACCTTCTCACTTCCAAATTTGCCTTCCAAAGCAAGCCACTATCGGGTTTTGAGTTTGAGAGCAATTCCAACCAAACCAATCACACACACACACACACACACTCACACACACACACACACACCTCATAAACATCATATAGAAGTGATCCAAACACTCACATAATATCTGGAACACCAAAATCACAAAATCACTAGCCAATCACTCAAGCCTTTGACAAATTTACAGTTGGGGCGCCATCTCAAGTTCCAGATCATTTCAATCCATTCCTAGCATCCAGACACACTCCATGGCACATAGGGAAGCTATCCACATAATTGGAACCTAGCTGTAACACCTCTAACCCAAAACACGATCACCAGCTGCAAGTGGTAAGCATGAGCTCTTCTAACTCTATGATCCATGCATTTTTTTACTGCACAATAATTTGGCCATATGTTCATAATCATGCATAGAGTGTTTACCCTCAATCAATTGCTTTGTATGAATCGTGTATGAAATTTCTGAACCTTCATGCAGAATTTAGGGTTCTTGAGGTTTCTCTTTGATATCTTATTCCATGCTTAAAATAAATGAAATTAAAGACCATAGACATGATCGTGAGGTGAAAACGAGCAAATTGATATGTAGATTGCATGATATAATCAAGTATTCAGTGATATTGGATAGAAAACGCAAATCTGGGAAAAACAGAGCACGCGGGCAAGGCCAAGATGTTTTTGGCGCCCTTTTTCAAATATTTGAATATTTGAATTTTTGTGATTTTATTTAATTGATTCAAAAATCAATTTCCCAAAAAATCCCAAAAATATTATTTATTTCATATAATTGATATTTTTGTAAAGAATTAATATTTTAATTATTTTTGACATTTAAAATATTTTTTCCTTCTTGATTTTGCAAATTTTAATGACTTCTAAGGTCAAAACTTGATTTTTGAAACATTAATCCAAGATCACAATTTGTTTTCCACATGTTAAACAATTTTGATCATTTTAATTGAATTTTTTATTCAATTAAAATACATTTTGGAAACAAATTAGGGTTTTGATTAATTCAACCCTCATCAAACCTTTTAGAAACATTTTGGGCCTCTAATAGAGTGTAAGACCCAATCCTTTGTAAATACAAACCTATTTTAGGTCTCAAATGTTGTATAAGTCCCGTTGTATTTCAAAAGTTCGGCGCGATCATCGCCCGTTTAAAACAAACCATCTGGGCCTCTCCTCGAGCTATAAGACCCATTAAAAATCATTTTTGGGCCTCTAATAGAGTGCAATACCCAATCCCCTTTTGAAACCAAAAACGTTTGGGCCTCAGTCGTTGTATAAGACCCACAGTGTTTTCAAAACCTCGGCGCGATCGTCGCCCTTTTTAAAATAAACCCTGGGCTTCTCCTTGATCTATAAGACCCATCTTTATTCACTTTCAATCATTTTTGGGCCTCTTGAGAGAGTGTAAGACCCACCCCCTTGTACAGAAAACCTTTCTTGGGCCTCAGTCGCTTGTATAAGTCCCTGTACAAAACGACAGTGCGATCACTGATAAAATCCTGGGTCTCTCCTTGAGGTGTAAGCCCTAATTTTCCTTTCAAAAGCACTTTCTCCTTTGATTTTGAATATAATATTGTTATCAAATCTTTCTTTCTTGAACAAACTAACCAAACAACATGGAAGCTCTACAACCGAGTAAGTGTTTACCCGCTTTCGTTTACCGTTTTCATATGTATATAACTGTATTATAGGGCTGTTTCACTATAAGTCTTCTTTCATAAACTCATATCGACTGTGTAATACTAGTATAGATATTTAGAGTTTCCCCGGCAACTACGTCTAGAACTAGACAAAACCTCGTCTCCTTACATCCGATGTCCTCCCGGATATTTCAACATAACCTAAACCATGAGAATTTTCTTTTACAACAATTTTAGATAACTAGATATAAGAAATCTCCCCCTTGAACAGTTCATATATAAAAGGCCAATGCTCCAAGTGAAACCCCTTCTGGAATTGTTCTTCAGCCTCCTCTTGGGCTTAGTGCAAGGACCCACAGGCTTCCTAAAAGCATCCCCGCCTCCTCTTGGGCGTTGTACAAGGACCCATCGGCTTCTTAGAAGTTTTCACAGCCTCCTCTTAGGCTTCGTATAATGATTCTTCCTCCTGGAAGATAACCTCCTCTTGGGCTTCGTACAAATTGTACCGTCGGCTTCTTAAAAGTTTTTCTCGCCTCCTCTTGGGCTTCGTACAAATTGTCCCGACGACCTCTTAAAGGTATAGGAACAGAAATTAGTCATCTTAATAGAACAGTCTTTCAAAGAGTCTAGATCTTTCTACCGCGAATGTACTGTCTCTTGATCTCTCTTAAACATAGTACGAAAGATAAAACCCTAGACTTGGACAGTCTAATCTCCTTGAGTCTCGAAGACATTCTCAAGTTCCTTTCAAAAATAGGAAAAAACACCCGTAGACTTGGGCAGTCTCAATACCCTTTGGATTCCCCGTTTCCTTAAAGAACATGGAATAATCCCGGTCCTCAGATCAAATCCATGAGTACAACATTACCCATATAAGAACTGATTTTCTCTTTTAACCAACATATTGGACCTGTCACTCAACTGAAACAGTAACCCAAGCCTCCTCTTGGGCTTTGTACAATGATTCTCCCCAGCAAAGCTAACCTTTTTAGCCTCCATCTCGGGCTTTGTACGAGATACCAAATCACTCTCTTATTGAGTATAAAAGACTCTCTTGTTGAGTTAATCCTTTTTTAGCCTTCATCTCGGGCTTTGTACGAGATACAAAACACTCTCTTGTTGAGTATAAAAGACTCTCTTGTTGAGTCAATCCTTTTTTAGCCTTCATCTCGGGCTTTGTACGAGATACAAAACACTCTCTTGTTGAGTATAAAAAAACTCTCTTGTTGAGTCAATCCTTTTTTAGCCTTCATCTCGGGCTTTGTATGAGATACAAAACACTCTCTTGTTGAGTATAAAAAGACTCTCTTGTTGAGTCGATCACCTTTAGCCTCCATCCCGGGCTTCGTACGAGATACAAATCACTCTCTTGGTGAGTATAAAAGACTCTCTTGTTGAGTCAAACCCGTTTAGCCTCCGTCTTGGGCTTCGTACAAGACACATATAAAAACACTCTCTTGTTGAGTAAACCCTTTTAGCCTCTATCTTGGGCTTCGTACGAGACACAAAAACATCCTCTTGTTGGGTCAACAGCCTCCTCTTAGGCATTGTATAAAGAAATCCTCGTTTGATTCACACAACCTTTTAGCATCAAATCATGCTTTGGTCACAGCATACAAACATCAACAACTCCTTTTCCCCCCATCTAATTGCTGTAAGCGGCAAGCCTCTGGATTATTTACATCCATGCCACTGTCCCTCTTTTAGCATGAGAAATTCCTAAGGAAAGATGGCATTGCTCTAAAATGAGTTAAAGTCTTCTCCTTCAGGTTGAAAATCCCCTATAAAGGAAATTATGGCATTGCTGGATTCGCATATCCCAGTTAAAGTAATTCTCCTTTATAATCAGTCACCCAACAGTTGTTCCAAACAGACAAAATATTCCTCTTTAGAGATAACAAATTCTCTCTAAAGTCAACACCCTTTTAGCTTCACATCTTGGGCTTCGAACAAGATACAGATAGACCCTTCAGCTTCACATCTTGGGCTTTCAAAAAGATATAAACCACCTTCAGCTTCATGTCTTGGGCTTTGAACAAGACACCAAAACACCATTTCCTCCCATAGAATAGGAGGAACTATGATCGCTCTGATTTCCCTATCCCGGGAATATGTAGGCATAATATTGAAAAAGAATCTTAGCGAGCAAACTAATAAAAAAACCCCCAAAGTCCCCCACCTCCAGCCAATCTAGCACAGTATCCCAACAAATTCCCCATGAACAATCCCGGTATTTCGTTATGAACAAAATAAGCAGAGAGAGACCCACGAACTAAAGCCGCATCTGTAAACCAACAGTTTTGACTGTTTAACCTCAGTTTGCAAGCAGGGTTAATTGGAGACATATATTTCCCTTCCTTCATCAAGCTTCAATAGGATAAAAAATGAATCGAACTGTAGTATTAAAGCGATAGTGATTCGAAACCAAAAAAACCGCGCTACAGAAAAAATGGCAACCACAGTGGGAGAGACTTGTTCTTCTCCCGTCTCTTAGGAGGAAACCTTAAGTTTAGACAATTTCACAGGAAAAATGGCACCCACCGTGGGGCCAAACAAAGGAATTTTGTCTCTCTTACCTCTTTGGTTGAAACCTTCTCTTGGGACGAGCCCTTGGGTTCACAAGGTATCACCGAATGACAGTTCCATCAGGAAATGTCATTATTGCTAGGATCGGCCCTCACTAGGATCTTAGGTCAAAAAACCTTTAAGTTGGGAAGGTACCACAGAGTGGCGCCTCCGCCGAGGAGCCATTTTCTGTTAGGATCATAGGATTCATAGCTCTTAAAAAGTCTAGGACATTAGGACAAATATATATACTGTTTTTCCTAATTGATATCTGTGTTTATTTTTCTGCTAATGGGAATGCGTGTGATGCCGCATGTGGAAAGATTGAGTATACACCTAGGAAAAACCTCTTTCAGTAGTGCGGAAGCTATCGGAAATAGTTGTCACGCGATACTACCCTCTTTTGAGATTCTTCGAAATACATCACCTAGCACAGTTCCCGGCCCGCTGATGTTATATCGACAAGAATCAATGATTTTGAGAGACAGGTACAAAAATCACTAGTATAAACCTTTGGGATGGGTAGAGCCTTGACTTCATGACACCGACCCTTTGACCCCATGTTTTTGTGTGCTGCATTCATGCATTCATTTAAAAAACATTAAGCAAAGAAAAAATTTCTCTTCTAGTCTGTAATACTGATCGGTCATTTTCATTCGTTATTTCACTATTGGTTTTAGTTTATCTTTTGTTATTGTTTATTTGTTTTATAGGTCTTTTACCACATTTTATGCCTTGGTTGTGTTCGTTAGTGTTTTCAGGTTCAAATAAGCATTCAGGAAGAATCGGAGCGAAAAATCGAGAAAAAAATTGCAAAATGCGGAATGAAGTTGGATTGAAGACAATGGGCTGACACGGGTGCCCGTGTCACCTGACACGGCCCGTGTCAGCAGGCCTGGAGCAGCATGTATTTGAAATTGAAGATTGAGCTGAAGTCAGAGAGCTGACACGGGTGCCCGTGTCGCCTGACACGGCCCGTGTCAGAGCATCTGGAGTGGAAAAAGTTTGCGCAGAGAGTCAGAGAGCTGACACGGCCCGTGTCAGCAAGCCTGGGAGAGGAAATTTTGTGATTTTTTTTTACTTTCTGAATGTAGTGCTCCGGGGGTATTCTGGGAATTTCGTACTGTTTTAGTGATTTGGAACTACTTAGGCTGTGTGGAGAGAGAAAGAAAGGGGACTTTTGGGATCGTACGAAAGGATTACAGAAGAAAGGATAGAGCTCTAGAGAATTGGGAAAAGAGGAGATTTTCATGATCGGAAGAAATTGAAGATCAACTTTTATCACCAATTCTTGTAATGTCTTTATTTTGCATTTTGTTTTCTTTGAATATTATGAGTAGCTAAACCCCCCATTGCTAGGGGGGTGTCCCTGAATTGTGATGTAAGGAACCATTTTGAATTATTTGATGAGTTTATGCTTTCTTACCTTAATCTTTTGTTATGCAAGTAAATTAATACTTTTTTCGATCGTACAAATTGGGAACGATTTACGGTTAGGGATTTGGCCTGAAAAACCAATCTATTGTTTTTGCATAATACATTACGGTAGATATTGCCTAGGAATAGGGATACCCCGTAGTGACTCAAAGACCTTGTCAGAACTATTTATTGATATTTTCTCTT
The DNA here is from genome assembly GCA_022829125.1 of Lathyrus tuberosus. NCBI lineage: Eukaryota > Viridiplantae > Streptophyta > Magnoliopsida > Fabales > Fabaceae > Lathyrus > Lathyrus tuberosus. The sequence goes on from JALAZF010000227.1 coordinate 18,785, forward strand.
GACTGCTAAGGAATTAGGGTCAGGGGGAAATATCAAAGGTTTTTCGGTTAAGGAATTTAAGAAAAATATTTGAGGGTCAGTAAAATTAAGGTTTGAGGCATTTCTCTTTGATTATCATTTAAGGTTCTTACTAAGCAATTTATACACCTTCCCTAGCATATTTCATAATATTCGTCAAAAGCACTTTTATTATTCTGCTTATTTTATTCTGTCGTTAGAATTAGTTTGAAAATCAAAACCCCCAAAAGGAACTTTTGTCTAATTGAAAGATCATTTGCACTACATATTCTGAGCAGTCCTCGAGAGATCGACTCTGGGGAAAACCCCAAATTATTACTACATCGGTAAAAATAGTACACTTTCTATTTTTCCGATCAAGTTTTTGGCGCCGTTGCCGGGGACTGCCAAATTGTAAGTGTTTGTTAGTTCAATTGGAATTTTGTCACTCTGTGACTAAAATTTTTAATTTTATTTTCCTGTTATTTTTATTATTACTATTATCTGTCTGACCTGTATATGCGAGGCAATTCCTCAGCAGAATTTTTTCTTGACGCAGAACCCGAAAGATCATTGCACGCCAGACGTCGGTAAGCCAAGCTAGAAAGGCTGACAGCATCGAGTTCAGAACCAATTATCCTTGAGCCCGAGAAAGAAGAGTCAGTTTCAGGTCACTCTCAACACACAGATTCCGGTTCAGACTCGGAGTCAGAAACTAGTATCATGGCGGAAGATCCACCTATCGAAAGACTTCTTGGTGATTATGGCCGAGCAAACACTCCAGCAGTACGGTTGACAATCGTTAATCAACCAGTTACTGTTGCACAGTTCCAGCTGCACCCATCTATCATCAGACAGCTTCAGAGTAGGTCGTTTTTAGGAAGAATCAATGAAGATGCCAACAAGCACTTGCAAAGGTTCCTTACCATGAGCACGTCCTTAAAAATTGAAGGACACTCTGAAGAGGCAAAGAAGTTGGTGATGTTACCGTTTACTTTATCCGAGGACGCCGAAGAGTGGTTTTATTCCTTACCCGCTGGGAGTATTACTACTTGGCAAGAGATGGAGACTACATTTCTGAACGAGTATTTTCCTGCATCTGTATACATTCGGAAAAGATATGACATTGTTAATTTCAAGCAGAAAGAAGGAGAATCACTTGGAGATGCTTACAAGAGATTTAAGAGGTGTTTGGTTGCATGTCCCACTCATAATATGGACGCAACCGAACAAATGCAGAATTTTGTGAATGGGTTAAAGATGAAGACAAAGCAACTGATTGATACAGCTGCCGGTGGCTCTACAAACTTTTCAACAGCCACTGGCGTTAAAAAGATAATTGAAGCGATAACGGCAAATGAGTACCTTGAGTTGTATGATCGCAGTGTTAGTCAACCTGAGAAGATAATTAATTTGAAGCTAATAGAACAGGTTGTAAAAATGGAGGATCAAATTGCGGCCGAGGTTGAGAGAAGGTTAAAGAAAATGAGTCTTGAAACACAAACCGTAGCACAGGTTCAACCGGTTCAAGCGGTAAAGTGTGAGATTTGTAGTGGACCTCATTCTACTGCACATTGTGTTGCAACTCCGCAACAAATTGAAGAGATAAAATTCTTGAAGCAGAATAATCCCTACGCTCAAACTTATAATCCAGGGTGGAAGAATCATCCTAACTTCTCCTAGAAAGATCAGAATCAGCAATAATATCCACAGCAGCAGCAAGCTCCCCAAAAAGCACAATGGGAGATTGCCATTAAGAAGATGGCAACTCATAACCTGCAATTTCAGGAAGAGACCCGAAATAGCTATAGGAATACCACAACCTCCATAAAAAATCTTGAAGTTCAGATGAGCCAGATAGCTCAACAACTAGCATATTCCCAAACACCAGGTGCCTTACCGAGTGCAACAGTGACAAACCCCAGAGATAACCATACTGTGAATGCCATCATGGCTGGAAGTGGTGAGTCAAGTGAGAATTACGGAGAGAAAAGAAAAAAAGCGGTCAAACCTCAGATCAAGTTACCGTACCCCTCAAGAGCGACAAAGAAGGAGACATAAGAGAGGGACTTTGAGAAATTTGTCGCATTGTTCAAAAAGTTGGAGGTTCATATGCCTTTCTTTGAGGCACTAGAGCAAATGCCAGTGTATCAGAAATGCATGAAAGAGATGATCACTAAAAAGAAACCTATGGAGGAAGAGCTGAAAAATGTAAATGAGAAGTGTAGTGAAGTACTCCAAAATAGGAGAATCCCTGCCAAGCAGAAGGATCCTGGATCTGTGGCAATACCGTGCACTATAAAAGACAGAAATTTCAAAAAAGTTCTGATTGATTCAGGTGCTAGTGTTAGTCTCATGCCATTGTCCATTTATAAAAAGTTGGGAATTGGAAGGGTGAACGATACGGGAACAAATTTAAAATTTGCAAACCACACAACTGAGAAATCTTATAGGGTAGCTGAGGATGTGTTAGTGACGATCGATGAATTGGTTTTTCCAGTTGACTTTGAGATCATGGATATTCCAGAAGATGAAGACACCCCTGTTATCCTCGGTAGACCTTTCCTGCTCACTAGTCCGTGCAATCTAGATATTGACAAAGGCACGGTGACTTTTAAATCTTTTGATGAGGAAATCACTTTGAATGTTCTGGATATCAAGAAGCAAAGTGAAGGTAAGGGTAAGCAAGCTTCAATTAGAATGATCGGAATGGTGGAAAGAAGCAGAAGTGCAAGATCACCTCCTGAAAAAGTCTCGGGCATAATCTCCAAAAATGCAGAGTCTCGGTCATCTATTGCACATGGCAACAATACGCCAAGGTTCACTCATGAAATCAAGAAAAGAAAGAAAAAGAAACTTCGAAGTAAGGATATGGAAGTGGGTGTTAACTTGAGGCAACAAGTAGCTCGTATCTCTCCATTAGGTCAGTTCTTGATAGCGGAAAGGTCACGCAATAAGATGGGGAAGCTGAAGTATCCCCCATAACTATGGGGAGTGGACCGTCGAGCCATGCGACGTTAAACGAAGCGCTAAGTGGGAGGCAACCCACGCTTTTCTGATTAATTTCTTTCTTATTGCTGTTTGTTTTGTTTTGGTTGCAGGAAATAATCTGGATCCTACATGTGCAAACGATGATGTAGCAGTGGTGTTGCATTACCGTTAGCATTCTGAGAAGGATCTCTATGAGTGACCTCTCTCGCTCTTGTTCTAACACATTGGGGCCAATGTGTAGTTCAAGTTTGGGGGAGGATTTACTGCTTTTAGTTTTTCCCTATTGTACGGGTCATGTCTGTTTTGTGTGTTGAAAACCATTCTAAATTCTCCCCGAATTTGAACCGTTAAAAATTTTTAGTTAAAAATTTTTATTGTGAATACTGTGGTTTTGAGGTGATCAAGAAAGTATATAGAGTTTGAGGGAAGAGGAGTTAGAATTAGGGACATTGGGAAAGTTTGAAAACTTAGGAATGACCCGAACACCCTAGATTCCCTGGAGTAAGGAAACAAGTCCAACGTGTAGATTTGTGCCATAGTGCTTGGATTTGAGAATTATTCCCCGATTAGTTCATAATGATAGTCCGACATGACTAAAAAGAATTGCATGTACAGGATTGATTGAGAGAATGACCTAAGGCACCGAAAAAAAAAATGAATAATGGCGATAAAGACAACTTGTCCTTCTAAGTTGGGTAACCCTCACCCAGTTACTTAGCCTAACGGCGGTTGAGTCTTAATTGTCGTCTCAAAGTGGACTAATAAACGCCAATGAGCGAGAAAAAGAGATAACGGTGCCTAGAAAAACTTTCGATCAATTTTGTACATGTGAGGGAAAACGAAAAAAGGCCTTAATCTGATTATCCGAATGAAAGGGGTAGAGAATCGAAGAAAAGACTTAAACCCAAAGCATAGTTGGAGAGGTAACTGAAAGGGGGATTTGGGTCCATGGTTTTACCGCGGTATGTGTTTGTGTAATACCTTTGTTAATAGACGAGTACCAAGAGAACTAGTTTTAGCCGATCGGACCAAAGACTCACGTATGAGTATCGACACACCTTACCTTCACAAGTCTTTCATTTGATATGTACCGTTTGATCTGAAATTTTTTTATGCAAGCTTATTGCTTGAGGTCAAGCAACGGTTTAATTTTGGGGGAGTTTGATCGGTCGTTTTCATTCGTTATTTCACTATTGGTTTTAGTTTATCTTTTGTTATTGTTTATTTGTTTTATAGCTCTTTTACCACATTTTATGCCTTGGTTGTGTTCGTTAGTGTTTTCAGGTTCAAATAAGCATTCAGGAAGAATCAGAGCGAAAAATCGAGAAAAAAATTGCAAAATGCGGAATGAAGTTGGATTGAAGATAGTGGGCTGACACGGGTGCCCGTGTCAGCAGGCTTGGAGCAGCATGTATTTAAAATTGAAGTTTGGGCTGAAGTCAGAGAGCTGACACGGGTGCCCGTGTCGCCTGACACGGCCCGTGTCGCCTGACACGGCCCGTGTCAGAGCGCCTGGAGTGGAAAAAGTTTGCGCAGAGAGTCAGAGAGCTGACACGGGTGCCCGTGTCGCCTGACACGACCCGTGTCAGCAAGCCTGGGAGAGGAAATTTTGTGATTTTTTTACTTTCTGAATGTAGCGCTCCGGGGGTATTCTGGGAATTTCGTACTGTTTTAGTGATTTGGAACTACTTAGGCTGTGTGGAGAGAGAAAGAAATGGGACTTTTGGGATCGTACGAAAGGATTACAGAAGAAAGGATAGAGCTCTGGAGAATTGGGAAAAGAGGAGATTTTCATGATCGGAAGAAATTGAAGATCAACTTTTATCACCAATTCTTGTAATGTCTTTATTTTGCACTAGCGTCCAGACGGCCACTCCCGTGCCCGTCTGTCCGCTTTTTTAATGCGCACAGCGGGAAAGTATTCATGCGTATATATTTTTTATGAGATATATTTATTGTAATTCGCATTAAAAATAAAATTATCTAGATATAATTAGTAGAATTAAAATCAAGATGAAAGTTATATACTCATAAAATACTATAGTGAATTAAAAAAAATAGTGAAATTAATTGTTGTCGTGTGTATGTTTTTCCTTCTCCTTGCCCACATACTTGCATACTACTCAACTCTCAGAAATTGATTCTAACAGAATTGTTAACATATTTTGATTGTATAATATATTTTAATTTATATATGATGTGATATAGGATTTAAAAGAATTGTCAACACTCAAAAATTGACTATAAACAAAATATGTCATTGTTGCCTCTGAGCACCTAAATTCATTGTCCACGACACACCCAACATGAAAAATATTCTCTGTAAATAATAGCATCAATGCATTTAGAAAATTGTAAATAATATTCTAAATTATAATCAAGAACTAAAGCATACAAAATATTACACTATATTAAGGGCTTTCAAGATCTCAAAATCATCCATTGAGGAGAAGGCTATAGATTTAGTGTTCGTGCCAGTAAGGAGAAGCTGAGATTTAATCTTGTGAATGGTAATCATGACCTTAGGAACTTCACCCCTGAATCTCTTTTTATGACTTACATTCGTCAAACTATAAACGGATATTTTTATTCAATTTAAATTTTAATGTAAATTAATTATATAATAAACTTTATAATCCACATTCTCTCATGTTTGGCTATTTCTTTTTTTCATACACACAAAAAGTTATAAAATCCATTTTTTTCTTCTTAATTTTGGTTATAACCTAAATTATATGTTAAGTTAAATTAGAAAGTAGTATGCCATATTTATTTTGCATCCCATTTTGATTTTAATATCTCTCTCCATCTCTCTCCCTCATCTCTCATCTCTCTTGGAATCTGTTTATCCATATCTTCATTTTATGTTATGTACTTATATCTTCATAAATCAACTATTTAGAAGGTTACGTTTATCAATTATATACATTGCTCTCTTGAAACAGAAGATTTAAATAGTAAATATTTAAAATAGTTTGTATTTTTTTTAATATTTTAAATCATGAAGTAAAAAAATACTAAAGACAAACCAATTAATTATAGTATAAAAAAAATCTTTGACATTTTTTAGGGGTACTATGTGAAGTGATTGCACGGTTACTTTAACAAATAATAATACTTTTGGAGTGGATAATATATGAAGTGATTGCACGGTTACTTCAAACAAACAGTACTATTTTAAGAGTGGTTAGACAAACCAAATTAAAACGGAAGCATAAGAATGAGAAGCATTCATGCACGAATCCAGCAATCTATGTAACAATAACAAAACATTATATAAATACCATCAATCTATTCACCCATAATTAAAAACCAGTAGATGGAAACAACTAACAAAACTTAACAATGATAAAAGTCATCAATCAAAATTAAAGGGTATATATTCATAATAAAATATATCTTGAACATAAGCCAATTAAAATAATTTAAAAATGAACCTACACTTTGAATTGTTAGGAAGAGGGAGTGAATTAAAATTTGAAAAGAAAGATCAAATGGATGTTTAATTCCAACCTGACTTTGGCAGTATATTTTACCACGTTTGTGTAAAAGAAAATTGAGAATTGAAAAGAAAAAGAAAAAACAGATTAGAAAGAGAAAAATGAAAGAACAAGAGATGTAAAGAAAAAGAAATAATTAGATGGTAGTTTACTCTTGATTTTCAATTTAGATAACTGTAAAAGAAGTAAAATTTAAGAATGAAGTGGAAGTTGTATTTTACTATGCGTGTTATAGACACTCCAAAATAAAAACGGTTATAATTTGTTTAAAGTAATTAAAATATTTTTAAAGGGTATGATTGAAATAAAAGCAATTATTATTTTATATAATTTTTTATGTTATTTATTTAAAAAAATAAGGTTATTTTTGGAAAGAGAAAAAGACCAAACTAAAAATCTTCTATTCCCTTAATATATAGGTATTGATGATCATTGATATGATTATCTTTGTGTCATTTAATTAGTTTTTCACTTCTTTTTTATTAAGACAATACAAATCTTTTTTCAAAAACAAATGCATAGAAAAAAATAAAATAAAGAATTAAATAAAATAAAATAGTTATAATCTAATGATTAACACTTGTATTGGACTTCAAGGTATTACAAATGGCAAGATAAAAATTTAAACAAAAGTAATGTATTTCTTAATCATAGAAATTCAAACAAAAACATTTTATATCTTTATCATTGTACTCTTAAAATCAACATGAATGAAAGTATCCTATAAATGTGAAGTTAACGGTGTAAAAAAAATAAGTTAATTCATTGGTTAAATTAAATTAAAAGAAATGTTAATTAATATTGAAGTGAAATGAAAAACTAACTAATTTTCAATTTTCAGAACCAAAAATTCTAACTTTTTGAATCTTCATTTTGTAAGAAGAAAATATAAACCAATTGTGATTTAAAAAAGGATGAAGAGTGATTGAAAAAACTTTCGAAAAGATGCAGATTAATTAAAAAATTGAGAGTATGAAAGTAGTTCCTCAGTAGTTAATTTGATACTTGTAATTTATACCAGGAGAGAGAAAGCAAATTTTTTGTTTAAATTAAATATCTAAGGAGAGGAGTTATGCTATGAAGTGGTTTGCAATTTTTTGGGTGGTTACATATGGATAATTTAGGAATAAAGTGAGTTTCATAAGGGTAAGTTTGGAAAGGAAATAGGCCAGACCAAAATCACATATTCTCTTTATATATAGGTATAAATTCATTGGTTAAATTAAATTAAAAGAAATGTTAATTAATATTGAAGTGAAATGAAAAACTAACTAATTTTCAATTTTCAGAACCAAAAATTCTAACTTTTTGAATCTTCATTTTGTAAGATGAAAATATAAATCAATTGTGATTTAAAAAAGGATGAAGAGTGATTGAAAAAACTTTCAAAAAGATGCAGATTAATTGAAAAATTGAGAGTATGAAAGTAGTTCCTCAATAGTTAATTTGATACTTGTAATTTATACAAGGAGAGAGAAAGCAATTTTTTTGTTAAATTAAATATCTAAGGAGAGGAGTTATGCTATGAAGTGGTTTGCAATTTTTTGGGTGGTTACATAGGGATAATTTAGGAATAAAGTGAGTTTCATAAGGGTAAGTTTGGAAAGAAAATAGGCCAGACCAAAATTACATATCCTCTTTATATATAGGTATAGATAAATTCATTGGTTAAATTAAATTAAAAGAAATGTTAATTAATATTGAAGTGAAATGAAAAACTAACTAATTTTCAATTTTCAGAACCAAAAATTCTAACTTTTTGAATCTTCATTTTGTAAGATGAAAATATAAATCAATTGTGATTTAAAAAAGGATGAAGAGTGATTGAAAAACTTTCGAAAAGATGCAGATTAATTAAAAAATTGAGAGTATGAAAGTAGTTCCTCAATAGTTAATTTGATATTTGTAATTTATACCAGGAGAGAGAAAGCAATTTTTTTGTTAAATTAAATATCTAAGGAGAGGAGTTATGCTATGAAGTGGTTTGCAATTTTTTGGGTGGTTACATAGGGATAATTTAGGAATAAAGTGAGTTTCATAAGGGTAAGTTTGGAAAGAAAATAAGCCAAACCAAAATCACCTATCCTCTTTATATATAGGTATAGATTTTGTTTTCTTTGAATATTATGAGTAGCTAAACCCCCCATTACTAGGGGGTGTCCCTGAATTGTGATAAGGAACCGTTTTGAATTATTTGATGAGTTTATGCTTTCTTACCTTAATCTTTTGTTATGCAAATAAATTAATACTTTTTTCGATCGTACAAATTGGGAACGATTTACGGTTAGGGATTTGGCCTGAAAAACCAATCTATTGTTTTTGCATAATACATTACGGTAGATATTGCCTAGGAATAGGGATACCCCGTAGTGACTCAAAGACCTTATCAGAACTATTGCTTGATATTCTCTCTTGACTGCTAAGGAATTAGGGTCAGGGGGAAATATCAAAGGTTTTTCGGTTAAGGAATTTAAGAAAAATATTTGAGGGTCAGTAAAATTAAGGTTTGAGGCATTTCTCTTTGATTATCATTTAAGGTTCTTACTAAGCAATTTATACACCTTCCCTAGCATATTTCATAATATTCGTCAAAAGCACTTTTATTATTCTGCTTATTTTATTCTGTCGTTAGAATTAGTTTGAAAATCAAAACCCCCAAAAGGAACTTTTGTCTAATTGAAATAACATTTGCACTACATATTCTGAGCAGTCCTCGAGAGATCGACTCTGGTGAAAACCCCAAATTATTACTACATCGGTAAAAATAGTACACTTTCTATTTTTCCGATCAAATACCCCGTATTTTAATTACTCTGGATAATATTAGTTGTGATCAACTGTGTTCCGGTTTACTCCGAGAAGTTATTGGATAAAATAATTAGAGTAAACTGATGAGCTCATAGCAGATCAAATTAATACTTTCTGACTCTGAGATTTTAACTTGTGGTGTTGTAGAGACTTATTGGACATTTAAGTTAGTCTTACTAACTAAATGATTCCTCTATGTATCATTTCTTTTCTTTTTCCTTTTCATTTTGGGGAGAAAGATAGAAAGAAGAAAGAAGGAAACGGAAAGGAAAGAAAAGAAGAAGAAAACCTAAGAGAAGGAAAAGCTTGGAATCATCATCTCATCTTCTTCATCATCATCCTCTATTCAAGGTGGGTTATAGATAGAAACCTTTGTTTTAGATTTTCTTGAGTTCTAAAACCTAGGTTAGAATTGTGAGAAAATGAATAATCTTGCTAATTAAAGAATCCAATGGTTGAAATGCAGTATAAACTGTGTAATATAATCATTAGCCATGTATGATCATCTGTTAATGCATGTTTGTATTTTTGGGTGAAGTTTTGGTTGGGATTTTGATCACAAAGCTCTGTTTTCACGCTGCTGGAAAACCCAGTTTTCGCAGGTTCGCACAGCGAACCCCTAGCGAAGGGGAATGCGAGCATTTGATGGCTATTCGTACGGCGAAGGTGAGGGCGAACGTTCGCCAGAGGTTCGCAATGCGAACTTTATCTCATTTCAGTTCTGGGTAGATTCGCCAGAGCTTCGCAGAGCGAATGGCAAGGCGAAGGTTCACCAGGTGTTCGCAAAGCGAACTTTGTGCCCTTTTCTTTCTGCCTTGGTTCGCTGGGAGCTTCGCAATGTAAATGGGAAAGTGAACATTCGCTGGTACCTCGCAGTGCGAACATGATAGATCCTCCAACTTGTTTCTTCTATAACTTTTGAACCGTGACTCCGATCGGGGCGTTCTTGGTACCGACAGAGAGCTTTGAGAATACTCTATCTAATGGAAGTGGAAATTATCAGTTTTAGTTCCTGATTAAATAATCGGAGGAAAACCGAGAGTGGTACCATTATGTTGAATTATCATATATGATTCTATTGTGCCAATGTGTTATGCTGTGCTTACCCTACTGTTGTTTATCATAATTGTGAGTAACTATGCATGCTAAAATGAAATGAAATAGGTAGAGTGAGGATGATTGCCATAGAACAATATTGAACCTAGTACAGCTAGGAACTGGTTGAATAACATAGCGACGACGCTCGTGCAAGAGAGGCCGAGGCGTGCGTCTATTACCGAATGGTATGGAAATAATTACACTAGTATGGATCATGTTTAATTGTGTTTTAATTGATAAGACAAGTGAGGTCTTAAGGCTAATATGGTCGCGTGATTGTCGAATACAATCACATTTGTGTGTATGATCACGTAATCGTAACCATCGCCCTTGAGAGGCATTCATGAGTCTCGAGCTCCTCTGATTGCAGGCATTACTACTTGGTAGGTTTGATTCCCATTGTTATAGTACGATGGAACCTACGGGTAGAGACTTGTGATGGCATGAGAGGCCATGAGAAGTGACAAATTAAGGTGATAATGCATCCCTTAATTTCGAATCCATTCGTATGCCAAGTAACTACAAGGATCCATGACTCGGGTCGACTTCTAGACGTAGAAGCGGACGGGAAAAGGGGATTCCTTGGTAAGGTTATCGATTAGTGGTATTGTGAGTTAACGGAACTCACGAACATGGATCCATATAGTGTGTGTGAGTACTAAAAGTCACTTCCCTTCCCGTTTGACTTGAGTTAGGCCTATTAGAACCTTGTAAATTCGAGAGGACGTTTAAGATAGAGAACTCACTGAGATTTGATGTATCTCACCCCATGTTGTTGTTTACATCACAGGTACTACAGGTTCCACGAAGGGTAAGGACAAAGTTGTTTGAATTTCCTTACTATCTTGGCTTTTTGAAGTGGCAAGGCTTCCGTTATGGAGTTTATTTTGAGATCATTGCTGATCTAGTTCTTAGTTTTTATCTTTTTGAACATCTTGTATATATAATGCCATAGTTTTTCTTATTAGGTATTTTGGGCATGTATATGTAAAATGTGTTAACTAGGAACTTATATATTTCAGTACCAAATACTTGGATTCATGTATAGTAATTATGCTTTGATGTATGATTTTATATATGAGTGTTACAGTTGGTATCAGAGCAGGTCGTATCCTCGACCTAGCCATGAAATAATATAAGTATTTTCTTTCCGTTTCATATGCGTTATGTCGCCATTGGTCTTACGTGTTATATTTATGGTATTGAGCCTGATCAACTTAATCCTATCTGTATGACATTTAGGAACATGGCGGACGGGTGCAGAAACACTCGTGGTAGACCTAGAACCACTCCAGCAGGGACAAATCCACCAGGTGGTGAGGAGAATGCCCCTTTGTATCAATTCATGCAACAGATGCAGCAACAACAGAATCAGTTTGTGCAACAAATGGTACAGCAAATGGCTGGTGGTCTGCATCCTCCAGTGGTTGTTCCCGAAGCTGCAGGGGGAACTTTTTGGGATTTCATTCGTATGAATCCTCCGGAGTTTCAGGGAGGGTTAGATCCGGTAAAGGCTCATAAATGGATATCCGGTATGGAACGGATTTTCTTGATAGTTCAGTGCAGTGAGGAAAATAAAGTGGTATTCGCTTCTCACTTGTTAAAGGGTCCTTCCATGAGGTGGTGGGAGAGCGCTTCAGCTTTAATGACAATTCAAGAGGTACCGAAAGTATGGGAACAGTTTAAGATAAACTTTATGGAGAAGTATTTTCCAAGTTCCTTAAGGTCTCAGAAGGAATTCGAGTTTCAACAGTTGAGACAAGGTAACTTGACCGTGGCTTCTTATGCGGAAAAGTTTGAGGTTATGGCTGCTTACTCTAGGAAGGCCATGTATGCTCCTGACGAGAGGTGGAAGATCGATCAGTTTCTGTTTGGTTTGAGGGCTAAAATTTCACATAGCGTGTCTCAGAGGGAATTCACTAACTATGCTGAATTGTTACGGCAGTGTTATGTGGCAGAGCATAGCTTAAAGAAGGTGCAAGCAGAAGGAGAGTTGAGTAGGGTGAATCAAAGTGATCGTGGAAGATCGAATCAACAATTTAGACCAAGGCAACAAGCTTTCAAGGGAAAGAAAATTCAGGGTTCTAGATCTAGCGCACCTCCTGTGTGCCATTTTTGTGGAAAGAGGCATGGTGGTAGATGTCATTTCGAAGGAGTGGAGTGTCATAGAATATGCCATTTGGCGAGAGATTGTCCCCAAAATAGGAATCAAATGCAAGAAAGGAATACCGGCCGAGTTTATACATTGGATGCAAGGAAGTGACCAAGGGTGACAATTCTTTGATTGCTGGTACGTGTTTCGTTAATGGACATCCTTGCTTTGTATTATTTGACTATGGAGCTACACATTCTTTTGTATTGATGCAATGTGTGAAGCGACTTGGGTTGCAAACTATTCCGCTGTCTCCACCCATGGTGGTTACTACTGCCATGGATGAGATGGTTGAAATACTGTTAATGTGTGAAAATTGTGTTTTGTCAGTGGATGGAAAAGTTTTTCAAATAGACCTAATTTGTTTGCCGCTTAAGAAAGTGGGTGTTGTTTTGGGAATGGATTGGCTTTCTGCTAATTCGGTATTTATCGGGTGTGAAGAAAAGCTAATCATTATTCTATTTACCGAGGCTACTCCGAAGGATGTTTTGACAACTATTTTAGAAGGTACGGTTGGAATGACAAATTTCTTGTTTGAGGAGGAAAAGTCTGTTCTTTTGATTCTCACTAAGGAGGAGAGTAGCAACCTTCAGGTTTTGAGCGTTCCAGTAGTTTGCGAGTTTCCTGAAGTTTTCCCCGAGGATGTCACTTCTCTTCCTCCAGAGAGGGAAGTAGAATTCTCTATTGACCTGATACCGGGAACGGCTCCAATATCCGTTTCTCCGTATCGGATGGCACCACTTGAGTTAAGAGAATTACAAGATCAGTTGGAAGAGTGGTTGGCTAAGAATTTTGTTCGATCCAGTGTTTCGCCCTGGGGAGCTCCGGTGTTGTTGGTAAAGAAAAAGGATGGTGGAATGCAGTTGTGTATCGATTACCGTCAGTTGAATAAGGTCACCATAAAAAATAAATACCCATTACCAAGGATAGACGACCTTTTAGATCAATTGAAAGGAGCCTGCGTGTTCTCGAAGATTGATTTACGGTCGGGATATCATCAGATACGGGTGAAGAATTCAGACGTACCAAAGACTGTGTTTAGAACCCGTTATGGTCATTATGAATTTTTGGTGATGCCCTTCGGTGTGACTAATGCTCCGGCAGTTTTCACGGATTATATGAATCAGATATTTCAACCTTATTTGGACCAATTTGTGGTGATTTTCATTGATGACATTCTTATCTATTCTCGTGATCCTCAAGAGCACGGGGAACACCTAAGAATCGTTTTATCCATCTTACAAGAGAGACAACTTTTTGCTAAGTTAAGCAAGTGCGAGTTTTGGATGTCGAAGGTAAATTTTCTTGGTCACGTCATATCTCAAGGAGGTGTGGCGGTAGACCCATCAAAAGTCGAAGCAGTAATTAATTGGGAGAGACCGAAGAATGTTTCTGAAGTGAGAAGTTTCTTGGGACTGGCCGGTTATTACAGAAGGTTTATCAAAGGTTTTTCTCAATTGGCCTTACCAATGACGAAACTTACTCGAAAGGATTGTTCATATGAGTGGGATTTGGCTTGTGAAAGAAGTTTTATGAGTTTGAAGGAAAGGTTGACGACCGCTCCCGTTTAGATTATTCCCGATCCTAGCAATTCGTATGAGGTATATTGTGATGCATCGAAAATGGGATTAGGAGGTGTGTTAATGCAAGATGGACATGTGATGGCTTATGCTTCTCGACAGTTAAAAGTTCATGAAGAGAATTATCCAACACATGATTTGGAATTGGCCGCAGTTGTGTTTACTTTGAAAGTGTGGCGTCATTATTTGTATGGTGTACATTTTGAGATGTTCAGTGACCACAAGAGTCTAAAATATATTTTTGACCAGAAAGAGTTGAACATGCGTCAAAGGAGGTGGATGGAGTATTTGAAGGATTATGATTTGGAACTAAAGTACCATCCGGGTAAAGCGAATAAGGTGGCGGATGCATTAAGCAGGAAAATGTTACATAAGGCCGAATTGATGATGTTAGAGTATACCTTATTAGAGAAGTTTTGAGATCTCAATCTCCAATTTGTTTGGACTCCTAATTGTGTGATTATGGGGAATTTGAATGTAAATTCTACTCTTAGAGAAGAAATTCAACAAGGGCAAGGGTTGGATGCGAAGTTACAAGAAGTGTCAGTTCAACCGGGTTTTGTGCGAGCTACCAACGAAATTATTTTATTTAACCAAAGAGTTTGTGTTCCGGATGATGCGATGTTAAAAAGAAGGATTTTGGAAGAAGCGCATAAGGGTACTTTTACTATTCATCCTGGTTCTTCGAAGATGTATCAAGATTTAAAGAGGGACTATTGGTGGTCCGGGATGAAAAGGGATATTGCGGTGTACGTGTCGGAATGTGCGATATGCCAACAAGTAAATATTGAACACCAAAGATCGGGTGGCTTATTGCAACCTTTAAAAATTCCGGTGTGGAAGTGGGATAGCATTTCTATGGATTTCGCAGTGGGATTACCCCGTGCCCAAGGTGGTTATGATTCGATTTGGGTAATTGTAGATTGGTTGACGAAATCTACGCATTTCTTGGCCGTAAAGACTACTTATAAGGCGAGTCATCTCGCAAAGTTGTTCATTTCAGAAATTGTGAGGTTGCATGGTATTCCCTCTAGTATTGTTTCGGATAGAGTTTACGTCAAGATTTTGGAGAGCTTTTCAACAAGCTATGGGGACGAAGTTGTGTTTGAGCACGTCGAATCATCCGCAAATGGATGGTTAGACGGAACATACAATATAAACAATGAAAGATATGTTAAGGGCTTGTGTGCTTGAAAGTGGAGGAAATTGGATAGAACTTTTGCCGTTGATTGAATTTTCGTACAACAATAGTTATCATGCAAGTATTGGTATGGCTCCTTATGAGGCATTATATGGAAGGAAGTGTAGGACGCCATTGTGTTGGGCGGAGCTTGGCGAAGATAGAATTTTGGGACTCGAAATTATTCACGAAACTATGGAAAAGGTTAGGATGATCCGTGATAAAGTTAAACAAACACAAGATCGTCATAAAAGTTATGCAGATAACCGTAGAAGACCTTTGGAGTTTGATGAGGGTGATCACGTGTTTTTGAAAGTTACTTCGAGATTGAGGTTGAAAGGACCATTTAAGTCACGGAAGTTAAGTCCGAGATATGTGGGACCGTATCAGATTTTAGAAAGAATTGGTGAAGTAGCTTACAGATTGGCCTTACCACCTTCTCTGTCAGAGATGCACGATGTTTTTCATGTATCTCAGCTTCAGAAGTTTGTTCCAGATCCTCTTCAGCCAATTCTATCGGATACGATTGAGATAGAATGAGATTTAACGTTTGAGCCTCAACCGAGTCGTATCACAGGAAGAGAAACTAGGGTGTTAAGGAATAAAGAGATTCCTCTTGTTAAGGTCCAGTGGGATGAGACACATCCGGGTGATGCAACTTGGGAGCTAGAATCCGATATGCGAGAAGTTTATCCTCATCTTTTTAGGTAATTATTTTAAATTCGTGGGTGAATTTCTATTTAGGGGGTGGGGGGGGGGGGGGGGGGGGAGGATGTAATACCCCGTATTTTAATTACTCTGGATAATATTAGTTGTGATTAATTGTTTTCCGGTTTACTCCGAGAAGTTATTGGATAAAATAATTAGAGTAAATTGATGAGCTCAGAGCAGATCAAATTAATACTTTCTGACTCTGAGATTTTAACTTGTGCTGTTGTAGAGACTTATTGGACATTTAAGTTAGTCTTACTAACTAAATGATTTCTCTATGTATCATTTCTTTTCTTTTTCCTTTTCATCTTGGGGAGAAAGATAGAAAGAAGAAAGAAGGAAAAGGAAAGGAAAGAAAAAAAGAAGAAAACCTAAGAGAAGGAAAAGCTTGGAATCATCATCTCATCTTCTTCATCATCATCCTCTATTCAAGGTGGGTTATAGATAGAAACCTTTGTTTTAGATTTTCTTGAGTTCTAGAACCTAGGTTAGAATTGTGAGAAAATGAATAATCTTGCTAATTAAAGAATCCAACGGTTGAAATGCAGTATAAACCGTGTAGTATAATCATTAGCCATGTATGATCATTTGTTAATGCATGTTTGTATGTTTGGGTGACGTTTTGGTTGGGATTTTGATCACAAAGCTCTGTTTTCACCCTGCTGGAAAACCCAATTTTCGCAGGTTCGCACAGCGAACCCCTAGCGAAGGGGAATGCGAGCATTCGCTGGCTATTCGCACGACGAAGGTGAGGGCGAACGTTCGCCAGAGGTTCTCAATGCGAACTTTACCTCGTTTCAGTTCTGGGTAGATTCGCCAGAGCTTTGCAGAGCGAATGGCAAGGCGAACGTTTGCCAGGTGTTCACAAAGCGAACTTTGTGCCCTTTTCTTTCTGCCTTGGTTCGCTGGGAGCTTCACAATGCGAATGGGAAAGCGAACATTCGCTGGTACCTCGCAGTGCGAACATGACTGATCCTCAAACTTGTTTCTTCTATAACTTTTGAACCGTGACTCTGATCGGGGCGTTCTTGGTACCGACGGAGAGCTTTGAGAATACTCTATCTAATGGAAGTGGAAATTATCAGTTTTAGTGCCCGATTAAATATTCAGAGGAAAACCAAGAGTAGTACCATTATGTTGAATTATCATATGTGATTCTATTGTGCCAATGTGTTATGCTGTGCTTACCCTACTGTTTTTTTATCATAATTGTGAGTGAATATGCATGCTAAAATGAAATGAAATAGGTAGAGTGAGGATGATTTCCATAGAACAATATTGAACCTAGTACAACTAGGAAATGGTTGAATAACATAGCGACGACGCTCATGCAAGAGAGGTCGAGGCGTGCGTCTATTACCGAATGGTATGGAAATAATTACACTAGTATGTATCATGTTTAATTGTGTTTTAATTGATAAGACAAGAGAGGTCTTAAGGCTAATATGGCCGGGTGATTTTCGAATACAATCACATTTGTGTGTATGATCACGTAATCGTAACCATCGCCCTTGAGAGGCATTCATGAGTCTCGAGCTCCTCTGATTGCAGGCATTACTACTTGGCGGGTTTGATTCCCAATGTTATAGTACGATGGAACCTACGGGTAGAGACTTGTGATGGCATGAGAGGCCATGAGAAGTGACGAATTAAGGTGATAATGCGTCCCTTAATTCCGAATCCATTCGTATGCCAAGTAACTACAAGGATCCATGACCCGGGTTGACTTCTAGACATAGAAGCGGACGGGAAAAGGGGATTCCTTGGTAAGGTTATCGATTAGTAGTATTATGAGTTAACGGAACTCACGAACATGGATCCATATAGTGTGCGTGAGTACTCAAAGTCACTTCCCTTCCCGTTTGACTTGAGTTAGGCTTGTTAGAACCTTGTAAAGCCGAGAGGACGTTTAAGATAGAGAACTCACTGAGATTTGATGTATCTCACCCCATGTTGTTGTTTACATCACAAGTACTAGAGGTTCCGCGAAGGGTAATGACAAAGTTGTTTGACTTTCCTTACTATCTTGGCTTTTTGAAGTGGCAAGGCTTCCGTTGTGGAGTTTATTTTGAGATCATTGCTGATCTAGTTCTTAGTTTTTATCTTTTTGAACATCTTGTATATATAATGCCATAGTTTTTCTTATTAGGTATTTTGGGCATGTATATGTAAAATGTGTTAACTAGGAACTTATATATTTCAGTACCAAATACTTGGATTCATGTATAGTAATTATGCTTTGATGTATGATTTTATATATGGGTGTTACATAGTCTCTCTTTTTCAAATTAAACTAAAACAATGATTGCAAATGTCAGAGAGAAAGGATTGCGCTCATGGATTTCGGTAGAAGAAAAACTCACAAGTATACCTTCAAGGTTCTAAAACTAGAGGATTTGAGAGGATTAGCAAGGATGATCACTAACCCTGACGCTTTCAGAGGCAAGTATAGAGGTCTGATACCTCTGTTAAGGGTCCATGTAATTGAGGGAATCCTGGAGGCACTCGTTCAGTTTTACGATCCGGTCTATCACTGTTTCAGATTCCCGGATTACCAGCTCGCACCAACACTGGAGGATTATTCTCATCTGATTGATCTACCCATTACTGATCAAGCTTCCTTTTCTGGACTGGAAGAAATTCTAAAGGATCAAATCATTGCAAGAGCAATTTATTTGGATGAGTCAGAAGTCAAGACTCACCCGACCACCAAGGGAGGAATCCCAGGTTTACCAGCCAAGTTTCTGGTAAAGAAAGCTCTATACTTTGCTAGTATAGGGAACATGACTGCTTTCGAAAGCATCTTTGTTTTGCTCACCTACGGGTTATTTATGTTTCCCAACATTGATAACTTCGTCGATATCAACGCCCTTAAGATTTTCCTAATTGGAAACCCTGTACTGACCTTACTCGCAGATGCGTATCATTCTGTACACTTAAGGAATTTATACAGCGGAGGAATGATCACGTGCTGTGTACCCCTGCTATATAAATGGTTTATCTCCCATTTTCCTAAGTCTGCCGCTTTTTGGGATCATATGAGTGCCTTACGTTGGTCGCAAAAAATCATGTCTCTTACCAACTCTGACATCGATTGGTACAATCGAATCTATGACCGGATCAGGATCATTGACCGTTATGGAAATTTCCCCAACGTACCCCTCATAGGAACTAAGGGAGGAATTAATTATCATCCAGTTTTAGTTCGTCGTCAATTTGGATACCCGATGAGGCATGTCCTGCGCAATGCTCATCTGGAAGGTCTTTTCTTCAAGGAAGGAGAAAATGAGAGGGCACTAAAGATGGAAATAGTGCACGCTTGGAAACATGTTCATAAGAAAGGACGTGAGTCTCTAAGAAAACTGGACTGTGTCTCGGTGGAGCCTTATCTCCACTGGGTACAAACTAGAGCTCTCAAGCTAAAGATGCCTTATCCTCGTCACGGAGTTCTTCCGCCAAGGGAATCTGTCATGTACTTCATGACTGAAATGGAAAAACTTCAGGTTACTCTCAACAAAGTTCAACAGGAGAGGAGGTCTTGGAAGAACAAGTACCGCATTCTCAATGTGGAGTGTACCAAAATACAACAACTGCTGAAGGATAAGGATGGCCAAAGGAATTTGATCGCTCCTTTCACTTGGCAAAGGAATGACAACCCGACAACGGCCCAAGTGCCCCGGTCCAAGAAAAGGAAAGTACCAAAATCAACACCCGAGTTCTCCTCAAAGAGGGCTCAGGACCCATTAGCTTAGGTTTCTGTTTCCACACCTTGTAATTTACTGTATTTCCAATTCCGCAATCCTTTGAATTCAATAAAACGGGGGTGTCCCCACTATTTGATATTTGCAATCTAATTGTCGAAGTTTATTTTGATTAAACAAAAAAAAAACAATTAATATAATCATTGCATTCATCATTCTCACGTCACATATTCTTCTTACCTACGAATCTCACGTTTGTGTCTCGGTTCTAGAGTCAATCTGTCTCATTCGTACAATACTCGGGCCAATCGTCAGAAAAAGATGGATGATCTCGAGGAAGAGAACATGGAGTTGAAAGAAAAGATCGACGCTCTGAGAAAGGATATGAGAAAGCTTCGTAATGACATGCAAGCCATGGCAGAAGCTCAGCTACAAAGAACTGTGATCTCAGAGATCACCTCAACGCCCATAGTGGAGAAGTATGATCCTAGGTATCAGATGCCGAAAGATTGTCCCCGGGGCATGCCTGTTAACTATATCTCGGAAGGATATGTTTCGCCGATCACTGATGATCAGGGAATCATAACAGAAGCCGCTGGGCCTGAAGGTTACAAACTTCGGGAAAGCAAGGATGCCAAAGGCATACTGAAGGTTACAAACTTCGGGAAACGCCAAGATTCACTGTTGTAGTAATGGTACCACCCCCTGTGGTGCACACTGTCCCGGAAGGACAGATTCCACAGATACCTTATGGTAGAAAGAGAAGTATGTTCGATAGAATGGATGAATTCCAGGAGCAGTTCCTGGAAATTCAGAAGGAACTGCAAGCTATTCGCGGTCAGGATTTATTTGGAAAAGACGCCGCAGACCTTTGTTTGGTCCCCAATGTGAAAGTCCCGTACAAATTCCAGGTGCCCGACTTTGAAAAATACCAGGGTAATTCTTGCCCTCAGAGTCATCTGGTGATGTACGCTCGGTGAATGTCAGCCCAGACAGAGAACCAGGATCTACTGATTCACTACTTTCAAGATAGTTTAACCGGTGCCGCATTAAAATGGTACATGGGTTTAAATTGCACTACGATTAGCACTTTCAGAGATCTTGGCACTGCCTTCGTCCAACAATATAAATACAATTTGGACATGGCACCAGACAGAGATCAACTCAGATCAATGTCGCAAAAAGACAAGGAAACCTTTACGGAATACGCTCAGAGATGGCGTGAAATTGCCGCTCAAATTTGTCCACCTCTTGAGGAAAAACAGATGACAAAGATTTTATTAAAGACCTTGAGCTCATTTTACTACGACAGAATGGTTGCCAGTGTGCCCAGCGACTTCACCAAAATGGTCGGTATGGGAGTGTGTCTCGAGGAAGCCATTCAAGAAGGACGTCTAGTCAAAGACACTGGGTCGACAAGCGGTACTAAAAAATATGGTAGTTCTCTCCCTAAGAAAAATGAGCAAGATATTGGGAATATCTCCCTCGGAAAGCAAAGGCGACGGTACCAACCAGTAGCAGCTGTAACTCCTGCTATCGACCCTATGCCTGTTCCTACGTATCAACCTCAGGTTGCGCAGAGCCCACCGAATCAACAACAATTTCAGCAAAGGACACAACAGCCTCTTCTGCATGCTCGTCCTCAATACAACAAAAACTGTACAATGCTGCCACCAGGATTTGATCCTATACCCGTATCGTACGCAGAACTATTTCCATTACTGTTAGCCAAGGGGCATGTCCAGACTAAGTCTCCTCTTACAGTATCGAAAAATCTGCCTTTTTGGTTTAAGGTGGATCTGACTTGCCCTTACCATCAAGGAGGACCAGAGCATAACATAGAAAACTGTCACAGTTTCAAATCCGACGTGCAAAAGCTTGTTAGGAGCGAGGTCTTATCTTTCAAAGATACGAATCCGAATGTTCTCACGAACCCGCTGCCTTAACACGAGAAGGCTACAATCAATTTGATAGAGGAGAGTCTAACAACATCTATCAAATTCATGATGTACTCTTGTTAAGGGCCAACTTGGTCAAGATGCATTGTAGACAGAGTGGATATGGCCATGTGCCACCTTATAATTATCACCAGTGTGATATCTTCTCTAAAAGCAATCAAGGATGTTCTATGGTGCAATCAACTCTACAGGAACAGATGGATCTCGGATGGATCCAAGAGCACCAAGTTCGTGGAGTTAACATGGTTTATATGAATTCCAACATCATTCAAAACCACGATATCCGTGCGATGAATGTTAACTTGGTGGCAATGCACTCAAGGTAAAGCCAGTATCATAATCTGCCGCGTCACGATTATAATTCCTGCCTAACTTGCTCGGTAAACAAACAAGGATGCTATTTTGTACAAGAGGCCCTCCAGCGTCAGATGGATCTTGGATGGATTCAAGACTGCCATGATAGGAATCATTATCAAATCAACATGATTCAAATCTCGATATTCGCTTGATGAATACCATCCTGGTGGAGTTACATGCTAAATAGGTCTGGCTCGGGTTCCTGGTATCACATGATTATCAGGGCTGTAAAGCAGGTTGCGAAGATGATCAGGGCTGTGCCCTTGTCCAGGAAACACTTAAGCACTTGTTGAACCACTGGTGGCTTCCAATCTATATGGATGAAGACACCCAACAAATTAGTATCACTAACGGGAATCCTACTAGATATCAAAGTCAGAATGTTCGGTCGATGGAAACAGATCTAGTAAGGTTACACTGTATTCAAAGCGGACGTGGCCAGGTGCCACTACACAACTATGAGCGGTGTGGAGTT
This sequence comes from Lathyrus tuberosus, assembly GCA_022829125.1. Lineage (NCBI taxonomy): Eukaryota > Viridiplantae > Streptophyta > Magnoliopsida > Fabales > Fabaceae > Lathyrus > Lathyrus tuberosus. The sequence continues at coordinate 41,293 of JALAZF010000227.1, forward strand.
TGCTCAGTGGATAATCAAGGATGCTACCTCGTGCGAGCAGCCCTTCAAAGTCAGTTGGACCGCAAAGAGATTCAACCATGGTCAAGTTCTGGATCAGTCAACTACTTCGCTGATCAAATCGAGGACGTTGTCATAATCTCTGATCATCAGAGGGCTAGGGATTTTTGTACCATTATCCCTCTACTTGACGAATCGAGAGTTTCCAACCGAGAACGGATCGAAATTACTTACGATGGTAAAAAAAATCAGAAGGCTCCCATAGTCATCTATCTACCGGGACCGCTACCGTATGAGTCAACTAAGGTTATCCCTTACAAATACGGTGCAACAACAATTGAGAATGGAAAGGAAATTCCGTTACCCTCCGTCGTGAATATTGCAGAAATCAGTCGAGTAACACGGAGTGGTAGAATCTTCAACAGAGAAGTTGGAGAACCCATCAAAGAAAAGGAACCTCAGACAGAAGTTCCCGATCCACCAGTCGGTCAATCCAGTAATCCCGACCTTTCGAAAAATAATGATGAGATGCTAAAGCTCATCCAAAGGAGTGAATACAACATTGTTGATCAGCTGTTACAAACTCCTTCAAAGATCTTGGTATTATCACTGTTACTTAGTTCAGAAGCGCACAGGGAGGCTCTACAGAAAGTCTTAGAGCAAGCCTTTGTGGAACATGATGTAATAATCAGACAGTTCGATAGCATTGTCTCTAACATCACTTCCTGCAATAACTTGGGATTTAGTGATGAGGAATTACCTAAAGAAGGTCGCTGTCATAACATGGCGCTCAACATTACAGTCAACTGCCAGGATGATGCTTTAGCCAACGTACTGGTAGACATAGGGTCAGCCCTGAATGTTATGCCGAAGTCCACTTTGATGCAATTATCATTCAAAGGACCTCCGATGAGAACCAGCGAGGTCGTCGTCAAAGCATTTGATGGATCCAGAAAAACAGTTATCGGCGAAGTCGACCTTCCCGTAACTATTAGTCCTTACACTTTCCAAGTCACTTTCCAGGTCATGGACATCCAGGCAACATACAGTTGTTTATTAGGAAGACCTTGGATACATCAGGATGGGGCGGTCACTTCGACCCTCCACCAAAAGCTAAAGTTTGTCCAGAACGGCCAACTCGTCACAGTCTGTGGAGAACAAGCCTTGCTAGTGAGCAACTTGTCATTATCTACTTGTGTAGAACCTGAGGAGGTTGTTGGAACTCAGTTCCAAGCACTGTCGGTGAGCAATGAGAATCAATCTGAGAAAGGAACCTCGATTTCCTCATACAGAGATGCTCTCGAAGTGATAAAAAATAACAATGCAAAAGAATGGGGACAGCTTGTCATTCCCACTGATAACAAAACAAAGAAGGGTCTTGGTTTTTCTGCAGCCTGCACCCAGACAGCTGCTAACGATGAAAGTCTTCATCCCATTCAGAACTTCTTCCACAGTGGAGGCTTCCTTCAACCAGTGACTCAAGAAGTGCATACTATCAATGAGGGAGATTCCTCCGATACAGATGAGGAATGGAAGTCTTATCTTAACGAGGACGATTATACGTCTCAGGGTGAAACACAGACTCTCTTTTGCTATCCCGCACAAAGTCTGAGATTTATACCGAGGTCAGATGTCAAAATGTTATTTGGAGATTGTGATCCGGAAGGATGCCGTGCTCCACCAAACTCATTAGAGGAGGATGCTCTGATGAAGGACAACTTTGACCACGACTATTATGGCCCGATGGATGGCCTGCCTATCTGGCAGCCGTACCCAGGAAACTCGGGGCAAGAAAATCAACCGAACAATGAAAATCAGCTGAGCATCATTGAAAAGAATACCTGCGTCCCCACCATGTCATGGGATCAACACCCAGGTTATCCTAAAAATACTCAGCACGATGATGAATTCGCAATGTTTGCCAGACTAGAATTCATCAACTATGTTTTTCCTGAGGTTAACGTCATCGAGAGGGATGACTCCTCCAGTTCCAAAGAAGTGTGGGACACCCTGGGATAGCCGAGTGGAAAATACGACTTCAAGGTCAAGTACACCGCTCCTGAAAGCTCTCGTATCAGGCTCGAAGACGTCCAACCAACTGGATGGGGAGATATAGCTGAGAGTACAAATACTATGCAAAATACAACTGAGGAATCCTCCTACGACAACTCTGCCTGGGAGACAGATTCCAATGATCCTGCTCCGCCAGAAATCAGCGTCATTTCTGAAGACAAATCAAGAAAGGTACCAGACTTTGTGATTCACCGAGGAGTTCACCGCCAATGGGTTGCTGTCGATGTTCCAAAGATTGTTCATAAGTCTAAGTAATTGCCATCTTTACTTTAACCTTTCACCTTGCCCAGGTGAAACGGATGTTTTGATAGGGCTCACTTTCTGTAAATATTCCTCTTTGCTTCGCCCAAAGCGACAAAGTTTTGTTTTATAGGGATGTAGTTTCAAGAATCGACTTGTTCATTAATAAAATAACGTCGTTATGTAATTTCCGCATTAATTGCTATTTTCTCTTTTCTTTTTTCAGAAAATGGTAATCCTAAAAAACAACTCAATAATAAAAACAAGCAGTAAAAGAAATACACTGCACACACTCTTGCATTCTCTTTATCTCTTCTAAACACAAATCATCACGTTATGCAGATTGCTAGTTTTAAACCCCGTTAAAACATACGATCCAATGCCTCATCCCAACTTTGAGTTCCCGGTATTTGGGGCTGAAGAAGAAGATGACGACGAAATTCCAGAAGAGATCTCCCGTTTACTCCGATAAGAGGAAAGGTCCATTGAACCTCACAAAGAGCCATTGGAAACGGTCAACTTGGGTTCAGAAGAAGAGAGAAAAGAAGTCAAGATTGGGGCACTGCTCAGTCCAACTGTCAAAAAGAGTTTAACGAAACTTCTCAAAGAGTTTCTCGATGTATTCGCTTGGTCCTATCAGGATATGCCAGGGTTGGATACCAGCATTGTGGAACACCATCTACCGTTAAGATCGGAATGTCCGCCAGTAAAACAGAGGTTGAGACGGACTCACCCAGACATGGCCATCAAAATCAAAGAGGAGGTACATAAACAGATTGACACGGGTTTCCTCGCTACGTTAGAATATTCTCAATGGTTGGCCAACATCTTACTAGTTCCGAAGAAGGACGGAAAGGTCAGAATATGTGTGGATTACAGAGATCTGAACAAGGCAAGTCCAAAGGACGACTTTCCCTTACCACACATTGATATGCTGGTAGGCAGTACAACAAAGTTCAAAGTTTTCTCCTTCATGGATGGATTCTCGGGCTATAATCAGATCAAAATGGCGCCGAAATACATGGAGAAAACTTCGTTCATTACCCCCTGGGGTACCTTCTGTTACAAGGTAATGCCGTTCAGCTTGAAGAACGTCGGGGCAACCTATCAAAGGGCCATGACTACTCTGTTTTATGACATGATACACAAGGAAATTGAGGTATATGTCGATGACATGATTGCTAAATCAAAAATAGAAGAGGAGCATGTGACCCACCTGTCAAAACTATTTGAGCGGTTGAGAAAATACAAACTCCGCTTAAATCCCAACAAGTGCACATTCGGTGTCTGTTCAGGGAAACTCTTAGGGTTCATCGTCAGCCAGGAAGGAATTGAGGTTGATCCTGACAAGGTCAAGGCCATTCAAGAAATGCCTTCTCTGAAAACTAAAAAACAAGTCAGAGGATTCCTGGGACGTTTGAACTACATCTCCAGATTCATGTTCCTCATGACCGCGACATGTGTGCTGATTTTCAAATTACTCAAAAAGAATCAGGACTGCGTTTGGACAGAAGATTGCCAAACCGCCTTCGACAGTATTAAGGAATACCCGTCGAATCTGCCAATTCTATCACCTCCAGTGGAAGGAAGACCGCTGATAATCTATTTAACAGTCCTAGAGGACTCAATGGGTTGTGTGCTTGGCCAACAAGACGAAACAAAAAGGAAAGAGTCTGCCATATACTATTTGAGCAAGAAATTCACCGACTGCGAGACTCGGTACACTATGCTTGAGAAAACTTGCTGCGCTTTGGCTTGGGCAGCCAAACGTCTTCGCCAGTACATGATTTGTCACACTACTTGGTGGGTCTCCGAAATGGATCCAATCAAGTATGTATTTGAAAAGCCTGCTCTCACGGGGAGGATTGCCCGTTGGCAGATGTTGCTATCAGAATATGACATAGAGTACCACGCTCAGAAAGCCGTTAAAGGAAGTGTTTTAGCCTATCATTTGGCTCATCAACCGATCGACGATCAAGAATTGGTCAAATTTGACTTCCCAGACGAAGATGTCATGTACTTAAAAATGAAAGACTGTGAGGAACCGCTACCCAGTGAAGGGCCAGAACCAGATTCCCAATGGGGACTTATCTTTGACGGAGCTGTCAATCATTATGGAAATGAAATTGGGGCAATCATCATAACACCTCAGGGTACCCACATTCGTTTCACCGCCAGACTTACGTTCAAGTGTACAAATAACGAGGCCGAATACGAAGCTTGTATTATGGGTCTCGAGGAAGCGATTGATTTGAGGATCAAGAACTTGGATGTATATGGCGACTCCACTTTGGTCGTCAATCAAATCAAAGGAGATTGGAATACATACCAATCAGGATTGATTCCTTACAAAGATTACGCAAGATGGTTGTTACCCTTCTTCAATAGAGTCGAGTTTCATCATATCCCTCGTGAGGAGAATCACATGGCTGATACCTTAGCCACCCTCTCTTCCATGATTAGAGTAGGTCAATGGAACGACATACCTAAGATTGACATAATGCACCTGGAACGACCCGCTTACATCTTTACAATTGCAACAGTCATAAACGACAAACCTTGGTATCATGATATCAAATGCTTCCTTCAGAAACAAGAGTACCCACCTGGGGCATCCAGGAAAGATAGAAAAACCCTCAGAAGGCTGGCTGGCAGTTTCTTCCTGAGCGGTGATACACTCTATAAGAGAAACTTTGACATGGTCTTGCTCCGATGCGTCGACAGACCAGAAGCAGACATGCTGATAAAGGAAATTCACAAAGGGTCCTTTGGCACTCATGCCAACGGACACACAATGGCGAGAAAAATTCTCAGAGCAGGTTACTATTGGTTGACAATGGAATCTGATTGCTACAAGTACATGAGGAGATGTCACAAGTGTCAGATATACTCAGACAAAATCCATGTACCGCCTACACATCTCAAAGTTCTTTTTGCCCCATGGCCTTTTTCCATTTGGGGAATCGACATGATTGGCATGATTGAACCTAAAGCTTTGAATGGACATCGGTTTATCCTGGTAGCCATTGATTACTTCACCAAGTGGGTCGAAGCAGCGTCGTACGCTAATGTAACCCGACAAGTGGTAGTCCAATTTATCAAAAACAATATCATCTGCCGTTATGGTGTTCCAAGCTAGATCATTACGGATAATGGATCTAACTTGAACAACAAGATGATGAAAGAGTTGTGCACAGAGTTCAAGATCGAACACCATAACTCATATCTCTACCGACCCAAGATGAACGGAGCGGTAGAAACGGCTAACAAAAACACCAAGAAGATTGTTCAAAAGATGGTCGTAACCTACAAAGATTAGCACGAGATGCTACCCTTTGCTCTTCACGGTTATCACACATCTGTCCGCACTTCAACAAGGGTAACCCCTTTCTCTCTAGTATATGGCATGGAGACAGTGCTCCCCATCGAAGTAGAGATCCCATTAATCCGGGTATTGATGGAAGCTAAGCTTACAGAAGCTGAATGGTGTCAAAGTCGACATGACGAACTGAACCTGATCGAAGAAAAGCGAATCACGACACTATGCCATGGTCAGTTGTATCAGCAAAGGATGAAGAAGGCGTTCGACAAAAAGGTCCGACCTCGCGTCTTCAGGAAAGGAGACCTCGTGCTCAAGAAGATACAATCATTTCTCACTGACTCTCGGGGCAAGTGGACTCCGAATTATGACGGCCCCTATGTGGTAAAGAAAGCTTTCTCAGGCGGTGCCCTGAGACTTGCAACCATGGATGGAGAGGAATTTGCCTACCCCATGAATGTTGACGTAGTCAAGAAATACTTCGCCTAAAAAAAAAAACGTCTCGGTGGATTGAAAACTCGAAAGGGCGGTCCAGGCAAAAATTAGAGACATGATCAAAAATCATCCCGGTGGATTGGAAACCTCAATGTACAATCCAGGCAAAAATTAGGGATAATGGCAAGTAACTACGTTCGACAAAGGGGCAAGTCCCTCGGCAACAGTTACATCATCCGTCAGGAAAACTCCGGTCAAGGTCATCTTCGACAGAAGCTCAGGATGCCCCGAAGTCAAATTTGGTAGAAGGATATTGGTCGTTATGTTTCGATGTAGCCCTTTTCCCTTAAATTACCATTTTCTAACTTTGTAAATACTCTATGGAATCACGTGTTTGGCTGATTTCCATCCTATCAATAAAATTTGAGCCCTTGTGCTTTTTTTTGCAATTCTTATTTGTTTTAGCTTTACAGAACGACGTTTTAATAGGATTAACGATTCATGAAATAAAAAAAAATGAATTTACTTATTAAACTTTTTTCTGCTTTTAAAATAAAGATGGCAATTTCTTTTGACTGGTGAACATCGAAAGAACATCGGTCGCTTCTCCAGAAGTAATCGAACTTCAAAGTGCAGAATCAAAGTACTCCTTCTAATCCAGTGCGCCTGAATGAAGGATCAGCTGTATCAGATGCGACTTTCCCATTTGATACCCCCGGCATAGCTCTTATCTCCTAAGCCCGACCAACATAGCTCGCGACAGGGATTATCTCTCCTAAGCAAGGCAGAATTGCTATCATGAACCAGTGATACTTTTCATCTCCCACTGTGTCCGAGTATCCAGTCGTGTTCATCTACTAATCTGTATGTCGCGTCAGTTTTGTCAACATATACATACATACACCATGCATTATTGATTCACATGCATAATCATATTGCATCACTATCACTTTCGTCGGTCTTACCCCCTAGTGATAACAGTCCTCTCAATCGAGTTGTTAGTTCTTTCCTCGTCAGGAAAAGTTGCGTCTGCACTACCTCTCTCCTCCAGTTTATTTATGGGATGAAGTCGGCCCTTGACCACTTTGATAACTTGAACCTATGAAAAACCAGAGAACCCTCAACCAACATCATTCTTCGCCATTGAAGATGATGTCTTCGCTTTCCCAGATTAAGGAAAATCCCTAGAGAAAGCCTCTCAACTAAAGACTTTCAGCAACACATTGGTCCTTCTCTCCAGAATGTCAATGTCAACAAAGTCATCGGCACCTCAAAATTGGATCACATCATATGGCATTTCTCCAAGAAGATCTCTGAGAAAAGTATGATGCAATATCCCCAAGCGACAGCAGTCTCTCAAGAGACCTGCTTTCCCTAGTAGAGTCGACAAATGGCGTCTCCAACAGAGAAGTTTGTACACCTCTACAATTCAGACAGATGGGTTCCCCAGCAAGTCTGACATCAAAATTTTTTCCATCAAATAACATCTCCCCAGGAAAATTCGGCGAGAAGTTTGAGGAAAACCGCTACGCATAGCGTCCCTTGTCGATAAAGTTTATTGAGAAAAGAAACTAAGACCAGTTCCTTGGTAGGAAACCAGGATCGAGGGGAAGTTTACATCAGAAACTAAGACCAAATCCTTGGTAGGAGACCAGGATCGAGGGGAAGTTTATTTCAGAAATTGAGACAAGTTTCTTGGTGGGAAACCAGGATTGAGGGGAAGTTTAAATCAGAAACTGAGACCAGTTCCGTGGCTAAAAACCAGGATCGAGGGGAAGTTTTACCTTTTCTAAGCATCATTGCTTAGCAAAAGAAGAAGGATGCGTGAACGACCATTCTTAACCACCATCAAAATTTTGGGTATTCCGATATTTAATCCTCTTGCACCCCGAATGCCCGAATACCTTTGCCATTCATACCTTCGGGTCCAAGAAGATTAAATAGGGGAATCTGTCATACCCCAAATTTTGACCACTAAGATTTCCCATCATTGTGCAAATCATCATCACAATATGGATGAACCATTAGTCTCCCCAAAGATGGGGGAGCATCCACTACAATCAAATTTAAGGTTTCAAGCCCTCTAAGAGCCTTAGACAAAGGACCAATCAAGGAATTACATGATCTTCAACTTGTCTAACATCTCAAACATCCATAAAGGATCAAGAGGACTCCCACATCAAGAATCAAGCACAAGGTTGCAACATTCCAGGTGGATTAAGCCTCAAGATCGCTAGTGTCACCAAATTAGGGTTTTGGACGACCAGGGCCTCCAGATGGAAATTTTCCTATGGGCATGAGCCAATGCTTCAAAGCATAACCTATGATGCTCCAAGGGACATCATGAACCCAATCATCAAGTCAATTTGGCTTTAGGGGATGCATTCACTAAAACTCAGGAATTATGGTTTCTTGACCTAATTCACCCCTGAGTTGACTTTTGGGACAAAACATGAGCCAAGACCTCAAGAGGGGATTTGAGGGTCTCAAATACATCACATTGATCCATTTGCAACAATGGATTGATCCAAGAAGCTTGAGCAACAAGTTTCAATTTCATCTGAACCACAATTAGGGTTTCGCGGGAAAAGTCAACTGTGCCTTTGACTTTTGACCAGGACATGCTCCCAAACCCTAGGACATGATTCAATACACCCTATAACACCTATGAAATCAATCCATCAAGTTTGATTTAGGTCAAGGACTTGATTTCATAGAGGATCGCACAGTTTGGAATTCATCTAACAAAAAGTCAACTGTGCACAAAAGTCAACTTTGACTTTTTGAGATTTTTCACAATTATGGTTCCTTAACCCTAAAATGATGTTAATGTGTGATTGGAATCATCATTCATCAAGAAAAATAAAGAAAAGTGGGATAACTTGTAAAAGGGGTAACCATAAAAAACTTAGAAAATTTTCTAAGTTATGGAATAAAGTGGCTAGGGTACCAACTTTGGAGGATCATAACTCCTAAACCACAAGGACATTTTTTCCTATCCTAAGCTGGATTTGTAGCTCTCATTACCCTCTACAAAAACATCAACTACCACTCATTCCAATTCCCCATGGATTTCAAGTTATAGAATGATCAAAATCAAGAAAAGTGAAAATGTCACTTTTTTCCAACACTTAGTGAAATTTTCACTAAGTCAGAATCTGCCTTCACTTTCTTCCAAATGTAGGGGTATTTTTCACTTGGATCCAAAAAGTATCAAAACCAACTATGATCAAATAGTTGTTGTATCATATAAGGGCTTTCCAATATAGCCAAGAACTCCATCAAATTCCACTTGAGCCATGAGATATGACAATGGCAACATGCCTTGCTGAAAACTGTCAAGGCAAGGCAGATTTTGGAGTTTTACTCGATTTGCCAAATTTGTGCAATTCCAAGCAACTCTATCCATCTGAACACCTCAAGGGGGGACCAAGGAGGAACCAACTCTGATCCCAAGCCTCCCAAGTCTTTGGAACCAAAAATAGCATGCCAAACCTAGAATTGCCTAAAAGAGGGACAAGACTCCAATTTTGGATTGGAACATTCAATGCATATGCCAAGGTGGCATAGACTGAGCCATTGCCAACTGAATTCAGTCAAGACTTATCCAAGACCAAGGGAACCAGCAGCCTGTGCCCTAACCTCTAGTAAATGGCTAGAGGAGACTTGGATTCTCATTGCTCAACATATAAAAACACTCTCTTGTTGAGTAAACCCTTTTAGCCTCTACCTCGGGCTTCGTACGAGACACAAAAGCATCCTCTTGTTGGGTCAATAGCCTCCTCTTAGGCATTGTATAAAGAAATCCTCGTTTAATTCACACAACCTCTTAGCATCAAATCATGCTTTGGTCACAGCATACAAACATCAACAACTCCTTTTCCCCCCATCTAATTGTTGTAAGCGGCAAGCCTCTGGATTATTTACATCCATGCCACTGTCCCTCTTTTAGCATGAGAAATTCCTAAGGAAAGATGGCATTGCTCTAAACTGAGTTAAAGTCTTCTCCTTCAGGTTGAAAATCCCCTATAAAGGAAATTATGGCATTGCTGGATTCGCATATCCCAGTTAAAGTAATTCTCCTTTATAATCAGTCACCCAACAGTTGTGCCAAACAGACCAAATATTCCCCTTTAGAGATAACAAATTCTCTCTAAAGTCAACACCCTTTTAGCTTCACATCTTGGGCTTCGAACAAGATACAGATAGACCCTTCAGCTTCACATCTTGGGCTTTGAACAAGATATAAACCACCTTCAGCTTCATGTCTTGGGCTTTGAACAAGACACCAAAACACCATTTCCTCCCATAGAATAGGAGGAACTAGATCGCTCTGACTTTCCTATCCCGGGAATATGTAGGCATAAGATTGAAAAAGAATCTTAGCGAGCACACTAATCAAAAAACCCCAAAGCCCCCCACCTCCAGCCAATCTAGCACAGTATCCCAACAAATTCCCCATGAACAATCCCAGTATTTCGTTCTGAACAAAATAAGCAGAGAGAGACCCACGAACTAAAGCCGCATCTGTAAACCAATAGTTTTGACTATTTAACCTCAGTTGGCAAGTAGGGTTAATTGGAGACATCTATTTCCCTTCCTTCATCAAGCTTCAATAGGATAAAAAATGAATCGAACTGTAGTACCAAAGCGATAGTGATTAAAAAACCACAAAAACCGCGCTACACTCTGCAACCAAAATTTTATTTTTCTGTTATTTGTATAATTTTTGTTTATTACTATTATCTGTCTAACCTGTGTATGCGAGGCAATCCCTCAGCGGAATTTTCTTTTGACGCAGAACCCTAAAGATCATTGCATGCTAGACGCCGCCAAGCTAAGCAAGAAAGACTGGAAGAGTAAGTTTTAGGAACGGTAATTTCAGATCAAGAAAAAGACGAAGAAGTTTCAGTTCATTCTGAGCATACTGATTCAGGCACAGACATAGAGCCAGAAATGCTCCAACAGGCCCATTGACCATCGTAAATCAACTGATTAATGTTGACCACTTTCAGTTGCATCCATCCACCATCCGACAGCTCGAGAGGAGACATTTTTCTAGAAAAATTAATGAAGATGCCAATAAGCACCTCCAAAGGTTTCTAACTATGAGCATGTCACTAAAAATTGAGGGACATTCTGAAGAAGCCAAAAAGCTGGTCATGTTCCATTTTACCTTGTCAGATGTGTAGCGCGGTTTTTGTGGTTTCGAATCATTATTGCTTGGGTACTACAGTTCGATTCATTTTTTATCCTGCTAAGCTGATTAAGGAAGGGAAATAGATGTCTCCAATTAACCCTGCTTGCATACTGAGTTTAAACAGATGACTGTTGATTTACAGATGCTATTAATATGTGGGTCTCCTTTCAGTTATTTTGTTAAGAATAGAATGCCTGGGCTATTGGTGGGAGATTAAGACTGATGCTTTTCGATTGAGATGTGAAGGTATGGGATTTTGGGTTTTGGATTAGTGTGCTCTCTAATATTTTTCTTTCAATCTTATGCCTACGTATTCCCGTTTACCGAAACAGGGAAATCAGAGCGATCATAGTTCCTCTTATTCTATGGGAGGAAAAAGATGTTTTGGTGTCTTGTTCAAAGCCCAAGACGTGAAGCTGAAAAGGTGGTTTATATCTTGTTCAAAGCCTAAGATGTGAAGCTGAAGGGTTCATTTGTATCTTGTTCGAAGCCCAAGATGTGAAGCTAAAGGGTGTTGTCTTTAGAGAGAATTTGTCATCTCTAAAGGGGTCTGTTTGTCACAACTGTTGGGTAACTGATTATAAAGGAGAATTACTTTAACCGGGATATGCAAATCCTAGTAATGCCATAATTTCCTTTATAGGGGGCTTTAACCTGAAGGAGAAGACTTTAACTCAGTGTAGAGCAATGCTATCTTTCCTTAGGAATTTCTCATGCTAAAAGAGGGACAGTGGCGTGGATGTAAATAATCCAGAGGCTTGCCACTTACAGCAATTAGATGAAAGGAGAAGGAGTTGTTGATGTTTGTATCCTGTGAACAAGGCATAATTTTGATGCTAAAAGATTGATTGACTCAACCGGGATTGTCTTATACAAAGCCTAAGAGGAGGCTAATGGCCCAACAAGAGGGTTGTTTTTATGTGTCTAGTATGAAGCCCGAGAGAGAGGCTAAAAAAGTTGACTCGACAAGGGAGTATTTTTTGGTATGTGTCTTGTACGAAGCCCAAGACGGAGGCTAAAGGTTGACTCAACAAGAGAGTCTTTTATACTCAACAAAAGAGTTGTTTTGTATCTCGTACGAAGCCCGAGATGAAGGCTAAAGGTTTGCTGTTTCAGTTGAGTGACAGGTCCAGTAGGTTGGTTAAAAGAGAAAATCAGTTCTTATAAAGAGACTGATTAAAGGTAAGGCTATGCTTTGGTACTGATTAGAGGATCATGGTTATTTCCTGTTCTTTAAGGAAATGGGGAATCCAGAGGGTATTGGAGACTGTCCGAGTCTACTGGTGTTTTTCCTTACTTGAAAGGTGCTTGAGAACGTCTTTGGGACTCAAGGAGATTAGACTGTCCAAGTCTAGAGTTTTATCTTTTGTACTATGCTTAAAGAAATAGCGGTAGCACGTTCTCGGTAGAAAGATCTAGACTCTTTGAAAGACTGTTCTATTAAGATGACTAATTTCTGTTCCAATACCTCTAGGAGGTCGTCGGGATAATTTGTACGAAGCCCAAGAGGAGGCGAGAAACTTTTAAGAAGCCGAGGGACAATTTGTACGAAGCCCAAGAGGAGGCTATCATTCCCGGAGGAAGAATCATTATATGAAGCCTAAGAGGAGGCTGTGAATACTTCTAAGAAGCCGACGGGTCCTTGTACAACGCCCAAGAGGAGGCGGGGATACTTTTAGGAAGCCTGTGGGTCCCCAAACCCCGAGAAATTCAAGACATGCTATCCAAAGAGAATAGATCAACCCAGGAAAGTCCGAGAATTTGGAAGAAACTCAAGTGATGCCATTCACGGAGAAAAGATCATCTCTGGGGAATAGAGTTTCTTAGGTTGCTTTTAAGAAGTCTGTGGGTCCCCAAACCCCGAGAAATTCAAGACAGGCTATTCACAGAGAATAGATCAAGCCAGGAAAGTCCGAGAATTAGGAAAAAACTCAAGAGATGCCATTCACGGAGAAAAGATCATCTCTGGGGAATAGAGTTTCTTTGACAACTTCTAAAGGTGACAGTTTGAGAAAGGGTTCAAAAGGAATCTGCCTTTCACATCTCCATATTGTTTAACCCCAAGAGGAGGGAAGACTGTGTCTGGTAATCCTATGGGGATCTAGTTTTGTCTACTTCTAAGAGTGATCAACGGGTTTAATGCTAGATGTAGTTGCCAAGGGAAACTCTAAATATCTATACTATTATTACACAGTTGATATGAGTTTATGAAAGAAGACTTACATCGAAATAGCCCCACAGTACAGTTATATATATATCTGAAAGCGGTAAATGAAAGCGGATAAACACTTACTCGGTTGTAGAGCTTCCATGCTGTTTGGTTAGTTTGTTCAACAAAGAAAACTTTGATAACAATATTATATTCAAAATCAAAGGAGAAAGTGCTTTGAAAAGAAATATAGGGGCTTACAGCTAAAGGAGAGGCCCACGGTTTTGTCAGTGATCGCACTGTTATTTTTGTATAGAGGGACTTATACAAGTGACTGAGGCCCAAAAGGTTTTCTGTACAAAGGGATGGGTCTTACACTCTCTCAAGAGGCCCAAAGAGTTTAAAAAGAATAGGGCTTATAACACGAGGGTAGGCCCAGATGATTTTTGTTTTGAAATGGCGATTGCGCCGAGATTTTCTTTTAACACAGAGGGACTTATACAATATCTGAGGCCCAAAAAGTTTTGGTTAAAAGGGGGTTGGGTCTTACACTCTAATAGAGGCCCAAAGAGTTTTGAATGAGTCTTATAGCTCTAGGAGAGGCCCAATGTTTGTTTTTCAACGGACTATGATCGCGTCGAACTTTTTGAAATACAACGGGACTTATACCATAAGTGAGGCCCAAAAATTTGTGTATTTACAAAAGGGGTTGGGTCTTACACTCTATTAGAGGCCCAAAGAGTTTAAAAAAAGGAATGGGTCTTACTACTCGAGGGTAGGCCCAAAGTTTATTTGTGTACAAAACGACGATCGCGCCGATGTTTTTGAAAATACCCGGAGGGACTTATACAATAAGTGAGGCCCATAAAATGGTTTATGTACAAAAAGGGCTTGGGTCTTACACTCTATTAGAGGCCCACGAGTGTTTGAAAAAGTTTGATGAGGGTTGAATTAATCAAAACCCTAATTTGTTTCCAAAATGTATTTTAATTGAATAAAAAATTCAATTAAAATGATCAAAATTGTTTAACATGTGGAAAACAAATTGTGATCTTGGATTAATGTTTCAAAAATCATATTTTGACCTACAAAATGATTAGAAGTCATTAAAATTTGCAAAATTAAGAAGGAAAAAATATTTTAAATGTCAAAAATAATTAAAATATTAATTCTTTGCAAAAATATCAATTATATGAAATAAATAATATTTTTGGGATTTTTTGACAAAATAAAATATTTTAACATTTTTATGAATTATCAAAAAAAGAATCAACTCAAAACCATTAAAACTCAGAGAGAAATTAATTTTTGAATCAATTAAATAAAATCACAAAATTCAAATATTTGAATTTTCAAAAAAGGGCGCCAAGAACACCCAAGAACACACGCGTGTTCTGGGTTTTGCCCAGATTTGCATTTTCTCTCCAATCTCACTGAATACTTGATTATATCATGCAAACCACCTATCAATCTGCTCGTTTCAACCTCACGATCATGTCTATGGTCTTTAATTTCATTTATTTTAAACATGGAATAAGAAATCAAGACAAAACCTCAAGAACCCTAAAATTTGCATGAAGGCTGAGAATTTTGATACACGATTCAAACAAAGTAATTAATTGAGGAGAAACATTCTATGCATGATTATGAACATTTGGCAAAAGTATTGTGCGAAGAAATATGCATAGATTAAGAGATGACCAAGGTTAGGCTTACTTGAAGGTCGTGACAGCAAGTGCAATGTGATTTTTGAGTTTGAGGTGTTACAGATGTGTTGTGATGATCTGAACAGCTTCAATGGATGTTGTGGAGTGTGTTGCAAGCTTTGGAACACTTTGGAAGTCTTTGGATTAAGCTGGAGCACTCCAACTGCATAATTGAAGCATAATGGCTAGGTTGATGGGTGATTTCGAGCTGGGGGTGTTACAGTTGGTGTTTAAGTGTTTGGACACCTCAAATACATCATATGTGATGTGTCTGGGCAATTGGAATGGATTGCTTATGGCTGCAACTCAAAACCCGATAGTGGTTGCTCAAAAACAAGAAAACTTGGCACTTAAGAGAGAATGAGAGAAAGCAGTGCTATAGGGGATCAACTCTTGTCTTGGATGAATAGTGAATGGCTGCTGGATCAGATCACATTCGTATGGATTGGCTTGGAGGATTTCTTCTCATGCAAGGCAAACTAGCCCTTCCCAAGAGCAGGGCTATGTCTTGACCAAATTCACATTCTTCAGATGTTTTTATTGTTGTTTAATCAAAGAACTTGACTGAGTAGAGTGGCTACCTTGACAATGCACTATTCCACATTAATGTCCTTTGAATTCAAGGCAAAATGTGCCAAAATGCATGCACTTCAAGTTGGAAGATTCCTTGGCTTTTTGACTCAGCTTTATCAGTTGGATCAGTTGCATTATGATTGGTTTGAGTACAGGTGGCATAGTGATCCTTGGTATTTGGCTTAAAATTGTGTGTGTCAAGCAAACATGCAAATTGATTTTTCCAAAATAGCTTGCAGCAACATGACTTTGGGCATGGATTTCTCTTGGCTCAAGATGAATCAGCTCATGCTAGTGAGCTTTTTGGATTCTTAGCAACATTTGCAACAACATTGATGTTTATCTTTGGAACTGATTCAGCTTGAATCCATGTGAAAAAATCCCACAAGTTTTGATGTTTCAACAAGAATCTGCATTGCCCAGAATTTTTCTAAGTGTTGGAAAATGATGGATTTTCATGTTTTAGTGATTTTGATCCAACCATAACTCAAAATCCATAATGAATTGGAATGACTTGTAGTTGACACTTTTGTAGAGGACCATGAGGGCTACAAATCCAGCTTTGGATGGGGAAAAATTACTTTGTGGTTTAGGAGTTATGATCCTCCAAAGTTGGTACCCTTGCCACTTTATTTCTTAACTTAGAAAATTTTCTAAGTTTTTATGGTTACCCCTTTTACAAGTTATCCAACTTTTCTTGATTTTTCTTGATGAATGATGATTCAAATCATACATTAAAATCATTTTAGGGTTAAAATTTTTTTTTGTGAAAAATCTCAAAAAGTCAAAGTTGACTTTTGTGCACAGTTGACTTTTTATCAGATGAATTCCAAACTGTGCGATCCTTTAGAAAATCATGTCCTTGACCTAAATCAAAATTGATGGACATGTTCCATGGGTGTTATAGGGTATATTGATGCATGTCCTAGGGTTTGGGAGCATATCCTGGTTAAAAGTCAAAGCTACAGTTGACTTTTCTCGCGAAACCCTAATTGTGGTACTGATGAAATTGAGACTTGATGCTCAAGCTTCTTGGATTAATCCATTGTTGCAAATGGATCAATGTAGTATGTTGGAGACCCTCAAATCATGTCTTGAGGTCTTGGCTCATGATTTGTCCCAAAAGTCAACTTAGGGGTGAATTAGGTCAAGAAACCCTAATTCCTGATTTTTGATGTATGCATCCCCTGAGGTTAAATTGACTTGATGATTGGGTTTATGATGTCCCTTGGAGCATCATAGGTTATGCTTTGAAGCAATGGCTCATGCCCAGAGGAAAAATTTCCATCTGGAGGCCCTGGTCTACCAAACCCCAATTTGGTGACATTGGTGATTTTGAGGCTTGATCCACCTGAAAGGGAGCAGCCTTGTGCTTAATCCTTAAAGTGGGAGTCCTCTTGATCCCTTGTGGATATTTGAGAGGTTAGAAAAGTTGAAGATCATGTCATTCCTTGATTGATCCTTTGTCTAAGAACTCTGAGAGGGCTTGAAACCCTAATTTTGATTGTAGAGGATGCTCACCCATCTTTTGGGAGACTGCTGAGGTATGATGGTTTCCCCATATTGTGATGATGATTTGCACAATGATGGGAATCTTAGTGGTCAAAATTTAGGGTATGACAGATGCCCCTATGTAATCTTCTTGGACCCGAAGGTGTGAATGGCGAAGGTATTCGGGCATTCAGGGTGCAAGAGGATTAAATATCAGAATACCCGAAATTTTGATGGTGGTTATGAATGGTAGCTTACGCATTCATCTTCTTTTGCTAAGCACTGATGCTTAGAAAAGGTAAACTTCTCCTCGATCCTGGTTTCCTACTAAGGAACTGGTCTTAGTTTCTGATGTAAACTTCCCCTCGATCCTGGTTTCCTACCAAGGAACTGGTCTTAGTTTCTGATATAAATTCCCCTCGATCCTAGTTTCCTACCAAGGAACTGGTCTCAGTTTCTGAAATAAACTTCCCCTCGATCCTGGTTTCCTACCAAGGAACTGGTCTCAGTTTCTGAAATAAACTTCCCCTCGTTCTTGGTTTCCTACCAAAGAACTGGTCTCAGTTTCTTTTGTCAATAAACTTTATTGACAAGGGACGCTATGCGTAGCGGTTTTCCTCAAACTTCTCGCCGAATTTTCCTCGGGAGATGCCATTTGACGGAAAAGGTTTTGATGTCAAACTCGCTGGGGAACCCATTCGTCTGAGTTGTAGAGGTGCACAAACTTCTCTGTTAGAGACGCCATTTGCCGACTCTACTGGGGAACACGAGTCTCTTGAGAGACTGCTTTCACGCTTGGGGATATTACATCATACTTTTCTCGGGATCTTCCCGGAGAAACGCTATATGACGTGATCCAATTTTGAGGTGCTGATGACCTTTTCATCAGTGGTTTTTCATAGAAAAACTGCCGTACCGCCGAATCTCTGATTAAGAGGCTTTCTCTGGGGATTTTCCTTAATCTGGGAAAGCAAGGATATCATATTCAATGGTGAAGAGTGATGTTTGTTGAACATTTTCTCTAGTCTTTCATAGGTTCAAGTTATCAAAGTGGTCAAGGAGCCAACTTCATTCCAGAAATAAACTGGAGGAGAGAGATTGTTCAGACCCAGCATTTCCCTACGAGAAAATAACTGACAACTCGATTGAGAGGACTGTTATCACTAGGGGACAAGACCGACTAGAGTGATAGTGATGCAATATGAAATGTGAATGCAAATTAATAATGCATGATGTATGTATGTTTATGCTAACAAAACTGACGCGATATACAAATTAAAAGATGAACATGACTGGATACTCGGCCATCGCGGGGTGAAGTAGTACCGTTGGTTCAAGATAGCAATTCTTCCTTGCTTAGGAGAGATAGTCCCTATTGGGAGCTATGTTGGTCGGGCTTAGGAGATGAGAACTCGGCCGAGGCGTGTCAGATGAAACAAGGTCTCTGACACAGTTGATCCTTCATTCAGGCGTACTGGCCTAGAAGAAATATTTTGATTCTGCATTTTAGGGTTCGATTACTTCTGGAGAAGCGACCGATGTTCTTTTGATGTTCAATAGTCAAAATAAATTGTCGACTTTATTTTAAAAGCAGAAAAAGTTTTAACAAGTAAATTCATTTTTGTTTTATTTCAAGAATCGTTGATCATGTTAAAAACATCATTCTGTAAAGGTAAAACAAATATGAATTGCAAATAAAAGCACAAGGGCTCAAATTTTATTGATAGGATGGAAATCAGCCAAACATGTGATTCCATAGAGCATTTACAAAGTTAGAAAATGGTAATTTACAGGGAAAAGGGCTACGTTGAAACATAACGACCACTATCCTTCTACCAACTTTGAATTCGGGACATTCTGAGCTTCTGTCGAAGATGACCTTGACTGGATTTTTCTTGACGGATGAGGTAACTGATACTGAGGGACTTGCCTCTGTTGGACATATTTACTTGCCATTATCCCTAATTTTTGCCTGGATTGTACTGTGATGTTTCCAATCCACCAGGATGATTTTTGATCATGTCTCTAATTTTTTCCTGGACCGCCCTTTTGGGTTTTCAATCCACCGAGATGTCTTTTTTTTATTTTTTAATTTTATTATTTTTAGGAGAAGTATTTCTTGACTACATCAACATTTGTGGGGTAGGCAAATTCCTCTCCGTCCATGGTTGCAAGTCTCAAGACGCCGCCTGAGAAAGCTTTCGTAACCACATATGGGCCGTCATAATTCGGAGTCCACTTGCCCCAAGAGTCAGTGAGAAAAGATTGTATCTTTTTGAGCACAAGGTCTCCTTTCCTGAAGATGCGAGGTCGAACCTTTTTGTCGAATTCCTTCTTCATTCTCTGTTGATACAACTGACCGTGGCATAGAGCCATGATTCGTTTCTCTTCGATCAAATTCAGTTCATCGTGTCAATTTTGACACCATTCAGCTTCTGTAAGCTTAGCTTCCATCAATACCCTGATTGATGGGATCTCTATTTCAATGGGGAGCACTGCTTCTATGCCATATACTAGAGAGAAAGGGGTTGCCCCTGTTGAAGTGCGGACAAATGTGCGATAACCATGAAGAGCAAAGCGTAGCATCTCGTGCCAATCTTTGTAGGTTACAACCATCTTCTGAACAATCCTCTTGATGTTCTTGTTTACTGCTTCTACCGCTCCGTTCATCTTGGATCGGTAGGGAGATGAGTTATGGTGCTCGATTTTGAATTCAGCACATAACTCTTTCATCATCTTATTGTTCAAGTTGGATCCATTATCAGTAATGATCTGGATCGGAACACCATAACGGCAGATGATATTGTTTTTGATAGATTAGACCACCACTTGTCGGGTTACATTAGCGTATGATGCTGCTTCGACCCATTTGGTGAAGTAATCAATGGCTACCAGAATGAACCGATGTCTGTTTAAAGCCTTAGGCTCAATCAAGCCAATCATGTCGATTCCCCATATGGAAAAAGGCCATGCCGAAGAAAGAACTTTGAGATGCGTTGGCGGTACATGAATTTTGTCAGAGTATATCTGACACTTGTGACACCTCCTCATGTACTTGTAGCAGTCGGATTCCATTGTCAACTAATAGCACGCTGCTCTCAGAATTTTTCTCGCCATTGTGTGTCCGTTGGCATGAGTGCCAAAGGATCCTTCGTGAATTTCTTTTATCAGCATGTCTGCTTCTGGTCTGTCTACGCATCGGAGCAAGACGATGTCGAAATTTCTCTTATAGAGTGTATCACCGCTCAGGAAGAAACTGCCTGCCAGCCTTTTGAGGGTTTTCCTGTCCTTCCTTAGTGCCCCTGGTGGGTACTCTTGTTTATGAAGGAAGCATTTGATATCGTGATACCAAGGTTTGTCCTCTATGACTGCTTCGATCGTGAAGATGTAAGCGGGCCGTTCAAGGTACATTACGTCGATCTTAGGTATGCCATTCCATTGACCTACACTAATCATGGAAGAGAGAGTGGCTAATGCATCAGCCATGTGATTCTCATCACGAGGGATGAGATGAAACTCGATTTTCTTGAAGAAGGGTAGCAACCTCCTTGCATAATATTTGTAAGGAATCAGTTCTGATTGGTACGTGTTCCAATTTCTTTTGATCTGATTGATAACCAGGGCTGAGTCGCCATATACATCCAAGTTCTTAATCCTTAAGTCGATCGCTTCTTCGAGACCCATAATACAAGGTTCGTATTTGGCCTCGTTGTTTGTACATTTGAACGTAAGTCGGGCAGTGAAAGGAATGTGGGTACCCTAAGGGGTAACAATGATTGCCCCAATTCCGTTTCCGCAATGATTAACTGCTCCGTCAAAGATAAGTCCCCACTGGGAACCTGGTTCTGGTCCTTCACTGGTTAGCGGTTCATCGCAATCTTTCATTTTTAGATACATGACATCTTCGTCTGGGAAGTTAAACCCGATTGATTCCTGATCGTCAATCGGTTGATGAGCCAAATGATCGACTAAAATACTTCCTTTAACGGCTTTCTGAGCATGGTACTCTATGTCATATTTTGATAACAACATCTGCCAACGGGCAATCCTTCCCGTGAGAGCAGGTTTTTCAAAGACATACTTGATTGGATCCATCTCGGAGACCAACCAAGTAGTGTGACAAATCATCTACTGGCGAAGACGTTTAGCTGCCCAAGCCAAAGCGCAACAAGTTTTCTCAAGCATAGTGTACTGAGTCTCGCAGTCGGTGAATTTCTTGCTCAAATAGTAGATGGAAGACTCTTTCCTTTTGGTTTCATCTTGTTGGCCAAGTACACATCCCATTGAGTCCTCTAGGATTGTGAGGTAGATAATCAGTGGTTTTCCTTCAACTGGAGGTGATAGAATCGGCGGGTTCAACATGTATTCCTTAATACTGTCGAAGGCGGTTTGGCAATCTTCTGTCCAAACACAGTCCTGGTTCTTTTTGAGTAATTTGAAAATCGGCGCACATGTCGCGGTCATGAGGAATATGAATCTGGAGATGTAGTTCAAACGTCCCAGGAATCCTCTGACTTGTTTTTCAGTTTTTGGAGAAGGCATTTCTTGAATGGCCTTGACCTTGTCAGGATCAACCTCAATTCCTTTTTGGCTGACGATGAACCCTAGTAGTTTCCCTGAACGGACACCGAAGGTGCATTTGTTGGGATTCAAGCGGAGTTTGTACTTTCTCAACCGCTCGAATAGTTTTGACAGATGGGTCACATGCTCCTCTTCTGTCTTAGATTTTGTAATCATGTCATCGACATATACCTCAATTTCTTTGTGTATTATGTCATGAAACAGAGTAGTCATGGCCCTTTGATAGGTTGCCCCGACGTTCTTCAAACCGAACGACATCACCTTGTAACAAAAGGTACCCCAGGGGGTAATGAACGAAGTTTTCTCCATGTCCTTCGGCGCCATTTTGATCTGGTTATAGCCCGAGAATCCATCCATGAAGGAGAAAACTTTGAACTTTGCTGTACTGTCTACCAGCATGTCAATGTGTGGTAAAGGAAAGTCGTCCTTCAGACTAGCCTTGTTTAGATCTCTTTAATCGACACACATTCTAACTTTTCCTTCTTTTTTGGGAACGGGTACGATGTTGGCTAACCATTGAGGATATTCTGATGTAGCGAGGAAGCCCGTGTTAATCTGTTTCTGTACCTCCTCTTTGATTTTGACGGCCATGTCCGGGTGAGTTCGTCTCAACCTTTGTTTTACTGGTGGACATTCCGATTTCAACGGTAGATGATGTTCCACGATGCTGGTATCCAACCCTGGCATATCCTGATAAGACCAAGCGAATACATCGGGAAAATATTTGAGAAGCTTTGTCAAACTCTCTTTAGCAGTTGGACTGAGCAGCGCCCCAATCCTGATTTCTTTTCTCTCTTTTTCCGAACCTAAGTTTACCTTTTCCAATGGCTCTTTGTGAGGTTCAATGGACCTTTCCTCTTGTCTGAGTAGTCGGGAGATCTCTTCTGGAATTTCGTTGTCATCTTCTTCTTTAGCCCCAAACACCGGGAACTCAAAGTCGGGAGAAGGCATCAGATCATATGTTTCAACCGGGTTTAAAACAAGCAATCTGCATGACGTGATGATTTGTGTTTAGAAGAGATAGAATGCAAGAGTGTGTGCAGTGTATTTCTTTTACTGCTTGTTTTTATTATTGAGTTTGTTTTTTAGGATTACCATTTTCTGAGAAAAGCAAAAAGAGAAAACATCAATTAATTCGGAAATTACAGAATGACGTTATTTTATTAATGAACAAGCCGATTCTTGAAACTACAGCCCTATAAAACAAAACTCTGTCACTTTGGGTGAAGCGAAGAGGGACATTTACAGAAAGTGAGCCCTATCAAAACACCCGTTTCACCTGGGCAGGGTGAAAGGTTAAAGACGACAATTACTTTGACTTATGAATAATCTTCGAAACATCGACAGCAACCCATTGGCGGCGAACTCCTCGGTGAATCACAAAGTCTGGTACCTTCCTTGATTTGTCTTCAGAAATAACGCTGATTTCTGGTGGAGCAGGATCATTGGAATCTGTCTCCTAGGCAGAGTTGTCGTAGGAGGATTCCTCTGTTGTATTTTGTAGAGTATTTGTGCTCTCAGGTACATCTCCCCATCCAGTTGGCTGGATGTCTTCGAACCTGATACGAGAGCTTTCTGGAGCGGTGTACTTGACCATATAGTCGTATTTTCCACTCGGTTGTCCCAGGGTGTCCCATACTTCTTTGGAACTGGATGAGTCATCCTTCTCGATGACGTTGACCTCTGGAAAAGCATAGTTGATGAATTCAAGTCCTGCAAACGTTGCAAATTCATCGTCATGTTGAGTAGTTTCTGAATGACCTGAGTGTTGATCCCATGACATGGTGGGGACGCAGGTATTCTTTTCAATGATGCTCAGCTGATTTTCGTTGTTCGGATGATTTTCTTCCCCCAAGTTTCCTAGGTAGGGCTGCGACATGGGCAGACCATCCATCGGGCCATAGTAATTGTGGTCAAAGTTGTCCTTCATAAGAGTGTCCTCCTCTAATGAGTTTGGTGGAGCACGACATCCTTCCGGATCACACCCTCCGTATATCATTTCGACGTCTGACCTGGGTATAAATCTCAGGCTCTGTGCAGGATAGCAAAATGGTGTAGGCACCTCTTCCTGAGACATATAACCGTACTCGTTGAGGTAGGACTTCCATTCCGCATCTGTGTCAGAGGGATCCTCCTCATTGATAGTGTGTACTTCTTGGATCGCTGGTTGAAGGAAACCTCCACTGTGGAATAAATTTTGAATAGGATGAAGACTTTCATCGCTGACAGCTGTTTGAGTACAGGTTGCAGAAAAACCAAGACCCTTCTTTGTTTTATTATCAGTAGGAATGACAAGCTGTCCCCATCCTGTTGTATTGGTACTCTCGACCACTTTGATAGCGTCTTTGTATGAGGAAATCGAGGTTCCTCCTTTGGATTGACCGCCTCTGTGTAGCGAAAGCGTTTGGAACTGAGTCCCAATTATCCCTTCTGGTTCCACATAAGTGGCTGATGATAAATTGCTTATGAGCAAAGCCTGTTCCCCACAGACCGTGACGAGTTGACTGTTTTGAATGAACTTTAGCTTTTGGTGGAGGGTCGAGGTGACCGCCCTAGCCTGATGTATCCAAGGTATTCCTAATAAACAACTGTACGTTGCCCGGATGTCCATGACCTAGAAAATGACTTGGAAAGTGTGAAGACTAATAGTTATGGGAAGGTCGACTTCGCCGATAACCGTTTTTCTGGATCCGTCAAATGCTTTGACGACGACCTCGCTGGTTCTCATCGGGGGTCCTTTAAAGGATAATTGTGTCAAGGTGGATTTTGGCATAACATTCAGGGCTGACCCTGTGTCTACCAGTACGCTGGCCAAAGCATCGTCCTGGCAGTTGACCGTGATATTAAGCGCCATTTTATGACGGCGACCCTCCTCAGGTAATTCCTCATCACTAAATCCCAAATTATTGCAGGAAGTGATGTTAGAGACAATGCTACTGAACTGTCTGATTGTTACATCCTGTTCCATAAAGGCTTGCTCCAAGACTTTCTATAGAGCCTCCCTATGTGCTTCTGAACTGAGTAAAAGTGACAACACAGAGATCTTTGAAGGAGTTTGTAATAGCTGATCAACAATGTTGTATTCACTCCTTTGGATGAGCTTCAGCATCTCATCATCCTTTTTCGAAAGGTCAGGATTACTGGATTGACCGACTGGTGGATCAGGAGCTTCTGTCTGAAGTTCCTTTTCTTTGTTAGGTTCTCCAACTCCTCGGTTGAAGATTCTACCACTCCGTGTTACTCGACTGATGTCTGCAATATTCACGACGCTGGGTAATGGAATTTCCTTTCCATTCTCGACTGTTGTTGCACCATATTTTTAAGGGATATCCTTAGTTGATTCATACGGTAATGGTCCCGATAGATAGATGACTATGGGAGCCTTCTGATTTTTTTGACCATCGTAAGTAATCTCGATCCGTTCCTGGTTAGGAACTCTCGATTCGTCAAGTAGAGGGATGATGGCGAAAACATCCCTAGTCCTCTAATGATCAGAGATTATGACAACATCCTCAATTTGATTGGCAAGGTAGTTTGGCGTCCAACTGATTGGTCCGGAACCCGGATATGGACAAATTTTTCTACGATCCACCTGGCCCTGAAGAGCTGCTCGCACAAGGTAGCATCCTTGGTTACTTTCTGAATAGACTCCACAACGTTCATAGTTGTGTGGTGGCACCTGGCCACGCCCGCTTTGAATGCAATGTAACCTCACTAGGTTAGTTTCCATAGATCAGACATCCTGACTTTGACGCCGAGTAGGGTTCCTGTCATCGATACTAATTTGCTGAGTGTCTTCATCCATATAGATGGGAAGCCACCAATGATTTAACAAGTGCTGAAGTGCTTCCTAGACAAGGGCACAACCTTGATCATTTTCCCAACCTGCCGTACAGCTTTGATAGTCATGTGATATCAGGAACCCGAGTCGGATCTGCTCAACATGTAACTCTACCAGGTTGGTATTCATTAAATGAATATCGAAGATCTGAACCATGTTGATCTGATAGGGATTCCTATCATGGTAGTCCTGGATCCATCCAAGATCCATCTGACGCTGGAGGGTTTTTTGTACAAAAGAGCATCCCTGTTTGTTTACCGAGCAAGTCAGACAAGAACTGTAATCGTGCCGCAGCAGATTATGATACTGGCTTTGCCTTGAGTGCCTTGCCACCAAGTTGACATTCATCACACGAATGTCGTGGTTTTGAATGATGTTGGAATTCGTATAAACCATGTTGACCCCACGAACTCGATGCTCTTGGATCCATCCGAGATCTATCTGTTCCTGTAGAGCTGTTTACACCACATAACATCCTTGATTATTTTTAGAGCAGATATCACATTGATGATAATTATGAGGTGGCACATGGCCATATCCACTCTGTCTACAATGCATCTTGACCAGATTGGTCTTCAACAAGAGTACATTGTGAATTTGATAGACATTGTTAGACTCTCCTTCTATCAGGTTGACGACAACTTTCTCATGTTGAGGCAGCGGGTTTATGAGAACATTCGGATTCGTATCTTTGAAAGATAAGACCCCACTCCTAACAAGCTTTTGCACATCAGATTTGAAATTGAGACAGTTCTCTATGTTATACCCTGGTCCTCCTTGGTGGTAAGGGCACGTCTGATCCACCTTAAACCAAAAAGGCAGATTTTTCGGTACTGTAAGAGGGGACTTAGTCTGGATGTCCTCCTTAGCTAGTAGTAACGGAAATAGTTCTGTGTACGATACGGGTATAGGATTAATTCCTGGTGGCCGCATTGTACGGTTGTTGTTGTATTGAGGACGAGCCTGCTGAAGAGGCTGTTGTGTCCTTTGCTGGTTAGGTTGGCTCTGCGCAACCTGAGGTTGATACGTAGAAACAGGCGTAGGGTTGATAGCAGGAGTCACAGCTGCTACTGGTTGATAACGTCGCCTTTGCTTTCCGAGAGAGATATTCCCAATATCTTGCTCTTTTTTCTTAGGGAGAACACTACCGTATCGTTTTGTACTACTCGATGATCCAGCGTCCTTGACTAGACATCCCTCTCAGACGGCTTCCTCAAGACGAACTCCCATACCGACCATTTCGGTGAAATCACTGGGCGCACTGGCAACCATTCTGTCATAGTAAAATGAGCTTAAGGTCTTTAAGAAGATCTTTGTCATCTCTTTTTCCTCAAGAGGTGGACAAATTTGGGCGGCGATCTCACGCCACCTCTGAGCGTATTCTTTAAAGGTTTCCTTGTCCTTTTGTGACATTGATCTGAGTTGATCTCTATCTGGCGCCATGTCCAAATTGTATTTATATTGTTGGATGAAGGCAGTGCCAAGATCTCTGAAAGTGCGGATCGTGGCACGGTTTAAACCCATGTACCATTTTAATGCGGCACCGGTTAAACTATCCTGAAATTAGTGAATCAATAGGTCTTGATTCTCTGTCTGAGCTGACATTCGCCGAGCGTACATCACCAGGTGGCGTTGAGGGCAAGAGTTACCCTTGTACTTTTCAAAGTCGGGTACTTGGAACTTGTGTGGAACTTTCACACTAGAGACCAGACAAAGGTTTGCGGCATCCTTTCCAAATAAATCCTGACCGCGAATGGCTTGCAGTTCCTTCTGCATTCCCAGGAACTGCTCCTGGAACTCGTCCATTCTATCAAACATAGTTTCCTTTCTACCAGAAGGTATCTGTGGAATCTGTCCTTCCGGGACAGTGTGCACCACAGGGGGTGGTACCGTGACTATGGCAGCGAATCTTGGCATTTCCCGAAGTTTGTAACCTTCAGGAGTCCTCAGTATGCCTCTGGCATCCTCGCTTTCCCGAAGTTTGTAACCTTCAGGCCCAACGACTTCTGTTGTGATTCCCTAATCTTCAGCGATCAGCGGAACATATCCTTCTGGAATATAGTTAACAAGCATACCCCAAGGACGATCTTTCGGCATTTGATACCTAGGATCATACTTTTCCACTATGGGCGTTGAGGCGATCTCTGAGATCACAGTTCTTTGTTGTTGAGCTTCTACCATGGCTAGCATGTCGTTACGAAGCTTTCTCATATCCTCTCTCAGAGAGTCGATCTCTTCTTTCAACTCTCTGTTCTCTTCCTCGAGATCATCCATCTTTTTCTGACGATTGGCCCGAGTATTGTACGAATGAGACAATTTGACTCTAGAACCGAGACACAAACATGAGATTCGTAGGTACGAAGAATACGTGACGTGAGAATGATGAATGCAATGATTATATTAATTATTTTTTGTTTATTCAAAATAAACTCCGACAATTAGATTACAAATATCAAACAGTGGGGGAAACCCAGTTTTATTGAATTCAAAGGATTGCGGAAATGAAAAATATAGTAGATTACAAGGTGCGGAAATAGAAACCTAAGCTAATGGGTCCCGAGTCCTCCCTGAGGAGAACTCAGGTGCTGATTCTGGTACTTTCCTTTTCTTGGACCGGGGCTCTTGGGCCGTTGTCGGGTCGTCATTCCATTTCCAAGTGAAAGGAGTGAGCAAATTCCTTTGGTCATTCTGATTATCCACAAGATGTTGCTCCAAAATCTCAATTAGAGCATCTTTATCTTTCAGCAGTTGCTGTATTTTAGTACACTCTACATTGAGGGTGCGGTATTTGTTCTTCCAAGACCTCCTCTCCTGTTGAACTTTGTTGAGAGTAACCTGAAGTTTTTCCGATTCAGTCATGAAGTACATGACAGATTCCTTCGGTGGAAGAACTCCGTGACGAGGATAAGGCATCTTTAGCTTGAGAGCTCTAATTTGTACCCAGTGGAGATAAGGTTCCACCGAGACACAATCCGGTTTTCCTAGAGACTCTCGTCCTTTCTTGTGAACATGTTTCCAAGCATGCACTATTTCTATCTTTAGTGCTCTGTCATTTTCTCCTTCTTTGAAGAAAAGACCTTCCAGATGAGCATTACGTGGGACATGCCTCACCGGGTATCCGAATTAACGACGAACTAATACTGGATGGTAGTTGATTCCTCCTGTAGTTCCTATGAGGGGTACGTTGGGGAAGTTTCCACAACGGTCAATGATTCTGACCCCGTCATAAATCCTATTACACCAATCTATGTCAGAGTTGGTGAGAGACATGATTTTCTGCGACCAACGTAAGCCACTCTTATGATCCCAAAATGCAGCAGACTTGGGCAAGTGGGAAGTGAACCATTTGTATAGCAGGGGTACACATCACGTGATTATTCCTCCGCTGTACAAATTCCCTAAGTATACAGAATGATACGTGTCCGCGAGCAAAGTTGGCACATGGTTTCCAATGAGAAAAACCTTAATGGCGTTGATATCTACAAAGTTATTAATGTTGGGAAACAAAAACAACCCGTAGGTGAGCAAAACAAAGATGCTTTCAAAAGCAGTCACGCTCCCTATACTGGAAAAGTACAGGGCCTTCTTTATCAAGAATTGGGCTGGTAAACCTTGGATGCCACCCTTAGTGGTCAGGTGAGTCTTGACTTCTGACTCATCCAAATAAATTGCTCTTGCAATGGTCTGATCCTTTGGAATTTCTTCCAATCCAGAAAATGGAGCTCGATCAGTAATGTGTCGATTGGTTAGGTGAGAATACTCCTCCAGCGTTGGTGCGAGCTGGTAATCCGGAAATGTGAAACAGTGATAAACTGGATCGTAAAACTGAATGAGTGCCTCCATGATTCCTTCAATCACATGAACTCTTAACAGAGGAAGCAGACCTCCGTATTTGGCTCTAAAAGCTTCAGGGTTAGTGATCATCCTTGCTAAACTTCTCAAATCCTCTAGTTTTGGAACCTTGAAGGTATACTTATGAGTTCTCCTTCTACCGAAATCCATTAGCGCAATCCTTTTTTTTCCTGACATTTGCAATCATTGTCTTAGTTTAATTTGAAAAAAGAGAGACTAGAGGAGAAAATTTTATTTGTTTTAATGTTTTTTAGATGAATGCATGAATGCAACACACAAAAACATGGAAAAAACATGGGGTCAAAGGGTCGGTGTCATGAAGTCAAGGCTCTACCCCCCAAAGGTTTTCTACGGGTGATTTTTTGTACCTGTCACTCAAAATCATTAATTCCTGAGAACAACAGCGGGTCGGGAACCGTGCTAGGTGATGTCCATCAAAGAAATCTCAGAAGAGGATAGTTTATCGTGTAACAGCTATTCCCGATAGCTTCCGCACTACAAAAAAGGTGATTTTCCTATGTGTATACTCAATCTTTCCACATGCGGCATCATACGCATTCCCATTAATAGAAAAATAAACATGTATAGCAATTAGGAATAGCAGTATATATATTTGTCCTAAAGTCCTAGACTTTAAAGAGCTATGAATCCTATGTTCCTGACAAAAATGGCTCCCCGGCGGAGTCGCCGTTCTGTGGTACCTTCCCAACTTTAAAGGTTTTTGACCTAAGATCCTAGTGAAGTCAACAAATCTTAACCCCAATGAAGTCCCTAGGAAAGAAAGAAAAGAAAGGGTATCTGGCCCCACGGTGGGCGCCACTTTTCTGTGGCAATTTTTAAGGTTTCTACCTAAGAGATGGGAAGAGAACAAGATCTCTTTGTCCCCAGTGAAGTCGCCATTTTCCCGGTGTGAAAAATCTCTAAACTTAAAGTTTCTTCCGAAAGGATGGAAAGAGAACAAGAGCTTTGTCACCTCCCACTGTGGTCGCCATTCTTCTGTAGCGTGGTTTTTGTGATTTCAAATCACTATCGCTTGGGTACTACAGTTCAATTCATTTTGTATCCTGCTAAGCTGATTAAGGAAGGGAAATAGATGTCTCCAATTAACCCTGCTTGCATACTGAGTTTAAATAGATGACTGTTGGTTTACAGATGCTATTAATATGTGGGTCTCCTTTCGGTTATTTTGTTAAGAATAGAACGCCTGGGCTATTGGTGGGAGATTAAGACTGATGCTTTTCGATTGAGATGCGAAGGTATGGGATTTTGGGTTTTGGATTAGTGTGCTCGCTAAGATTTTTCTTTCAATCTTATGCCTACGTATTCCCGTTTACCGAAACAGGGAATCAGAGCGATCGTAGTTCCCCCTATTCTATGGGAGGAAAAAGATGTTTTGGTGTCTTGTTCAAAGCCCAAGACGTGAAGCTGAAAAGGTGGTTTATATCTTGTTCAAAGCCCAAGATGTGAAGCTGAAGGGTTCATTTGTATCTTGTTTGAAGCCCAAGATGTGAAGCTAAAAGGTGTTGTCTTTAGAGAGAATTTGTCATCTCTAAAGGGGTCTGTTTGTCACAACTGTTGGGTGACTGATTATAAAGGAGAATTACTTTAACCGGGATATGCGAATCCTAGTAATGCCATAATTTCCTTTATAGGGGGTTTTAACCTGAAGGAGAAGACTTTAACTCAGTGTAGAGAAATGCTATCTTTCCTTAGGAATTTCTCATGCTAAAAGAGGGACAGTGGCGTGAATGTAAATAATCCAGAGGCTTGCCGCTTACAACAATTAGATGAAAGGAGAAGGAGTTGTTGATGTTTGTATCCTGTGAACGAGGCACAGTTTTGATGCTAAAAGGTTGATTGACTCAACCGGGGTTGTCTTATACAAAGCCTAAGAGGAGGCTAATGGCCCAACAAGAGGGTTGTTTTTATGTGTCTCGTACGAAGCCCGAGAGAGAGGCTAAAAAAGTTGACTCGACAAGGGAGTGTTTTTTGGTATGTGTCTTGTAAGAAGCCCAAGACGGAGGCTAAAGTTTGACTCAACAAGAGAGTATTTTATACTTAATAAGAGAGTTGTTTTGTATCTCGTACGAAGCCCGAGATGGAGGCTAAAGGTATGCTATTTCAGTTGAGTGACAAGTCCAATAAGTTGGTTAAAAGAGAAAATCAGTTCTTATAAAGAGACTGATTAAAGGTAAGGCTATGCTTTGGTACTGATCAGAGGATCAGGGTTATTTCCTATTTTTTAAGGAAATGGGGAATCCAGAGGGTATTGGAGACTGTCAGAGTCTACTGGTGTTTTTCCCTACTTGAAAGGTGCTTGAGAACGTCTTTGGGACTCAAGGAGATTAGACTGTCCAAGTCTAGAGTTTTATCTTTTGTACTATGCTTAAAGAAATAGCGGTAGCACGTTCTCAGTAGAAAGATCTAGACTCTTTGAAAGACTGTTCTATTAAGATGACTAATTTCTGTTCCTATACCTCTAGGAGGTCGTCGGGACAATTTGTACGAAGCCCAAGAGGAGGCGAGAAACTTTTAAGAAGTCGAGGGACAATTTGTACGAAGCCCAAGAGGAGGCTATCATTCCCGGAGGAAGAATCATTATATGAAGCCTAAGAGGAGGCTGTGAATACTTCTAAGAAGCCGATGGGTCCTTGTACAACGCCCAAGAGGAGGCGGGGATGCTTTTAGGAAGCCTGTGGGTCCCCAAACCCCGAGAAATTCAAGACAGGCTATTCACAAAGAATAGATCAAGCCAGGAAAGTCCGAGAATTTGGAAGAAACTCAAGAGATGCCATTCATGGAGAAAAGATCATCTCTGGGGAATAGAGTTTCTTAGGTTGCTTTTAAGAAGCCTGTGGGTCCCCAAACCCCGAGAAATTCAAGACAGGCTATTCACAGAGAATAGATCAAGCCAGGAAAGTCCAAGAATTTAGAAGAAAGTCAAGAGATGCCATTCACGGAGAAAAGATCATCTCGAGGGAATAGAGTTTCTTTGACAACTTCTAAAGGTGACAGTCTGAGAAAGGGTTCAAAAAGAATCTGCCTTTCACATCTCCATATTGTTTAACCCCAAGAGGAGGGAAGACTGTGTCTGGTAATCCTATGGGGATCTAGTTTTGTCTAATTCTAAGAGTGATCAATGGGTTTAATGCTAGATGTAGTTGCCAGGGGAAACTCTAAATATCTATACTATTATTACACAGTTGATATGAGTTTATGAAAGAAGACTTAAGCGAAACAGCCCCACAGTACAGTTATATATATATGAAAGCGGTAAATGAAAGCGGGTAAACACTTACTCGGTTTTAGAGCTTCCATGCTGTTTGGTTAGTTTGTCCAACAAAGAAAACTTTGATAACAATATTATATTCAAAATCAAAGGAGAAAGTGCTTTGAAAAGAAATATAGGGGCTTACAGCTCAAGGAGAGGCCCACAATTTTGTCAGTGATCGCACTGTTGTTTTTGTACAGAGGGACTTATACAAGTGACTGAGGCCCAAAAGGTTTTCTGTACAAAGGGATGGGTCTTGCACTCTCTCAAGAGGCCCAAAGAGTTTAAAAAGAATGGGGCTTATAACACAAGGGTAGGCCCAGATGATTTTTGTTTTGAAATGGCGATCGCGCCGAGATTTTCTTTTAACATAGAGGGACTTATACAATATCTGAGGCCCAAAAAGTTTTGGTTAAAAGGGGGCTGGGTCTTACACTCTAATAGAGGCCCAAAGAGTTTTGAATGGGTCTTATAGCTCTAGGAGAGGCCCAAGGTTTATTTTTCAACGGACTATGATCGTGTCGAACTTTTTGAAATACAACGGGACTTATACCATAAGTGAGGCCCAAAAATTTGTGTATTTACAAAAGGGGTTGGGTCTTACACTCTATTAGAGGCCCAAAGAGTTTAAAAAAGGGAATGGGTCTTACTACTCGAGGGTAGGCCCAAAGGTTATTTGTGTATAAAACGACGATCGCGCCGATGTTTTTGAAAATACCCGGAGGGACTTATACAATAAGTGAGGCCCATAAAATGGTTTATGTACAAAAAGGGCTTGGGTCTTACACTCTATTAGAGGCCCATGAGTGTTTGAAAAAGTTTGATGAGGGTTGAATTAATCAAAACCCTAATTTGTTTCCAAAATGTATTTTAATTGAATAAAAAATTCAATTAAAATGATCAAAATTGTTTAACATGTGGAAAACAAATTGTGATATTGGATTAATGTTTCAAAAATCATATTTTGACCTACAAAATGATTAGAAGTCATTAAAATTTGCAAAATTAAGAAGGAAAAAATATTTTAAATGTCAAAAACAATTAAAATATTAATTCTTTGCAAAAATATCAATTATATGAAATAAATAATATTTTTGGGATTTTTTGACAATAAAATATTTTACATTTTTGTGAATTATCAAAAAAAGAATCAACTCAAAATCATTAAAACTCAGAGAGAAATTAATTTTTGAATCAATTAAATAAAATCACAAAATTCAAATATTTGAATTTTCAAAAAAGGGCGCCAAGAACACCCAAGAACATGCGCGTGTTCTGGGTTTTGCCCAGATTTGCATTTTCCCTCCAATCTCACTGAATACTTGATTATATCATGTAAACCACCTATCAATCTGCTCGTTTCAACCTCACGATCATGTCTATGGTCTTTAATTTCATTTATTTTTAACATGGAATAAGAAATCGAGACAAAACCTCAAGAACCCTAAAATTTACATGAAGGCTGAGAATTTTGATACACGATTTAAACAAAGCAATTAATTGAGGGGAAAAATTCTATGCATGATTATGAACATTTGGCAAAAGTATTGTGCGAGGAAATATGCATAGATTAAGAGATGACCAAGGTTAGGCTTACTTGAAGATCGTGACAGCATGTGCAATGTGATTTTTGAGTTTGAGGTGTTACAGATGTGTTGTGATGATCTGAACAGCTTCAATAGATGTTGTGGAGTGTGTTGCAAGCTTTGGAACACTTTAGAAGTCTTTGGATCAAGTTGGAGCACTCCAACTGCATAATTGAAGCATAATGGCTAGGTTGATGGGTGATTTCGAGCTAGGGGTGTTACAGTTGGTGTTTAAGTGTTTGGACACCTCAAATACATCATATGTGATGTGTCTGGCCAATTGGAATGGATTGCTTATGGCTGCAACTCAAAACCTGATAGTGGTTGCTCAAAAACAAGAAAACTTGGCACTTAAGAGAGAATGAGAGAAAGCAGTGCTATAACTGGCTTTGGTGTAAGTTGAATGATCCATTGGAACCTCTATTTATAGGGGACCAACTCTTGGCTTGGATGAATAGTGAATAGTTGCTGGATCAGATCACATTCGCATGGATTGGCTTGGAGGATTTCTTCTCATGCAAGACAAACTAGCCCTTCCCAAGAGCAGGGTTATGTCTTGACCAAATTCACATTCTTCAGATGTTTTTATTGTTGTTTAATCAGAGAACTTGACTGAGTAGAGTGGCTACCTTGACAATGCACTATTCCACATTAATGCCCTTTGAATTCAAGGCAAAATGTGCCAAAATGCATGCACTTCAAGTTGGAAGATTCCTTGGCTTTTTGACTCAGCTTTATCAGTTGGATCAGTTGCATTGTGATTGGTTTGAGTACAGGTGGCATAGTGATCCTTGGTCTTTGGCTCAAAATCGTGTGTGGCAAGCAAACATGCAAACTGAATTTTCCAAAACAGCTTGCAGCAACATGACTTTGGGCATGGATTTCTCTTGGCTCAAGATGAATCAGTTCATGCTAGTGAGCTCTTTGGATTCTTGGCAATATTTGCAACAATATTGATGTTTATCTTTGGAACTGATTCAACTTGTATCCATGTGAAAAAATCCCACATGTTTTGATGTTTCAACAAGAATCTGCCTTGCCCATAATTTTTCTAAGTGTTGGAAAATGATGGATTTTCATGTTTTAGTGATTTTGATCCAACCATAACTCAAAATCCATAATGAATTGGAATGACTTGTAGTTGACACTTTTGTAGAGGGCCATGAGGGCTACAAATCCAGCTTTGGATGGGGAAAAATGGATTTGTGTTTTAGGAGTTATGATCCTCCAAAGTTAGTACCCTCGCCACTTTATTTCTTAACTTAGAAAATTTTCTAAGTTTTTATGGTTACCCCTTTTACAAGTTATCCAACTTTTCTTGATTTTTCTTGATGAATGATGATTCAAATCATACATTAACATCATTTTAGGGTTAAAAAACCATTTTTGTGAAAAATCTCAAAAAGTCAAAGTTGACTTTTGTGCATAGTTGACTTTTTATCAGATGAATTCCAAACTGTGCGATCCTTTAGGAAATCATGTCCTTGACCTAAATAAAACTTGATGGACATGTTCCATGGGTGTTATAGGGTATATTGATGCATGTCCTAGGGTTTGGGAGCATGTCCTGGTTAAAAGTCAAAGCTATAGTTGACTTTTCTCGCGAAACCCTAATTGTGGTACTGATGAAATTGAGACTTGCTGCTCAAGCTTCTTGGATTAATCCATTGTTGCAAATGGATCAATGTAGTATGTTGGAGAACCTCAAATCATGTCTTGAGCTCTTGGCTCATGATTTGTCCCAAAAGTCAACTTAGGGGTGAATTAGGTCAAGAAACCCTAATTCCTGATTTTTGATGTATGCATCCCCTGAGGTTAAATTGACTTGATGATTGGGTTTATGATGTCCCTTGGAGCATCATAGGTTATGCTTTGAAGCATTGCTCATGCCCAGAGGAAAAATTTCCATCTGGAGGCCATGGTCGACCAAACCCTAATTTGGTGACACTGGCGATCTTGAGGCTTGATCCACCTAAAAGGGAGCAGCCTTATGCCTAATCCTTAAAGTGGGAGTCCTCTTGATCCCTTGTGGATATTTGAGAGGTTAGACAAGTTAAAGATCATGTCATTCCTTGATTGATCCTTTGTCTAAGAACTCTGAGAGGGCTTGAAATCCTAATTTTGATTGTAGAGGATGCTCACCCATCTTTGGTGAGACTGCTGAGGTATGATGGTTTCCCCATATTGTGATGATGATTTGCACAATGATGGGAATCTTAGTGGTCAAAATTTGGGGCATGACAAGATGATGCAGAAGAGTGGTTTTATTCCCTACCTGCCGGGAGTATCACCACTTGGCAAGAGATGGAGACAACATTTTTGAATGAGTACTTTCCCGCCTCGGTGTAAATTCGAAAAAGGTATGATATAGTAAATTTTAAGCAGAAAGAGGGAGAGTCACTCGGAGATGCATATAAAAGATTTAAGAGGCTGTTGGTTGCATGTCCTACTCATAACATGGATGCAACCGAACAGATGCAAAACTTCGTCAATGGCCTCCAGTTAAAGACTAAGCAACTAATTGATACAGCTGCCGGTGGCTCATCTTATTTTACAACAGCCACTGGTATCAAAAAGACCATTGAAGCCATAGCCAGAAATGAGCATTTGGAGTTGTATGATTGCAGTGTGAGCCAACCAGAGAGAATGATTGATTTGAAGCTTACTGGGAAAGTCGTAAAGATGGAAGACCAGATTGCAGCTGAGGTGGAAAGAAGACGTAAGAAGATGAATCTTGGTACTCAAAGTGTGGCACAAGTTCAAACTGGTCAACCCATGAGTTGTGAGATTTGTAGTGGACCCCATTATACTACACATTGTGTTGCGACTCCGCAACAAATTGAAGAGATAAAATTCCTGAAGCAGAATAATCCTTACGCTCAAACTTATAATCCAGGGTGGAAGAATCATCCTAACTTCTCCTGGAAAGATCATAATCAACAACAATACCCACAGCAACAATAAGCTCCCCAAAAAGCACAATTGGAGATTGCCATTGAGAAGATGGCCGCTCAAAGCTTCCAATTTCAAGAAGAGACAAGAAGTAATCTAAGGAACACAAGTGCTTCAATTAAAAATCTTGAAGTTCAGATGAGCCAGATAGCACAACAATTAATAAGTTCTCAAACACTTGGCGCCCTCCCAAGCGCCACAATACCCAATCCAAAGAATCATGAGAATGTCAATGTTGTTACCACAAAAAGCCGGAAAGTTGCTGAAGAAGAAAGGGAAGCCAATGAGTATCAGTGTATAGAGGTGGATCTGGAAGTGCGAGAAAGTTAGAGAGAGCTAGGTCACCAATAAAGCCAACCGACGAGAAAAGAAAAGAAGCAGTTAAACCTAAGATCAAGTTACCGTACCCCTCAAGAGTGACAAAGAAGGAGACACAAGAAAAAGACTTTGAGAAATTCAGCTCATTGTTCAAAAAATTGGAGATTAATATGCCCTTCTTTAAAGCACTTGAACAAATGCCTCTATATAAGAAATTCATGAAGGAGGTCATTGGGAAAAAGAAACCTAGTGGAGAGGAGCTAAAGAGTATAATTGAGGAGAGCAGCGGGGGATCACAAGGTAGGAGAATTCCAATCAAACCGAAAGATCTTGGTTCTGTATCAATTCCCTGTACCATAAGGGACAGAACTTTTAAGAAGGTCTTGATTGATTCAGGTGCTAGTGTGAGTCTCATGCCCCTCTCAATTTTCAAAAAGATGGATATAGGAAAAATAATTGAAACGGGAACAAATCTGAAGTTTGCCGACCACACTACCAAGCGGTCATACGGGCTAGCAGAAGACGTGCTTGTGACTATTGATAACTTCACCTACCCAGTGGACTTTGAGATCATTGATCTTCCCGAGGATGAGGAGACAATTATCATACTAGGTCGACCATTCTTGATGACCAGTCGGTGCAGTGTAGATATTAAAGTTGGCACTCTAACTTTGAAATATTTTGAGGAGGAAAGAACCTTAAAAGTGTTGGAGCTCGAGAAGCAAGGTCAAGAGGAAAGTAATCACCCCTCAGTTGGAATGATCCGAACAGTGGGAAAAGGCAAAAGCTCAAAACCACTTCTTGAAAAAGTTTCTGGAATAATCCATCAGGTTGCAGCATCTGAGTCATCTATTGCACCTAACAAGACTCCAAAAACCAGTCAAGAAGTCAATAAGAGGAAGAAACATCAAAGAAAGAAGAGAAAAAAACATCAAAGGAAGAATATGGAAGTTGGATGTGAGTTGAATCACAATGTAGCTCTTATTCTTGAATCTGACCGGTGCTCTATTGCGGAAAGGTCAAGCAACAAAATACGTAAGCTGAAGTATCCCCCATGTCGCTCCCGAGGTTTTGCATCCATGGTACAAACGCGAAAGTGGCACGGAAAATAGAGTCGCCAGCAATGTGTATTTATCCCAAGAGAGGGAAAGGAAACACTGCGTAAACCTGAGGGAAAGGAAAAGAGCATGGTCTCGCGACCAAGAGAAACGGGTAAGGGAGTCGGTTACGCGAAGGGAAGGTGTTAGCACCCCACACGTCCATCGTACTCGATAGGATCCACGCTTGTTGTCTCGATCAAAGGGTGTCATCATCTGGAGCTCCACTGCTACTGGAAAGGAGAAGGAACGGGAACGGAAAAGAACGAAGAAACGAGGAAGAAAAGAAAAAAAGAAGTGACTCGATAGGACATCCCTCGTCCTATGCCTACGTATTCCCTCGTGCAATGTGAAAGTCAGAGTCAACGTAGTTTGGACACGAACTAAGGGGGGAGGTTGCTCGCCAAGACATCGCCGTCTTGTGCCTACGTATCCTCAATCGGACGAGAAAGAGGAAATCAGAGCAGTCGTAGTTCGACCTAACGAGGTCGGTTAGTGTTTTTTATGAGCGACGTTAGATTCGCGTCCGGAAGTTAGGGTCGATGCCTGTTTGCGACGAGACGGAAGTAACGTGCCCTTTCTGAAAATGAGTTGAGATTAACGATCCCGAAGGATGAAAAAGGTTTGAGTTTGTTTTTGTGTTTTTTATGACAGAAGTGGTTTGAAGTTAGTTCATAACTTGCATTGCGCCGAAGTCTATGAAGTAGGAACGAATGTTTAGCAAATCGTTCCAAGATGGAACGTCCACCAATCACTCTAGAAAAATGAGAGGAAACCCCTCATTCCTCACTTCCCACATGCAAGGCTCATGCGCAATACACGTTAACTTTATTAAGTGTTTTAAGAGCGTTATGAGATGAGAAGAGAAGACTCAAAAGAAAACACTAAGGGGAAACTAGATTGTTCCTAATGTTATCATGCAAAGGTGGCCCTATAGTTGAGGTTGAAAGGGGAACTTCTACCTAAGTTAGCATGCAAAGGGAAGCCTAATGCTAATCCTACTCCAAGCTTAATCGAAAATTAAGTTGAACTAGGTAGCTCTAAGGGAATGAATCCAAGACTTAAACAAGTCTTGAGACTCAAGGGAAGAGAAGGAGTGAAGGAAACGAAGGAGGGAAAGAAGCGAATAAATAAAAACAGCAGCTACCACGACGCCCCTGCACCAAAACAACGGTAAAAAGCAGCCCACAAGCAGCACAACTTATAACAGCATACAATTCAGCACAAGAAAGGGTGTAAAATGTCAGCCAGCAGCATAAACAACAACACACATACACATAGACAGCTGTAGAAATAGGGCAGCATGCGATTCATTTGAAGACAATCAAGCATGACAAAGCAAACACGCATCAAACATCATGCATTATGATTACAAACACATCATATATCATGGTAAACAACACTTAGAGACAACATGAAAGAATGCACCACATCATGAAAGGATGCACAACATTAAGCATATGAACAAAGTTGAAAACAGGCATGTATCTCATGAAATTAAATGCACGCAATCAAGTTCAAACAAACAACTCCAGTAACATCAACAACGAGTCACAATCAACATGCTTAAGAAGTGTGTGTTATGTGTTCATCGCATCAATTACTCAACAACGCAAACATAAACATTTATCGACGAAAACCAAGACTCGCGTGTCGAAGAATCGTGTTCATGCCATAGTGTGAGGTGCAACAGCTCAAGAATAATCCACAAATCATCAACATATCAATCCATAAAGTTTAGGCATGCATCGGATCTCAATCAACCAAGAAAATGCAAGAAAATATCACTCTGCAGCAGTGGTAATTGATTACTCACTTTGAGTAATCGGTTACTCAGTTGAAATTTGACCAGAGATGTGAAAATTAGGCAGAGTAATCGGTTACCCTGTTA
Organism: Lathyrus tuberosus; assembly: GCA_022829125.1. Lineage (NCBI taxonomy): Eukaryota > Viridiplantae > Streptophyta > Magnoliopsida > Fabales > Fabaceae > Lathyrus > Lathyrus tuberosus. The sequence goes on from JALAZF010000227.1 coordinate 81,865, forward strand.
GGGTAATCGATTACCACTGAAACAGAGGCACAAATTCAACTTTGAAAAGCACTTTTCAGCATCCAATCACTTATGCAAACATCCAAATGATCATGCAATCAATTAATCACGAAATTCACATCAAATATCAGTAATCAAACACCAATTTCGTCAATCAAACAACAAGATCACAAATCAAATCAAGCAAATGGATCAAATCACATCACAAACCAAGGATCTACATTGCATAAGTTGAAATTAAGCTAAATCAAACATAGATATAAGGAAAACCAACCTACAAGGCTGAGATTTACCTTGGTGGTTGTTGAGCACGAAAATTGGTGAATCCAAGCAAGAAAACCAGAGATATATACAATAATCTTCAAGATCCTAGCAAGAAACTTCAAGATCCAAGCAAGAACGCTCCAAATAATCAAAAGCTGCTCCCAAAAGTGATTCCAAGATCCAAACCAGTAGCTATATCAGAATCGAACCAAGAATGATGATGTGATGGAGGTTTAGCTCAAGAATTCACAAATTCCAATGAAGAATTTGTGAATCTATGGATATGGAGCTTTGGTGAGAGGTTGAAGATGAAGATGAAAAATGGAAAAGTGAGAGAGAATTGAGAGAATTCTGAAAAATTGGAGAGTGAAAATGATGTAGGGTGGAGAGGTTTGGAATGAATTGGTTTAAATAACCTCTAGGTTAGGAATTAAGTTTGGGTTGGGAGTGAGGTTAAGTGAGTGGAAATTGGGATGAAATGTGAATTAGGAAAGAAAATGTGGAATTAGAGTGTAAAAATGATGGAGAGAATTTGAATTTTTGGTGGAAAATGATGAAAATAGATCAGTTCTAGATCCTTCCCACACATGCACAAGCCAAGCACATGACCACAAAATACTCCAAAATTCTGCAGTGCTGAAAAACACCATATTTTTGCAATTTCGCCCAGAGTAATCGGTTACTCACTTTGAGTAATCGATTACTCCATTCAAAAATTCAAAATTGGCGCCAAAAGGAGGGAAACTTGGATATTCGCCCGGTTCCACCTGTTCTGAACCATGATAGACCTCTGAAACTTGCCAACTGATATTACCATTGGAATACACTTGAAATATGCTGCGATATGTTTTTTCGCACTCGAATTAAACTGCTGATACCAACTGTCTGGAGCTGAATAACTGATCAAAAATTGACTGTCGGGGTTTCTGATCATCCAATCACTTAATGAGCAAAATAAATGCTCAAAAAGACTTGGAAAGCTATCTGCTTGGCTCTGAACACTGTTAAAAATCATACTGGAACTGATGACACCGTGAGCTGCTGAAATGATACCTCGATCCCATGCTCAAAAAGACAATGCAAATGCAGGAATGATAATGTAAATGAAAGGAAGCATAAACCAATTAGGTTAGAAACAAAAGGGAAAATTTTGAGGTGTTACAGCTGCCCCTATTCAAACTTCTTGGATCCGAGGGTATGGAAGCAACGGTTTTCAGACAATCGGGATACACGGAGATTGAATACCAAAATAACCTGAAAAATTTGCACCCTGTGGGGAGGATGAAATAATGCGAATACGAGAACGGTCGAAGGCGAACTCGGAAAGGCAAACTGGCCGAAGGCGGACTAAACTTGGGATATAAGGATAAACGAGAACGACCGAAGGTAAACTCGAAAAGGTAGACTGGCCAAAGGCGGACCACGCTGGGGAGATACAAAGGACACGAGACCATGCCGGAGGTGGGCTCGGAAAAGAAAGGCCAAGCTGAAGGTGGGCTTTCACAAAGGAAACGAGACCATGCCGAGGGTGGACTCAAAAAAGAAAGACCAAGCCGAAGGTGAGCTCTCAAACAAAGGATACGAGACCATGCCGAGGGTGGGCTCGAAAAAAGAAAGGCCAAGCCCAAGGTGAGCTTTCAAAGAAAGACTAAGCCGAAGGTAGACTCTCGAATAAAGGATACGAGACCATACCGAGGGTGGGCTCAAAAAAGAAAGGCCAAGTCGAAGGTGAGCTTTCAAAGAAAGACTAAGCTGAAGGTAGACTCTCAAACAAAGGATACGAGACCATGCCGAGGGTGGGCTCAAAAAAGAAAGGCCAAGCCGAAGGTGAGCTTTCAAAGAAAGACTAAGCCGAAGGTAGACTCTCAAAAAAAGGATACGAGACCATGCCGAGGGTGGGCTCGAAAAAAGAAAGGCCAAGCCGAAGGTGAGCTTTCAACGAAAGACTAAGCCAAAGGTAGACTTTCAAACAAAGGATACGAGGCCATGCCGAGGGTGGGCTCGAAAAAGAAAGGCCAAGCCGAAGGTGGGCTTTCAAAGAAAGACTAAACCGAAGGTAGACTCTCGAACAAAGGATATGAGACCATGCCGAGGGTGAGCTCGAAAAAAGAAAGGCCAAGCCGAAGGTGAGCTTTCAAATAAAGACTAAGCCGAAAATAGACTTTCAAACAAAGGATACGTGGCCATGCCGAGGGTGGGCTCGAAAAAGAAAGGCCAAGTCGAAGGTGAGCTTTCAAAGAAAGACTAAGCCGAAGGTAGACTCTCGAACAAAGGATACGAGACCATGCCGAGGGTGGGCTCGAAAAAGAAAGGCCAAGCCGAAGGTGAGCTTTCAAAGAAAGACTAAGCCGAAGGTAGACTCTCAAACAAAGGATACGAGACCATGCCGAGGGTGGGCTCAAAAAAGAAAGGCCAAGCCGAAGGTGAGCTTTCAAAGAAAGACTAAGCCGAAGGTAGACTCTTAAACAAAGGATACGAGACCATACCGAGGGTGGGCTCGAAAAGGAAAGGCCAAGCCGAAGGTGGGCTTTCAAAGAAAGACTAAGCCAAAGGTAGACTCTCGAACAAAGGATACGAGACCATGCCGAGGGTGGGCTCGAAAAAAGAAAGGCCAAGCCGAAGGTGACCTTTTAAAGAAAGACTAAGCCGAAGGTAGACTCTCAAACAAAGGATACGAGACCATGCCGAGGGTGGGCTCGAAAAATAAAGGCCAAGCTGAAGGTGAGCTTTCAAAGAAAGACTAAGTCGAAGGTAGACTTTACTGGGGATAACAAGATAACAGCGGGTGCGAGGATGGACGAGGACGAACTTGAGAAAAGAGAAAGACCAAGCCGAAGGTGGACTTTGAAAGAAAGACTAAGTCGAAGGTAGACTTTCAAACAAGAATATGTAGAATCGACAGTTCCACAAAGATGACTCCGCCGTGGAAAAGAGAAATCTAAACAGACAACTCTGTGGGGGAGTATAGGAAGGACCAAGAAGAAGGACGAATCCACTGGTTGTAGTGTAGTGTAAAACAACGTTTTCTGAATTTTGTTACTTTCTGCTGGGGAAAGAATCTGGTAAAGGATCTCAAACCTGGCTTATGCTTCGAATGCATATGTTTGAATTTTGCCGTAATGCTCCATATCAATGGAATGCTACGCTTTTGGATGGATGCCATGAAAAAATGCTTATGCAATGCAAAAGAGGCGTCTTAGCAAAATAAATGCTGAAGACAAAGGCCACTCCACCGGGGATGACAAACTAACTTGTCCTCAGAAATAAGAGACCCTGCTGAGGAAGACTTCACTCTGCTTAGGAAGATCCTGATCACAAACTCTGCTGGATATGAAAACTTTGAGAGAAATTCCACTCTGTTGGAGGTGGATAAAACGAATATTGAAGATGGAACCCAAAGAGCAATTCTCTCCGCTGGGGATTACCAATGACTTCCACCTAGATCTGAAAGAATGCCAATAACCATTGGACTTAAAACCTACTGGGGGTTTCAACCGCTGTTGAACAAACCACTGTAAAGATCACCACCAAACTCTGCTTGGGGAGACAAGTCAATAATTCCAAACCTGTTTGGGGATATCACCGAACTCAACCTGCTGTTGGAAGGCGCTCTTTCCTTTTACCCTGCCGGGGAATATCAGTACTTTTACCCTGCTAGGGAGTACCGACCATGACTAGCAGACCTGCTTGAGGAACGGTAGATACTAACATCCACCCTGCTAGAGGATAACATCAAGCTCACTCATCTGAGGAGATTAGCTCATACCGTTGCTGATGAGGAAAACCTTTCTTGACTAGCTGAGGAGAATGAGTGCTCAGGCTCTGTGGGGACAAAATGCCTTTGTCCAAAGAAGAAAGATATTTCTTAAGTCTCCTGCTGGGGATGCAACAACATCCATTTCTGATTGTTTGCTGGGAAAGTGATAGATCAACCCCAACTACCTAGCTGGGGAATTAATCCTCTGTACTCTGCTGAGGAAGATAATTCTCGACACTCTGGTTGGGAAAAATAACAACCTGCTGCTGTTGGAGAAGAGAATCTACCCTGCTGGGGATTAGAGCATGTCGTTGCTGACGGAACTACACTCCCTGAACTCCTGAGGAAAATGATTACCAGGATCTGTGGGGAACATAAAGTCTTTTCAAAGACATCCAATACACCTCCTGCTGGAGATACAACCACACCCACCTCGGAGCAATCCACTTTAAACTGCTTGCTGAGGGGAATGAGTTCTGCTGAGGATGATGAACTTTTCGATGTCGAGGGAGGCGACTCCACTAGGGAAGAACAAACCTGTTGTCTTGCAAACACAATCAACAGGAAGTTCTATATGTAAAAAGGTCACCTCTATTACCAATACAACGACCATTACCTAAGCAAATTCCACTGTTTTCTGATATGCTTCGCAAAGCTTGACATTTTTGCATGCAATGTTTTATCAAAATATCGGACGTTTTCACAAACAAAACAGTAAAATGTGAAAACAACACAAATGGAAAGCTTTTTGAGTGAAATGAAGATTTTATTGAATGAAATTGGTCTGTGAATAGGCGTATACATTTGGAAGCAATTCCTGGAAATAGGTAATTGCAAAAAGAAATAAAAGAAAATACACATGTCGGCAATGTGGGGAACATATATCCACCAAGATTCAACTCAGCTATGATCCGGTATGCCTCGCTTATCCGCAGATGCTCCGACCTTCGAAAAGACTGACTGGGCTGATCTTTCCTTCGAAATTCTCCACGTATCAAAAGTGTTCACAGATCGTAGCCTCTTGCTTTTAAATCCCTAACTTTTGTCTGGATCACCCTTTTCGGGATTTCAATCCACCGGGATACCCTTTTTTGCCAAAGTTGCCTTTTCAGGTTTTCAACTTTGCGGGTTTATTATTATTTTTATTTTTATCCCTAACTTTTGCCCGAACCCTTTTCTTTTATGGTTCGTCGGGATGCCCATTTTTGCCTGGACTTTCATTTTGTGTCCAGCGGGTCTTTTTTATGCAAAGTATTTTTTGACTACGTCTGCGTTCACAGGGGATGTACAATCTTCGCCATCCATAGTTGAGAGTAATAAGGCCCCACCAGAGAAAACCTGTCTTACTACATATGGCCCTTCGTAGTTTGGAGTCCATTTACCCCTGTGATCTGTTTGAGGAGGAAGGATCCTTTTCAAAACCAATTCACCAGCCTGAAAACACCGAGGACGCACTTTCTGATCAAAGGCTTTCTTCATCTTGCTCTGATACAACCGACCATGTGCAATGGCTGCCAATCTCTTCTCTTCAATAAGGTTCAGCTGATCCAGTATGGAACGCATCCACTCAGCTTCATCAAGTTTCACGTCCGCCAGGATTCTTAAGGAAGGAATCTCAACCTCTAGTGGTAGAACTGCGTCCATACCATATACCAGTGAGAAAGGAGTTGCCCCAGTTGATGTGCGTACCGAAGTGCGATAACCATGTAAAGCATAAGGCAACATCTCATGCCAGTCTTTGTAGGTCACTACCATTTTCTGCACAATCTTCTTGATGTTCTTATTCGCTGCTTCAACAACCCCATTCATCTTCGGACGATAGGGAGAAGAATTATGATGTTCAATCTTAAAGCTCTGACATAGCTCCTTCATCATCTTGTTATTAAAATTTGAACCATTATCAGTAATGATTCTCTCTGGGACTCCATACCGGTAGATGATGTCCTTCTTGATAAATCTGGCTACCACTTGTTTGGTGACGTTGGCAAACGAGGCTGCTTCCACCCACTTCGTGAAATAATCGATGGCAACCAAAATGAAACGATGCCCATTGGAAGCAGTCGGTTCAATCTTTCCGATCATATCAATGCCCCACATAGCAAAAGGCCAAGGTGATGACAACACATTCAGAGGACACTACGCCAAAAATATGGACGGCACCTAAAAGTCAGAGCTTTTATACAAAAGCGTTGCTAAAAAGAATAAAAAAATTTCGCTAAAAAAAAGCGCCTTAAAAGAAAGGCTTTAGAAAGCGCTTTTCAAAAGCGCTGTAAAAGACTGCCACCTTAGACCACCTTAGAAAGCGCTTTCCAAAAAGCGCTGCTATAGGTATCACTTTAGAGAGCGCTTTTAAAAAGCGCTGTCTAAAGGCCACCTTAGAAAGCGCTTTTAGAAAGCGCTCTTATAGGCCTCTAATTATTTTCACTTTAGAAAGCGCTTTCTAAGGAAAAGCTCCCTCTAAAGTCCTTTACTAATTAAAATATAAAACAATTCTAAACATTTTCAGAGACACTTTTATTCATTTTCTCTATCGACCGTTTCTCTAAACCCTTGCCGTCGTTCTTGCATTGCCATTGTCGTCGTTCTTGCATTGCCATTGCCGTCACCGTTGTTGTCACCGTTGCCGTCATTGTTGCATTCCATTCGTGAAAACGTTGTTGTTGTTGTTCTTATTCTCTTATCCTCTGAAAACGAATAAGGTACGTTGTTACTCTTTTATTATTCATTTCTCTGTTTTTAATTTTTGTTTTTGATTTGATTTTTATGCTGAAAAAGTTTTCACGATGAGGATAAAAGCTCCCTCTTTTATTGTTGCAGAATCGAACCTATTTTTTAATTTTATTTTTCATGCATATTTGGCAAAGTATCAATCCTTAATCTTTCATCTCTTATTTTTACAAATGTCCCTCTTTTTTTTATAATAAGCTCATTGTGTTATGCATTCATGATACAACCTAGTTTTGTGGAAGGTATTTTCATAAGGAAACTAATATTAAAGTATCTTCACAACGATGACTATTATTGAAAAGATACTTCATGATACAACCTAGTTTTGTGGAAGGTTACTTTTAAATATTTTCTACTGTATATTTGACAAAGTTGATTAGTATAAATAACCTAGTATTGATTGAAATTGTATTTCGCTAGTTGTGTTGTACTGTTTTTCCAATTGATTGTGTTTGGTCTATCCTTTTTTTCCAAGTTCATTTCTTTTATTTTCTAGAACTTGTGACTTTTTGTTATAAGTTAATTGTCTACTTTATACTTATTGAGGAGAGAATTTTTTTGATGCTTTAAATTATAATTTTTCGTGGTTTTTAAAGTTATATTATAAGTCAATGAGCCTATATTAATGGTTGTCTTTCACCTTTCTTCTTGTATTTTGATCTGTTCTCTAAACTTAGTGATTCTAAAGTATTTATTTTGCTCTTGAGTACTTGGAATATGTAGGTGTTTACCTCTAATTGTTGCTTGTTTGTGATTACATGTTTCCACTTATCAAGTGATGACTCATAATTGGTCAATTAATGATATTTCATTTTATGATACGTGTATAGGGGTTACTTGTGTTCAAAGTGTGAAAGTCGGATCGTTTCCCTACATGTATAACATTTTTTCTTTTTGTTTTTGTTTAGTTTAATTAGTATAAATATGGATAAGAAATGGATGTCTTCAAGTCGATTGTCGAAAGAGTACGACAATGGGGTATCAGAATTCGTTAAGTTTACTGTTGCGCATGCCAAAGACCCTAGTCGAATGATATGTCCTTGCTTGGGTTGCTGTTTTGGGAGTCGGGTTGACGCGGTTCAGTTGGCATCGCATTTATTGAGGAGTGGAATTGATAGAAGTTATACATGTTGGAATTTGCATGGTGAGAAAATTAATGGGAATGTTGAATCGGGGGATAATACGACCTACGCTTCATACGACAATGGCACAGATACATACGATTCTAATCGAGTCGAAGAGATTGCATAAGCACTTAAAGAAGATCTTAAGGATTGTCCCAAAATGTTTGAGAGGTTGGTAAGCGATGCAGAGAAACCGTTGTATAATGGTTGCACCAAATTTACAAGATTGTCTGTGGTATTAAAGTTGTACAACTTAAAGGCGGCCAATGGATGGTCTGATAAAAGTTTCACAGAATTATTGGCCCTTATGAAAGATATGCTTCCAGAGGATAATGCTCTTCCCAATCGAACATATGAGGCCAAAAAGATGTTGTGCTCTATTGGCATGAGCTATGATAAGATACATGCCTGTCCAAACGATTACGTATTGTTTTGAAATGAGTATGCATCGTTAAATGAGTGTCCTAAATGCGGTGTCTCTCGATATAAGAAAAAGTTGTCTCCAACAAAAGTATTATGGTATTTTCCTATAATTCTGAGATTTAGACGCATGTTTCGTAGTGAGACCGATTCAAGACACTTGACTTGGCATGCAGATGAAAGAATTATTGATGGAAAGTATCGACATCCGGCAGATTCACCACAGTGGATGAAAATTGATGTTGATTATCCTGAATTTGGAAAAGAAGCAAGAAACCTTAGCTTGGCATTATCTACTGATGGAATGAACCCACACAGTATTCAAAGTATCTCACATAGCACTTGGCCTGTGATCATAATGATTTATAACCTACCTCCATGGTTATGTATGAAGCGTAAGTACATGATGTTATCTATGTTAATTTCTGGGCCTAGACAACCAAGGAATGACATAGACGTATACTTGGCACCCTTAATCGAAGATTTAAAATTTTTTTGGGAGAACGGTGTGGAGGTTTATGATGGGTATAGGAAAGAAAGTTTCAACTTGAGGGCGATGTTGTTTGGCACAATTAATGATTTTCCAGCATACGGAAATCTATCAGGGTACATCATAAAAGGTCAATGTGCGTGTCCTATTTGTGAAGATAAAACAGATTGGACGCGATTGGAGTTTGGTCAGAAGAATGTCTTTCTCGGTCATCGTAGATTCTTAAATTCTAATCATCACTATCGTGGGTGGAGAAAAGCATTCAATGGAGAGCCAGAACATGGTAGAGCTCCAACTATATTGACAGGTGATCAAATTTTTGAAAAGGTGAAAGATGTGAGAACTCAGTTTGGAAAGCCTTTTGCACATACACTTGTCAAGAGTGGGTGGAAGAAGAGGTCAATTTTTTTTGAACTGCCATATTAAAAGTCGTTGTATGTAAGACATTTTCTCGATGTTATGCATATTGAAAAAAATGTATTTGACAGTGTTATTGGTACGTTACTCAATATACCAGGAAAGTCTAAGGATGGTCTTAAAGCAAGAAAAGACTTGGTACATATGGGGATAAGAACTGAATTAGGACCCTTGAAGAAAGGAAAACGAACATATCTACCACCTGCTGCGTATACTCTATCTAGAAAGGAGAAAAAAGTATTGTGTAAGTTTCTAAGTGAAGTTAAAGTTCCAGAAGGATACTCTTTAGATATTAGAAGACTTGTGTCTATGAAAGACCTCAAGTTAAAGAGTTTAAAGATGCATGACTGCCATGTTATAATGGAACATTTTCCACCAATAGGTATACGTTCTATTTTGCCAGAAAAAGTAAGAAGCGCAATAACTAAATTGTGTTTTTTCTTCAAGTCAATTTGCAGTAAGGTGATCGATCCTACGATCTTACCAACATTGCAAAAAGAAATAGTTATTACTTTGTGTGATCTTGAAATGTATTTTCCTCCCTCGTTTTTTGACATAATGGTTCATCTAGTTGTTCATCTGGTGAAAGAGACACAATTGTGTGGACCGGCTTATATGAGATGGATGTACCCTGCTGAACGTTATATGAAAATATTAAAAGGGTATGTGAAAAACCGAAGTCGACCAGAGGGTTGTGTTGCCGAATGATACATTGTTGAAGAAGCGATTGAGTTTTGTACTGAATATCTGTCCAATGTACAATCAATTGGACTCCCCAAATCTCATATTGTCGAAAAAAAGAAGGAAAAAAGTTAATTGGAAATGAAGTTGTGACAGTGTCAAGGGTCGAACGAGATCAAGTGCATTTATATGTTCTGCACAATGAGAATGAGGTTGAGCCGTATGTTGAAATGCACAAGGATGTTCTTCGAGGTTTAAATCCGAATAGAAATGAGAATTGGATAGTACGAGAGCACAATCGAAGTTTCATACCTTGGTTTAAGGATCATATTTATTCAAAGTATTATTCAGACCGTGATTCAATAACATAAAGGTTGCGATGTTTAGCATATGGTCCAAGTATGGTCGTGTTTTCTTATAGCGCATACGCAATTAATGGATACACATTTTATACCAAAGAACAAGATGATAAAAGTACTATGCAAAATAGTGGTGTCACCGTGGTAGCTGAAGCAATGTACATTTCAAGTATGAAAGACTTAAACCCCAAATTTGCAAATCTGTCATATTTTGGGGTTATCGAGCGCATTTGGGTGTTTGATTATGAGAAGTTTCAGATTCCTATATTTCGTTGCAAGTGGGTTGAAAATAATAATGGCGTACGAATGGATAAGTCAGGATTTTTGCAAGTGGATCTTAATAGGGTGGGGTACAAAGATGAGCCTTTTATTCTAGCCTCTCAAGCTAAACAAGTGTTCTATGTCACTGATCCGACAAGTACAAAATGGTCTATAGTGCTTTTATCTAACAAAGTAATTGATGAAAACGTTGGAGATCAAGGTGATATTGATGTTGATATTGAATCATTTACTAGAAATGATCAAGATGAAAATATTATAGTGAATGAATCATATACTAGAAATGATCATAATGAGGGTATTCGGATAAATCCAACCGTCCGTGTTGTTAAGAGACGGGTAGAACATACTCCAAACAAGAAAAGAAAGAGACGTTAGTGAAAAAGGTACTAGTTGTAAAATTATAGCTTATATCATTCAATATAGCTTATATCATTCAATGGATTAGGATTATGGATTTTTATATTTGTCATTTAATTTCTGTTTTTTTTCTTTCTTACAGGTCAAATGTCTAGTAACCAGGAAGATACGCACGAGTAGCACGGGCTAGAGCAACCAATATTACATGGGTCAAAGTGGAGGTATATTAATTTTCACAATATTGCTTATTAGTGATGCTACTTGATAACACAAAACATCTTTATATTATTTCTTATTTGTTTGTCTATGTGTAGTGCCCTCGTCAGCGTAATGGCATAGACTGCGGGTACTTCGTTTTGAGGTTCATGAGAGAAATCCTTCAAATGGGACAATTGGAGATTCCTATTACGGTATGCATGGTTTTATAACTTAGGATTTATTTTAATATTTATCGGATATGTCATATAATTTATTACTTTTAACTAAATAATGTGTATTTTGTTTTGTTATGTAGTATTTCGATGATATGGCGTGTCCTTATTACACGAGGAAACAATTGCAAGATACTAAGGAGGAATTGCGCAAATTTTTTATTGCAAGAAGAATTCTTTCTTGAATGTGTAGTTTTGTGAATGTAAATTCTAGTTTATTGAAATGTAAATTCTATACAGGTTTGAAACCATACAATAGAATTTGTGCGAATTCTGCATGTAAATTATAGTTTATTGAAATGTACAAATTCTAGTTTATAGAATTTGTGCGAATTCTGCATTAATGTAAATTCTAGTTTTGAAATAGAATTTGTTGATGGAAATGCGTATCCATACTGGTTTATTGAAATGTGAATTATACAGGTTTATGGAAATGTGAATTATACAGGTTTCTGCATAAAAAAAATGGTTAAAATGGGATTTTTAAAAAAAATCTTCAAAATTATACGTAGACAAAAGACAACGCTTTTGAGAAAAAAGCGCTGTCTAAGGTTATACATTAGACAACGCTTTCAAAAGCGCTGTCTAAAGTCCAACTTTAGAGAGCGCTTTTAAGGAAAAAGCGCTCTCTAAAGGTATATAAAAAAATCATTATACGTATACATTAGACAGCGCTTTCAAAAGCGCTGTCTAAAAGCACCTTTAGAGAGCGCTTTTGAAGGAAAAAGCGCTTTCTAAAGTTTATAAAATTTGTTTTTTAAATTTTAAACGTATACTTTAGAAAGCGCTTTTAAAAGCGCTGTCTAAAGTCCCCTTTTAGAGAGCGTTTTTCATAAATAAAAAAGCGTTGTCTTTACCTACGACAGCGCTGGCTTAGACAACGCTTTTAAGCGCTGTCATAGGCCAAAAAAAGCGCCCTCTTTTCCCTTGTTTGGCGTAGTGGGAGTAGGCGGCACATGCACCTTATCTACATAAATCTGGCATTTATGACACTTCCGAGCGTATTTAAAACAATCAGATTCCATGGTCATCCAATAATACCCCGCCCTCAACAGTTTTCTGGCCATAGCATTCCCATTGGCATGGGTGCCGAAAGATCCTTCATGAACTTCCTCCATTAACAGGCTTGCCTCGTGTTCATCAACACAAGTAGCAAGACCATGTCAAAATTCCTCTTGTATAACACGTCATCCTTATTCAGAAAGAAATTTCCTGCCAATCTCCTCAGAGTTTTCTTATCCTTGGTAGATGCCCCAGCTGGGTATTCTTGACTCTTCAGAAAGACCTTAATATCATGATACCAAGGTTTGCCATCTGACACGCCTTCAACTGCAAACACAAAAGCCGGTCTATCTAGCCGCATGATTCTGATCGAAGGAGTTTCATTCCAACGGTTCACCTGATACATCGAAGACAACGTTGCCAACGCATCGACCATCTGGTTTTCCAACCGGGGTATATGATGGAAGTCAATTCTGTCAAAGAACGGTAAAAACCTTCTGGCATAGTTGTTATAAGGCTCCAAGTTCGCTTGACGAGTTTCCCATTCACCTGTGATCTGATTAACCACCAACGCGGAATCACCATAAACATCGAGGCTCTTGATTCTCAAATCAATCTCTTCTTCTAACCCCATAATGCATGCTTCATACTCCGCCTCGTTGTTGGTGCATATGAACGCTAATCGGGCAGTGAAAGTTATATGAGAACCTTTTAGAGTTGTAATGACTGCCCCGATTCCGTTACCGTATGAATTGACAACCCCATCAAAGACCAGCTTCCATTGGGACCCAATTTCTGGCCCTTCATCAGGTAGAGGCTCTTCACATTTTTTCATCTTCAGATACATAATGTGCTCATCAGGAAATTTAAACTTCTTCGGTTGATAATCCTCAATTGGTTGTTCAGCGAGATATTCTGACAAAACACTTCCCTTGATGGTTTTTTGGGAAACATATTGAATGTCGTATTCTGTCAGAACCATCTGCCATCGGGTTATTCTTCCAGAAATCGCCTGCTTCTCAAACACATATTTAATCGGATCCATCTTCAAAATCAAGAGGGTTGCGTGGTTTAACATATACTGCCTCAAACGCTTGGCTGCCCAAGCGAGTGCACAACATGTTTTCTCCAGCATTGAGTACCTCGACTCACAATCAGTAAATTTCTTACTCAGGTAGTAGATGGCATGCTCTTTTCTACCTAACTCATCGTGTTGACCGAGCACACACCCCATTGAGTTCTCAAGAACCGTAAGATACATAATCAATGGCCTTCCTGGCACTGGCGGCTGTCATACCCCAAATTTTGACCACTAAGATTTCCCATCATTGTGCAAATCATCATCACAATATGGGGGAACCATCTTATTTCATCAGTCTCCCCAAAGATGGGTGAGCATCCACTACAATCAAAATTAGGGTTTCAAGCCCTCTCAGAGCCTTAGGCAAAGGGTCAATCAAGGAATGACATGATCTTCAACTTGTCTAAACCTCTCAAACATACACAAAGGATCAAAAATTACTCCCACTCCAAGGATTAAGCACAAAGCTGCTCCCTTCTAGGTGGATCAAGCCTCAAGATCGACAGTGTCACCAAATTAGGGTTTTGGTCGACCAGAGCCTCCAGATGGAAAATTTTCATCTGAGCACAAGCCAATGATCCAAAACACAACCTAATATACTCCATGGAACCTCATGGACCCAATCATCAAGTCAATTTTGCCTTAGGGGTTGCATTCATCAAAAATCAGGAATTAGGGTTTCTTGACCTAATTCACCCCTAAGTTGACTTTTAGGGCAAATCATGAGCCAAGACCTCAAGAGAGGGTTTGAGGGTCTCTAATGAACTATATTGATCCATTTGGAACAATGGATTAATCCAAGAAGCTTGAGCAACAAGTCTCAATCTCATCTGCACCACAATTAGGGTTTTAAGGAAAAAGTCAACTGTAACTTTGACTTTTGACCAATACATGCTCCCAAACCCTAGGACATACCTCAATATACCCTATGACACCCATGTAACATGTCCATCAAGTTTGATTTAGGCCAAGGACATGATTTCCTGAAGAATTGCACAGTTTGGAATTCATCTGATAAAAAGTCAACTGTGCACAAAAGTCAACTTTAACTTTTTGAGATTTTTCACCAAAATGGATTTTTAACCCGAAAATGATGTTAATGTGTGATTTGAATCATCATTCATAAAAAAAAAATCAAGAAAAGTTGGATAACTTGTAAAAGGGGTAACCATAAAAACTTAGAAAATTTTCTAAGTTAAAAATATAGTGGCTAGGGTACCAACTTTGGAGGATCATAACTCCTAAAACACAAAGCCATTTTTCCTCATCCAAAGATGGATTTGTAGCCCTCATTACCCTCTACAAAAACTTCAACTAGACCTAAGTCCAATTCATTAAGGATTTTGAGTTATGGAGTGATCAAAATGGCTGAAAAATGAAAATGTCACTTTTTCCAACACTTAGTGAAATTTTCACTAAGTCCAAACCTGTCTTCACTTTTTTTCAAATGTAGGGGGATTTTTCACTTGGATTCAAAAGAGATCAAAACAAAACATGTTCAAACAGTTGTTGTATCATGTAAGGGCTTTCCAAAATGGCCAAGAACATTGCCAAATTCCATTTGGGCTATAAGTTATGACATTGTCAAGTTACCTTGTTGAAATCTGTCAAGGCAAGGCATAATTTGCATTTTTCCTCGATTTGCCAAAATTGTGCAAATCCAAACACTCCTATCCACTTGGACACATCTGAGGATTGAATCTCAAGGGGACAATCACTGAGCTAAGCCTCCAAAGTCTTTGGAACAAGAAATAGCATGTTGAACCTAGAATTGCCAAAATAGGGACAAGACTCCAAATTTGGATTGGAGCATTCAATGGAAGCATCAAGGTGGCATGGACTGAGCCATTTTCATTTGAATTCAGTCAAGACTTATCCAAGACCAAGGGAACCAGTAGCCTGTGCCCTAACCTCTAGTCAATGGCTAGAGGAGACTTGAACTTCCATTGGCCAACATTGAACAAACCTACTCAGCAGTTGCCATTCACTATTCCTTGCAAAACAAACTTACTCTACTATAAATAGAGCTCAATTGTGATCAGTTTAAGTACACCAAAGGACTACAACACTTGCCTTTCTCAAAATCTCTTTCTCTTGGCAAAAATGCCTTTCTTAGCAAGGTAGCTATCAGGTTTTGAGCTGGAGGGCAATTCCACTCAAACCAATCACACACACACCTCATATACATCACTTATGAGCTGATCAAACACTTAAACAACAACTGGAACACTGATTTCTCAGAATCACCAGTCAATTGCTCAAGGTTTTAACCAAAGTGCAGTTGAGATGCCATGAAGTGATCCAGCCAATTTCCATCAAGTCCAAGCATTCAAACACACTCCATAGGGTGTAGGGAAGCTGTTCAGATCATCACAACTCATCTGTAACACCTCCAACTCAGAAATCAATTTGCTCTTGCTATCACGGCCTAGAGGTAAGCATATACTTGGTCATCTCTCAATCTATGCATATTTCCTCGCACAATAATTTGGCCATATGTTCATAATCATGCATAGAATGTTTCCCCTCAATTAATTGCATTGTTTGAATCGTGTATAAAAAATCCTAGCCTTCATGCAGAAATTAGGGTTCTTGAGGATTTTTCGTGATTTCTTGTTATATGTTTAATTTAAATGAAATTAAATGCCATAGACATGATCGTGAGGTTGAAACGAGTTGATTGGTATGTGGATTGCATGATATAATCAAGTATTCAGTGAGATTGGATAGAAAATGCAAATCTGGCCAAACCCAGAACACGCGCGTGTTCTTGGTGTGTTCTTGGCGCCATTTCTTTTAAATTCAAATATTTGAATTTTGTGATTTTATTTAATTGATTCAAAAATTAATTTCTCTCCGAGTTTTAATGATTTTGAGTTGATTCTTTTTTTAATAATTCACAAAAATGTTAAAATATTTTATTTTATCAAAAAATCCCAAAAATATTATTTATTTCATATAATTGATATTTTTGCAAAGAATTAATATTTTAATTGTTTTTAACATTTAAAATATTTTTTCCACCTTGATTTTTGCAACTTTTAATGCTTTCTAATTATTTTGTAGGTCAATACTTAATTTTTGAAGCATTAATCCAAAATCACAATTTGTTTTTGATATGTTAAACAATTTTGATCATTTTAATTGAATTTTTATTCAATTAAATACATTTTTGAAAACAAATTAGGGTTTTTGGATTAATTCAACCCTCATAAATCATTTTCAAAACACTTTGGACCTCTAATAGAGTGTAAAACCCAATCCTTTTTTTGACCAAATCATTTTTGGGCCTCAGTGTATTGTATAAGTCCCGATGCCGTCAAAAACAAACGGCGCGATCGTCGCCCTTTGAAAAATAACCTTGGGCCTACCCTCGAGTAGTAAGACCCATTTCCTTTCTTAAAACTTTTTAGGCCTCTATTAGAGTGTAAGACCCAACCCCCTTGTACAGAAAACATTTTGGGCCTCATTCGTTGTATAAGTCCCTCTGTACATTTTCAAATAAACGGCGCGATCGTCGCCTTTTCAAAATAACCCTGGGCCTACCCTCGAGTAGTAAGACCCATTTCTTTCCTTAAAACTCATTTGGGCCTCTAATAGAGTGTAAGACCCAATCCCCTTTTAACCAAAACCTTTTGGGCCTCACTTATTGTATAAGTCCCTTCGCGTTAAAAGAAAACCTCGACGCGATCGCCATTTTTAAACGAAAAATCAATTGGGCCTACCCTCGTGTTATAAGCCCCACTCTTTTTCTTTAAACTTTTTGGGCCTCTTGAGAGAGTGTAAGACCCATCCCTTTGTACAGAAAACAATTTTTGGGCCTCAGACACTTGTATAAGTCCCTGTACAAATTCAAAGCAACAGTGCGATCACTGATAAAACCCTGGGCCTCTCCTTGAGCTGTAAGCCCCAAATCTTGCTTTTTCAAAGCACTTTCTTCTTTGATTTTGAATATACTGTTGTCTTTTAATTTTTCTTTGTTGAACAACTAACCAAACAACATGGAAGCTCTACAACCGAGTAAGTGGTTATATGCTTTCATTTGCCGCTTTCATATACATATAACTGTATTGTGGGGCTGTTTCACTGTAAGTCTTCTTTCATAAACTCATATCAACTGTGTAATAATAGTATAGATATTTAGAGTTTCCCCGGCAACTACGTCTAGCACTAGGTAAAGCCGTCTCGATCACTCTTAGAAATAGTCTAAACTAGATCCCCATAGGATTACCAGACACAGTCTTCCCTCCTCTTGGGGTTAAACAATATGGAGACATGAAAGGCAACATTCTCTGTGAACCCTTTCATAGACTGTCACTTGTAGAATTTGTCAAGAAACTCTACTCCCCAGAGATGATCTCTTCTCCGTGAATTGCATCTCTTGAGTTTCTTCCAAATTCTCGAACTTTCCTAGCTTGATCTATTCTCGGTGAATGGCATGTCTTGAACTTCTCGGGGTTTGGGGACCCACAGGCTTCTTAAAAGCACTTGTCAAGAAACTCTGCTCCCCAGGGATGATCTTTTCTCCGTGAATGGCATCTCTTGAGTTTCTTCCAAATTCTCGAACTTTCCTGACTTGATCTATTCCTTGTGAATAGCTTGCCTTGAATTTCTCGGGGTTTGGGGACCCATCGGCTTCTTAAAAGCATCGGCCTCCTCTTGGGCATTATACAAGGACCCACATGCTTCCTAAAAGCACCCTCGCCTCCTCTCGGGCTTAGTACAAGGACCCGTCGGCTTCTTAGAAGTATTCACAGCCTCCTCTTGGGCTTCGTATAATGATCTCTTTCTCCGGGAATGATATCCTTCTCTTGGGCTTCGTTCAAGGATCGATCGGCTTCTTAAAAGTTTCTAGCCTCCTCTTGGGCTTCGTACAAATTGTCCCGACGACCTCCTAAAGGTATAGGAACAGAACTTAGTCAGCTTCATAGAGCAGTCCTTTCAAAGAGTCTACTACTGTTTCTCAAAGCATAGTACAAAAGACGAAACTCCAGACTTGGACAGTCTAATCTCCTTGAGTCTCAAAGACATTCTCAAGTAACCCCTTCAAAAATAGGAAGAAAACCCGTAGACTCGGACAGTCTCAATACCCTTTGGATTTTTCGTTTCCTTAAAGAACAGGCATAACCCGGATCCTTGAATCAAATCCATGAGTACAGTGTTGCTCATATAAGAACTAATTTTCTCTTTCAATATCAGTATACTGGACCTGTCACTTAACTGAAACAGTAACCACAGCCTCCTCTTGGGCTTTGTATAATGATTCTCCCCAGCGGAGTCAAACAACGTTTAACCTCTCTCTCGGGCTTTGTACGAGACACATAAGAGACTCCCTCATTGAGTCAACCACCTTTCGCCTTCATCTCGGGCTTTATACGAGATACAAAAGGTTCTTATTGAGCCAAACGAATAACAGCCTCCATCTCGGGCTTCTTACGAAATACCAAAAGACTCTATCGTTGAGTCAAAACCTTTTAGCCTCTCTCTCGGGCTTTGTACGAGACACGTATCAGCCTCCTCTTAGGCTTTGTATAAGAAAACCACTGGTTAAATCCAATTAACCTTTTAGCATCAAAACTGTGCCTCGTTCACAGTACATAAACATCAACGACGCCTTCCATCTAATCGCTGTAAGCGGCAAGCCTCTGGATTATCTACATCCATGCCACTGTCCCTCTTTTAGCATGAGAAATTCCTAAGGAAAGATAGTATTGCTCTACATCTGAGTTAAAGTCTTCTCCTTCAGGTTAAAATCCCCTATAAAGGAAATTATGGCATTGCTGGATCCGCGTATCCCGGTTAAAGTAATTCTCCTTTATAAATAGTTGTGACATACAAACCCCTCTTTAGAGATGACAAATTCTCTAAAGTCAAACCTTTAGCTTCATATCTAGGGCTTTGAACAAGATACAAATAGACTTTTCAGCTTCACATCTTGGGCTTTGAACAAGATACAAATCACCTTTCGCTTCACGTATTGGGCTTTGAACAAGACACCAAAAACACCCATTTCCTCCCATAGAATAGGAGGAACTATGATCGCTCTGATTTCCCTGTTTTGGTAAACGGGAATACGTAGGCATAAGATTGAAAGAAAAATCTTAGCGAGCACACTAAACAAAAACCCAAAATCCCATACTCTCATGTATCTATCAAAAAGCATCATCCTAATCCTTGTTCCCCGCCAAAAAGTCCTAGAAAGAAAGAAAACCGTATTGGCAAAAATACAAATAACCAGTACAAAGGCCCCCCCACATTGATAGCATTCGTAACCTAACATACCGCTGTTTAAACTCAGTATGCAAAGCAGGGTTAATTGGAGACATCTATTTCCCTTCCTTCATAAGCTTTAATAGGATAAAAAATGAATCGACCTGTAGTAAACTCAACCGCAGAGAGCGACCAGTGCTTAAGAACCGCGTCCAAAATCGTTCGCTACAGAAAAATGGCTCCCACCGTGGGGCCTATCTCTGTTTTTCTTCTTTCTTTTCATCACTTGTGTGAATACCACAGATTGGGGCTTCCGCCAGGAAACCCATTTCTGTCAGGAACTTAGGATTCATAGCATTAAAGGTCTAGGATGTTTAGGACAAATATATATACTATTTTTCCTAATTGCTATACGTGTTTATTTTTCTGCTAATGGGAATGCGTGTGATGCCGCATGTGGAAAGATTGAGTATACACTTAAGATAAGTGATGGCGACGGGGTCGACCATCAACCTCAGTAGAGGCTGACCAATGCAACCCATTCTCTCACCTAGACAATGGGCCGATTGTGATATCTGAGAAGCTGAGGAGCCAAACCCTTTTGTAGTGCAGAAACTATCGGGAATAGTTATTACGCGATACTACCCTCATTTGAGGCTGGTGATCTATTCTCGGTGAATGGCACTTACTCTAAGATTGCTCTACAACTCGCTGGCGATCCGCTTGTTGTTTTGCTTTCCTGGGAGGAGCTAATGATGATAAATACAGGTACAAAAATCACCCTAGTATAAACCTTTGGGGATGGGTAGAGCCTTGACTTCATGACAATGACCCTTTGACCCCATGTTTTTTCTATGTTTTTGTGTGCTGCATTCATGCATTCATTTAAAAAACATTAAAACATTCAAAAAATTTTCTCTTCTAGTCTCTCTGTTTTTCAAAATAAACTAAGACTATGATTGCAAATTCAGAGAAAAGGATTGCACTAATGGATTTCGGTAGAAGGAGAACTCATACGTACACCTTCAAGATTCCAAAGTTAGAGGATTTGAGAAGGTTAGCAAGGATGATCACTAACCCAGAGGCTTTCGGAGCCAAACACGGAGGTCTGCTACCACTGTTAAGAGTCCATGTGATTGAAGGAATCATGGATGCGCTCATTCAGTTTTACGATCCAGTCTATCACTGTTTTACATTCCCGGATTACCAGCTTGCACCAACGCTGGAGGAGTATTCTCATCTGATTGATCTACATATCACAGATCGAGCTCCATTCTCTGGACTGGAAGAAATTCCAAAGAATCAGATCATAGCAAGAGCAATTCATTTGGACGAGTCTGAGGTTAAGACTCACATAACCACTAAGGGTGGCATCCAAGGTTTGCCAGCCCAGTTCTTGACCAAGAAAGCCATGTATTTTGCCAGTATAGGAAACGTAACTGCTTTTGAAAGCATCTTTGTCTTGCTCACCTACGGGTTATTTTTGTTTCCCAACATCAATAACTTAGTCGATATCAACTTCATTAAGGTTTTTCTTATTGGAAACCCTGTGCCGACTTTGCTCGTAGATGCGTATCATTCTGTACACTTAGGAAATTTGTATAGTGGAGGCGAGATCACATGCTGTGTACCTTTGCTTTACAAATGGTTTATCTCCCACTTGCCCAAGTCTGCTGCTTTTTGGGATTGCAAGAGTGCCTTACGTTGGTCGCAGAAGATCATGCCCCTCACCAATTCTGATATAGATTGGTGTAATAGGATCTATGATGGAATCATAATTATTGATCGTTGTGGAAACTTCCCCAACGTGCCCCTCATAGGAACTAAAGGAGGAATTAATTACCATCCAGTTCTCGTTCATTGTCAATTTGGATACCCGATGAGACACGTCCCACGGGGTGTTCATCTGGAAGGTCTTTTCTTCAAGGAAGGAGAAAATGACAGAGCACTAAAGATGGAAATAGTGCATGCTTGGAAACACGTTCGTAAGAAAGGACGAGAGTCTCTGGGAAAACCGGACTGTGTCTCGGTGGAGCCTTATCTCCATTGGGTACAAACTAGAGCTCTCAAGCTAAAAATGCCTTATCCTCGTTACAAAATTCTTCCGCCAAAGGAATCTATCATGTACTTCATGACTGAAACTGAAAAGCTTCAGGTTACCCTCAACAAAGTTTAAAAGGAGAGAAGGTCTTGGAAGAACAAGCACCGCACCCTCGACGTAGAGTGCATCAAAATACAACAATTACTGAAAGATAAGGATGCTCTGATTGAAATTTTGGAGCAACATACTGTAGAGAATCAAGATGACCAAAGGAATTTGCTCACTCCTTTCACCTGGTAAAGGAATGACAACCCGACAACGGCCCAAGAGCCCCGGTCAAAGAAAAGGAAAGTACCAGAATCAACACCCGATTTCTCTTCAGAAAGGACTCGGGACCCATTAGCTTAGGTTTCTGTTTCTGCACCTTGTAATCTACTGTATTTCCATTTCTGTAATCCTTTGAATTCAATAAAAAGGGGTTTCCCCACTGTTTGATATTTGCAATCTAATTGTCGAAGTTTATTTTGATTAAACCAAAAAAAAAAAAATTAATATAATCATTGCATTCATCATTCTCACATCACGTATTCTTCTTACCTACGAA
Organism: Lathyrus tuberosus; assembly: GCA_022829125.1. Taxonomy (NCBI): domain Eukaryota; kingdom Viridiplantae; phylum Streptophyta; class Magnoliopsida; order Fabales; family Fabaceae; genus Lathyrus; species Lathyrus tuberosus. Next base: position 104,112 of record JALAZF010000227.1, read on the forward strand.
TCTCACGTTTGTGTCTCGGTTCTAGAGTCAAACTGTCTCATTCGTACAATACACTGGCCAATCATCAGAAAAGGATGGATGATCTTGAGGAAGAAAACAGAGAGTTGAAGGAAGAGCTCGACGCTCTGAGAGAGGAAATGAGAAAGCTTCGTAACGACATGCAAGCCATGGCAGAAGCTCAGCTACAACGAACTGTGATCTCAGAGACCACCTCAACGCCCATAATGGAGAAGTATGATCCTAGGTATCAAATGCCGAAAGATCGTCCTTGGGGCATGCCTGTTAATTATATCACAGAAGGATATGTTCTACCGATCGCTGAAGATCAGGGAATCACAACAGAAGCCGCTGGGCCTGAAGGTTACAAACTTTGGGAAAGCGAAGATGCCAGGGGCATACTAAGGACTCTTGAAGGTTACAAACTTCGGGAAACGCCAAGATTCACTGCCGTAGTCATGGTACCACCCCCTGTGGTGCACACTGTCCCGGAAGGATAGATTCCACTGATACCTGCTGGTAAAAAGGAAACTATGTTCGATAGAATGGATGAATTCCAGGAGCAGTTCTTGGAAATGCAGAAAGAGCTGCAAGCCATTCGCGGTCAGGATTTATTTGGAAAGGACGCCGCAGACCTCTGCTTGGTCCCCAATGTGAAAGTTCCGCACAAATTTCAAGTGCCCGACTGTGAAAAATACAAGGGCAACTCTTGCCCTCAGAGCCATCTGGTGATGTACGCTCGGCGGATGTCAGCTCAGACGGAGAATCAGGACCTACTGATTCACTACTTCCAGTATAGTTTAACCGGTGCTGCCTTAAAATGGTACATGGGTTTAAACCATACTACGATCAGTACATTCAGAGATCTTGGTACTGCCTTCGTCCAACAATACAAATACAATTTGGACATGGCACCCGACAGAGATCAACTGAGATCGATGTCGCAAAAGGACAAGGAAACCTTTAAGGAGTATGCTCAAAGGTGGCGTGAAATTGCCGCTCAAATTTGTCCACCTCTTGAGGAAAAAGAGATGAGAAAGATCTTCTTAAAAACCTTAAGCTCATTTTACTATGACCGAATGGTTGCCAGTGCACCCAGTGATTTCACCGAGATGGTGGGTATGGGTGTACGTCTTGAGGAAGCCGTCCGAGAAGGACGTTTGGTAAAAGACACTGGATCGACGAGCGGTACTAAAAAATACGGTAGTGCTCTCCCTAAGAAAAAAGAGCAAGATATTGGGAATATCTCTCTCGAAAAGCAAAGGCGACGTTATCAACCAGTAGCAGCTGTGACTCATGCTATCAGCCCTGCGCCTATTCCTACGTATCAACCTCAGGTTGCGCAGAGCCAACCTGATCAGCAAAGGACACAACAGCCTCTTCAGCAGGCTCGTCCTCAATACAACAACAACTTTACAACACGGCCACCAGGATTTGATCCTATACCCGTATCGTACGCAGAGCTGTTTCCATTACTGCTAGCCAAGGGGCACATCCAGACTAAGTCCCCTCTTACAATACCGGAAAATCTGCCTTTTTGGTTTAAGGTGGATCAAACTTGCCCTTATCATCAAGGAGGATCAGGGCATAACATTGAGACTTGTCTTAATTTCAAATCCGACATGCAAAAACTTGTTAGGAGCGGGGTCTTATCTTTCAAGGATACAAATCCTAATGTTCTTACGAACCCGCTGCCTCAACATGAGAAGGATGCAGTCAATCTGATTGAGAAAGAGACTAACAATGTCTATCAAATTCACGATGTACTCTTGTTAAAGACCAATCTGGTCAAGATGCATTGTAGACAGAGTGGATATGGCCATGTGCCACCTCATAACTATCATCAGTGTGATATCTGCTCTAAAGACAACCAGGGATGTTCTGTGGTACAAGCAGCTCTACAGGAACAAATGGATCTCGGATGGATCCAAGAGCACCGAGTTTGTGGAGTTAACATGGTCTACACGAATTCCAACGTCATTCAGAACCACGATATCCGTGCGATGAATGTCAGCTTGGTGGCAATGCACTCAAGGCAAAGCCAGTATCATAATCTGCCGCTGCACGATTACAATTCCTGTCTGACTTGCTCGGTAAACAAACAGGGTTGCTCTTTTGTACAAGAAGCCCTCTAGCTTCAGATGGATCTTGGATGGATCCAAGACTACCAAGATAGGAATCCCTATCAGATCAACATGGTTCAGATCTTTGATATTCGCGTGATGAATACCAACCTGGTAGAGTTACATGCTGAACAGGTCTGACTCGGATTCTTAATATCACATGACTATCAAAGTTGTAAAGCGGGTTGCGAAAACGATCGAGGTTGTACCCTTGTCCAGGAGGCACTTTAGCACTTGTTAAATCATTGGTGGATGCCAATCTACATGGATGAAGATACTCAGCAAATTAGTATCAGTAACAGGAATCCTACTCGGCGTCAGAGTCAGGATGTCCGATCAGTGGAAGCTAACCTAGTGAGGTTACATTGTATTCAAAGTGGGAGTGGTCAGGTGCCACCACACAATTATGACCGTTGTAGCGTCTGTTCGGAAAGTAACCAAGGGTGTTACCTTGTGCGAGCAAATCTTCAGGGTCAGGTGGATCGTGGAGAGATTCGTCCATATCCAGGTTCTGGACCTATCAACTGGACGCCGAACTACCTTGCCGATCAAATTGAAGATGTTGTCACAATCTCTGGTCATCATAGGACCAGGGACGTTTGTGCCATTATCCCTCTATTGGATGAATCTAAGGTTCCCAACCGAGAATGGATCGAAATTACTTATGATGGTTAGAAAAATTAGAAGGTTCCCATAGTCATCTATCTGCCGGGACCATTACCGTATGAATCAGCTAAGGCTATCCCTTACAAGTACGGTGCAACAACCATTGAAAATGGAAAGGAAATTCCATTACCCTCCGTCGTGAATATTGCAGACATCAGTCGTGTAACACGGAGTGGTAGAATCTTCAACCGAGGGGTTGGGGAACCTAACAAAGAAAAGGAACTTCAAACAGAAGCTCCCGATCCACCATTCGGTCAATCCAGTAATCCTGACCTTTCGAAAAACAATGATGAGATGATGAAGCTCATCCAAAGGAGTGAATACAACATTGTTGATCAACTGTTACAAACTCCTTCAAAGATCTCTGTGTTATCACTGTTACTCAGTTCAGAAACGCATAGGGAGGCTCTACAGAAAGACTTGGAGCAAGCCTTTGTGGAATAGGATATAACAATCAGACAGTTCGATAGTATTGTCTCTAACATCACTTCCTGCAACAATTTGGGATTTAGTGATGAGGAATTACCTGAAGAGGGCCGTCGTCATAACATGGCGCTCAATATCACAATTAACTGCCAGGACGATGCTTTAGCCAGGATACTGGTAGACACAGGGTCAACCCTGAATGTTATGCTGAAGTCCACTTTGATGCAATTATCATTCAAAGGCCCTCCGATGAGAATCAGCGAGGTTGTCGTCAAGGCACTCGACGGATCCAGAAAAACGGTTATCGGCAAAGTTGATTTTCCCATAACTATTGGTCCTCATACTTTCCAAGTCACTTTCCAGGTCATGGACATCCGGGCAATATACATTTGTTTATTAGGAAGACCTTGGATACATCAGGCTGGAGCGGTCACCTCGACCCTCCATCAAAAGCTAAAGTTCGTCAAGAACGATCAACTTGTCACGATTTGTGGGGAACAAGCCTTGCTTGTAAGCAACTTATCATCATCTACTGGTATAGAACCCGAGGAGGTTATTGGAACGTAATTCCAAGCACTGTTGGTAAGCAAGAACAATCAGTTCAAAGAAGGAACTTCCATTTCTTCATACAACGATGCTATCAAAGCGGTCGAGAGTACCGATACAACCGGATGGGGACAGCTTGCCATTTCTATTGACAATAAAACAAAGAAGGGTCTTGGTTTTTCTGCAACCTGTACCCAGATAGCTGCCAACGATGAAAGTCTTCATCCCCTTCAAAAATTCTTCCACAGTGGAGGTTTCCTTCACCCAGTGTCTCAAGCAGTACATGCTATTAATGAGGAAGATCCCTCTGACACAGATGAAGAATGGAAGTCCTATCTTAACGAGGACGGTTATATGTCTCAGAAAGAGGTGCCTACGCCATTTTGCTATCCCGCACAGAGTCCGAGATTTATACCAAGGTCAGACGTCGAAATGATATATGGAGATTGTGATCCGGAAGGATGCCGTGCTCCACCAAATTCATTAGAGGAAGACACTCTAATGAAAGACAACTTTGACCACAACTACTATGGCCCAATGGATGGTCTGCCAATGTGGCAACCTTACCCAAGAAACTTGGGGCCGGAAAGTCAGTCGAGTAATGAAACTCAGCTGAGCATCATTGAACAAAATACCTGTGTCCCCACCATGTCATGGGATCAACACTCAAGTCATTCAGAAACTACTCAACATGAAGATGAATTCGCAACGTTTGTAGGACTTGAATTCATTAACTATGCTTTTCCCGAGGTCAACGTCATCGAGAGGGATGACTCCTCCAGTTCGAAAGAAGTATGGGACACCTTGGGACAACCGAGTGGAAAGTACGACTATATGGTCAAGTACACCGCTCCCGAAAGCTTTCGTATCAGGCTCGAATACATCCAGTCAACTGGATGGGGAGATACAGCTGAGAGCACAAATGTGATGCAAAATACAACTGAGGGATCCTCCTACGACAACTCTGCCTGGGAGACAGATTCCAATGATCCTGCTCCACCAGAAATTAGCGTTATTTCTAAAGACAAATCAAGGAAGGTGCCAGACTTTGTGATTCACCGAGGAGTTCGCTGCCAATGGGTTGCCGTCGAGGTTTCGAAGGTCGTTCATCAGTCAAAGTAATTGTTGTCTTTAACCTTTCACCCTGCCCAGGTGAAACAGATGTTTTGATAGGGACCGCTTTCTGTAAATTTCCCTCTTCGCTTTGCCCAAAGCGACAGAGTTTTGTTTTATAGGGCTGTAGTTTCAAGGATCGACTTGTTCATTAATAAAATAACGTCGTTATGTAATTTCCGCATTAATTGCTGTTTTCTCTTTTTGCTTTTCTTAGAAAATGGTAATCCTAAAAAACAATTCAATAATAAAAAACAAGCAGTAAAATAAAACACTGCACACACTTGCATTTTTCTCTATCTCTTCTAAACACGAATCATCACGTCATGCAGATTGCTTATTTTAAACCCCGTTGAAACATACGATCCGATGCCTTCTCCCAACCTTGAGTTCCCGGTATTCGAGGCTGAAGAAGAAAATGATGACAAAATTCCAGAAGAGATCTCCCGATTACTCACACAAGAGGAAAGGTCCATTGAACCTCACAATGAGCCGTTGGAAACGGTAAACTTGGGTTCAGAAAGAGAGAGAAAAGAAATAAGGATTGGGGCACTGCTCAGTCCAACTGCCAGAGAGGGTTTGATAAAGCTTCTCAGAGAATTTCCCGATGTATTCACTTGGTCCTATCAGGATATGCCAGGGTTGGATACCAACATCGTGGAACATCACTTACCGTTAAGATTGGAATGTCCGCCAGTAAAACAAAGGTTGAGGCGCACTCACCCGGACATGGCCATCAAAATCAAAGAGGAGGTACAGAAACAGATTGACGCGGGTTTCCTCGCCACATCAGAATATCCTCAATGGTTAGCCAACATCGTACCCGTTCCCAAAAAGGACGGAAAGGTCAGAATGTGTGTCGATTATAGGGATCTGAACTAGGCTAGTCCAAAGGACGACTTTCCTTTACCACATATTGACATGCTGGTGGACAGTACAACAAAGTTCAAAGTTTTTTCCTTCATGGATGGATTCTCGGGCTATAACCAGATCAAAATGGCGCCGAAAGACATGGAGAAAACTTCGTTCATCACCCCATGGGGCACCTTTTGTTACAAGGTAATGCTGTTCGGTTTGAAGAACGCCGGGGCAACCAATCAAAGGGCCATGACTACTCTGTTTCATGACATGATACATAAAGAAATCGAGGTATATGTTGATGATATGATTGCAAAATCAAAAACAGAGAGTGAGCACGTTGAACATCTGTCAAAATTGTTCGAACGTTTAAGAAAATTCAAGCTCCGCTGGAATCCCAACAAGTGCACCTTCGGTGTCCGTTCAGGGAAACTACTAGGGTTCATCGTCAGCCAGAAAGGGATTGAGGTTGATCCTGACAAGGTCAAGGCCATTTAAGAAATGCCTTCTCCGAAAACTGAAAAACAAGTCAGAGGATTCCTGGGACGTTTGAACTGCATCTCCAGATTCATATTCCTTATGACCGCGACCTGTGCGCCGATTTTCAAATTACTCAAAAAGAACCAGGATTACGTTTAGTCAGAAGATTGCCAAACCGCCTTCGACAGTATTAAGGAATATCTGTTGAATCCTCTGATTCTATCACCTCCAGTGGAAGGAAGACCACTGATCATTTACCTCACAGTTCTAGAGGACTCAATGGGATGTGTACTTGGCCAACAGGACGAAACCAAACAGAAAGAGTCTGCCATTTACTATCTAAGCAAGAAATTCACCGACTGCGAAACTCGGTACACGATGCTCGAGAAAACTTGCTGTGCTTTGGCTTGGGCAGCCAAACGTCTTCGCCAGTACATGATTCGTCATACTACTTGGTTGGTCTCCGAAATGGATCCAATCAAGTACATTTTTGAAAAACCCGCTCTTACGGGAAGGATTGCCCGTTGGCAGATGCTGTTATCAGAATATGACATAGAGTACCACGCTCAAAAAGCCGTTAAGGGAAGTATTTTAGCCGATCATTTGGCTCATCAACCGATTGACGATCAAGAATCAGTCGGGTTTGACTTCCTAGACGAAGATGTCATGTATCTAAAAATGAAAGATTGCGATGAACCGTTACCCAGTGAAGGACCAGAACCAGGTTCCCAATGGGGACTTATCTTTGATGAAGCAGTTAATCATTATGGAAACGGAATTGGGGCAATCATTGTTACCCCTCAGGGTACCCACATTCCTTTCACTGCCAGACTTACATTCAAATGTACGAACAACGAGGCCAAATACGAAGCTTGTATTATGGGTCTCGAGGAAGCAATTGATTTAAGGATCAAGAACTTGGATGTATATGGCGACTCAGCCCTGGTCATCAATCAGATCAAAGGAGATTGGAACACTTACTAATCAGGATTGATACTTACAAAGATTACGCGAAAAGGTTGTTACCCTTCTTCAACAGAATCGAGTTTCACCATATCCCTCGTGAAGAGAACCACATGGCTGATGCATTAGCCACTCTCTCTTCCATGATTAGTGTGGGTTAATGGAACGGCTTACCTAAGATTGACATAATGCGCCTATAACGACCCGCTTACATCTTCGCGATTGAAGCAATCCTAGACAACAAACCATGGTATCACGATATCAAATGCTTCCTTCAGAAATAGGAGTATCCACCTGGGGCATCCAGAAAGGACAGAAAAACCCTCAGAAAGCTAGTAGGCAGTTTCTTTCTGAGCGGTGATACACTTTATAAGAGAAACTTTAACATGGTCTTGCTCCGATGTGTAAACAGACCAGAGGCAAACATGCTGATAAAAGAAATTCACGAAGGATCCTTTGGCACTCATGCCAACAGACACACAATGGTGAGAAAAATTATGAGAGTAGGGTACTATTGGTTGACAATGGAATCCGATTGCTACAAGTACACGAGGAGGTGTCACAAGTGTCAGATATACTCAGACAAAATCCATGTACCGCCAACGCGTCTCAAAGTTCTTTCTTCCCCGTGGTCGTTTTCCATATGGGGAATCGACATGATTGGCATGATTGAACCCAAAGCTTCAAACGGACATCGGTTCATTCTGGTAGCCATTGACTACTTCACCAAGTGGGTCGAAGCAGCGTCATACGCTAATGTAACCCGACAAGTGGTGGTCCAATTTATCAGAAACAATATCATCTGCCGTTATGGTGTTCCAAGCCAGATCATTATTGTCAATGGATCCAACTTGAATAACAAAATGATGAAAGAGTTGTGAATTGAGTTCAAGATTAAACACCATAACTCATCTCCCTACCGACCCAAGATGAACAGAGCGGTAGAAGCGGCCAATAAGAACATCAAGAAGATCGTTCAAAAGATGGTTATAACCTACAAAGACTGGCACGACATGCTACCCTTTGCTCTTCACGGTTATCGCACATCTGTCCGCACTTCAACAGGGGCAACCCCTTTCTCTCTAGTGTATGGCATGGAGGCAGTGCTCCCCATAGAAGTAGAGATCCCGTCAATCCGAGTATTAATGGAAGCTAAGCTTACAGAAGCTGAATGGTGTCAAAGCCGACACGATGAACTGAATTTGATCGAAGAAAAAAGAATCACGGCACTATGCCATGGTCAGCTGTATCACCAGAGAATGAAGAAGGCGTTCGACAAAAAGGTCCGACCCCGAATCTTCAGGAAAGGAGACCTTGTGCTCAAAAAGATACAATCTTTTCTCACTGATTCTCGGGGCAAATGGACCCCGAATTATGACGGCCCCTATGTGGTCAAGAAAGCTTTCTCAGGCGGCGCCTTGAGACTTGCAACCATGGACGGAGAGGAATTTGCCTACCCCACAAATGTTGATGTAGTCAAGAAATACTTCGCCTAAACTAAAAAAAAAGTCTCGGTGGATTGAAAACCCGAAAGGGCGGTCCAGGCAAAAATTAGAGACATAATAAAAAATCATCCCGGTGGATTGGAAACATCATAGTACAATCCAGGCAAAAATTAGGGATAATGGCAAGTAACTATGTTCAACAGAGGCAAGTCCCTCAACAACAGTTACATCATTTGTCAGAAAACTCCAGTCAAGGTCATCTTCGACAGAAGCTCAGGATGCCCCGAAGTCAAAGTTGGTAGAAGGATAGTGGTCGTTATGTTTCAATGTAGCCCTTTTCCCTGTAAATTACCATTTTCTAGCTTTGTATATACTCTTTGGAATCACGTGTTTGGATGATTTCCATCCTATCAATAAAATTTGAGCCTTTGTGCTTTTGTTTGTAATTCTTGTTTGTTTTAGCGTTACAGAACGACATTTTAACATGATCAACGATTCTTGAAATAAAACAAAAATGAATTTACTTGTTAAAACTTTTTCTGCTTTTAAAATAAAGTCGGCAATTTCTTTTGACTGTTAAACATCAAAGGAACATCAACCGCTTCTCCAGAAGTAAGCAAACTTCAAAGTGCAGAATCAAAGTACTCCTTCTACACCAGTATGCCTGAATGAAGGGATCAACTGTGTCAGAGACCTTGTTTCGTCTGACACGCCACGACCGAGTTCTCATCTCCTAAGCCTGACCAACGGTAGCTCCCCAACATGGACTATCTCTCCTAAGCAAGGTGGAATGGCTATCTTGAACCAACGATATTTCTACACGCCCCACGATGGCCGAGTATCCAGTCGTGCTCACCCGTCAGTATGTCGCGTCAGTTTTGTCAGCATATACATATATACATCATGAATTATTGATTTGCATTCACATTTCATGTTGCATCGCTATCACTCTAGTCGGTCTTGTCCCCTAGTGATAAACAGTTCTCTCAATCGAGTTGTCAGTCCTTGCCTCGTCAGGAAACGTTGTGTTTGAACAACCTCGCCTCCAGTTTATTTCTGGAAGGAAGTTGGACCTCGACCACTTTGATAACTTGAACCTCTGAAAAACCAGAGGAACCCTCAGTCAACATCACTCTTCGCCATTGAAGATGGTATCCTTGCTTTCCCGGATTAAGGAAAATCCACAGAGAAAGCCTCGTAATCAGAGATTCGGCAGCATGCCAGTTTCGTTCCGAAAAGATCGCTGATGAAAAGGTCATCGGCACCTCAAAATTGGACCCCATCATATGGCATTTCTCCGGGAAGATCCCGAGAAAAGTATGATGTAAGATCCCAAGCGACAGCAGTCTCCCAAGAGACCTGCTTTCCCCCAGTAGAAACAAATGGCGTCTCCAACAGAGAAGTTTGTGCAACTCTACAACTCAGACGACTGGGTCCCCCAGCGAGTCTGACATCAAAACTTTTTCCGTCAAATGGCATCTCCCTAGGAAAATTCGGCGAGAAGTTTGAGGAAAACCGCTACACATAGCGTCCCTCGTCAATAAAGTTTATTGACAAAAGAAACTAAGACCAGTTCCTTGGTAGGAAACCAGGATCGAGGGGAAGTTGACAAAAGAAACTAAGACTAGTTCCTTGGTAGGAAACCAGGATCGAGGGGAAGTTGACAAAAGAAACTAAGACCAGTTCCTTGGTAGGAAACCAGGATCGAGGGGAAGTTGACGAAAGAAACTGAGACCAGTTCCTTGGCTGAAGACCAGGATCGAGGGGAAGTTTACCTTTTTTAAGCATCATTGCTTAGCTAAAGAATATGAATGCGTAAGCTACCATTCATAACCACCATCAAAATTTTGGGTATTCCGATATTTAATCCTCTTGCACCCCGAATGCCCGAATACCTTCGTCATTCACACCTTCGGGTCCAAGAAGATTAAATAGGGGCATCTGTCATACCCCAAATTTTGACCACTAAGATTTCCCATCATTGTGCAAATCAACATCACAATATGGGGGAACCATCTTATTTCATCAGTCTCCCCAAAGATGGGTCAATCAAGGAATGACATGATCTTAAACTTGTCTAAACCTCTCAAACATACACAAAGGATAAAAAAGGACTCCCACTCCAAGGATTAAGCATAAAGCCGCTCCCTTCTAGGTGGATCAAGCCTCAAGATCGACAGTGTCACCAAATTAGGGTTTTGGTCGACCAGGGCCTCCAGATGGAAAATTTTCATCTGGGCACAAGCCAATGATCCAAAACACAACCTAATATACTCCATGGAACCTCATGAACCCAATCATCAAGTCAATTTTGCCTTAGGGGTTGCATTCATAAAAAATCAGGAATTAGGGTTTCTTGACCTAATTCACCCCTAAGTTGACTTTTAGGGCAAATCATGAGCCAAGACCTCAAGAGAGGGTTTGAGGGTCTCTAATGAACTATATTGATCCATTTGGAACAATGGATTAATCCAAGAAGCTTGAGCAACAAGTCTAAATTTCATCTGCACCACAATTAGGGTTTTAAGGAAAAAGTCAACTATAACTTTGACTTTTGACCAAGACATGCTCCCAAACCCTAGGACATACCTCAATATACCCTATGACACCCATGGAACATGTCCATCAAGTTTGATTTAGGTCAAAGACATGATTTCCTGAAGAATTGCACAGTTTGGAATTCATCTGATAAAAAGTCAACTGTGCACAAAAGTCAACTTTGACTTTTTGAGATTTTTCACCAAAATGGATTTTTAACCCTAAAATGATGTTAATGTGTGATTTGAATCATCATTCATCAAGAAAAATCAAGAAAAGTTGGATAACTTGTAAAAGGGGTAACCATAAAAACTTAGAAAATTTTCTAAGTTAAAAATATAGTGGCTAGGGTACCAACTTTGGAGGATCATAACTCCTAAAACACAAAGCCATTTTTCCTCATCCAAAGATGGATTTGTAGCCCTCATTACTCTCTACAAAAACTTCAACTAGACCTAAGTCCAATTCATTAAGGATTTTGAGTTATGGAGTGATCAAAATGGCTGAAAAATGAAAATGTCACTTTTTCCAACACTTAGTGAAATTTTCACTAAGTCCAAATCTGTCTTCACTTTTTTTCAAATGTAGGGGGATTTTTCACTTGGATTCAAAAGAGATCAAAACCAAACATGTTCAAACAGTTGTTGTATCATGTAAGGGCTTTCCAAAATGGCCAAGAACATTGCCAAATTCCATTTGGGCTATGAGTTATGACATTGTCAAGTTACCTTGTTGAAATCTGTCAAGGCAAGGCAGAATTTGCATTTTTGCTCGATTTGCCAAAATTGTGCAAATCCAAACACTCCTATCCACTTGGAAACATCTGAGGATTGAATCTCAAGGGGACAATCACTGAGCCAAGCCTCCAAAGTCTTTGGAACAAGAAATAACATGTTGAACCTAGAATTGCCAAAATAGGGACAACACTCCAAATTTGGATTGGAGCATTCAATGGAAGCATCAAGGTGGTATGGACTGAGCCATTTTCATTTGAATTCAGTCAAGACTTATCCAAGACCAAGGGAACCAGCAGCCTGTGCCCTAACCTCTAGTCAATGGCTAGAGGAGACTTGAACTTCCATTGGCCAACATTGAACAAACCTACTCAGCAGTTGCCATTCACTATTCCTTGCAAAACAAACTTGCTATACTATAAATAGAGCTCAATTGTGATCAGTTTAAGTACACCAAAGGCCTACAACACTTTCCTTTCTCAAAATCTCTTTCTCTTGGCAAAAATGCCTTTCTTAGCAAGGTAGCTATCGGGTTTTGAGCTAGAGGGAAATTCCACTCAAACCAATCACACACACACCTCATATACATCACATATGAGCTGATCAAACACTTAAACAACAACTGGAACACTGATTTCTCAGAATCACCAGTCAATTGCTCAAGGTTTTAACCAAAGTGCAGTTGAGATGCCATGAAGTGATCCAGCCAATTTCCATCAAGTCCAAGCATTCAAACACACTCCATAGGGTGTAGGGAAGCTGTTCAGATCATCACAACTCATCTGTAACACCTCCAACTCAGAAATCAATTTGCTCTTGCTGTCACGGCCTAGAGGTAAGCATATACTTGGTCATCTCTCAATCTATGCATATTTCCTCGCACAATAATTTGGCCATATGTTCATAATCATGCATGGAATGTTTCCCCTCAATTAATTGCATTGTTTGAATCGTGCATCAAAAATCCTAGCCTTCATGCAAAAATTAGGGTTCTTGAGGATTTTTCGTGATTTCTTGTTATATGTTTGATTTAAATGAAATTAAATGCCATAGACATGATCGTGAGGTTGAAACGAGTTGATTGGTATGTGGATTGCATGATATAATCAAGTATTCAGTGAGATTGGATAGAAAATGCAAATCTGGCCAAACCCAGAACACGCGCGTGTTCTTGGTGTGTTCTTGGCGCCATTTCTTTCAAATTCAAATATTTGAATTTTGTGATTTTATTTAATTGATTCAAAAATTAATTTCTCTCTGAGTTTTAATGATTTTGAGTTGATTCTTTTTTTAATAATTCACAAAAATGTTAAAATATTTTATTTTATCAAAAAATCCCAAAAATATTATTTATTTCATATAATTGATATTTTTTGCAAAGAATTAATATTTTAATTGTTTTTAACATTTAAAATATTTTTTCCACCTTGATTTTTGCAACTTTTAATGCTTTCTAATTATTTTGTAGGTCAATACTTAATTTTTGAAGCATTAATCCAAAATCACAATTTGTTTTTCATATGTTAAACAATTTTGATCATTTTAATTGAATTTTTATTTAATTAAATACATTTTCGAAAACAAATTAGGGTTTTTGGATTAATTCAACCCTCATAAATCATTTTTAAAACACTTTGGGCCTCTAATAGAGTGTAAGACCCAATCCTTTTTTTGACCAAATCATTTTTGGTCCTCAGTGTATTGTATAAGTCTCGATGCCGTAAAAAACAAACGGCGCGATCGTCGCCCTTTGAAAAATAACCTTGGGCCTACCCTCGAGCAGTAAGACCCATTTCATTTCTTAAAACTTTTTGGGCCTCTATTAGAGTGTAAGACCCAACCCCCTTGTACAGAAAACATTTTGGGCCTCATTCGTTGTATAAGTCCCTCTGTACATTTTCAAATAAACGGCGCGATCGTCGCCTTTTCAAAATAACCCTGGGCCTACCCTCGAGTAGTAAGACCCATTTCTTTCCTTAAAACTCATTTGGGCCTCTAATAGAGTGTAAGACCCAATCCCCTTTTAACCAAAACCTTTTGGGCTTCACTTATTGTATAAGTCCCTTCGCGTTAAAAGAAAACCTCGGCGTGATCGCCATTTTTAAACGAAAAATCAATTGGGCCTACCCTCGTGTTATAAGCCCCACTCTTTTTCTTTAAACTTTTTGGGCCTCTTGAGAAAGTGTAAGACCCATCCCTTTGTACAGAAAATAATTTTTGGGCCTCAGACACTTGTATAAGTCCCTGTACAAATTCAAAGCAACAGTGCGATCACTGATAAAACCCTGGGCCTCTCCTTGAGCTGTAAGCCCCAAATCTTGCTTTTTCAAAGCACTTTCTTCTTTGATTTTGAATATACTGCTGTCTTTCAATTTTTCTTTGTTGAACAACTAACCAAACAGCATGGAAGCTCTACAACCGAGTAAGTGGTTATATGCTTTCATTTACCGCTTTCATATACATATAACTGTATTGTGGGGCTGTTTCACTGTAAGTCTTCTTTCATAAACTCATATCAACTGTGTAATAATAGTATCGATATTTAAAGTTTCCCCGGCAACTACGTCTAGCACTAGGTAAAGCCGTCTCGATCACTCTTAGAAATAGTCTAAACTAGATCCCCATAGGATTACCAGACACAGTCTTCCCTCCTCTTGGGGTTAAACAATATGGAGACATGAAAGGCAGCATTCTCTGTGAACCCTTTCATAGACTGTCACTTGTAGAAGTTGTCAAGAAACTCTACTCCCCAGAGATGATCTCTTCTTCGTGAATTGCATCTCTTGAGTTTCTTCCAAATTCTCGAACTTTCCTGGCTTGATCTATTCTCGGTGAATGGCATGTCTTGAACTTCTCGGGGTTTGGGGACCCACAGGCTTCTTAAAAGCACTTGTCAAGAAAATCTGCTCCCCAGGGATGATCTTTTCTCCGTGAATGGCATCTCTTGAGTTTCTTCCAAATTCTCGAACTTTCCTGACTTGATCTATTCCTTGTGAATATCTTGCCTTGAATTTCTCGGGGTTTGGGGACCCATTGGCTTCTTAAAAGCATTGGCCTCCTCTTGGGCATTATACAAGGACCCACAGGCTTTTTTAAAAGTACCCTCGCCTTCTCTTGGGCTTAGTATAAGGACCCGTCGGCTTCTTAGAAGTATTCACAGCCTCCTATTGGGCTTCGTATAATGATTTCTTCCTCCGGAAATGATAGCCTTCTCTTGGGCTTCGTACAAGGACCGATCGGCTTCTTAAAAGTTTCTAGTCTCCTCTTGGGCTTCGTACAAATTGTCCCGACGACCTCCTAAAGGTATAGGAACAGAACTTAGTCAGCTTCATAGAGCAGTCCTTTCAAAGAGTCTACTACTGTTTCTCAAAGCATAGTACAAAAGACGAAACTCCAGACTTGGACAGTCTAATCTCCTTGAGTCTCAAAGACATTCTCAAGTAACCCCTTCAAAAATAGGAAGAAAACCCATAGACTCGGACAGTCTCAATACCCTTCGGATTTCCCGTTTCCTTAAAGAACAGGCATAACCCGAATCCTTGAATCAAATCCATGTGTACAGTGTTGCTCATATAAGAACTGATTTTCTCTTTCAAAATCAGTATACTGGACCTGTCACTTAACTGAAACAGTAACCACAGCCTCCTCTTGGGCTTTGTACAATGATTCTCCCCAGCGGAGTCAAACAACGTTTAGCCTCTCTCTCTGGCTTTGTACGAGACACATAAGAGACTCCCTCATTGAGTCAACCACCTTTCGCCTTCACCTCGGGCTTTATACGAGATACAAAAAGGTTCTTATTGAGCCAAACGAATAACAGCCTCCATCTCGGGCTTCGTACGAAATACCAAAAGACTCCATCGTTGAGTCAAAACCTTTTAACCTCTCTCTCGGGCTTTGTACGAGACACGTATCAGCCTCCTCTTAGGCTTTGTATAAGAAAACCACTGGTTAAATCCAATTAACCTTTTAGCATCAAAACTGTGCCTCGTTCACAGTACACAAACATCAACGACTCCTTCCATCTAATCGCTGTAAGCGGCAAGCCTCTGGATTATCTACATCCATGCCACTGTCCCTCTTTTAGCATGAGAAATTCCTAAGGAAAGATAGCATTGCTCTACATCTGAGTTAAAGTCTTCTCCTTCAGGTTAAAATCCCCTATAAAGGAAATTATGGCATTGCCCGATCCGCATATCCCGGTTAAAGTAATTCTCCTTTATAAACAGTTGTGACATACAAACCCCTCTTTAGAGATGACAAATTCTCTAAAGTCAAACCTTTAGCTTCATATATTGGGCTTTGAACAAGATACAAATAGACTTTTCAGCTTCACATCTTGGGCTTTGAACAAGATACAAATCACCTTTCGCTTCACGTCTTGGGCTTTGAACAAGACACCAAAAACACCCATTTCCTCTCATAGAATAGGAGGAACTAAGATCGGTCTGATTTCCCTGTTTCGGTAAACGGGAATACGTAGGCATAAGATTGAAAGAAAAATCTTAGCGAGTACACTAAACAAAAACCCAAAATCCCATACTCTCATGTATCTATCAAAAAGCATCATCTTAATCCTTGTTCCCCACCAGAAAGTCCTAGAAAGAAAGAAAACCGTATTGGAAAAAATACAAATAACCAGTACAAAGGCCCCCCACATTGATAGCATTCGTAACCTAACAGACCGCTGTTTAAACTCAGTATGCAAAGCAGGGTTAATTGGAGACATCTATTTCCCTTCCTTCATCAGCTTTAATAGGATAAAAAATGAATCGACCTGTAGTAAACTCAACCGCAGAGAGCGACCAGCGCTTAAGAACCGCGTCCAAAATCGCTCGCTACATCGGCATAAGGACCGGAGGTTCCTGGAAATATTCTTTTATTTTTTCGAACGCCTTTTGCCAATTCTCGTTCCACCTGACCTCTTGATATTTTCTTAGCAACTTGAATATCGGTTCACACATGGCTGTGAGATGAGAGATGAATCTAGCAATGTAGTTCAACCTCTCTAAGAAACCACGAACCTCCTTTTCTGTTCTTGGTTCAGGCATTTCTTGAATGACTTTTACTTTAGCAGGGTCCACCTCGATACCTTTTTCGCTGACAATAAAACCCATTAACTTTCTAGATCTCACCCCAAAGGTGCACTTGTTCGGATTCAACCTCAGTCTGAACTTTCTCAATCTTTCAAACAATTTCTGAAGATTAACTAGATGTTCTTCCTTCGTTTGTGACTTCGCAATCATGTCATCAACATAGACCTCGATCTCTTTGTGAATCATATCATGAAAGAGAGTCACCATCGCCTGCTGATATGTTGCCCCAGCATTTTTCAATCCAAAGGGCATCACTTTGTAACAGAATGTTCCCCACGGTGTTATGAACGTCATTTTCTCCACGTCCTCTGGGGCCATCTTGATTTGGTTAAACCTAGAGAAGCCATCCATGAAAGAAAACACAGAATACTGAGCGGTGTTGTCCACTAACACATCAATGTGAGGAAGCGGGAAATCATCTTTTGGGATTGCTCTATTTAGATCTCTGTAATCAACGCACATCCTGACCTTTCCGTCCTTCTTAGGTACAGGTACAATATTAGCAACCCATGGAGGATAATTCGTTATAGCAAGAAACCCAACATCTAACTATTTCTGAACCTCTTCTTTAATCTTGACAGACGTCTCCAGTTTCGTCCTTCTCAGCTTCTGCTTAACCAGAGTACATCCTTCTTTGAGCGGCAGCCGGTGTACCACGATGTCAGTGTCGAGCCCAGGCATGTCTTGGTAAGACCAGGCGAAGATATCCACATACTCTTGGAGCATTTCAATCAATCTTCCTTTGACAGTGTCTTCCAAAGCAGCCCCAATCCGTACCTCTTTCCTTGCGTCCTCGGTTCCTAAGTTAATAACCTCGATTTCCTCCTGATGAGGCAGAATGACCTTTTCCTCTTGTTTTAACAGCCTGGCTAATTCCTCTGGTAAGGCACAGTCTTCATCAGTCCCTTCTTCAGCCTGATATATGGGATTATCGAAGTCATATCGAGCCATGGCTGAATCATGATGGGTGGAATCTGAACAAGAAAACCTGCACGATTGATGATATATGTTTATTATGGATGCATCAAACAAAAACACATTGCCATTTTTCTATGATTTTAATGCAAAAACAAAAAACAGAAAAACAGGGGTCAAAACATTTGAATGCGAAAATGTCCTTTATTGATGATTAAGAAAAGCATACAAAAACTTCAAGCCCTACAAACAAGAATCACTACGTCTTGGGCAGGACGTAGGATTAACAGAGATGACAAATAGAAGCAATTACTCTGGCCCGGTCACTTGAACGACTCTTTCCGACGACCAGTTGCGAAGGCTTTGACCTGGGACACAGGGGCGGATCCAACTGTCCATATCACAATCACTATCCCCATCCTCCTCAATCGCATTGACGCTGTCGAAGAAAACACCAGCACTGGTGAAACGGACTGGACCATAGAACTTGGGAGGCTCTTCAGGACACCTGGGTGGCTTATACCCCAGTCCATGAGTATTCCGCTTTTCTTGGACATCAATAACCTGACCCCACTTTTGTGAACTGCCGGCTTCAACCACGGCCCGAGCATCTTTAAAGGAAGACATAGAAATCTCCGGCTGATGTACCACTGCAGGCTGAACCACTTCAGATTGGCTACCTTCCTTGAGAGGCTTCTTAGTGATCTCCACTGCTTCGAAACCCTGACATAGAGTTTCGTGTATTTCACCATCTACCTCCGCATACTTGAAAGTAGATAGCTCGCTTATCATCATATCCTCTTCTCCACAAATCGTCACCACATGCCCGTCTACCATATACTTTAACTTCTGATCCAATGTAGACGTCACAGGCCCAGCACTGTGAATCCATGGACGACCCAGCAGACAGCTGTAGGTAGGTTGGATATCCATGATATAAAAGGTAGCATCGAAAACTTCCGGCCCAACCTTAATTGGTAGCACAATCTCACCAAAAACAAATCTCTTCTTGCCATCGAAAGCGCGCACAACCAAATCACTAGGAGTGCATATCAACCCTCGGGTGTCCAGCTTCATCAAGGCTTTCTTAGGAAGAACATTCAAAGAGGACCCAGTATCCACAAGCACATGAGACATCAACGAACTATGACATTCAACAGAAATGTGCAAGGCATTGTTGTGGTTTCTCCCAGCTGGAGTCAAGTCAACATCAGTAAAACCCAAACCATTGCCTACATTAACATGGGCCACTACCCCCTCCAACTGATTAACAGAGATCTCTTGAGGTACGTAAGCAGCATTCAGTACTTTTAGCAATGCATTTCGGTGTGCCTCGGAACACAATAACAGGGACAAGATGGATATCTTGGACGGAGTCTGATGCAATTGATCAACAATCTTGTAATCGCTCTTCCTGATTAATCTCATAAATTCTTCTACGTTCTCGGAGAAAGAATTATCAACCGGCCCTGCCGTGGAGTCATTCACTACTGGTGCTTGCACAGAATTATCTACAACCTGTTTCCCTTTGTCTTGTTTAAAACTACCAGCTTGATCATTAGAAGGGATAAAGACCCTACCACTTCTCGTGATAGCCCCTGCCTCAATATTGCTTTCAACACAAGAGTTCACTACAGAAGTTCCCACCAGTTCTTGTTTTTGTCCATTGACAAACACTTCGGCTCCATAGTTCCAAGGAATGGCCTTGGTACTCTCGTATGGCACGGGTCTGGGAGCTGTAATAATAACCGATGCTGGTCTGACTGGCCCTGAAATAGTGATTATTTTGAAAGGGATAGTAATGGTAGCAACCTCACTTTTCCTGCTAACAACTTCTTTCTGTTGGTCACATCGGTCAAACTACAATCGACCTTCATCTATCAGCTTTTGAATTCCTGACTTCAACAAATCACACCCATTTACTTGCGACATACACTCTGAACAATTCTCATCACATCCGGGGGACACCCACCCCTCAATAACCTCTCCTTTACCACCATCAAAGGAGTCCTTAATTCATTAACGTCCGTAATCAAATTCAAAGATTCATTTTCCTCTAACACAGCGTTAACCCTTGGCCCACCATGGTTCGGTATTGAGTTTTGGATGACATTTGGCCCATCGTTTGAAAAGTTAATGGCCTTCGAATCCACCAAGTCTTGGACTGCGTGCTTAAAAGCTTTGTAGTCTTCAATATAGTGTCCGGGTGCCCCAGAATGAAAGTCACATTGGGCATTAGGATTATAACCCGGAGGTAGATTACCGGTGGGAGGAGCTAGAGTCCTTTTCTGGATTAATTGCAACTGTAGCAAATGCTGAAACAACTGTGAATACGGTAGAGGTGGAGTATAAAAATATCGGTTCTGTTTAGGCCTTGGCTGATACTGACGCGAAGCCTGATTTTGCTGTTGCTGAGGTGGAAGCACTGCAGGAATTGTCACTGAAGCTACCTGCTGGTTATAACTCTTATACTGCTTTCCTTTACCTCGGTGAGACGACACATAATTTGTTTCCTCCTTTTTCTTATAATTAGCATTGGGTTTCTTCCCTTGACCAGATGACGACCCATCACTACCTGCTACCTTCCCTGCTTTGATTCCACTCTCTAACATTTCTCCGACCATGATCAAATCAGCAAACTTGCCTGACGCGCAAGGTAACAGTTTCTCATAATAACGTCCCGACAAAGTATCCATAAACAAATTCAGCATTTCCTTTTCCAACATGGGCGGCTGCACCCTTGCCGCCAGTTCACGCCATCTCTGCGCATATTCTTTGAAGCTTTCATTATTCTTCTGGGACATATTCTGTAACTGGGTCCTGTTGGGAGCCATATCAGTATTATATTTGTAGTGCTTGATAAAGGCCTCGACCAACTCTCTCCAGTTACGGACATGGCATCTCTCTAGTTGCATATACCATTCCAAGGATGCCCCAGACAGGCTGTCCTGGAAAAAATGCATCAGCAATTTCTCATCTTTAGAATACGCGACCATCTTCCTCGCATACGCCCTGACATGCGTCTTGGGGCAAGTAGTACCATTGTATTTTGCAAAAGTGGGCACCTAAAATTTGTGTGGAATTACAACTCCGGGAACCAACCCCAAATCCTCCAGATCCATTCCTACAGAATTCTGATTCACCACTCCCCTCAGTTACTCTTCAATGAGTCTGAACCTTTGATCATTGTCAGCCTAAGGACCAACATCTCCGCCTGGCATAGAGAAAACGTCATCTTGTTGGTCTTCGAAACGACGACCATGAACAGCACAAACACTTCCTCCTCCCACAACAGAAGGAATCACAAACTGCTCTCCTCTGCCCGAAGGAATCACAACACCAGGAATGGGGATCTCTACACCCACAGGACCTCCCTGAGCACCGTTACCAACAACGCCATTATGGACTCCACCATGAAGAACCCCGTCTTCATCCACCCTTGCCACTAAGGGTTGGACCAAAGTTCTCAATTGCTCTTGCCCTTGGGCAACACCTTGCATCAGCTCCATGAATTGGTCTATACGGGCCTGCATAGCGGCCATATCAGCCTGCATCTTCTCCATAATTCTCCTCTGATTTGATCTAGTAGAATACCAGTGAATTAGCTGGCTATCAATCCTGCCTGCAACCAAATAAAGGTTAGAAAAGCCCGAGGCGAACACCTGCTATGCAAAAATGATCATGACTATGCAAATACAAATGAACATGTTTGAATATTTGCAGGGCGATCCACCCCTTGATTCCAATTTAAAGACGAGATAGGATGAGACTGCTGCTCATATAAATCAGAGAAAATCACTGTCAAAGATTACAACCCATAATAACATAGTAATTCCAAATCAAAAGAAGCAAAGATCCCAGCCAAAAATTGTGGTGGTGACCCGAGATACTAAAAACAAACTACAGAGTGTCACCCACTGCCTGATCTAAAGCCTTCACTACTAGGCCTCTTCACCTCAGCTCGTATCTTCAGCTCTGTTATGGTCGCTATGGCCTCATCCAGTCGCTCCTCAACTGCGTGTCTCCGGAACGTCCCTGATAAGATCTCCTCGTCTTTCTTCTTGAGCTTCGTCTTCAAACTCTCGATCTGCTCCAAATACTTATCTTCTTTCTGTTTGTTGGCTGTGATTGCAGTATCTCGGTAGGCGTTGAACTTGTGAATCTTTGACCAAGCTTTGGCTAGATCTTCCTTCTTGGATTTGAGAATCCTGCTAACACCTTTTAGAGCCTGCCCTACCTTTTATCTGGCTGTGACCTCTTCAGCTAGCTCTTTTTCTTTCTTAACGAGAAGCTCTATCTTCAACTTGGCGACATGAACAGCCTCACCCCGCTCATGCTTTAACTGGTAGATTTCTCTTTGCAGCTCACCGTTCTCCTCTCGAAGTTTCTCCTTTTCAGCCCACAGTTTGCTATACTCCTCTATCTTCACTGTGGTTGGTGGCTCAATCAACAGAGGGTACAAAGGCGGCTCTATTGGGAAGGGAAGAAGCTCCTTTTCTGCCCTTTTCTGGACCCACTCCACATATGGAGAGAAAGCTTGATTATTACACTTTCCAAAGAAATTCTTTCCTCTTTTGAAGACCTGCTTCCACGCGTTCACGACTTTCCTTACCATCTCTTGGTCTGCAGTACCATTGAAAAACAAGGATTCTCTGATATCTTGTTCCTCAGGGGGAGTCTTCAATGCATACCCAAATTGTCTGATAGCAAGGGAATGGTTATAATTAATTCCGCCTTTCCTCCCTATTAAAGGCACATTTGGGAATCCTCCGCAGTTGAAAATGAGCTCAATCCCTAGCAAACTGTGATTAAACCAAACGATGTTGTCGGTGGTCAATCCCATCGACCTTTTAGACCACTTTATAGAATCCGTTGCATCGACAAAAGCCCCAGTTTTAGGGAGATGACTAAGAAACCATGTAGATAGGAGCGACGCACAGCAACTTACAGTCCTTCCTCGTCTCTTTTCATTTTTGTAGTGGACTGAATGATACACGTCACCAAGAAGGGTAGGCACGGGGTTTCTCAAGATGAAAATCTGAATTGCCTGCATGTCAACAAACTCCGGGATGTTGGGGAATAGGACAATCCCATAAATGCAAAGAGCTAACATAACATTGAAAGCAGGCCAATTTTTCTCCTTGGCACATGAGCAGGCTTGGTCAAACAGAAACTTCAACGGGAGGCCTTTAAACCCTTTCTTGTCAATAACATTGTTACTCAGAATGGATTCCCCCATGTGGATAGCAGCTGCCATCTCTTCCAGTCCGGGCTGTTCTTCAGAAAAGAAAGGTATCCTTGGATCGACAGGAATTCCTAAAATAAATGAGAACTCCTCTAAAGTCGGAGCCAATACATAATCCGGAAAAGTGAAACAATGCAAAGGAGGGTCATAGAATTGAAGGAGCGTGTGAATGGCATCGTGCTCTTCTTGCGAAATATTTTGGACAACCTTCAATATCTCCCCATATTCCTCCTTGAACCTGGCACAAATTTCAGGATCAGTCATACCAATCATCTTGTGAATCATCCTCAGAGTCGAATATGGGAATGTGTATGCTACATTCTTCTTCCTCTGAGCTTCCATGACGAGAACACCTCAACAACCGGAATCAAAGGTAAGATGCAAGCCCTGAAAAATGTCAAACATGTTAGAATGCAAGAAATGATGCAAATGCAAACATGGGATCAAGGTATCACTGCTCTGGACATGTGTTGTGTTGTTAACTGAATGAGAACCACAACCCAGAAAACCAGAATTCTAGAACATCAGACCGCTGAGATAACCAGAAAATCAGGTAAAACTATACACTGTCGAAAAATCCAGAAAACCGGGTAGGTTGAAGGTTTCGGTTACCTGCAGACCTGCAAACACCCATCCCCTCTCACATGTGGGTTCTAGAAAACGGGATCCTCAGTCTCAGATTCTCGATTTGAGAAGCAATAGTACATTCATCCCTCGGGGTACAATACTATCGCCAAACAAAGAGGTCGTCCATTGATTCCCCCAAAAAAAAGGTCATCATATGCAAGTTCCCAGCATTGGGTCCTCGGATTGACAAGTGTAATGGGTTTTCCATTTCTGGTCTGCCATTATCACATGTCGGGAGGAGAGGCGTTGCTGAGTCCTCTGAAGAAACGGTCGCCAGAGTCGATAGCTCTCTAGATCAACATTCTGAAATGCGCAAGACACGCACGTCAGAATATCTCCCAAGATAGCCTCATCTGGATGTGAATTTCATAAACACCAAACGCACCAAGATGGCACGTAGGTCCCACTACTTTCCACTCTAGTCCTAAGTGTATGCTCAAGCTTGTGTATTGGGCTTATCTCTCAAAGAAACCCAACCTGCCAAACAGAAAACCAGCACAGCACAGCACAGTCCAGCATAATAATGAAATGCAATGCAATAAATATGGTAAAAACAGTAAAACAGTAATACAGTAATATACAATAAAATGAAGCACCACAATAAACACCCAATGAAAATAAACAAACAAGCACTAGGATTAACTCGCAAAAGGGGATGGACCAGCCAGAGGTCTATCTGTCCCCAGCAGAGTCGCCAGCTGTCGCTCCCGAGGATTTGCATCCATGGTATAAACGCGAAAGTGGCACAGAAAACAGAGTCGCCAGCAATGTGTATTTATCCCAAGAGAGGGAAAGGAAACACTGTGTAAACGTGAGGGAAAGGAAAGGAGCATGGTCTCGCGACCAAGAGAAACGGGTAAGGGAGTTGGTTACGCGAAGGGAAGGTGTTAGCACCCCACACGTCCATCGTACTTGATGGGATCCATGCTTGTTGTCTCGATCAAAGGGTGTTGTCATCTGAAGGTCCACTGCTACTGGAAAGGAGAAGGAACGGAAACGGAAAAGAACGAAGAAACGAGGAAGAAAAGAAAAAAAGAAGTGACTCGATAGGACATCCCTCGTCCTATGCCTACGTATTCCCTCGTGCAATGGGAAAGTCAGAGTCAATGTAGTTCGGACACAAACTAAGGGGGGAGGTTGCTTGCCAAGACATCGCCGTCTTGTGCCTACGTATCCTCAATCAGACGAGAAAGAGGAAATCAGAGCAGTCTTAGTTTGACCTAACGAGGTCGGTTAGTGTTTTTTATGAGCGACGTTAGATTCGCGTCTGGCAGTTAGGGTCGATGCCTATTTGCGACGAGACGAAAATAACGTGTCCTTTTTGAAAATGAGTTGAGATTAACGATCCCGAAGGATGAAAAAGGTTTAAGTTTGTTTTTGTGTTTTTTAAGACAGAAGTGGTTTGAAGTTAGTTCATAACTTGCATTGCGCCGAAGTCTATGAGGTAGGAACGAATGTTTAGCAAATCGTTCCAAGATGGAACGTCCACCAATCACTCTAGAAAAATGAGAGGAAACCCCTCATTCCTCACTTCCCACATGCAAGGCTCATGTGCAATACACGTTAACTTTATTAAGTGTTTTAAGAGCGTTATGAGATGAGAAGAGAAGACTCAAAAGAAAACACTAAGGGGAAACTAGATTGTTCCTAATGTTATCATGCAAAGGTGGCCCTATAGTTGAGGTTGAAAGGGGAACTTCTACCTAAGTTAGCATGCAAAGGGAAGCCTAATGCTAATCCTACTCCAAGCTTAATAAAAAATTAAGTTGAACTAGGTAGCTCTAAGGGAATGAATCCTAGACTTAAACAAGTCTTGAGACTCAAGGGAAGAGAAGGAGTGAAGGAAACGAAGGAGGGAAAGAAGCGAATAAATAAAAACAGCTGCTACCACGACGCCCCTGCACCAAAACAGCGGTAAAAAGCAGCCCACAAGCAGCACAACTTATAACAGCATACAATTCAGCACAAGAAAGGGTGTAAAATGTCATCCAGCAGCATAAACAACAGCACCCATACACATAGACAGCTGTAGAAACAGGGCAGCATGCGATTCATTTGAAGACAATCAAGCATGGCAAAGCAAACACGCATCAAACATCATGCATTATGATTACAAACACATCATATATCATGGTAAACAACACTTGGAGACAACATGAAAGAATGCACCACATCATGAAAGGATGCACAACATTAAGCATATGAACAAAGTTGAAAACAAGCATGTATCTCATGAAACTAAATGCATGCAATCCAGTTCAAGCAAACAACTCCAGCAACATCAACAACGAGTCACAATCAACATGCTTAAGAAGTGTGTGTTATGTGTTCATCACATCAATTACTCAACAACGCAAACATAAACATTTATCGACGAAAACCAAGACTCGCGTGTCGAAGAATCGTGTTCATGCCATAGTGTGAGGTGCAACAGCTCAAGAATAATCCACAAATCATCAACATATAGATCCATAAAGTTTAGGCATGCATCGGATCTCAATCAACCAAGAAAATGCAAGAAAATATCACTCTGCAGCAGTGGTAATCGATTACTCACTTTGAGTAATCGGTTACTCAGTTGAAATTTGACCAGAAACGTGAAAATTAGGCAGAGTAATCGGTTACCCTGTTAGGGTAATCGATTACCACTGAAACAGAGGCACAAATTCAACTTTGAAAAGCACTTTTCAGCATCCAATCACTTATGCAAACATCCAAATGATCATGCAATCAATTAATCACGAAATTCACATCAAATATCAGTAATCAAACACCAATTTCGTCAATCAAACAACAAGATCACAAGTCAAATCAAGCAAATGGATCAAATCACATCACAAACCAAGGATCTACATTGTATAAGTTGAAATTAAGGTAAATCAAACATAGATCTAAGGAAAACCAACCTACAAGGCTTAGATTTGCCTTGGTGATTGTTGAGCACGAAAATTGGTGAATCCAAGCAAGAAAACCAGAGATCTATACAATAATCTTCAAGATCCTAGCAAGAAACTTCAAGATCCAAGCAAGAACACTCCAAATAATCAAAAGCTGCTCCCAAAAGTGATTCCAAGATCCAAACCAGTAGCTATATCAGAATCGAACCAAGAATGATGATGTGATGGAGGTTTAGCTTAAGAACTCACAAATTCCAATGAAGAATTTGTGAATCCATGGATATGGAGCTTTGGTGAGAGGTTGAAGATGAAGATGAAAAGTGGAAAAGTGAGAGAGAATTGAGAGAATTCTGAAAAATTGGAGAGTGAAAATGATGTAGGGTGGAGAGGTTTGGAATGAATTGGTTTAAATAACCTCAAGGTTAGGAATTAAGTTTGGGTTGGGAGTGAGGTTAAGTGAGTGGAAATTGGGATGAAATGTGAATTAGGAAAGAAAATGTGGAATTAGAGTGTAAAAATGAAGGAGAGAATTTGAATTTTGGGTGGAAAATGATGAAAATAGATCAGTTCTAGATCCTTCCCACACATGCACAAGCCAAGCACATGACCATAAAATACTCCAAAATTATGCAGTGCTGAAAACGCCACATTTTTGCAATTTCGCCCCGAGTAATCGGTTACTCACTTTGAGTAATCGATTACTCCATTCAAAAATTCAAAATTGGCGCCAAAAGGAGGGAAACTTGGATATTCGCCCGGTTCCACATATTCTGAGCCATGATAGACCTCTGAAACTTGCCAACTGATATTTTCACTGGAATACACTTGAAATATGCTGTGAAATGTTTTTCCGCACTCAGATTAAATTGCTGATACCAACTGTCTGGTGCTGAATAACTGATCAAAAATTGACTGCCGGGGTTTCTGATCATCCAATCACTTAATGAGCAAAATAAATGCTCAAAAAGACTTGGAAAGCTATCTGCTTGGCTCTGAACACTGTTAAAAATCATACTGGAACTGATGACGCCGTGAGCTGCTGAAAGGATACCTCGATCCCATGCTCAAAAAGACAATGCAAATGCAGGAATGATAATACAAATGAAAGGAAGCATAAACCAGTTAGGTTAGAAACAAAAGGGTAAATTTTGAGGTGTTACACCCTATAGCATTAGAGAGTAACCCGTCGAGCCATGCGACGTTAAACAAAGCACTACGTGGGAGGAAACCCACGCTTGTCTGATTATTTTCCTTCTTTTTGCTGTTTGTTTTGTTTTGATTGCAGGAAATAATCTGGATCCTACATGTGCAAACGATGATGTAGCAGTGGTGTTGCATTACCGTCAGCATCCCGAGAAGGATCTTTGTGAGTAATCTCTCTCGCTCTTGTTCTAACACATTGGGGCCAATGTGCAGTTCAAGTTTGGGGGAGATTTTACTGCTTTTATTTTTTCCTTTTTGTACGGGTCTAGTCTGTTTTGTGTGTTGTTTTATGAAAACCACTATGAATTTCCCCTCAAATTAGAGCAAAAAATTTTTGCTTGTGAATTCTGTGATGTATGAGGTAGTCAGGAAAGTATATAGAGTTCGAGGGAAGAAAAGTTAGAACTAGGGACATTGGGAAAGTTTAAAAACTTAGGAATGACCCGAACACCTTAGATTCCCCGGAGTAAGAAAACGAGTCCAATGTGTAGATTTGTGCCATAGTACTTGGATTTGAGAAGTATTCCCTGATTAGTTCTTAGTGATAGTCCGACATGACTAAAAAGAATTGTATGTATAAGGTTGATTGAGAGAATGACTTAAGGCACCGAAAAAGTGAATAATGGCGATAAAGACAACTACTCCTTCTAAGTTGGGTAACCCTCACCCGGTTACTTAGCCTAATGGTGGTTGAGTCTCAATTGTCGTCCCAAAGTGGACTAATAAATGCCAATGAGGAAGAAGAAAAGAAGATATAATGGTGCCTGGAAAAAGCTTCGATCAATCTTGTACATGTGAGGGAAAACGAAAAAAATTGCCTTAATTTTTTTATCCGAATGAAAGGGATAGAAAATAGAAGAAAATACTTAAGCCCAAAGCATAGTTAGAGAGGTAACCGAAAGGGGGATTTAGGTCCGTGGTTTTACCGTGGTATGTGTTTGTGTAATACCTTCGTTAATGGACGATTACCAAGAGAACTAGTTTTAGCCGATCGGAACAAAGGCTCACGTATGAGTATCGACACACCTTACCTTCACAAGCCTTTCATTTGATATGTACCGTTTAATATGAAAAATCTTTATGCAAGCTTGTTGCTTGAGGTCAAGCAACGGTTTAAGTTTGGAGGAGTTTGATCAGTGGTTTTCATACGTTATTTCACTGTTTGTTTTAGTTACTATTTTGTTATTGTTTATTTGTTTTATATCTCTTTTACCGCATTTTATGCCTTGGTTGTGTTCTTTAGTGTTTTCAGGTTCACATAAACATTCAGGAGGAATCAGAACGAAAAATCGAGAAAAATCGCAAGATTCAGGATGAAATTGGAATGAAGACAGCGGCCTGACACGGCCGCCCGTGTCACCTGACATTGGCCGTGTCAGGAAGAAGCCAAGAGAACGAAAATATGAAGAAAAACAGTGGGCTGACACGGGTGCCCGTGTCACCTGACACTGCCAGACCACTGCAACTTTGGAAAAATCCTTTTGAAGCTCTCCAAAACCTCCATTCCTCGCACAAGTCCTCCGGGGCTTCCACCTATGATCTGGAAATAATCAAAAACAACAAAACACGCATAAGGTGCAACAAAATCGTAAAATCTAACAAAAGAAACAATAATAGAAAGACGAGGCGAAAAGTAAAAATAAGGTGAAAAGCAATAACAATACTCAACAATGTGTTACCGATTGTGTGGTTTCGTGCCGAATAATAGACGAAAAATAAGTAGAAATGGTGATCGATCACAACCCCAAACTTATCTCATTGCTTGTCCTCAAGCAATGCTCAAGACGACAATTAGGTCACCCCCAAATTTCTTACCAGCCACAGTATCGCTGAGATCTTTCGCGACTCTCCTTCACTTTCTTCTCAACCTTTCCTTCTTACCCGACTTATGACGATCGACCACACTTCCAAAATTCAGCACCTCTTCCTCTGTCAGATTTTCACACTCTCACCAAATCTCTCGGGTTAAAGTGTTTATTCTCTATAATCATAGCATGCACCGTCATCTCATAAGCTTGCACAACATTTATTTTCATTACACATGCACACAACACACACTATTCGAGGGCTTTTAAGGTTGTAACGGGGCTGAGGGACATGGTGGGATAAACAAACAAAAGGAAAAAACAAAGGGTTTTTAGGCTCAGACTCGGTGTTACATCTCTCATCGCTGTGTACTTGCAATTTTCATACTCAAGGGTGTTGGACACAACTTTATTAAAATTTTCCAGTTTCTCTCCTCAAGTGTATCTTTGAGGTTATTTTTCGATTTTTTTCAAACTGGATCCTCCTATAGGTAAGTGCATTCTTTTATCTCTTTTTTTCTTCTTTTTACTGCTTTTTCATTACTTTTTTTTCCGAGTGCACCTACCTACTTTTATGTGAGTGTCTCAACCCCAAACTTAGAGTTTTACACAGGTCAGGAATTAATAACACCTATCCGAGCAGGGTGGGGGAGTGTTTGGGCTTAAGGTTTACATGATACGGTTAATAACAAACAAAAGGGAATACAACTCGAAGGGGCTAACAAAGGATATAATACAAGGGTTGGCTAGAAAGGCTCAGAGCTAAAAAGAAACATTTGCCTCAGTGTGTATAGGTGTGCATTGGAAATTCAATAGACAGATGCGCAAACTAAAAGAGACGAATACATACCTGAAAACTCTCATGATGAAATATTATATGGATTTTTAGGATCCTCACCATGTTTGGCATACTGACATTTCCAAGGTACCTTCGGTGTGACGTAGCGTCATTTCGCCTCGGGTGCACAGTACTCCAGTCTCGGTCCAGTGTCGGAAAGTCGCGTCCAATCTTCCATTCAACAATACCAACCTTCGGGGATTTCCTGGAGATCAAGTCTAGGATTGTGCTTCTCATCCACTTAACACAAGTCCTCTTATTCACCCGGTACAACCACCTTACATCTGTAACACACAAAAACACGATACCAAACCAAATAAAAATAACAGAACGAAAACAACAAATTAACTAAAAAAACTGAAAGCATACAAATAAAATCCCCCCACACTTGAACCAAACATTGGCCTCAATGTTTTAGAACAAGCGTAAGAGGGTACTCACAAAGCCTCACTGAGGAGAAGGTGGAGGAAACTGCAGCATTAACTGCTGCATCAACATGTGCATCTAGTGCATGACATCGCCCTGTCGGGTCTGCTCTCGCCCCTGGCGTGATTGCTCCTCCTAGATTTCACCAATCTCTGTTCTGATCAACGTTCATTGATCTGGGGTCATGAAGGTGGAATGAGCACCTGTGTGTGAGGTTCCTTCATAAGGAGGGACAGTTCGCTCGGGCTCGGGCTCCGTATGGAAATCCCCCTGGTTTTAGTCACCTGCATCAAACATGTCAACCTCGTGCCCATCCGTTTCATCGAGGACGACACCCTTATAAAGCCAGTTGGTCGTGTCAGAAATCCTTATTCTAGTAGGGTTAGGAAGAGGTATAATGAATTGATTAGAGCACATCAACGCATAATATTCATCAAATGGAGTAATCATACCTTGCTGGACAAGAGCAGCCATGTCCAGCCGATTCTTACCAGAGACCGACGTCTCATTCAGTGCTTCCAGTTCATATCCAAAGTTCTCAGCAATCTAGGTAATCATACCCCTGATAGAAATATCACCTTTAGGCTTTCAGCTCACTCTTCCCAGATAATCAGCTGCAAAGGCAGCTACACTCACCGCAATCCTGTTTGCCATTGCGTATAAAAAGAACAGCTCCCTCTGGGTGACCACCCCAGTGCTATCGCCTCGACCAAACAAGGTGTAGGCAAAACCTTTATGCGCATACCTGAAACAGGGATTCTGAATCCCCGAGGCCTTAGCTGCCTTAGCCACATACACAGAGTGGCCGGTGATGGCCGACCAGAAGGCGCGAGAATCAAAATTATCCAGAACGGTTCCGGGACCATAGATTGGAAGGTTGAGAATGCTCCCTAGCTACTCCACTGACAACTCGTGGTCAGTGTTGTATAACCTGAAACTCATTCTACCAAAAAAATAGTAAGCAGTATCGGTCCATCTTTTCAAAAGCTTAAATTTAACAGTACTTAAAATTCCAGTGTTATGCGCTCAGAAGTTGGCGCTTCATACAACATAAACTCAAGCATCCCTAATGCATGGAACATCCTATTTACTTCCACAGATAACCCAAGTTGAGATAAAGTATTGGAACACATATACCTCGTAGGTGTGATCTTACGTTTCACATGCATCGAATAGCGCTTCTCGTGCTCAACATTGTCGAATATGATCCTATGAGCATTGGGCTGGCGAATGCTTC
Source organism: Lathyrus tuberosus (assembly GCA_022829125.1). NCBI lineage: Eukaryota > Viridiplantae > Streptophyta > Magnoliopsida > Fabales > Fabaceae > Lathyrus > Lathyrus tuberosus. The sequence continues at coordinate 136,290 of JALAZF010000227.1, forward strand.
GCTTTCTGGTCCGTGATGGCTCTGCCGCAGGTCGCTTGCCCTTGTCTCCTCGCTTCGGAGGCATTTTCATACCTGAAAATTATCACTAAAATAAAAACGAAAATTAGTTGAAAAGGCTACCGTAGAATGGTAGAGGAGGACGAGGGGAGAAACTTTTGTGAAGCGGGTTAAGGGTTTTGGTGAGTGGGTGAGTGAAAAATTGAAGCTTTTAGTAGGAGCAACAATGGAGGTTTGTGGTTTTGAGAGAAAAAGAAGAGAAGGGAAGTGGTGGAGAGAGAAGGATTAGGAAAATAAAAAGAGTTTATGAGTATTAAAGAGTGGTTAAAAGATAGTAACATGTGTGGGTCCCACCAGAAAGGAAAAATAATTCACAAAATTTTTCAAAAAGTTCCAACTCGCCATCCTGACACGGGCCGTGTCAGGTGACACGGTGGGCCGTGTCAGGGCTCTGCCAACCATTTTCCAAGAAATAAAATTTTTTGTCCCACCAGATTTGCTGACACGGGTCGTGTCCGGTGACACGGTAGGCCGTGTCAGCCCACTGACTTCCATAAAAAAATTTCGCCATGAGCCCCTGCCTGACACCGGCACCCGTGTCAGGGCACTGTTTTTCCAAAATTATCACTATTTTTCACCTTTTTCTCAGTGCTTCTTGAATTTATCGATCTCCACTATTGTTTACTCAATCTGGTCATGCTGTGTAAAAATTTCCTCCTCTTTATGATCGACTTTGTGAACACCTACACAAAAAAGAAAACAAAACAAAACAACGATTAGTAAAAAAACTGTGGGTTATCCTCGGCAACGGCGCCAAAAACTTGATTGTAAAAGTAGCAAGTGTACTATTTTTACCGATGTAGTAATAGTAGGGGTTATCCCCAGAATCGATCTCTCGAGGAATGCGTGTAATTATAAGTGCAGATGCTATTTCAATTAAACAAAAATTCCTTAAGGGTTTGTTTATTTTAGAAATTATAATAACAATTAATAAAATAAGCAGAGTGAATAAAATGACTTAAACAAATTTGAGTAGCTATGCTAGGAGGAGTGTATAAATTGCTCTGCAAGAAACCCAATTATCATTCAAAGAGACATGCCTTAAACCTTAGCTTACCAAATCTCAAGAGTATTTTTCCTTAATTCCTTAACAGAAAAACCTTTGATATTCTACCTTGACCCTAATTCCTTAGAGGTCTCGACAGAACATCAAGCAATAATTTTAACAAGATTGTAAAGGTTATTACGGGGTATCCCCATTCCTAAGCAATATCTACCGTAATATTATTTTGCAAAAGCGTTAGGTTGGTTTTTCCGACCTAACCCTAACCGTGAATCAATTTCAATTGGTCCGATCGAAAAAGCATTAAGAACATTGCAAAATAAAAGCTTAAAGAGAAAAGCATAATCTAATATAATAATTCAAAATAGGTTCATTACATTGCAATTTAGGGACACCCCCTAGCATTGGGGGGTTTAGCTATTCAAAGTACTAACAATAAATACGATATGAAAAGTAGACATTACAATGGTAATCAGATGATTTAGACCTTCAATCGCTAGAACTCATGAAGAATCTCCCTCCTCCGGATCACTTGATCGCATAAAAACTCTAATGTAAAAATTGTGCGTAAAAACAAAAAGTGTTTTCTCCTTTTCCAAATCCTAGCTTAAGTAATTCCCAATCAAACATAACAGTGTGGAATACCCAAAATGCCCCTTCAGATAACTTAATCTAAAAATCACAAAAAAATATCAATCTGTCTCGCCCAGGCCAACACTGGCCGTGTCAGTTGACACTGCAGGCCGTGTTGGCCCTTTGATCCAAGGGAAGAAAAACAATATGCTCCAGACCTGCTGACACGGGCCGTGTCAGCTGACACGGGCACCCGCGTCAGCCCCCTGACCTAAGAGAACAATTCACCATGCTCCAGACCTGCTGACACGGGCCGTGTCAGCTGACACAGGCACCCGTGTCAGCCCCCTACCTCCAGCTCAAAACTTCTTCTTTGGCTCCTCTCCTGACACGAGGTGACACTGGGACCTGTGTCAGGCCACTGCAACTTTGGAAAAAATCCTTTCGAAGCTCTCTGAAACCTCCATTCCTAGAACAAGTCCTCCGGGGCTTCCACCTATGATCTGGAAATAATAAAAAACAACAAAACACGCATAAAGTGCAACAAAATCGTAAAAACTAACAAACAAAATAATAATAGAAAGATGAGGCGAAAAGTAAAAATAAGGTGAAAAACAATAACAATACTCAACAATGTGTTACCGATTATGCGGTTTCCTGCCGAATAATAGACGGAAAACAAGTAGAAATGGTGACCGATCATGTCTGCTCTGACGTTATGTTCGCGGGGAACGTGCTTCACCTCCACTGCAACGAACTTCGTCATCTTTTCTTTGACCAAGGCTAAGTATTCGGACAGGCTGTCGTTCTTGGCCTGGTACTCTCCTCGAACCTGGAGGGCCACAAGTTGTGAGTCCATGCAAATGACGATCTCCTCTGCCCCAAGATCTTCGGCCAGGCGTAAGCTGGCGAGGAAGGCTTCGTACTCAGCCTGGTTGTTGGACGTGGGGAAGGATAAGGTGAGCGATACCTCTACGATGATTCCCTCGTCGTTCTCCAATATGATGCCCGCCCCGCTCCCTGCCGAGGTGGATGCCCCGTCTACGAAAATGGTCCACTTGTGTGCCCCGCAGGTAGGGTAATCTGCGAACGTCATTTCGGCGACGAAGTCAGCCAAAGCCTGGGCTTTGAGGGGTTTCCTGCTTTCATTCTGAATATCAAATTCGGACAGCTCCAGCGACCATTTGAGCATTCTGCCGGCCATGCCTGGTCGTCCCAGCAGTTGCTTTACGGGTTGATCTGTCTGTACCATGATCGTGTAGGCCAGGAAGTAGTGTATCAGTCTTTTAGCGGCGTTGACGAGGGCCAGCTGATCGATCACCATTTCCTCTTGTCTTTCGTCTATTATTCGGCACGAAACAGCACAATCGGTAACACATTGTTGGTTCTTATTGTTGTTTTTCACCTTATTTCTACTTTTCGCTTCAACTGTCTATTATTGTTTCTTTCATTAGTTTTTATGATTTTGTTGCACTTTATGGGTGTTTTTTTTGTTTCTAAGTATTTCCAGATCATAGTGGGAAGCTCCGGATGAGTTATGCGTGTAATGGAGGTATCAGGGAGCTCTAGAAGCAATTTCTCAAAGTAGCAGTGGTCTGACACAGGCCGTGTCAGGAGAATAGCCAAGAAAGGAGTTTTGAGATGGAGACAGGGAGCTGACACGGCCCGTGTCAGCAGGTCTGGAGCAACACGCCATTTGCAATTGAAGGCAGGGGCCTGACACGGGTGCTCGTGTCAGCTGACACGGCCCGTGTCAGGAGGTCTGGAGAAAAAAATTGTATTTTCCTTGGGGAAGAGGGCCAACATGGCCTGTAGTGTCAGCTGACATGGCCCGTGTTGGCTTGTGCAGAGTAAATTTCAATCTTTATGACTTTGTCAGATTAAGTGTCCTGAAGGGGCATTCTGGGTATTCCATACTATTATGTTTGATTGGGAATTACTTAAGCGAGTTTTTGAGAGGAGAAAAAAACACTTTTTGGCTGGGACGTATAATTGAGATTAGAGTTTTTCATGCGATCAAGTGATCCGAAGGAGGAAGATTCTTCATGAGTTCCAACAATTAAAGATCAAATTCATCCGATTACCATTGTAATGACTCCTTTTTATATTGTATTTCTTTTTAATATTATGAATAGCTAAACCCCCAATGCTAGGGGGTGTACCTAAATTGCAATGTAATGAACCTATTTTGAATCATTCTATGAGATTATGCCTTTTTCCTTTAAGCTTTTATTTTGCAATGTTCTTAATGCTTTTTCGATCGGACCAATTGAATTTGATTCACGATTAGGATTAGGTCGGACAAACCACCCTAATGCTTTTGTAAAATAATATTGTGGTAGATATTGCTTAGGAATGAGGATACCCCGCAATAACCTTTAAAAATATTGTCAGAACTATTGCTTGATGTTATTCTGAGATTGCTAAGGAATTAGGGTCAAGGAAGAATATCAAAGGTTTTTCTGTTAAGGAATTAAGGAAAAACACTAATAATATTGGGTAAGCTAAGGTTTGAGGCATGTCTCTTTGAATAATAATTGGGTTTATTGCAGAGCAATTTATACACTTCTCCTAGCATAGCTTCTCATATTTGCTTAAGTCATTTTATTCATTCTTCTTATTTTCTTAATTGTTTTTATAATTTTCAAAACAAATAAACCCTAAAGGAATTTTTGTTTAATTGAAATAGCATATGCACTTATAATTACACGCAGTCCTCGAGAGATCGATTCTGGGGATAACCCCAACTATTACTACATCGGTAAAAATAGTACACTTGCTATTTTACCGATCAAGTTTTTGGCGCCGTTGCCGGGAACTGCTCTGTGGCTAAAATTTTATTTTTCTGTTATTTTTATTTTTTATTTTTATTTATAACTTTTGGATTATTACTGTTACTACTAATCTACGTCTAACATTTTTATGCGAGGAGAACCCTCAGCAAATTTTAATTTTGACGCAGAAATCAAAAGAACTTTACACGCAAGGCGTAGACAAGCAAGACTGGCAGCTTTAGAAGCAGAACCGTCAGTCCAAACACCAGAAGAAGGAAAAGTTTCTGTTCACTCAGAACAATCAAATTCAGGTTCAGAAATAGGTTCAGAGGTGGACAGAGATACTGTGATTATGGCTGGAAATCAACCAGCGGAGAGACTTCTGGGCAATTATGGTGGGGCAAATGCACCGGCTGGTAGGTTGACCATTGTAAACCAACTGGTGAATGTGCCGAATTTCTAGCTGCATCCTAGCACCATCACTCAACTTGAGAGGAGACCTTTCACCGGAAAGGTTAATGAAGATGCGAACAAACATCTGCAAAGATTTCTGACTATGAGCACCACTCTCAAGATTGAGGGGCACACAGAGGAAGTGTAGCAGCGATTTTGGACGCGGTTCTTAAGCGCTGGTCGCTCTCTGCGGTTGAGCTTAAACTACAGGTCAATTCATTTTTTATCCTATTATGAGCTGATGAAGGAAGGGAAATAGATGTCTCCAATTAACCCTGCTTTGCATACTGAGTTTAAACAGCGGCCTGTTAGGTTACGAATGCTATCAATGTGGGGGGGCCTTTGTACTGGTTATTTGTATTTTCGCCAATACTGTTTTCTTTCTTTTTATCTGGGCAGAAGGTTTCTGGCGGGGAACAAGGATTAGGATGTTAGGACTGATGCTTTTGAATGTGAGAGTATGGGATTTGGTTTTTTTGTTGATTGTGCTCGCTAAGATTTTTCTTTCAATCTTATGCCTACGTATTCCCGTTTACCGAAACAGGGAAATCAGAGCGTTCGTAGTTCCTCCTATTCTATGGGAGGAAATGGGTGTTTTTGGTGTCTTGTTTAAAGCCCAAGACGTGAAGCGAAAGGTGGTTTGTATCTTGTTCAAAGCCCAAGATGTGAAGCTGAAAAGTCTATTTGTGTCTTGTTCAAAGCCCAAGACGTGAAGCTGAAGGACCTCGACTTTAGAGAGAATTTGTCATCTCTAAAGAAGGGTTTGTCTGTCACAACTATTGGGTGACTGGTTATAAAGGAGAATTACTTTAACCGGGATACGTGGATCCTAGAAATGCCATAATTTCCTTTAAAGGGGATTTTAACCTGAAGGAGAAGACTTTAACTCAGTGTAGAGCAATGCTATCTTTCCTTAGGAATTTCTCATGCTAAAAGAGGGACAGTGGCATGGATGTAGATAATCCAGAGGCTTGCCGCTTACAGCGATTAGATGAAGGGGAAGGAGTTGTTGATGTTTGTGTACTGTGAACGAGGCACAACTTTGATGCTAAAAGGTTGATTGGATCAACTAGTGGTTTTCTTATACAAAGCCTAAGAGGAGGCTATTGGCCTAACAAGAGGGAGTTTTTATGTGTCTCGTACGAAGCCTGAGAGAGAGGCTAAAAGGGTTGACTCAATAGGAGAATCTTTTATACTCAACAAGAGAGTGTTTTTGTATCTCGTACGAAGCCCGAGATGGAGGCTAAAAGTTTGACTCAACAAGAGAGTCTTTGCATCTCGTAAGAAGCCCGAGATGGAGGATAAAGGTTTGACTCAACAAGAGAGTCTTTTTATCTCGTACGAAGCCTGAGATGGAGGCGAAAGGGGTGATTGACTCAACGAGTGATTGACTTAACGAGGGAGTCTCTTATGTATCTCGTACAAAGCCCGAGAGAGAGGTTAAACGTTGTTTGACTCCGCTGGGGAGAATCATTGTACAAAGCCCAAGAGGAGGCTATTGTAACTGTTTCAGTTGAGTGACAGATCCAATATACTGATTTTAAAAGAGAAAATCAGTTCTTATATGAGCAACATTGTACTCAAGGATTTGATTTGAGGACCAGGGATATTTCCTGTTCTTTAAGGAAGCGGGAAATCCAAAGGGTATTGAGACTGTCCGAGTCTACGGGTTTCCTTCCTATTTAACGAAGGGGTCACTTGAGAATGTCTTTGAGACTCAAGGAGATTAGACTGTCCAAGTCTAGAGTTTTATCTTTTGTACTATGTTTTGAGAAACAGTAGTATACTCTATGAAAGGACTGTTCTATGAGGATGACTAGGTTCTGTTCCTATACCTCTAGGAGGTCGTCAGGACAATTTGTACGAAGCCCAAGAGGAGGCTGGAAACTTTTAAGAAGCCGACGGGTCCTTGTACTAAGCCCAAGAGGAGGCTATCATTCCCGGAGGAAGAGATCATTATACGAAGCCTAAGAGGAGGTTGTGAATACTTCTAAGAAGCCGTAGGGTCCTTGTACTAAGCCCAAGAGGAGGCGGGGTTGCTTTTAGGAAGCCTGTGGGTCCTTGTACGATGCCCAAGAGGAGGCCGATGCTTTTAAGAAGCCGATGGGTCCCCAAACCCCGAGAAATTCAAGGCAAGCTATTCACAAGGAATAGATCAAGTCAGGAAAGTTCGAGAATTTGGAAGAAACTCAAAGATGCCATTCACGGAGAATACATTCATCTCTGGGAGTAGAGTTTCTTGACAATTCCTAATGAGGACAGCCGAAGAGAAGACTGTATCTGGTGATCCTATTGGGGATCTAGTTGTCTATTTCTACGAATAAACGAAACGGCGTCACCTAGTTCTAGACGTAGTTGCCGGGGAAACTCTAAATATCTATACTATTATTACACAGTTGATATGAGTTTATGAAAGAAGACTTACAGCGAAACAGCCCCACAATACAGTTATATATATATGATTTTGTGAAAGGAGACTTACAGTGAAACAGCCCCACAATACAGTTATATACATATGAAAGCGGTAAATGAAAGCGGGTAAACACTTACTCGGTTGTAGAGATTCCATGTTGTTTGGTTAGTTGTTCAACAAAGAAAGATTGAAAACAACAGTATATTCAAAATCAAAGGAGAAAGTGCTTTGAAAAAGAAATATTTGGGGCTTATAGCTCAAGGAGAGGCCCAGGGTTTTATCAGTGAGCGCACTATTGAATTTGTACAGAGGGACCTATACAAGTGACTAAGGCCCCAGAAAGGTTTTCTGTACAAAGGGATGGGTCTTACACTCTATTAGAGCCCCAAGTGAGTTTTAAGAAAAGAAATGGGTCTTACTACTTGAGGGTAGGCCCAATGGTTAATTTTGAAAAGGACGACGATCGCGCCGAGGTTTTGGAAACACCGTGGGACTTATACAAGTGACTGAGGCCCAAAATTTTGGTATTTACAAAGGGATTGGATCTTACACTCTATTAGAGGCCCAAAGAGTTTGGAACATTTGAGTATGATTAAAAATCAAAGAAACCCCAATTTTCACTTTTTAAAAGTAATTTTTCAAAGAAAATTAATAAAAAATGACAAAAAAAACAAATAAGTTTAAATAAACTACTTGTGATTTTTGTTTAAGGTTTGAAAAATGAGGTTTTAATCACAAGATGATTTAAAACTTATTTAGTTTTGATTTTCAAGATGAATATTCACTTTTAAAATGTTTAAAAACAATTAAAAATGAATTTATTCACAAAAATACCAACTATATTAAATAAATAATATAAATTTGATTTTTTGTAGAATAAAATATTTTACTATTTTTGTGATTTTTCAGAAAAAGAACCAATAAAAAATAATCAAAATTGAGGGAGTTATTAATTTTCCAAATCATAAAAAAACAATATGAAAAATGAGAAAATATAAAAAAGAGGGGTTGGGTCTTACACTCTATTAGAGGCCCAAAGTGTATTTTTGTACAAAAGATGGGGCTTACAACTCAGGGAGAGACCCAAAATATTTTCAGTTTGAAAATGGCGATCGCGCCGAGATTTTTAACGTATCGAGACTTATACAATAGTTGAGGCCCAAAATTGTTTCGTTAGAAAAGGGTTGGGTCTTACACTCTAATAGAGGCCCAAGTGTTTAAAAAATGAAAAGAAATGGGACTTACAGCTCAAAGAGAAGCCCAGTTGATTTTCGTTTGAAAACGGCGATCGCGCCGAGGTTTTCTTTTAACGCAGAGGGACTTATACAATAAGTGAGGCCCAAAATTGTTTTGGTTAAAAGGGGATTGGGTCTTACACTCTAATAGAGGCCCAAAGAGTTTGAAAAAGATTTGTTAGGGTGAAAATCAAAGAAAACCCCAATTTCATTTTTTAAGGCATTTTTCCAAGAAAAATTAAGTAAAAAATGATAAAAATATTAAAAAAAGTCATTAAATAATGATTAAAGTTTATGAAAATAATATTTTATCCACATAAATATTTAAAATAATTTTGGTTTTAAAAATCAAGAAAAAAGAAATAATTTTAAAAGCATTTAAAACAATTTAAAACACTATTTTTAAATATATTAAAAATAATATTTTTTTTGTGATTTTTTGTGGATTAAAATATTATGGGGTATGAATTGGAAAATGATGATTTTTTGCTATGTAAAAAAAATTGGTTGAGTTTTGAAAATAAAAATAAGAAAAAGAGGAAAGATGTCACAATATCATCTCCGACATTTCTTATAGGGGTAAAAACGAGTACCGAAACTTTAATTTTCAACACATTTTTTATCAAATTTCAAACACTCATAACTCTCTCAATTTTTATCGGAATCAAAATCCGGAAATACCTATCTTGACCGATTTTTCTCAAGGAATCCGATGGTACCACACATACACACCGAAACTCAACGTACAAAACACGCAAATCGAAAAACCAGAACTGCGCGTAATTGAAAACATCGTTTCGCGCCAAACTTCCGACACGCGTAACTCTCTCGATTTTTAACGCAATTAAGATCCAGAAGAGCCTATCCTGACCAATTTTTCGCGAGGAATCCAATGGTATTGCACATGTACGCTGAAACTCAACTTACAAAACGCAGAAATTAAAAAACCAGAACTGCGCGTTAGTTGAAAACATCGTTTCGCGCCAAACTTCCGACGCGCGTAACTCTCTCAATTTTTAACCAAATTAAGATCTGAAAGAGTCTATCTTGACCGATTTTTCGCGAGGAATCCAATGGTATTGCACATGCACGCTGAAACTCAACGTACAAAATGCAGTAATTAAAAAACCAGAACTGCGCGTTAGTTTTCGACGTCGTTTCGCGTCAAATTTCCAACATGCGTAACTCTCTCGATTTTTAACCGAATCAAGATCCGAAAGAGTCTATCTTGACCGATTTTTCGCAAGGAATCCAATGGTATCACTCACGCACACGGAAACTCAACACACAAAATGCAGAAATTAAAAAACCAAAACTGCACGTTGTTTTCGACGTCGTTTCGCGTCAAATTTCCAACGCGCGTAACTCTCTCAATTTTCATCGGAATTGAAATCCGTAAAAACCTATCTTGACCGATTTTTCACGAGGAATCCAATGGTATCACTCACGCACACGGAAACTCAACACACAAAATGCAGAAATTAAAAAACCAAAACTGCACGTTTTCGACGTCGTTTCGCGTCAAATTTCCAACGCGCGTAACTCTCTCAATTTTCATCGGAATTGAAATCCGTAAAAACCTATCTTGACCGATTTTTCGCAAGGAATCCAATGGTGTTACTCATGCACACTAAAACTTAATGTACGGAACACACGAATCAAAACAACCAGAATTGGACATGATTTTAAAACAACCAAAATTCCACATATAAACATGTTAAAATGCAAACAGTGGGAGGATCACAACATACACATTAAGGACTACATTTTTGCCTCAAGAATTGTTCAATATGATGCATGTACGTGGACAACAAAGGAAAGCATGATTCAAAGAATTCAAGTTGTGAATTTTACCTCTTTTTTGGAGATTTTGGGCAACCTACCAAGTGCTTTGTTCCAGAAATGATTTGATGCTTTGGACAACCTCAAATGACCTCTTAGAAGCTTTTAGGATGGTTGGAATCAGCTGGAAACCTCTGGAGCAAGTTTGAGCACTTTCTCGCAAAATGGTCAAAAGTGGCCAAAATGCCAACTCTCTCAAATGGTGTTCCAGATGTGTGGCACCATTTGGGACAGTTCAAGGATGATATTTAGAGTGTGTTTGAGGTTTTATCTGGTTTGGAAAGTGACTGAATCAAGACATGACTTGAAAAATGCAAAAAAGTGTCTTTTTGAGGTTTTGAGAGGTGACTTTGTGATGTTGGTGTTATAGGTCACTTCTGAGAGTGTGGATCACCTACATATGATGTTTATGAGGTGTTAGGATCATGAGCTGTGATAGAAATGCTCTCTAACTCAAAAACTCAAAATTTCCTTACTAAAGAAGGCATTTTGGAGTGAAAGAGAGAATTTGAGGAAAGCATCTGTTTAATGGCTTTGGTGTACTTAAACTGAGCACAAATGAGCTCTATTTATAGTAGAGCAAGTTTTTTTTGCAAGCAATAGTGAATGGTGGCTGCAACAGAGGTTTGGCCAATGTTGGGCAATGAAAATCCAAGTCTCCTCTAGCCATTGACTAGAGGTTAGAGCACAGGCTGCTGGTTCCCTAGTTTTTGGAGGAATCTTGACTGAATTCAGTTGGAGGAAGCTCAGTACATGCCACCTCTAAGCATCCATTAAATGCTCCAAACCAAAATTGGAGTTTTGTCCCTCTTTTAGGGATTTCTAGATTTTGGCATGCTTTTTTTGGTTCCTTGGACTTAGGAGGTTCATGGATTAGATCATCCCACTTGGATTTGATCCTTAGATGTGTCCAAAATGATAACAAGGCTTGAAAATTCGTGTGGCACAAAAAATGTGCAAATCTGCCTTGAAAAATTCAGCTTCAGCAAACCTTTTTGTAAGATCCATAACTCCCTGCTCAAGTATGCTACATGGACGTTCTAGGACTTTCCGGAAAGCTTAGATGACGTACTTCAACTTTGATGTTTGGCCCTAGACCTGGTTCAACTTGGAACATGGAGAAAAACAGCCTTGAAGTTGGGACATTGTGCTGAAATTACAAGGCAGATTTTGGCTAAGTGCTGAAAAATGTCAATTTTAAGTTTTTAGCCATTTTGATCCAAGCATAACTCAAAATCCATGATGAATTGGGATGAAGTGTAGTTGACACTTTTGTAGAGGGCCATGAGGGCTACAAATCAAGCTTTGGATGGGGAAAAATGGCTTTGTGGTTTAGGAGTTATGATCCTCCAAAGTTGATACCCTTGCCACTTTATTCCATAACTTAGAAAAATTTCTAAGTTTTTATGGTTACCCCTTTTACAAGTTATCCCACTTTCTTTGATTTTTCTTGATGAATGATTATTTCAATCACACATTAACATCATTTTAGGGTTAAAAAACCATTTTTATGAAAAATCTCAAAAAGTCAAAGTTTGACTTTTGTGCACAGTTGACTTTTTATCAGATGAATTCCAAACTGTGCGATCCTTTAGGAAATCATGTCCTTGACCTAAATCAAAATTTATGGACATGTTCCATGGGTGTTATAGGGTGTATTTAATCGTGTCCCACGGCTTGGGAGCATGTCCTGGTCAAAAGTCAAAGCTACAGTTGACCTTTCTCGCGAAACCCTAACTGTGGTTCAGATGAAATTGAAACTTGTTGCTCAAGCTTCTTGGGTCAATCCATTGTTGCAAATGGATCAACGTGGTATGTTGGAGACCCTCAAATCATGTCTTGAGGTCTTGGCTCATGATTTGTCCCAAAAGTCAACTTAGGGGTGAATTAGGTCAAGAAACCCTAATTCCTGATTTTTGATGTATGCATCCCCTGAGGCCAAAATGACTTGATGATGGGGTTTATGATGTTCCATGGAGCATTTTAGGTTATGCTTTGAAGCATTTGCTCATGCCCAGAGGAAAATTTCCATCTGGAGGCCCTAGTCGACCAAACCCTAATTTGGTGACACTGGTGATCCTGAGGCTTGATCCACCTAGAAGGGAGCATCCTTGTGCTTAATCCTTGAAGTGGGAGTCCTCTTGATCCATTGTGGATATTTTAGAGGCTAGACAAGTTGAAGATCATGTCATTCCTTGATTGATCCTTTGTCTAAGAGCTCTGCGAGGGCTTGACACCCTAGTTTTGATTGTAGTGAATGCTCACCCACCTTTGGGGAGACTAATGCGATATGATGGTTCATCCATATTGTGCTGATGATTTGCACAATGATGGGAAATCTTAGTGGTCAAAATTTGGGGTATGACAGGAAGCAAAGAAGTTAAAAGTGTTTCCTTTCACTCTGGCGGAAGAGGCTGAAGAGTGGTTCTACTCGTTACCAGCTGGGAGTATTACCACTTGGGAAGAGATGGAGAAGGCATTTCTGAATGAGTATTTTCCGGCCTCTGTTTATATCCGAAAAAGATATGATATTGTGAACTTTAAACAGAAGGATGGAGAATCTCTCGGAGACGCATACAAGAGGTTCAAGAAGGTTTTGGTGGCCTGTCCGAATCACAACATGGATCAAACTGAGTAGATGCAGGTGTTCGTCAATGGCCTCCGAATGAAAACCAAGCAACTTATTGATACAGCTGCTGGTGGATCATCCAACTTCACCATTGCGACTGGTATCAAGAAAATTATTGAAGTTATTGCTGCCAACGAACATTTGGAGTTATATGATCGAAGTGTGAGTAAATATTAGGGTGTGATTGACTTGAAGTTGAATAATCAGGTTGTGAAGGTGGAAGATCAGATTACTGTAGAAGTTGAAAGAAGGTTAAAGGCTATGAAAGTGGGTACTCAAAGTGTGGCACAAGTTCAAAATGGTCATCCCATGAGTTGTGAGATCTATAATGGACCCCATTATACTGCACATTGTGTTGCGACTCCGCAACAAATTGAAGAGATAAAATTCCTGAAGCAGAATAATCCCTACGCTCAAACTTATAATCTAGGGTGGAAGAATCATCCTAACTTCTCCTGGAAAGATCAGAATCAACAATAATACCCACAACAGCAACAGGCCCCCCAAAAAGCACAATGGGAAATTACCATTGAGAAGATGGCAGCTCATAACATACAATTTCAGGAAGAGACCCGGAATAGCTATAGGAATACCACAACCTCCATAAAGAATCTGGAGGTTCAAATGAGCCAGATAGCACAACAATTAGCAAGTTCTCAGACACCAGGCGCCCTCCCAAGCGCCGTAATCCCTAATCCGAAGAATCATGAGAATGTCAATGTTGTTACCACAAAAGGCCAGGAAGTTGCAGAAGAAGAAGCCAGGCCAACCAAAGAGAAAAGAAAAGAAGCGGTTAAACTTAAGATCAAGTTACTGTACCCCTCAAGAGTGACAAAGAAGGAGACACAAGAAAAAGACTTTGAGAAATTCAGCTCACTGTTCAAAAAGTTAGAGATTAATATGCCCTTCTTTGAAGCACTTGAACAATTGCCTCTATACAAGAAATTCATGAAGGAGGTCATTGGAAGAAAGAAACCTAGTGGAGAGGAGGTAAAGAGTCTAATTGAGGAGAGTAGTGGGGAATCACAAGGTAGGAGAATTCCAATCAAACGGAAAGATCCTGGTTCTGTATCAATCCCCTGTACCATAAAGGACAGGACTTTTAAGAGAGTCTTGATTGATTCGGGTGCTAGCGTGAGTCTCACGCCCCTCTCAATTTTCAAAAAGCTGGGTATAAAGAAAATAAGTGAAACGGGAACAAATCTGAAGTTTGCTGACCTCACAACCAAGCGGTCATACGGCTTAGCAGAAGATGTGCTTGTGACTATTAATAACTTCACATATCCAGTAGACTTTGAGATCATTGATCTACCTAAGGATGAGGAGACGACCATCATACTGGGTCGCCCATTCTTGATGACTAGTCGGTGCAGTGTGGATATTGAGGCTGGAACTTTAACCTTGAAATATTTTAAGGAAGAAGCAACCTTGAAAGTGTTGGAACTCGAGAAGCAAGGTCAAGAGGAAAGTATTTATCTCGCAGTTGGAATGATCCGAACAGTGGGAAAAAGCAAAAGCTCAAAACCACTTCTTGAAAAAGTCTCTAGAATAATCCATTAGGTTGCAGCATCTGAGTCATCTATTGCACCTAGCAAGACTCCAACATCCAGTCAAGAAGTCAATAAGAGGAAGAAGCATCAAATAAAGAAGAGAAAAAAACATCAAAGGAAGAATGTGGAAGTTGGATGTGAGTTGAATCACAATTTAGCTCGTAGTCCTGAATCTGACTGGTGCTCTGTTGTGGAAAGGTCAAGCAAAAAAAGCAACAAAATGTGTAAGCTGAAGTACCCCCCATAGCATTGGGGAGTAACCCGTCGAGCCATGCGACGTTAAACGAAGCGCTACGTGGAAGGCAACCCACGCTTGTTTGATTAATTACTTTCTATTTGCTGTTTGTGTTTGTTTTGGTTGCAGGAACTAATACGGATCCTACACGTGCAAACGATGATGTAGCAGTGTTGTGGCATTACCGTCAGCATCCTGAGTTAGGATCTTTGTGAGTGCCCTCTTATGCTTGTTCTAAAACATTGAGGCCAATGTTTGGTTCAAGTGTGGGGGGATTTTATTTGTAGGCTTTCAGTTTTCAATTTGTTGTTTTCTTTCCGTTATTTTTATTTGGTTTGGTATTGTGTTTCCGTGTGTTGCAGATTGGAGGTATTTGTGCTGGGTGATTGACGAGGCTTGTAGTTAGTGGTGGAAAAGACGCAACCCATACTTACTCTCCAGGAAATCCCCGAAAGTTGGTACTGCTGAAGTGAATGATCGGACGCGACTTTCAGACACCAGACTGATACGAGAGTACTGTGCACCCGATACTGAGATAAAGCTACATCACACGCAAGGTACTTTGGAACATGTAAGCTATACCAAACATGGTAAGGATCATAAAAAGCCAAACACATTATCATCATGAGAGTTCTTCAGGTATGTCTCTGTCACTCTTAGTTTGCATACTTATCTGTTGGAATTTTAATGCACACAAATACGCACTGAGGCACTTGTTTATTTTAACCCCGAGCCTTTCCAGCCATCCCTTTTTATGTTATCCTTCGTTAACCACCCTCGAGCCATTTTTCCTTTATTTGTTTATTAACCGCATAATTAAACCATGAGCCCAAACACTCCCTCACCTTGCTCAGATAAGTGTTGTTGATTTTTGATCTGTGAAAAATTCTAAGTTTGGGGTTGGGATACCTATATGAACTAGGTAAGTGCAAAAAGAAAAAAAGAAGAAGTTGAACAAAGCACTTACCTAGAGGAGGATTTAGTTTGAAGAATTCCAAAAGTAAGCTCAAAGAAACAATTGAGTAGAAACTAAAGAATCCTAGTAAAATGGTGCCGATACTTGTGATTGTAAAATAGAACAAATAACACAATGATAAGAATAACGACACTGATTCTGAGCCAAAAACCACTAATTGTTCCCCTTTTTGTTTGTTTATACCACCTTGTCCCTAAGCCCCATTACAACCGTAAAAGCCCTCAAAAAGTGTGTGTTGTGTGCGTATGATATGAAAATAGATGTTATTCAAGCTTATGAGTTGACTTTGCATGCTATGATTATTGAGTGTAAACACTTTAACCCGAGAGATTTGGTGAGAGTATGAAAAGCTTACAGGTAAAGAGGTACTTTGATGTGAAAGTGTAGTTGATCATCATCAGTCGGGTAAGAAGGAAAGGTTGAAAGGAAAGTGAAAGAGAGTTGCAAAAGATCTCATCGGTACTGTGGCTGTTAAGAAATTCGGGGGTGACTTAATTGCTATCTTGAGCATTGCTTGAGGACAAGCAATGGGATAAGTTTGGGGTTGTGATTGGTCACCATTTCCTCTTATCTTTCGTCTATTATTCGGCACGAAACAGCACAATCGGTAACACATTGTTGGTTTTTATTATTATTTTTCACCTTATTTCTACTTTTTGCTTCAACTGTCTATTATTGTTTCTTTCATTAGTTTTTATGATTTTGTTGCACTTTACGCGTGTTTTGTTGTTTTTAAGTATTTCCAGATCATAGTGGGAAGCCCCGGATGACTTATGCGAGGAATGGATGTATCAGGGAGCTCCGAAAGTAATTTCTCAAAGTAGTAGTGGTCTGACACGGGCCCCAATGTCACCTGACACGGGCCATGTCAGGAGAATAGCCAAGAAAGGAGTTTTGAGATGGAGACAGGGAGCTGACACGGGTGCCCGTGTCAGCTGACACGACCCGTGTCCGCAGGTCTGGAGCAACACGCCATTTGCAATTGAAGGCAGAGGCCTGACACGGGTGCCCGTGTCAGCTTACACAGGTGCCCGTGTCAACTGACACGGCCCGTGTCAGGAGGTATGAAGCAAAAACTTGTATTTTCATTGGGGAAGAGGGCCAACACGGCCTGCAGTGTCAGCTGACACAGCCCGTGTTGGCTTGTGCGGAGCAAATTTCAATTTTTATGACTTTGTCAGATTAAGTGTCCTGAAGGGGAATTTTGGGTATTCCATACTATTATGTTTGATTGGGAATTACTTAAGCGAGTTTTTGAGAGGAGAAAAAAACACTTTTTAGCTGGGGCGTACAATTGAGATTAGATTTTTTCATGCGATCAAGTGATCCGGAGGAGGGAGATTCTTCATTAGTTCAAACAATTGAAGATCAAATTCATCTGATTACCATTGTAATGTCTGCCTTTTATATTGTATTTCTTTTTAATATTATGAATAGCTAAACCCCCCCTAATGCTAGGGTGTGTCCCTAAATTGCAATGTAATGAACCTATTTTGAATCATTCTATGAGATTATGCCTTTTTCCTTTAAGCTTTTATTTTGCAATGTTCTTAATGTTTTTTCGATCGGACCAATTGAATTTGATTCACGATTAGGATTAGGTCGGACAAACCACCCTAATTCTTTTGTAAAATAATATTGCGGTAGATATTGCTTAGGAATGAGGATACCCCGCAATAACCTTTAAAAATCTTGTCAGAACTATTTCTTGATGTTATTCTGAGATTGCTAAGGAATTAGGGTCAAGGGAGAATATCAATGGTTTTTCTGTTAAGGAATTAAGGAAAAACACTAATAAGATTAGGTAAGCTAAGGTTGGAGGCATGTCTCTTTGAATAATAATTGGGTTTATTACAGAGCAATTTATACACTTCTCCTAGCATAACTTCTCATATTTTCTTAAGTCATTTTATTCATTCTGCTTATTTTCTTAATTGTTATTATAATTTTCAAAACAAACAAACCCTAAAGGCATTTTTATTTAATTGAAATAGCATCTGCACTTATAATTACACGCAGTCTTCGAGAGATCGATTCTGGGGATAACCCAAACTATTACTACATCGGTAAAAATAGTACACTTGCTATTTTATCGATCACCAGCGCCACCTTCTCTATCTGCTGGTATCTCAGCTCTAGCCCCTACAATACTTTGCTGGTGAAGTATATGGGCTTTTGCCCGTCTGGTGTTTCGCAGATAAGAGCGGAGCTCACGGCCTCAGTTGCTACGGCGAGATACAGGTATAGAGTTTCGCCGTTGTCTGGTCGAGAGAGGACTGGTGGCTCAGACAGTGCCCATTTCAGATTGAGGAGAGCCTAGTCGCATTCCACCGTCCATTCGAACGCTGCCTCCTTGCGGAGGAGTTTGAAGAATGGCAGAGCATGCTGTGCAGACTTGGCCATGAAACGGGACAAGGATGTGAGCATCCCGTTGAGGGACTGGATGGATTTCTTTGAATTAGGCGTTGGAAATTCGGAGAATGCCCGATACTTGTCGGGGTTGGGCTCGATTCCTCGTTCTGTCAGGTAGAAGACGAGGAACTTGCCTGCCCGGACTCCGAACGTGCACTTCTCTAGGTTGAAACGCATCGGTATTTTCTGGCCTGTTCGAAGACCTTCCTTAAATGGGCCGTATGATCGGTTTCCTCGTGGGATTTCACGACCATGTCCTCCATGTAGACTTCAAGCATGTCACCTATTTCTCCCCTGAAGACCTTGTTCATCATCCTTTGATAGGTCGCGCAGGCGTTCTTCAGGCCGAAAGGGATTACGTTGTAGTAATAGTTGTCCGATTCGGTCATGAAGGCCGTGTATTTTTTATTGCTCATTGCCATTGGTATTTGATTATTGCCCAATTAGGCATCCATGAATGATAATAGTTTAAAACTGGCAGAGTTATCAACAAGTTTATCAATATTGGGGGGGGGGGATAGGCATCCTTCGGGCATGCCTTATTAAGATTAGTATAATCAACGCACATTCGTTATTTGCCATTAGATTTTTTCACTAGTACAACGTTGGACAACAAGTGGTGTACTTGGCTTCCGATATGAATTTTTCCTCTAGGAGGTCTTTTACAGCTTATTCTGCAGCCTCCGTTTTTTCTGGAGACTGCTTCCTCCCACGTTGTGCTACTGCTTTGACGGCTGGGTCGATTTTGAGTTGATGTCAGGCAACGGATGGGTCCAAGCCAGGAATTTCCGCGGCACTCCAGGCGAACAAGTCTAAGTTCTCACGAAGGAAGGCGTTGAGTAAAGATCGGTCCCTATCTTTACTCCCCGATGAGGGTCTTCGCCGAGCAGGATGAGCTCGAAGTCACCATTCGGGATAGGGCGCGTCGGATGGGAGTTTTTGCTGGTCGTGGCAGATGAGATGCTCAGGATGACCTGATCTTCCTTCTGGTCATCTTCGACGAAGCGACTGTCAAGATCGACGGAGTCGACGCGAGGCAGTGGCTTGCCTTCCTCCGAGCTGCTGGGCAAGGCTGGCTTGTTGGACGGCTTCAGCTTGGACGCGATGGCGTTGAGTCCCTTGGTGGCCGCCTCGAAGCATCATCGTGCATCTTCGATATCCCCGTGCAACGTGGCAACCATACCTTTCGAAGTGTAGTACTTCATTTTTAGGTGGACGGTGGAAGGCACAACTACCAGTTCAGCTAGAGTTGGTCGTCCAAATATGCACTGATAGAGAGACGGTAAGTCGATTACCAGGAACTGCACTTTAATGGATCTGGCTATCTCTGCAGAACCAAAGGTCACGATCAGCTCTACGTAACCCCAGGGTTTCGTGACCGACCCATTGAAACCCTGGAGGTCGGAACCCACATATGGGGTGAGGTGTGATTCACAGTTGAAGGGTCGAGAAAAGCTGCGAGTACATAATATTGACCGATCTGTCTTGGTCGACGAGAATCCTGCAAACATCAAAATTGGCCATCTGGGAACAGACGAACAGTGGGATACTTGAGTTCGGGGACCCTTCGAGGAACTCTTCCCTATATAAGGAGTTGGGGAATGATCCCTTCTGGGCCTTGTCGAGCGTTGTCACCTTGCTAGAGCTCGTGCTTATCAGGTGCTCGAACTTTCTCTTTATGGAGCCCATGGTGGTTTTGTTGAAGCCCCCTCTGGAGATGACCATCGCGGAGGGAAAGTATCCCATGAGCTATGGGCCGCGAAGTACGCGGGAGCGCTGAGCTCGTCTGGTACGTAGAAATCCTTCGGCCGTGAAATGGACATGGCGACTTAGAGGTTGGCTTCTTCAGAGGAAGGCACCTCTTCACCTACCTTCTTTGACTCCTGGGTGTCTTGTCGGGGAGTGTCTTCCTTTTTTGTAAACTGCTTCAGGTGGCCATCCCTGATCAGTATTTCTATGGCATCCTTCAAGTGGATGCAGTCTTCAGTGGTGTGGCTGTGACTCTTATGGAAACGACAGTACTTTGATTTGTCGGCGTTGGGCTTGGCCAGTATCTGCTTGGGGAACCGGACTCCCGCCTGTTTAAACTTTGAGTTGGCGCACTCAAAGAGGCTCTTTTCCCTGGAGACAGTCAGGGGAGTGTAGTCGTGGAACCTGCCGGAGGGTCCCTTATTTTCCCTGGATTCTCGGGGACAATTTTCGCGCCTTCTTTCCCCCCGACGAGATGTCGAGGGCTCGTCGCCTTTAGAGTCTCGGGCATTCTCCTGGTGGCAGAAGGCCCGGGCGGAATTAGCCACTTCCTTTTCTTCGTACTGAATGTACGACTGCGCCTTGTGAATGAAGGCGTCCAGGCTTCTTGGAGGTGCGAATCCGACAGCTTTAGAAAACTCTGAGTGTGGGCGGATTCCCTGTTCGAGCAGAAATTTTTTCATGTCGTCTATAGTAGGGACTTGCACAGCTTCTTTGTTAAACCTCTCGATGTATGCCCAGAGAGGTTAATCCTTCCCTTGGATTATGGCCCCAAGGGAGGCTTCAGTCTTGGGATGGCGGCTTGATGCCATAAAGTGCCTAGAAAACATTCTGTCTAGTTGCTTCCACGAGGTGATGGACTTCTTGGGCAGTTGTTTGTACCACATCATTGCCCCTTTTTGGAGTGTCGTCGGGAACAGGCTGCACTTGATGGCGCCCCGGATGCCATGGTAATCCAATAGCACATCGATGTTTTTGATGTGCTCATCGGGGTTAGTCGTTCCGTCGTAGGTGCCCAAAGCTGGGGTCTTCTCCAAGCCTTTGGGGAGGCGGGTATCCAATATCTCTTGGGACAATGGGCCGTGTGGGTCATCGTCGCTACTGGAACTAGTCCGGGAAGGGGAGCGGACGACTCACTCATAACGGCGACTTCTTTAGGGTGAAGGTGTACGGGCCCGACCCTTTGGTCGGACCGGGGGTGAATGTTGATCTCGCCGGGTTCTCTTGTGGCCCGAGGAAGATTGGTTTCACAGGGAAACGTGATCGCGCTTCCGAACAGCATGAGACTCTGGCTCTTGGCACCCCCTGCGGTCAGTTTCCCGTCGGGGTCGAGGACTTTTCGATTGTCGTTGATTCTTCCTCGACAGGGGGAGGGGGGATCTCGGACGGGTAGATTCTTCCAACGCCCCAATCCTCTCATTTTGTTGGAGGATTAAGAGGTTAGTCTTGTTGATCGCTTCGAGGAGGGCCACCACGGCCGGGTCGGTGTTGGGTGGAGCTGAAATGGGTTGTAGGGCCAGTATAGGCTGGTCGTCAATACGGTCAGCAGGAGTAGGGGAGGGAGACGTGGTTGCCCCGTCCCTCAGGTGATGGGCGTCTCCTCCGAGGAGGGATGAGGAACCGTTAGCATCAGTTTTGTTGACGGGGTAGACAGAGAGATGGTGAACACCTTTGAAGTGATCTTGAGAGGCCATGATCGTAATCTTGGACGAGGAATGTGTTTTGGTCTTAGAAACTGAGGTGGATGTTAAGACGGGGAAAACAAGTTTCCCACAGACGGCGCCACTGATAGCGAAGGATGATCAGATCCTGTGATGGGCCACCAAAATGTCTGTGATGCTGAGTGTGAGAAGAGGAGGGGGTGTACCTGCAAGGCACTCCGACGCTCAAGTAAGAAAAGGTCAGAGAAAAGGGCAATTACCAAGTGTGTTCTTAGGATGAGAATTGAATACCTGACCCTCTCAAGTGAGAGGGTTTATATAATGCCCCTAGCGCGTGGCCAACGGTCCCTATTTTTGGGGCGAAATAACCGTTTCCCGAAGAATAGGTAACTGCAAAAAACTAGCCGTTATGTCGGGCAGGGTTCCCAAAACTAGCCGTTATGTCGGGCAAAGGCGTAGTTCCGGGTACATGCCCCTGACTGTCCCTGGATAATGAAGTCGTGCGTGACGGGCAAGAATATTGTGGAGGGGCAAATGGCCCTGGGGATCCATCCGTCCATATGTGCCTGGTTGGAGGGCAGAAAGGTAAATTCTGCCCCTTCTTGACTGGACTTAGGCAATTAGGCCGTTCTGGGAGCAGAAGTGGATTGGGCCATGTCTAGCCATTGGTCCAGTCCAGAACACATTCAGTACTTTATCCTTTTGTTATTGTGTTAATCGAATAAAGCTTTAAAAATCCCAATACAATTCAAATCCCCATTTATTGTGTTTTTTTCACCTTATGTCTTAGGATTTCGCTGCTTGTCTTATGTCTACTTATGTATTTTGATCATCGTTTTAGTAATTGAGTCTCCTCACCGTTAGGTCTCAACATATCTCTTAGATTTGAGCATTTTCACTAAAACATATTTTTGCATGCATAAAACAGACCTTTGACGTAAAGTCAATGCAAAATAATTTAAGTCAATAAACATAAAACTTGAGTTATGAAACTCATATAAGCATATTTCAAGCCAGACAAATTTTCTGATTCAATCATGAACATTTTACTTTCCCATAATTGCAATTTGGGAAATATGATTTGAATCAAAGAATTGGATGAATCAAATCATGAACTAAATGTATGAATTAGAGTTTGCCATTGGAATGATGATTCGAGTCACAATATTTTCTAATTTGAATCAGGGAAAAGATTGATTTGAATCACATAACAACTTGATTTGAATCATAATATTTTCTAATTTGAATCAGGAAAAAGATTGATTTGAATCACATAACAACTTGATTCGAATCATGGCTGAGCTTTTCATTTTGGATTTCATTTATGGATTTGTGACTCAAATCAGATATTTTCTTGAGTGAATCACATGAATTAAATCATGACTTGAATCAAAGGTGCAAAATCTACATTTTATGTTCTCGACTCAAGTCATTTTCTAATTTGAGTCATATAATCTTTTTGCTCTTGACTCGAATCAAATGGTTATATTTATTCATTCTTCTTGCACATATATAAACCAAAAGTTTCCTCTCTTTAGATCCTAACATAACTTGCAAAATTTTGTGCATAGCTTGCAAAGATATTTTTGCATACCCATCACAAATTTCTAAAAACCAACTTTCTGCAAGTTTTCACAAGTTTTCAAACAAGTATGTGTGAGATTATTTCTGCAAATCATCTTCTTCAACCATTATCGAAACCCAATTTTGTGTGTTTTGATTTTAACTTTAAGAGAGAGCGTGAAGATCTAGTGTGAGGAGTTTCATTTGTGTTGTAATATCTTGTGAAGTTTTGATTTCAAATTTAGGATTAAGTTTGGTGTTTGGTTTTTTTTTGGAGATTGATATCTAGTGAAGAAAAAGAAAAGCTTATCCTCCAAAGTGAAGTTTCTGTAGGATGGAGTGAAGATCGGTGCACACGAAATTTTAGAGTTTCTAGTTTCTTAGACAGTTCAAAGAATTAGACAAGGGAATTTCAGTAGGATTGAGTGAAAATTGTTGCGAACGAAATATCATAGTGCTTTGGTTATGAGAGGGTGTAATAATTCAAGGTTGACTGAAAAAGTGAGGCAAAACTCTAGTGTAACAAAACTGTAGTACTTAAAGGCCAAAATTGAAAATGTCAAAATTTATAGAATGATCAAAGAAAACATACCTCCAAGTTCTTGTTGAGGAGAAATAGGTCTTAAATCCATTACATAACTCTTTTGTAAATGTGTTCTCAGATTTCTCAATTTCCTTCTCAAATCTACTTATTTTGCAATTGGGTTCTCTAACAAAATTTGAATGATTGAGAGGGACTGATTGGTTTTATGAAGTTATACCCTTAATTTAAGTTTATGTTTGAATAAATGATAAGTTTTGACAAACTCTCTCTTGTACTTTGGGTGTGTGAAATAATTATGATTTCTATAGTTGAAATTTCTAATTTGGGTGTAGTTAAATATAGGATGAAAATTGTTATTTCCTTGATTCTGTGGTTGGCATTTATTTTGCTAAAACTATTCTAGCAGCAAGTTGTTGAAACATGATGTTCTAAGTTGCTGCATTCAACATGTCGAATGAAGATGTTCCATACCTGCTCATAGGACATCGCGTTTGGATTCAGTTTAAAAGCAGATTCTGTTGCTGAGTTTTGTTCTGAATATTCTGTGAATATTTGGTTATCCTATGTGGCATCTGAAGCATTTTTGGATTGTGTTTATTTGTTGGTATTTCGGATTTTCTGCTGTTTCTAATTATGGAGACATAATAGGAAACTTTAGATTGAAGACCTATTTTGTTGGAGTTTATTTTGCATATTTGTGAGCAGTCTATTTGCTGCGTTTTTGAAGCCCAATTCAGTCCAGATTAAATGCTATATATTGACTGATGTAAACCTAGTTTAGGTGTGGAACTTACATGTGTTTTTGTTAGGGTTTTCGAGTGTATTTTGTGAGCCTAACTGGTATCATTCTGATAACAGTATAAGGACTGGTTTTTGTGTTGTAAGTTCTGTCAGTTACTCATAAGCTTTTAAGCATTAAGTTTCTTGTGTGTCAATTCTCATAAGCTTTGAAGTATTGAGAATTGTGTGTTTTTTGAAAGTGTGACTTTCGGTTTGTTACTTGTGTGGAAAGAAACCAATCACGGGTTGTGGTTGTAGAGGGATTTGAGGAGGGCCTCATACTTAGGTGAGTCTTAGGTAGAAGTCATAGGAAGGGTAGTGATTAAGTGAGTAGATTATTTGGTTCTTGTATGATCTGTGAATTGATACTATCATATATTGGTTTCGTCCCTGGCTTGGTAGCCCCCAGAGTAGGATTGTTGTTCCGAACTGGGTAAACATATCACTGTGTTATTTACTTTCTGCACTGTTATTTTTATTGTTATCTTGTTCATTGTGTTGGATATCAGTGTCTCAACATCTGTGTAGGACATCTGATATCTGTGCCAGAATTTCAATTGGCATCAAGAGCTTGCACCCTTAATTGGTTCTGGGTGAGATTCAGGGAAGGTACTTTCTGGTACAATGGACAAGGATGGAGGATTTTTGAACAAACCACCTCTGCTTGATGGTTCCAACTATAACTATTGGAAACCAAGGATGATAACATTCATCAAATCCATGGATGATCAAGCATGGAAAGCTGTTATAAAAGGATGGGAGCCCCCAAAGGTTAAAGATGAAAAAGGTACCCCTACTGATGTGGTGAAGGAAGAGGAAGACTGGGATGATGCAGATTACAAAGGGTCCGTGGGAAATTCCAAAGCCATGAATGCATTGTTCAATGGTGTTAACAAGAATATCTTCAGGTTGATTGAACACTGCACCATTGCTAAAGAGGCTTGGCAGGTCTTGAAGATTGCTCATGAAGGGACCTCAAAAGTGAAGATGTCAAAACTTCAGATTCTCACTACCAGGTTTGAAAATTTGAAGATGAAGGAAGATGAGAGCGTTCATGACTTTCACATGAACATTATTGAGATAGCTAATGCTTCAAGTGCTCTAGGTGAAAAGATGTCTGACAGCAAACTGGTCAGAAAAATCCTCAGATCTCTACCTAAGAGATTTGACATGAAAGTGACTGCTATTGAGGAAGCTCAGGACATAGATAAGATGAAAGTGGATGAACTTGTGGGATCACTTTAAACATTTGAATTGGGGATCAGTGAAAAGACTGAAAAGAAGAAGAGTATAGTTTTTGTGTCAAAGGCAAGTGATTCAGAAAGGGAAAGTAATCTGGACAGAGATGAAGGCCTCTCAAAAGATCTGGTGTTACTTGGCAAATAATTTAACAAAGTACTCAGAAGGGTGGATTGGAAGTCAAGATCAAATGTTAGGGACAAGCCATCTGACATCAGTAAAAATCAGAATGCTGGGAGAAATACCAGTACTGAAGATAATTCCAACCAAGAGAGAGGAGCTCAGTGTCATGAGTGTGAAGGTTTTGGGCACATAAAGTCTGAGTGCCCCACATATCTCAAGAGGCAAAAGAAGGGGCTATCAGTCTCATGGTCAGAAGATGACTCTTAAACTGAAACTGATGAGAAGTCTGGAAAGAGGGTCACAGCATTAACAGGTGAGTGTGAGTCTGATGAAGAATCAGTCAGTGATGATCTTACTTTTGAAGAGCTAGCTGCTTCCTATAAGAACTTATGCATTAAAAGTGAAGAAGTGTGTCAGCAGAAAGAAGAACAAAAGAAAATTATTGCTCATCTAAAAGCTGAACAAGTAGAGCATTTGGCTACTATTTCTGATCTAAAAAGTGAAGTGGTTGTTCTGAACTCTAAACTGGATAATGTCATCAAGACAGCCAGAATGCTTAATAGCAGCTCTGATGTGCTTGATGAGATTCTGAAGTCAGGGAGAGATGTTGGAGATGTTAGGGGTCTTGGGTTTGAAAGTTCCAGCGAGATGGACAAGGGAAAATGGCCTGAAGTGACACCTGATCAACCTTAGAAAGAATTAAAGATGTCGTATAACATGTTGCAACATCCTCACAGACATCAGAAGAATTTCACAAGAAGAAAGAATCAAAGATGGAAATGCCACTATTGTGGAAGGTTTGGCCATATAAAACCCTTCTGCTACAGATTATATGGCTACCCCAAGACTGGGTTACAGTCTAGTAGGAAACAAGAGTGGGTTGGAGCAACGAAAGTGTGGACTCCCAAGAGTACTGCAGAGGAACACATAGCTCATAAGTCTTTCAGTGTCTTTGCAAGGGAAAAGTGGTACTTCGACAGTGGATGTTCCAGACACATGACTGGTATCATGGGATGTCTGTCAGATGTTAAGTCTCATTCTGTTAACTACGTGACCTTTGGTAATGGATCAAAAGGGAGAGTAATAGGTGTTGGAAAACTGGATTGTGCAGGTCAACCCAATCTGGAGGAGGTATTACTTGTTGAAGGCTTAGATGCAAACTTGATCAGCATAAGTCAACTATGTGATCAAGGTCTCAAGGTCAACTTTACCAATTCTAAATGTCTGATAACAAATAAGAAGGGTAAGGTTATCATGAGAGGTAAGAGAGCATCAGATAATTGTTATCTGTGGAGTTCTGAGAACACTGGAATAGGCTTGGAGACTAAGAAAGCTATTGGAAAGACTATTAAGTTAGAACAGGTGCTGATAAATTGTAAAGCAACTCATAATGTTTGCATGGTGAACTGTAATAATGAGTTTAAACATAGTAAGTATGCCAGCAAGGTAAGTTTAGAAGGAGAATTTGATAAATGTACATTTGAGGTGAATCGGGTACTCAAAGTCTGTGAATACCGCTCTTCTCTGGGCCCAGTCCTCAAAAGTATAAATAGACGGGAAAACACACCATATTTTTAGCAAACTTATTCTACACAAATTCCTCTTGCCCTTTCTCTCCAAAGTTCACGTGTCTTAGGGTTTTCTCCTAACATGCTCAAGATTGTAGCGTGTGATCAATTAAAAATGTCTCAACATCATGACTCCGAATCCATGCACGACTTCTCTGATAACTCAGGTTCTCCACAAATCAATGTTGGAGATGATGAATCATTGCGGATGATCATTCTCTCTGGTCTAGTGCTAGATATTGCTCCTTTGAATGTTGTGTCGGCTGACCCTAAAGGCAAACAGCAAGCTTCTCACACAACGAATGTCAATATTCCTGGTAAGAAGTCTAAACCTCTTTCACCTAGGAAGAAAGTTCACTCCATGACTAGTTTGTATGCTGACCAAGTAAGCCCTAGGAAAAACGTGTCTGAAAAGGGGTCTAAGTCTGGTTTAGTTGAGAAGAAGAAGGTTACTAAATCATGTGGTGTGAACAAGAATTCCAGTGATGATGATGTTGTCAAAAGGGATAAGGAACTTAGGAGGTTTGTTGCCGCGGTTCTGTGTGGAGTAGAGACAGATGTCGGGTCTGATGTTCCAACATCCTTGACTGAAAATGTCAATAGCAGCCCTACTGATAGGACTGATGATAGTGTCCCAATTCATGTGGACCGTGAAAGAAGGAGTAAGAGTAAAGCTGATGTAAGGACTGATGATGTTATTAATGTTGATGACCTCACTTCTGATGAGGAACCTATTGCTGGAATGTTAAGGAAAATTAAGAGAAGAAGAGAGAAAACTGTGATGAGTAAAGGCTCAAAGTCTGCGAAACTGCATGGAAAATCTGGAGGTGGGGAGGGAAAAGTTCGAGCAGGGCCCTCTAAACAATGGAGCAAGGTTGTTGTGCCCACTAAGAAGAGAAAAATCACTGATCACAGTGAGTCTGACTATGAAGTTGCAACAGATGTTCAAGACATCATTGGTATGAAAACCTCTACCTGCAAAAAGACTCATGCTGAAAGTTCTATGAGAAATGCAGATAGATGGAGAATTGTGGATCAAAGGAGGATTGCTCTGGAGAGAGAGTTGGGGAAGGATTTTGATAAGTACAAAGAAATCATGGATCTCATTGCAGCGGCTGGATTGATGAGAACGGTGTCCAAGATAGGACCCTGCTATGGAAATCTAGTCAAGGAATTTGTGGTGAATATATCTGAAGAGTGTGATGGGAACAGGGGTAACAACCTCAGAAAAGTGTCTGTGAGAGGAGAAGCTGTCACTTTTTCTCCTGAAATTATCAACAACTATCTGGGCAGGTGTAAGGAACCTCAACCTGAGTTAGAGGTTACAGACAATGTTGTATGCAAAGAGATTACAGGTGGTTGTATTAGACACTGGCCAAATGAAGAGAAGCTGTCGTCTGGAAAACTGAGTGTCAAATATGCCATCCTCCACAGGATTGCTGTTGTGAATTGGGTTCCTACCAATCACACATCTACTATTTCCTCCACACTTGGCAGATTCATGTATGCTATCGGGAAAAAGGTTTCTTTTGATTTTGGATCATACATCTTTGAACAGATTCTGAAACAAGCTAGCTCTACTGCTGTCAAGATGCCTATTTGTTTCCCTTCCTTGATCTGTGGTGTTATTCTAGATCAGTGTCCTAATCTTGTGTTAAGGAGTGACAATGCGCTTAAAAGAAAACCTCCTCTGTCCCTTCACTACAAGTTACTTGGTGGAGCACATGTCTCAGACATTGTTGGGACATCTTCACAGACTTCCAGTTATGCTAATCTTGATAATAAAGTCATTGCACAGCTGCAAGAAACGTGCAAGGAACTAGAAGATTCCATCAGAAGAGACACTGCTCGGAAGGCCAAACTTGAACAGTTAATCAAAACCTTCATGGAGAAAAGGAATGCTTCTGCTGGGACAGCTGGTAAAGACCAAGGAACTGCTGAAGGTGATGCCTCTGTAGAATCTGATAGAGAATGTGAATAGAGTTCAAATGACTCAGGATCTAGGAGTGGTGATACTGATACTGATGCTGTTGCTGATGGAGAGAGTGAAGACATTCCAGAATCTGACGATGATGGTGCTGCAGAATAATGGCATAATTTCTGCAGACGTTTTTTTTTGTTTTTGTCTGAACACCTAGAATAGCTTTTCTATGTATCTCTTCAGAACTTTAACCTTGTTGTGTTTTACTTATAACTGTTCTACTTGCCTTTGTCATTTTTATGGCTAAAAAGGGGGAGTAGTATGTTTGGGTGTGGTGTGCTTGTGCTGCTGCAGTAGTTGAGGGGGAGAGTGTGGATTGTTGCTGCAGTTGAGGGGGAGTTTCGCTATGCTGCTATGATGTGGTGCATGTTGTGTTGTGTGTTATATGCAGTTGAAGGGGAGTGCTGCTATGCTGGATGTTTTGTTTGATGTGTGCTGTTGGTAATTGTTGGTTTTTCGCTGCTGTCTGATATGGATGTTTTTGTGCTTCTTTGCAAGTTTTTTTTGGTGTGTAGTTTTAGCCAAAATAAGCCAAAGGGGGAGATTGTTATTTCCTTGATTCTGTGGTTGGCATTTATTTTGCTAAAACTATTCTAGCAGCAAGTTGTTGAAACATGATGTTCTAAGTTGCTGCATTCAACATGTCGAATGAAGATGTTCCATACCTGCTCATAGGACATCGCGTTTGGATTCAGTTTAAAAGCAGTTTCTGTTGCTGAGTTTTGTTACTGAATATTTTGTGAATATTTGGTTATCCTATGTGGCATCCGAAGCATTTTTGGATTGTGTTTATTTGTTGGTATTTCGGATTTTCTGCTGTTTCTAATTATGGAGACATAATAGGAAACTTTAGATTGAAGACCTATTTTGTTGGAGTTTATTTTGCAGATTTGTGAGCAGTCTATTTGCTGCGTTTTTGAAGCCCAATTCAGTCCAGATTAAATGCTATATATTGACTGATGTAAACCTAGTTTAGGTGTGGAACTTACATGTGTTTTTGTTAGGGTTTTCGAGTGTATTTTGTGAGCCTAACTGGTATCATTCTGATAACAGTATAAGGACTGGTTTTTGTGTTGTAAGTTCTGTCAGTTACTCATAAGCTTTTAAGCATTGAGTTTCTTGTGTGTCAATTCTCATAAGATTTGAAGTATTGAGAATTGTGTGTTTTTTGAAAGTGTGACTTTCGGTTTGTTACTTGTGTGGAAAGAAACCAATCACGGGTTGTGGTTGTAGAGGGATTTGAGGAGGGCCTCATACCTAGGTGAGTCTTAGGTTGAAGTCATAGGAAGGGTAGTGATTAAGTGAGCAGATTATTTGGTTCTTGTATGATCTGTGAATTGATACTATCGTATATTGGTTTCGTCCCTGGCTTGGTAGCCCCCAGAGTAGGATTGTTGTTCCGAACTGGGTAAACATATCACTGTGTTATTTACTTTCTGCACTGTTATTTTTATTGTTATCTTGTTCATTGTGTTGGATATCAGTGTCTCAACATCTGTGTAGGACATCTGATATCTGTGCCAGAATTTCAAAAATAATTGAAGATAAATCAAAATTGAATTAGTGACAAATTTAGTGAAAAAGTTAGCGATGAATTAGACACTACTTCTGAGTTTAAACTAAGATCTTCGTCTTCTACAAAAAAATTAGTGACAATAAGAACGACACTCAATACAAAATTGATAAGGACAACCCACCCACTTACACTCACAAACCCATCCATCCACATGACATGCCTATTGGAAATAAGCTGGGTGAGCGACTCCCACATAGAATTCTTTTTAGTTTTAGAACCATTAGGAGACCAAGATACTTAAAAAGGCATGCTTCTAGTATACATTTAGAAATTTCTAAGACAAATCCAAAAGAGACTCCCCCACATTAATACCATAAAGACAAATTTTGGAGAAATTGACCCTTAAGCCCGAGGCAAAATCAAAACTCTAAAGGATGCTGTTAATGGTCCAAAGATTGTCAACCTAAGCCTTACCTAGGAGAATTATATTTTCCACATACTAAGAGTGTGACACTACCATACCTTTGAAGCCCATATTGAACTCATAAAGGGCCTATAGCGACACCACACTCCTTATTAACTTCTACATTGATAACCACAAAAACTACTTTTTCCATCAGCTTATAAAGCGATCCAAGAAGAAAGATAAGATTAAGCTCTCCAAGATACAATGGGGAAACCACCTTAGGAATGAGTGTAATGAAGTATGACGTTAAACTTCTCGGAAGGGTAACATTAGCCAATAACTGATTAAACATAACATAAAAGTCATTCTAAGGAGATCCCAAAATATCTTAAAGAAGGTGAAATTAAAACATTAAGGTTCAGTCTCTTATTACCATCTAGGCTAGCCATAACCCTATCCAACTCATCTGACACAAACATAGAGGAAATAGACTCAACCTAGACACAAAACATTCTCCTAATTCATTCCTCTTAATCATATAGCTTCCTTGACCCCCTTCAACAAGGGAAATAAATTATTAAGAAACCGACTTACTATGATAACTACATTTACCATACACGATGCTTTCAACCCCCTTGCATATGGAGTACTTTCCATCGTCTTATTTTCTTCTTAGATTTGAGGACATTGCATAATTGAAAGCTATATGTGATGATCCAAAAATGTGTGACAATTTTAACATCTTTCATTCTAAACCACTCAAACAATTTCTTCATGTAACCAAATTGAGATAACAACAACTCACTCCTTTTGTGGTTTCTCACGATATTCATACATATTATCCTCTTAGTTTTACCAAGATATTTCATCTAAAATTCACCATTCAAATTCTCCTTGAGCTTACTTATATATTCCTTGCTAGAGCTTTCCATCAAGATATCATCGACATATAGAAGAAGGTAAAGCATGAATTTCTCATCCCTTTTCAATATGTATATACAATTGTCATAACTACATGGTTAAGATAAATTCATCTAATTGTCGGTACCATTTCTCTGAGCTTTGTTTCAACCTATAAAATATTCCTTTACCAAACATACCTTAGAATTGTCCTTTACAAATCCTCCAGGTTGATCTAAGTAGATTGTCTCTAAAATGTCTCCATGTAAGAAAATTGTTTTCATGGCCATTTGTTCAAACTCAAGATTATCTTACAATTTCCATATCTATCCTTATAAAACAATGTTTTACCACAAGTGAAAATATACCTGATCGTGAAGGCTGGATCAGATCCTGTTGAAGTGGGCCACCGAGAACGTCTGAGATGCTGATCGTATGGAGAAGATGAGGGGGGTGTACCTGC
The DNA here is from genome assembly GCA_022829125.1 of Lathyrus tuberosus. Lineage (NCBI taxonomy): Eukaryota > Viridiplantae > Streptophyta > Magnoliopsida > Fabales > Fabaceae > Lathyrus > Lathyrus tuberosus. Next base: position 168,935 of record JALAZF010000227.1, read on the forward strand.
AAGGCACTCCGACGCTCAAGTAAGAAAGGGTCAGAGAAAAGGGGAAAGTACAAAGTGTTAGTTCGTAGGGTGAATATTTGATACCTGACCCTCTCAAGTGAGAGGGTTTATATAATTCACCCAAACGCGTGGCCAACGGTCCTATTTTCGGGGCGAAATAACCGTTTTCCCAAAGAATAGGTAACTGCCCAAAACTAGCCATTATGTCGGGAAGGGTGCCCAAAACTAGCCGTTATGTCGGGCATATGCATAGTTTCGGGCACCTGCTCGTAGCTGCTCGGGGAGTGTATGAGCCGTGCAGAACGGGCAACAGTTTCTGGGGAGGACTGTGCAGTCCTTGCCCGACTGAAGGGACAGAAAGGTAACTTTCTCCCTTTGGTGGATTGGACGTAGGCATTTGGGCCGTTACTGCAGCAGAAGTGGATTGGGTCGTGCCTGGCCATTGGTCCATCCAGAACAGGAGCCCCCAAAGTCGTTGCTCCCGAGCAAGGGAGTGATGACTTAAGGATAGCTCGCGGCTCCGGGGAGATAACATAAGGTCGTCGTTTGGCATCGTAGGAGGTTTGTTTCGTGGTGCCCGTTACCTTTGGTGTCTGTGATGTTCCTGACCGTGATAGAGCTGCCCGTCGTATGGGGAGACTAACGGTTAGAAGGAATAGGAAACGTTAGGGCGCCATGTGTGCATAAAGTTCTGTGCAGCAGTCGCTAGGCAATGATGGCTAGTCAATAGCCATCATGACCTACGAGGGAATGCCATCGCACGTTCCCCTCTGTATAAAAAGGGGAAACTCGTTCCATTCTGAACTTTTCGCTCTTGTTTCTCTTCGTCTCCTTCAGAGCTCCTACCTGTTCATGCTGTCAGCTTTTCCGGCCACCGTCACAACTCCGGGCAACCACTTTTTGTCCCTTTAACCCAAGTAAGTTCTTTGATTTTGCTCTTATTTACTCTTTTTGATGCTCAATGGTAGATTGCATGCGGTTAGGGCTAGGTTTAGAGGACGATTAGCTTCGTTTCCGGCGGTTGTTGGTGGTGGACGGTGGTTATGCCATTTTCCACCTCTGATGCGTCGCTGGGCTTTTTAGGATGTTTTAGTGAGGAGGGCGGTTCACGGCGTCGTTGCGACGACGATGCATGTGTAACCGCCATGATCTTTCATCTTCTGGGTTGATGATGAATTATCTAGTCGAATACTACCAGATTCCGGTGAAGCTTTGCAGTTTTCGGTTGAGCTTCAAACGGAAACTGGGCATGAACACGGGGAATCTCCTCACTTGGGAGTAATTTGTCTCGAGCGTCTCCTCGCGGGGAGGTTCCTGGATTTTTCTTTGATGTTAGGGCTTAGGCCGGGGACGTCGTCCTCAGCCCTTTGCGCGCCCTTTCACTTGACTAGCGGTGGAAGGGTGGATTTGATTTATCGTCGAATTCACTTTTTTCTCTGCTTTTCAGGTGATCGATATGGCGACGGGGCCAGATGGAGAAATTATCCAGGATTCGTCCGAGGAAGAAGCAAGTTCCTCGGACAATAGTAGTTCGACGACTTCAAGTATCCCCAGCGAGGTCGGGGAGGAAGAGGAATGGAAGATACGGAATAGGATGTCATCGAGGATACCGCGGAGGAGTGGGAGGTGACTGAATTAGTCGAGCACATGTCCGAGTTTGCTTCGTATTTGGGAGATATTTTCTTGGTAGTCGGGCTAGAGGGGGAGTGGAAGGTGCACTTTCCCACCGAGGATGAAAGGGTCTGTACGAATTACGGGGAGCGCTTCACTATGTATGAATACGCGTTCAAGGAGCTGGGCATGAGGCTTCCGTTCACTGATTTTCTGCAGTCCGTGTTCGTACACTTGAATTTGGCCCTGACGCAGTTGCATCCAAACTCGTTGTCCTTTATACGGGCGTTTGAGTTGACCTGTGATTTCTTGAAGATAGGGGCTACTCTTCCCTTGTTCTTCACTATCTTCCACCTTCAACGGCAGCTGGCAGGGAGGAAGTACAGTTGGGTCTCGTTGAAGCAGCCTTGTAAGCTGTTCAAGCCCTTCTCGGAATCAATACGGACATTCATGGAGAGGTATTATATTATAGAGCCCGTGTCAGAAGCTGCCCAGGACATCACTTATGTGTGGGAGATCGAGATCGATGAGGATGGTAACGACCTGTGCGACGAGGATGGGAAGTATATTGGGGAGAGACTGCTGCGACATCTCTCAAGGAAGAGGCTAAGAGTGCTGATGATGCCTGGAAGAAGGTTGACGAGGAGGTGGCTAGGATGAAGAGGGAGAATTCAACGTTGGCTGCGGAGAAGAAGGCGGCTAAGGAGCTGGTCAAACAGCTGATGGCGGCCAATGCTCCGGGTGATGGTGAACCTGAGGACGTGAGGGAGCTGAAGATAAGGTCTGAGCTGGTTTCCCGTATATTGGCGGCCGAGGATGACAATATTGTCATTGCGAACGAATCCTTCAAGAACGACGTGCTTCAACTGCAGGTGGTGAACCACGGATTTGATTTTTCCATCGAGGGTACCCACTATCTGGCGCACGTTGAAGATGGCCGAATCATTATGTCAGACTCCCTTCTTGAAGAGCAAGCCGAGGATCAGCCCGCGGAGAACCAGGAGCCTCAGCCCGAGCCTACCGACCAGATGGATGAGTGAAGGATTTTCCTGTTGTGGTTGTAATTTGTCCGGCCTGCGTGCCGTGTATTTGTTGTAACCTATTTTGGGGGGCATGGCCCCCGGTTTATGTAATCCAGTACAATCATGGTCCTAGTGGCCATTTATCATATTTAAATTATGTGTCTGGTCTTGGTGGCCGGTTTTGCTATTTGCATGGTTTTACTTGCTTTATTTTCTGCTAAGTGTTGTACTCATGCTCGTTGTGAATGTATGTCTGCCCGTGATAGGGAGTATTTGACTTGTGTGAAGTTTCAGGGGATTGGTCGTTGTAGATGTGTTCGGCAGTGCGGGGTACTGGTCGAACGGCAGGGGAATATCCTGGCGGGGATGCGGAGCTCAGGTCACGTTTGAGGCCCGAGTTTGTGGTGTAAACGTCCCATCGCGAGCTGGGGTTCTGCTAGTCATGGTACTTTGACGACGACGATGCTCAATTGAGGACCGCTGTCGAGCAGATACTCAGCTCGTTACTGAGCGGTGTTCTGCTTTATTGGTATGCGACGCTTGTACCTAGGCGTGCATAATGGTCGGTAGCTGACATTCATCGTCATGACGGGTCGAACCGAGAATTAGGGCCATAGCTATAGTATTGTTTTAGATTTTCACCGTTCCATGGTCGAGCGAGTTCTTCCCCGTTGAGATGTTCTAGGTAGTAGGCCCCATTCTCTGTTTTTGCTCGGATGCGATAGGTTCCTTCCCAGTTGGCGGCTAACTTGCCTTCGCGAGAGTCCTTGTGGTTTCTTCTTAGGACGAGGCTGCCCATATCAAACTTTCGTCATATGACTTTAGCGTTGTGCCTGATGGCAATTTTTTGTTTTAAGGAGGCTTCGCGGAGGGTCGCCCCTGTTTGGATTTCCTCGACGAGGTCGACTTCCTCCCTTAATGCTTTGTCGTTCATTTCCTCGTCTAGGGGTGACTCTGTTTGCCTAGAGGGTATATAAACTTCGATGGGGATTACAACCCCGGTCTCGTATGCTAGACGAAAAGGTGTTTCCCCTGTTGTAGAGTGAGGAGTTGTGCGGTATGCCCATAAGACACTGTGCAGCTCCTCGACCCAAGGCTTCTTTGTTTCGTCCAGCCTCTGTTTGAGGCCTCGAAGGATGACGCAGTTAGCTGCTTCAGCCTGCCCGTTTGTTTGAGGGTGCTCGACGGACGCGAAGTGTTGCTTCGTGCCCAGTTGGGCGACAAAGTCCTAGAACTTCCTGTCCGTGAATTGTGTCCCATTGTCCGTTACTATCACTTGGGGGATGCCGAAACGTGCAAGGATGTTTCGTTTGTAGAAATGCAGTATATTGAGGGCAGTTATTTTGGCCAGAGCCTCCGCTTCTATCCATTTTGTGAATTAGTTTATGCCCACTATTAGGTATTTGTTCTGATTTGATCCTACCACGAAGGGTCCTAGGATGTCTCGGCCCCACCAGGCAAATGGCCACGGGGAGGACATAGCCTTGAGCTCGTTAGGTGGAGCCAGGTGCATGTCCCTGTGCCGTTGGTATTTATCGCATTTCTTCACGTGTTCTTTAGTGTCGTGGTGCATGGTCGGCCAGTAATATCATGCTCGGAGGGCCTTTCGGGCAAGGGACCTTCCACCGAGATGTTGGGCGTTGATTCCTTCGTGGATTTCACGCAAGATGTGAGAGACCATTTCTTCCTCGATGCATTTGAGAAGTGGAATGGAAAATCCTCTCCGGTAGAGTTTATCTTCGACTAGGGCATAAGAGCAGGCTCTTCGCCTAACCACACTGGCCTCCTTGGGGTCGGACGAGAGTTCGTCCTTGGCGAGGTAGTTGTAAACGGGGGTCATCCAACAATTGTTGTCGCCGATCACGTATACGTCGAGGTTCGGGGAAGCCTTCTCGATGCTGGGTCGAGGTAGAACCTCCTGTATGACGAACTTGTTTCCATCTTTCTTCTTTGTACTGGCCAGTTTGGACAAGACATCTGCTCGGGCATTGTGTTCGCGGGGAACATGTTTCACTTCTACCGTTGTGAACTTCGCCATTTCCTTTTTGACCAAGGCTAAGTATTCAGTTAGGTTGTCGTTTTTGGCTTGATATTCTCCTCGGACCTGAAGGGCCACGAGTTATGAATCTGTGCAAATGACGACTTCTTCTGCGCCTAGGTCCTCGGCTAGACGTAATCTAGCGAGGAAGGCTTCGTACTCAGCCTGGTTGTTAGAGCGACACTTCAACGATGATTCCTTCTTTGCTTTCCAGTATGATGCCTGCACCGCTTCCTGCCGAGCTAGAGGCACCGTCCACGAAAATGGTCCATTTGTGCGCTTCGCTCGAGGGGGAGTCTGCGAACGTCATTTCTGCGACGAAGTCGGCCAGAGCCTGGGCCTTGAGGGCTTTCCTGATTTCATACTGGATGTCAAATTCGGACAGTTCAAGTGACCATTTGACTATTCGACCGGCCATGTCTGGCCATCCCAGTAGCTGCTTTATGGGTTGATCTGTTCAAACCACGATCGTGTGGGCTAGAAAGTAGTGTCTTAATCTTCTGGCTGCATTGATGAGGGCCAGAGCCACTTTCTTTATCTGTTGGTACCTTAACTCTGGTCCTTGTAGTGCTTTGCTAGTGAAATATATGGGCTTCTGCCCGTCAGGTGTCTCGCGGATGAGAGCGGCGTTACTGCTTCGGTTGCCACGGCGAGGTACAGGTACAAAGTTTCGCCATCGTCCGGGCGAGAGAGGACTGGTGGCTCTGAGAGCGCCTGTTTCAGATGGAGAAGAGCCTTATCGCATTCCTCGGTCCATTCGAACGCTGCCTCCTTGCAGAGGAGTTTGAAGAACGGTAAGGCGTACTGGGCAGATTTGGCCGCGAAACGAGATAGTGACGTGAGCATCCCGTTGAGGGATTGGATGAATTTCTTTGACTTGGGCGTTGGAAACTCGAAAAATGCTCGGCACTTATCGAGATTGGCTTCGATTCCTCATTCTGTTAAATAGAAGCCGAGGAATTTGCCTGCTCAGACACCGAACGTGCACTTCTCCGGGTTAAAACGCATTTTGTATTTTCTGGCTTGTTCGAAGACCTTTCTCAAATGGGCGGTGTGATCGGTTTCCTCGTGGGATTTTACGATCATGTCGTCCATATAGACTTCTAGAATGTCGCCTATTTCTCCTCGGAAGACCTTGTTCATCATTCTTTGATAGGTCGCTCCGGTGTTCTTCAGGCCGAAGGGCATTACGTTGTAGTAATAGTTGCCCGATTCGGTCATGAAGGTCATGCACTTTTTGTCGGACATCGCCATTAGAATTTGATTATAGCCCGAGTATGCGTCCATGAACGATAAAAGTTTAAAACCGGCAGAATTATCAACAAGTTTATCAATATTGGGGAGGGGATAGGCATCCTTCGGGCATGCCTTATTAAGATCGGTGTAGTCAATGCACATTCTCCATTTGCCATTAGATTTCTTTACAAGTACAACGTTGGACAGCCAAGTGGTATACTTGGCCTCCAATATAAATTTTGCCTCGAGGAGGTCTTTTACAGCTTTTTCTGCAGCCTCTATTTTCTTCGGAGACTGCTCTCTCCTACGTTGTGTTATGGCCTTGACGGCCGGGTCAATTGTCAGTTGGTGGCAGGTGATGGACGGGTTTAAGCCGGGCATCTCAGCGGTGCTCCAGGCGAAGATGTAGGCGTTCTCCCAGAGGCATGCTTTGAGCTGCTTCCTCGCGATGTCGGGCAGGTCTGCTCCAATCTTCACTCCCTGCTGAGGGTCGTCGCCGAACAAAACGAGCTCGAAGTTGCCATCCGAGATTGGGCACATCGGATGGGAGCTGCTGGTGGACGAGGTAGACGAGTTGGCTAAAGCTACTTGGTCCTCCTGTTGGTCTTCTTCGGGAAAGCGGCTGTCGAGGTCAATGGAGTTGACCTGAGGCAGGGGCTTGGCTTCCTCAGAGCTGCTGGGCAATGCTGGCTTGCTCGATGCCTTTGGCTTGGACGCAATGGCGTTGAGCCCTTTTGTGGTTGCTTCGAAACACCGTCGTGCAGCTTTGATATCACCGTGGAGAGTGGCGACCATCCCTTTTGAAGTGTAATACTTCATGTTGAGGTGGACTGTTGAAGGTACAACTATCAACTCGGCCAGAGTTGGTCTTCCGAATATGCACTGGTACAGAGACGGGCAGTCGATTACCAGAAATTGTACTTTGACAGATCTGGCCGTCTCAGCTGATTCGAAGGTTATGATCAGTTCGACGTATCCCCATGGCTTGGTCACTTATCCGTTGAATCCCTGTAAATCAGACCCCAAGTAGGGGGTAAGGTGTGATTCGTCCAGGTGAAGTGTTGAAAACAGCTGGGAGTACGTAATGTCGATCGAGCTGCCCTGGTCGACGAGGATTCTGCGAACCTCGAAGTTCGCCATTCGACCTCTGACGAGCAAAGGTATGCTCAAGTTTGGAGATCCCCCGAGGAGCTCTTCCCGATAGAAGGAGATGGGGATAGAGCCCTTCTGGTCTTGATCGAGCGTGGTCACCTTATTGGAGCTTGTGTTGATCAGATGCTCGAATTTTCGTTTCCCGGAGGCCACCGTGACTTTATTGAAGCCTCTTCCAGAGATGACCATAGTGGAGGGAAACGTCTCCCACGGGCTGTGGGCTGCGAAATAGGCAGGGGCGCTGAGCTTGTCCGGGACGTAGAAGTCCTCTGGTCACGATATGAACATAGCGACCTGGATGTTGGCCTCTTCCGAGGAAGGCACCTCTTCCTCTATTTTCTTGGACTCCTGGGCGTCCTGCCGAGGAGTGTCTTTCTTCTTCGCGAGTTGTTTCAGGTGGCCGTCCCTGATCAGTATCTCGATAGCATCCTTCAAATGGATGCAGTCTTCGGTAGTGTGTTCGTGACTCTTGTGGAAACGACAGTACTTCGATTTGTCGGCGTTGGGTTTGGCCGGCAGTTGTTTGGGGAAACGGACCCCTGCTTGTTTAAATTCCGAATTTGAGCATTCGGACAGTATCTTCTCCCTCGATACAATGAGAGGGGTGTAATCGTGGAATCACCCAGAGGGTCCCTTACTGTCGCGAGAGTCCCGAGGACGGTCTTCGCGCCTTCTTTCACTTCGACGAGATATCGAGGCTTCCTCGCCTCTAGAGGCCCGAGCGTTCTCCTGATGGCGTGATGTTCAGACGTTGCTGGCTGCGACCTTCTCTTCGTACTAAATGTGCGATTGAGCTTTGATGAGGAAGACATCTTGGCTCCTTGGAGGTGCGAGGCCGATGGCCTTAGAAAATTCAGAGCCTGGACGGAATCCTTGCTCGAGCAGAAACTTTTTCATCTCGTCCATTGTGGGGACCTGCACTGCTTCTTTATTGAACCTCTCGATGTATGCGCGGAGAGGTTCGTCCTTTCCTTGGATTATGGCCCTAAGGGAGGCCTCAGTCTTGGGGTGACGGCGAGAAGCTGTGAAATGTCATGAGAACATTCTGTCCAGTTGTCTCCATGAGGTAATGGATTCTTTGGGCAACTGCTTGTACCACGTCATCGCCCCTTTTCGGAGCATGGTCAGAAATAGTCGACACTTGATGGCGCCCCGGACGCCGCGGTAGTCTAGAAGTGCATCGATATTCTCGATGTGATCGTCAGGGTCCGTCGTACCGTCGTACGTGCCCAGTGACGGGTTGCCAAGATTTCCTGGGACAATGGGTCGCGAGGCTCATCGTCGCTGCTGGAACTGGTGAATGACTGGGACCGAAGAGTACGTTCACAGAGGCGGTTCCTTCGGGGAAAAGGTGAGCGGTTTCTTCGGGGAGAAGGTGATCGGGCCCGACCTTTAGACCTGACCGGGGGTGACTGCTCGTCCCTTCGGGGCCTCTTGTAACCGAGAGAGTGCTAGTTACACGGGGAAACTTGGTCACGCTTTCGGACGGCGCGAGAGTCAGGTTCTTGGCGCAGTCTTCGGTCGATATCTCGTCGGGGCTGCGGGCTCCTTGATCGTCATTGGTTCCTCCTCGGAGGAGGGGATCTTGGACGGGTGGACTCTTCTAGTGCCCCGATCCTTTCGTTCTGCTGCAGGATCAGGGTGTTGGTTTTGTTGATCGCCTCCAGGAAGGCCACCACGGTCGGGTCGGCGTTGGGCGGAACAGGAATGGGCTGGATGTCTAGCGAAGACTGATCATTGTTGCTGTCAGCATGGGTAGGGGAAAGAGAAGCTGTGGCCCCGTCCCTCAGAAAACGGGCATCTCCGAGAATAGATGACGGGCCGTCAACGTCAGTCTTGTTGACGGGGAGGACAGCGGGTTGGAGAGCACCTTTGGCGTGATCTTGTGTGGCCATGATGATGATCTTGGAAATTTGCTTTGATCTTCGGTTTTCGAGGAAAGAAAGATGGGGAGAACAATGATTTCCGTAGACGGAGCCACTGATCGTGAAGGATGGATCAGATCCTGTTGAAGTGGGCCACCGAGAACGTCTGAGATGCTGGTCGTATGGAGAAGAGGAGGGGGTGTACCTGCAAGGCACTCCGACGCTCAAGTAAGAAAGGGTCAGAGAAAAGGGGCAAGTACAAAGTGTTAGTTCGTAGGGTGAATATTTGATACCTGACCCTCTCAAGTGAGAGGGTTTATATAATGCCCCCAAGCGCGTGGCCAACGGTCCTATTTTCCGGGCGAAATAACTGTTTTCCCGAAGAATAAGTAACTGCCCAAAACTAGCCGTTATGTCGGGCAGGGTGCCCAAAACTAGCCGTTATGTCGGGCATATGCATAGTTTCGGGCACCTTCCCGTAACTGCTCGGGGAGTGTATGATCCGTACGGAACGGGCAGCAGTTTCCGGGGAGGACTATGCAGTCCTTGCCCGGCTGGAGGGGAAGAAAGGTAACTTTATCCCTTTGGTGGATTGGACCTAGGCATTTGGGTCGTTACTGCAGCAGAAGTGGATTGGGCCGTGCCTGGCCATTGGTCCAGCCCAGAACAATACCATTCTACTAAATCCCCTCTACCTCAGTAAACCTCTTTTCTACAATTCTTTCCTTAAGCCTCGGTTCTTCAATCCTTGGAATACATTCCTTTTACTTGAAGATCAACTTGCACCCAACCACCCTTTGTTTGTTAGATAATCCCAAAAGCTCCAAAGTATGATTCTTCATTAGTGAATGCATCTTATCATTTACAACCTTCAATCATCTTTGACTACCTTTACTTTCTAATGCTTCCCTAAAGGCCTTTGGTTTTAAGTTTCGTAACCTTTCAACCACATTCAAATTATAACATATAAGATCAACATAATCATATCTCTAAGGTGGTACAATTTCCCTCCTTAAGCTATCACGTGCCAACTGATAGTTTAGAGCCAATATATGGTGCCCCCTGAATAACGCTGGAAGCATGAGCCCCAAGTTCCTCTTCATCTCTAGTCTCACTAGTAGGAACCTCTAACTCAAACTGAGTCTTCTCCACTATAATTTCAATTTATTTTACTTCTAAATTTTTGCACTTCATCCCCATACAAGTATCATCAAATGTAACTTCATTTCTTATGATTATTTTTTATCCTCCAAGTCCAATCTTCTATAGCTTATAACCATTCGCACCTTAAGAATAACCAATGAAAACACAATTCATAATCCTAACATCAAGCTTGTCTTCTTAGAGTATTTCACCAGTCCTACTCCAAATCTTCACAGGTGTTATGAATTATTTTTATGTGAATAGACATCTGTTGATTCAGTAGGCTGATGTAGCAACAAATTCACCCCACAAAATCTTTGGTAACCTAACTCCCAACAATCTGCACACTACCCTATCCAAAATGGTTATATTCACACATTTATCTATGCCATTTTGTTGAGGTATGCCAACAACTATTCTATACCTCTTTATATCTTGTTTCTTGGAAAATTCATTAAAAACCTCTAAAACAAACTCTAGGCAATATTCAGTTCTTAACTCATCTAATTTAGTTCCCAACTGATTTCTTATATGAGTATACCATTCCTTGAACTTTTCAAAGGTGTCACATTTTCTTTTTCAAATTTAGACTCGTACTCTTCTAGAAAAAAGATTGATAATAATGAGGAAATAGAAACCACCCCATAAAATCCCATCATTTTCAGACCCAATAGATCCAATTGAATATACTCAAATGATCTACTAAAATTGTGCATGCCAGTATCGAACTTCACCATGTGTTATTTTCCCAGTATGCAATGATCACAAATTTCTAGTTTCTTCGATTTCTCATTTTCTACCAATCCTGTTTCACTAGCTCAACCAATCCACTTTCACTAACATGACTTTATCTCAAATGCCATAGCTCAGTTTTGTCATAAAAGTCTTGACTAGATAATGATGCATGCCCATTAACAGTGGAGCTATATAAAATATACAACCCACACATTTTAGACTCTTTAGCCATAATCAATGCTCCATGAAAATTTTACAACACTCCATATTCAATTTTAGTGCAATAGCCTAAATTATTTAACATGTTGATAGACAACAAATTTTGCTTAAGCTCAGGAATATACCTCACATTGCATAGAAGGAACTCACAATTATCGAAGTTTTTTAGTCTAACCGTACAAACACCATCAACTTTGCAAGCCTTATTGTTAGCGAATCGAACGACTCCATTATCTTTCAACTTCAATGTCTTGAAGTATTATTTCCTTGAGCATATGTGATTATAGTATCCTTAGTCAATGACTCAACTCTTTTATGTCTCCAAACTTGTCATCACTACTGCACATGAAATCTCATAACTATCCTCATATAAGGAAACCACAATCTAAACATAATCACCTTTTCCCTCTCACGGGACAATCATTCTTAAAGTGATAGATTTTTTTTTCAAAAGGCAATATCATTAACTAGCAGGCACAAGAAGTGCAAATACAAAGAGAAAGACCACAATACAACACAAAACAGAAACTTCAACCCTTGAAACAAGCAAGGGGAGCTGTGAACCAATCATACATCGAAACTCTACTACCAGAGCAGCCTAAAGAGAGCCACTTCCAGCTAAAAAACTTAACAGCATTTAGGGTATCATCAACTGTCATTCTCTTCGAATCGAAAGCACAACAATTCCTGCCATACCAAATATACCAAACAGCAGTACACTTTATAACCATTGCAACATTGTTGACCATCTTCCCCCTAACAGCTGCAACAGGACCCAGAAACCAATCTACACTGTCAAGGCTTCCCTCCCAGGCCACTCCCGACCATCTACGAACTTCTCTCCAAACAACAGCAGCTACTCTACACATCACGAATACATGAGTCAAGTCCTCCACTTCCAAGCCGCACTGAAAGCAGAGTAAGTTTCCACCATCAACCAGTATCCCTCTTCTCGCAAGGTTGGTCTTAGTAGCAACCCTATCCCGCAACAAACGCCACATGAAGATACTAACTTTGGACGGAATAGGTAGCGACCACAAACTCCTCAACGCAAGCTGGTAAGATGCACCACAACTATTATCAACACGATCCCAAATCAAGGTCTCATAGCATGAACTAACCGTAAACTCCTCCGTCGACACAGAAACAAGCTTCACCGGATCCCAAGAAAAAGTATCTGCTTCATTACACACAGGATATACAGAGTGCAGAAAATCCACCAGGTCCACCCTTTCTCTATCCTCCACAGACGTAGGAACAATAACACCAAACTCTACCTTCCAATGCCACTCATCCCCCTCCCACCAGCCTGACTTCTCTACTGACACATGCTTATTAACTACAGCAGCAAAGAGATTAGGCAAAAATCTCCTTCAAAGGCACATCAGAAGCCCACCTATTCTGCCAAAAAGCAATGTTGTCACCCCTCCCCAAAGAACACCTAATATTCTCCACAAACAAGTCCTTCCCTCTCTCTTTGTCATAACTAAGGATTCTCAAATCCCTCCACCAAATAGAATCAGTAGCTTTAATATCAACATCACCTCCATTTAAGTTAACAGCCAAAGGTAAACTACATCCGTATTTATACTCCAAAAGATTCTTCCATACACTATCAACTGAACCCAGCAGTCTCCACTTCCACTTTAAGAGCAAAGCACTATTAAACCTACCCAAGTCCTTTATGCCAATACCACCTTTTTCTCGAGGCAGACACGTTGTCTCCCAGTCCACCCAGTGAATCTTCCTTTTATCCTCATTTCCTCCCCAAAAAAACCTACTTTGTATACCCCTGATTGCCTTTATCACACCAGAGAGAGCCTTGTAGAAAGAAAATGCGTAAAGGGGAAGGGCATTAATAACAGAATTCAGAAGCACCAATCTCCCACCTACGGACAACAACCTTCCTTTCCAATCTTCCAACTTACATTTAACTTTCTCTACAACGTTCTTCCACATATGACACTTCCTCGGGCTATCACCTATGAACACACCAAAAAAAGAACACGGCAGTTTCAATATCCCACAATGGAGAGACGAAGAAGCCACTCTAAGAAATTCAGAGTCCACGTTCACCCCTCCAATGCTACTCTTAAAGAAATTAACCTTCAGACCAGACACCATCTCAAAACCACGCAAAACCGCCTTAATGCTCCAAAGGTTTCCCCAAGAAGCTTTCCCTAAGAACAAAGTGTCATCCGCAAACTGCGCTATGCAGTACTGCTCAGAGCTCCCAATGCTAAAACCTTCGTATAACCCTGCACTAACCGCTTTCTTCACCAGCATCGTCAAGACTTCCATTACAAGAATAAACAGGAAAGGAGACAAAGGATCACCCTGCCTTAAACCTTTGGCCACCCTAAAATCCCTTGTCGCACTACCATTCACCAAAACCGACATAGTTCCACAACAGACTAGGCTCTCTATCTAAGCAATCCACTTCCCACCAAAGTTTAATTTAACAAGAAGAGATTTCAGGAAACTCCACGAAACGCAGTCATAAGCTCTCTCAAAATCAAGTTTCAAAACCATACAACTCTTCTTATTACGCTTCGCATAATCCAGCACTTCGTTAGCCATAAGGACACCATAAAAAATACAACGATTACTAATAAATGCCGTTTGTTCAAGGGACACCAATTTACTAACCAAAGTGATCGATTTTATGATAAGTGGATCATTTTAAATTTGACTTATCAAAACCCTTGGATTTAGACTTTGACTTAGCCTTCATCCTTTTTTTCCTATACTTTTTCTTCTCCATATTGAAACATTTAAGCCTTCAGCACTATCGTCAACCTTAAAATATTTCATCTTGGTTAACTCCTTGGTTCATATAGCCAATTAGACATTATCCAAGATGATAATGCTTTCCTTACCTATATAAAAAAGCATCATTGAAACACTAAAAAGATTTGGGTAATGAAATTAATTAGAGTAAAGTTTTATCCTCATTATCGAGCTCCCCCTCAATATTTTGCAAGTCATCAACGATCTTGTTAAATTATGTCAATTGCTCTATAATTGACTTGTTCTCTACCATTCGAAATGAGTAGAATAGTTGTTTTCAACATAATTGACGGGCATAAAACTTGGTCATATATAATGATTCAAACTTGACCCACATATCCACCGCAATTTTCTCCCCGATGACTTCTCTTAGGACTTTATCTATGAGACACAAGATAATGACACTCGTGACCTTATCCATCCTCTCTATCTTCTCAACTTATGTTAGGCCCAAAAGCAGCAATGTCTTCACTTTCAACAACCCAAAAATATTTTCTCCAAAAGCTTTTCTATATTTTTCTATATTCCATTTAGAACACATAATACTCACTTATAAACGTAACCTTTTTCCCCGTGATAAACGCAATTTGTTGTAAAATTAAAAAGTTCAACCATACCATGATATTTGATGTGGGGGAAAAAGAATAACAAAAACCAAAATTAATGGTCTCAAACAAAATTAATCTGCCAAACAATGTAAACAAAACATAAGAACAAGAAGAAGAAACGAAAATGAGTACACATGTAAATTTTATTTGCTTAATTCGATTAAAAGGATTTAGGGAAGAGAACTGCTTTATAATCCACTATACTTCAAAAATTATTTTAAAAAATTTCAAGATGAGTTGGCAGAAAAATAATCTTACAAATTCATAATAACGTATCCTATTTTTTTACCATGTCTTTCCCAACCTCACATCCACTCAATATATCAATCACACAAAATTCAAAATAATCAAAAGTATTTCTCAATCTCCTTAAATGTCCCAAATTTTTTCCAATTCTCATAAGAATGAAGTCTAAAAATCTCTCCTTAATTGAATAGTGTTAAAGGTAAGAGTAAACACATACTCAACAAAAAAAAAAAAACAAATTCCACTTTGTACAACGATATATAATATAATGAGTGATATCTTCTAATTTACTTGTAAGAATAAATTAAACTCATGATAATGGAGAATGATTAATCCAATTTACAAGTTACAAGGCTAGGTAATAGTACTTTAATACCTAATAAATTACACCTACTACTATATCTTAAATGATTTATAATTCTAAATCATATTGGTATATCATTTCATGCAAGACAACCCCACATGAGTGCCATGTAGATAATTGTACTACAAATGTAACGTGTTGAAATATATTAGCTGGGAATGACTAGACCAGCAAGTTCAATATAGCAAGAAAGAATTTCCCTCATCTTATTAATCACTTTTCTGATACACCGAATCCTCTTAAATAGATAATCATATTTGATTCAATCACCTTTACTACTGTCTTACATCTATTGGTTTTCTATTTTCTATATATTTTTTAATCCATCACCTTATTTAATTTCCACCGTGCATTTCTATTTCAAACTTTAGGACTATACTCCCAACTCACACATACCGTTCAATCTGTCTCTAACCCCTTTCTTAAAGTTCAAGTGCCTATAATCCATAAGCTTGGTCTAAAGTTTATAGCTTCTGTTGCCATCAAAGGAAAAAAATGCTTTTTGTGGGGTCAAGTTCAACCAAACATTTTCAATAAGATAAGATAAAAAGAAACCAAAAAAAAAAAAAACATCATTCATCATGTAATGTAAATGTTAAGGTACGATGTTAGTGGTCGTGGGAGTAACATGTTTTTTTTTTTTTTTTTGGTTTTTTCTACGTACTATAACTAATGAGTTGCATGTATCATGTATCAAAATCATGTCAATTTCGCAAACTCACTTTTTCAGAGAAGAACATTTTTGGGTCCCATGAGAGGTAGAATATTGTAAGTACTAGATAATATATTATCAAGAACCTTTAGCACAGACCTAAAACAGATATTACTCTGCCATGCACCGTAAACGTTTGTCTCCAACTTGACTACACAAGCTTTAAGAACCACACAAATGAGAAAAACCAAATCGTAGTTCTGCTTCCTCTGAACATGCATGTCAAATCATATGTATTACTCATATAAAATGTGTCGGTTTTTATCTGTGTGAGAGTTCCTTTTGGACTGTGGAAAAGAGTACGTAGAATAATTCAAACTTGAAATATATTCACTTGGTTTTATATATTTAACACACTCTATCACATACTAGTAATTCACATACATACATATGATATGAACATGATAGCAAAAAATTGATAGCAGATGGCCCTAGAATCAAATATATGATTCTGATACCATTTTAGAATTTGGATTTGATTTTAACTCAATTTTATAAAAACTGATATGTAAGGTGAGGATCGTTCCACTATTGCTTCAAACGATATTTCATCTGAAGTAAGACTCTTAATAGTATCTGGGCTCTTATGTAAGTGTGACGTCAAGAAGGTAGAAGGTCATAGGAAACATGTGAAGTGTTGTTCCAGTAGTAGTAATTATGGAATCTGGAAAAATTTTTTAATGAAAAGAAAGATCTCATTTGACATTAACAATATGCTTTAAGATAAGAATATGCTTTAAAATGAGACATATCTGCATACTGTAATGTAGTACACAAATTAAGGAAGTTCTTTATACTTTGCATCTTCTTGTCTCTTCCTAACCCGCAATCTAAACTCTAAACTATAGCAGAGACATAGAGATATATCATATATGTAAATTTCACCAAATAAAATAACTATCTTCGGGCAGTTTGGTACGGTTTAAAATTTCGAACTAATATACTAAACTGTTGAAATTGTTATAAATTTCTAAAATATTCTTAAATATAATATGTATGAAAATGGTAGAAGATCCTAGAATTATAATAGTTATAAATATGATAGAACAATCTAGAACTATAAGTATATTAAAATGATAGAAGAACCTAGAACTATCATGATACTCATCTATCATGAAAACTCTAGAAAGAACTAATGTAATGTAGATGGTGGTGACTTGAGCCTATAAATAGGCCATTGGTATCTTGTAATTGATCATCCAAGAAATCAATGACATAGTCTTCTTCTAAACAATTTTCTAAAACTATCTTTTATCAACTATCAACTAACCAACTACCGACAGTGGCATCAGAGCTACGTTCGGTCATATATTGGGCGTAGTTATATTACCTACCTAACATTCTAAAATCCTCCAAACTACTACAAAAATTTCCTTTGTACTATAAACCCACTCCGAATTTTTTTTCTAAACTATGGATAACACCACTCATTCATCATCTATTTCTGTCCCTATTTTCAATGGTGAAAATTATGATTTCTGGCGTGTTAAAATGGAAACATTTTTTTCATCTCAAGATTTATGGGACATAGTAAAAGAAGGCTTCACCGTTCCCGCGGACACTTCAGCTCTTAATGCAACTCAAGAAAAAGAGTTGAAGCAAAACAAACAGAAAAATTCAAAGGCGTTGTTCACCTTGCAACAAGCGGTGACTGAAGCAATTTTTCCAAGAATTATGGAAGCTAAGACTGCCAAAAAAGCATGGAACACGCTGCAGGAGGAGTTTCAAGGAACCGATAAGGTACGTGCCATTAAACTTCAATCTCTAAGAAGAGATTTTGAACTATTGAAGATGAAGGAGTCTGAGACAGTTAAAGATTACTATTCTAAAGTTAAAGAAATAGTTAATCAAATGAGAGCTTTTGGGGAAGAAATTCTTGACAAGAAAATCGTTGAAAAAATTTTAATTACTATGCCCCCAAAGTTTGACCCAATCGTGACAACGATTGAAGAAACCAAAGATTTGTCCACTCTATCAGTGACAGAACTTGTGGGCTCTCTTGAAGCATATGAGCAAAGACTGTATAGGCATAAAGAAGATACACTAGAAAATGCCTTCCAGTCAAAGCTAAAATTTCAGCCCCAAAATAAAGAAAGTGGAGGAAAGAAAAATTATGGAGAAACTTCCAGAAGAAGAGAAGTTTCTAGAAATTTCCTTAAAAACAAGCTAGATAAAAATTCTCCATGCAATATATGCAAAAGACTAGGCCACGCAGAGAAAAATTGTTGGTACCGTAATATGCCACAATGCAACCATTGCAAGAAGTTCGGGCACGTAGAGAAAAATTGTCGCAACAAAAATAGGCATCAAGCTAATATCGCAGAGGAGCATAATCAAGAACAATGTTTGTTCTATGCCACTCAAGACTCAAAAGAAAAAGGTGGAAGTTGTATTTGGATAGTGGATGTAGCAACCACATGGCTAAGGATGAGACTATTTTCAAAAGCATTGACGAGTCTGTCAAAGTCAAAGTTCGACTGGGAAATGGAAGTGTGGTTGAATCAAAAGGCAAAGGCACTGTCATGGTGGAGACAAATAAAGGTACACGACTCATCCATGATGTTTTACTAGTTCCCAGCCTAAAAGAAAATCTTATAAGCATTGGCCAAATGATGGAGAGAGGCTACACACTTCACTTTGAAGGAGGTGTATGCAAAATCTTAGACAACCACTACGCCAAAATTGGACAAAGACAGCGCAAAAAAGACAGCGCTTTTTGGACAAAGCGCTGCTATAAGTCTTTAAAAATTTTCGCTTAAAAAAAGCGCTGTAAAAGACAGCCTTTAGAAAGCGCTTTTTAAAAGCGCTGTTAAATTCCCAAAATGGAAGCCACCTTAGAAAGCGCTTTTTATAAAGCGCTGCTATAGGCATTACTTTAGACAACGCTTTTATAAAAGCGCTGTCTAAAGGTTAACCTTAGAAAGTGCTTTTTAAAAGCGCTGTTAAATGACCAAAATGGAAGTCACCTTAGAAAGCGCTTTTTGTAAAGCGCTGCTATAGGCATCACTTTAGACAGCGCTTTTGCAAAAGCGCTGCTATAGGTTTTAAATTCTCCCCACCTTAGAAAGCACTTTCTGAGAAAAACGATGTTATAGGTAGCACTTAAGAAAGCGCTTTTTAAAAGCGCCGTCTAAAGTCATTTATGAATTAAAATATAAAACAATTTCTAATCATTCTCAGACATTTCTTTTCATTTTCTTCTCTCGACCGTTCTTCTCTACTGAAACCCTTGCTATCGTTCTTCTCTACTGAAACCATTACCGTCGTTCATTCGCCATTGTCGTCGTTCATTCGCCATTGCCGTCGTTGTTCGTCATTGTCGTCGTTCACGTATTTCCGTCAGTTTGGTTGTTCATTCGCCATTGCTTTCGTGAAGAAGAAGACGAAACGAAGAAGAGATACGCTTTTCATTCTTGTTTTCATTCTTGTTTTCATTCTTGTTTTCATTCTTGTTTTCATCGTACGATTTTTGTTCTGTTTTCATTCTTGTCACTAGCTAACTTATGTTTTAGTTTCCTTCCTTAATGCGTGAAGTATGAACTGAGTTATGTTCCCTTTAACTTCTTGCCGCAATCTCAATTCTATGTCTTTTTAGGTTCGTAGAAGGTTTCTTAGTTTCGCCCCAATCAAGGTCTTAGATTTTGGTGCTGGGACTGGTTCAGCTTTCTGATAAAAGACTCTTGAGCTTTTTCTGTTAAATGGCTAACTTTGATATTTTAAATTTAGAATTGTTCTAGAATTAATTTGTTGTCTTCCAAATCTGATCACAAAGGGCATTACGAGAAGTTTGGCCAAAATCTTTAGAGAAAGTAAATTTAATTGAACCATCACAGTCAATGCAGCAATTTGTTTTATATTATTTTTTCAAGCATTATGCATGTATGCTCTTTGTGTATGTTTACGTGTATTAATACTAATTGTTTGTGCTCTGTTTTGGTGGGATGAAGTATTATGTGCTGGGAGAGATCCCTCCGTTAAAGGATCGTATTACCATAGTTCGGAGTTCCTGCGTCATACTTCCATTTTGTGTATTATTCAGTTGCATACTTCTGACTTATTTTGTGTGTAGTGTTGATATGGGTAATGACCATAGTTATAAAGTTTTGAGATGTTTATTTTTGAACATGTTTAGAATGACTAATATTGAACATGTTGTTTCTATTTTCATTAGTTGTTGTTTCTATATTCTAGATTAAAAAAAGTATGATAGTTATTGTAATATTGATAGTTATTGTATTGATGGAGTTATGATATATAGAGCCATGAAAGTGGAGTTATGATAGTTATTGTATTGCATGGTCAAAGAAAGTATGATATTTGTCTTTGCATGAGATGTTTATCTTGCTCAATAATTGCTTTGATGATTATCTTTGTGATATGATGATTACTTGTTTAAGTATGCTTGCTGTTAAGTATGTTGCTTGTTTGTGATTACATGTTGCCACTTATCAAGTTATGACTCATAATTGGTCAATTAATGATATTTCATTTTATGATACGTGTACAGGGGGATCTTGGTAATTCTAACCTATCTGGACACTGTGTGGGTCTAAAAGTTGTTTACATCCCTGCAGGTAAATATTTTTTATTTTTGTTTTTGTTTAGTTTAATTAGTATAACTATGGATAAGAAATGGATGTCTTCAAGTCGATTGTCGAAAGAGTACGAGAATGGGGTATCAGAATTCGTTAAGTTTGCTATTGCACACGACAAAGACCCCAGTCGAATGAGATGTCCTTGCTTGGGTTGTTGTTTTGGGAGTCGGGTTGACGCGGTTCAGTTGGCATCGCATTTAATGAGGAGTGGAATTGATAGAAGTTATACATGTTGGAATTTGCATGATGAGAACATTAACGAGAATGTTGAACCGGGGGATAAATCGACCTATGCTTCAAACGACAATGGCACAGATACATACGATTCTGATCGAGTCGAAGAGATTGCAGAAACACTTGAAGAAGATCTTAAGGATTGTCCCAAAATGTTTGAGAGGTTGGTAAGCGATGCAGAGAAACCGTTATATAATGGTTGCACCAAATTCACAAGATTGTCTGCGGTATTAAAGTTGTACAACTTAAAGGCGGGCAATGGATGGTCGGATAAAAGTTTCACAGAGTTATTGGCCCTTATGAAAGATATGCTTCCAGAGGATAATGTTCTTCCCAATCGAACATATGAGGCCAAAAAGATGTTGTGCTCTATTGACATGAGCTATGATAAGATACATGCCTGTCCAAACGATTGCGTTTTGTTTTGAAATGAGTATGCATCGTTAAATGAGTGTCCTAAATGCGGTGTCTCTCGATATAAGGAAAAGTTATCTCCAGCAAAAGTCTTATGGTATTTTCCTATAATTCCGAGATTTAGACGCATGTTTCGTAGTGAGACCGATTCAAGACACTTGACTTGGCATGCAGATGAAAGAATTATTGATGGAAAGTTTTGACATCCGGCAGATTCACCACAGTGGATGAAAATTGATGATGATTATCCTGAATTTGGAAAAGAAGCAAGAAACCTTCGCTTGGCATTATCTACTGATGGAATGAACCCACACGGTCTTCAAAGTATCTCACATAGCACTTGGCCTGTGATCATAATGATTTATAACCTACCTCCATGGCTATGTATGAAGCGTAAGTACATAATGTTATCTATGTTAATTTCTGGGCCTAGACAACCAGGGAATGACATAGACGTATACTTGGCACCCTTAATCGAAGATTTAAAGTTTTTGTGGGAGAACGGTGTGGAGGTTTATGATGGGTATAGGAAAGAAAGTTTCAACTTGAGGGCGATGTTGTTTGGCACAATTAATGATTTTCCAGCATACGGAAACCTATCAGGGTACAGCATAAAAGGTCAATGTGCGTGTCCTATTTGTGAAGATAAAACAGATTGGACGCGATTGGAGTTTGGTCAGAAGAATGTATTTCTCGGTCATCGTAGATTCTTAAATTCTAATCATCACTATCGTGGGTGGAGAAAAGCATTCAATGAAGAGGCAAAACATGGTAGAGCTCCAACTATAGTGACAGGTGATCAAATTTTTGAAAAGGTGAAAGATGTGAGTACTTAGTTTGGAAAGCCGTTTGCACATACACTTGTCAAGAGTGGGTGGAAGAAGAGGTCAATTTTTTTTGAACTGCCATATTGGAAGTCGTTGTATGTAAGACATTTTCTCGATGTTATGCATATTAAAAAAATGTATTTGACAGTGTTATTGGTACGTTACTCAATATACAAGGAAAGTCTAAGGATGGCCTTAAAGCAAGAAAGGACCTGGTAGCGATGGGAATAAGAAATGAATTAGGACCCATGAAGAAAGGAACACGAACATATCTACCACCTGTTGCTTATACTCTATCTAGAAAAGAGAAAAAGGTATTGTGTAAGTTTCTAAGTGCAGTTAAAGTTCCAGAAGGATACTCTTCAGATATTAGAAGACTTGTGTCTATGAAAGACCTCAAGTTAAAGAGTTTAAAGACGCATGACTGCCATGTTATAATGGAACATTTTCTACCAATAGGTATACGTTCTATTCTGCCAGAAAAAGTAAGAAGCGCAATAACTAAATTGTGTTTTTTCTTCAAGTCAATTTGCAGTAAGGTGATCGATCCTGCGATCTTACCAACATTGCAAAAAGAAATAGTAATTACTTTGTGTGATCTTGAAATGATTTTTCCTCCCTCGTTTTTTGACATAATGGTTCATCTAGTTGTTCATCTGGTGAAAGAGACACAATTGTGTGGACCAGCTTATATGAGATGGATGTACCCTGCTGAACGTTATATGAAAATATTAAAAGGGTATGTTAAAAACCGAAGTCGACCAGAGGGTTGTATTGCCGAACGATACATTGTTGAAGAAGCGATTGAGTTTTGTACTGAATATCTGTCCAATGTACAATCAATTGGACTCCCCAAATCTCACATTGTCGAAGAAAAAGAAGGAAAAAAGTTAATTGGAAATGAAGTTGTGACAGTATCAAGGGTCGAACGAGATCAAGTGCATTTGTATGTTCTGCACAATGAGAATGAGGTTGAGCCGTATGTTAAAATGCACAAGGATGTTCTCCGAGATTTAAATCCGAATAGAAATGAGAATTAGATAGTACGAGAGCACAATCGAAGTTTCATACCTTGGTTTAAGGAGCATATTTATTCAAAGTATTATTCAGATCCCGCTTCAATAACAGAAAGGTTGAGATGTTTAGCATATGGTCCAAGTTTGGTTGTGTTTTCTTATAGCGCATACGCAATTAATGGATACACATTTTATACCAAAGAACAAGATGATAAAAGTACTATGCAAAATAGTGGTGTCACCGTGGTAGCTGAAGCAATGCACATTTCAAGTGTGAAAGATTTAAACCCCAAATTTGAAAATCTGTCATATTTTGGGGTTATCGAGCGCATTTGGGTGTTTGATTATGAGAAGTTTCAGATTCCTATATTTCGTTGCAAGTGGGTTGAAAATAATAATGGCGTACGAATGGATAAGTCAGGATTTTTGCAAGTGGATCTTAATAGGGTGGGGTACAAAGATAAGCCTTTTATTCTAGCCTCTCAAGCTAAACAAGTGTTCTATGTCACTGATCCGACAAGTACAAAATGGTCTATAGTGCTTTTATCTAACAAAGTAATTGATGAAAACATTGGAGATCAAGGTGATATTGATGTTGATATTGAATCATTTACTAGAAATGATCAAGATGAAAATATTATAGCGAATGAATCATATACAAGAAATGATCATAATGAGGGTATTTGGATCAATCCAACTGTCCGTGTTGTTAAGAGACGGGTAGAACATATTCCAACCAAGAAAAGAAAGAGACGTTAGTGAAAAAGGTACTAGTTATAAAATTATAGCTTATATCATTCAATAATATTAATTAGTTGTCATGTTATATATAGCTTATATCATTCAATGGATTATGGATTATGGATTTTTATATTTGTCATTTAATTTTTATTTTTTTCTTTCTTACAGGCGAAATGGCTAGTGACCATGACGACACACACGAGACACATGATGAAAATGAAGCTCAGAAGGTATATTAATTTTCACAATGTTGATTATTAGTGATGCTACTTGATAACACAAAACAACTATATATTAATTCTTATTTGTGTCTATGTGTAGTGCCCTCGTCACCGTAATGGCATAGACTGCGGGTATTTCATTTTGAGGTTTATGAGAGAAATCCTTCAAATGGATCGGTTAGAGATTCCTATTACGGTATGCATGGATTTATAACTTAGGATTTATTTTAATATTTATCGGATATGTCATATAATTTATTATTTTTAACTAAATCATGCATATTTTGTTTTGTTATGTAGTACTTTGATGAATACGCATGTTCTCATTACACGAAGGATAAATTGCAAGAACTTAAGGAGGAATTGTGCGAATACCTTATTGGAAAAAAAGTCATATAAGGTATAGGATAATGGGATTATGTGAATGTATAGTTTTGTGAATGGTTTATTTTAAGGGATTGTATAGTTTTGTGAATGGTTTATGTTATTTATGTGATTTTGGAATGTAATTGTATAGTTTTGTGAATGGTTAATGTAAATGACTTGAATTATAATGGAAATGGTTTATGTGGTTTATGTGATTTATGGGATTAGTGGAAATGGTTAATGAACCATACTATAAATTGTTAATGGAAATGTGAAATATACAGGTTTATTGAAATGGCTTGAATTATACAGGTTTCTGCATAAAAAAATGGTTAAAATGGGATTTTTAAAAAAAATCATTAAAATTATACGTAGAGAAAAGACAACGCTTACTAGAAAAAGCGTTGTCTATAGTTCACAACAGAAAGCGCTTTTCCTAAAAAGCGCCCTCTAAAGGCATAGAAAAATTCATAACTAAAATTATAGGCATACATTAGACAGCGCTTTTTATTGAAAAAGCGCCCTCTAAAGGTATAGAAAAATTGATAATTAAAATTATAGGTATACTTTAGACAGCGCTTAAAAAAACGCTGTCTAAAGGGGGCCTTTAGACAGCGCTTTTTGTTGAAAAAGCGCCCTCTAATGTATACTTTAGAGAGCGCTTTTTCGTAAATAAAAAGCGTTGTCTTTACCTACGTCAGCGCTGGCTTAGGCAGCGCTTTTAAGCGCTGTCTAAGGCCTAAAAAAGCGCTGTCTAAAGTCTTGTTTGGCGCAGTGAACAAAAATAAAAGGTCTGAGATAGCCCAAGTGAAGATGAATAAGAGCAATAGAAGTTTCCCGCTAAATTTAAAATATGCAACTACCATTGCCATGAAGGTGCAAGTTGATGATTCATGGCTCTGGCATCGAAGATTTGGCCACTTCAACACACATGCCTTGAAGTTGTTACATGAGAAAAATATGATGAGAGATCTTCCAAGCATAAAGAAGAATAATGAAGTGTGTGAAGGATGTCTCCTTGGTAAGCAACACCGATTTCCGTTCTCAACAAGCAGAGCATGGAGAGCGAAAGATCTATTGGAGCTGATACATACTGACGTCTGTGGACCAATGAGAACGCCATCACACGAGAACAACAGGTACTTCATACTATTCATTGATGACTTCTCTAGAATGACATGGGTCTATTTCCTAAAAGAAAAATCAGAAGTTTTTGGAGTATTCAAAAAGTTCAAGGCCCTTGCTGAAAATCAAAGTGGAAAACGGATAAAAGTACTAAGAAGTGATCGAGGCAAAGAATACACCTCCCGCGAGTTTGACAAATTTTGTGAGGATGAAGGCATTGAGCAACAACTTACGGTCGCATATTCTCCTCAACAAAATGGTGTGTCAGAGAGAAAGAATCGCACAGTTATGGAAATGGCTAGATCGATGCTCAAGGAGAAGGGACTTTCTAACACATTCTGGGCTGAAGCAGTATACACTGCTGTTTACATACTCAACAGATGTCCAACTAAGGCAGTCCAAGATAAGACTCCAATTAAAGCTTGGAACGGAAAGAAGCCATCAGCAAAGCACCTAAGGGTCTTTGGATCTATATGCTATATTCACATTCCAGACGTGAAGAGGCACAAGCTTGAAGACAAGACTATACGAGGTATCTTCCTGGGGTATAACACTATCTCTAAAGGCTACCGTGTCTACAACTTGCAAACAAAAAAACTCATTATCAGTTGAGATGTTGAAGTTGATGAGAATGCTTCTTGAAATTGGGATGAAGAAAAAGTGGAGAAGAACATCCTTATACCAGTTTAACTACCTCAAGAAGAAGCTGAGGAAGAAGACTCATGTGAATCTGCTTCACCTCCACCACAACAAGAAGATTAAGAACTATCATCGCCAGAGTCTAATCCAAGACGAGTAAGATCTTTGGTGGACATATATGAAACCTGTAACTTGGCCATTCTTGAACCTGGAAGCTTTGAAGAAGCGTCAAAGCAGGAAGTATGGGTCAAGGCAATGGAAGAAGAGATAAAGATGATCGAAAAAAACAACACATGGGAGTTAGTAAATCATCCCCTTGAAAAAGATATCATTGGAGTTAAGTGGGTCTATAAGACAAAGCTCAACCCTGATGGCACCATACAGAAACACAAGGCGACACTAGTATCTAAGGGTTACTCACAACAACCTGGGATTGACTACAATGAGACATTTGCACCAGTAGCTCGTCTTGATACCATTAGAGCTCTAATAGCTCTTGCGGCACAAAAAGGATGGAGTATACATCAACTAGATGTCAAATCTTCCTTCCTCTACGGCGTACTTGAAGAAGAGATCTATGTGGAGCAGCCACAAGGATTCATGTCTGAAGGAGAAGAAAGCAAAGTGTTAAGACTAAGAAAGGCACTCTACGGTTTGAAGCAAGCACCTCGAGCATGGTATAGCAGAATCGATCAGTATTTCATGGGTCGAGGATTCAGGAGGAGCAAAAGTGAGCCTACACTTTACATCAAGTCTCAAGGTCAGCACACTCTCTTACTCTCTCTATATGTGGACGATCTTATCTACACGGGAAGTAATACTAAGATGATGATGGAGTTTAAAGAAGACATGATGAAGACCTTTGAGATGACTGACTTTGGTTTGATGAGTTACTTCCTCGGTATAGAGGTAAGTCAGAGAAAAGAAGGAATATTCATCTCGCAAAAGAAATACACAGAAGGCTTACTTAAGAAATTCAAGATGTATGGTTGCAAACCTGTCGCTACTCCACTCATAACAAATGAGAAACTACAGAAGAATGATGGAGCACCAAAAGCTGATGCTTCCATATACAGAAGTCTAGTTGGAAGCCTCCTATATTTGACAGCTACACGGCCAGACATAATGTATGCTACAAGTCTTCTATCAAGATTCATGCAAAGCCCAAGTCAAATACACTTTGGAGCAGGAAAAAGAATTTTGAGGTATCTACAAGGAACAAAAGAATTAGGTATATGGTACACTACCGAAACCAACTCAGGATTACTTGGCTACACCGACAGTGATTGGGCAGGTTCGGTAGATGACATGAAAAGCACCTCTGGCTATGCTTTCTCACTAGGATCAGGAATTTTCTCTTGGGCGTCGAAGAAGCAAGCTACGGTTGCACAATCTACAACAGAAGCAGAGTATGTGGCAGCTGCTGAAGCAACGAGTCAAGCTATATGGCTTCGAAGGATACTTGAAGACATGGGAGAAAAACTGGATGGGCCTACTAAAATCAATTGCGACAACAAATCAGCAATTGCAATAGCGAAAAATCCAGTACATCACAACAGAACAAAACACATAGCAATCAAGTATCACTTTATCAGAGAAGCTGAAGCAACTAAAGAGATCAAACTCGACTACTGCAGAACAGAAGATCAAATTGCTGACATATTCACGAAGGCGTTGCCGAGACCAAGATTTGAAGAGCTACGAGTTATGCTTGGAGTCACAGAAATTTGCATCAAGGAGGAGTGTTGAAATTGCTACAAATTTCTAGAATATTCTTAAATATAATATGTATGAAAATGGTAGAAGATCATAGAATTATAATAGTTATGAATATGGTAGAACAATCTAGAACTATAAGTATATTAAAATGATAGAAGAACCTAGAACTATCATGATACTCATCTATCATGAAAACTCTAGAAAGAACTAATGTAATGTAGAGGGTGGTGACTTGAGCCTATAAATAGGCCATTGGTATCTTGTAATTGATCATCCAAGAAATCAACGACATAGCCTTCTTCTAAACAATTTTTTAAAACTATCTTTTATCAACTATCAACTAACCAACTACCAACATAAACCAATAATTTTGATCTCGTGTAATTATAAATAAATCGAAACAGATCAGTTCAGTTCAATTCGGATGACCTTTTATTATAACTCAATTTAGTTCGGTACGATTTTTTAACTTGAACCGAAAAGTGAATGACCCTAATGGTAATAATAGTATATTAGTTACGTGTGAAAAAGGAGATATGAGGTTTAGAATTCTCTTAAGTAAAAACAACTTTTTGGTGGTGAAATGATATATTTGATGTCTAATACAGATTACAGATGCATTCTAGGAAACATAGCAATCTAGCTTTATTCAAAGTTGGGGACAGCCACACATGTTTCACCTAAAGCTTAGATACTTCATAAAGATTTCAAGTTATCCAATATAAGGAAGAAGTTATGTTCATACAACAAATTTTCAAGCAAACATTCAAATAAAAGAGAGTGCATGTAATTGATTTTATATTGGACAATCATTTAGTTATAACTTGAGACATAAGTCACCGAAAAAATCATTATCATTCCAAATCAAATAAATTTTTTACTACTTTTGCTACTTTTTCCCCATCCTTTTTGGATTTTTGGGGGTTAAGATCTAATGTGAAATCTCTATTAATCTTAAGTAAGACCCCACTTAGCATTAAACAGACCAAAAAGCCTGATCACGGGGCTTTGAATTAGTGTTCATTACTTTTATCATGTTTTCTTTTTCAAACTTCCAAGGTTTGGTGACAAAAAGTTCAAAGTAAGCTTCCAACTATAGCACAGTGAAATACTTTATTGTCATTTGTTGGATATGATTCATGGTTTATGAAATAAATGGAGAGCTCATTTTAGTATATATTTTAGGACTAATCTTGATGAACAAAACTATATAAAAGTCTTTAATCCTGAACTTGAATAATTATAATAGAAAGATATTCTATTAGGTAATGGACCACACTATATATAGCTAGGGTTGGGATGCCTATGTTGTTGTATTATATGATTTTATAAATAAATATTTTATAGTTTGGTTTATAAGCAATTAAATAATTAAGTTATCTTAGGCTAGCTGATCACTAGCTAAATAAAAAGGCATTGAAGGGCTTATGATAGGACATAAATAACTCACTCACACATCATGGACTTTGAAAAAGCTTTGCCAAACCTATTTAACAAATCCTTCTGAATAAATGATTTTAATATACACTATTTTAATTAATGTTGAACAACTTTTATTATTTTAATGAGATGTATAAAATGGAATTTTTTTTAATATAACTTGTTTTTTCAAAAAAAAATACTAAAAAAACCAGTTTTTTAAATTTTTTTCCAAAATGGCATGGTTTGGTAGGGACTAATAAGGGTGACGCCATATGGAATGACGCCTCAGTTAGAGGCCAGGAGCCATCTCATATGGCGCCTCAGGCCATTCAAAAATTCCCTAATTTTTTTCAACATTTTTTAAGGGTGGCGCCATCCCAGATGGCGCCTTAGTTGCTTCCTTTTTTTTTTTTTTTAGTTTATTTTATTTTAAGAATGGAAAATTAAAAAAAAAAACACATTAATTTTTTTGTAATATTTAGTACAATAGTACAATAGTTGGATACAAAAAGAAAATCAATGATTGTGCCTATTTAATCGACCACCGGTCCCACAATCAAGGGCTCTTATTTGACGTCTCTGTCTAGCACCACGAGGTTGTTGAGGCGTGGCTGGTCTCTGTGTTTGTTCAGATGGCCCCGGCGCATCAGACGATGGCCCTAGAGCATGAGACAAATTCTGCAGCATCTGTCCCCAATAGCCGGGGGGGTTACCGCCGACAGCACTTCCATAATCCAGCTGCATGCCCATGTTCATGTAATTTGTATGAGGGGGTTGGGTTGGTTCCATACGGTATGGTTGGCCAAAATGATGCATTGATGGGTGTTGGTATTGATGCAGTGGTTGATGTGGGGTTTGATAGTTGAAAAGAGTGGGGGTTTGTTGGGTGTATGATGATTGTGGTTCTGAGTGGTAGGAAGATGGGGTCATCATTTGTGGGGCGTTCATTTGTGGGGGGTTCATTTGTGGGGGGCTCATTTGTGGGGGGGGCTTTAGTGTGCTTCGGTAGGTTCGAATGACTCGTCAGGGCTATAGTAAGGGTTTTGTTGTTGTGGTGGAGAGGTTGGTGAATGATGTTGGGCATATTGCTGGGAGGAAGACGCACGTTGGCGGGGGTCAACTAGATACGTCGGCTGAGAGAGAAAAGGTTGTGGTGTGGTAACAGACCTAAACCAGCTCATATATAGTTCCGTTGGTCGAGCAGGTTGTACAACGGGGTCTGTTAAGACGAGCTGGTGTCGCATCTCCCACTGGTGACACAACGCTGCTACAAAGTTGGTCCACACACCATCCTTCCACTGCGTGTCGACTCTGCGCAGGTGCCACTTTCCCAAGTTGGTAGGATCCACCGGAATGTCCTGATGCATACCGAATTGTAGTTTCACTCGGTCGCTTTGGTGCATCTCAACAGTTGTGAAACGAATTATTGGTGTTTTTGAAGTCCACACAGCAGCATCATTTGCGTTGGGCTGGTGGTCGAGATCGTCGTAAGGCCTCCAGACAAACTACAAGAAAAAATTATTTAATGAGTAAGTATACAAAATGTTCAAAATATCTATGGATGAAATGTTACAAAAGTTGTAGGAAAATATACGTCGTCAGGGCCAATGTGGTCTAGCAGGTTCCGGGGGTTTCTATCGTAGCTCATTTTCGGAACTGCCCACCTGAAAATGTAGTTAGAAAATGAATTAGTTACACCTGAACATATCAGTATAGGCGCATGGATGTGTATAGTCTTACCTTAATGCGTATGGAAATGTGAAGGGGTTCTGGTTTATTGGAGCTGGTGTTGGCATTCTCGACCAACCCCACGCCTGAAGGAGATAGGCGCAACCATAAAATGTACACGCATTTTTTTTGGAATTTTTGCAGAGTGCATTATACAGATGTGCCAGGACAGCTGAACCTCAACTATATTCGTGCACACTGTTAATGTTAAACAACAACGGGAGATACATAATATTTACAGTGTTTCCAGTGCTCTCTGGAAACAAAAAACGACCGAACAATAGCCACAAATAACATCTAGTTTTTTGTATTATGTGTAAGGGGAGGGAATCCTCGTCTAATACGATGGAGTCATGGTATTCCCTAAGGCGTTTTAAGTTAATACCTTGCCCCCTACACCTACCGTCGGGTGAAGGCTCAGCTTCTTCAATCTCTAGGGGGTGCCCAACAAGTCGAAGCATAATTGGCTATTTATATTTACGGGGCCGTTGACGGCCATGCCATCTATACAGAGGCCCAGTAACATATACACGTCTTATAGGGTGACCGTGCATTCACCAAAAGGAAGGTGAAAGGTATGGGTCTCCGGCCTCCATCTTTCTAGCAAGGCCAGAATGAACTTTGGGTCTACATGGTATGATGGGATTTTAATAACATCTCCAAATCCACATCTTGTTAGATATGGTTCAGTGATAGGGTCGTGAGGGAAGTAAGCGTGCCCACGGCAACGGAACCTTGAAACTTCCTGAACAAAAAAAAAACAAGCAAAATTACTAAGAGAATAAAAGACATCAAGGTTTAATATTGTAAAACAAAATAATACAGGAAAACTTACGAAGTCTTCAATGTTTTCCGACGTTCCTCGGCGGTTGCTTCCCATCGTGAGTAAAGCCATTTTAGTAACTGGTTGTGAGATGCAAAGGTTTGAACAGAAAATAAGAGAAGAATAAGAGATAGTAGTTTGGGATGAGATAAAAATTGTAAATGCTGAGAGGGTTTTTATAATGGTGTAAAGGGGGAGTCACATGAGTATGCATGTGTTCTCTTGCATGCTTCTTAGCCTTTGCAGTCTGCCATGTGTAGGCATGTTTGTGTAGTCATGTCAACAGTGGCCTGAAACAAAAATAATGGAGCAGAGGCATGCGAATGAATAGTATATGCAGTGTATAGGGCTGCAAATTCATCAGTCTAAAGGCATGTGAATGAATAGTAGATGCAGACTATAGGGCTGCAAATTCATCAGTCTAGAGGCATGTGAATGAATAGTAAACGTTTTAAAATTAAAAAAAAATAGTTAACGTTTTAAAATTTTAAAAAAAAAAAGAAAAAAAAATGAGTTTGAACTGAGGCGCCATCTGGGATGGCGACACTCAGTTGGTTTTTTTCCAAATTTTTTTACACCTGAGGCGCCATATGAGATGGCTCCTGGCCTCTAACTGAGGCGCCATCCCATATGGCGCCACCCTTATGAGTCCCAACCAAACCAAGCCATTTTGGAAAATTTTTTGAAAAACTGGTTTTTTTAGTTTTTTTTTTTAAATACAAGTTATATTAAAAAAAATTCTATAAAATGTTACTGTACTTGTGAAATATAATGAGGGTGACTGTATGCATTGATTATATTAAATTAGTGAATAATCCTTCTCTCAATTTTTAGAGTTGGAATATTAATAAATGGATTTCTGGGTCACATGATTAGAAAGAAACAAATTTCTCATACTTTTCCATTGAATATATGGGAGTAGGGGGATAACCCGTTCTTCTTCTTAGATTAGGGGATGGTTTTCTCCCTTTCTATTGTGACCAACCTAATTTCTCCTAAAAGCCTCATGTGGGTAAGCTAGATTAGAAGATAGTCATGGGTCCGATTGAGGCAACCCATGCCACATCCAGATGACCCGAGGTCATACCTGTTAGGTTGAATTGAGAGTAAAATGGCTTATAAAGGGAGAGGTTGAATAGACATTTTTCTAATAAAAAATCTTTCAAAAATGTTTTAAAAAGTGTAGGAATAGAAGTTTTAGAAAATATGCATTATGGTATTTACAACACCTGTTGAGTTCGAGTCCATTATATCTGATTAAGGAGATGGTGGAATGGAAGTGAGCGTGGAGTAGTTCATGCCAGATTTTCTCTAGAAAGGGCGCGAAGTTATCAACGGGTCTCCCACTATACATGAAAGTTGTCCTATCTCTGACAGACGCGGTGTGATGACTTATGCGTTATTGTTGTTGCGATGAGTCAGATCCTCAGGAAGAGCACTCTTTGATGTATTTGGTTTTCTTCTCAACATTGCTTTTTTCTTCCTTAATGTTAGATTCAACCCATGCCATAATTTCAGTCATGGAGACGACGAGCTTTTGGACGAGAAACTCGATGAAATGTCTAATTCTAAAATCATTCTGAAATGCTTTTACTAACATCTTCTGATTGAAACGGGAGAGATACTCTTAGCAACTCAACACCCCCTGACAGATATTTAAAAGGTTGGTTGTCGAAACCTTTAAGTGCTATATTGTTAAAAATTGATGAACCAGTTGGGTCGAGAGGTATTGATAGTTGGTCACCCTGACCAAAAACGGTGGATGTCCTCCAACTTGTTAGACAACAACTTACAATTCAAGGACTCAGAGATACCTATGATTTCCATATAAGTGTTAATGGCAGTGATGTGCTCTTAGAGTCGTTTATCCCATCAAGCTTCACTAGTAATGATGATTTGAAGTTTTCTTACATTGAGGCACCCTAAATATATCCAGAGAGAGGTTGGGGGTACAAGACTTCATCCTCGACAAGGACATCTTCTTGATGTCACTCCTGATGGGTCAGGATGTTCTCATGCAAATCTTGGTTGGAATGACGCAACTCTTCCATAAAAGCACAAATTTATGCTAAGGCCACATTGTTGTCGTTGCTAGTGTTGTTAGCTATTGTAACGCCTCATTGTGTCACCATGCTGAAGAGGATGACTAAGGTGGTTGGAAATCATATGCAAATTTAGTCTAGGTTAGTGTTAAGTGCAGATTTTACTTTAAAATGAACTATCTTTCTTGGCACTTTTTCTACTCAATTCTCATGTTTTCATTGATTTTACTCATGATTGTTGTTGTTCTTCTAAACATTGAGAATATACCTTTGGTGCTTGTAATATTTGTGTTATTGTGTAGGAAAAGGCACTAAATGATCAAAGATGTAAGACACAAGATTGGATCCAAGTTGCCAAAGAACAGAGGAAAACTTCAGCATGTTCACTTTGCGAACTCTGGCGAAGTCCCCAGCGAATGGTCCCAGACTAGGACAGTAGAAAAAGGCACTAAAGTTCGCTTTGCGAATTTGAAGGCGAGTGTTCGCTTTGCGAATAATCCTTCGCATTGCGAACTCATGATGAAATTCTGTGGCGGTTTAACTATGCAGAGGCACCTCAAGGGCCCATTTTCATCATTCGCTATGCGAGTAAAACGTTCGCAGTGCGAACTTGTAAAATCCTGAATGTATTATATATAGATTTTTCACACTTTTGAGAAAGTAGCAAGTTAGATATTATTAGATAGATATTTTTCAGCATAGAAATAAACCTCTCTTCATTTCAAGAATATTGGAGAGATAGAAACTCAAACCCCAAGGGGGAGAAGGTAAGATCTTCAATCTCTTGTTGGGTTTGGATGTAATCTTTTGATACCTTATGTATTTCATCTAATGTATGTTTGTGAATTAGTTTTGATTCTCTATTGTTGATTGCCTTTGATTACTTATTTATGGGTCTTGACAAAACCTATTTCAAATCCTTGATCTTAGATTTTTCATCTATCAATGAACAAACTTTTTACATGGTTTTGTGAGTTGATATTCATTGTATCTTTTGTTGTATTGTGTTGATTAAGTAGCATGAGTAGCATGAGTATGATCAATACGGTATTGCGATGATGCGTTATAATAGTGATGAAGAATGATATTCACATTCATTTGGCCAATTAGTTGAATGCATGTAAAAAAGGATTAATCATATGTATGTATTCTAATCATGGCTTTGTATATGAATTACTCATTAGTTTGATATTGATGTTATAGTAATATATGTTAAGTCTTGATGTCAGAAATGGATGTAGGCTTAACATTCATGTAGGTTTTAAATGTTTTGTATTGATTGGTAATGTGCGAGAGCAATTATTTATCGGTACAAAATCACTCACACATGCGGGATCCGGAAGGATATGTATGTCGTGAGTGATACATGATGATATTAGACGAACAAGTGATTTATGTATAAAATGATTAGAAGAATGCATGTGTTATCAATTGATGAGATCCAATTCCAACAAGGCTCCGTTTATAATTCAGTCTTTATTTTATATTTTCAATCTTTACATTTTCTGCATTTAATTTTGGTTCCTCTTTTAAACCAAAACTTTTGAACCATAAGCTTAGAAACATAGAGACCATCGAATGACATTCTTTCCCTCGCACTGATCCATGTGGATACGACAAAACTGATTTACTTAAATTAGTTTTTGCTTGCTGCTGTATTACAGTTTCAACAAAATGGCGTCGTTGCCGAGGATCGGTGTTTAGATATTGAATCGCATTGCGATAATTTCTATATTTTTGAGCTTTGTACATTTGTTTATATTATATGTATTTGTTTTATTTTATGTTTTCTCTAGTGTGATCAGGAATGATGAGAACTCCTTCTAGATTGGTTGCTATTTGTATAAAAGTATTCAATGAAGCTTCGACCGAGTCTGGATGGTGAGATTTGAATGTATGCGAGGTAAATTGTACCGCTTCATAGAATGTTAGAATGATTTAAGAATTTTGTGCTTTGTGCAAATGTGTATTTTTGTTTCATGTTACAACTTATTTGAATGCTTGTCTTACTTAGGTCCAAAAGCCACAAATTGTCAGAAACCTCTATTGTTACTATATGCTAGGATGACTGATAACTTTGTTTAATTCGTTTGATTCATGCTTTATCTTTTGATTATTGTGATTTTGTGGAAGCATTAGAAATGATCAAGGCATTTGTTTATATTGAGCACAACCGTATCCGAAAGTACCTTACCCGTGTGTAGAGAGAATTCGTTAACCCCTTTGAGCCTAAATAATTTAGATCTCATTTTAGTGATGAACTTGGTTTATGTACATAATTTGAAAGTGTAGTTCATCATTCAATTTTGTGAGGTTCTAAAAATTTCTTCTTGAACCTTTGAACTTTGTTTTAATTTGATTTCATTGCCTTAAAAAGCAAGGAACATTCACTTGAGGTTTGGTTGAATTCAAGTTGGGGAGAATGAAAAAAGAAGAATGGTAGGTTGCTATAAACTTTTGAAAAATTTCAAACAAGCATGAAAAGAAAAAGTGTGAATATGAATGTGAAAAACAAAAGAAAAAGAATGCTTGTTTGAATAAGAAAAATAGAGAATGAAATAATTGTGCATAAGGAAGTTTGAGAAGGTTTGTGGTAAAGGAATGAAAATGGCGAATGAAGCTGTGATGTGTAAATACCATGTATAATGAATGTTTCTTTTTGCATCGGCAATTTCGATTCAATGGCCTTTAGAAATGTCCCTTTATTGTTAACCCGACCAAGCTACAACCTTTGAAGCCCTTAGTGATCTTTTTGCTTCCATGTTTTCATTTTTGATTGTTAGATGTTGTATGAATTAGATTGTTATTAGCATTGTTTGTTAGGTGAGTGAAATTGCCCCGCGGTTGCAAACACGTTAATTTCTTCATTCTTATTCTGAAGAGGAATGTTAGAGTGATTCAAGTATGAAAATTTAGTTGTTCTTTGAACCATTCCATGATATTTGTTTAAGAACTTAATTCTTTGTCATTGTTCGATTCTATTGAGTGGTGAACGTTGCTTGTGCGCATTTTCATGCTTGACTTTGGTTGAATCTTATGCTTGAGCAAATCCTCTTATTTTCATGAGGGGCATACTTTGCTTGAGGACAAGCAAAAATATAGTTGGGGTGAGTTGTTAAGTGTAGATTTTACCTTAAAATGAACTATCTTTCTTGGCACTTTTTCTACTCAATTCTCATGTTTTCATTGATTTTACTCATGATTGTTGTTGTTCTTCTAAACATTGAGAATATACCTTTGGTGCTTGTAATATGTGTGTTATTATGCAGGAAAATGCACTAAATAATCAAAGATGTAAGACACAAGATTGAATCCAAGTTGCCAAAGAACAGAGGAAAACTTCAGCATGTTCACTTTGCGAACTTGCAAGCGAAGGTTCGCTTTGCGAACTCTGGCGAAGTCCCCAGCGAACGGTCCCAGGCTTGGACAGTAGAAAAAGGCACTAAAGTTCGCTTTGCGAACTTGAAGGCAAGTGTTCGCTTTGCGAATAATCCTTTGCATTGATAACTCATGAAGAAATTATGTGGCGGTCTAACTATGCAGAGGCACCTCAAGTGCCCATTTTCATCATTCGCTTTGCGAGTAAAACGTTCGCAGTGCGAACTTGTAAAATCCTGAATGTATTATATATAGATTTTTCACACTTTTGAGAAAGTAGCAAGTTAGATATTATTAGATAGATATTTTCAGCATAGAAATAGATCTCTCTTCATTTCAAGAATATTGGAGAGATAGATACTCAAACCCCAAGGGGGAGAAGGTAAGATCTTCAATCACTTGTTGGGTTTGGATGTAATCTTTTGATACCTTGTGTATTTCATCTAATGTATGTTTGTGAATTAGTTTTGATTCTCTATTGTTGATGGTCTTTGATTGCTTATTTGCGAGTCTTGACAAAACCTATTTCAAATCCTTGATCTTAGATTTTTCATCTATCAATGAATAAACTTTTGACATGGTTTTGTGAGTTGATATTCATTGTATCTTATGTTGTATTGTGTTGATTAAGTAGCATGAGTAGGATCGATACGGTATTGCGATGATGCGTGATAATAGTGATGAAAAATGATATTCACATTCATTTGGCCAATTAGTTGAATGCATGTAAAAGAAGATTAATCATATGTACGTATTCTAATCATTGCTTTGTATATGAACTACTCATTAGTTTGACATTGATGTTATAGTAATATCTGTTGAGTCTTGATGTCAGAAATGGATGTAGGCTTAACATTCATGTAGGTTTTAAATGCTTTGTATTGATTGGTAATGTGCGAGAGCAATTATTGATCGGTACAAAATCACACACACTTGCGGGGACCGAGAGGATATGTATGTCGTGAGTGATACATGATGATATTAGACGAACAAGTGATTTATGTATAAAATGATTAGAAGAACGCATGTGTTATCAATTGATGAGATCCAATTCCAACAAGGCTCCGTTTATAATTCAGTCTTTATTTTATATTTTCAGTCTTTACATTTTCTGCATTTAATTTTGGTTCCTCTTTTAAACCAAAACTTTTGAACTATAAGCTTAGAAACATAGAGACCGTCGAATGGCATTCTTTCCCTCGCACTTATCCCTGTGAATACGACAAAATTGGGTTACTTAAATTAGTTTTTGCTTGCTGCTGTATTACAGTTTCAACAGTTAGTTTTGTACTTGTGAAATAAAATGAGGGTGACCGTGCTCACATGTGTGATCGCAAGTGTGTATGCTCAGATTATCTAAAACTAGTGAATCATCCTCCTTCCAATCCTTGGGTTTGGGATATTAATAGATTGATCTCTAGACCAAATAATAGGAAATAAATTATTTTCCCTTATTTTCTCATTGAATACGTGGGAGTAAGGGGATGATTGGTTCCTCCTCCTAGATTTAGGGGATAGTTTCTCCCTTTCTGGTGTGACCAAACTGATTTCTCTAAAGTACCATATCCATCACGTGCGGGTAAGACAAATTAGACAATAGTCATAGGTCTGGGTCGGACGACTCAAACCATTGTCAGATGACCCAATATCGTACTCCCCAGATTCTTCCAATGGTCTTTTACAACATAAATTTTTGAAATCGAAAGATCCAATACAATAATCTCAATCCAGCTATAAATATATTTTAATAAGAAAAATTTCCAACAAAAATGATTATCTTTAATGAACTTGTTCAAAAAAGCAAGACTTTCATACATTATAATCAATGTCAAGCACATAGCACTACATAGTATAATTATAAAATAATTCTCCATGTGGTTTAATCAAGTTGTTGTATATTAAAATTGTAACCTTCTAACTGCCTCCAAAAAAATTAACAAACACATAGAGAAGCCAATCAAGATCCAAGTATATGGGGGAATTTTAAAAATGAAAAAGAAAGGAAAGAAAGAAATTAATAATCATAGTCTTAGTCAGATTCCAACTCTAACAATGTCTCTTTATATCTTGTTGTGGTATATTGCTGACCAATAGTAAAATCTATAGCACACAAAAGACAAATACCTTTAAAGGGAAGTTTATGAAAGTCATTATCACCTAAAAACAAACAGTTCATAATACACTGAACATGATACATGGCTGAACTATAATTAATTCTCACCAACCACAGAGAATCGTTACACTAAAATGTCAAGAAGCTTCAAAGAAGGAACATATAAGCTTTTTCTAACTACTAAAGTTTTGAATTATTTATCATTATAGTTTTGAAATGAACCATACTTTTTGTTCTACGACAAATAAAACCAAAACTTATACCAATAAGTTTCACTTTCGAGCAAAAGGTAAAACCCAATGCATCCAACCCCTCATGATAATTAAAGTAAGCATAAAATATTCTCTCTTTAATTAACTTCCCTTGTGGAAACCAATTCCACCTGTTTCCAACTACAATATATAAAGCTAATATTATGGTTATGGTTAAGCCTAGGCAATATTATTCACCTTTGTTAAA
The DNA here is from genome assembly GCA_022829125.1 of Lathyrus tuberosus. Classification (NCBI taxonomy): domain Eukaryota; kingdom Viridiplantae; phylum Streptophyta; class Magnoliopsida; order Fabales; family Fabaceae; genus Lathyrus; species Lathyrus tuberosus. The sequence continues at coordinate 208,538 of JALAZF010000227.1, forward strand.
TTTTTCAATTAAAGTGGCAAATTGTTCTTTTGGATTTGACAATTTTGTAACAAGATCTTGATATATAATGGGTGACAAAAGCACGGACCGTGTTATCTTACTTCTATTATATATATATATATATATATATATATATATATATATATATATATATATATATATATATATATATATATGGTTATGCTAATGCACACCCATGAATGTGTGTATTAGCAACATACACCTTAGTGTATTTTTGTGTGGGACCCACCAATTTTGAGTGGGACCCACATTAGAAAAATGAAGAGAAAAAAATAAAAAAATAGATGTAATATATTTTTGTGTGGGACCCGCCAATTTTGGGTGTACGTTAGCATTTCCCATATATATATATATATATATATATATATATATATATATATATAAACCATCCCTGGATGGAATTCTAGATATTAACCACCCACTTCCACAAGGGAGGAGAAGGGATGACTTAGTTTGCTCCATCCTAAGTCCTTGAGAGGCTGTAAATACACCAAGATTGCGATATCGTAGGAGGACAATCTCTAACATACAGAGAAAAACCATCATATCGAGCCTCTCATATCATTTCATGTGAGCTGGCTCTAACCCCCAACAAACGCTAAGCCTCTGATAACCTAATCTATTTGGGGTTGTTACAATCATTGTAATTTTATCTAGTACAATTAGTGTCACTGTAGGGCCCTTGGTAAAACTGACACGGGCAACCGTTGTTATACCCAACCGGAGTTTTATTTTACCCTCACCCCACACCACAATGAATAGGAAGATGACTACTCCAGCTATTGAAGAATCAGATAACGAAGGAAGTGTCATGGCGGAGATGCGTGCCGCTATGGACAATCTCTAGCGTCACAACCATGCTTTAGAAGACAACATTCACTATATCCAACCACACTAACAGGGAGTTAATACGGTGGACAAATTGGTGGCCTTGAACCCACAGCCTCTATCGAACGCGATATGGGAGGCGCATGTCCCCAAAAACTTCAAACCACTATCGTTGGCTAAGTTCGATGGATTCAACGAGCCATACAGGCATATGGCCTCCATCAACACACTAAATATCATTGTAGGAGGATTTTCCATTGGTAGAGAAATTAGCCCCGTCTCCAAAAGATATACACGCCAGGTCCTAACAGTCGACAATCCTCTGGCTAGTCATCGGACACCGGGCATCATGGGATCTGTGGGAAATATAACCTTTTACAAGGAGGAATGCTGAAAATCGTTTTTGGGATGGGGGAAAATGCTAAGCTAATGAAGAAGGATCGCCACCAGGAAGCAACAACCATAATAATGAACCTTATTTAGTCTAGCTCATTTTAAGCTTAAGCATGATATTTGTTTTACTCTTGCTTGTATGGATAATGATGTTTCAGTGAGGGTACTTTTTTCCTGTGCTGTTAGGCCGACACATGTTTTTAGTGAGTCCCTAAGTTAATTTATGTATGTGTTTGAATTATTGATGTCTTACGTGTAGATCATCTTGATTCTAGAAAATGAATCAAGGCCTTCCGTCAAGGAGATTACATGTTGGATCTCTGTGTAGGAATCCTTGTTGCCCCTCGAGGCGGTTACATGAAGGATCCTCATATAGGAATCCTTGCCTCCTTGAGGTGATTACATGTTAGATCCTCACGTAGGAATCCTTATCGACCTCGAGGCAATTACATGTTGGATCCCCACGTAGGAATCCTTGTCGCCCCTCGAGGTGATTATATGTTAGATTCTTATGTAGGAATCCTTGTCGCCCCTCGAGGCGATTATCTGTTAGATCCTCACGTAGGAATCCTTTCCTCTCATCGATGCAATTATATGTTGGATCCTCATGTAAAAATCCTTGTTGCACCTCGAGGCGATAAAATACAGGATCCTAATGTAGAAATCCTTACCACCCCTCGAGGAGATTGCATGTTAAATACTCTTGGCATCCTTTGGCGATCTCGATACAAATTTTCAGCATAATAGGCCAATACATCCCTTGTCGAAAGAAAATCCATTTCATCTTGTGGCCTACTCGATGAGCCCCACACGCCCCACTGTGGACATTTGACAGAGCTAAGTAAGCCTCAACCTCACTAAGGCATTTGAGTAAAACTCCCTCAGGCGTCTTTTTAAATAATTCATTTCCCATAAGAGTATAACTTAAGGAACGATACCTGATCCTCCGCTCTACAGATGTTGTTGGATTCTCTAAGTATTATACTATTGGTTTTCTCCAATCTGCATCTGTCAGGTTATCGATAGCAATATCTCGAAGTTCTCTTCATCTGTATAGACCAACTTTGTTGTTTCCAAATCTATTGGAGACAACCTGGTTGCCATCACTTTTCCTCGAACTTCGATCACAGCTTCCAACTTTTCCTTTAAAATTTTGTATCTAGAAACAATTTGAGCCAAGTCATTGGCCTCATGGTTCTTAAGTCGAGGAATGTGTCTAATATTCACCATTTAAAACTTTCGTAATAGTCGATTTGCTATCACAGTGTACATTATTAGATTTTCTTTGACACATTTATATTCCTTCGTCATCTGTTTTACTACCAACTCAAAATCACCAATTATTTTGACTCTAGTTGCCCCTAACTCCAACAAAATTTCAAGGCCGGCTATCAAAGCCTCATAATCAGCCTTATTGTTCGAGCAAGGACCTTCGATCCTATACTTGAATCTTGTTGGAATTTTATTAGGAGAGATAATCAATATTCCAATACTTGTTCCATCATTGTGACTAGAACCATCGAAATATAATTTCCAAGGCTCAAGTTCTAGATAGTTTTGGGAACTTTCGACTTTGGAGTTGTCGACTATAAAGTCCACGACCACTTGTCCCTTCATGGCCTTTAAAGGTACATAAGTTAGGGAGTATTCTGTTAAGGCAAGTGCCCATTTTCCAATTCGACTGTGCAAGGTTGGCTTAGATAGCATATGCTTAATGATATCAAAATGAGACGAAACATACACATCAACATGCTTTATATAATGTTTTAACTTGGTACAAGAAAAATACAGACACATACATAATTTTTCAATCATACTATATCTAGTTTCTGCGTCATTGAGGATTCGACTACGATAATAAATGGCTCTTTCGATGTCATTTTCATCATTTTCAGCAAGCATGCTCCCTATAGTTACATCAGACGCAAAAATGTACAACCTCATACTTTTACTTCTACAAGGAGGCGACAGATTTGGAGGATGAACAAGATACTCTTTGATTTTGTCGAAAGCTTCCTGCTGCATTTCCCCCATTTGAAACCTTTCTTCTTCAGTCGAAGTAAAGGAGAAAAGTCCTGAGTCTTTCCACTCAAGTTTGAGATAAACCTCCTTAGGAAGTTGATCTTTCCTAGCAACGACTGCAACTCCTTCTTTGTTGATGGTGCTTTCGCCTCCATAACTGTCTTGGTCTTATTTTGATTGATTTGATCCCCTTTTTGTGGACCACAAACCTACACACAGAACACACATTTAAGAGGATTCATCTTTAGACCATGCTTCCCTATCCGTTTGAATGATTGTCGAAGGTGATCTATGTGATTTTTTCCTGACACAGATTTGACAACTATATCTTCAATATAAATTTGCATAAATGTTTCTATGAAATCATGAAAAATGGAGCTCATTGCTCTTTGATAGGTTGCCCAAGCATTTTTCAAGCCAAAAGGCATCACCACCCATTCGTATGTGCCTAAGGCCCCAGGACATTGAAATGTCATTTTCGGCACATCTTTCTCAGCAATGAATATTTGATTGTATCCAAAATATCCTTCGAGCATACTAAGATACTCATAGCATGCGGAGGAATCAACAAGCATCTCTGCCACATGCATTGGATATTCGTCATTTAGGGTCGCAACGTTCAGATCTCTGAAGTCAATGCAGACCCTCAAAGTCCAATTATTTTAATGACATGAACTATATTAGCAATCCAGTCGACATAGCTTATTGTACGGATGAACTTACATTTGAAGAGCCTTTCGACTTCTTGATTGATCTACGATAAAATTTCTGGCGCAAATCTCCTTGGAGTCTGTTTAATTAGCTTTCTTCCAGGCTTGATAGACAACTTCAGTTCTACCAATTCTCTACTCAATCTAGGCATCTTGTCATAATCCCAAACAAAGCAGTCTTTGTACTCCTTCAGAAGTTGGATCACTTTGATTTTGAGTTTTGGGCCAAGGTTGGTGCTTATATACGTTGGTCTTTTAACTATTCTTTCCCCTAAGTCGATTTCCTCTAGGGGATCCTGCGCTAGCATTTTTATGTTGGGTGCCAGCGGGTCCCTTTTGAATCCCAAAGGCTTATCATCATAGATGACATCGAGCCTCTGGCTTGGCACCTCGTCTTGAAATTTATCGGGTGGCTTTAGTTTGAAATCTATCCCAGGATATTCAAGGTGCACATCAGTTTTGTTGGCTTCGACAACCATATATTTAACTTCGGCCTCTAAGGTTGCCTTTAGTCTGTTTTCGGCTGTATAAGTCGAAATATTTTGCAATATCTTAGACTCAGACATAGTCACCATCTTCGTCTCCCTAACTTGGTGGCTGGAGGCCTGACGTCCCTTAGAATTCAAGGTCTTCTCCCACGACCTCAATGTCACACTGAAAACCATAGGTTGGATGTAAATGAAGGGAGTAAAATGTTATATTAGTAGGCGCAAATAAAAAACCAGCAAGACTGCATGAAGTAATGTTTGCCAGATTTTTTTCGAAATGACGCGTATCCACGTGATTAACCTCAGCCATAAAATAGCTCTGATCCACATCAATGTTTTCAACTATACCATCATTCCTCCATATAGATATTCTTTGATGGAGCGAAGAGGGTATTGTCCCGATGTCGTGTATCCACTCACGACCCAAAAGCAAGTTGTAATTAGCCTTTGATGCAATAACCATAAACATGGTTGGACTGGTGATAGTACCAACTGTTAAATCCACCTGGATTACTCCCAAGGTGTGACCAATCTTGCCTTCGTAATTCAACAACACCATGTTATGAGGTTCGAGGTCTGTGTCAAAGTTTTGAATTTTTTTTAACATAAAGTATGGCATCAGGTTTACTACCGCACCACCATCTACCAGAATCTTATTGATTCCTACATTCTCCACCTTTCCTCAGATGAAAAGAGGTTTCAGATGATTCTTCATTGCTTTATCAGGTCTTTCGAAGAAAGTATTCTGTTCCTCGACACAACCAGTGTTCATTATATAGTAACATACGGGCATATATTTGGCCATTTCTGCCTCAGTAATTCCTCGGACTCTTCGACCTCCGTGACTTGGTCATATTCCATATGCATCACGGAGACCACGTTACAGTTGATGTCCAAAGAGGGCTCCGACCCTGTGTCGAAGTTATCTGTTATCATATCATCATCCGCCGTTGGTAGTTCTGATTTGTCTTCAGACTCTTCCTTTCGAGCAGGGAAAAGCTTCCTCCCTACTGGCTTTTTCTCTTCGCCTCTATCCTTCTTTGGAGGCTAGTTGGTGATAGACTCCGTCATCCCTTTCTCATTGGCTTCTCTTTCTGCTTTCCTCCTCCTATGTTTCCTTCACCACTGAGACCTTGACATGGATTCTTACCCTTGTAATTCTCAGATTCATAAGTTTTCTATTTTGACACTTGGAACTCCCTTCGATAGGCTATTGAGGAGCCTCGACCCACTTCAAAACTCTGTCATCTCTCTTGGCCTCGCTCTCTCTTCTCAGCAGGCTTCAACCATCTTCCTCTGGAAGCGTCAACAGTTGGTTTAAAAGTAGATGACATGTTAGCATGGAGGCTTAGACCTCCTTGTTCCTGCCTTCGAGGGACTCCCATTTTTTTTAAGGTGTAGTGATTACGGGTATCTTTCCAATTTCTTCTGCGACTAGCCACTCGAACTCTTTCTATGTTCTCTGAAGCCTTTTTTTCAAAGACAGAACTGCACCTAGGGCACAACATCACTTCAGACTTCTTTGGCTGGCAGCGGTGGAGGAACTCCACTAAGCTTTCGTCATTCTTTGGGTAAGCCACCTTCACTTACTTTTCGCTTCGTTGGGTGTTTTCCTCGTCAGCCTCCATCTTAGTCTCTTTGCTCACTTCGACCATGTTAACTTCCAGACTGGTGCCATCAGTGATCTCCAACTTTTGCAATTTGATTCAAAGGCCCTTAGTAGCCTCAGTTATGTTGGTTTCCTGATTGAAACCCTCAGTGGTTTCAATCATAGTGATGCTCTTGTCATGACCTTCAGACACTTCGACCATGTTGACAATGGCAGGCTTAGTGTAATGGGTATCCGCCACCTGGAGAGGGTCTGAATCAATCTTCATATGGGACTTAGCTTTATCTCCAAACTTCAGTCTCCCATCCTTAATCGCACTCAGCACTAGATCCCTGAAAAGAAAACAATGTGAGGTTTTGTGGCCCAAAAAATTGTGATATTTACAAAAATCTCGTTTCTTTCGTTGTTCTAACGAAGGTATATTAGCGCCAGGAGGCACTATCATTTGGCCATCTTTGACTAGTAAGTCAAAATTTTTGTCACATTTGATGACGTCAAAAGTATATGTTTTCTTAGGGAATTTTTCGTTCTTTTCTGGTTCGACGGGATTTTTCTCATTCGAAGGTGCAAGAACTTTGCATGAATAGGGTGACCCTTTTAATTCGGCCAAGTCGATTTCGCTTTCTTCAAAACTTAAAGGGTCATTATATGTTTCTTAATCATCTTAATCAACAAGGTATGTCGACTGGATTGATAATATAGTTCCCTTCATTAAAAAGAATGGGACTTTGAGGGTCTCCATTGACTTCAGAGATCTGAATGTTGCGACCCCAAAGGACGAATATCTGATTCCTGTGGCAGAGATGCTTGTTGATTTCGCCGTAGGTGATGTGTGTTATCCGCAAGTATACAAAGTATGCCAGAGTAATATAAAAGATTATCGATCCCACAAAGATAATGTCAATCTATCAGTTTCTATTGTTACGGCGTTCTACTTAAGGAGAAATCAAAAGGTTTGGAAAGTGCACAGAATGTAAATAATAACGATTAAATAAATTCAGAGAAGTAACACTGGAATGTAATTCACATCGATCAAACAGTACTCCTATTGTTTCTAAATAAAATCACTTACGGGGCAATATTTTCTTCCTTGAAAAAGAGTTAATTAAAAGGAACTGCCGCGTTAGCATAATCAGAACCAGACTTTATCGTTAATCTGTACCAGCCGCTCATGCTGCGCCGCTCGCGTATTGCGTTAAAGTAGAAAATCCTTTTTTTATGTAATCACCTCTTTAGCTTAGTTGAAAAGTACTTTTGATTGAAAACTTTAATTTAAAAGGGTCTCCGGCATATGCTCGGACAACCGGATCCTAAACCTATAAACGCGTCCAAAAATAGTTTCAAAATATCCTTCTAATAATTTTAAACTTTCCTAATTGATTAACAAAATGCTTTCACTGTTTTTCTAATAAAAAACTAACCAATTTTTATCTTAAGTGTCGAACGACTTTTGATCTTACCCGACTTAATCACGGTCCTACTTTCATAGTAACCGATCAAATTAACCACATAAAAATTGTATTAAAGTCAAGACAGCCCCAAAAGTGTTCCTATGGATACAACATATGGAATACCGTCGAATCGACGGTCCTCACATTCCAGCACTAAAGATTTAGATGGACATGGTTACGGTAAACAACATAGCATATGATTGATAATCAGGATAAGACATTTTTGGGTAATAAAGTGCTAAGTGTGCAATTGGGTTTCGAAATTAAACAACGAGAATGATACGATCAAAGTATAGTTTTGAAAATAGGTCTTTTGCGATAACAAGATAAAGCGAGTAAACAATTGTGCGATAAAATAAACAAAGTAAGACGGTGCGAGGAAATTAAATAAATTAAAGCGATGCGAGGAAAATAAACGAAATTAAAGCGATGCGATAAAGTAAATAAAGTAAAAGCGATGCGAGAAAATAAAATAAAGTAAATGTGAAATTATATTAAAACCTGTTCCAATCGGAAACTTGAATCTGGTACAACTGGAAAGTAAATGGCGGCAAGATTAAAACTCTAAATCTACGATGCTCCAAACTCGATTACAACCACGTTACGATAACTTTTCGGTGTGAAGAATTACCGTTTTACAAATGTGAAATATATGCCTAAGCTGCAACTATGTTTGGATGCCCCAAAATGTGAAATCTAAGTCCTATTTATAGTGGTACTAGTCCTTGGAAACCAAGTAACTTCTTCAGGATTTGTGTGCAAGAAAAATGGAGTAGTGGGCTGGATTCTCCAACTCCCATTTGACTTTTCCGTTTTTACAAGGGATGGCGAATGCCATGTCCCCCACGACGACCGCCATCTTCACAAAAAGTGAAGACTTGGTTTTCTTAGCCGTTGGGGCGTGGGACACCTCAACCATATCATAGCTACCTCCATGGCGAATGCCATGCTGGACGCCGTGAGTCTAAATTACACATTTTTCTCCGTTTTCATCTGTTTTGCTTCGTTTCTTCATGTACGGCTCTTATTCGACCAATACCCGAGACATAAACATAATATGACATAATAATACGAAAACATGATAAAAAGACACTAAATAACATATGAATCGGGTCAAAATATACGATACATTTTCGTGTTATCAGTAGGCTATGAGTATCTTAGTATACTCGACGGATATTCTGGACACAATCAAATATTCATTGCCGAGAAAGATGTGTCGAAAACGACATTTAGATGTCCCGGGGCCTTAGGCACCTACGAATGGGTGGTGATGCCTTTTGGCTTGAAAAATGCTGGGGCAACCTATCAAAGAGCAATAAACTCCATTTTTCATGATTTCATAGAAACATTTATGCAAATTTATATTGACGATATAATTGTCATGTCTGTGTCAGGAAAAAATCACATAGATCACCTTCGACAATCATTCAAAAGGATGAGGAAGCATGGTCTGAAGATGAATCCTCTCAAATGTGTGTTATGTGTGCAGGCCGGGGATTTTCTAGGCTTTGTGGTCCAGAAAAAGGGGATTAAAATCAATTAAAATAAGACCAAGGCAATTATGGAGGCGAAAACACCATCAACAAAGAAGAAACTGCAGTCGTTGCTGGGAAAGATCAACTTCCTAAGGAGGTTTATCTCAAACTTGAGTGGCAAGACTCAAGCCTTTTCTCCTCTACTTTGACTGAAGAAGGAAGGTTTCTAATTGGGGCAAACGCAGCAGGAAGCTTTCGACAAAATCAAAAAGTATCTTGTTCATCCTTTAATTCTGTCGCCTCCTTGTAGAAGTAAAAGTATGAGGTTATACATTTCTGCGTCTGATGTAACTATAGGGAGCATGCTTGCTCAAGAAGATGAAAATGGAATCGAAAGAGCCATTTATTATCTTAGTCGAGTCCTTAATGATGCAGAAACTAGATATAGTATGATTGAAAAATTGTGTCTATGTCTGTATTTTTCTTGTACCAAGTTAAAACATTATATAAAGCCTGTTGATGTGTATGTTTCATCTCATTTTGATACCATTAAGCATATGCTATCTAAGCCAATCGTGCACAGTCGAATTGGAAAATGGGCACTTGCCTTAAAAGAATACTCCCTAACTTATGTGTCTTTAAAGTCCATGAAGAGACAAGTGGTCGCAGACTTTATAGTCGACCACTCCATAGTCGAAAGTTCCCATAACTATCTAAAACTTGAGCCATGGAAATTATATTTCGATGGTTATAGTCACAAATATGGAACATGTATTAGAATATTGATTATCTCTCCTAATAAAATTTCAACAAGATTCAAGTATAGGATCGAAGGTCTTTGTTCGAACAATGAGGACAAATCGAAGAGCTGCAAGCTAAGATTCAAAAGGCTAAAGAGCGCCAAGAGGAAATTCAGAAGCTTGATCACAAAGAACTCGACAACGAAATTCAGGTAGGGGTAGATCATGTCGAATTGACCCAAGCTTTAGAAAAGGAAATTGACATTCTCAACTCTAACAAGTCGGTGATCGACCACCGCTTGTCGCTTTCGAAGATGAAGCATGAACGCATGAAGGTTGCTCTCCCTTTTTAGTTATCTTGCTTACTTATGTTGTAATTGTTTCCTACTCCTCAATGGGTGTGCCAATTTGTTTACCGTCAAAATTGGTAAACAAGCTTTAGTCTTCCAAATTCTATAATTTTGGTTACTTGCAGGATCAACTAGATTGATCCTAGGACATGTGCTTTTACTTTCTTCGAGTTTTATTATTTATGAACATTTCGACAATGTTATTTCAATTTGTTAAAGGTAATGTTACAGTTCGCAAAGAAATGCAAAAATGTAAACTGCAATGTAAATGACTTTAAAGTAAATTTACAGCAAATGTAATTGACAAAATCTTAGGATCAATCTACATTGCACTCAGGAACTTGTTTCTTAACACACACAGATACTTTGAGTAATATTTGAGTGTTTGTACAAGATTGAACACACGAATCCTAATTACAAAGATTCCTATTTATACTAAATTGAAAATAACGGTAACAAACGATCTCTTCTCCAGAAGATGCCACGTTTTCGATTGCATGCACTTCGCTATCTACAGCTTTCCACGTGTCTTCTCAAGAAACAAATAAGGCCAAAAAATAGTTATTAGCCTTATTTTGAATTACGCTTGTCGAACGCAACTCCAAGTGAACTTCGTCAAACTAAAGTTTGAACCAGAAAATATTTCTAAGTCCTAGATCAAAATCTTCCTCTATGCAAAGAGTCTTCTTCGACTAAGTTCTCACTAGCCTTTCGTCGAAATCAACACATTCTTTTTCAGAATATCTCTTTTAACTCCACTGGTTTATTTCAAATATTCATGAGCGTCGAAATCCCAGCCAACAACAATCCAAACCCATTAAGATAAATATTGAAATCAAAGATAACATCGATAAAGATTTGTAAAAGAGATTGTATACAACAACCATGATCAATAAATATACATATAATCAAGGTAAACTTACAAACAAAACCCCAATAATAGAGGGTACAAAGAGAAGAGAGAAGATGAACAAGAATCTCTCGGTTTGTCAACGCCGATTGAAGCAAATCCAACTCTGGATCATCAAGATATACACTTTAATGTTATTTCTAAGCCTCTCTATCCAAAGGAATGTTTTGATGGAGTTGGGTGTAAAAATCCACAAAACCATAACCCTAGCAATGTTTTACAAATGAATGTATAAAATTTCAAAACCGGGAGCTTGCTAAGCGTGTGCAGAGTAGGCTAAGCAAGCTCAGAAAAACAAAGAAAAAACAAAATTTGTTTTCACCATAAATTGAGAACCGTAACTAAGATTGACGCGCGGTCAGAAGCGTTGGAAAACTTATTCAATGCTCTATATTATAATGACTAAATATTATTGCTTAAATACTTACAAAAATGAGATAAAAACAATCAAACTCAATAATATTTACACGAACCAACAAAAACTACACTAAAATACTAAACAATTACTTATTCACACTAAAGTTGAGGTTATTGCTAGAAAAACTAATTAATCAAGCCAATAAGTGTCAACTATTCACACTCAAAAACACCAAAATTTGGCACTTATCAGAAGTAAAATTCAAACTACGAAGGCCTATACGTTGTAAAGGAAGCCTTCTCTGGAGGAGTTCTAATTCTTACAACTATGGATGGCGAAGAGTTTTCACTCCCAGTGAACTCTGATGCAGTCAAGAGATACCATGCCTAAGAAAAAAGACAGTCCGCTAAGTCAAAAACCTGAAAGGGCGAGTTAGAAAAAAGGGCATCCTTGTGAACTGAAAACCCAAAAGAGTGGTCCAAACAAAAATTATGGATAAAAAATGCGCCAGCTCGCTAAATCAAAAACCCGATAGGGGGATTTAGACAAAAAAAAAGCATTCCGGTGGATTGAAAACTAGAAAGAGCAATCCAGGAAAAAGTTAGAGATTTTAAAGGCGAAGATACTACACTAGGCAAAACTGATCAACAAAGAAGAACCAGAAGCAGGAAGGATTAATCCAATTGCTTTATTCAGAAGCAAGGTTCCATGGACTCATGATTATAAGGAAAGTAGTGGTTTTTGTGATCCAAATTGCCATTTTTCGATTGTCCCCTTTGTAATATTCTATATGGAGCTACACCTTTGTGTGCTACCACTGCATGAATAAAATTCAAAAATTCTTGTAAAAAAATTGTCATCCGTGTTTTCTTTGTTTTTCTTCTTTTGCAAAATGTCATTTATTTTTTATGCTATATTTTTGAAGCTAATGAATAATAAACTAATTGAAATCACACAAACGTCTTAACATTTGAAATGATTAAAGGAAAATTGATGGTTTTTCAAAAGATCACAAAGTCGTAAAGCACTCTCGGATTACTGTAGAAGGAATCTCCATGGACACAACCCATAAACTTTTCACAGGGATCAATAACTTAGTACATGACCAATAAACTTGACAGTAGCGCCTCAAAAGCATCTATGTATAGCAAAATTTGACAGAGTTTCATGTGTCGGGAAACTAAAACTCCAATACGAATTGATGCATACCACTGTAAGTTATAAGAGTGCCTAAGAGGGGGGTGAATTAGGTAATTAGACAATTATCCCGATTTTTGACGGTTTTTAATTTTTACTTTCCTAAGGATTTCTAAGCGATGAAATGCGGTAAAAGCGGAAAGTAAAGAGCACCGGGAAGTATACTGGTTCCCCTCACAGGTCGAGAGTAGTCCAGTCCCCTTTCAACTTGAAAGAGATTTCACTATAATGTTAGATCCTAGAACAAGACAATCCTAGTCTTTTCTAAAACAAGACTCTAACACACCAAGAACAATCCTCTTGGATTTTACAAATTTAAAGTCCAACCGAGAATCAACCTCTCACAAATGGACCTCTTGTATCCACAATCCGGATAACAAGGAATACAACTTCACAATCTAGTTTTTAACAATCCTAAAAACAAGATGTGACAATAATGTATAATTTTGAATTTTTTTATGTAAGAATTTTGATAATAACAACAATCTAACAAAGTTGTTCTTCCCTTTTCCTGTAACAATATGAATTAGCAAAATATATCTTAAGTGCTCAAAGAGAAACTTTTATCTGATGTGAAAGTTTTTGCCGAGAAAAAAGAGTTTCTTGTTTTTAACAGATATTGAACACTTTGAAATTTTTCAGGAAAAGAAGTAATTTTAGAATTTGAAAATTATGCTATTTATAATGATCATGCACCTCTTGATTTTTCAAAAGCAATTGTTGAAGAAAATTTATGAACAATTGCCATGGTTTAGAAAATATTTAAGATGAAAAGAGGTGACATAAAAAATGCAATGTTTCATTAAAAATTCAAAAATAAGTAGCGTGCAAAAATATGTAAAAAAAGAATGGATAATCGATTATTATCTTTTAAAAAAAATAGTATGCTAATCGATTATCTTTCCTTATATAAACAAATGTTAATCGATTATGTCAAAGAAAGAAAAAAATTTCTTCTTCCAGAAGCAAGGTTAATTGATTAACCAATCAATTAGCCTTAGGAAGGATGCAATTTAATCGATTAATCAAGATAAGCATGTCTTATAAAAAAACTAAATTAGAAAATGACATACTCAAGGATCGAAACAACAACACTTTAACATGTCCACTCAACCACTTGGATAAATTTTTACTTCATGCAAACATTGAAAAATGATGAAATAATGCATAAAATATTTTTGTTTAAATATTTTTTATTTTGAGCATATAAGATTATTTCAATAATGCATATTGTACCTTAGCTTAGCGATGATTAAATTCATATGCCCATGTTTGATGATCGATCCTTTGATTCTTTCTTGCTAAGATATTTTACTTGTTTTGATATACATTCCATGTTAAATCTTTTCCTTCTTATTTAAATTTGTCTTCATCAAAACATATTCAATAAGAGACTTGCATTCACAACCACTTTCACAATAACCTATAATAAGGCAGCCACCTTCATAGATCCACCAACTTCAACCTCCCTGAAATTGTTTTATGTTTCTAGAAAAACAATTGTTGTAATGCATTTCTACACTAAATAATTTTACACTTAAGTATAATCATTAAGTTTAAAACTTTAATATTATTAAATGACATTAAATATGATAAGAAAAGTCACTAGAATAAGTGAGTCTCTCTCACTCCACACATATATTTGTCTTACTCTTGCCCACAAGTGATCTCTTGAAAGTTAGAAACGACTCTTGTCTATTATTTTCTCAACAAATACTCTCTCTATCACCTTCATTCATTGTATTAAGAAAGCAACCTGCAGAGTAAATATCAAGCTTAATTATTGGATGAATTATGAAAGATAATGGCACTTAATTCAACTAATAATATTTTATTACTCTCATCCAATAAAACTGAATATTTCAAAATTGCACTTCAACAGATAATAAATAATTAATCCTTATGTAATTGGTCCCACCTTCTATCAATTCTTATAGTCAAGTAGTAGCATATATTTAAGGCAACAACAAACCGTGTCGAAGGGTTAAAGAAGTGTTATTGTGATAATGTTTCACGTTCTTTGAGAGGCATAAAGATCTTATAAATCTATTGAGGGAACAATGGAATCAATATTTCAGTCTTCATATGAGATTCTCTTTCTTGTCAAATATCTAAGATTCTTTTTCTTGCATTGCATGGTTAATGTTATTGAAACATATTAGTACGTGACAAGGAGCACAAACAATTAGTTTATTTTCCAATTCTATTCATCAAGCATCTCCAATCACCGATAACGCATTAATTCCATTCCAATTTTTTGACAAAATTAATTGATTAACATCCTCAACTCACCGCGTATGAAATATATATATATATATATATATATATATATATATATATATATATATATATATATATATATATATATATATATATGTCAATTTTATTTTTACCCATACTTTCCTTTACGAGTAAAACTATATTTTTTTCATTCCTAGCATTCTGTCATTGCTCAACAAGAGATAGTGCTTCATGTGTTAATATCATGTAATTCTGACAATTATTCTGACAATTTTGTTACTTTATATTATTATTTTATATAAACAGGAGAATTTGTTTTCTTTTTATTCTTAGACCGTGGTAATAGTTAATAAAAATTCATACAAACAGTTGCAAATATTCGAGTTTGAACTTAAATGATGGTCTTTATCAAGTTTGGCTCAAATAATAGAGGCTTTGTTATAATTTTAAAATCTGATACTTAATCAAAATTTAGAGTCCTGTTATAAGGATTATACAATACTCTTCTATCAGCAACATTAGTTTGATTCATCAATAAAAGTAATTAGAATAAAATTTAAAGTATGCACTTCTTGTAAAGATTTGAATATTTATAAGTGTAAGAACTCACACATTTATTACCTTAACATTTTAGATGAGTGCGTGGAGTGTTTCTCATAAAGATGTGTTGCTGTTAAAGAAAAACCCTAAAGCATAAAATGCTCCCTCATGTTGACCTCCCTCCTCCCGATTTATAGCTCCAACAGTAGTATCAGAGTCTGGTTCGAGTGAAGAGACCAACTTATTTATATCGAAATTTCCTACTGGGTAGGAGGTGTCCCATTGAAAAGTGTCAACGGTGGTACAAGTGTATGTGAATAAAAGGGTTTCCATTTGAGGGGAAGCATTGTGGATAGACTCACACTTTAGGAGGAATGTTGAAAAAGAATTACTAGTGTAAGTAGTGTGAGGAAGTCTTGCTGGAACAAATTTGTTTCTACAACTATCCTTTAGTTTTGAGGATAACAAGGTATAAAAAAACAATTTTGTTCTCTAATAGTTTGATGAGTGTGCAGACTCTGAACAAGCGTAAAGCGAAGTAAAGCTAAATATGATCAAGTCAGAAGCCGAGTAAATATGACTCTGATCAAACCAAGATGCTAGACAAAGCTGATCAAATTAGACTCTAATCTCTGGTCTTAGAGAGACTCTGGACTCTAATAAAATAGATTCTGAACATTGGACATTATTTGCATCTAAACCTAAGAGATCACTTGAAGAAGTTCTGAAGTTAAAGTCAACTCTGGTTTTCACTAGTCAATACTTCTGAAGAAGGCGTTTCTAATTCATTCAAGCCTTATTTACTCATTAGACTCTGAAGTCTATTATTAAGACTCTGTACTCTAAACATGCGTTAAATCTCTCATCTGCAAAGACAATGTTCTAGAGTGTTAAAATAGATGAATAGTCCTTGCAAACATTACAAAGTAAGCTTCGAATCAAAAAGACTGTACTGCAAACGACTATAAAAGATTTTCTCTGCTTTACCCTTTATTTACAACTAAATATACCCACTTTACAACAATAATGTACTTTTTCCAACTCCATCCTCCAATGGTCTGATATCTCATTTATAAAAAGAGGTTAAAAGATTTGTGAAATATAATGACAATGATGTATGATTAAAAGAAGAACAAGGAGAGATAGAAAGCTTTTGCCCAGAGTTTGAAGAAAATTCATGATGAAAAAGATTCAACAAAGAAAATCATCATCAAGAAAGAAGAAAATAGAAGAAACACTTTGAGCTTTATTTCAAATATTTTCTAGTGCAAAATATGAATTTCATTGTGTGTATTATGTTTAGTAAGAAGCATCTTTGTAAACACAATCAACTTGATTTACAATTGTAAATTTCCTTGAGAGATTAGTTTTAGTGAGAATTCTCAAGAAGTCGTTGACGGTTAGTCTTTGAGTTGTGTTTCCTTGAAAGACTAAGGTTTATTCAGAATTCTCAACAAGTCTTAGACAATTTATCTTTAAGTTGTATAATCAGTTTGATTATTGGATTAAGTCCTTATGGAGAAGACAACATCACTTAGGCGGGTGTATTGGAAGTAGTTTCGTTAACAGCGAACCAGGATAAAAATACTTGTGTTCTTTATCTTTGTCTCATCTTTGTTGTTTGAGTTATTGCATGACAAAAGGTTTTAAATATGGAAACTCAATTCAAACTCTCCTTTCTTGTATTTATTGAACCTTCAAGTCCCACATTGGTTAGGAATATGGAGATTTGAGCATTTATAAGTGGGAGAACTCTCAAACCTATCACTGTTGAAGCGTAATACAACAGCAAGCAAAAACTAATTTAAGTAACCCAGTTTTGTCGTATCCACAGGGATCAGTACGAGGGAAAGAATTGCCGTTTAACGGTCTCTACATTTCTAAGCTTATGGTTCAAAAGTTTTGGTTTAAAATAGGAATCAAAATTAAATGCAGAAAATGTAAAGACTGAAAATATAAAATAAAAACCGAATTATAAACGGAGCCTTGTTGGGATTGAATCTCATCAATTGATAACACATGCATTCTTCAGATTATTTTATACATAAATCACTTGTTCGTCTAATATCATCATGTATCACTCACGACATACATATCCTCTTGGTCCCCGCATGTGTGAGTGATTTTGTACCGATCAATAATTGCTCTCGCACATTACCAATCAATACAAAGTATTTAAAACCTACATGAATGTTAAGCCTATATCCATTTCTGGCATCTAGATCCAACAGATATTACTATAACATCCATATCAAACTAATGAGTAATTCATATACAAAGTCATGATCAAAATACGTACATATGATTCCTCCTTTTTACATGCATTCAACTAATTTATCCCATGGATGTGAACAAAGTTATTCATCAATATTCTCACGCACCCTCACGATACTGTTCGTCAAGCGTCATCGCGATCTCTATTGCATTAATTACTAGAAGCTATTCAAACTAATAATCAACACAATGGTAAAAAGCTAAGATGCAAATGAATATCAACTCGTAAAACCATGTCAAAACTTACTCATTGATAGATGAAAATCTAAGATCAAGGATTTGAAATAGGTTTTTTCAAGACACACAAATAAGCAATCAAAAACCATCAACAATTGAGAATCAAAACTAGTTCACAAACATAGATTAGAAGAAATACATAAGGTATCAAAAGATTACATCCAAACCCAACAAGAGATTGAAGATCTTACCTTCTCCCCCTTGGGGTTTAGGTTTCTATCTCTAAAATATTCTTGAAATGAAGAAAGATCAAGTTCTATGCTAAAAAATATCTATCTAATAATATCTAACTTGCTACTTTCTCAAAAGTGTGAAAAATATATATATAATACATTCAGGATTTTACAAGTTCGCACTGCGAACGTTTTACTCGTAAAGCGAATGATGAAAATGGGCACCTGAGGTGCCTCTGCATAGTTAAACCGCCACAGAATTTCTTTATGAGTTCGCAATGCGAAGGATTATTCGCAAAGCGAACACTCGCCTTCAAGTTCACAAAGCGAACTTTAGTGCCTTTTTCTACTGTCCAAGTCTGGGACCATTTGTTGGGGACTTCGCCAGAGTTCGCAAAGCTAACCTTCGTTAGCTAGTTCGCAAAGCGAACTTCTTGAAGTTTTCCTCTGTTCTTTGGCAACTTGTATCATTTCTTGTGTCTTACAGCTTTGATAAATTTATGCATTTTTCTGCACAATAACACACATATTACAAGCACCAAAGGTATATTCTCAATGTTTGAAGAACAACAACAATCATGAGTAAAATCAATGAAAACATGAGAATTGAGTAGAAAAAGTGCCAAGAAAAATGGTTCATTTTTAGGTAAAATATGCACCTAACATCACCTTAAGGTTTTGAATGAGTGTGTGATGTGTCTCTCACAAAGGTGTGTTGCTCTTAAAGAAAAGTCCCAAAGTGTAAAATGTTCTCTCGTGTTGACCCCCCTCTGATTTGTGGCCCTAACACTGCTAGCAAACAAACATAAATGGTATATATGTTAATGTCATGTCAAACTTTATTATGTCCTGATAACTTTTATTAAAAGGGACATTTGCCAAAACATGTTGAGCTTTAAAGAAATAATGTCCTTACTAGTAAAATTATTAAGATCAAAATCTAGAATCATATGACTAAAGACACCTAAATCTCTGTCAAAATCAATCAACTATTATAGGTAAAAAAAAAAGTCACCCTCCATTTAAGGTCCCTAAAAATGATCTATAAATATTAATATTTATAGATCATTTTTTACTCATATTAATTTGATTTTTATTAAATAATCGCTGTGATATATATATATATATATATATATGATCCGGGGTATACGAACAGGTCCACGTAAGCTTGTCGTCAGAAGGCAAGGTGCTCGGCTTGTGAATGAGGAGAGGATGGGGTGTACCTGCAAGGCACTCCGACGCTCAAGTAAGAAAGGGTCAGAGAAAAGGGGGCAAGTACAAAGTGTATTCTTAGGGTAAAAAAATGATACCTGACCCTCTCAAGCGAGAGGGTTTATATAGAGCCCCCAGCGTGTGGCCAACGGTCCTATTTTCGGGGCGAAATAACCGTTTTCCCTAAAGAATAGGTAACTGCCCAAACTAGCCATTATGCCGGGCAGAGTGCCAGAAACTAGCTGTTGTGTCGGGCAAAGCCGCAGTTCTGGGCACCTGTCCCTTGCTGTTCGGGCAGCGAGGAAGCCGTGCGTAACGGGCATAAAAGCCGGGGAGGACGTTGTGTTCCTTGCCCGGTTTGAGGGGCAGAAATGTCGTTATTTCCCCTCTGTGGATTGGGCTTAGGCAATTTGGGCCGCTCTGGAGCAGAGGCGGATTGGGCCAATTCTTGCCATTGGTCCAGTCCAGAACAGGAGCCCCCCAAGTCATTGCTCCCAAGCATGGGAGCGATGACTTAAGGATTGTCCGTCGCTCAGGGGAGCTAGCGCGTAGATGAGGGTGATCGTCTCGAGGTGCTCGTGGCCCTCTGTGTCCGTGATGTTCGTGGTCGTGACCCTATTACCCGGTATTCGGGGAGACGAAGTGTCTGACAGAATGGGAAACGTTGGGCCGCCACGTGTGCATCGAGCCCTGTGCAGCAGTTAATAGGTAATTATGGCTAATGGGCAGTCATCATTGCCTACGGGCGCGTGTGTGCACGTGCCCCTCAGTATAAAAGGGGGAAGGTTGTCCCATTTTGCACTTTTTCCCTTCTGATTTCTCTTCGTCGTCACCAGCGTTCTTGCCCGTCGCCGTCTTCAGAGCAACCGACCACCGTGCCAAGTTTCGAGCAGTCTCCCTATTCTACTCAAATCAAGTAAGTTTTCTGATTTCCAGCTTATTTTACTTTCTCTTGTTGTTAGTGGTAGATTGCATGCGGCTAGGGTTAGTTTTAGGTGACAAAATGGGTAGGTTTCCAGCAGGTGTTGGTGGTGGACGGTGGTTCTGCCCTTCTACTGCTTCAAGCACCTCGCCGGATTAGGTAGTGCGTTTGTTGAGCGTGGTGGTCCACGTCGTGGTTGCGAGTCGTGACCACCATGCCTTATCATCTTCTGATGGAATGGTGAATTTTTCGGTAGAACATTTCCAGATTCCGGTGGAGTCTTGCAGTTTCTGGTGGGGCTTCAAACAGAATCTGGGCACGAGCGCGGGGAGGTTCTTCGTAGGAAGATGGTATGTCTCGGGCATCTCCTCGCGGGGAGATTTTTCGTTTGATGTTAGGGCTTAGGCCGGGGACGTTATCCTTAGCCTTCTGCGCGCCCTTTCACTTGACTTAGCGGTGGAAGGGTGGATTTGATTTCCTGTCGAATTCACTATCTTTCTCTACTTTTTCAGGTGATCGTAATGGCGATGGAGCCAGAGAGAGAAGTTATCCCCGTCACTTCCGAGGAGGAAACTGTCTCCGATGAGAATAGCGGCGCAACGACCTCGAGTTCTGCGTCTTCGAGTTCGATGGAATCGAGCTCCTCAAGCGAAGTTGGAGAGGAAGAGGATATGGATGTCATGGAGGAGGATGTGGAAGGGTTCTGCCCAGAGAAGTGGGAGGTGGCCGAGCCTTCCGAACATATTTCCACGTTTGCCAGATCTGTGGCGGACGCTTTTACGGAGGTGGGCCCACCGGGGGATTGGAGAGTGCATTTTCCCACCGTGGACGAGCGGGTCTGCTCGGAGTTCGGGGACCGCTTCATGATGTATGAGTACTCTTTCAAGGAGTTGGGGCTGAGGCTGCCCTTCACTGACTTCCAGCGGTCGGTATTTGAGCATCTCAAGCTGGCGCCCTCGCAACTCCACCCCAATTCGCTGGCCTTTATACGGGCATTTGAGTTGGTGTGCGAGCACCTCACACTGGGAACCACTCTCCCTCTGTTTTTTGCTATTTTCCATCTTCAACGGCAGCTGGCGGGGAAGAAGTACAGATGGGTTTCCTTGAAGCAGCCCAAGAAGTTGTTTAAGCCGTTCTCGGAGTTAATCCGAATGTTCAAGGGACGGTACTTCATCGTTGAGCCAGTGTCTGAAGCTGCCCAGGACAGCACGTATGTCTGGGAGATAGAGGTGGATGAGAACGGAGAGGAATTGCTCAACGAGGAGGGGAAGTATATCGGGGAGAGGTTGTACAAGTTCCCGATCCGCTGGACACCCGACCACTTCTCAAAGAAGCCCAGTGCCTACGTCTTTGAGCCGAGCGCGCTACGCGGGCAGGATGCCGTGTCTTATGAGACGCTGGTGAAGTG
The DNA here is from genome assembly GCA_022829125.1 of Lathyrus tuberosus. Classification (NCBI taxonomy): domain Eukaryota; kingdom Viridiplantae; phylum Streptophyta; class Magnoliopsida; order Fabales; family Fabaceae; genus Lathyrus; species Lathyrus tuberosus. Next base: position 230,100 of record JALAZF010000227.1, read on the forward strand.
GGTCAACTCCTTCCAGGTCGCGAGCTGCTGGACGAGCAAGGGTAACCCTATCTTCGAGGAGGATGGTAGCCAGAGGGTTAAGCGCAGGTTTATCAACGTGAAGGCACTGCTGGAGTGCAAGACTCCCGCGGATGCTGAGAAGCTGCTCGGTAGTCATAGTTACCTAGGTTTTGTTTGTGTTATTTCCTTTCCCCGTAACTAACGTGCTTGTTTTCATTTGTGCAGGTGAGATGCCTCAAGCTCGTGATCGTGTGGTGAGGAACGCCATGGCGAGGGGTAAGGCTGGAGCGGCTCTCCCTAAGACCCGGACTGCTGCTGCTGGTACTCGTGCTCCTTCCCTCGTTCAAACTGCTCTGGGGACCTCTTCTATGCCCTCTCCTAGTCCACGGGACTCTCCGTTGCCTTTGACTGGGCGGGCGAAGCGGCCACGGACGTTAGATGCTGTGGACCTGACTCGGGCACCTGAGAAGGGGAAATTTGAGCTCCCCCCGTGCATCCTCGACATGAGATTTTTTTAGGGCAACACCCTGGTCGTTCCTCGGGCAGAGTCTCTTAGCTTGGAGGGCATGGACCGGTCGAGCAAGAGGGCGCTGGTGGCCCAGGATGCTTCTGCCCTGGTGAGGATGCTGGAAATGGCGGCCGTTTACGCGGAAGGGGATACTGCGCTTGAGGCTGAACTTACTGCTGCCCGGGCTTCTGAGGCGGCCTTGAAGGAGGAGATCAAGGGTGCCCGTGAGGCTAGGAAGAAAGCCGAAGTAGAGACGACCAAGCTGAAGGAGGGGATCATCAAGCTGAAGGCGGAGAAAAAGGCTGCCGAGGATATGAACAAAGAGCTGATGGCGGCCAGTGCCCCGGGTGCTGATGAGCCGGATAAGATAAGAGTGTTGAAAACTAGGACTGAGCTGGTCACCAGCATCCTGCAGGCCGAGGATGACGGTATCGCTGTGGCAGTGGAGTCTTTCGAGAGTGTCGTGGCCCAGTTGCGGGTGGTGAACCCCGAGCTTGAGCTTTCGACCGAGGGTATCCACTACCTTGTGCGAGTGGAGGATGGTCGCATCGTCTTGCCCGCAGGCCTTATTCTTGATACCCCCGAAGTTCAGATCGAGGACCAGCCCATGGAGGAGCAGGGACATGAGCCCGCGTCGATCGAGCATGCCGAAGAATGAGGAGTTCTGTTATTCTGATGTTGTTGTATTTTGTCCGGCCTTTGTGCCGTTGATTTACTTGTAACTTTATTTGATTTGGGGGGGCGTGGCCCCCTTTTTTATGTAATACACACAATTTTTGGCCCTTGTGGCCTTTTTATTTAATGCTCGGTTAATGTTATTTATATAATTTTCGTTGTACTTTACATTATTGTTGTACTTTACATTAGTTGTGCATGTGTGACTGCCCGTCGGAGGGTGTGTCTGTTAGTGGAGCTTTCTTTTGAAAGATAGCTTGTTGTGTGTGAATTCGCCAGTGCCGAGAACTGGTCGAATAGCCGGGGAAGGTCCTGGCGAGGTTGCGGATCTCAGGTCGCGATCGAGGCCTGAGGTCGCGGCGTGAACGTCCCATCGCGAGCTGGGGTTCTGACAATCATGGTACTAGGGCGAAGGCGGTGCTCGGTTGAGGACCACCGATGAGCAGAGTTCCGGCTCATTTATTTGAGCGGGATTCTGCTTTGTAGGTGTGCGTCGTGTGTACCTGGACGAGCACGATGACCGTTAGGCGGTTCTTTGATGCGAGGAAGCCTATGGTTACTTCAGCTGTAGTATTGCTTTAGTTTCTCAGCGTTCCATGGTCGAGGGAGCGCATCCCCGTTAAGGTTTTCGAGGAAGTACGCACCATTTCCCGTTTTGGCACGGACTTTGTATGGTCCTTCCCAGTTGATGCGTTTGTATTCGCAAGTGCACGAATCGCGTCAGAGTAATATAAAAAGTTATCGTATCCACAGAGACCAAATGCCGATCTAACGATTTCAGTTTGTTACAGTGCTTATCTAAGGCAGTTTAATTCAGGGTTTACTAATGCAGAGGAACATAAATAAAAGTAAATGACGAGGTAATAAAATTCAGACAAAACAATAGGCTTGAATGTAATTCTCATAACCGATAATATTTCTATATTCATCAACAGGACTACTTACGGGCAATATCTTATATTTTAAGAAAAGAATTCAATTTAACAGGAACTGTCGCTTTCGCGTAGTCAGAACCAAGTTTACCCTCTAAACTAACCCCTTTATTGTCACTTATAAAAAGGCGCGCATTGCGTTAGAGTCATGGAAAACTTACTTTTAAGAAATGTAAATTCTAAACTAAACAGAAAAGTATTTTGACCTGAAATCTCTAAACTAAAGAGGTTCAAAATGAACCAGATTCTAATCCCACTAACGCGTCCGAAAATAATTTTAAAATCTCTTTTCTAAAGTGTTAAAAATCCCTACTCAACTGAGCAAAGCGCTTTCGCTGTATTTGATCAGTTGAGAACTAAACAAGTTCACAAATGGTTGGACGACTTTCGATCTTACCCAACATTGCTTTTAAGTACAGAAAACTTGTGTTAAAGATTAAAACAGCCCTTAAGTATTTCTATTAACATATAGACGTGTTACGGTGATTATGGTCTTTACATTCTTACCTATCTAAAACTTAACCAGCCATGGTAGTTATAACAGTCATATTAATTCATATCATGTATGGAATTAAGTCTTTTGAAAAGTAAAGTTTTGAAAAGTAAGGCAAGACAATAAATAAACAAAATAAAGCAAGCGCAAGAGATAAATGAAAGTAAATGCGATTAAAATAAAACCTGCTCCAAAGCGGAGTCTTTAAATCTGGTACAATGTACGGAAAAGAAAATGCTGGCAGGATTACTTCTACCAAAGTGATCCAACTTGATTACAGACACTCCAAGACTTGATTACAAACTCGATCACACACAGTGCAATAACTCCTCGATGTGAGAAGATTACCGCTTTACAAGAGTGAAATTTATGCCTAGGATGAAGTAAACTAAGATTGGATGATCCTAAAATTCGAGTCCTGAGAGTATTTATAGGCAAAGTTGGCATGGTGCAAAGACAAAAGTGACCTTGGCTTGAAAATGGGCGGGAACTGATTTTTGCCTTGTCGCGCCCGCGACAGGCCTACCGCGCCTGCGACAAGAAGAAAACGGCAAAGGTCGTGGGAACGTGGCAGTTGAGCAGTGGAGATCATGGGACACATCGTCGCCTACCCTGGGGCGTCCGCGACAAGAGAAGCGACAAGAGTAAATTGCTTTCAAACTTGAATTCTTGCTCATTTTGCACCCTTTTTCGTCTGGGACCTCGATTTATTGAAAAGCTGAAAACAAAGGGAAACATAACAATAACAAAGCAAAAATAATAGAAAAACAACTAATATGCATGTGAAATCAGAGTCGAAAATACAGTATAATTTAGTGTCATCAAATTCTCCCACACTTAGACCTTTGTTTGTCCTCAAGCAAAACATTTAAAGCTCATAGAAAAATTAGTGTCGATCGATGATTTTTGGGCGAAAAGTCCGAAAAATACGGACATAAACTTCACTCCTATACCAATCAACCCATTATATCCCACAATACCTAGGCCTTCCTTTTCCATCTCTTTTGAGTCCTTTTCATTCAAGCGCAATCACATTAAGCCCGTTTTCCGCACATGCTTCATGGTAGAGTGACCTGTTAGTGATTCTGATCTTTTCATACCGGATTTCTGGCACAAGGAACTGTGTAAAATCCTTTTATTCCTCTCAAGTGCAGTTGTGGGGGATCGGATCGTAATCTGCCCTACCGAGTTCAGCGCCAGATACCTCTGAACCAACTGAAATGAGCAAGCTAAACATCTTATTACTTTTTTCTTTTTCTTCTTTTCATTTTTTTTCTTCTTTTTTTTTTCATCATTTTTTTTATATGTACTCAGATCAGTCACTTATAATCGTCGGTCTCCTACTTAGAACATGTTTAGGCTGGAGCTGATTGCTGAAATAAACTACTAAGGATGATTTTGAAATGAAATTAGGGCCATGGTACATGGGGTTTCAGGTGTGATTCTTATATTTACGAAGTTCATGGTGTAAGGACGATACTGATGTTTCGAAGGTTCTCCCAAGTCACCGCATCCTAACCCGAACCTGTCTTAAAGCCCAAAAAATTTTCAGAACAACACCTTTTTTTCTAGAAAAAAATTTTATTATTATTTTTTTTTGTGGGGCTAAAAATGTGGGAAAAAAATGAAGGTGGACCAAAAAATATACTTATACTAATGACTCTTCAAACACATGCATTTTCTAAAACAGAAACAAAAGTAGATAACTGAAGGAAAATAAAAATAAACTACTAAAACGACGGAAATAAAAACGATAAAATCTACTCCCACACTTAAATCAAACATTGTCCCCAATGTTTCGAAGTAAGCTAAGGAGAAAGGAACCTGGCAAAACTAGTGAGGACCGCTGGTGCCCTTGCCGCCCTGTGCTGGATGCTCGGAACGACGGAATCTGCTACGGTGACGGTCTCGCTGGTCCATCCTAGCCTGCAATTCTGTCTGAGCAGCTTTCACCTCATGAAGGTTACCTAAGATGGAGCCCTGAGTGGCCTCCATAAGCTGAAAGTGCTGATGGTTATATTGCTGCTGACGGGACTACTCAGTGGTGATCGCAAGCAGAGTACGGGAGATGGTCTCGTAAGATTGGTCCGCTCTCCACCGCGACTCTTGCATAAAGCTCATCTGGTCCGCCATCTGTTGCTGAATGGAAGAGAGCAGGTCTTCATGCCGTGCTTCTCTAGCCATATGGTCTCGCCACATCTCCTCCGTAATATAAAATCCGGGAGCAGCTCCTGCAAAAGTGTTAGTAGAAGAAGGTGCGGTGTATGATTGTGTAGGACGAGGGGGGACACACGCTCTCTATGGTCATACTCATCATCTGTGTCGGGCCCCTCATTGTCATGGACATTAGGAGGAATTGGACCTAGAAAAGGTGGGGCAGTAAGGTCATAGGTCCAGTTCCTCTCGAATCGTACATCTGTACGTCTACTGCACGGCATAACAATTGATTCGACGGCTACCCCGTGAATCATCAACTCATAACCACCAGCCCTCCTCGATCGGCACAATTTCATGTCTTTCAGAAATTTTAAATTAATTGTGCGAGGGGGAAGTGGTTCTAAAGTAGCTATCTCATCATTCAAATTTAGTGCCCGAGCAATAGACGTAATCAATCCGCCAAAAACTATCGGTCCACTCTTATTTACCGTTAAGCACATGTGGGCGATCATAAATGGAATCGGATTGATTCTTACATTTGTGAGGCATCCTTGCAAGAACAAAAGTTCTTTGCTATTAACTTTGTTTTGATTCTCCCGGCCAAAAATAGAGCATGCCAAAAGATATCTGAAAATTCTTATGGTCGGGTTATGATGGTCGAGGCGAGTATTCCCTTAAAGGAATCAACAATAGTATCTGACAACCTGCGCCAGAAGGTGAATAACTCGACTGACCATTCAGCATCTGAAGGAGCCTCACAAACAGCACCCTCCCCATGAGGGAATCCCAATAGACCTGCTAGTTCATCGGTACCTAACTCATACTCAACAGCAAACAGTCTAAAATGCACGGTACCGACTGTGCTAGCAGTGTCGGGACGAACGGTATAAACCAATGAACTCAAAAACTCAACCGTCATCCTCTCATAGGTGGGTTCTTTTGTGGTGAAAATAGTGCCTAAACCTACAAAGTCTAACAAATGGAAAACGCTATGATGAACCCCTAAAGCGTGCAAGCAAGAATCGTCGACATACCTCGTCGAGAGAATTTCTCGATCCTGAAGCTTTTGAAGTTGTCGCTTCTGCCTATTCCCGGATTGTCCTTCCCGAAGAATGACTCCATTAAACTCCATTGATGAAGATGGTGAAGAAGGTGGAAAAAGTGGTATGATAAAGGTTGGATTTTTTTGGGTTTTTGTTGATGGAAATTGAAATGGAAAGTTAAGAGATGATGGGTGAATGCTAGAGATATGAATTTCAATTGGGTTTTATAGGGATTTTTCGGAGGGAAAAAAATGTGTTTGAAAAGGTTGGAGGTTCAAAAATGGTGGAAATGGAGGTTCTGTCCCGAATTTACAGGGACGCTGTCGCGGGCGCGGCGAGAGTAAATTCGCTGATGGGCCTCAATTTATCTTTTTCAATGGGCTTTTTGTCCTTCTTTTGGCCTTGGGGGGTCTTTTTAGCATTCCATATGTCCTAAAAATGTAGTTTTTGCACAAAATTTTCACAAGCATATATATATATATATATATTTTATAATAAAAATTTTATATATTTTGTCAAAGAAAAATAAAACAAAAGAAAATATTAGCATATAAACATAAAAAACTCAAACGTTAATATAAATCGGAAATATATCAAATGCAAATAGTAGGAAATATGTCTGGGTGATACTGAAAGTAAATTAATGCATAAGAAATATAGTATATAATAGGAAAATGGAAATCAAGATGTCTGGTCATCAGTATGGTCATCTCCACGGAGTCTCGCTATCTCACGACGGAGCTCCGCTATGTCTTCATGCAGCACATCAGACTCAGTAGCGTGGGTCAGCTCTGACACTTCCATCCTCAGGTGTAAGTCAGCAAGAGTCTGTCGAAGATCTGCTATCTCTTGGCGCATCATCGCCATCTGGGTATGCATATCTGGAGTACCTAATGAATGATTATTTGACCATACCGTGGTCCTGTCAGGTGGTGGAGCTGGAACGTACTCTGGCTCTGGGCAGGGTCGTGGTGCGTCTACCGTCTCACCGTGTCCTTCTAAGGCATATGTCCAGTTTGCTGGGTCATGGACACTGGTCATAACAGGATCTGGCAAAGTGAAATGATGTATGGTCTCACCATCGATCAGGAGTCTGAACTGAGAGGGATTAAATGAGTTCCTTCTCATCAGCCCCCGATCTAAACAAAAATCAATATCCATGGTGGTATGGCTGCAGTAGGGAGTCAAATGAAATAGCTTTCGGCCAAGGCCTAGAGCAGCAGCAATCTCAGTCACATTACCTCCTACATGTATAGGTCCTCCTGCCCAGGTGGCAACACCACTAAAAGAGTACAGCATAAAGTTACCACAAGCTAAACGACGTAACTGATTCGCACAAAACATGAAAAATATGTCCTCCTAAGTAACGTGGTCATCAGCATCTGCTCTCCCAAAGAATGTATGGGCAATGATCATCTGAAAGTATCGGAGAGCTGGGTTATGGATAACCTGTGAAACGTGAGTATCAGGGTCAGGGCCTCCACCTCCAGAGATGTCACTCCAAAATTTCTCCACGTCTCTATTCATGAAGTAACCCATGGGTAGCTCAGGGATAGCGCCAACTCCAGTCTCAAATCCAAGAAGATCACCGAACTCAGTATGGGTGAACGAATACTCTATGCCAAATTACCTGAAGCTGGTGTGGCCATCTGGTCCCAAGTATGGATCATAAGAGAAAGAGCTGAGGAACTCCAGAGTGAGGTTCCTATAGGTGGGGTACAAATCATCAGCGCACTGGTCCCATTTGAGCTGGTGGGTCAAGTATCAGACACTGGGCTCTATGCCCAAAACTTCCATGCAATCACTGTCTGGGTAGCGAGTGGGTGCCATAGGTCTGAGTGAAAGCATCGCATAACGCTCTCTCTGAGCGTCGTCTCTAAAGGGCACGTGCATGTCATCGACTGGTGGCATCCTGAAAGAAAAGGTTAGGAGAAACAGGCCCTGAAATCAAACACACAAAACAAGTTAGACATATATGTACAAACATACGAACAAACATAAATAAAAAATAAACAAAAAGAAAATAAAGACGAAAGAAACCATGGGTTGCCTCCCATGCAGCGCTTGTTTAACGTCGTTAGCTCGACGAGTTCAAGTCATGTATCTGGTGCGAGGATAGGTGGGTCTGTCAACGTGAACCTGGAGTAGTATGCTGGAATGTCACCTACTTCATAATGCTTAAGCCTTTGCCCATTTACAACGAACGGACTGCAAGATTTGTTCTTAATTTCCACTGCCCGGATTTTAGGACTTTGGAAACTTCGAACGGGCCCGTCCATCTAGATCGAAGCTTACCTGGAAAAAGTCGCAGTCTTGAATTGTATAGAAGAACAGGGTCACCTATGTTGAAGTCTTTCTTGACGATTTTCTTGTCATGCCATGCTTTGGTTCTCTCTTTATATATGATGGCATTTTCATAGGCTGATTGTCGGAGCTCTTCTAGTTTATGTATGTCTAAGATACGTTTCTCACCAGCTGCTAGGTAATCAAAATTTAAGGTTCTGATGGCCCAATATGCTTTGTGTTCCAATTCAAAGGGTAAGTGACATGATTTTCCGTAAACTAGTTGGTAAGGGGTTGTTCCAATGGGAGTCTTGTAGGCTGTCCTGTAGGCCCACAATGCTTCTGAAAGCTTCTGCGACCAATCCTTTCTGGATATCGAGATAGTTTTTTCTAAGATATGCTTGATCTCTCTATTGGATACTTCTACTTGCCCACTGGTTTGCGGGTGGTAAGGTGTGGCTACTCTATGTTTAACTCCATACTTCCTCAACAGTTTGTCAAAAATCCTAGATATAAAATGTGATCCTCCATCACTTATGACTAGTCTGGGAACTCCGAATCTAGGGAATATATTCTGCTTGAACATCTTAATCACAACTCGGGTGTCGTTTGTGGGTGCAGCTATAGCTTCTATCCATTTGGACACGTAGTCGACAGCGACTAAAATATATTTGTTTCCTAAGGATGATGGAAAAGGTCCCATAAAGTCAATTGCCCAAACATCAAAAAGTTCTACTTCTTGAATGTTTCTTAATGGCATTTCATTTCTCCTCGAGATGTTTCCGGAGCGTTGACACGGGTCACACTTGGTTATATATGTATGAACTTCACGCCATATAGTTGGCCAATAAAGACCAGCTTGTAAAATTTTTGCGTGAGTCTTAGATGTGCTTGCGTGTCCTCCGTAGGGTGCTGAGTGACAATGTTCTATGATATGATGCACTTCTTCTTCTGGAACACACCGGCAAAAGATTCCTTCAGTGCCTCTCTTAAAAAGGAGTGGTTCATCCCAATAGAAATGTTTAACGTCATTGAAGAACTTCTTTTTCTGCTGATAGCTGAGGTCCGGAGGTATTATATCTGCAGCAAGATAGTTAACAAAATCTGCATACCAAGGTACATTATTTACCGCTAAGGATTTTTCAGAATCTTCTAGGGTTTCTAAACTTACATCTCCAATGGCATCTAGCTTAGCGATTAACCTGTCATAAGCAAAGTCATCATTTATGGGTACTACATCAGGTTTCAAGAACTCAAGCCTGGAAAGGTGACCGACAACTACATTCTCGGTGCCTTTCTTATCTCTGATATCAAGGTCAAATTCTTGCAATAAAAGTATCCACCGGAGTAACCTAGGTTTAGCATCCTTTTTATTCAAAAGGTATCGGATGGCGGCATGATCAGTGTAAACAATTATTTTGGCTCCCACCAAATAGGATCTAAATTTGTCTATGGCGAAAACTACGGCTAGGAGTTCTTTTTCTGTGGTTGCATAGTTTAGCTGAGCGGCATCTAGAGTTTTACTGGCGTAGTAAATCACATGTAACTTTTTATCAGATCTTTGCCCTAGCACTGCTCCTACAGCGTAATCACTAGCATCACACATGATTTTAAAAGGTTTTGTCCAATCTGGTGGTTGCATAATGGGTGCTGAGATTAAAGCTTGTTTTAAAAGGTTGAATGATTCGTTGCATTTTTCATCAAAAATGAACTCGGCATCTTTCATCAGAAGACCTGTCAAAGGTTTAGTGATCTTAGAGAAGTTTTTAATGAAACGCCGGTAAAATCCAGCATGTCCAAGAAAACTTCGAACTTCTCTAATTGTTTTGGGTGGTTTAAGATTCTCTATCACCTCGATCTTAGCTTTATCAACTTCAATGCCTTTTTCAGAAACGATATGTCCTAGAACTATGCCTTCAGTGACCATGAAGTGACATTTCTCCCAATTTAATACCAGGTTTACTTCGACACATCTCTTCAAGATCTTTTCAAGGTTGACTAGACACTTATTGAAATCAAATCCGCAGACTGAGAAATCGTCCATGAATACTTCCATAATTCCATCAAGATAATCAGCGAAGATTGACATCATGCAACGCTGAAAAGTTGCTGGGGCATTACAGAGTCTGAAAGGCATACGTCTATAGGCAAAAGTTCCATATGGGCATGTGAAGGTTGTTTTCTCTTGGTCATCAGGGTGTATAGGAATTTGGAAAAAACCTGAATATCCGTCGAGGTAACAGAAGTAGGAATATCTAGCTAGACGTTCCAACATCTGATCTATAAAAGGTAATGGGAAATGGTTCTTCCTAGTGGCTTTGTTTAATTTTCTGTAATCTATGCACATACGCCAACCTCCTTCTATCCGTTTTGTAACGTGCTCACCTTTTTCGTTCTGAACCACGGTGATGCCTCCCTTTTTAGGTACTACATGCACAGGGCTTACCCATTTACTGTCTGAGATCTGATATATTATCCCTGCTTCCAACAACTTAAGAACTTCCTTCTTAACTACCTCACTCATTATAGGGTTAATCCTTCTTTGGTGTTCTCTTGAAGGTTTAGCATCTTCCTCAAGTGAAATCTGGTGCATGCACACGGATGGACTTATTCCTTTAAGATCTGAGATGTTGTACCCTAGTGCTGAGGGATATCTTCGCAAGACATCTAAGAGTTGGTTTGTTTCATTTTCGTTTAGAACGGCACTGACTATAACTGGTCTGTCCATTTCTTTGTCTAAATACTCATATCTTAGATTCTTGGGTAATTCTTTTAATTCTAAGGTTGGTTTGCTGGGGTTTTGTATAGGATCTGGAGTTAAGGATAAACATTCAAAAAGGCTATCATCTATGTAGGGTTCCATACTGTCATCATCTTTCTCAATGGGCGTTGAAGGTAGTTTTATTCTTTCTATTGGCTCTTCCTGGTTAAGTTCACAGACACATTCATCAATGACATCAACTGCATAACATGCATCTCCTATTAATGGTGCCGCGAGAAACTTTGCTAGGATAAACTCTATTTTTTCGTTACCTACCTCAAAAGTCAATTTTCCTTTCTTGACATTTATTACGGCTCCTGCAGTTGATAGGAAGGGTCTACCTAGGAGGATTGGAATATCTTTATCTTCTTTGATGTCCATTACGACGAAGTCGGTGGGAATGAACAACTTGCCTATTCTAACTGGGATGTCTTCTAATACGCCTACAGGGTATTTTATAGACCTGTCAGCTAATTGGAGAGACATCTTAGTAGGTTGCAAATCTCCTAGTTTCAATCGTTCATAAACTGCAAGGGGCATTAGGCTTACACTGGCTCCTAAGTCCAGAAAGGCTTTATCTATGACATGATTCCCCAAAATACAAGGTATGGAGAAATTCCCCGGATCTTTGTCTTTTTTGGCAAGTTTGTTCTCGGAAATAGAATTACACTCCACTGGTTTTGGATCGTCAAGTCTACGTTTATTGGTGAGGATGTCCTTCAGGAATTTAGTATAAGATGGTATTTGGGTGATGGCTTCTGTAAAAGGAATCTCTACATGGAGTTTTTCTATAACTTTAACAAACTTATGGAATTGGTCATTGATCTTAGTTTGTTTAAGTCTTTGTGGATAGGGAATTGGTGGTTTGTATGGCGGAGGGGGTGTTGAAGCTTCGTTCGTAACTTCTCCTTTATCTTTGTCTTTTGGTTTCTCAATTTCTACGGGTTTCTCACCTTCGGGGGTAGCATCTTTGTTGGAAATTTCGGAGTCACTCAATGTCAGATTTTTAGGCCCTTCATAAGTGGTTCCACTTCGTAAGGTAACAGCGTTAGCTTGCCCTCGAGGGTTCTGTTGAGGTTGTCCAGGAAATTGTCCTCCTGGAGTAGTTTGGGGTGCTTGCTTTAAGGCTACCTGAGAGATCTGGGTTTCAAGCATCTTGCTGTGGGTGGCCATTTGATCCATTTTGGTTCCTAGTTGGGTAAGCAGCTCATTCACATGAATATTCTGATTTAGGAACTCTTTGTTTTGCTGGGCTTGTGCTGTCATGAAATCATTTAGCACTTTCTCAATATTTGGCTTAGGTGGCACTGCTTGCATAGGTTGGTTTTGTCTAGGTGCTTGATTGTTGGTTGATCTCGGAGGTGCTTGGTTTTGGATAGGTTTATTATTTTTGTAGGAAAAATTAGGGTGATTCCTCCATCCAGGGTTGTAAGTATTTGAGAACGGGTTTCCTTGGGCATAGTTGACTGGGTCTGGGTTAGTCTCGTTTAACAGATGGCAGTCAGCTGATTGATGACCTTTAGTACCACAAAGTTCACAATCCGATACTACTGCTGCTGCAGCGGTTGGTTGTGCGTACATTTGATCGATCTTGAGGGCCATAGCATCCATTTTGGCTTGCATCATGTCTATAGAGCTTACCTCATGTTTACCTCCTTGGGCTTCTTTCTTTTCTACTGTTGCTCTTTCGTTTCCCCATTGATGATGGTTTTGAGCCATATCTTCAATGAGACCACAAGCTCAGGATATGGTTTGTTCATCAGGGCACCGCCAGCGGCAGCGTCGATGGACATCTTTGTGTTATAATGAAGTCCGTGGTAAAAGGTATGTATAATCAACCATTGCTCCAAACCGTGGTGTGGACAGGCCCTTAGAAGGTCTTTATACCTCTCCCAAGCTTCAAATAGCGATTCTCCTTAGTTTTGGGTAAATCTTGTTATTTGGTTTCGGAGAACGGCTGTTTTGCTTGGGGGAAAGTATCTAGCAAGGAATGTTCTCCTAAGGTCTTCCCATGTTGTTATAGAATTGGCTGGAAGGGAATCTAACCAAGTTAGGGCTTTGTCTATAAGGGAAAAGGGAAATAGTCTTAAACGAATCGCCTCAGGACTAGCACCATTGGTCTTAAAGGTGTTTGACAACTGGATAAAGACTTTTAGATGTTGGTTTGGGTTTTCAGATGGTAATCCTGCGAATTGGTTTTGTTGAACTAGTTGTAATAGGGACGGTTTTAGTTCAAAATGATTGGCAGGTATGGTAGGGTTAACTATACTAGAGCTCGGTTCTTCGTCAGCAGGCTGAGCGAATTCCTTAAGGGGTCTTTGGTTACGATCTTCGGCCATAGCTTGCTTAATTCGACGAAGCCAAAGTCGTGCGTGAGCGTAACGTTCTGGTTCCACTAAAGGATCTATTACACTACTGGAGCTGCGAGATCTTCGCATCGACCAGTTCGTGCGGCCCTAGTCTAAACAGTGATAACAAAGGAAATTTGAAATTCGGCGAAATTGGTCCCCGGCAACGGCGCCAAAAACTTGATGCGATTGTATTCGCAAGTGCACGAATCGCATCAGAGTAATATAAAAAGTTATCGTATCCACAGAGACCAAATGCCGATCTAACGATTTCAGTTTGTTACAGTGCTTATCTAAGGCAGTTCAATTCAGGGTTTACTAATGCAGAGGAACATAAATAAAAGTAAATTGCGAGGTAATAAAATTCAGACAAAACAATAGGCTTGAATGTAATTCTCATAACCGATAATATTTCTATATTCATCAACAGGACTACTTACGGGAAATATCTTCTATTTTAAGAAAATAATTCAATTTAATAGGAACTGTCGCTTTCGCGTAGTCAGAACCAAGTTTACCCTCTAAACTAACCCCTTTATTGTCACTTATAAAAAGGCGCGCATTGCGTTAGAGTCATGGAAAACTTACTTTTAAGAAATGTAAATTCTAAACTAAACAGAAAAGTATTTTGACCTGAAATCTCTAAACTAAAGAGGTTCAAAATGAACCAGATTCTAATCCCACTAACGCGTCCGAAAATAATTTTAAAATCTCTTTTCTAAAGTGTTAAAAATCCCTACTCAACTGAGCAAAGCGCTTTCGCTGTATTTGATCAGTTGAGAACTAAACAAGTTCACAAATGGTTGGACGACTTTCGATCTTACCCAACATTGCTTTTAAGTACAGAAAACTTGTGTTAAAGATTAAAACAGCCCTTAAGTATTTCTATTAACATATAGACGTGTTACGGTGATTATGGTCTTTACATTCTTACCTATCTAAAACTTAACCAGCCATGGTAGTTATAACAGTCATATTAATTCTTATCATGTATGGAATTAAGTCTTTTGAAAAGTAAAGTTTTGAAAAGTAAGGCAAGACAATAAATAAACAAAATAAAGCAAGCGCAAGAGATAAATGAAAGTAAATGCGATTAAAATAAAACCTGCTCCAAAGCGGAGTCTTTAAATCTGGTACAATGTACGGAAAAGAAAATGCTGGCAGGATTACTTCTACCAAAGTGATCCAACTTGATTACAGACACTCCAAGACTTGATTACAAACTCGATCACACACAGTGCAATAACTCCTCGATGTGAGAAGATTACCGCTTTACAAGAGTGAAATTTATGCCTAGGATGAAGTAAACTAAGATTGGATGATCCTAAAATTCGAATCCTGAGAGTATTTATAGGCAAAGTTGGCATGGTGCAAAGACAAATGTGACCTTGGCTTGAAAATGGGCGGGAACTGATTTTTGCCTTGTCGCGCCCGCGACAGGCCTACCGCGCCCGCGACAAGAAGAAAACGGCAAAGGTTGTGGGAACGTGGCAGTTGAGCAGTGGAGATCATGGGACACGTCGTCGCCTACCCTGGGGCGTCCGCGACAAGAGAAGCGACTCGAGTAAATTGCTGCCAAACTTGAATTCTTGCTCCTTTTGCACCCTTTTTCGTCTGGGACCTCGATTTATTGAAAACCTGAAAATAAAGGGAAACATAACAATAACAAAGCAAAAATAATAGAAAAACAACTAATATGCATGTGAAATCAGAGTCGAAAATACAGTATAATTTAGTGTCATCACCAGTTGGCTGCTAGTTTGCCTTCGCGAGAGTCCTTGTGGTTTCTTCGCAGGACAAGGTTGCCCACATCGAACTCTCGTCGTAAGACTTTGGCGTTATGCCTGATTGCTATTTTTTGCTTAAGAGATGCTTCGCGGAGGGCTGCTCCTGTTTGAATTTCCTCGACAAGGTCGAGCTCCTCTCTTATCGCTTCGTTATTCATTTCCTCGTCTAGAGGTGATTCGGTCCTCCTGGATGGTACGTGGATTTCAATGGATAGAACAGCCTCCGTGCCATATGCTAGGCGAAAAGGTGTTTCCCCGGTGGTGGACTGGGGAGTAGTGCGGTATGCCCATAAGACGCTGTGGAGCTCCTCGACCTAGGCTTTCTTCGTTTCATCCAGTCTTCGCTTGAGGCCACGAAGAATGACGCGGTTGGCCGCTTCTGCCTGCCCGTTGGTCTGGGGATGCTCCACAGAAGCGAAGTGTTGCTTTGTTCCGAGATGGGCGACAAAGTCTTGGAACTTCTTGTCCGTGAATTGTGTTCCATTATCCGTGACGATTGCCTGGGGAATCCCAAAACGGGCAAGGATATTCCGCTTGTAAAAGCGCAGAATGTTAAGTGTTGTAATCTTTGCTAAGGCTTCTGCTTTTATCCATTTTGTGATATAATCTACGCCCACTATCAGGTATTTGTTTTGGCTGGACCCCGTCACGAAGGGTCCTAGGATGTCTAGGCCCCACCAGGCGAATGGCCACGGGGAGGTCAAGCTCTTCAGTTCGTTAGGTGGAGCTAGGTGCATATCCCCGTGTCGTTGGCAATTGTCGCATTTCTTCACGTGCTCCTTGGCGTCTTGTTGCATGGTTGGCCAATAATACCCTGCCCGGAGGGCCTTGCGGGCAAGGGACCTTCCTCCCAGGTGCTGGGCGTTAATGCCTTCATGGGTTTCTGGTAAAACTTAGGGGACAACCTCCTTCTCTATGCACTTGAGTAGTGGGATGGAGAAGCCCCGTCGGTAGAGTTTGTTTTCGAGGATGACGTACGAGCAAGCTCTTCGTCTGGTGGTGCTGGCTTCCTTGGGGTCATCCGGAAGTTCGTCCCTGGTGAGGTAATTGTACACGGGCGTCATCCAGCAATCGCTGTCCCCGATCGCGTGCACGTGTAGGGTCGAGGATCCCTTATCGATGCTGGACCGGGGAAGTATCTCTTGGATGACTGACCTGTTTCCGCCTTTCCTCTTAGTGCTTGCTAGTTTGGATAAGACGTCTGCTCGCACATTGTGTTCGCGTGGAACATGTCTTACTTCTACCGTTCTGAACTTCGACATTTTTTCCTTGACTAAGGTGAGGTACTCAGAGAGACTGTTGTTTTTGGCCTGATACTCCCCGGATATCTGGTGGGCTACGAGCTGAGAGTCCGTGCAGATGATGATTTCTTCAGCCCCTAGGTCTTCGGCTAGGCGCAACCCGGCGAGGAAGGCTTCATACTCGGCCTGGTTGTTCGACATGGGAAAGGATAATGTGAGAGAAGCCTCGACTATGGTCCCTTCGTCGTTCTCTAGAATTACTCCTGCCCCGCTACCGCTCGAGCTGGATGCTCTGTCCACATAGATGGTCCATCTGTTTGCTATGTGGGACGAGGAGTCTGAGAAGGTCACTTCCGCTACGAAATCGGCCAGGACCTGAGCTTTAAGAGCTTTTCTGCTTTCATACTGGACGTCGAATTCGGACAGTTCCAGTGACCATTTGAGCATTCGCCCGGCCATGTCTGGTCGTCCCAGTAACTGTTTGATGGGTTAATACGTCCTTACCACGATCGTGTGGGCTAAGATATAGTGTCTCAGTCATCTGGCAGCGTTGACGAGGTCCAATGCTACCTTCTCTATCTGCTGATATCGCAACTCCGCGTCCTGCAACGCTTTGCTCGTGAAGTATACTGGCTTTTGCCCGCCAGGATTCTCGCGAATGAGAACGGCGCTAACGGCCTCGACGGTGACGGCGAGGTATAGGAACAAGACTTCCCCGGTATCTGGCCATGATAATACGGGCGGTTTCGACAGAGCTTGCTTCAAGTGAAAGAGGGATGCTTCGCATTCTTCGGTCCATTCAAACGCTGCTTCTTTTCGCAAGAGCTTAAAGAAAGAAAGGGCGTGTTGGGCGGACTTTGCGACGAAGCGGGACAACGAGGTAAGTACCCCATTGAGGGACTGGATGTTCTTCTTAGACGTGGGCGTTGGGAACTCATAGAATGCCCGACATTTGTCGGGGTTAGCTTCTATTCCTCGTTTCGTTAGGTAGAAGCCAAGGAATTTACCTGCCCGTACACCGAACGTGCACTTCTCTAGGTTAAAACGCATTTGATACTTTCTTGCTTGCTCGAAAATTTTGCGAAGATGGGCGACATGATCTAGTTCCTCGTGGGACTTGACGATCATGTCGTCCATGTATACCTCGAGCATGTCGCCTATTTGTCCTCAGAAGACTTTGTTCATCATTCGTTGGTACGTAGCGCCGGCGTTCTTCAGTCCGAAGGGCATTACGTTGTAGTAATATTTGCCCGATTCGGTCATGAAGGCCGTGTAAGTTTTATCACTCGCGGCCATTGGGATTTGGTTGTAGCCCGAGTAGGCGTCGAGGAACGATAAAAGTTTAAAACCTGCTGAGTTATCTACGAGCTTATCTATATTGGGGAGGGGGTAGGCGTCCTTCGGACAGGCCTTATTAACATCAGTATAATCAACGCACATCCTCCATTTGCCATTATTTTTTCTTACAAGTACAACATTTGAGAGCCATGTAGTGTATTTGGCCTCAGAAATAAACCTAGCTTCTAGAAGGTCTTTGACAGCTTTCTCCGCGGCTTCCATTTTCTCCGGGGACTGTTTCCTTCTACGCTGGGCAACGGCTTTGACGGCTGGATCAATTGTAAGCTGGTGGCAAGCGACAGAGGGGTCCAATCCTGGCATCTCAGCAGCGCTCCATGTGAACAAGTCTGCGTTCTCCTGGAGGCACGCTTTTAGTTGTCTCTTGGCCAGGTCGGGGAGGTCAGCTTCGATCTTTACTCCCCGTTGGGGGTCTTCTCTGAACGGAACGATCTCGAAGTTGCCATCTGGGATAGGGCGTAGGAGATGGCCGCTGTTGTTGGGCTGGTTTCCTAAAGCCGTTGGGTCTTTGGCGTGATCTTCCTCGCTGAAACGCCTGTCCAAGTCGATAGATTCGACCTGGGGGAGCGGTTTTGGCTGCTCGGAGCTGCTGGGCAGAGGGGGACGACCAGAAGTCCTCGGTCTTGTTGAGATGGTGCTTAGTCCTTTTGATGCTGCTTCAAAGCACCGACGGGAAGCTTCGATATCGCCGTGGAGGGTGGCGACCATCCCTTCAGAAGTGTAGTACTTCATCTTGAGATGTACGGTGGAAGGTACTGTGATCAACTCTGCCAGGGTTGGCCTTCCAAAAATGCACTGGTATAGTGACGGGAATTCAATTACCAGAAACTGTGCTTTAATTGCTCGGGTTGTCTTTCCTGAACCAAAGGTTATGATGAACTCTACGTAACCTCGGGGCCTTCTCACTGCTCCATTGAATCCCTGCAGGTCGGATCCAACGTATAGAGTAAGGTGAGAGTCGTCCAGCTGCAGCGTTTCGAACAGGTGGTTGTACATTATATCAACTGAACTGCCCTGGTCCACGAGTATTCTGCGAACTTTGAAGTTCGCCATCCTTGCCCGGATAAGCAACGGGATGCTCGAGTTTGGTGACCCGCCAAGGAGCTCCTCCTTGTAGAAGAAAATAGGAGCGGATCCTTTGTGAATGGTGTCCAGCATGGTGACTTCATTGGAGCTTTTGCTGATCAGTTGGTCGAATCTCCTCTTGACTGAACCGACCGTGATTTTATTGAATCCACCACCAGAGATGACCATGGCTGATGGGAAGGCCTCCCACGGGCTGTGAGCAGCGAGGAACGTGGAGACGGGCAGTCTATCAGGGATGCGGAAGTCTTCTGGCCGAGTTATGGACATAGCGACCTGTACGTTGGTGTCATCGGAGGGAAGAGTCTCTTCTGCAGCCTTCTTGCTCTCCTAGGTTTCTTGCCGGGGAGCTTCTTTCTTTTTCACGAACTACTTCAGGTGGCCGTCACGAATGAGGATTTCTATGGCATCTCTGAGGTGGATGCAATCTTCCGTCGTATGGCCGTGGCTCTTGTTGAAGCGGCAATACTTGGACTTGTCCATGCCCGGTCTGGCCGGCAGCTGTTTGGGAAAACGGACGCCCGCCTGCTTGAATTCTGAGTTGGCACATTCGGACATGATCTTCTCCCTCGAGGCAGTGAGGGGGGTATAATCATGGAACCGCCCAGAAGGTCCGTTCTGTTCGCGTGCATCGCGAGGCCGATCGTCGCGTCTTTTATCTCCTCGACGGGATATCGAGGGCTCTTCAGCTCTGGATGACCGGGCACCCTCTTGGTTTCGAGAGGCTCGGACAGAGTGGGCGGCAACCTTCTCCTCGTATTGTATATGTGACTGGGCCTGGAGGAGAAGGGCGTTGAGGTTCCTCGGTGGATCGAGGCCGATGGCTTTCGCGAAGTCTGAACCAGGACGTAACCCCTGCCCGAGCAGGAATTTCTTCATCTCGTCGATCATTGGCACTTGGACAGCCTCCTTGTTGAACCGCTCAATGTAGGCCCGAAGAGGCTCATCTCTTCCCTGTACGACAGCTCCGAGGGACGCCTCAGTCTTTGGATGGCGTCGTGATGCGGTAAAGTGGCGGGAGTAAATCCTCCCCAGCTGCCTCCAGGATGTAATGGATTCTTCTAGGAGCTGCTTGTACCATGTCATTGCTCCTTTCTGGAGCGTGGTTGGGAATAGGCGGCACTTGATGGCTCCTCGTACACCTCTGTAGTCCAAAAGAGCATCTATGTTTTCTATGTGCTCGTCTGGGTCAGTGGATCCATCATAAGTCCCTAGAGACGGAGGCTTCCTATTCCTTTAGGGAGACGGGTGGCTAAGATCCTGCGGGACAACGGGCTGCGAGGCTCGTCGTCGCTGTCCGAACTTGGAGTTGATGGTGACAGTTGTCTGCGCTCGCGGCGACGGTCTCTGCGAGGTGAGGGTGAACGGGGCCGGTCGCGAGGTCTGACCGGCGGAGAATGCCTATCCTGCCTCGTTCTCTTGTGTCTTGGTGGGGATCGATCTCGCGGGGAGATCTGGTCGCGCTTGCGAACGTGTTGTGACTCAGGCTCACGCCTCGTCATACGGTCTTCCCCGCGCCTAGGTGGCGGGCTTCTTGATTTCTGGTGTTTACTCTTAGGAGGAGAGGATCTTGGAAGAGATGCTTCCTCGAGAGCTCCTATCCTTTCTCCTTGCTGCAAGGTAAGGAGGTTTGTGCGGTTGACAGCTTCCAGAAGAGCTGCAACGGCCAGGTCAGTGCTGGGAGGACCAGGAATTGGTTGTTCCCCCAACGGTAGTTGTTTGCCTCCTTGCTCGGTGGGAGGAGGAGTTGGAGACGCAGTGGCCCCGTCTCAAAGGAAATGGGGATCAGAAAGTAACAACGGACTGCCGTTAGCGTCCATCTTGCTGACGGGGACAAGAACCGTAGTGTCAGCACCTTTTGCGGAGTTCTGAGCGGCCATATGTGGGCAGATCAAAGAAAGTATATTTTGATCTTTTAGTTTCCGAGGAGGAAAGAAAGAAGGGGAGAACAAGGAGTTCCAACAGACGGTGCCACTGATCCGGGGTATACGAACAGGTCCACGTAAGCTGGTCGTCAGAAGGCAAGGTGCTCGGCTTGTGAATGAGGAGAGGAGGGGGTGTACCTGTAAGGCACTCCGACGCTCAAGTAAGAAAGGGTCAGAAGTGTATTCTTAGGGTGAAAAAAATGATACCTGACCCTCTCAAGCGAGAGGGTTTATATAGAGCCCCCAGCGCGTGGCCAACGGTCCTATTTTCGGGGCGAAATAACTGTTTTCCCCAAAGAATAGGTAACTGCCCAAACTAGCCGTTATGCCGGGCAGGGTGCCAGAAACTAGCCGTTGTGTCGGGCAAAGCCGCAGTTCCGGGCACCTATCCCTTGCTGTTCGGGCAGCGAGGAAGCCGTGCGTAACGGGCATAAAAGCCGGGGAGGACGTTGCGTTCCTTGCCCGGTTGGAGGGGCAGAAATGTCGTTATTGCCCCTCTGTGGATTGGGCTTAGGCAATTTGGGCCGCTCTGGAGCAGAGGCGGATTGGGCCAATTCTAGCCATTGGTCCAGTCCAGAACTATATATATATATATATGTCATGAGTTCCAACCTAGCGGCATCAATTTAATTAAAGCGCAAATAATATTAACATTTCACCACGGTTATATATTTCAAACGTTGTGCTGTGTATACATGAGTTTATTATAAAATATGTGGATTGCTTGTTTTTCCTTACCCCTAAATAAAGATATACAACCATTCAAATTGATTTAGAAGATAATAATCTAAAAAATTAAATTATTCTTGAAAAACATTTTAGACGATTCAGTGTTTTTCGAATTACATGCATCTTATAATTCATATCTCTCTCTTTGACATAAAAAATTTGGTTCAATACCCTAAATTCTTCAAAGAAATAATTCCTTCTCTTCTAGTTTATTTTGAAATGCATCAATTTGTTAACTAATTCGGAGTCATCATCAACATTATTTTAATCGTTGATGATGATAATTATGATGACAACGACAATGTTGAATCCAAATTTATTAATAAATTTGATGTTTTGCAATATAAACTAGAAGATGAGGAACCGTTCCTTTGAAGAACTTGGGGCATTGAACCAAATTCTATATGTTAAAGAGCAAGAGATGAATTACAAGATGCATGTAATTCAAAAAACATTGATCGATCTAGTTGGTTTTCAAATGTAACTTAATTTTCAAATTATCATTTTCTAAATCAATTTAAATGAATGCATATTTAGTGAGGGGGTTAGTGAAACGAGCAATCTACATACGATATAATAAACATAATTGGAATTAGAGCCGAACTAAATCACAAATAACTGTACAAAACAAGTTTATTCTAGGACATACAAAAACATCAACAAACCTCAACAAGGCAAATATTTTTAACAAAAACATATCAACTCATAAAATATTTCACAAACGTACCTTTTATTCAAAAGATTCATAGAGAATGAAGACGAAGAAATTATCTATTTGTCTCAGAATGACATCCACAATGAAAGGAGGATGAAGCTGAAGTGAGAGTTGTAAACCTGTGTTAAATTTGAATGGATGTCATTCTGAATCTTTCACACAAGTTTGCAGTTTTCACTTCCGTTTCATCCTCCTTGTCTTTTTTTCATAGCAACACAAACTATTTGTGAACCACACCTATGCGCTTTCTTGAGTTAATTGTTTTCATTCACCTTTCCTACAAGTCAAAATGTATTAGCATGACATTGTAATCCTACAAACAACATGTTAATCAAATTTGGTAACATAAACTAGTATGACATGATAATCCTACAAACAACATGTAAACCAAATTGGATAACATAAACGAGCATGACCTTGTGATCCTACAAACACTATGTTAACCAGATTTGGAAACAGAAACTAACATGACATTGTAATTCTACAAACAACTTGTTAAACATAAAAGAGATTTAGAAAATTTGAAAAAAATATTTAGAAGAGCACAGTGATACTTGGAACACATATGGTAATTATTTTCCCATTTATATTGCATTTTGATCTGTTAAACACGAATTGACCATTTCCAAAATAGAGATTAAAGTAGAGACAACCCAAAAAACACGAAAATCGTGTGAAACCGAAATTAAAAAAAACACCATGCCAAATGAAAACCCTTTGTAACACCAAATGAAATGAATATGTCGAGGAATGACGTAACTTGAAAGTTCTTCACAGTGATGAATATTAGAACCTATAAAAAAAAATAAAGAAAGCGCATGAATAACATGATTACCATTTAGAAGAAGAAGAAGAAGAAGAAGAAGAAGAAGAAGAAAAAGAAAGATAAAGAAGAAAGAGTGTTGAAGTTAATTACCTTTTAGTATGAAGAAGAAGAAAGACAAGTTTTGTTGAAGATGAAGAGAGACGTTAACTAGAACTGGAAGAGAGAGATATTAAGGTTTTTTCTTTTGAAAAACAACTATTCTTTGCTGAAGCATGATAACTTTGCTTGTGTGTGTGTGTGTCTATATATATATATATATATATATATATATATATATATATATATATATATATATATATATATATCACTACAGTTGGTAACAAAAACAATGATAAAATGTAACTACTGTTGGAATTCAACCACAACCTATGGAGAATTTCACTCAGTCTTGATCTCAAGATTGTTTTCACTCACGCAATGACAATGAAAGAAAAGGTTGAGAAAGAAATAAAAATAACGTTGGATAAAAAGATGAATATTTTCTGCAGAGTTTCTCTCTGCCCACAAACTGTGGAAACCTTGTTAATATTGCAACTGTAAGTGATTATAAGTTCTAAATTCTGATTTGTTTACAAAATAAGGGCTTCTCCCTATTTATAGATTTAGGTTAGCTTGCACCCCAAGACAAAGCCCAAAACTATATAAGCCTAAAATAGCTAACATTACTAAATTAGGCCTAAGTCGAAATCTTGTGTGAAACAACCTGCTTCGACATACTAATACAACTCGACACACACACACATTAGGCTAATTCGACTAGTCCTTGTTTCTGTCGAGCTACACTGCTTCGACACAAGGAATTATAACTCAACACACCACCTAATTCATTGTGTCTAAGCTATCTAAGTTCATCAAAACTCTCAGTTTTCTGAACACTTTGACCTGTATTCCCTTCGTTATGATGTCTGCAATCTGATTCTCAGTTATGCAGTGTTCTAAGTTCATCTTCCCTTCTGCTACCTGCTCTCAAAGATAATGAAACCTCATTTCGATGTGCTTGCTTCGATCATGTGCTATAGGATTCTTTGCCAGATTGATAACTCACATGATGTCGATCTTCATGGTAATTGCTCCATGACTCTTCACTGTAATCTCTTTGACCAGGTTCACCATCCATATTTATTGACATGCACAAAGAGAAGAAGCTATGTATTCTTCTTTGCATGACGACAATGTCACTACTGGCTCTTTTCTCGAACTCCAAGCAACTAATGCACCACATAGCATAAACACATAGCCAATTGTGGATTTTCTATCCTCAGCATCACTACACCAACTTGAGTCAGTGTATCTAACTAACTTGCATTATTTTCCTTCATCAATTGTAGGAAACAGAATGTCGTAGTCGAGAGTTCCTTTCAGATACCTCATTATCCTCTTCGTCGCTGCTAGGTGTGATACCTTTAGATTCTGCATGAATATACTTACCATACCCACACTGTATGCTAAGTCAGGCCTTGTGTGACAAAATTATCAAAGTGACCCAATAAGTATTCTATATTGGGTTGGGTCGACATCATCTTCATCTAAATCTTTCGACAGTTGCAACCTGGTCTCAGCTGGAGTCAAAGTTGGGTTGCAATCTTGCATCTAAAATCTCTTGAGTATTTCGCATGCATATCTTCTTTGGTGCATCATCAAACCTCTACCAGTCTTGTAGAATTTGATTCCAAAGAAATATGAGACATTTCTCAAGTATGACATTTCAAACTAATCACTTAGGTCATGTTTAAAATCTTCGATCTCCTTCTTGCAACTTCCTGTTATCAACAGGTCATCGACATAGAGACATAGTATAAGCAATTCACTATTGCTTCTTCTTACATATACTCCATGCTCATTTGTGTACTTCACAAATTCCTTCTCCCTTAGAAAGCTGTCGATCTTCTTATTCCAAGCTCTTGGAGCTTGCTTAAGTCCATACAGGGCTTTATGTAGCCTGTACACCTTTCCCTCTTCGCCTTGTTTCACAAACCCAGGTGGTTGTGCAACATAAACTTCTTCGTCTAAGGGGTCATTCAAGAATGCATATTTCACATCCATATGACATATGTGCCAATTATTCATGTTTGCTAGACCAAAAACCAACCTGATTATTTCGATCCTAGCAATAGGTGCAAAAACTTCATCAAAGTTGATTCCTTCTTTCTGAAGAAATCCTTTCGCTACAAGTCTCGCCTTGTGTCGAGTTACCTCTCCTTTAGGATTCACTTTCACGTTGTAAACCCATTTCACATCAATTGCCTTCTTGCCTTGAGGCAATTCGTCAAGTGACCAAGTGTTGTTGACTTTGATGAACTCTAACTCCTCATTCCTTGCTTTCACCCACTTCGAATCTTTCAATGCCTCAGCTGCATTGACTGATTCAACATCTGCATAGAAAGCATAGTGTACCAGTTCACCTTTTTCATCGACCACATCATCTGATGTAATTACACATTCTTGCAATCTTGAAGGCATATGTCTTGTTCGCTGATGTCTGCTTGGGCCTGCTTCACCTCTGACTTCTTCTTTTCGAACTTCTCTTTCGACTTCACTAGCTAGTTCTTCACATAAGATTCTTACTGAATCCTTCTTAACATTCTCATTCCAATCCCATTCCTTAAGCTCGTTTATGATCACGTCCCTGCTGATCACTACTTGCTTGTTCACTGGGTCAAACAACTTGTATCCTCCAGTCAAATGATATCCTATCAGGATCATCTGATTCGACTTGTCATCAAGCTTTCTTCTCAACTAATCTGTAACATGTCTATGTGCTATAGATCCAAACACCTTCAAATGACTTAGGTTAGGCTTGACACCAGACCAACATTCTTCTGGCGTGATTCCTTCTAGCTTCTTCATCAGACATCTATTCAAGATGTATGTTGCAGTCGACACAGCTTCTCCCCATAATTCTTTTGGTAGATGCTTGCCTTTCAACATACTTCTCACCATATTCATGATGGTTCTATTATTCCTTTCTGCAGTTCCATTCTGCTGTGGATTGTAGGGTGGCACCAGCTCATGCACAATCCCTTCTTTCTCACATAATGCATCGAAATATTTCGACACATACTCTTCCCCACCATCAGTCCTCAAAATCTTTAGCTTTTGACCACTTTGTCTCTCGACCATAGTTTTAAACTTGGCAAATACCTCGATCACCTCACTTTTCTTCTTGATCAAGTAAGTCCACAGTTTTTGACTGAAATCATCTATGAACGTGACAAAGTATCTGTTACCTCCAATCGAATCCACCTGGATAGAACCACATACATCAGAGTATATGACTTCAAGAATTGCCTTCGACCTGCTTCCTGCATCCTTGCTGAAGCTATTCTTGTGTTGTTTCTCCTGAACACATTCTTCACACACTTCGCTTGGAATTTCGATTTTTGGTAATCCTGAAACCATATTTCTTCTCTTCAAATCTCGTATGTCTTTGAAGTTGAGATGGCCAAGTCGATAATGCCATAACCAATCATCTCTGCTGGCTGCAGTTGCAAGGCACTCATGCTCCATCACATTAAGTTTAATCTTGAAGGTCCTATTCTGAGACATTGGAGCCTTCAAGATCAACCTACCACCTGTGTTGAGAACTCTCATCATCTTGTCTTCGATCGACACCTTGTAATTCTTTTCGACCAACTGCCCTATACTGAGCAAATTACTCTTCATGCCTGGTATGTACAACACATTGGAAATTGCTGACCTCTTGCCTTCTTTCCTCATAATCAGAACATCACCAATACCTTCAGCTGTTAGAGTATTGTCATTTTCAAATTTCACTATATTCTTCATTGAGGGCTTCATGTTGACAAACCAATCTTTCTTACCAGTCATGTGTGATGAGCATCCTGAGTCCAAGTACCACTGATCCTGGATTCTTTCTTCATCTCTCGTGGTGACCATCAACAACATCTCCTCTTCTTTATGTTTCGCCAGCTTTGCATCAGTTTCTTGATTCTTTTTCTTTTCTGGACAATCACTAAAATAGTGACCATACTTTTGACAATTGAAACACTGAATGTGACTTTTGTCAGGTTTTCGACCACCACCTCTTCCTCTACATGCAGAACCACCTCTTTGGCTGCCTTGGTTCAAGGGTTTTCTCTTATTCGACCAGTTTTCTTCCTGCTGATTTCGACCAGTCGAATGTTGTAACCTTATTTACCTTTGTTGCCATTTAACTTCCTTTGCCTTTCTTTTCCTTTTCTGACTGCGCCTGCAAAGCCATGTCACTCTTCGAATTTACGACAACTCTTTCACACATCCTTTGTTCATGAGACTTAAGCGTCCCTTGAAGCTCTTCCTTTGTCAATACTGACAAGTCTTTCGACTCTTCTATGGCTACTACCACGTGGTCAAACTATGGAGCCAATGACCTCAAGATCTTTGTAACAACTGATGTTGATGTTAACACTTCTCCACATACCTTGATTTGATTCACCAGATTTGTAACTCTAGTAAAGAAATCTGTTATACTTTCATTGTCTTCCATCTGAAGCAATTCATAAGTCCTTTTGTGAGTTTGTAACCTCACCTCTTTCACCTTCTCTGCACCTCCAAATGATTTTTCAAGAATCTCCCAAGCTTCTTTTGCTGATTCTACATCACTAACCTTTTCAAAATTATCTAGATCAACACATCGATGGATTATAAAGAGAGCTTTATAATCTTTCTTCTTCAATTCTTTATCTGCAGTCTTTTCTTGATCTGTCGCATTCTCTGCAAGCAGTGTTACTCCTTTCTTCACAAGATCCCAAAGATCTTGATAGCAGAAAACCACCTTAATATGCTTGCACCAATTCTCATAATTATCTTTCTTGAGAATCAGAAGGTTCGTCGGAAAGTGCCCGTTTGGATGATTCATCGCCATCACGATTTTGCTTCCCTGAATCGCAACTGGAGCTCTAGATATCAGATGTTGGAATTCAACCACAACCTATGGAGAATTCCACTCAATCTTGATCTCAAGATTGTTCCCACTCACACAATGACTATGAAAGAAAAGGCTGAGAAAGAAAGAAAAATAATGTTGGAGAAGAAGATGAATATTTTTTGTAGAGTTTCTCTCTGCCCACAAACTGTGGAAACCTTGTTAATATTGCAACTGCTAGTGATTACAAGTTCTGAATTCTGAGTTGTTTACAAAATAAGGGTTTCTCCCTATTTATAAATTTAGGTTAGCTTGCACCCCAAGCCAAAGTCCAAAACTATAAAAGTCCAAATTAGCTAACATTACTAAAGTAGACCTAAGTCAAAATCCTGTGTAAAACAACCTTCTTCGACACTTCGACATATTAATACAACTCGACACACACACACATTAGGCTAATTCGACTAGTCATTGTTTTTGTCGAGCTACACTGTTTCGACACAAGAAATTACAACTCAACAAATACTACTCACTATGGTTTCTGATATTAACTGTGGTGATAGATATTTTAATTTTGATATATTTATAAGAGTATATGGAAAGACATTTTTGTAACAAAAAATAAAAATTATTGGTGTTGGAATTCGAAGGATGTAACCTTTCATCTATCATAACAATTGTTATTATTGATCGTTATGGATAAAAACAGAAATGTCTTATAATTAAAATAAAAAATAAAATTATAAGGATTAAAATAAGTCATTTTTATGTAAAGTTTGATTTTTAAAATAAAGTTATATAACCACATATTCTTCTAAAACCTTAATGTCTCATCAAGTGTGAGTCCACAATGCTCCCCCATGTGAAAATTCTTTTACCACTTGTCCACCTAAAACCTTAAGGTAATAGGGAAGTGAGTTCTCCCACTTATAAATGCTCAAGTCACCACATTTCTATCCAATGTGAGACTATTTTCTCACTTACTCACCCTTGCTTATATTATTCCAATAAAAATATGGTTAACAAAATAAAATTTTATAAATTAATTTCAAAAAGAAATAACTATTTAGTTAATAAATAAAATAATAAAAAGTGATTAAAAGACATCAGACTTTGTGATTAAAATTTATAATTTATAAGTCTAAAATTTAAATTTTAAAATCTCATTTTTCGAAGGCTCTATGTAACATACTAGATAGTAAGGATTTAAACCGGTTACGTTCAACTTACTAATATTAGATTTTATTAGTTAAATTAGTTAAGTTAAGGGCCCTTTCTTTTAGTTATTTTTTAAAAATAATTTTTATAGCGTAACAAAATTTTGTGTAAAAAAAATAAAAATAATTTTTTTATAAAAATTTTAAGTTAAATTACAATTTTGATCTCCTGTTTTGGTTTATTCACGGTTTTAGGCTCTCATTTTTTTTAAACAGTTTTGGTTCTTCATCCCAATTTTGGTTCAACTGTTTATGCAATATTCATGTACAGTTATGCACTATTCATATACGGTCATGCACTGTTTATGTACGATCATACACTATTCATTCATGTACGGTACATGTACAATCAGCGTTTTTTTTTAATCAAAATTGAGATGGGAGACCAAAACTGTTTAAAAAGAAAAAAAGATTAAAATCGTGAGTAAACCAAAACAGAAGAACCAAAATTGTAATTTAGCCAAAATTTTAAATTTAAATTTGGTTTGAAAAATTATTTTTAAAATATTATTTTAGATATTTCATTACAATTTTACAAAATCTACTTTTGAAAATATATAAAAAATCTATTTTTTAAAAGTTGAAACAAACATGCCGTAATTTTTTAGTTTTAATAATTAAAAAGAATCATTATATAGATAAATTTTAATAAAAAATATAATTTATAAATTTAAACAAAATTAAGTTATAAGTTATATTTGTTTTCAAATAATACTAAAGATAGCTCCCCAGGTATTTGTTAGTTAGATTATATAGATGTGAAGCGTTGGTAATCAACAATACTTTTTTTAGAAAAAAATATAGAATTTTATATATTTTGAAAAGATACTAATATATACCTTATTTTTTTACTAACATAATTCTATTACATTTTTTTAATGCAATTTTCAATAACTATTTTTATACAAACATTAATTAATTTACTAGATAAAATTATAAAAAATATCAACAAATTAAATATAGCATTCAAATTTATTTAATAGTTATAAATTCTAATAAAACCTTATATTTAAATATAGAAATAATATTAATTATAAAACAAATATTAATATTACAGTGGTTTATGTAGAGTCAGACTCAAATCTTTTGAGTAAGATCATGAATTTGAGATTTGTGTTAAAAGTTGCATTAAAAAATAAAAAATTTACAAAAAAGAATTGATTTCTTAAACATTTAGCGACTATTTATTGATTTCATGAGTCCTCTTATCTCAATTTGATCTCAGGTTGATCTGAATAATGAAATTATATAAATTCAAATATAATGAAAATCAAACATTAAACCAATTATCATAAACTCTTTATCATGTTTTATTTTCACCTCAACAACTAAAATTTTGTGCTATATAGACTTCATAGAATTAAATTTAAGCAGAAATTAAAAACTTTCATCAGTTGCCATAATAATTTCTATATAGATTTTGTTGAGATGTGTACCAAGTGAAATAATTTGCATAAAAAAAGCTAAAAAAAAAAAAAAAGAAGAAAAATAAAAAATTTACAAGCAGCCATATATATAATATTGTCCTATGGGGAGCATCTAGAATAACCAAGCTGAGCCGAGCCGTATGAGCGAGCCGCAGCTGGCGCGAGACTAAGGTGCAAATCCAAGCCCAATGCATCATCAAAATTGGGCCCACTAAACCTACTCAAACAGGGCCCATCAATCATGTGGGCCCGGGCTTGTACCTGCATCGTTGACAATGCGGACGCTGAATCCCCTACAACGCCAACTGACGGAAACATCCCTGCACCCGCAAAACTAGTACTACTATTATTGTTCCCACTCATCATGGTGTTTCCGTTTCCCGACGGAAAAACGCAACCGTGAGAAACCGACACGTGGAAGGGCGGAGGAGCAGAACGCGGCGGCACGTAAACCCAGGAGGAAGATGGAACCATCATGGACCCTGGCGGAGGAGCAAGCAAGTGCTGCGGCGGAGCAAAGGCGGAGATCATCGGGTTCCTAACAAACGAAACGGCGGCGTTTCGGTTAGCTTGTAACTGAGCGCGTTTGAGTTGTTGACGCTCTTTTTTATGCGCGTTTTGGTGTCCACCAAGTGCTTGTGAGTTTGCGAACTCTCTGCAACAGTATTGGCACTCGTATTTTCTTTCACCGGAGGAAGGTGGGAAAGTGAGAGCGTTACCGGCAGCGGAGGAGTCCGGTGATCTTGAAGGGGAAGTGGAAGTGGAAGAGGAAGTGGTTTTGTTTGTTGAGTCTTGAAGATTATCGTGCATGGTTTCGTCTTCTTGGACGTGGAAGCCGAAGAGCTTAAGGCGGGTTTGGGAGGTTGTTTTGTTGTTGAAGTGATCGTGGTGGTTGTTATCCATGGAGTGGTTTTGAATGGGTTGGAGGGTTTGGGAATTGTGATGAGGAAAGAGTTTGAAAGTGTGAGACAAGAAGAGGGACACTTAATGTGTTTATATTAATTAAGGAGATGTTGCATGTGTTGGGGTCTATTTATACACAGGATTCAATATCAATTGGTTTTCTTTTGGCACACAACAGAAAAATTAATTTTATAAATAATTGAGTTAAAAAGTGATTAATAAACTCTAATTTTAAAAAATTAATTATTATTATCCCTATTTTTTTTTAATTGTTAATTTATAAATATTAACAGCTGTTTATATTTTTGAAAGAAAGTACAAATAAATACTGCTGATAGAGAAAGTACAAATAAAATAATTTTATACAATTTGCATCCTTTTAACCCAATTAGCAATTGTTAATGTCTAATTATAAATGCACGAATTTGAATTTGCAATGTTTTATTTATTTGAAATTTTATTAATTAATATAAAAAAAAATTCGTTTGACATTTTTGAATTATTATGACATTTTTTTGTGTAAATCAAAATTTAATGAAAAATTATTGTTATACTTTAATATTTTAAACTTTTGTTGAATATTCTATTTATTATGATATTCATATTCAAATTTTTATTAAATATTTCGTTATTTTCAAATAACTTAAATTTATTATTTTGTGAAAATTTTAAGTTAATTTTAATAAACAATAATTTTAATTACATAAACTTCATATCAATATTAACAGTTCTATTCAAATATGAAAACTTAATTATATGTATGTATTTATAACAGTCATTATTATTTTATTTAACTTAAAAACAAACTTTCATGTACTTTTAATAATAATAATTATTTTATTTAACTTAAAAACAAACTTTCATGTACTTTTAATAATAATAATTATTTTATTTGTAAATTCTTAGGTATTTATAAGTTTTGGTTAAAATTTTTTTTAAAAATATACTCAATTAAATTCTTGGAATAAAGAAGTGTTCGCTTATTATATTTAAATTAAAAACAATGTTTAAAAAAAAAAAGAAAAAATAGAAGAGAGAGAAATATGGGGTGTATATTTATTTATTATGCGGATGTATGAAGTAAGAGAAAAGAGTGTTAAAAAATGGGAACAGAACCCAAGAAAGGGACCCAAATGGTTGGAATTGTCTATATTTCAACAGTTTATTTACAATGGTGACCTTGTCATAAATAATTCGACTAATGAACAGTATGGTCTCATAGATGTAATGGGTTCAGAACGAGGATACTACAGAAAAAGAACACATTTTATTATACCTACAATCAGAGGGTCATGGTGGATTCAGAGAATGTGATGCATGCATGTGATGAGAGTATGGCATGGCATGGCATAAGTTTAAAGTCTTGTTCTTGAATAGAATAAAAAAATGATTGGTTTAGGGTAACACCTAACACATGCATTGAAGCTACAAGTTAGCTAGAGTTTGTAGGGAACCTCATAGTCTCAACCAATGAATGAACTTGTTGATTTGGTTGTTTTAGGAGAAAAGAAAAAAAACTAGAGTACTTGTTTTGTTGATTTGGTGAATATATATTGAAAGAGATAGAGTAGCTAAATTTAATATATGATGGACCCATTCTTTGTTTATCGTGACTTGAATGTCTAGATCATCACAACTTGAGACAGAATCATTGGAGTCTCGATGAAATTCGGTTTTGGGGAAACATATTTAAAATGTTTCTTAATTTTATTTATTTATTAAAGTAAGCAAAATGAATTTTAGTGAGAACAAAGGATATTGCATGTTTTGCAAACAAAGATTTAAAAGCTTTTTAAACATATTGTTGATAGTGAAATATTTTATTTTTTTGTCGATAAATAAGTCGGTGAATAATTTATAATTTGAATATAAAAATTTATTGTTGAATTGAAAAATTTATTGTTGAATTATTAGATATTAAAATAAAAATTAAGTAAACATACTATTTGAATAATTTAAGTCTAATGCTAGGATAACGTAACTACAAGTGAAAAAAAAAATCAGGTTTAGAATCCTATTATTTTTTAGATTAGACGAAATCTTGCACTTTGATGATTTGTTGTCATACATGGGTCAAAAACTAATAAATAAAATGTAGAATAAAGAAGTGAGACTTGAGTCGTATCCCAAAAATTCTAAGTTAATTTAACACAAAAAAAAAAAAGAAACGAAAAATGGGGTTTTAGGTTTTTGGACAATTGAAAATAAAGAAAACGATTACAATTATGATTAAATGATTAATCTACTTGTTTGATAATTTTAGACTTATCATTGGTTATTATATCACCAATTCCTTAAACGGCTTCAATTTCTATTTGATTACAGTATCGATTAACAAGCGTGATCAACACTATGTGAATTATATACTTATTTGTCGTATTAAGCATGATGGCTGAAAATCAGGCAAAGTTAACCAATAAGCCAAGTTAGCATGTGAAGTTAAGGAATATGCATGGATCAAATTTAATCAACACTATTATATGCAACTTGAATTAAGCAAACAATATTACACAAAACAAGACTGAAATGAATTGAATAAAAACTGACAATATAATAACCTCATAGTCTTGAAGAAATTCCAAAACAATATATTAACCTTGGAGTTTAGTCGGCCATGTAATCCCAATGCTCTCTCTAATTCCTTAAAACCATCTATCTTTTCCTAATGTTGAGTTTAGCTTAAATATTAAAAAAAAATGGGCTTTAAGAGCACATGCCCGAAAAACATAAGCTGACCTTAAACTAACAAATTTATTATTATTAAGTTTGGAACGTAATTTGAATCATGTTTACTCCGAGTTGGCTTCTGACATCAACATGAAACTTGTAGCACTTTCTATTAGCTTTCCAACGCATATTAGCAAATATCAAACGAAATATCATAGCTCAAATTATGGTCTACACAGTGAGAAGGTATCAAACTATAGTTTATTATGAAAATAAGCAACATAAATAAAATCAAACAAAATTTAAACTTAACTTCAAAAACATATTAAGAGCAATGAAAACAATGCAAGAAGTTATAAAATTGTCGTAATACAAAGTAAAATATGGTGTATTAAAATACACCATTCAAATTCCCTCACACTTGAACTTTTGCACTCCGAGCAAAACTCTAAAATCAAAATTCAAAACAGAGTAAAAACAGAATATGCAATTTTAAAGATTTTTAGGATCACAAAGGGGTAAGCACAATTCTTATCTTCAAGAAATATGGTGTTAGTGAGTAACTTCTTATGACAATCAAAGCAAATTAGAGGACAGTTTACCAAAGAATACATCATATGTGGCAAGATCCTCACATGATAAAAATCTCTCACCTCTCAAGTGTTTAGGTTTTCTGTTTACGCTCAAAGCACATCATGGAAGTTAACACTATAATAAACTTGAAATAACTCTAACATCTACACTTGAAATACATGTACACAAATATCAAAAGACTTTATTCAGATTGTAATGTGGGCAAGGTAATGGTGAGATAAATCACTACTACGGAAAATACATATAGTAACGCCCGTGTTACTACGGATATTCAATTAACCGTTGTAATATGTGATATTTAGGTGCATGCATTTTTTTATATTTTATTTAACCACCTATAATCACGGTTGATTTAATACCCGTGGTGAAAAGTGGCGTATGGTCATGGGTTCAAATCCCAACACCGACATTTTTGGTTATTTACTTATTTTTAAAAAATGCTGACAGACCTTTCACCACGGGTATTTAAATTAACCATGATTATAGGTGGCGCCGTTTTTTTTAAGATATATATAACGCTCTTAGTTCATTCACTTTGCCCTAGACGTACTTAGACAAACTTCATCTTCTGCCTCCAAACTTCTTCCATTTTTGAAACATTATTCATCCACTAAACCAAACTTGAAAACATCATTTCTTCCATAAACGAAACTCAGAAACATTGCGTCCATTAACGTGTTACGGTTTGTTCCTGTTTAACGATTATACAGGTAAAATGTTATTGTTTAACGATTCTATTTATTTATTTAACTGTTGTTCGTGTTGTTTTTGTTGTTGTCGTCGTTGTTGTTTTTGTTATTTTTCTTGTTGTTTCTCTTGTTGTTCTTGTTGTTATTCTTATTTTTGTTCTTGTTGTTGTTGTTGTTATCGTTCTTGTTGTTCTTGTTATTGTTCTTGTTGTTCTTGTTGTTGCTCTTGTTGTTCTTGTTGTTATTCTTATTTTTACTCTTGTTGTTGTTATTGTTCTTGTTGTTCTTGTTACTGTTCTTGTCGTTCTTGTTGTTGTTTTTGTTGTTCTTGGTGTTCTTGTTGTTATTGTTATTGTTGTTGTTCTTGTTCTTATTATTCTTGTTAATCTTGGTGTTCTTGATTTTGTTATGTTAAAGTATTTATTATTGTATATTGTGATGAAAGTTATAAAAGTAGTGTAATACCCCGTAAATTATTTTCACTCGGGATAATATTATTATGATCAACTGGGTTCCAGATTACTCTGAGAATTTATTGGATAAAATAATTAGTGTAAACTGACGAACTCAGAACTGATCAGATTAATATTATTTAACTCTTAGGTTTTTATTAATTGGTGCATTTGAGATAATTCGGGCAATTAGTAGTATTACTAATTAATGAGTTACTCTATATCTTTTCCTTTTCCCTCATTTGGCCAAAGTTAGTAACATTGGAGAGAGAAAATAGAGAGAAGGAAGAAGAAAGGAAAGGAAAAGGGGGAAAAGAAGAGAAGAAGAAATCCAAGACTTCAAGAGCAAGAATCATCAACCCATCTTCACCAATTCACCTCAGCTTCTTCATCATCATCATCTTCTAATCCAGGTGGGTTCTAGATAGAAACTTTAGAGTATAATTTCTTGAGGTTTTAGAGTTAGGTTGGGTTTTGGGAAAAATAAGGTTTTGAGTAAAAATCAAAGAATCTAGCGGTTGAAGTGTGTTATAAATTTCGTAGTATGATCAATATATGTATAGAATCATCCATTGATAGTTGTTATGATGTTTGTTATTGAATTAAAATGTTGGGGTTTTGTGTGGAAATTATGTAATGTTGTTGGAAATTGTGTTTGTGAAGTTTGTGGAATAACCCTGAAAGAACCATGATCACACACCCCTATTGGTTGATTGGGTATGGTTTTAGGGGTGAAAGTGTGGTTGGAAGGCTGCTGTGAAAAGGAAATTTTTTCTGCATAACGCAGAGCGCGCATAGCGCGGTATTTCCCGCTTAGCGAGGTCTGGAGAATTTCCACCCCTTCCACGCCGTGAGGAGCGCGCTTAGCGCGGGGTGGAGCCCGTTTAGCGTGACTTGGAATAAATAGAAAACTATTTTTTTTCATAAATTCTTAACTTTTGACTCGTTTATCCGTTTTAAATGTCCTTGGTACCGATAGGAAGCTGTAGAAATAATCTATATGATGAACGTGGAAATTGTTGAGGTTATAGCCCGATTAAATAATCGGAGGGAAACCCAAAAATGGTATAGTTTATGGTTGAATTATTACATGTAATTCTATTGTGCAATTGTAATATGTTTTGCCTACTATTGATGTTGAACATGATTGAGAGTAATGCATGTTAAAAATATGAAACAGGCAGAGTGAGGAATATTACCATAAACTATGTTGGAACCTAGTAACGGCTAGGAAAATGATGAATAACATAACGACGACGCTCGTGCATGAGAGGCCGAGGCGTGCGTCTATTACCGAACGGTATAGAAATGTTAAATACAATTATGGTTGTATGTGGAGTCACGAAATCGTAACCATTATTCTATTATGTGCCATTTCATGAGTAACGAGCTCTTCTGTAATGAATGCACAATTACTTGGTAGGTTTGATTCCCAATGTTATAGTACGAATGGAGCCTACGGGTAAAGAGACTTATGACGGTGTACGGGTCGTGTGAAGTGACGATTTAAGGTGATAATGTGTCCCTTATTTCCGAATCTATCTCGTATGCCAAGTAATCTACAAGGGTCCATGACTCGTTCCTACTTCTAGACGTAGAAGAGGGCAGGAGAAAGGGGATGCCTTAACAGGGTTGACGATAGTGATCCACTTTCGAGTTAACGGACTCGATAACGTGTTTCCATGTAGTGTGTGTGAGTACTCAAAGTCACTTCCCTTCCCTTTTGACTTGAGTTAGGGTGATAGAACCTTGTAAAGCCGAGAGGACCTATAAGATAGGGAACCCACTGGGATTTGATGTATCTCACCCCACGTTGTTGATTATTTTACAGGTACTACAGGTTCGGCGAAGGGTAAGGATAAAGTTATTTGACTTTCCTTACTATCTTAGCTTTTTGGGATGGCAAGACTTCCGTTATGAAGATTATTTTGAGATCATTAATTGATCTAGTTCTTAGTGTTGGAACATCTTGTATATATAATGCCATAGTTTTGTATTAGGTATTTCAGGCATGTATATGTATAATGTGTTAACTAGGGACTTATTGTATTTCAGTAACAAAAACGTGAATTCATGTATGATATGGATGCTTTGATGTATTATATTATATATGGGTGTTACAGTTGGTATCAGAGCAGGTCGTATCCTCGACCTAGCCATGAAATAGGATAAGCATTTTCTTTCCGTTTCATATACGTGGTGTCGCCATTGGTCTTGCGTGTTATATTTATGGTATTGAGCCTGATCAACTTAATCCTATCTGTATGACATCCAGGAACATGGCGGACGGGCGCAGAAACAACTGCGGTAGACCCAGAACCACTCAAGCTGGAACAAATCCACCCGGTGACGACGGGAATGCCCCTTTGTATCAATTCATGCAACAGATGCAGCAACAACAGAATCAGTTTATGCAACAAATGGTACAACAAATGGCTGAGGGTCTGCATCCTCCAGTGGTTGTTCCCGAAGCTACAGGTGGAAGCTATAGGGATTTCATCCGTATGAATCCTCTGGAATTTCAGGGAGGGTTAGATCCGGTAAAGGCTCACGAGTGGATAGCCGGCATGGAGAGGATTTTCTTAATAGTCCAGTGTAGTGAGGAAAATAAGGTGGTTTATGCTTCTCACTTGTTGAAGGGTCCTGCCATGAGGTGGTGGGAGAGTGCCTCAGCCTTGATGACCATTCAAGAGGTACCCAAGGTTTGGGATCAGTTCAAGGTAAATTTTATGGAGAAGTACTTCCCAAGTTCCTTGCGGACTCAAAAGGAATTTGAATTTTAACAGTTGAGACAGGGTAACTTGACTGTGGCCGCTTATGCAGAGAGGTTTGAGGTGATGGCTGCTTATTCTAGGCAGGCTATGTATGCTCTGGATGAGAGGTGGAAGATTAATCAGTTTCTTTTTGGTTTGAGGGCTGAAATTTCACATAGCGTGTCTCAGAGGGAATTCACTAGCTATACCGAATTGTTAAGGCAGTGCTATGTGGCAGAACACAGTTTAAAGAAGGTGCAAGCGGAAGGAGACTTGAGTAGGTTGAATCAAGGTGATCGAGGAAGATCAAATCAATAATTTAGACTGAGATCACAAAATTTTAAAGGGAAACAAGTTCAGAGTTCTAAGACTAGTGCACCTCCGGTGTGCCGTACTTGTGGGAGGATGCATTTTGGTAGGTGTCGCTTCGAAGGAGTGGAGTGTCATCGATGTCATAAAGTGGGCCATATGGCGAAGGATTGTCCTCAAAATAAGAATCAAATACAGGAAAGGAATACCGGCCGAGTATATACCTTGGATGCGAGGAAAGCAAAGGGTGATAACTCTTTGATTGCTGGTACGTGTTTTGTTAATGGACATCCTTGTTTTGTGTTATTTGATTGTGGAGCTACACACTCTTTTGTATTGATGCAATGTGTGAAGTGACTTGGGTTGCAAGCTGTTCCGTTGTCTCCACCCATGGTGGTTACTACTGCCATGGATGAGATAGTGGAAACACCTTTGATGTGTGAGAATTGGGTTTTGTCTGTGAATGATAGAGTTTTTCAGATTGACCTTATCTGTTTACCGCTAAAGAAAGTTGATGTCGTTTTGGGGATGGATTGGCTTTCTGCTAATTCAGTGTTTATCGGTTGTGAGGAGAAGCTAATCATCATTCCATCTGTTGAGGCTACCCCGAAGGATGTGTTAACAACTATTTTAGAAGGTACGGTGGGAATGATAAATTTCTTGTTTGACAAGGAGAAATCTGTTTTACTGGTTCTTACCAAGGAGGGGAGTAGTGACTAACAAGTGCTGAGTATTCCGGTGGTCTGTGAGTTTCCTGAAGTTTTTCCTGAGGACGTTACTTCTCTTCCTCCGGAGAGAGAGGTTGAATTCTCTATTGACCTGGTACCGGGAACGACTCCTATATTCGTTTCTCCGTATCAGATGACACCGCTGGAATTAAGAGAATTAAAGGACGAGTTTGAGGACTTAATGGCTAAGCATTTTGTTAGACCTAGTGTTTCACCATGGGGAGCTCCAGTGTTGTTAGTAAAGAAGAAAGATGGTGGAATGCGGTTGTGTATTGATTACCGTAAGTTAAATAAAGTCACCGTTAAGAACAAGTACCCCTTACCCAGGATAGACGACCCGTTGGATCAATTAAAAGGAGCCTGTGTGTTCTCGAAGATTGATTTACGGTCGGGTTATCATCAGATCCGTGTGAAGAGTTCCAATGTGCCTAAGAATGCATTTAGAACCCGTTACGGCCATTACGAATTCTTGGTGATGCCTTTCGGTGTGACTAATGCTCCAGCTATTTTTATGGATTACATGAACCGTATATTTCATGCTCACTTGGACCAATTTGTCGTAACCTTTATTGATGGCATTCTTATTTATTCTCGTACTCCAGAAGAGCACGGAGAACATCTAAGAAATGTCTTATCGGTATTGCAAGAGAAGCGACTTTTTGCTAAGTTAAGCAAGTGTGAGTTTTGGATGTCGGAAGTTAATTTTCTTGGACATGTTATATCTCAAGGTGGTGTGGTAGTGGATCTGTCGAAGGTAGAAGAAGTGATTAATTGGGAGAGACCGAGGAATGCTTCAGAGGTTAGAAGTTTCTTGGGATTGGCAGGTTACTATAGAAGGTTCATCAAAGGTTTTTCTCAATTGGCCTTACCAATGACAAAGCTTACTCGGAAGGATTGTACTTATGAGTGGGATTTGGGTTGTGAGCAAAGCTTTATGAGATTGAAGGAAATTTTGACGAAGGCTCATGTGTTAATTATTCCTGATCCTAACAACTCGTACGAAGTATTTTGCGATGCTTCTAAGATGGGATTAAGAGGTGTTCTGATGCAAGGCGGTCAAGTTGTAGCTTATGTGTCGCTCCCGAAAGATTCGCATCCAACGGTACAAACGCGAGAGTGGCGCGGAAAAACACAGAGTCGCCAGCAATGTGTATTTATCCCGAGAGAGGGAAAGGAAATACTGCATAAACCTGAGGGAAGGGAAATGCGAGAGTGTATTTAGCACAAGTAGCAGCCTGCTCGATCAAAAACTTCGTGTGAAAGCCTTGATAACCCCCTTTACTAGAAATATTTTCCTTCAACAAAGACTCATCCAAACGTAAAGCAGCAGTAACCCTTTCCAGATCAGGAAATTCCTTAGAAGGATAAAAGAGAGCTTCTTCTTTGACTGAAACATCCAAAATGAGAGCATACTCTTCCAACATCGGAGCCAAAAGATAATCCGCAAACAGAAAACACCGAAGGTGAGGGTCATAAAACCGTGCCAGAGTGTGCAGGGCCCTAAACTCATATTGGTAACATTCCGGGCGAAACTCAAAATCCTCCCATATTCTCCTCTAAAATCTGCCAATACACTAGGTTTTGCCATAGCCGAGATCTTGTGCACAACATCTAAATGAAGCTCCGGGAACTTGTACAGGATGATATTCTTTCTCTCTCCAGTGCTGATACTCATCATAGACAGTCTTCGGACAACCGAAATCAAAGTTAGGATGCAACCCTACAATAGAACAAACATGTTAGAATGCAAAAAGATGATGCAAAATGCAAACATGGGATCAAGGTATCCATGATGCTCGAAACTGCTGTTGTTCTGCTGACTGAATAAGACCCTGAATACCAGAAACCCAGAAATCCAAAATAACTGCCCAATCAAACTGCCAGAATATCAGGATAATAACAGTACACTGATGAGAAATCCAGAAAACCGGGTAGGTTGAAGGGCAAGGTCACCTGCAAACCTGCAAACACCCATCCCTTCTCACACGTGGGTTCTAGAAAGCCAATGATCCTCAATATCACGGGCTCTCAGGTCGAGAAACGATGATACGTTCACCATTTATGGTTTGGCATCATCACCAATCGAGGAGGCCTCAACTGATTCCCCTAAAAAATAAGGTCAACCTATAGTAAGTTCCCAGCATTGGGTCCTCGGATCGAGAATGTGCACTGGATTTGCCACAGAACATGGTCT
Organism: Lathyrus tuberosus; assembly: GCA_022829125.1. Classification (NCBI taxonomy): domain Eukaryota; kingdom Viridiplantae; phylum Streptophyta; class Magnoliopsida; order Fabales; family Fabaceae; genus Lathyrus; species Lathyrus tuberosus. The sequence continues at coordinate 271,759 of JALAZF010000227.1, forward strand.
GCCACTATCACATCTCGGGAGGAGAGGCGTTGCTGAGTCCTCGGGAGACGGTCGCCAGAGTCGACAGTTTTCCAAGTTATATTCCATCATCTGCCCCAAATGAGCAGGATAGAACATTACCAAGGAAACCTCGTCTGGATGTGGATTTTTCATGTATACTAAGTCTGGCCAAATGCCAAACAAGTCACACTACTTTCCACGCTAATCATAGGTGTATGCTCAAGCCTGGGTATTGGGCTTTTCTCTCATGAATCTGACCCACCTTACAAATAGAAAATCCAGCAGCAGAACAGTACAGCAATATCCAGTATGACAGTAATAAAATGAAGTGCAATGCAATAAAAGCTGTAAATACAGTAAAACAAGTAAAACAGCAATACAGTAATATAGTAATATACAACAAAATAAAGCACCATAATAAACACCCAATGAAATAAAACAGACAAGCGCTAGGATTGACTCGCAAAAAGGGATGGACCAGCAAGAGCTCATCTTCCCCAGCAGAGTCGCCAGTTGTCGCTCCCGAAAGATTCGCATCCAACGGTACAAACGCGAGAGTGGCGCGGAAAAACACAGAGTCGCCAGCAATGTGTATTTATCCCGAGAGAGGGAAAGGAAACACTGCATAAACCTGAGGGAAGGGAAAGAGCATGGTCTCACGACCAAGAGAAATGGGTACGGGAGTCGGTTACGCGAAGGGAAGGTGTTAGTACCCAACACGTCCATCGTACTCGATGTGATCCACGCTTGCTGTCTGCATCAAGGGGTGTCGTCGTCTGGAGCTCCACTGCTACTGGACCGGAGAAGAAACGAGAACGGAAAGAACAGAGAAACGGAGAAGAAAATAAAAAAGAAGTGACTCGATAGGATGTTATCGTTGTCCTAGGCCTACGTACTCCCTCAGTGCAATGGGAAAGTCAGAGTCAACGTAGTTCGGACGGGAACTGTGGGGGAAGGTTGCTCGCCAAGACAATCGCTGTCTTGTGCCTACATATCCTCAATCGGACGAGAGAGAGGAATCAGAGCTAATGTAGTTCGTGGGCACGACCACGGATGGGTAAGTGTTTTTTACGTGAGCGACGAGCTCTTTTTTGAAAAAAGAAGTTTGAAACCCAACAATCCCGAAGGATAAAAATATTTGAATTTGTTTGGTGTTTTTTAGACAGAAGTGTTTTAAGTTAGTTCGTAACTTACATTGAACCAAAGTCTACCATGCGGGAACGAGTGAATCGCATGGTCGCCCCCAAATGGGACGTATGCTAAACACCCTAGAAGAGGAGGGGAGACCCCTCGTTCTTCATTTCCTACACTTAAGGCTCAAGCGCAATATACATTATATTTTATTAAGTGTTTTCAAGAAGTTTTAAGATGAGAAGAGAGAAGACCCAAAAGGAAACTCTAAAGGGAAACTAAGAGTCCTAATGTTATCATGCATGGATGACTTATGGTTAGTGAGGCTTAGGAGGGACGACTACCTAAAACCTAATGCTAATCCTACTCCAAGCTTAATAAAAAATTAAGTTGGACTAGGTAGCTCTAAAGGGAAAAGAATCCAAGACTTCAACAAGTCTTGAGATCCATGGGATGAGAAAGAGTGAGAGAGAAGAAAGAAACATCTTAAATGCTAAAGCAAACACAAGTATGAAAGCTTAAAAGAGAAAGGAGAAGTTATAATGTGGATAACTATCCACATCCCATTCACCTACCATTAGCCCCTACATGGTTAGCAAAAACAAACATAAGCAACAATAAGACAAATGAAACCCAAACAAGTCACAACCCAAAGAGAAATGGTTACAAACCAAACGAAACTCATCCAAGTCAGAATGTACACCTTAGAGGTGACCCATAATGTTTACCAAACAAACTCAAGCAAAGAGAATGCAAACAAATGGCCAAACATCCAAGAAGATCATCAAAGAAGGAGTAGAAGAAGAATGAGTGGATATGCAAGGTGATCATGTAACAATGCTTCAAATAAAATCAAAGTCAGAATGTGGATGACCTAAACATGTGCCTAAACATGATGTACAAATGTCACATGAGGCATACAAACAAGCATCCAAGCATTGAGAGTAATTAGAAGAAGAAGAAGAAAGAAGCATGTAAGTGAAACATGTTCAAGTATGCAAGATGAAACATGAGTAACATATGGAATGAATGAAAAGCTCTAAAGTCAGAAGCATACATCATATGAGATGCAAAAAAGAGATATGGCATGATATACACAAACCAAATACAAACCAAGAAGAGGCATAGATGAGAAGAAGTGAGAAGATAAGTCAAAAAGAGGCATGTGAAACAAGCATGGAACATGTACACAAAATAAGTAACAACCTCACACCAATGACTTAAATTTGTATTCAAGATACCTATAATGATCTAAACATGGCTCAATAAATCAAAGAAAACAATCTCATACAATGACACAAGTGTCTTCTCAAGCAAGTAATTCAACATGATCAAAGATGTTCACAAAAGAAGACCTCAAACATGAATGATAAAAAAAATAGTAAACATGATTAAAAAATCATCAAATCAAATCTCAAAACACCTCAACCAGGGGGAAACATCATATTAAAAACTCATGCAAAAATTCACAAGATAGGTCCCTCAAACAATTAGACAAAGAGCACAAAGGATTATGGATCAATATGCAAAAGAGAGGGGCTAAAATGCAATATGAAAAGAGTTTAAAAATATGAGAAAAATGTTTTTATGCACTTCAATATGTTGATGAAATAATACAAAAATAATGGACTCAAAATGTTTTATGTGCTATGAGAAATAAATTCTCAAAGTTGAAGTGTGCAAATAAGAACAATTTTCAAAGAAAATAAAAGAAAATGTCTAAAATATGATGAAAAATTACCAAAGTCAGAAATAAAAAATGTCCAAAATTAATTAAATGCAAAAATATGCTTCATGATTTTTTTGGTGATTTTTTAATGCATTTAACTAATTTTAAAAATAAAAATAAAAATGCCACAATTAAATAAAATAAAATGAAAATAGAATGAGGCCAGGGGTGCAACAAGCAACAATCCATGTTAAAAACATCAAATGGGCTGAAGGAGGGGGTGGAAAAAGCAAGCCCAGTCCAAGTAAAGAGTCAGCGCATACCAAACAAAAAAACAAAACCCAGTCAACCCACACCAACCACAAGATCAATCCAACGCATGACATTCAGTCAAACAAAACCACATGTAATCAAAATCAACACTCATGATCAAAAGTACATGGTAATAAATGTACATGCGCACACATCCACACCATCAGAAATTAAAAATAAATCACGTGAGGAAGCTCATGGAAATTTAACGCGCTGGCAAATCAACAACCATCAGATTTAATCAACGCACACAAATAAATCACCAAATCAAAGACGTGTGGCTCAGATCTGCAGTACATGATAACAATCATGGATTAACAAACACACAAACCACAAAAATAAAAAAGAATTTAAAAGACGTGGCAACACGTGAGCCTTCAGATCAACACAACCAACGGCTGTGATTACGTCTTCTCCAGTGAAACCTCACCGGCCTGAAACAAAAACCAGACACCGGAGCCCTAGCTTCGGTCGTCTCCTCCGGCGACCTGCAACTTCAAATTTCCCAGAATCCACAAACAAGAGCACTATTCCACTCATATTTTCATGAGGATCAAGAATATGCAAACCATTTCATCAAACAATCAACACATAAGGCAAATCGAAGAAGAAAAGTTTAGATATAAAAATTTCAGATCCAAAATACAGCCATGATACACGTTCAAATCTCAAACAAAACACATCAGAATGATCAGCAACTCACAGAGAACACAATGCACACAAGAAAATTAAGTTCTAGGATCATGAATTTCAACTCACCTGAAACTTGAAACAAGCAAAATACTCCTAGAAATCCAGTATAAGAGTGCAGATCTTCCTCTTTTGAGCTCTATTTGCAAAATAAATGCAAATAGAAGCTTGAATCTGGCTGGATCTTGAGATTTGATGAAGAGCAACTCAAATTCGTATATGGCCAAAACCACAGTATGAGCTTCAATCAGTGGTTGATTCTTGTTCTATGGAGTGTGTAGATCAAGAATATGGAAAGAAATCTTCAGAAACCCTTGTGAGAGGAGAGATTCGAAGGATAGAAAGTGAGAGTGAAAATTTCAAATCTGAGCAAATGAGAGTGCATGACCTAATTGTGAAGGCATGAGTTAGCTTATATACACTTCATTAGAGCACTGATCACAATTAAAACTTGATTAATCCCTTGGTTAATGAGTTTTGAGTGGTTTTGCAAAAATGCACTTTGTGTTGTACCACTTGATTCACACGTGCATGGGCAATGAAATCAGCATGATCACTCACATTCCACTTGCTAATCACACCTGAATTAGATTTGGGCTTTGAAATGGTTTAATTTGTGAGATATGAATCAATTTGCAAATTGTTTACTTGTTAAATGCACCATGAATCAAGGCACGGTTTGGGATGAAACAAGGGTCAAAATTGGTGCTCATGGCTTGTACTTTGATGGTACAATATAACTTGAAGCAATTGAAGTGATTACAAGTCCTTTTGGATGAAAATGCAAATGGTGGAAAATTGGTACATGTGGAAAACCTCAAAATGCACCTTGCCTTGCCTTAGCCATAACTTGAGTTCTACAAATGATATGGAGACAAACTAGTACTTTTTGGAAATGGGAGAGAAAGATCTTCAACTTTCATGTTGGAGGAAAATTCATTTGAAGCTTCCTTGATGATGAAAAGTCAAGTTGAATGTAGTGGAAAAACTGCCAAAAATGGAAAGTTCTCATTATAGGTCATTTTCCAAATTTAGTAACTTTTGCACAAACTCTTGATTCTTGAAGAATGATGTCAACCATGCTATTCTTTGACCAAATAAAGGTACTTGGACTTGGGAAACATGATTTGAACCCTTGAAAACCCATGGTTGACTTTCCTTTTGAACTGTTGACTTTTGCTTACTTCACAAGTAACTGATCCACTGAAAATCCTCCACAATGAATCACTAGCCAAGTCTTCCTCCATGAGTGCTTGTAAGCATGTAGAACCTCATAAGAATGTATTTGAACAAGCAAAACCCATCAAGAAGCCTTTTGGAACCAAAACCCTAATTTGGACCATCTGATTAGGAGAGTGTGGTTCACTTGAAATCTCTTACCAATCTTGATCTTATGAGGATATGATGAACCCCCCAAACCATCTTGAGGCTTGAGACTCCTTTGAGGTGAACCAAGTACCTTGATCCCATGTTAAGAACCAATGCTATGCACAAATGCTAATGCAAGAAATGCAAAGAAACATAAGCCAGTTAGCTAAAAGCAAGAAGGCAAATTTTGGGGTGTTATAGCTGCCCCTATTCAATCGACTTGAACCTGAAGGGATAATAGCAACGACTGTCATACGTTCAAAGGATTCACGGAGATTGAATACCAAAAGAAACCTGAAATTTGCAATCCTCAAAGGAGAGACGACTCCACTGGGGAACAAGCAATAAATGTTGCACTGTCACAACACGTACGAGTGTTGGAAACCAATACAAACAATGTATTGAAATCTCATGAAATAAACACAAACGAGTGTTAACTATGATGGGGATAAACACAGACGGGTGTCAAGGAATCAAAGATGTCAGATACGGACGGGTATCGAAAAGGTACACGGACGGGTGCAAAGAGTTTCAACACGGACGAGTATCGAAAAGGTACACGGACGGGTGTAAAAAGTTCAAACACGGACAGGTGCTGAAAGAACACGGACGGGTGCCAAATGTCAATACGGACAGGCATTGAAAAGGTACACGGACGGGTGCAAAAAGATTCAATACGGACAGGTACTGAAAAGGTACACGGATGGGTGTAAAAAGGATTCAATACGGACAGGTACTGAAAAGGTACACGAACGGGTGTAAAAAGGTTCAATACAGACAGGTATCGAAAGGTTGTAAAGTAACTTTTATCGGGAATTAATCTCGCTGGGGAATGGAAGGCAACACGGACGAGTGTCATCAAAAGGTCAATACGGACGGGTATTGAAACAAAAAGGTTCAAACACGGACGGGTGCCGAAGGAAACACGGACGAGTGTCATCAAAAGGTCAATACGGACGGGTATTAAAACAAAAAGGTTCAAACACGGACGGGTGCCGAAGGAAACACGGACGAGTGTCATCAAAAGGTCAATACGGACGGGTATTGAAACAAAAAGGTTCAAACACGGACGGGTGCCGAAGGAAACACGGACGAGTGTCTAACGGTAAAACCTTGAGGGGATAAACCAAAGGACCACCTGGACGAAAGGGGTAAAAATGGAATCATGGATTAACGATCCTGGCAAACAACTCTGCAAGGGAATATCAAATATTGCTTTGAATGACTAAACCCAACACCTGTGGAGTAAAGTCGAATGATATCTTCCTGAAATCCAGTTTTCCTGACAAAGGAAAACCCAAACCTGGCTTATGCTTCGGATGAATATGTTAGAATTTTGCCGTAATGCTCCACACGAAGTGGAAATGCTACGCATTTAGGAGGATGCCATGCAAAAAATGCTTATGCAATGCAAAAGAGGTGCCTCAGCAAAATAAATGCTGAGGGCGAAGGCAAACTCCACTGGGGACGACAACATAAATTGTCCTCCGAAATAAGAGACCCTGCTGAGGAAGACTTCACCCTGCTAGGGAAGATCACAATCACCAATTCTGTTGGAGATGGACGAAACTCCGAGAGAATACCCACTCTGTTGGGGAATATCAAGATCAACAACTCTGCTGGAGATGGACGAAACTCCGAGAGAATACCCACTCAGCTGGGGAGGGAGATGAATACTGAAGATGGAAACTCCTCCGCTGGGGATCACCAAATACTTCAGAACCTGGATTTGACGCCTGCCAAAAACGATTGGACTTAAGACCTGCTGGGGATACCAGTCACCACCAGACTCTGCTTGAGCTTAATTTGCTGTTAGGGAAATAACTTTACCCTCACCCTGCTGGGGATTAGATCAAGCCGTTGTCGGTGAGACTATACTTTCTAACCAACTGAGGAAAGTAGACCCCAGGACTCTATGGGGATAATAACATCTTTGTCCACGAATCTCCTGCTGGAGATACAACAACCTCCTGCTTAGAGCAATCAACTTCTGAATGCTTCCTGGGGAATAATAATTCAAACACAACTTCGGCTGGGTATACATTCCTCTGTACTCCTGCTGAGGGGGACGATCCTCATATATCCTGCTGAGGGGGACGATCCTCGTCGACACATCTGCTTGGAAAAAAGTAGTTGTCAACATCCACTCTACTAGGGGATAAACACATGTTTCCTGACTAGCTGAGGAAAAAACGACTGCCCCGTACTCTGTGGGGAAACACCACCTGCTGAAGAAAGGTGAGCCAAATCATAACTCTGGCTGGGGGAAAACCTCTTATATCCCGCTGAGGGGGACGATCCTCAACGGCTCCGCTTGGGGAATTACTTCTTTATACTTTGCTGAGGAAGACGGCCCTCGATACTCTGATGGGGAAGAGTAATAAACTGCTGAGGACGATCAGACTTCAAAGTTGGGGAGAGCTCTACTGGGGAGGTACACCTGTCATCCTGCAAAACCAACAGAAAGGTCTACGTGCAAAAATGATTACTTTGATTATCATCATAGTGACTGTTGCCTAAGAAATTGCCACTGTTTTCCAACTTGTTTCACAAAGCTCAACATTTATCATGTAACGTTTATAAAAAATATCGGACATTTTCACAAACAAAATAGGTAAAACAATAAACAAAAGCTCTTTGGCTGAAATGCAAACTTTATTGAATGATCAGCCTGTAAATAGGCATTTACATCTGGAAGCAATTCCTGAAAAGAGGTAATTGCGCAAAAAGTAAAAGAAAATACACATGTCGGCAATGTGGGGAACAGACATCCACCATGGCTCGACTCAGCTATAACCCATATGACTTGTTTCTCCGCGGATACTTTGGCCTTTGAAGATGACTGACTGGACTGATTCCTTTCCTTCGAATTTCCAAGTGTGAATAGTGATCACATATCGAACGCGGATCGTAGTCTTTGCTTTTAAATCCCTAACTTTTTCCTGGATCGCCCTTTTCAGGTTTTCAATCCACCGGGATACCCATTTTTTCCAAAGTTGCCTTTTCAGGTTTTCAACTTTGCGGGTTTATTTCTTTTTTTCTTTTTATCCCTAATTTTTTCCCGAACCTTTTCTTTTTATGGTTCACCAGGATGCCCTATTTTTGCCCGAACCTTATTTTTATGTTCAACAGGTCTCTTTTATGCAAAGTATTTTTTGACTATATCCGCGTTCACAGGGGACGTACAATCTTCGCCATCCATAGTTGAAAGTAATAAGGCTCCACCAGAGAAAACCTGTTTTACTATATATGGCCCTTCGTAATTCGGAGTCCACTTGCCCCTGTGATCTGTTTGAGGAGGAATGATCCTTTTCAGAACTAATTCACCAGTTTGGAAACACCGAGGACGCACTTTCTGATCGAATGCTTTTTCATCCTGCTCTGATACAACCGGCCATGCGCGATGGCTTTCAATCTCTTCTCTTTAATGAGGTTTAGTTTATTCAGCCGGGAACGGACCCATTCAGCTTCATCAAGCTTCACGTCTGTCAGAATTCTCAAAGAAGGTATCTCAACTTCTAATGGTAGAACTGCCTCCATACCATACACCAGTGAGAAAGGGGTTACTCCAGTTAATGTACGTACCGAAGTACGATATCCATGCAAAGCGTAATGCAACATCTCATGCCAGTCTTTGTATGTCACTACCATCTTCTGCACAATCTTCTTTATGTTCTTATTAGCCACTTCAACAGCCTCATTCATCTTCGGGCGATAGGGAGAAGAATTGTGATGTTCGATCTTAAAGCTCTGGCATAGGTCCTTCATCATCTTATTGTTCAAATTTGAACCATTATCAGTAATGATTCTCTCCGGGACTCTATACCGGCAGATGATGTCCTTCTTAATAAACCGGGCTACCACTTGCCTGGTGACGTTGGCATACAATGCTGCTTCTACCCACTTCGTGAAATAATCAATAACCACCAGGATAAAACGATGTCCATTCGAAGCAGTCAGCTCGATCTTCCCAATCATGTCAATGCCCCATATGGCAAAAGGCCAGGGTGACGACAAAACATTCAGAGGAGTAGGCGGTACGTGCACCTTGTCAGCATAAATCTGGCATTTATGACATTTTTGGGCGTATTTAAAATAATCAGACTCCATAGTCATCAAATAATACCCTGCTCTCAACAATTTTCTTGCCATAGCATGCCCATTGGCATGAGTACCGAAGGAACCTTCGTGAACTTCTTCCATTAACAGGCCTGCCTCGTGTTCATCAACACAACGTAGCAAGACCATGTCAAAGTTTCTCTTGTATAACACATCGTCCTTGTTCAAAAAGAAGTTTCCTGATAACCTCCTCAATGTCTTTTTATCCTTGGAAGATGCCCCAGCTGGGTATTCCTGACTCTTCAAAAAGACTTTGATGTCATGATACCAAGGCCTGCTACACCTTCAACTGCAAATACAAAAGCAGGTCTGTCCAAACGCATGATTCTGATTGAAGGAGTTTCATTCCAATGATTCACTTGATACATTGATGACAACGTTGCCAACACATCAGCCATCGGATTCTCTATCCGGGGAATGTGATGGAAGTCCACTCTGTCAAAGAAAGGTAACAACCTTCTGGCATAGTTGTTATACGGAACAAGATTTGCTTGACGAGTCTCCCATTCAACCACCAACGCAGAATCACCATAAACATCGAGGTTCTTGATTCTTAAATCAATCGCTTCTTCTAACCCCATGATGCATGCTTCATACTCCGCCTCATTGTTGGTGCATATGAACGCCAATCGGGCAGTGAAGGGTGTCGCTCCCAGGATTTTCATCCAGGTACAAATGCGAGAGTGGCGCGGAAAACAGAGTCGCCAGCCGTGTAAATTTATCCCAAGAGAGGGAAAGGGAACACCGCATAAACCTGAGGAAGGGGGCAAGGTATGTTCATCGCAACCATAACCTGGGTTCGGGAGTCGGTTACGCGAGGGGAAGGTGCTAGCACCCCACGCGTCCATCATACTCGATGGGATCCACGCTTGTTGTCTATTCTAAGGGTAAGTTATACTATCATCTAGGGCTGTACTAAAACGAGGGAGGGAAAAACTAAGACAGACTCAGTAGGACGTCGACGTCCTAGGCCTACGTACCCCCTTTGTGCAATGGGGAATTCAGAGCCAACGTAGTTCGGACCAAGTTCTTTTTGTGTTTTTTATGAGCGACGTTAAGTTCGCGTCCGGCAGTTAGGGTCGATGCCTGTTTGCGTCTCAGACGGAAGGTAACGTGCCCTTTTTTAAAATAGCCTTTAAGTTTGGAAATCCCGAAGGACAAAAAGGTTTGAAGTTGGTTTGTGTTTTTTAGGACAGAAGTGGCTTAAGTTAGTTCCTAAGTTGCATTGCACCAAAGTCTAGGGCACAGGGGCGAATACTTAACGCATCGTCCTAAGACAGGACGCTCGCTAAGCACTCTAGAAAGATGAGAGGAAGCCCCTCATTTCTCATTCCCCATACTTAAGGCTCGTGCGCAATACACCTTATTATTATTAGGTGTTTTAAAGAAATTTGAGATGAGAAGAGAGAAGACACAAGGGTAACTCTAAGGGGGGACTATGAGTCCTAAAGTTATCATGCATGGGGGACCTACGGTTAGTGAGGTTCAACCTAAACCCTAAAGGAAAGATAGGAGAGAAATAAAGAACAAAGGTGAAGAGGGATACTTTTCCACCCTTAAAGAACTTACCTTAATCCCTGCATAAAAGATTAGTGAGAAACAAACATAGGTACGGGAAATGAGGTGAATGAAAATCAGACAATGGCAAACAACAATGATAATAATCCAAACATGAATTAAATAAACAAAGAAACAACCCCAAAGCAAATGGCACAAGTGCCTTTTCAAACAGATAATCATACAAGGTCAAAGATGCACCTGCAAGAAAATCTCAAGTGAAAACAAATCAGATAATTAGAAAAATAACTCCTAAAATTCCCAAATTAAATATTAAGGTTCCTTAACCAGAGGCAAACAACATATCAAAAGTCCCTGCAAAAAATCAAGATATTAGTCATTCAAATAATTAGGTAGAGTTCAGGTGGGAATTAGGGCTCAGTGTGCCAAAAGGAAGGACCAAAATGCAATATGAAATAAATTTAAAAATGAAAGAAAAATGTTTTAATGCATTTTAGGATGTTATCTAATAGATGCAAAAAGAACGGATTAAAAATGTATTATAGATGAGGAGAATTAAAATAAAGAAATTTACGTATGCATGAGATGTGTAATGCAAAAAGGAAATTAATAAAATAATTAGTTTAAGTAATGAAAATAAAATAAAAATAAAAAATAAAATTTGTAAAAATTTTATAAAGTAATAAAGATGATGCATGAAATTTTTAGTGATTTTTTAATGCAATTACATAATTTTAATAATTAAAATATGAAAATGATAATGAAATAATAAAATAAAATATGAAATAAGATGTGGGGGTGCAAACAGTAGAGAAAACATGTTAGAAAAATGATAGAGGCCCAAGGGGGAGGTGCGAAAATCAAAGGCCCAAACAAATCAACCCAAAGTGCAGTCAACGAGGGAGCATGGGAGTGGTCAAAAGTCAGCAACGAAATCCAGCCATGCAAACGATCCAACGCCTTCCAAGAAGTCAACACGATGGAGAGGTAATTAAAACCAACAACTCAGATTCGATGGCACACTAAACTTCACATGGTCATGTGCACACAAAACCACACGGTACACCATGTACCAGCCATGTGCAGTGCATGTGACTCATTAATGTGGTGTCACGATAATAGCCGTGTGATTAAATATCAAACCAAAACGAAGGCCACGAGGTGAAGGATGCACGGTAATATCATGGAATGGCAAGCACACGATCAGTAATATAAAACATAAAAAAACAACGACACATGGCGCACCAAGAGACGCACGATCTGGAAATCAACGGACACGATTCCTTCTTCTTCCTCAAGACTCCTCGCCGGACTGCACTTTCCAGCCACCGGAGCTAGGGCTCCGGCCACCCTCTCCGGTGAGCTGTAACGCGAAATTTTCTAGAAAATGCGTATGGGTACACTATTCTGACCAGAAAAACGTCAAGAATCCAAACATGGCATCAAAAACCCCAAATTGTTAGTGTATAATAAAAAACAAATAAAAAACCATTAGGGCACAAAACTTTAAATCCATATTACAAGCAAACCACACGTCCATAATTAAAAATAATTACATCAGGATAATCACCATTCATCACACTTCAATATAGACATAAAAAAAGGGGAGTTTTAGGAGCACGGAAAATTCACCAACCTGAGATGGCTCAGCTCCAATCCTTGCTTTTGGCTGCGAATGGTGGTTGGGTTGTGTTCTAGAAATCACCAGGAAGAGATTTGTGGAAGAACTTTGAAGAAAGACCTTGTAATTCGTGAGATCCAAGGAAAGAAAGCTTTAGGGTTCCAAATTGTGGTTCTCCTCCAAATGCACGTGAATGAACCCTAACCAGTGCATGGATAGGTTTAAATAGGCTAGGGTTTTCTTCTGATGAGGGATTGGGCTTGGGTAATCCATTGTTTAATGATTTTTGAATAATTTTGGAAAAATGCATAATATGGAATACACCTCTCTCCATGCATGTTCTCTTAAAAATTCCAAGATGGATCACCTTCATTTGGATTGCTAATCACACCATATTTAAATTGGTTCATGAGCTTTAAATAATTTGGGAGTTTTGAATAATGGGGAATAAATGAAGAACAAACCATGGAATTGCTTCATTCTTGGGCCCAAAATAATCCTCAAGGAATGTCTTTTAATATTGGAATGTGTCATGAAGCAATGGAATCGATTATAGGTCATTATGCCCAAAGTTGTGAAAATGGGATCATGAGAAACCCTAAAAACCACTTTGCCTTCTTTTGATCATAACTGGAGTTTCACAAATGATATGGAGACCCACTAGTACTTGTTGTAAATAGGAGAAAAATATCTTCAACTTTCATGTTGGAGAAAAATCCATTTGAAGCTTTCTTGCTGATGAAAAGTCAAGTTGAATGCAGTGCAGGAACTTGCCCAAAAAGGAAACTTTTCATTATAGGTCACTTTCCAAATTTAGAAACTTTGCACCAACTCCTGATTCCTGACAAATATGTATGAAAATTGACCCATGGAGACCATATGAGGATATGAGATCTTAAAATCCCTGAAGAGAACCTCAAAATTTCACAGTTGACTTTTCTCCTTTCACAGTTAACTTTTCCCCAAATTCAACTGATTTTCAATCCATTGGCTAATTGAACTTCCCCTGAACCAAGCTGATGGACAATCTTCCCCCCTAGGTATTTAGGGACCCAAGGAATACCATGGAATCAAGTATTGCCCAAAAAATCCGAAATAAACTGACTTTATAGCAAACCCTAGTTTTAGTACCCTCAGTCTAGGAAGAAATAGCACAGTCTCCAAATCCAAATTCCTCTGAATATGATGTGTATCCTCTCCAACAAAGATAAGATATGCCATTTGATGATGATAAAAACCCAAGGAACTTGCCCATTGGAGCAATAAACCCAAGAATCTCAAAACCCTAATCTATGCACTGGTTAGGAGAGGATGATCCACCTGAGCTCTCTTGGACAATACTAGGACTCTTGCTTGACCCTCTGAAGCACTGCCTCAGGCACCTTGACCCCATGCTAAGAACCAATGATATGCACACATGATAATGCAAAATGCAATGCAACATAAGCCAGTTAGTAATAAAGTAAGGAGAGCAAATTTTGGGGTGCAACAAAGGGTATATGAGAACCCTGTGGAGTCGTAATGATTGCCCCAATTCCGTTACCATATGAATTAACAGCTCCATCAAAAACCAACTTCCACTGAGATCCAATCTCAGGTCCTTCATCAGGTAAAGGTTCTTCACAATCCTTCATCTTCAGATACATGATATGCTCATCCGGAAATTCAAACTTCATCGGTTGATAATCCTCAATTGGCTGTTCGGCAAGATATTCTGACAAAACACTTCCCTTAATGGCCTTTTGGGAAACATACTGAATATCGTATTCTGTCAGAACCATCTGCCAACGGGCTATTATACCAGAAAATGCTTGCTTCTCAAACACAAACTTGATCGGTTCCATCTTCGAAATTAATAGGATTGTATGGTTTAACATATACTACCTCAAACACTTAGCGGCCAAAGCGAGTGCGCAACATGTTTTCTCCAGCATCGAGTACCTTGACTCGCAATCAGTAAACTTTTTACTCAAGTAGTAGATGGCGTGCTCTTTTCTACCTGACCCGTCTTGTTGATCGAGCACACAACCCATTGAATTCTCAAGAACCGTGAGATACATAATCAAAGGCCTTCCTGGCACTGGTGGCATAAGGACCGGAGGTTCCTGTAAGTATTCTTTAATTTTTTCAAACGCCTTTTGACAGTTTTCATTCCACCTGACCGCTTGATATTTTCTTAGCAACTTGAAGATTGGTTCACACGTGGCTGTGAGATGCGAGATGAACCTAGCAATGTAGTTTAATCTCCCCAAGAAACCACGAACCTCTTTTTCTGTTTTCGGCACAAGCATTTCTTGTATGGCTTTCACCTTTGCAGGATCAACCTCGATACCTTTCTCACTAACAATGAACACCAGCAATTTTCCTAATCTCACTCCGAAGGTGCATTTGTTTGGATTCAACCTTAGTCTGAATTTTCTCAACCTTTCAAATAACTTCTGAATATTTACCAAATGTTCTTCTTCCGTCTGTGACTTCGCAATCATGTCATCAACATAGACCTCAATCTCTTTGTGAATCATATAATGAAAGAGAGTCACCATCGCCCGCTGGTAAGTTGCCCCTGCATTTTTCAATCCAAAGGGCATCACTTTGTAGCAAAAAGTTCCCCACGTGTTATGAATGTTGTCTTCTCCATGTCCTCCGGGGCCATCTTGATTTGGTTATACCCAGAGAAGCCATCCATGAAGGGAAACACAGAATACTGAGCAGTATTGTCAACTAAAACGTCAATGTGAGGGAGCAGGAAATCGTCCTTTGGGCTTGCTCTGTTCAAATCCTTATAATCAACACATATCCTGACCTTCCCATCCTTATTAGGTACATGCACGATGTTAGCAACCCATGGAGGATAATTTGTCACGGCAAGAAATCCGGCTTCCAACTGTTTCTGAACCTCTTCCTTGATTTTGACAGACATCTCCGGTTTAGTTCTTCTCAACTTTTGCTTGACCGGAGCACAACCTTCTCTAAGTGGTAGCCGGTGTACAACAATATCAGTATCGAGCCCAGGCATGTCTTGGTAAGACCAGGCGAAGATGTCCACATACTCACAGAGCATTTCAATCAATCTTCCCTTGACACTGTCTTCCAATGCAGCCCCTACCCTTACTTCCTTTCTGGCATCCTCGGTTCCCAGATTCACAATCTCAATTTCCTCCTGATGAGGTAGGATGACTCTCTCCTCTTGCTTCAACAATCTAGCCAACTCTTCGGGCAGTTCACAATCTTCGTCAGTCTCTTCTTCAGCCTGATAGATTGGATTATCAAAGTCATACCGAGCTATAGCTGAGTCATGATCGGTGTCATCTGAACAAAAAGACATGCATGATTGATGAGGTATGTCTTATTATGTATGCAACAAAAGAAACACATTGCCATTTTGATGTGGGTTTTCAATGCATAAAAACAAAACAGAAAAACAGGGATCAAAATATTTGAGTGTGAAAAGTCCTTTATTGATGATAAAGCAAAACATGCAACAATTAAAAGCCCTACAAATAAAATCACTACGTCTTGGGCAGAACGCAGGATTAACATAATAGGAAAACAAAGCAATTACTCGAAGCCAGTCACTTGAATGACTTTCTCGGAAGACTAGTTGCACATACTTTCTTCTGGGACGCAAGGGCGGATCCAGCTATCCATGTCACAATCACTGTCCCCTTCTTCCTCAATGGCATTAACTCTATCGAAGAAAACACCGGCACTATTGAAACGGACTGGGCCATAGAATTTAGGAGGATCCCCGTCTCTCCTGGATGGCTTGTATCCCAATCCATAGGTATCCCTCTTCTCCTGAACTTCAACCACTTGGCCCCACCTCTGTGAGCTACTAGCTTCAACCACAGCTTTGGCATCTTTAAACGAAGACATAGAAGCCTCAGGTTGATCAGCCACTGCAGGCTGCTCTGTAGCTTCAGACTGGACAACCTCTTCAGAAACCTTCACCTTCTCAAACCCTTGACACAACGTCTCATGGATTTCACCATCCACTTCCACGTATTTGAAGGTTGACAGCTGACTAATCATTATGTCCTCCTCCCCGCACACCGTCACTACGTGACCATCAACCGTGTATTTCAGCTTTTGATGTAAAGTGGAGGTTACAGCGCCTGCACCATGGATCCAAGGACGACCCAACAAACAGCGGTACGCTGGCTGAATATCCATTATATAAAATGTTGCATCAAATATTTCCGGTCCAACCTTGATCGGAAGCACAATCTCACCAAAAACAGACCTCTTCGAGCCATCAAAAGCTCGCACCACCAAGTCGCTTGGTGTACAAATAAGTCCCCTGGTATCTAGTTTCATTAATGCTTTCTTGGGTAATACATTCAACGAAGATCCGGTGTCAGCCAATACATGTGACATCAATGAACCACGACACTCAATCAAAATATGCAGGGCATTATTATGATTCCTCCCTGCGGGAGTCAAATCAAGATCTGTAAAACCCAGGCCATTACCCGCATTCACGTGCGCCATAACCCCTTCCAGCTGGTTAACAGAAATCTCTTGAGGAACATATGTTGCATTCAAAACCTTCAGAAGAGCATTCCTGTGAGCATCAGAACACAATAGCAAAGACAGAATAGAGATCTTGGACGGGGTCTGATGAACTGGTCCACGATCTTGTAATCACTTTTCCGGATGAGTCTCATAAACTCCTCTACATTTTCAGAAAAAGCATCATCAACCGACTTTACTGTAGAATCCACAACCACTGGAGTCTAAACAGAACCATCCATTGCCTGTTTTCCCCTATCTTGCCTAGAAGTACTGGGTTGATCATTAACAGGAGTAAGCACTCTACCACTTCTTGTTATAGCATCAGCTTCAACCTTAACTTCAGGACTAGCACTCACTGGTGAAGTAGTCAATAATTCCTGCTTTTGTCCATTGACAAACACCTATGCGCCGTAATTCCAGGGAATGACCTTAGTGCTTTCATACGGAATGGGTCCAGCCCTTGTGATAATAACCGGAGGTGGCCTTGCCGGACTAGAAATAGTAATCGTTTTGAAAGGGATAGTGATAGTAGCAACCTTCTGACTAACAACCTCTTCTTGCTGATTACCTCTATCAAACTGTAAGCAACCCTCATTAATCATACTCTGGATACCCATCTTCAACGAATCACAACCATTAACCTTCGTCAAACAATCTGAGCAGTTCTCATCACAACCCGTATAGACGCCACCCTTCAATAACCTGTCTTTAACCACAGCCAGCGGAGTCTTCAATTCCTCAACATCCATGATCAAATTCAAAGCTTCACCTCCCTCAATTATCGCATTCACCCTCGGCCCATTATGATCAGGCATCGGGTTTTGAATAACATTGGGCCCAACATTCGAGAAATTGATAGCCTTGGAGTCTACAAGGTCTTGCACCTTGTGATGAAACGGCCTACACTTCTCCACAGTGTGCCCCGGAGCACCAGAGTGAAAATCGCAGTGTGCGTTAGCATCGTAGCCTCGTAGGAGTTCCCCTGTTGGTGGAGCCAGGGTACGAAGCTCAACTAGACACAACTGCAGCAAATGTTGCAATAACTGTGCATATGACATTGGTGGTTGATCAAAATGCCTCTCTGCATTCCTTTGTCTGTTCTGATACTAGCCCTGCTGCCTATTCTGATTAGCATTATTCCTTTGCTGCTGTGGTGGAGGTAACGTTGTTGGGATAGTTACCGATGCTACTTGTTGATTATTTCC
Organism: Lathyrus tuberosus; assembly: GCA_022829125.1. Classification (NCBI taxonomy): domain Eukaryota; kingdom Viridiplantae; phylum Streptophyta; class Magnoliopsida; order Fabales; family Fabaceae; genus Lathyrus; species Lathyrus tuberosus. The sequence continues at coordinate 289,907 of JALAZF010000227.1, forward strand.
CTGACGTTGTTTCCCTTTTCCCCTGTGAGATGATACAGCGTTGGCCTCTCCTTTCTTCTTATAACCATCAAATGGCTTCTTTCCATGCCCGGAGGATGATCCGTCACCACTAGAAACTTTTCCAGCCTTAATTCCAACCTCTACCTTCTGTCCGATAGCAATCACATCTGCAAACTTGCCTAGAGAACAAGGCAACAGCTTTTCATAATAGTGCTTAGGCAGTGTGTCCATAAACATATCCAACATTTCTTTTTCCAGCATTAGTGGTTGTACCCTAGCCGCCAATTCACGCAACCTTTGCGCGTATTCTTTGAAACTTTCATCACTTTTCTGGGACATGCTCAACAGCTGAGTTCTGTTGGGAGACATGTCTGTGTTGTATTGGTAATGCTTAATAAAAGTTGCAGCTAGCTCTCTCCAAGTACGAACATCTCTACTCTCCAGCGCCATATACCATTCCAAAGACGCGCCAGACAGGCTGTCTTGGAAAAAGTGCATCATTAACTTTTCATCCTTGGCATGGGCAGCCATCTTCCTGGTATAAGCCTTTACATGAGTTCTCGGGCAAGTAGAACCATTATACTTCTTCAGTGTAGGAATCTGGATCTTGTGTGGAATGACAATGTCAGGGACCAATCCTAGGTCGTCCAAATCTATTCCTAGATCATCCTGTTTCGTAACCCCCTTCAATTGCGCCTCAATTAAATGGATCCTCTCATCACTGACCACAGGTAGGCCAGCGTCCAAGCTTCTGACTGAAAAAACATTATCCTGATGATCATCAATACGATGGCCATGGATAGCTCGAACAGTACTTCCCTCTCCAACCACTGAAGGAATCCCACCCTGTCCACCAGCACCAGGGATAGGAATGTTGATACCAGCATCACCTCCTCCCGGAGGAATAACACGATTAAGAAAACCACCGTGTAAGATACCATTTTCATCAACCTGCGACACCAAAGGCTGAACTAGAGTTCTGAATTCATTCTGACTTTGCACCACACCTTGCATCATCTCCATGAATTGATCGATGCGAGCTTGCATAGCTGCCATGTCTGCCTGAACTTTGTCCATCACTCTGCTTTGATTAAGCCTGGTAGAATACCGATGAGTTGGTTGATCAATCCTGACTGTAAAAAACAGAGAGCATAAGAAAACCAGAGAATCTGAGATAACCTGCTATGCAAAAATGATTATGATTATGTAAATGTAAATGCAAACATGTTTGTATATTTGCAGGGCGATCCACCCCTTGATTCCAGTTTAAAGATAAGATAGGATGAAACTGCTGCTCATATACAAATCAGAGAAAATCACTGTCAGAAATTACAACCCAAGGTACCATAAAGAGCCTGCAACAAAATAAGCAAAGGTCCCAGCCAACAATTCTGTTGGTGACCCAAAATACAAAGAAAAAACAAACTACAAACTACAGGGTAGAGTTCTCTTCAATTATCATGATCTTGAACCCTTTGAGGACCACTGCCTGAGCTAGAGCTTTTCCCACTTAGACCTCTTCACCTCCGCTTGTATCTTCAGCTCTTCTATGGTTGCTATGGCTTCATTGAGTCGTTCCTCGACTGCGTGTCTTTGGAACGTCCCTGACAGAATCTCCTCGTCTTTCTTCCTGAGTTTCAACTTCAGACTCTCAATCTGTTCCAAATACTTATCCTCCTTCTGCTTGTTGGCTGTGATTGCAGTATCTCGGTAAGCATTGAACTTGTGAATCTTCGACCAAGCCTTGGCTAGGTCTTCCTTCTTGGATTTGAGAGTCTTACTAACACCTCTTAGAGTTTGCCCTTCCCTTTATGGCGATCTCTCCAAGCATTTGCAGCTTCTTTTAACACCTCCAGATTGGCTTCTTCACTCACAAATAGAGACTCTTGAACATCTTGGCCCTTTGGCGGCTCTTTCAAAGCATACCCAAATTGCCTAATAGCAAGAATGGGGTTGTAATTAATTCCCCCCTTTCTTCCTATTAAAGGTACGTTTGGGTAACCTCCGCAACTAATTAGGATCTCTTGGCCCAGCAAATCACGATTGATCCAAATCAAGTTGTTAGCCCTTAATCCCATTAATCTCTTTGACCAATACAAAGTTTCTTTAGTGTCCTCGAATGCCCCAGATTTGGGAAGGCGATCAGCAAACCACTTATAGAAAATTGGAGCACACAAGTAAAGAGGTCCGCCTCTCCTCTTCTCATTCTTATAGTGCATTGAATAATACAGATCCCCAGCAAGGTGGGTACTAGATTCTTCATGGTGAATAACCGGACGGCGTGCACGTCTACAAAATCCTTCACATTAAGGAACAACGCCATTCCATAAACACACATAGCCAGGATGGCATTGAACACCGGCCAACACTTAGTCTTAGCACAAGTAGCAGCCTGCTCGATCAAAAACTTCGTGTGAAAGCCTTGATAACCCCTTTTACTAGCAATATTTTCCTTCAACAAAGACTGATCCAAACGTAAAGCAGCAGCAACCCTTTCCAGATCAGGAAATTCCTTAGAAGGATAGAAGGGAGCTTCTTCTTTGACTGAAACATCCAAAATGAGAGCATACTCTTCCAACGTCGGAGCCAAAAGATAATCCGCAAACAGAAAACACCGAAGGTGAGGGTCATAGAACTGTGCCAGAGTGTGCAGGGCCCTGAACTCATATTGGTAACATTCCGGGCGAAACTCAAAATCCTCCCATACTCTCCTCTAAAATCTGCCAATACCCCAGGTTTTGCCATAGCCGAGATCTTGTGCACAACATCTAAATGAAGCTCCGGGAACCTGTACAGGATGATATTCTTTCTCTCTCCAGTGCTGATACTCATCATAGACAGTCTTAGGACAACCGGAATCAAAGTTAGGATGCAACCCTACAAATGAACAAACATGTTATAATGCAAAAAGATGATGCAAAATGCAAACATGGGATCAAGGTATCCATGATGCTCGAAACAGCTGTTGTTCTGCTGACTGAATAAGACCCTGAATACCAGAAACCCAGAAATCCAGAATAACGGCCCAATCAAACTGCCAGAATAACAGGATAATAACAGTACACTGATGAGAAATCCAGAAAACTGGGTAGGTTGAAGGTCAAGGTCACCTGCAAACTTGCAAACACCCATCCCTTCTCACATGTGGGTTATAGAAAGCCAAGGATCCTCAATATCACGGGCTCTCAGGTCGAGAAACGATGATACGTTCACCATTTCTGGTTTGGCATCATCACCAATCGAGGAGGCCTCAACTAATTCCCCTAAAAAATAAGATCAACCTATAGTAAGTTCCCAGCATTGGGTCCTCGGATCGAGAATGTGCAATGGATTTGCCACAGAACGTGGTTTACCACTATCACATCTCAGGAGGAGAGGCGTTGCTGAGTCCTCGGGAGACGGTCGCTAGAGTCGACAGTTTTCCAGGTTATATTCCATCATCTGCCCCAAATGAGCAGGATAGAACATTACCAAGGAAACCTCGTCTGGATGTGGAGTTTTCATGTATACTAAGTCTGGCCAAATGCCAAACAAGTCACACTACTTTCCACGCTAATCATAGGTGTATGCTCAAGCCTAGGTATTGGGCTTTTCTCTCATGAATCTGACCCACCCTACAAACAGAAAATCCAGCAGCAGAACAGTACAACAATATCCAGTATGACAGTAATAAAATGAAGTGCAATGCAATAAAAGCTGTAAATACAGTAAAACAAGTAAAACAGCAATACAGTAATACAGTAATATACAACAAAATAAAGCACCATAATGAACACCCAATGAAATAAAACAGACAAGCGCTAGGATTGACTCGCAAAAGGGGATGGACCAGCAAGAGCTCATCTTCCCCAGCAGAGTCGCCGGCTGTCTCTCCCGAAAGATTCGCATCCAACGGTACAAACGCGAGAGTGGCGCGGAAAAACACAGAGTCGCCAACAATGTGTATTTATCCCGAGAGAGGGAAAGGAAACACTGCATAAACCTGAGGGAAGGGAAAGAGCATGGTCTCACGACCAAGAGAAACGGGTACGGGAGTCGGTTACGCGAAGGGAAGGTGTTAGCACCCAACACGTCCATCGTACTCGATGGGATCCACGCTTGCTGTCTGCATCAAGGGGTGTCGTCTTCTGGAGCTCCACTGCTACTAGACCGGAGAAGAAACGAGAACGGAAAGAACGGAGAAACGAAGAAGAAAAGAAAAAAGAAGTGACTCGATAGGACGTTATCGTTGTCCTAGGCCTACGTACTCCCTCAGTGCAATGGGAAAGTCAGACTCAACGTAGTTCGGACGGGAACTGTGGGGGAAGGTTGCTCGCCAAGACAATCGCTGTCTTGTGCCTACATATCCTCAATCGGACGAGAGAGAGGAATTAGAGCTAATGTAGTTCGTGGGTACGACCACGGATGGGTAAGTGTTTTTTACGTGAGCGACGAGCTCTTTTCTGAAAAAAGAAGTTTGAAACCCAACAATCCCGAAGGATAAAAAGATTTGAATTTGTTTGGTGTTTTTTAGACATAAGTGTTTTAAGTTAGTTCGTAACTTACATTGAACCAAAGTCTACCATGCGGGAACGAGTGAATCGCATGGTCGCCCCCAAATGGGACGTATGCTAAACACCCTAGAAGAGGATGGGAGACCCCTCGTTCTTCATTTCCTACACTTAAGGCTCGAGCGTAATATACGTTATATTTTATTAAGTGTTTTCAAGAAGTTTTGAGATGAGAAGAGAGAAGACCCAAAAGGAAACTCTAAAGGGAAACTAAGAGTCCTAATGTTATCATGCATGGATGACTTATGGTTAGTGAGGCTTAGGAGGGACGACTACCTAAAACCTAATGCTAATCCTACTCCAAGCTTAATAAAAAATTAAGTTGGACTAGGTAGCTCTAAAGGGAAAAGAATCAAAGACTTCAACAAGTCTTGAGATCCATGGGATGAGAAAGAGTGAGAGAGAAGAAAGAAACATCTTAAATGCTAAAGCAAACACAAGTATGAAAGCTTAAAAGAGAAAGGAGAAGTTATAATGTGGATAACTATCCACATCCCATTCACCTACCATTAGCCCCTACATGGTTAGCAAAAACAAACATAAGCAACAATAAGACAAATGAAACCCAAACAAGTCAAAACCCAAAGAGAAATGGTTACAAACCAAAATAAACTCATCCAAGTCAGAATGTACACCTTAGAGGTGACCCATAATGTTTACCAAATAAACTCAAGCAAAGAGAATGCAAACAAATGGCCAAACATCCAAGAAGATCATCAAAGAAGGAGTAGAAGAAGAATGAGTGGATATGCAAGGTGATCATGCAACAATGCTTCAAATAAAATCAAAGTCAGAATGTGGATGACCTAAACATGTTCCTAAACATGATGTACAAATGTCACATGAGGCATACAAACAAGCATCCAAGCATTGAGAGTAATTAGAAGAAGAAGAAAGAAGCATGTAAGTGAAACATGTTCAAGTATGCAAGATGAAACATGAGTAACATATGGAATGAATGCAAAGCTCTAAAGTCAGGAGCATACATCATATGATATGCAAATAAGAGATATGGCATGGTATATACAAACCAAATACAAACCAAGAAGAGGCATAGATGAGAAGAAGTGAGAAGATAAGTCAAAAAGAGGCATGTGAAACAAGCATGGAACATGCACACAAAATAAGTAACAACCTCACACCAATGACTTAAATTTGCATTCAAGAGACCTATAATGATCTAAACATGGCTCAATAAATCAAATAAAACAATCTCATACAATGACACAAGTGTCTTCTCAAGCAAGCAATTCAACATGATCAAAGATGTTCACAAAAGAAGACCTCAAACATGAATGTTCAAAAAAATAGTAAACATGATTCAAAAATCATCAAATCAAATATCAAAACACCTCAACCAGGGGTAAACATCATATTAAAAACTCATGCAAAAATTCACAAGATAGGTCCCTCAAACAATTAGACAAAGAGCACAAAGGATTATGGATCAATATGCAAAAGAGAGGGGCTAAAATGCAATATGAAAAGAGTTTAAAAATATGAGAAAAATTTTTTTATGCACTTCAATATGTTGATGAAATAATACAAAAATAATGGACTCAAAATGTTTTATGTGCTATGAGAAATAAATTCTCAAAGTTGAAGTGTGCAAATAAGAACAATTTTCAAAGAAAATAAAAGAAAATGTCAAAATTATGATGAAAAATGACCAAAGTCAGAAATAAAAAATGTCCAAAATTAATTAAATGCAAAAATATGCTTCATGATTTTTTTGGTGATTTTTGGATGCATTTAACTAATTTTAAAAATAAAAATCAAAATGCTACAATAAAATAAAATAAAATGAAAATAGAATGAGGCCAGGGGTGCAACAAGCAACAATCCACGTTGAAAACATCAAATGGGCTGAAGGAGGGGGTGGAAAAAGCAAGCCCAGTCCAAGTAAAGAGTCAGCGCATACCAAACAAAAAAATAAAACCCAGTCAACCCACACCAACCACAAGATTAATCCAACGCATGATATTCAGTCAAACAAAACCACATGTAATCAAAATCAACGCTCATGATCAAAAGTACATGGTAATAAATGTACACGCGCACACATCCACGCCATCAAAAATTAAAAATAAATCACGTGAGGAAGCACATGGAAATTTAACGCGCTGGCAAATCAATAACCATCAGATTTAATCAACGCACACAAATAAATCACCAAATCAAAGACGTGTGGCTCAGATCTGCAGTACATGACAACAATCATGGATTAACAAACACACAAACCACAAAAATAAAAAAGAATTTAAAAGACGTGGCAACACGTGAGCCCTCAGATCAACACAACCAACGGCTGTGATTACGTCTTCTCCAGTGAAACCTCACCGGCCTGAAACAAAAACCAGACGCCAGAGCCCTAGCTCCGGTCGTCTCCTCCGGCGACCTGCAACTTCAAATTTCCCAAAATCCACAAACAAGAGCACTATTCCACTCAGATTTTCATGAGGATCAAGAATATGCAAACCATTTCATCAAACAATCAACACATAAGGCAAATCGAAGAAGAAAAGTTTAGATCTAAAAATTTCAGATCCAAAATACAGCCATGATACACGTTCAAATCTCAAACAAAACACATCAGAATGATCAGCAACTCACAGAGAACACAATGCACACAAGAAAATTAAGTTCTAGGATCATGAATTTCAACTCACCTGAAACTTGAAACAAGCAAAATACTCCTAGAAATCCAGTGTAAGAGTGCAGATCTTCCTCTTTTGAGCTATATTTGCAAAATAAATGCAAATAGAAGCTTGAATCAGGCTGGATCTTGAGATTTGATGAAGAGCAACTCAAATTCGTATATAGCCAAAACCTCAGTATGAGCTTCAATCAGTGGTTGATTCTTGTTCTATGGAGTGTGTAGATCAAGAATATGGAAAGAAATCTTCAGAAACCCTTGTGAGAAGAGAGATTCGAAGGATAGAAAGTGAGAGTGAAAATTTCAAATCTGAGCAAATGAGAGTGCATGACCTAATTGTGAAGGCATGAGTTAGCTTATATACACTTCATTAGAGCACTGATCACAATTAAAACTTGATTAATCCCTTGGTTAATGAGTTTTGAGTGGTTTTGCAAAAATACACTTTGTGTTGTACCACTTGGTTCACACGTGCATGGGCAATGAAATCAGCATGATTCACTCACTTCCACTTGCTAATCACACCTGAATTGGATTTGGGTTTGAAATGGTTTAATTAGTGAGATATGAATCAATTTGCAAATTGATTACTTGTTAAATGCACCATGAATCAAGGCACGGTTTGGGATGAAACAAGGGTCAAAATTGGTTCTCAGGGCTTGTACTTTGATGGTACAATATAACTTGAAGCAATTGAAGTGATTACAAGTCCTTTTGGATGAAAATGCAAATGGTGGAAAATTGGTACATGTGGAAAACCTCAAAATGCACCTTGCCTTGCCTTAGCCATAACTTGAGTTCTACAAATGATATGGAGACAAACTAGTACTTTTTGGAAATGGGAGAGAAAGATATTCAACTTTCATGTTGGAGAAAAATTCATTTGAAGCTTCCTTGATGATGAAAAGTCAAGTTGAATGTAGTGGAAAAACTGCCAAAAATGGAAAGTTCTCATTATAGGTCATTTTCCAAATTTAGTAACTTTTGTACAAACTCTTGATTCTTGAAGAATGATGTCAACCATGCTATTCTTTGACCAAATAAAGGTACATGGACTTAGGAAACATGATTTGAACCCTTGAAAACCCATGGTTGACTTTCCTTTTGAACTGTTGACTTTTGCTTACTTCACAAGTAACTGATCCACTGAAAATCCTCCACAATGAATCACTAGCCAAGTCTTCCTCCACGAGTGCTTGTAAGCATGTAGAACCTCATGAGAATGTATTTGAACAAGCAAAACCCATCAAGAAGCCTTTTGGAACCAAAACCCTAATTTGGACCATCTGATTAGGAGAGTGTGGTTCACTTGAAATCTCTTTCCAATCTTGATCTTATGAGGATATGATGAACCCCCCAAACCATCTTGAGGCTTGAGACTCCTTTGAGGTGAACCAAGTACCTTGATCCCATGTTAAGAACCAATGCTATGCACAAATGCTAATGCAAGAAATGCAAAGAAACATAAGCCAGTTAGCTAAAAGCAAGAAGGCAAATTTTGGGGTGTTACATTATGCTTCTCGACAATTGAAAGTTCATGAGAAGAATTATCCAACTCATGATTTGGAACTAGTAGCGGTTGTATTTGCACTTAAGGTGTGGCGTCATTAATTGTATGGTGTACGTTTTGAAATGTTCAGTGATCATAAAAGTTTGAAGTATTTATTTGATCAAAAGGAGTTAAATATGCGGCAAAGAAGGTGGATGGAGCACTTAAAGGATTATGACTTAGAATTAAAGTATCATCCAGGAAAAGCGAATAAGGTAGCAGATACATTAAGTCGGAAAAGGGTACATGGAGCCGAATTGATGATATTGGAGTATGCGTTGTTGGAAAGGTTTAGAGATCTTAATCTTCAATTTGTGTGGACTCCGAATAGTGTAATCATGGGAAATTTGAATGTCGATTCTACTCTAAGAGTTGAGATTCAACAAGGACAAGTGTTGGATGAGAAGTTACAAGAAGTGTTAGTTCAACTGGGTTTCGTGCGGGCTACCGACGAAATTATTTTGTTTAACCAAAGGATTTGTGTACCGGATGACACGGGGTTGAAAAGAAGGATTTTAGATGAAGCTCATAAAGGTGCTTTTACTATACATCCTGGTTCTTCGAAGATGTATCAAGATTTAAAGAGGGACTATTGGTGGTCCGGGATGAAAAAGGAAATTGCGGGCTACGTGTCAGAATGTGCGGTATGCCAACAAGTGAAGATTGAAAACCAAAGACCGGGTGGCTTGCTACAACTTTTAGAAATTCTGGTATGGAAGTGGGATAGTATTTCTATGGACTTTGCAGTTGGACTACCCCATACTCAGGGTGGTTATGATTCGATTTGGGTAATTGTGGATCGGTTGACGAAATCTGTGCATTTCTTGGCCGTAAGGACTACTTACAAGGCGAGTCATCTCGCAAGGTTGTTCATTTCGGAAATAGTCAAATTGCATGGTATTCTCTCTAGTATTGTGTCGGATAGATATCCAAAGTTTACTTCACGATTTTGGAGAGCTTTTCAACAAGCTATGGGAACGAAGTTGTGTTTGAGCACGTCGAATCATCTGCAAATGGATGGTCAGACGGAACGGACAATACAAACAATGGAAGATATGTTAAGAGCTTATGTACTTGAAAGTGGAGGAAATTGGATAGAACTTTTACCATTTATTGAGTTCTCTTATAACAATAGTTATCATGCAAGTATTGGTATGGCTCCTTACGAGGCATTGTATGGAAGGAAATGTAGGACGCCATTGTGTTGGGCGGAGGTTGGTGAAGACAGAATTTTGGGACCCGAGATTATCCAAGAGACTACGAAAAAGATTAGAATAATCCGTGAGAGAGTTAAACAAGCACAAGATCGTCAGAAGAGTTACGCAGATAACCGTAGAAGACCTTTGGAGTTTGATGAGGGAGATCACATGTTTTTGAAGGTTACTCCGAGATTGAGGTTGAAAGGACCGTTTAAGTCACGGAAGTTGAGTCCGAGATACGTGGGAGCGTATCAAATTTTAGAAAGAATTGGCGAAGTAGCTTACAGATTAGCCTTACCGCCTTCTCTGTCAGAGATGCACGATGTTTTTCATGTATCTCAGCTTCGAAAGTTTGTTCCAGATCCTCTTCAGCCAATTCTACCTGATACGATTGTGATAGAAGCAAATTTAACGTTTGAGCCTCAACCGAGTCGTATTACAGGGAGAGAAATTAAGGTGTTAAGGAATAAAGAGATTCCTCTGGTTAAGGTTCAGTGGGATGAGACACATTCGGGTGATGCAACATGGGAACTGGAATCCGTGATGCGAGAAGTTTATCCTCATCTTTTCAGGTAAGTGTTTTAAACTCGTGGGAGAATTTCTATTTAAGGGGGGGAGGATGTAATACCCCGTAAATTATTTCCACTCGGGATAATATTATTATGATCAACTGGGTTCCGGATTACTCTGAGAATTTATTGGATAAAATAATTAGAGTAAACTGACGAACTCAGAACTGATCAGATTAATATTATTTAACTCTGAGGTTTTTATTAATTGGTGCATTTGAGATAATTCGGGCAATTAGTAGTATTACTAATTAATGAGTTTCTCTATATCTTTTCCTTTTCCCTCATTTGGCCAAAGTTAGTAACATTGGAGAGAGAAAATAGAGAGAAGGAAGAAGAAAGGAAAGGAAAAGGGAGAAAATAAGAGAAGAAGAAATCCAAGACTTCAAGAGCAAGAATCATCAACCCATCTTCACCAATTCTCCTCAGCTTCTTCATCATCATCATCATCTTCTAATCCAGGTGGTTTCTAGATAGAAACTTTAGAGTATAATTTCTTGAGGTTTTAGAGTTAGGTTGGGTTTTGGGAAAATGGGATTTTGAGTAAAAATCAAAGAATCTAGTGGTTGAAGTGTGTTATAAATTTCGTAGTATGATCAATATATGTATAGAATCATCCATTGATAGTTGTTATGATGTTTGTTATTGAATTGAGATGTTGGGGTTTTGTGTGGAAATTATGTAATGTTGTTGGAAATTATGTTTGTGAAGTTTGTGGAATAACCCATGAAAGAACCATGATCACACACCCATATTGGTTGATTGGGTATGGTTTTAGGGGTGAAAGTGTGGTTGGAAGGCTGCTGTGAAAAGGAAATTTTTTTCTGCTTAACGCAAAGCGCGCTTAGCGCGGTATTTCCCGCTTAGCACAGTCTGGAGAATTTCCACCCCTTCCAGGCCGTGAGGAGCGCGCTTAGCGCGGGGTGGGGACCGCTTAGCGCGACCTGGAATAAAAAGAAAACTATTTTTTTTCCATAAATTCTTAACTTTTGACTCGTTTATCCGTTTTAAATGTCCTTGGTACCGATAGGAAGCTGTAGAAATAATCTATATGATGAACGTGGAAATTGTTGAGGTTATAGCCTGATTAAATAATCAGAGGGAAACCCAAAAGTGGTATAGTTTATGGTTGAATTATTACATGTAATTCTATTGTGCAATTGTAATATGTTTTGCCTACTATTGATGTTGAACATGATTGAGAGTAATGCATGTTAAAAATATGAAACAGGTAGAGTGAGGAATATTACTATAAACTATGTTGGAACCTAGTAACGACTAGGAAAATGATGAATAACATAACGACGACGCTCGTGCATGAGAGGCCGAGGCGTGCGTCTATTATCGAACGGTATAGAAATGTTAAATACAATTATGGTTGTATGTGGAGTCACGAAATCGTAACCATTATTCTATTATGTGCCATTTCATGAGTAACGAGCTCCTCTGTAATGAATGCACGATTACTTGGTAGGTTTGATTCCCAATGTTATAGTACGAATGGAGCCTACGGGTAAAGAGACTTGTGACGGTGTACGGGCCGTGTGAAGTGACGATTTAAGGTGATAATGTGTCCCTTATTTCCGAATCCATCTCGTATGCCAAGTAATCTATGAGTGTCCATGACTCGTTCCTACTTCTAGACGTAGAAGAGGGCGGGAGAAAGGGGATGCCTTGACAGGGTTGACGATAGTGATCCACTTTGGAGTTAACGGACTCGATAACGTGTTTCCATGTAGTGTGTGTGAGTACTCAAAGTCACTTCCCTTCCCTTTTGACTTGAGTTAGGGTGATAAAACCTTGTAAAGCCGAGAGGACCTATAAGATAGGGAACCCACTGAGATTTGATGTATCTCACCCCACGTTGTTGATTATTTTACAGGTACTACAGGTTCGGCGAAGGGTAAGGATAAAGTTGTTTGACTTTCCTTACTATCTTAGCTTTTTGGGATGGCAAGACTTCCGTTGTGAAGATTATTTTGAGATCATTACTTGATCTAGTTATTAGTGTTGGAACATCTTGTATATATAATGTCATAGTTTTGTATTAGGTATTTCGGGCATGTATATGTATAATGTGTTAACTTGGGACTAATTGTATTTCAGTACCAAAAACGTGAATTCATGTATGATATGGATGCTTTGATGTATTATATTATATATGGGTGTTACAAGATGTCAGGTAAAACATGTGGCAAAAATAAAATAAAAATGCTGACAGACCTTTCACAACGGGTATTTAAAACAACCGTGATTATAGGTAGCGCATTTTTTAGTTTTCTACAACGGTCATACTACCGTGATTGTAAGTAACACATATACAACCACACAGTACGTAACAACGGTCGGTCCTGCATGATAATATATCCTTTTTAACCGTTGTTGTATGTGTTTTTGTAGTAGTGAATCCTAAGGGATACTAGGCTAAAATTTAAAGGGATAAAAAAGAATTGAAAGGGACTGTGGGAGTTGAACTAAACAATATTTTATTTACTTTACATCAACTTCTTTGCAGTCGTTTTCTCTTCTCTTTTCTTTTTATTTTTCTCTTTTCCTTTTTTTCAATTTTTATTTTATTTTCAGAAGGGATATAATAAGAATATGAATTTTCTTCCTTCTATCTTTTCTTTTCTTTTTCTATATTTTTTTTGCAAACTTTTGAAATATCACATCTATGCTAATTCATCCCCCACGCAACTCCAAACAAGACTCCTTTATCCCCTTAAATAGGGTGATATCATTGTTTTTCACTTTAGACTTATAATGAGTTATTAACAAAAAAATGGGATAAATAGGATCAAAGGGGTTTCAAACAAAGGATGATAATTTTAGGGTTGACTTTTTGGAATAATGGTTAAAAATAAAACAAAATCAAAATGCCTTTATCATATCAATGTGTGTATGTAAACAAAAAGTTTCAACAAAAATTAAATCAAGTTCTAGAATGACTAACAAATATGAGGGGAATCACACAAGAAAGAAAGAAATGGATTTTTGTATGATATCCATTATAGGGCTCAAATTCTCACCAAGGACATTTGATCAACCACAAATGGAACTAAGTCTTACTTATCATACTAAGAATGTAAATAAAATGACCCACATCACACCATGAATCTTTAGCTAAGAGAAGGGAGAAATTACTTATGCTTACAACCCCAAAACCCAACGAAAAAGCACGCATAATTTTTTTAAGAAAAAAAAAAGTAAATGAAGAAAACAAAATAAGAAAAGTAAATGACAACCCTCCCCCACACTTAAAATACACATTGTCCTCAATGAAAGAAACAAGCATAAAATAAGAGAGAGGAGAGAGAGGAAAGAACACACCGAGGAGTCAAGGCGGATAGATGAATGAATAAGTAGCCTTTTCCAATGAGAGTTTTTCTACACTTTCTTCTTCAAATGTAGGGCCCCTCATGAATTAGCTTTTCTACGTGAAAGTGATCTCATTTTTCAAAAGGGTATTTAGTAGTTTTTGATACTCTTAGTTATTTAATTGAGCATAAGGCAAGTAAGGACCTTGTGTTTAAGGGTTATAGGATTGATAATGTCTATATGCTTGTGTCGTGGCATGAAAAATGCCTGAGCATACTAACGCTCAAAATAACTACAGAGTCGCTAGTGAAGTTTTATTTTTAAAGGTAAATGTCAATAAAACCCTTGAAAGATGAGAACATGGTCGTCACAACCAGCTTCGGGTTCGGGAGTCAGTTATGCGAGGGGAAAGTATTAGCACCCCTCATATCCGTTGTACTCAACGGGAACCATTTAGTTAGATTTGCGAATAGAATGTTAGCCTACGTTTATTTATTTTCTTCTGATTATTAAAAAATAATTACAAAAGAGGGAAATTTTAATTTTTTTATTAAGGTGCTCGATAAGATTTGAAAATCCCGTGCCTACGTATTCCCAAGTGCAATGGGAAAATCAGAGCCTCGGAGTTCGTGGTAGAAAATAAGTGTTAGTTGGTTGATTTTAGTGAATGAATGTTTAGATCACATTCTAGTGGTTAAACGTTTCCTTTTATGCTCACGGGGGAGGCTTAAAAGCTTATTTGTATCACGGTAGAACAAGCTAAACAATGTTCGTTTGTAAAAAGGTTTTCGATCACGCAAGAGCGAGAAAATACAAGTTTTATTGGTTGAGATGTTTTTGAGTGGATGTTGAGTACTTGAACGGTAGGCTAATTACGCCCATAAGATGAATATTCAAGGTTACGAGGGATATATATGTCCCACCCAATCTTTTTCGACTGAGTTATTTATGAAACTTGTGGGGAAAATTAAGTCGTGTTTCTTCAATGGATATGACGAGAATTCACGTGGGTGACTAATTACGACCATTACACAATTACTTGGGATTAAGAGGGACAAATATGTTCAACCCAACCTTTTTCGTCCACATAAAGTAAACTCAATTCAGTTACTTAATGTGTTTTGAAGAGGATGAAGAATACTCGAACGATAGGCTAATTACAGTCATCACACGAATATTTGTGTTTAAACTTATGAAGATGATGATGACAGTGTTATGATGTGTAGTTTTTTTCGTGAGTTTGTGATGATGGTGTAAGGTTGTTGATTTAGGTTGATGATGATTTTGTTCATGTTAATGGTGGAGAAAAGCAAGATATGAGATTGGTTTGTTTGAAGGTTAAGAATAAGGTTTAATGGTTACAGTGAAGGACTTGATTTATGTTGTTGAGGGTTTTGTTTGATATTGTTGAGTGTGAATCGGTTTATGTGATTTATGTGAATGTGTAATGAAGGTTCAAGAATGAAGAATGGTGCGTGATTCAAGGAGATTGGAGATGAAGTTGTGGCTTAATGATGAAGGTTGGTTGAGGAAGAATGGAGGTCTAGGACATTGTATTTTTTCTTGTGGAATTCTTGTCCTTTTAGTGTAATAAAATTAGGCTTATATAGTGTTAGAAATTAGGTTTAGAATTAAGTCTGATTGATTCAACTAGGAAGTTTTCGATCAAATTTGTAGCTTGAAGCCAAAAATTGTATAAATTAGGAAACTCAAATGTAACCAAAATCTATTCTTAAATTAAAATATTTTGATTATACTTTTGTGTGATTGATCCAGCTTTGGATGTTATAACGAGCTTATTTGGCTCTTCAGGTCAACACCTCAAATATCAGGATCTCAATCAGGATCTGATTCTGAATCAGATTCAGACTATTAAGTGGTATGTTCTAATTTCACTCCTTCTAAATTAAAATTATTTTTAGCTGAAATTCTTGAAAATAGTCAGAAGCTTCAGCAAAGATGCAAAAATCTAAAACTGATTCATGTAGTAAATTCTAAAGCTCATAGTGAACTTCTGAAAGAGAACTCTATTTTAAAATTTAGATTCAGTAGTTTAGAATTTGAAAACACTGCCCTAAAAAGCAAGAGTGAAATTTTTAGAAAATAAATTCTTTCAGAAGCTCCTATGGACATTGAATGTGCATCTTAGATATATGAAGTTTCCTTTAAAAAATTCTTGCTCAGAACATAGATAGAAGAAAAATTGCTTCAATGATCTTTAGAATTAGTGGTAAAAGAAAAAGAGACAGATCATAAACCAAAGAACTCCTTGTTGAAACCTAAACCCAAAAAGAATGTGAAAAAGCTAAGAGCTATGCATTCCCATTCAACATATGGTTACTCTTATTATAAATATTCTACTTATAAACCATGGGTTGATAAAACTTATGGGAAAGCTAATCGCATATGATCCAAAAAGGTATGGGTACCAAAAGATAAAGTAATTTATGTTGCAGACATCCTAAGTAGTAAAGTTGAGACACCAAATACGGTGTCGGAAATATGGATGCTCTCAACACAAGATATGGAACTTAAGCCTAGTGGCTTTTGAGGTTCTACAAGTGGCAAGGAGAGTAAGATCATTGTCTTGGAATCTATTGATTTGAAGATTAGTTAGTCTGACTCTAAGGAAATAACTTCTGATGTGCTCAATGAGAAAGAGACTTATCAAAACCTCTGAGGAAGTTCTCGCAAAGACTATTTCATTATGAAGAATTGATTTTGAATGAGTAAACATAACTAACCCTCCACAATTAAAGCTCTTCAAATCTCATAAGCACTAATAATGTTTTTTGAAATTGGATTAGGTAAGCAGAGGTAAGTCATAGTGTCCCACTCAGAATCCCTATGGGATTTTCTAACTTGTTTGAAATTAATGGTGGTAACCAAGCATTGTATGTGTGGCTCTAAAGTAAGATAGTTGTCATACTTTTATCCATATGAACACTTGAGACGACTTATTGGGATACTATTTCTTAGTTAAAGAGAAAAATCATTTCATTTTTACTCCCTTATCAGATTGCAAGTTTTCAAAAATTTATTAATTATTACTTTCTCTATTTAAACCCACGATGCACTCACTTTTCACACACAACGCTACTACTCTTCACAACCCACACTTGAAAGTTTCCATCTTCCGAATTCTCTCTCACTCTCTCTCTCTCTCTCTCTCTCTCTCTCTTTCTCTCTCTCTCTCTCTCTCTCTCTATCTCTAAACTTAAAACTGTAACCATGGATGTTAATCAAATTCGACAAAAAGGGGTGTAAGAACAAGATTGGTTCTGCATCTGGCCTTAAGTTTTCATGATAACTGCACATGTTTTACTAGAGAACAATTCGGTACTCTATGGTTTCTGTCTAGTGTGTAGCTTTTACTAAACAGGATCTGACTCTGATAGAAAGGCATGTGACGTTATTAGACTTTGATCTAAACACTCTTGAAGAAAACATATGTTGTGTACAAGATAAAGTCAATGTTCAGGAATGTTTTTAATGCAAAGGTTTTGAAGAACGTTTATACAAAAGCTTCTGATTGTTACTTTGTAAGTGAATTTCTGGCATGCAGATCACAGATGTCCTAACACATGTTACGACATTGTTCTCTGCATAACTTTGAAACAAGGGCAGAAAAATTAAGTTGATACTCTGAATATCAGCAACAGAATCGCAACAGATGTTTCAACATTTGTTACAACAAGTTAATCAACAAGCAAATACTGAACTGTAAATTTGCATAATGATAAATAACACAAGATATGTTAACCCAGTTCGGTGAACAACAACTACATATGGGGGCTACCAAGCCAGGAAGAAGAATCGACTATCAGTAGTATAGTTTTGTGTAAATAACCTCTGGTTTACAGTAAACAACCTCTGGTTTACCTATCACTACCCAATGAAAAATTTATCATTAGAAGTCACATCTAATTGATAAGAGAAACCCATATCACTCCCTTAATCACAACCTGTGATATCTGACAGTTATAGTCACAATAACTGTATCATCCTACTTGAAAGAATCCTCTTTCAAAACAAAGTTCAGCCAAGCACTCTCGACTAATAACCCAACTTAGATTTGCTTAAAAGCTTCATCCAAGAACAATACATGATTCATTACATAAAGGTTTTTGAATTTGTACAAACATCTATGTCTACCACAATGTATTAAACTGATACAAAGGGAGACTTATAATACACGAAAGCCATATGACTCTTAAAACCCTAAACCTTATTTTCTACTTTACAAGTATTACAACAGGATTCATTATTCAGCCCTAGGTCTAAGTCTTCTTTTATAACCTTCAGCAGACTTGGGCTTCAAATCTTCTGTCAGCTGATTCCTTGATCCATTACTGTGATCGCTTCTTAAATCTTGTACCAGATGTCGAGACACAAGCTAGGACATCTTGTCTGACATGTCTTCTTCCATCAAACTTCTTTACGTTGGAACATCTTGCACAATATCCTATTTTACAAAAATTTGTTCAAATCTGCAGAGCCTTGAATCTCCCCCTTTTGACAAATTTTGGCTAAAACTCCTTAGGTAGAAAAAGAAAGTCTGAAGGTCATTCAATTTTATCTAGAGAGAGGTGGTTATGATTGGCACACTTCTGAGGCTCCCCCTTTCTCCTGAAATCCCTAGCTGCCTGTTGGTGTACATGAGGAAGAGGATGTAACACACTCCCCCTCAAACCTATACTTGCCACGGAGGGATAAATCTTCCTCTTAAGGTGCATAACAGAACCCATAAGAAGATCCAGAAAGAGCTTAAGAAGAAACAGATGTATCATACGTAACACAAAGTCAATACAACATCCCATCCAACATCCTTGCAAAACAACTACAAGAATGGACTTCTCACCAAAAAGGATATCAGTTGTGTGTTGTAAAAACCAACACACAGCCGAGATGAATACACACCTATTCTCCCCCTTTTTTAGCCAAAAATTGGCAAAAGTAGCCATCACAGTTCCATACCCATATGGTACTTGCCCAAACCCAGACAAAATCCATGAAGACACAACCCAGAACAAGAACCACAACCTGAGAATCCAGAAGCAGCGACCCCCTTTAAATATCCAAGCAATTTCTCTAGGAATTTACGGTTCATAGAAGTTACCGTTGAACAATTCAATGGAGAAATAAATTTAGGTAGGTAACTTCACCATAAATGGTTGTGCACCACCCAACTAGGATTTGACTGTTTCAACTATAGGATAAACCATCCAAAGAATGTGCATTCACCGAGACACGTGTTGAACACACATTCTCTAAGATACACTATCCATCATCCATGACAATCAACTTGGAAACAACCATACGTCCTAAACAATTTCCTGGCACCTTGTCAGAATTTATTCAGTCCCTCTTGTAAACTCTGAAGCATAGCCACAATGCCTTTCAATGAGCCCCAAGAATGCTCCTTTCAACCAGAAGTAAAAATAACTGACCAAGATGTTAAGACATTCCTGCAAACATCTTCCAGATAACAACAAAAACTCCCATGAGCCTTATCTAATTCTGCAGAGAAAAGTAAATTCTCCCAGACACAACTCTCAGGACACTCCCAAGAAGCTTGTACAACTCTAATTTTAATATATTGATATCCCAATGACAGAGCCAAAATAAACCAGTCAAGTCCACCCAGAACTATACCGGTAATACAATGTCACGACATCTTGTCTGACATTACACCCTCACCAGAGGTATCCTATCACAAACTACTTGAAACCACAAACAATCTTGATAAACAACAGCACTACTGTAGCAACAGATCCCAAACAGAAGTCCAACTCCCCCTGTCAAGGATAATCAGTGCTCCTTTTCAAGAAGAACACTTTAGAATGAATGGAAAACATAAGACTCATCTTCATGTCTTCAAGAGCTCACTCCTTGTCCAACACACTTGCTGAACGCATTCACTCACTACTTGATCCTCAAGCAATCTATGTACCACAATAGTACACTCAATAGACAAAATTTCTCCCCCTATCTTTTATAAATGATGCTCCTTCCAACAAGAACACCCAAAATCACCACATGTTATCACATGACCAACTTCATGCTCATATAGTGAGAAAGTACCAGGATTACATCCTTGTACCGTAACCAATAAACTCTTGGATTGAGACCAAATCACCATTGACCCCTCTCATCCTGAACCCATCCATACCCTATACAAATCCACCTTGAATTTTACAGCCATAGATATCCTTATTCCTTGAGAATAAATCCAATTGAACCTGGAATGCTTCACATTCCTCAAAGAGACATACAAAATCTCTTAGTTTGTTAGCTACCCTAGATCTCCTTCACACTTGAAAAACATCAAATACATGCTGCATAAATCCTTAGCTTACTTGGTTCACAAGCTCCAAACTGATCCACTTATTTCTAGAGTTATTTGCAGCAGAAGAAACCACCTATCCATAAGCATTCTGACCTTAACAAGAGTCAGACTACCAGATAGACACCCCATAATCCAAGACTGAGTTTACCTCATCATTCTCCCGTATGATAAGTTAGAACACTTCTGATTCAACTGGTGAATATCAACTTCCACAATCTGAATCCACGTTCAAAAAACATGATGATGTTTTAACATCAGTTAGGACATCCAGATCATATCACATACACCATATAATATGGTTCTTGATACAATAACAACTGAACTTACTATCTGCATAGTAATCCATCTAAAGATATTCCTAGAATACAGCTCCCACCAGCTTGATCATCAAGAACTTCAGACAACTGCAGAGAGAAATAAACTTTCATACTCCCACCAAAGCAAGCTCCTTAAGAGAAGATCCCTTCAACAATCAGCAAGCCAAGAGAAAAACCAACTTCTCCTTTGGTCTTCAAACAACCTTCCTTCTCCACAAAGATAATTTGTTCCAAGGATAAGATGAAACACACATCTTGGATGCAAGTGACTATAGTTAAACATAGCCAAGTGTCACAGCTTCCTCCAGATTTCCAAGAGACATAATACTCTTGGTTCAACCAAGAATCTAGGTCTTCAACATAAATCCTACTTTCTCTAAAGAATGACATCTTAGATACACTAAGACTATGAAATGTAGCCTCTACTAGCTTCTGCAATTCCCATAAACTGCATAGACTTTTTGGAGCATCCATTCCAATCATATCTGAAAAGATCAACTTCTCTCAAGATGATATACCTCCACTATAACCAGATCCCACTGAGTGACTAATATGATGATAACCCTGATGTCAGAACATCTGACATCAATGTGATGAATTCCAGCTGATGAGCTAAAGTCTGTCTGATACAGTCTTGATCAACTCCCCCTCAGACATACCATCTTAAGCAAATTCTCCAATTCTACAAAACAAGAGTTCCATGCTCTCATAGACTTGATTAACCCATAACCAGTCTTAGGACTTGATACCTTGAAGAGCACCAACTTCAAGAACTCATCCTCAGAAGAACCAAACATGAAAAAGCCTGATTCTTTAGGAAAGAGTAGTCTATAGCTACAAGAAATCCAACTTCCTTCAAGATGTCAGAGATACTGTTCTGGACACTTATCCAGAACCTCCATGTTGAAATGGATTACATACTCTCAGCAGCTGCACTCCAATTCACCTAGATCAGAAATAAACATATCCAAGCAATCTTCATCAAGAATAAGAAGTATTCATCTTCACTTCCATCAGCACCATATTCTAGATAAGCTTCCTGCCACGAAACTTCCTAGTCAGAATATATGCCTCTGCAGATCCGACTAGAAGGTTCCCAACACTTTATGTCAACACACAAAAGTTTGGTACCCGGAGCATAAGCTACTCCCCTCTCTTGTCTTAAAGATTCACTCCTTGAATCAACAAAATTTTGCATAATCTCTGCTGATGGAATGTTTCAACATCTGGTTGAACATCATATCCTTATCAAATGAAATCTTCACTGATGACCTTGACTGCATCCAATTTTGAACACCACACACATGGATAATCAATTAAATACTCGTGTATTCCACAAATAGAAATTGATCTTAAATCCTTGTTCAGAAGTCCATACATCCAAGAGATATCAACACTTTAGGAATACCAATTAAGTATTCTTTAGTGTAGGTACCTTCCTTGTCAAGCAGAATGTTGAGACATCAAGACTTAAACCCTTGACTCATGTTGACTTATCTGGAATAATCCTATGCATCTTCCTTGAGAAGAACCACTTCAACTGATCTGAAGAAGCACTACCTTGCACGACATGGAAGGTGAAAATAAATCACCCCCAAATTCTTCAGATTGATGATCCTCAGGACCAACCTTGATCCAGAAGAGCAACCAGAAGCCTCCAGAACACCAAAGGAAAAATAGTCTTCGTGATAAGAGATTCCTTTATGAGTGGACTTGAGAGAAATCTCAAGTGTCTTTGGTAACTTTATCATGACAAGAGTATTTACCTGTTTCATAACCCAAGAAATTGATAACCTAGACCTCTCCTCTTCTGACTTCAAAGTACCTGAAGAAACCAACCTTCAAAGTACCAATACTTCAAAGGCAAATAGCAACAAACAAATCTCTCCATTCCATTAATCCCTGCTAAAACGGCTAGAACTTCAATAGATGCTGACACCTTCATGAATAGAGTCTTCAATCTAGCTTTACCAAGGTCCTTTCATCAGAAACACATGCAGCGGAAAATATCTTCAACAGGCTCCAATCAAGATGTCAAGACATCTTAGAGGACACCTTGCAGAAAAGAACCTTTTCACAGAAGCAAAAGACAACCAACCAGTAGTTGTCATCCTTGATCCAATACCAATCATTATAGTTATCCAATGAATAGTCTGCTCCCACATATACACACCTTGTTTAAACAACCAGAAAGTATCTCCCAAGATCTCATCTAGAAACAGATAGGATGCATGCTCTGATACCAATTCAAATTCTGGCATGTAGATCACAGATGTCCTAACACATGTCACGACATTCATCTCTGCATAACTTTGAAACATGGGCAGAAAAATTAAGTTGATACTCTGAATATCAGCAACAGAATCACGACAGATGTTTCAACATCTGTTACAACATGTTAATCAACAATCAAATACTAAACTGTAAATTTGTAGAATGATAAATAACACAAGATATGTTAACCCAGTTCGGTGAACAACAACTACATCTTGGGGCTACCAATCTAGGAAAAAGAATCCACTATCAATAATATAGTTTTATATAAACAACCTCTGGTTTACCTATCACTATCCAATGAAAACTATATCATTAGATGTCACATCTAATTAATAAGAGAAACCAGTCTCAATCCCTTAATCACAACCTGTGATATATAACAGTTATAGTCACAATAATTGTATTATCCTACTTGAAAGAATCCTCTTTCAATACAAAGTTCAGCCAAGCACTCTCGACTAACAACCCAACCTGGATTTGCTTAAAAGCTTCATCCAAGAACAATACATGATTCATTACTTAAAGTTTTCTGAATCTGTACAAACATCTATCTCTACCACAATGTATCAAACCGATAGAAATAGAGACTTACAATATAAGAAAGCCCTACGACTCTCAAAACCCTAAACCCTATTTTCTACTTTTCAAGTATTACAATAGGATTCATTATTCAGCCCTAGGCCTAAGTCCTCTTTTATAACCTTCAGCAGACTTGGGCTTCAAATCTTCAATCAGCTGATTCCTTGATCCACTGCTGTGATCGCTCCTTAAATCTTGGACCAGATGTCGAGACACAAACTAGGACATCTTGTCTGACATGTCTTCTTCCATCAAACTTCTTTACATTGTAACATCTTGCACAATATCCTGTTTTAACAAAATTTGTTCAAATCTGCAGAGCCTTTAGTAAGTAAGCCTTGAAGGCTTTATAAGAGATGTGCTTCTATCACTACAAGTTCTGAATATTCTAAAGACAAGGTTCTGTTGAACAAAGTTCTGAAGATTCGGAAGACATCATTTCTGAAGTTCAAGTTCTGAGGATTCTGAAGACAAAGTTCACTTGAACAAAGTTCTGAAGACAAGAATGTGCTGAACAAGTTCTGAAAATTCTAAAGACGAGGTTCTGATTAAACAAGCTCTGAATTTTTTCTAGACATCACCTCTAAAGACCAAGCGTTGAAGACTCTTAAAACATGTTCTGTTGAACGAAGATCTGAGATTCTAAAGACTTAGGTTCTGAAGTTACAAGTATTGATCTCTCTACATATGCTTCATCAAATATACATCTGAAGCCTCTGAAAAAGTTAGAAGACAGAAGATCAAGAATGGTTGTGTGTTTTAATGAATACAAAAGTACAAAATTACTCTGTGACCTCTACCTAGATAAGGTGGCGCAAGGATAACTCTTTTGTATTATGATGTTGACGATTCCTTCAAATGACCGTTGGGAAACTACAATTGGAATTTTTTTCCTATTATACCCTCCAACAGATCTATTCTCAAGCTCTATATATTGAAGATCTAAATGCTTGAAGAAAGGGACGAAGATAATAGACAGAAAGTGAGAATAATGAAAAAGAAGAAAAGAAAGAGTTGAAGAAAACACGAGAGTATGTGTGCAAAGCGGAAGCAAAGCACCAAGTTATAAGCTCAAAGAAATTGTTTGGTGCTCAAACAAAAGATAGAGTGTTGCTCTACAAGAAAAGAGAGAAGCATTAAAAGAAGCTTTTAAGCAACAAAACTCATGCTGATACGTTGCAAATCTCTTGGAGATTATTCTTAAGATTGTTTTGTATATTAGCAAGGAACTGTTGTTCATATCTTGCTATAAAACACTTTTGTGTTATTGTACATAAACTTGTGTAATCTGCTTGTCTAGAAGCAATTCTTTGTACACACATTTGTAACACTTTTCAAGGTGGTTATTACTAAAGTGACTAAGTCGTTAGTTTGTATACTTGAGAGGGCTAAGTTGTTTTCTAACACTTAGAGGTTGTAATCTTTCTAGATTATTGGATTAAGTCCTTTTCTAAGGCGGAATCACCTTGGTGGGTGGACTGGAGTAACTTTTTTAACAGTGAACCAGGATAAAAATAATTGTGTCTATTTATTTTTATTCTCTTGTTAGCATTGAAGTTTAAGTTTCGCTAAAATATCACATTTGGTGAAACCCAATTCAAATCCCCTTTCTTATGTTTCTCGCCCCTTCAATTTGTATCAGAGCTTCGGTTCTGGAATTGATGTTTATCAAACATTTAACTATTTCAGATAAAGATCCAGACGAGCCTTGAGAAACACCTTGATGGTTTCCACTCCACCGCCTGCTGTTCCGGTCTCAAATGTTCTTAGTTCTATCTTCTACCATTGTTGTTGAAAAGGTTGAGTACTAGAAAGCTGAACTAGAGAGTTCTTCCTAAATGGTGATACTGATCTTTGGAGTATGGTAGTTGATAACTACATATCTCCCTCAGGTGAAGCTCATAAAAGGTAGAAAGAAAATCTGAATGATCAGTTGGAAAAGGATGACAAGAATCATAAAAAAGCAAGAAGTTTCTTGTTTGTTGAAAGTTAATTTTTACTGAGTATGAGATGTTTCAAAGCAAGAATGCTAAGTCTAAATATGACTTTCTCAGAATAACTCATTAAGAACTCCTTTAAGTCAAGGAAACAAATGCTTATGTTTTGATTCAGAAGCATGAAGACTTCAAGACGAAGAACGCTGAAACTGTTGAGATGTTGTTCTCAAATTTTTTAAGACTTCGGTTGCAGAACTCTGCCTTCTGAACTAAGGCTATTCTTTGTCAGATCACTTGAAGAAATTTATCAGAAGCTCGCTGTCTGGTTGAACATATTTTTGTAACTACTCTCAAGTTTGCAGAAGATTTGAACAATACCTCTGTCAGAAGATCCGAGAAGACCAAAGCGACTTTAAGTCTAAGTGATCATATCTGGAAGTATATTCATTGCAACAGAATCAAAGGAACTAGATGTTCTGATAGTTGTTTACGTTTACCTTAAGAAAAATAAAAGGCTTTGATAAGCAAGAAGAAAAGGCTGAAGGTAACACTGGATGATTCTGAGTTCTCAGAAGATGACGAAGATGAATAACGAGCTAACGTAGCACCGTTGGCTAGCATTAGGATGTATGATGAAGAAGATCCCTCCAAAAGATGAAGTAGTTTCTAATTTAGCATAAACTATCTCTGTTGCAAAAGTTCTCAGTAGTGTAGTTAAAGCACTGGCCTGGTTACCAGGATTCTCAATGCTTGCACAGTTTTTGTACACTAACATATCTGAACCAGTGAAATACCATGGTATGAAGTATTGGGTCAGTTACTGTTAGTAACTACAGAATAGACAATGGGTGAAGGATCTTGACATAAGGATGAATCCTTCTGTGTTCTCTATCATCTAAGTGCAAAAGTGACTGTCTGAGAATGTTCAAGGTTAGAAATAATCTTGGTCAACAGTCTAAAAACAAACAACTTGAGAAGCTATTTGATGAGAATGAAATTTTCATATCATAGTTCTTTACAATCAGATACAGATGTAAAAGGAAGAACAAGATCTTGAAAAGAAATGGCTATAATCATGATATATGAGATTATCATGACAATGCATTTCTAAGGAGTTATAGCATGCTATTCAGAACATAATTCTTTCCAGATCTATTCTGATGCATCATGATTAGAATGCTCAAAAGGCTACAAAGTACTTGAAGTTGAAGTACTTCTGCAGATGAATCAAATTGATGTCAGATTTGATGATAAGCTTGGTAGCTAAAAGCCGAAGCTTATTGGAAGATTGCAAATCTGGAGATTACCTTTTCAGATGCTGAAGTTAATGGAGCTACTGAAGAAGTACAAGATGAAGAAATCAGAAGATGCTCAATCAGAAGCTATTTCAGTTCTTACCCCTCTGATAAAGCTTAGACACAAATCTTTACTTTCTAAAGTACTGATTCTGGGTGAGAAAACTAAGCCAGTAAGAACAAGATCAACATTAAAACCCTTTGAAGAAATGTTTTGTGGCTTGATGCTCATGATGATATCTGCATCTATTGAAGAAGAATGCCTGGTCAAAGATTGAACTCCGATTCAATAAACATTAGAAGAAATGTTTCATCCATTAGAATGAGAAAACCAAAGAAGCTATGAAGACGATCTTGTCTCAGTACAAGATTCAAGGACTCCTATGCATCTCATTCAAGATCTGCAAAAAGGAAGAAGTTATATGGATGTCAGTTTCTGAGGAGAATTTGATCTAGCGGTTAATCTAGAGACAATCATCAACAATGTCCTCAGCTGCAGTAGCTAATTGTGTGTTGATTCTGAAGAAGCACCTACAACTTCAAGATACAGAGTCAACTAGAAGTCTACCAAATAATTGAGAGTAACACTTTTCAAACTCTTACTACTTTTTACTTATTTGTATAAGAATCTATTTTTATATTCTAGGATTAAAATTTTAAGATTATGTTCAGAAAAGAACTATTCTTTTAAAAACCCGTTGATACAATCTTTTCTTATGGTTGTTATCTATTTCATAATTCCTTACTGAAATTAAACTTGCTCTCATTCCTACATGTGAACTTTGTTCTATGTCTAGAATGAAAAGGAATATCTCAGAATATATGTCCTCTGGAATAGAAAAATAAGTTTTTGATGCTTGATTCGTAGCGTTTTACTTCGGAGATGTGAGGCTTTTAACAAGTGGAGTTCTCATGTATTTGAAGTATCTAATGTCAGAATGCTCTCTTGAGAATGTCTTTGACCTTGGAAACTAAAGATTTTACTTCATTAACACATTGTCAGAAAAGTGAAGAGTTTGTGGTTCATTATAAGACAACTATCTTTTAATGAATGCCGCTTTGTGCTTAACGTGACACATTTGGTGACGAGACTCTTGGATTTAGGTTGATAAATCTTCACGCTTTATTCCATGTCATAATCAATTTCTTTTCCTGTTACCTACGTTCTCGACCTTTGTCAGTTACCCAATACCTTATACCTTTTGGTATCCCTTTCGTCTATTCCTTTATTGAAATAACAAAAGTCATTAATACAACATATCCTATTCTGATTATTTTTGTCTCATGCGTTTAGGTTTCCTATGTGATACTCTCTTTAGAAATGATGGTAGTCCATATTCTTGGTTAAGCATTAATTACTTTGAGTGTCTCGAGTCTGTATGTCCTTGATTACTCTGTTTTAAGTCGAAAGTTTTTAGTTTAACTCCTCTGCTATGTGCATTAAATTAACCATTGGTTTTTACTTAGACTCATATTTGTTAAATCAAGTTTTTCTATACATCTTCTTTATATATTTGTTGCCAGCTGTGTATTATCCTGTCTTTGCAAATTATCCTCTATATAAGATAGTTCTGTAAAATCTCTCTGTTCTTAAAAATGTTGTTCTTCTTAACATGTCCTCAAAAACTTTTAAAGGAGATATTCATGATCTAGAGGTTCTAAAGGAATACACAGTTGATTTCAATAAATTGACGGCAGGCAATCTTTCACAATTTTTTTTCAGATATTCACTTTCAAAAATGGAATGAATTTTTTGCAATGCTTTTTGGACCCATCTATCCAGATCTTGTGAAAGAATTCTAGGCAAATGCTCGTGTCCATCAGTATGAGCTAGATGATTGTCAGATTCTGTCTAATGTCTATGATTTTCCTGTGATAATCAACTCTAAAATCATCTCTCAAGCTATTAAATATGAGGAAGATGGAGATACTGTTGAAAATTACAGACATAGTAATAGATTTACAAAAGATGTTCACATCATCTATGGTTACGAAGGACTTGCTGAAAGTCCTTATACTCTTTCGCCTATGACAAAAGCCTGGTACCAGTTTACAGGAACCAATCTAAGGCCTAGATAAAAGGGGATAGGATGGCTCTCTTCCGATGACAAGCTTTTCATTCTGTTCTTAGTCTCCAGAATCAAGATCAATTTGCTCCTATCTATGTTCAATTATCTGAAATAAGAAATACTCTTATCTCGTGAAGAATTATCGTTTCTCATTCCTTTTTGCAGAGTTATTTCTTCGATTCTTGACCATCAAGGAGTTGTTACTTTTGTACAATAAGTCGGGCAGATTAAAAAACTTGTTCCTGACTCGCTTGTACTCTTTTCTTGATAATGAATAACATTTTTCTTTATCATGATTTTGGTCATTTATCCTTTATCAGTATTTCTGTTAATAATCTCGTCATACTTATTATTATTATATATATATATATATATATATATATATATATATATATATATATATATATATATATATATATATTAGTGGGCCCCACACAAAAATACACTACATTTATTTTCTTTCTATTTTTTTTTTCATCTTTTTAATGTGGGTCCCACCCAAAATTGGTGGGCCCCACACAAAAATACACTAAGGTGTATGTTGCTAATGCACACCTACATGGGTGTGCATTAGCATAACCCATATATATATATATATATATATATATATATATATATATATATATATATATATATATATTCTAACAAAGGGGTGAAAGTGAAATGATTTTGATAACCTATTCTCAGAATCTTGATCCTTATTTCAACGTGCCTTTACTTTTAACCTGTGTTAAATATTTAATCAGGAACTTTGTAAAAGTTCACTGCTTTTTATATTAGGCTATCAGAAGAAACGTTCAAGAAGTGTACTCTAATGAGTTTGCTAAGATGCAATACATTATTCAATGAATAATTGGTTTTGCCCACTCATTAATCAGACAGAAGTAGAAGTCTATCTAAAAGAATGTCTATATATGCTCTAATACCTCAAGCTTTTCAAAGTTGTGAACTATCTGAAACCATGATAACTAGACTTTAGTACTTCAAAGGTCGTGGACCTTATGGATATCCAATCAAGAAATGGTCATTCAGGAAATGTTCAAGTTTTGTATCTCCTGATGACATGATATTTGTGCACCTTTTGGTGACATGTTCAAAATATTCAAAGAACTTAGCTCTGATACATGATATGATACATCAAACAAGTTACTAATCAGGTTCTGATTACGTCAACTGTGTTCTGATAGCAAGCCAGGTTCTAAGAAGAAGACTAGGCAGTTCTATCCAGACTCTGATGAGCGTCTCTGAGAAGTATTCCTTCACTGTTCGTATGAACTGTACTTCAAAATTATTTTGTGTCTTGAGATCAGGGGGAGACTCTAAACAAGCATAAATGAATTTTGAGAGTAAAAAATCCAGGGTGAGCTGGTTAGCTTAACTCTGATTATGTGGTTCATAGTTATTACCATGTACGAATTGCTTTATCAAAATACATGGTTTTTCATCATCAAAAAGGGGGAGATTGTAAGAACAAAATTGGTTTTGCATCTGGCCTTAAGTTTTGATGATAACTGCACATGTTTTCCTAGAGAAAAATTTGATACTCTTTGGTTTCTGTCTAGTGTGTAGGTTTTGCTAAACAGGATTTGACTCTGATAGAAAGGCATATGACGTCATCAGACTCTGATCTAAACACTCTGGAAGAAAACATATGTTGTGTACAAGATAAATTCAAAGTTCAGGAATGCTTTTAATGCAATGATTATGAAGAACATTTGTACTAAAGCTTCTGATTGTGACTTTTTAAGTAAGCCTTGAAGGCTTTCTAAGACATGTGCTTCTATCAGTACAAGTTCTGAAGATTCTGAAGACAAGGTTCTGTTGAACAAATTTCTGAAGTTCAAGTTCTGAGGATTCTGAAGATAAAGTTCACTTGAACAAAGTTCTGAAGACAAGAATGTGTTGAAGAAGTTCTGAAAATTCTAAAGACGAGGTTCTGATTGAACAAGCTCTGAAGTTTTTGTAGACATCACCTCTAAATACCAAGCGCTGAAGACTCTTAAGACAGGTTCTGTTGAACGAAGATCTGAGATTCTGAAAACTTAGGTTCTGAAGTTACAAGTATTGATCTCTCTACACATGCTTCATCAAATATACATCTGAAGCCTATGAAGAAGTTAGAATACAGAAGATCAAGAATGGTTGTGTGTTTTAATAAATATAAAAGTACAAAAGTACTTTGTAACCTCTACCTAGAAAAGGTGGCGCAAGGACACCTCTTTTGTATTATGATGTTGACCATTCCTTCAAATGACCGTTGGGAAACTATAGTTGGAATTTATTCCTATTATACCCTCTAACGGATCTATTCTCAAGCTCTATATATTGAAGATCTGAATGCTTGAACAAAGTGGCGAAGATAATAGACAGAGAGTGAGAATAATGAAAAAGAAGAAAAGAAAGAGCTGAAGAAAACATGATAGGTATGTGTCCAAAGCGGAAGCAAAGCACCGAGTTGTAAGCTCAATGAAGATGCTTGATGCTCAGACAAAAGATAGAGCGTTGCTCTACAAGAAAAGAGAAAAGCATTAAAAAAAAGCTTTTAAGCAACAAAACTCTTTTTGATACGCTGCAAATCTCTTGGAGATTATTCTTAAGATAGTTTTGTATATTAGCAAGGAATTGTTGTTCATATCTTGCTAGAAAACATTGTTGTGTTATTGTACTTAAACTTGTGTAATCTGCTTGTTTAGAAGCAATTCTTTGTACACACATTTGTAACATTTTTCAAAGTGGTTACTCCTCAAGTGACTAAGTCGTTAGTCTGTACACTTGAGGGGGATAAGTTGTTTTCTAACACTTAGAGGTTGTAATCTTTCTAGATTATTGGATTAAGTCCTTTTCTAAGGCGAAATCACCTTGGTGGGTGCAATGGAGTAACTTTGTTAACTGTGAACCAGGATAAAAATAATTGTGTCTATTTATTTTTATTCTCTTGTTAGCATTGAAGTTTGAGTTTCGATAAAAGATCACATTTGGTGAAACCCAATTGAAACCCCATTTTCTTGTGTTTCTCGCCTCTTCAAGAGATATTACAAGATCAACAAGATCAACAATAACTAACTCAATAGGAAGCTGTTTTGATGGAAGGCTTCCCAGAAATTTCTTTATCTACTTAGGTGGATGAGTTGGAAGTTCTCTATGAGTCTATTATAGACTTTGAAAACTTAAAGCAATATGGTTTTGGTATCACATGCGATGTTGCAACCCAGGGATGGGAAAATTACTTCAACAAGTTGAAAGGTCCTATATTCCAAGCACTGGTAAAAGATTTTTGGATTCATGCATAAGCGAAGTTCAGGTATTTTCTAGTTTTCTGAGTCAGAAACTTAAAAATTCTAAGAAATCCATAGCCAAGCTACTGAACCATGATGGTTCTAGAAAGAGATGTTATCAAATGTTCAAAAAAGGGGAAAATGAATGAAGTTATGGCCACCATCTTCCAAGAAGGAACAAATTCAGGTGTCAAGAATCTTCGATATGAGTTAAGGATTTGGGCCCAGATTCTCTTGGGATGTATTCATCATCATTTTACAGGGAACTCTGCTGATTACATTAACACTGACAAGAAATATATGTTGTATTATCTGGTCAAGGGTGTCAAGATAAATCTTTCTTCTATATTGTTTAAATATATAATGGATACGGTAAAAGAAACAAGAAATTTAGGACGTAAGCATAGGAAGTGGATTCCTTTGGGTAGGCTAATTTCTGATATTCTGGTGGAAAGCAAGTTGGTTGCTAAGCTGGAAGAAATGAATTTTTGTGAAGATCTTTACATGGAAGTGGGCAAATATTTCATCAGAAGGAATCTGAAAAACATGCTTGTGATTTCAGATGTCGTGGACCCTGTTGTGTTGGATATGGAATCTCTTTCTACCAGAAGGGTAGAGATTGATGATTTTCCCACCTTCACCAAGTTGGATCCTCCATAAATTCTGATGGCTTACATGAAAAGTTATTTGGAAGATAGAATTGATCCAGTTGTCGACATCCACAACTTGATGGACTCTCCTCCAGATGTAACTCTCAAGAGGAAAAGATGGTCTAAAAAGGATAGTGAAGGAACTTCCAATCCTCCTCCTCATTCTCCAACCAAACAACCAAAGAAGTTTTAGACCTCTTGAAGGATTGTGAGGTCTGCAGCTACTGAAGCCACTGAAGGGAAGATAAGGGATACTACTGAAGCTGCTAAGGCTGCTGAAGTTGCAAATGCTACTGAAGTTGGTAAGGCTGCTGAAATTGCTGAAGTTGCAAAGGCTGTTGAAGCCGCTGAAGCCACTAAGGTTGCTGAAGCTGCTAAAATTATTGAGATTACTAAGGAAGCTAATAGAAAATTTGTTGATGTCTCTACTCACATGAATTCTTGTAAGTCTTCTAATTCAGCAGGTTTCTTGATCATTTCCCAGGTGTTGTTATCATGAAGAGATTTCATCTCATCATCCATGGCCTTCAGGCATTCAAACTTATTTCAACTCTTCATAACTTCCTTATAATCTCTATGTTTTTTGTCTAGAACCTCACTTGCAGAGATTAAGGCATAAGCTATAAGATCTGCATACCCAAGTCTCTAAGGTGGCTTGATGACTATCCTCGACCTATCTCTTAATAATAGGTAGTCATCGATAGTTTCCTCAACTTCCACAGTATCTTCTGCTTCTTCTTTGACTTCATCTGGGATATGCAATTCAGCATCAACATGCTCCACCTCAATAGGAATCTCTCCCTGTTCCAGCTCTTCGTCAACATCATAAGTTTTCTTGAAGGCCACCTCAGCTTCATTGAAAACTACATCTCGACTGGTGATACACCTCCTGTGACCTGGCTCTAGGAACCATAGCCTATAAGCTTTGACTCCTTCAGGGTATCCCATGAACATGCATTTCAGAGCTCTAGGTTCGACCTTGTCTTGCCTAATGTGAGCATAGGCCACGCAGCCAAATACTCCCAATTTGTCGAGATCTGGTGGATGTCCCGACCAAACTTTTTCAGGTGTCTTCATATCTGACGTAGTCGAAGGATATGTGTTTATCATATATGTTGTTGTCGAAACATCCTCACCCCAAAACACCTTCTTTAACCCAGCACTAGTCAACATGCATCTAACTCTTTCCAAAATAGTTCGATTAAACCTTTCCGCCAAACCATTTTGGTATGGAGTACATGAATTACTTTTGTGCCTTGCAATACTTGAGGTAACACAAAAGCTGCCGAACGCCTCATTGCAAAATTCAAGGCCATTGTCAGTTCTCAACCTCTTGACCTTTCTGCCAGTCTGATTTTCGATCAGAGTCTTCCAACTTTTGAAATTCTCAAAAGTTTCATCCTTAGTCGTCTGGATGAATACCCATAACTTTGTAGAATAATCATCAACTATGGATAGAAAATACATTGCTACTGAAAATGATGGACACCTCACAGGCCCCCAAAGATCAGCATGGATGTAATCAAGGGATCCATGTGTTCTTTGTTTGCCTTTATTGAACTTCACTCTGCAAGATTTTCCAAGTACACAGGGTTCACAAAATTTTAGCTTTTTGACTTTATCTCCCCCAAGCAGATTTTGTTTCCCCAATTCGATCAGACCCCCTTCACTGACATGGCCCAATCTCATGTGCCAAATTTATGTCTTCGACAAAGGTTTCGTGGATACAACATTTGTCGAACCACTTACAACTTCAACCTCAAGGGTATATGTAACACCCTTTTTTATCCAACAAACATCACGAATAAACACAGTGATTTTATCAGAGTAAAGTCCCAAAAGGGCACCATATTTAGTCACAATACATCAAATAATCACCTGCTCCGTAACACGGGTTTTACCATCATGAATTCATTTTAACATCATGCAGCGGAAATACAATTTTTTAAACAATTTTATAATCCAAAACTTCTTAAAACAAAACATCATAAAACATCCTCATGCCAACAAATAAAAGAATGTAAATCGTTCGACTCAAACGTCCCGACCCGAAGTTACATATCAGAGCAAGACCCTCTAATCGATGGAGAAATCAAAATACTTCAAAATGCTAAATCTTCATGCGCCAAGAAAGTTATGCCTGATCACCTGCACATTACCCACATGGAGGCAACATTCAAACAGGAAGGGCGAGTAATCATGAATCAATATATAAGATATAAGCAAAAGATAAAGCATCAACATAAACGTCACCAAATCATTCAAAAACATCATTAACGTATCAATTACATCAATATAATGCAATGCCACACAGTATGCAAATGCAACATCATGGACTCATGCATGTGGTACCAATTCATCATAATTGATGGACACTGGGCCATCACCCTCCAAAGATCCCCACCAATAGGATCAATTATACACAAGAATCGGAGCACGTCACAAAACACTTCAATCCACACAATGGGATTGAAGCCACCAAATGAACCGGAGTCCTAACTATGCCATGAATGCATGATGCAAATCGTCATAATAATCATCATCATAAAATCGTCATAATTGCATCATCATTCATAAATCATCATCAAACATTATTATACAACACCAATTCGCACTCGTCACGATTCATCACTATTCCTCACATTTCATCATGTCATCATTATTACGTCAAATTTTTTCACGATTTTATCCCACTATACCTCATTACAAGTTTACTCATGTTTTATTACCTCATCATAGCCTTAAGTTTCAAGGAAACTGTATCACAAGGGAAAACGGGACAGAAATTGCAAAAACGGAAAAATCTGCCAGTTGCCCTGCCCATACGCGTATGGCTCAATTCCTCCCCCACTGGCCTGCGTATCATACGCATAGGGCCACCTGTCCAGGCCTCTCTTACGCGTACCACCATCCCCGTTACGCGTATCACCAGAGAGCTTTCCCTCTCAAAATCCCCTTCAATCTTCCCCTACGCATAATGGCTAGCCCATACGCATATGACCCCTTCCTAAGAATCCCATACCCGTAATGGCTTTCCATACGCGTATGCCCCTTCATTCCCAGCTTCCCATATGCGTAATGGCTTCCCATACGCGTATGGTCCTACTTTCCTTATGCGTACACTACGCGTACTGGCAGAAGGTCGTGCTGGCCCTGGGGACGAGTGCGTATGCTACGCGTATCACCCTAGGTGTGTCCCCTGTTACGCGTAATACTCCCCCTCTACACATATTACCAGAAAACCCTCCAAAACTCAAGTTTCACATCTGAACGAAAAACCTCTCATTCCAGCACCTTCGATCTTACCTAAAACTGTTTCGATTCATCACAGATCTACGTCTTTATCCTACTTCATTGTTTTCATCAATTTCTTTCTAATTAGTAAGTCCTAATTCGTTAAACCCACCTTCAATTCCAGATCTGGTTTCGTTCACATATTCATCACAACAACAATAATCATTCACACGAATTTCACAAAAATTACAGCAACACATACTAGATTCATGACAGAAATCGGCCAACAAAGATTCACGAAAATTTATCACAGATTCATCATGCCAAAACTCATCATAAACACAAAACACACAACCTCTACCTTAAACCCATATCAAACATATGAACCCGTATTAACCCCGCATACCTTGAATTTTTCAACAAAAGATTCTCCTTTTGGGGTTCTACGGTTGATTATCTCGTTCTCTGTGCCCTAGCCTCCTTTCCTCAGTTCCTGTTCACTTCTTATGGTTGCACAGAATAACTCTCCTAATTTCCACTTTTCCTTTTTGTTAAACGTACCTCTTGGACCCTAATTATGATTTACCCATATTATCATCACTAACTCTTCTTAATATTACCGTCTTATCCTTAATGGTCCTCTTAATTATTTTAAATAATAATAATAATAATAATAATAATCTAAATAATAATCTAAATATTCAAATTATTCTATTATTATTATTATTACTAATAAAATAATTCTAAATAATTACTAATTATAAATGCCTCAATATTCCCTTAACCCAAAGCTACCCCACAACACCACACAAAGTCACCAAGCGTCATAGTATTCACCAAAATTCACCAAAACACCGAATAGTAATAATAAACCAATTAAATAAATATTATACTTATTTTGGGGTGTTACAACTCTCCCCCACTTAAAGAATTTTCGCCCTCGAAAATTACCTGGAGGAAACAGAGTCGGATACGACCCGTTCATCTGATCTTCACGCTCCTAAGTCCAACTTTTGCCAACTGGTCCCCCCTTAACACCTTCACCAAAGTTATGTCCTTACCCTACAATTGCTTCATTTCACGACCATCAATCCGTACAGGTAATGCTTCAACCATCAGGTTATCCTTCACCTGCACATTATCCATCTGAATCACATGCGATGGATCCGGAATGTACTTTCTCAACTGAGACACATGGAACACAACATGTAAATTCACAAGTGACGGGAGTAAAGCAATCCGATAGGCTACCTCCCCTATCATCTACAAGATTTGATATGGACCAACAAAACGTGGAGTGAGCTTCCTAGACTTCAAAGCTCGACCCACACCAGTCACTGGCGTCACCCTCAAAAACATGTGATCTCCCTCTTGGAATTCAAGTGCTTTCCTCCTCCTATCATGATAACTCTTCTGACGACTCTGCGAAGCTCTCATCCTTTCTTGGATCTTCTTAATCTTCTCAATTGTCTCCTACACAATTTCAGGTCCGAGTACAACACTCTCGCCTGACTCATACCAACACAAGGGAGTTCTACATCTCCTCTCATACAAAGCTTCATACGGTGCCATCCCAATACTAGTATGAAAGCTGTTGTTGTACATGAACTCAATCAACGGTAAATGGCTATCCCAAGATCCTCTGTTATCCAACACACAAGCCCTCAGCAAGTCCACTAAGGATTGGATAGTCCTCTCCGTCTGACCGTCCGTCTGCGGATGATATGCATAACTCATACTCAACTTAGTATCCAAAGCATCTTGCAAAGTCTTCCAGAACCTCTATGTAAATCTCGGGTCTCTATCCGACACAATACTCGAAGGTATCCCATGCAATTTCACAATCTCCTCAATGTACATCTCAGCTAACTTCTGCATAGAATGATTAATCTTCATCGGCAAGAAATGAGCCAATTTAGTTACTCTATCCACAATCACCCAAATCGAATCATTCCCCTTTGCAGTCCTCGGAAACCCCGACACAAAATCCATGGAAATGCTATCCCATTTCCACTCTGGGATATTCAATGGCTGCATCATACGTAAAGGCTTTTGATGCTCAATCTTTGACTTCTGACAAGTTAAACACGCATAAAAAAACTCCGCAATATCCTTCTTCATACCTCGCCACCAAAACAACTTTTTCAAATCCTGTTACATCTTCGTGGCACCGGGATGAATACTCAATCTACTCCAATATCCTTCCTCAAGAATACTCTTCTTAATTTCTGGAACATCTGGGACACACACCCTGTCTCTGAACCTCATCACCCCATTCTCATCAATCCGGAATTCACCTCCGTTACCTTGGTTGATCAAGGTCAACTGGTCAACCAACTTCAAGTCAGATTGTTGTCCCACTCTGATCTCTTCAAGAATACCACTAGTCAACTTTAACATCCCCAACTTCACACTGTCAGGAGTCTCTTCACATACCAAACTCAAATCTCGAAATTGCTCAAGTAACTCCAACTCTTTCACCATAAGCATCGATATATGCAATGACTTCCTGCTCAATGCATCAGCCACTACATTTGCTTTACCAGGATGGTAATTCAAATCAAAGTCATAATCCTTCAACAATTCCAACCACCTTCTCTGCCTTATATTTTGCTCTTTCTGATCAAACAAGTACTTCAAGCTCTTATGATCGTTGAACACTTCGAATTTAGAGCCAAACAGGGAATGTCTCCAAATTTTCAACACAAACACCACAACTACCAACTCTAAGTCATGGGTAAGGTAATTCACTTCATGAACCCTCGGCTGCCTGGAAGCATAAGCAACAACTTGACTATTCTTCATCATCACCCCACCAAGACCCATCTTCGACGCATCACAATACACTACAAAAGATTCATTCAGATTAGGCAAAATAAACACTGGAGCGGTCGTCAACCTCTTCTTTAATTCCATAAAACTCTCTTCATAAGCTACATCCCACACAAAAGCTTGACCCTTTCGAGTCAGCTGAGTCAAAGGTAACGCCAACTTAGAAAAGCCCTTGATAAACTTGCGGTAATATCCTACCAATCCAAGGAAACTTCGTATCTCAGTAGAAGACTTTAGAGTCTCCCACTGTAACACAACATCAATCTTAGAAGGATCCACAGCAATCCCACCACTTGAAATCACATGGCCAAGAAAACTCACTTCCTTCAACCAAAACACACACTTTGACAGTTTTGCATACAACTTCTTCTCCTTCAATACTTGCAACACGGTCCTCAAATGCTCAGCATGCTCTTCTTAAGATTTAGAGTATATCAGAATATCATCAATGAAAACCATAACAAACTTATCCAAATAATCATGAAAAATCCGACTCATATACTCCATGAACACATCAGGTGCATTGGACACTCCAAACGGCATCACAGTGTATTCATAGTGACCACACCTTATCCTGAAAGCTGTCTTCGGAATATCCTCAGGCTTAACATGAATCTGATAGTAACCCGACCTCAAATCAATCTTGCTAAACACACATGCGCCTACTAACTGAGCTATTAAATTGTCGATTCTCGGAAGTGGATATTTATTCTTGATAGTCACCTTATTCAACTGCCCATAATCAACACAACCTCATACTTCTGTCCTTCTTCTTCACTAACAGCACATGAGCACCCCACAGAGAAACACTCATTCAGACAAACCTCTTCTCAAGAAATTCTTCCAATTGTTTCTTCAATTCACTTAACTCCGAAGCGGACATCCGGTAAGGTGCCATTGACACTGGACTTGTACCTGGTATTAAGTGCACTGCAAACTCCACTTCACGTTCTGGAGGCAAAACACTTATGTCATCTGGAAATTCACAGACAATAGGTAATTCGACACTCGCAGCTTCATGATCAACCTGCAACGATGCAAACATTGCAAACACCAAGGCTTCGTCTTCCAGCAGTTCGTCTACTTGCTTAGCAGACAGGAACATCAACTCTCCATTATCACCAAACTCAGGAAACTCTACTTTTTTATTAAAACAATTGATATGAACATGGTTGAACTCCAACCAGTTCATTCCAAGGATTTACATCGATTTGGTGCAAAGGTAAACACACCAAATCCATCGCAAAACTCTTTCCAAAAATCATCAAAGGACATCTCAAACACACAAAAGTAGTAGTAACAGAACCATTAGCTGGAGTTTCTATTACCATATTACCATTCATATCAGACAATTTCAAACCCAATCTAGTAGCGCAGTCAAAAGAAATAAATGAATGAGTAGCACCAGTATCAATAATAGTGACCAACTCAACATTATTAATAAAATAAGTACCTCGAATCAAGTTATCCTTCTCTGGAACTTCTGAACCACTCAAAGCAAACACTCTGCCATTGGTCTGAGCAACAGTAGAAGTCTTCTTTGGTTTCTGACACTGGGTACTGATGTGACCCTTCTCATCACAATTGAAACAGGTTGGACCATCATCCTTGAAATCAGTAGCTCTATAACCCTTCTTGCCACATCTGTAACATCTCAACACATTATTGGTGCAAACCTCGGCATGGTGGCCTTGCTCGCCACACCTGTAACACTTCACAGAAGCGGGAGCTGCTCCCCCACATGTCTTATTCCCATCTGAAGCCTCCAGCTTTCCTTTGTCAGCCAAAGTCGTATAAGGCTTCCCTCTATACTGCATATTCTCTTTCTTCTCACTAAGATACTTGTAGTGAGCAGATCGAGCTCGACTATCCTCATCATAGATCCTACTCTTATTCATCAGCTCAGCATACCTGCGAATTTGTTGGTACCCAATACCCTGCTTGATTTTCGGGCTCAGCCCATTCTCGAACTTGAGACACTTGGACACCTCAACATCAGCACGTTTGTAGTGAGGACAGAACTTCACCAACACCTCGAACTTTGCAGCATACTCTGCCACAGTCATGTTGCCTTGTTTCAGCTCAAGGAATTTCACCTCTCTCTTGCCACGAGCATCCTCTGGAAAATACTTTCCCAAAAATTCTTGCTTGAACACAACCCAGGTTATCATAGTACCAACGTCTTCCAGTCTCTGGCGAGTGTTATCTCACCAATCCTCAGTCTCTTCTGACAACATGTGAGTTCCAAACTGCACTTGTTGAGCGTCAATACACCTCCATCACCGGAAGATCTTCTCAATTACCTTCAGCCACTTCTGTGCACTCTCTGGATCATGAGTACCCACAAAAGTCGGTGGATTATTCCTTTGGAACTTCTCCAAAGCACGAAACTCGTCCGGAGCTCCACCATTCTGATTGTTCTGAGTCATTGCTTGAGCAAGTGACTCCAACGCATCAGCGATAGCACGATCATTTCTTCCAGCTATCATGCATAACACCAACAAGCTTAGAAGAAACAAAACATCGACAGTGTACACACACTCGTCGTCTGACAGGGGACTGACACCATGTAAAACCTGGCCGAACAGACCGACCAGGTTCTGATACCATTAATGTAACACCCTTTTCTACCCAACAAGCATCACTAATAAATACAATGATTTTATTAGAGTAAAGTCCCAAAAGGGCGCCATATTTCGTCACAATACATCAAATAATCACCTGCTCCGTAACACGGGTTTTACCATCATGAATTCTTTTTAACATCACGCAACGGAAATCAAAATTTTTAAACAATTTTATAATCCAAAACTTCTTAAAACAAAACATCATAAAACATCCTCATGCCAAAAAATAAAAGAACGTAAATCGTTCGACTCAAACGTCCCGACCCG
Source organism: Lathyrus tuberosus (assembly GCA_022829125.1). Classification (NCBI taxonomy): domain Eukaryota; kingdom Viridiplantae; phylum Streptophyta; class Magnoliopsida; order Fabales; family Fabaceae; genus Lathyrus; species Lathyrus tuberosus. The sequence continues at coordinate 331,456 of JALAZF010000227.1, forward strand.
ATGTTACATATCAGAGCAAGACCCTCTAATCGAAGGAGAAATAAAAATACTTCAAAATGTTAAATCTTCATGCGCCAAGAAAGCTAAGCATGATCACATGCACGTTACCCACGTGGAGGCAACATTCAAACAGGCAGGGTGAGTAATCACGAATCAATATATAAGATATAAGCAAAATATAAAGCATCAACACAAACGCCACCAAATCATTCACAAACATCATTAACGCATCAATTACATCAATATAATGCAATGCCACACAGTATGCAAATGCAACATCATGGACTCATGCATGTGGTACCAATTCATCATAATTGATGGACACTGGGCCATCACCCTCCAAAGATCCCCATCAATAAGATCGATTCTACACAAGAACCGGAGCACATCACAAAACACTTCAATCCACACAATGGGATTGAAGCCACCAAATGGAGCGGAGTCCTAACTATGCCATGAATGCATGATGCAAATCTTCATAATAATCATCATCATAAAATTGTCATAATTGCATCATCATTCATGAATTATCATCAAATATCATTATACAACACCAATTCGCACTCATCACGATTTGTCACTATTCCTCACAATTCATCATGTCATCATTATTACGTCAAAAATTTTCTTGATTTTATCCCACTCACCCTCATTACTAGTTTACTCATGTTTTATTACCTCATCATAGCCTTACGTTTCAAGGAAACTGCATCACAAGCGAAAAACGGGACAGAAATCGCAAAAACGGACAAATTTGCTAATTGCCATGCCCATACGCGTATGGCCATACCCCATACGCGTATGGCTCAATTCCTTGCCCACTGGCCTGCGTATCATACGCGTAGGGCCACCTTCCCAGACCCCTCTTACGCGTACCACCATCCTTGTTACGCGTATCACAAGAGAGGTTTCCCTCTCAAAATCCCCGTCAATCTTCCCCTACACATAATGGCTAGCCCATACGCGTAGGACCCCTTCCCAAGAATCCCATACACGTAATGGATTTCCATACTCGTATGCCCCTTCATTCCCAGCTTCCCATACGCGTAATGGCTTCCCATATGCGTATGACCCTACTTTCCTTATGCGTAGACTATGCATACTGGCAGAAGGCCGTGCTGGCCCTGAGGACGGGTGCGTATGCTACGTGTATCACCCTGGGTGTGTCCCCTCTTACGCGTCATACTCCCCCTGTTACGCGTATTGCTAGAAAACCCTCCAAAACTTAGATTTCGCATATGAACGAAAAACCTCTCATTCCAACACCTTCGATCTTCCAAAATCAGACCCAAAACAGTTCCGATTCATCACAGATCTACGTCTTTATCCTACTTCATTGTTTTCATCAATTTGTTTCTAATTAGTAAGTCTTAATTCGTTAAACCCACCTTTAATTTCATATCTGGTTTCGTTCACATATTCATCACAGCAACAATAATCATTCACACTAATTTCACAAAAATTACAGCAAACACATACCAGATTCATAACAGAAATTGACCAACAAAGATTCACGAAAATTCATCACAGATTCATCATGCCAAAATTCATCATAAACATAGAACACACAACCTAACTCTACCTTAAACCCATATCAGACATATCAACCCGTATTAACCCCGCGTACCTCGAATTTTCCAGCAAAAGATTCTCCTTTTGGGGTTCTACGATTGATTCTCTCTTTCTATGTGCCCCAGCCTCCTTTCCTCAGTTCCTCTTCACTTCTTACGGTTGCACAGAATAACTCTCCTAATTTCCACTTTTCCTTTTTGTTAAACCTACCTCTTGGACCTGAGATTGTTCAGCAGACTATTGAAAAGGTGAAGCTAATTCGAGAAAAGATGAAAGCTTCGCAGAGTAGGCAGAAGAGCTACCATGATAAGAGGAGGAAAGACCTTGAGTTTCAAGAAGGAGACCATGTGTTCTTGAGAGTCACTCCGGTGACCGGTGTTGGTCGTGCATTGAAGTCGAGAAAGCTTACCCCTTGGTTTATTGGTCGATATCAGATTTCTGCAAGAGTTGGACCTGTTGCCTACAGAGTGGCGTTGCCACCCAATTTGTCGAATTTGCATGATGTGTTCCATGTGTCACAGCTTCGAAAGTATGTTCTGGATCTATCACATGTGATTCCAGTGGATGATGTAGAAGTAAGGGATAACCTTACGGTTGAGGCCTTACCAATACGAATTGAAGACCGCGAGGTAAAGCAATTGAGAGGTAAAGAGATCACTCTTGTGAAGTTAGTGTGGGGAGGCGTTGCCGGTGGAAATATGACTTGGGAATTAGAGAGCAGGATGCAAGATTCGTATCCGGAGTAATTCGTATGAGGTAAATTTTTTAGGACGAAAATATTCTAAGTGGGGGAGAGTTGCAACGCCCCGATTTATTTTAATTATTTTTCGTAATTAAAATTATGTGATTGTATGTGTGTTGGGTTATGTTGGGGTACCCTAAGGTAAAGGGTAATGACTCTAGTATTAGTGACCTTGAGGGTGAGGGGTGTGTGGCTAATTTGGTAAAACTTGGTGGTGTGGTGAGAATGATTAATTAGTTAATATTAGCAATATTTGATTAATATTATTAATATAAACTATTAGGAGATATTGTTATTATTATTTAATTGGTAAAAGTAATAATAATAATAATAATAATATTGGGATAATAATAATAATATTATGAAATAAAAATAATATTAGACATAGAAAGGGGGAAGTGGAGAGAGAGTTTGGTCAGAACGTGAAAACAGAGGAATGAGAGAAAAGAGGAGAAAAGGCTAGGGTTCAAGGAAGAAAAGGGAGAACTCTATTTTTTAGGAAGGATAAATCTCTACAAGAACTCTAAGGTAAGGGTGGGGTTCTTTAATCACTTAAGGGATATATAATATTTGTTTAAGGGTAGATAGATCATTAGGTTCATATCTATGTGTTGATTGTTTCGGTGTGAGGTTGAGGTTTTTGCGTGCCGGAGATTTTGATAAGAGGTAAATTGTATAAATTAATCGATTAATTTGTGGTTTGTGTGATTCTGATTGATTGTGTGGTAACCATAAAATCTATGTGTAATTTTGGGCTGTTTGCTACTGAAATCTAAGAAGGGTTGGGGTTGGATTGTGCAGGAACCGCAACTGCAGAGTTGCTGATTCGCGCACTTCGCTATGCGAAGAAATGTTTGTTGGGCGAAGGGTCGCTGGCATATCACTGGGTAAACTGAGAGGCGAGCGAAGGGAAAGGCTAGGTGATACTGGAGTGAGTTTTGGGGAGATTCGCCCCAGGTTCAATGGGCGAACTCCTGGCGAACGAATGTTCGTTGGGCGAATGTAGAGGCGAAGGAAGAGGAAAATAGGTGAACCTCTGGATTTTGTACGAGGAAAGTGTTTCGTTGGCGACATTGCTAGGTGAACTCCAAGCGAATGACAGTTCTCTGGGCGAACTTGTAGCGAACATGACAGTTCTGCATGCTGCTATTACGGACAAAATTTTCTTAAACTTTAAAAATTCATATCTTTTGATCCGTAAGTCCGTTTCAGTTGTTGTTTGAATCGTTGGAAAGCTGGTTTGATGTACTTTATGTTAAAATTATTTTTAATTCCATAATTCCAACTATTTGATGCGTTAATTGTGTTTTTGTGTACGTTTTGATGTGTCGAACATTGAAATGTTGAGTTCGGTTGTGTGAATATGTGTTGTAGCTGTGGATTGCAATTATTGCATGTTTTGGTAGATATATGTTGCGTGTTAGACAGTTGTGGTGTGATGTATTGGTTGTGTGATAGTTATACGCATTGGTCATTGTTGTATATTGTAGTTGAATGTATATCATGTTGCATAAGTTGTATGATAAGTCGTGTGCCCATGTGGGGTGTGAGCGTCTTATCCAAATTCCTTGAAATGAAATCGTGTTGTTGTTGTTGTTGTTAAGGTAATTGTGTGCCCATGTGGGGTGTGAGTGAGTACGGGTGTTCGTGTGCCCATGTGAGGAGTGAGCGATACATATAGAAATCCGAGGGGAATTATGATCATGAAAAAGGGATCAAATTGGTACCACATGCATTGAGTCGGGTTGACAGTCTCATTACATTGCATTATGTTGTATTATGGATTATATGATTGTCTGCTTGCGAAGGTGTCGTAACCCAAAATTTGACCTCCCTCTTTTGCCTTTTGCATAAGCATGTGCATTCGCATCACTGGCATACACATTCGCATTTTTATCTATGTGTTTCTTGTTGCAGAAATTTTCAGGTATTTTAGGTCCGATTAATCGTGTCCTCACAAGGCCATTACATCATCAAAACAAGGTCAAAATAAAGGTTTCCATGTTTATTCATCAAGACAAGGGGTGTAAAATCGAAATCGGGACTTCAGCATCATTTTTTTGGCAAATTTGTGGAAATTTGGCTGAAGTAATCGGTTAGCACATATGCTGTAACCGGTTACTCAGTGCATTTTTCACCAAAAAATGTAATTTTTCAAGCAAGTAATCGGTTAGCACAGATGCAGTAACCGGTTACTTTGTGCAAAATTTCAGTTCCTGCTGCATTTTTGGGGACAGCACCCTGCACACTCCTTGGTCTTTGGTTCTACTTGATTCTAGCGGCATGTGGAATATTCTAGACATCTCTAGACATTTCAAGAATATTCAATTCAATCCAAGTACATTTACTCTAATGCTTCACTCTAAATTAAGTGCACCATGTTCCTTGTTTTGCAAGCATGCCAACCTTTGGATGTTGGAGTTCACATTGGGATTGTTACCGAGTTGGTCCTAACTAACCGAGTTAACCACCTTGACTCGGTGAGTCAAGTGTAACTAATTCCTAGCCTAGTTCCAAATCCAAAGCTAAGTCCAAAGCTAGCTCCAAACCTCTCACACTACAAACTAAAAGTTTATATAAACAAACCTTCACTCATTTTTCAAGGGACCAATCATTCTCAACCATTTTTCTCACATTGCACTCTCAAATCTCTCACATTCTCTCTGAATTTTCTGCAACTTCTACATCTTCATCTCAATTTTCTTTCCAAAACCTCACCAAAAGCTCTTAATTCTTGAAGGATAATCACTTTTCACATTGAAAGTGATTATTTCTTGAGCTTAAACTCCATCAATCTTGCAATGCTACTTGGATTTCTGGAGTTATTTTAGCTTGTGGATTAATCTACAGTATTTGCTTCAACATTCAACGATTCGAATTCGTATTTCGGAGTTTCGACGTATTTTTGCTCGGTTTCGATACGTTTCGTCTACGAATTGAAGATTCCTCTAGTTTTCTTTGATTTTCTGCATCAAGATCACTTTGCAACATTCACCAAGCCAAATCTCCGGCTTGTAGGTTGGTGGATCTTACTAATTTTACTATTTCAGGCATTTTCGCATCATTCGCGATGTAGTCGATAATTTTTGTGTGTGGATTGATTTTGCATTGTTTGATCCATGATCTTGATGTGTTAATTGGTTCTATCACTGCTTCTTTGTTGTTTTCAAGTTCAATTTTCGTGCAAAATTCATTTCCTAGCATGTGATGATTGGCATAGGTGATTAAGTGTTGAAAATCACTTTTGAAAAGCTGTTTTTACTGTTATTTTTGCCACTGTTACAGTGGTAACCGGTTAGCACATATGCTGTAACCGGTTACTCAGTGCATTTCTTGCCAAAAAATGCAGTTTTCAAGCAAGTAACCAGTTAACACATATGCAGTAACCGGTTACCACTGTACAGAATGGCCAATTTCTTGCTTTTTCAAGTGTGTTTGCCATGTTTTCTTCTTCTAACTCCCATGGATTGATATACTTGATTTTTAGGGATGTTTTAAGTATCATTTAACTTCTGATTGAAGCATGTTCACAAACTTTTGATGCGCTTTTCAACTATTCAATTTGTTCTTATTTTTGGCATCATGTGAATATAATCACTCATGCATTTCTCTTTGATCACATAACATGACTTTGGGTTGCATATTTGTTGATCATTTGGTACTATTTTGTAATCCCTTTCTTGGTTTTGCATTAAGTTCATTCTTCATGGATGAGCTTAATCTTGTATAATCAATAATTCACACCTTTTACTTTAATGCTTTTTCATTCTCTTTTGGAAAATTGTTGGCATGACATTCCCCTTTGATTAATTGATCGAAACCATGTTTTGACTAATTGATCCTTCACTTTCCTTCTCTTTAGGCTTCCTTTAGATCTTTTTCTCTCTTTTTTTCCCACCGTGGAGTCGGATTTTCACGCGACACTGGAGTACTGTACAAATTGGAGTTGTTACGTTGTCTGTTTCTTTTTCCACACTATACTTTGAGTGCTAGAGAAGGAATGAAGATGGAATTGTTCTACTCTCATTCTGGCTATTTCTTGGGTAAGGGCATTGGCCATCTCTTTGAGAATAGTCGCCTCTATCCTCAAGCTGTAGTGCTTTTCCTTCCCCAGTTGATTTGATCCTTGATCTCTTTTGCTCGTTCTATATCTCTTTTGATTAATCACCATCTTTCTTGGTTAAGATCATTGTCTTGAGTTAGCATTCTTCTCCTTTGTCTCAACATTCTTTTCGTGTGGCCAATCATTACTATTTTGATTCTCCTGAAGAGCCTCAATTTTTTTTCTTCGGTTAATCACAGGTTTTCTGTTAAAACCGAATCCCCAGGAGTTCGCAACCTCCTCTTGGTTCTGCTCCCTTTGTTTGGTTAGTCACTGCCTGGCGATTAAAACAACAATTTGCACTTCTCCTCAGTTAACCACGGTCTATATGTTAACATACTGAGCTTCCTTTTCCTGGGTTAATCACATTCTCTTAGTTAATCACCGATTTTTTTTTTCAGTTAACCACAGCCTGCCTATTAAAACACTGAGCTTTTTCGAGTTAATCACCTTCTCTTGGTTAATCACTCGCTTTTCTTTTCGGTTAATCATAGTCTTTCTTAGTTAACACCGAATCTTCAGCGGTTAGCAACCTCTTTTGGTTCAATACCCCTTTAGTTGGTCAATTACTGTCTGGTCAGTTAGTACCAACACCCCCTTTTTTTGGTCACAACCTTCTCTTGGTTCCACACCCTTTTCTTTTGGTTAATCACAATTTTCTGTTAAAACCAACACTTCTCTAACCCCATAGAGTTGTAATCTTTTCTTTCTTCGGTTAACCACAATTTATCAGTTAATACACCTAAATCCCCTCATAGTCAAACACCTTCTCTTGGTTCAGTACTCTCTCCTCTGTTTGGATCATCACAGTCTGTCTTTTCCTTTTCTTTTCCATCTTAGTTCCACGAACTACGGAAGCTCTGATTCTGCATTCTTTCGAATGTATGATACGTAGGCACGAGATCGCGATGATCTTCGCGAGCACACTTCCACCCTTCCTTTCTTCCACACTTCCACCCTTCCTTTCTTCCACACCTTCCATCCTTTTCCTTTTCTTCTTTCTGTCCCCTGATTCTTCTGAACTAAGACACTCTAATTTCCTCATTGCACTATGAGCGTACATAGGCACGTGGGCCCCAATCCTCCGCAGGCACTTTCTTTCTTTCTTTTCTTTTTCCCCTTTCTTCTCTCTCCTTTTCTTTTAGCTAGATGCCTTTAGATAGATAACCCATCCAAGCCTAGAAGCAAGCGAAATGGTTCCCGTCGAGTACGACGAATGAGTAAGGTGCTAGTACCTTCCTTTCGCATAAGTGACCCCCCGTTCCCGTTTCTCTTCCCCTTGGGTTTTATCGATATTTTCCGGGTCCTTTGGGACTAAATAAAGTTCGGTGGAGACTCTGTGTTATCTTTGAGTGTGCGATTCACTCGGGTATAAACCAGCCATCTTCAGCTGGCGACTCTGCTGGGGAATCCTTGCGCTTGCAGGTTGGGGTCTCGCCTAGTTTTGTTTTCTTTCTTGCTTGTTTGGGTGTTTATCTTTTGCACTTTACTAGCTTTATCTTTACACTTTATTTGCTTTATGTTTATTTACCGCATTTCTTTACTGCTTTAAATATTCATATGCTGTATATTCTGGATATTTGCTACATTCTCTGCTGTTGTCGGTTGGGGTTGCTACTTGAGAGATAAGCCCAATACCCTGGCTTGAGTATACATCCAGGATTAGAGTGGAAAGTAGTGTGACTTGTGTGGCATTTGGCCAGACTTAGTATACACGAAAATTCCACATCTAGACGAGGTTTTCTTCGGTAATGTTCTATCCTGCGCATTGGTGTAGACGATAGAATGTAACCTAGAGAGCTGTCGACTCTGGCGACCATTCCCGAGGACTCAGTTGAGGCACTCCTCCCAAGAAACGATAATGGCAGACCAGAAATGGCAAACCCATTACGCTTCTTGATCCGAGGACCCAAAGCTGGGAACTTGCCATAGGATGACCCTTTTTGAGAGGAATCAGTCGAGGCCTCCTTAAGGAGTAATAATGCCAAACCAGAAATGGTGAACGTATTATTATTTCTTGACCTAAGATCCTGAGAAGCTGAGGATCATTCTTGACTAGATCATACCTGTGAGGGGGATGGGTTTTTGCAGGAAACTAAGCCACTTCATACCTTTGTTCTCTCACTGCATCAGATTTTACACCGACATAGAATTACCTTTGCAGATGTTCAGATTATCCAGATTTGATTATTCAGACAGTATTGGCTTTTTGTTCTGGTGTTGCGTATCATTCCATCATCTCAAATTAATCTTTTTGCATATGCATTAAAATTATTTTATTTTTTGCATGACTTGCATTCATTCATGCCCGCATATGCATGTCATTCATCCGGGAAACCATTGCTCACTCTGATCATTTCCGGCTTGTAGCAAGACGACGACTCGACATCGGTATTTCACTCACTCAAACAAATCCAGAATCATGGCTGACTTCGAAGCTGAGAACGCTGCTTATAAGGAAACTCTGGCTCAATTCCAAGGTCGGATGGATCAGTTCCAGACGAACATGGACATCATTATGGAACTCCTTTGTGCCCAGAGGGACGCCGCTACTGCTGCCACTGTTGTCGCAACTGTCAATGATGCAACTGTTGTCACTCCTATTGTGACTGTTCCTCATGTTGTTACGGCTACTCCTGCTATTGTTGTTCCTTCTCCTACTATTGTTGAAGTGCTAGTTGAGCCTGTGAATCAGCCTGTTGTTCATCCGACAAATTCTCAGTCAGATTTGAACCAGATGTCCGCTGGTTTTCCTTGGGGCATATCTCTGAATTACACTCCTCAGATTGCTAATAAAGGTGGTGCCTTTGTACCACTTCAGCCTTATGTTGTGCCCATGTCTAATGGGAATGCTGCTGCCTATCCATGGGTCATGCCTACTCCAGTCCCACCTACAATGGTGAATGATGATCCTGAGAATCTTCAGGTTCAGACTCATCAAACTTCTGGATTGGCTGACATTGAAATTACTGATGAAGAAGAGCATGTGTTTAGGGGTCCTTCTATTCATATTCCAGTCTCATCTCAAGCTGCTCAAACTGCTATTCAGAATGTTCATCCTGGAATGTTTTACCCTGGGGCATCTTCCTCAGCTGCTGCCATACCTCCTCCGAATTATCCGTATGGTGTTCAGATGGGTTAGAATGCTGGTCAGGTAGTTAATCTGGGTTTGGTGTATCCTTCTCAGTTTGCTACTCCGCAAGTCCACGCTCCGGCCGCATCTCAGCTGCCTAATCCCCAGATTCTTATCAGGCCTGTTAATCAAAGTAGACCTGTTGACTACAAATTGTTGGAAGACCGCATCAGGGCTATTGAGGGGTTTTCTGCTTTTGGCATGGAGGCCAAGGACTTATGTCTGGTTCCAAATGTTGTGCTACCACAGAAATTCAAGATACCCGAGCTTCCAAAGTATAAAGGCTTGAGTTGCCCGCGTAGTCACATCACTATGTACTGCAGGAAGATGGCATCCTATATTGATAATGATGAACTGCTAGTTCATTATTTTCAAGATAGCTTGTCTGGTGCTTCGTTGGATTGGTACATGGGCTTAGAGCATAGCAAGATCCTTACTTGAAGGGTTTTGTCTGATGCATTCGTGAAACAATACAAATACAACCTTGATATGGCGCCTACTAGATTACAGTTGCAGAATCAGGCTCAACGATCAGCTGAAACATTCAAGGAGTATGCGTAAAGATGGCGTGAGATGGCATCTCGTGTACGACCGACTCTCTCTGACAATGAGTTGGTTGACATTTTTATGGGTACCTTGCAAGGATCCTACTATGAGAAAATGGTGGGTAGTTCTTCATCGAACTTTGCTGACATTGTAACAATTGGTGAATGGATTGAGAACGGTTTGAAGGCTGGAAAGATTCCTAGAGCTGCTTCCCAACAGCCGACCACTAGAAAATCTCAGAGCAGTCAGTCCAAGAAGAAGGAAGGTGAAGCCAACGCTGTGACAACTCAAGTTTCTCCTCAGTATCAAGCACCCATGGCACCCATGCCATACTATCCATATCCGTACATTGCTGCGTCACAATATCAACAACCTCCATACCAGTATCATCCGCAACAACCAGTTCAGAATGCTCAGAATCAGCAACAACAGAATCAACAGAATAACAAAAATCAGCAAAATCAGAACCGTCAGAATAACAACAATCAAGGGAATCATAAGCATCCAAACTTTGACAGAATTCCAGTGTCATACACTGAATTATTCCCTTACTTGGTCCACCAAGGGGAAATTGTTCCCAAACAGATTGCACCTGCAATTCCTCCATTTGGCCCAAAGCATAACCCAAATGCATCCTGTGCTTATCATGCTGGATACATAGGATATGCGATAGAAGACTGTTTTATTTTCAAAACCAAGGTTCAAGAGCTCATAGACCAAAAGATTTTGACTTTTGCTGAGGAAGGTCCTAACATTCAACACAATCCGTTACCCAATCACAGTGGACCTACAATGAACATGATTGAGGATAGTTCAAAGGCTGAATTGATAATGGATGTTAACGAGGTAAAAACCCCGATGACTGTGGTTTTTAAGAAATTAAATGAACACAGGCTGTTGAAAGGGCTGCATGGTAAATGTCAGATTTGTGACGATAATCCTAACCAGTGTCGAAGGCTGAAGGGTTGTGTCCAGATTTTGATGAACCGGGGCGAAGTGCAATTTGTCAGATCTAAGCCTGTTGAAGAGGTTGCCACTATCGAGCCGTTCATCATCGTCTATAGGAAGGTTCCTGTTGAATCCCCTAAACAGAAGGAGGTACAACCTATCGTTGTTTGCCCACCAAAGTCGTTTCAGTATCAGAATTCCAAGGAGGTACCTTAGAAGTATGGATCTACTGTGTTTTCAGGAGATAAGGTTTGCTGAGTCTGAGATTGTGAATGTTACAGCCGCTGGAGGTATAACTCGTAGTGGGCAGGTGTTCGCTCCAAAGGTCACTACAAAGCCTGTTCAAGTTCCAACTATCGTTACTCCCAAGGAGACACCTGCATCTGCAACCCCTGTTGTTCAACAAGGGGCATTTTCTACCGCAGTTCCAGTGCCGAATATTCCATCTGAGGATGTTTCGAAGAACAAATAGACCCTTGATGATCAAGAGTTCCTAAAGTTGATCAAGAAAAGTGACTTTAAAATTGTGGATCAGCTGGGGTAGACTCCCTCAAGGATCTCAATCTTGTCCTTACTCATGAGCTCGCCCGCACACAGATCAACTTTATTGAAGGTCTTGAACACTGCTCATGTTATGCATGATATATCCGTTGTCAAATTCGATGATGTAGTGGCCAACATAATTGCAAGTCGATATTTGGGTTTTAATGAATCAGAATTACCTCCTGAAGGAACTGTCCACAACAAAGCACTGCACATATCTGTAACCTGCACGGACATCCTGTTATCTCATGTTCTAGTAGATACCGGTTCTTCACTCAATGTGATGCCTAAGGGTACGTTGAGTTAATTACTGGTTGAAGGAAGCGAGATGAGCCAGAGCGCATTAGTTGTCAGAGCCTTTGACGGTTCTCGAAGACAGGTCATTGGAGAAGTAGATTTACCCATTAAAGTTAGGCCGCATTTATTTACCATAACTTTCCAAGTGATGGATATTAATCCCGCCTATAGTTTCCTATTGGGTCGCCCGTGGATTCACGCTGTAACGCCCGGTTATTTAATTAATTATTTAATTAAATATATTCGTATTATTTGTTTGATTTGTGTTGGTTGTCGAAAATGTTGTGTTGAGTTGCTATGTCGGTGTTAGTTGAATTAATTTAATTGATTTAAGTTGTGTTGGCTTTAGTTGGATTAATTTAATTAAACTGATTAAGTTGTAGATATAGTATTATAAATAATACTAGATTATATTATTTGGGCTTTGATGATAAGAAGTAGAATTAGTGGGGGTGTAGAAATGAGGCCCAATAAAACAAATAGAATAATAGTGTTATTATATTAGGTAATTAAAATTAAGAGAAGGAGGGAAGTAGCAGTTAGACCATAGAAGTTACGGAGACGAGGAACAAGGGTTTGGAAACGGAACACGGAGAGGCTGCAAAAACGGGAATCCAATCAGAGAGTAGAGCGGCCTTCAATCCAAGGTAAGGGTGGGGTTCTGACTCTATAATAGGGTAGTTGATGAATAGTATGTGGGAATTTGGGTTTGTATAGAATGATCACTGTGTGTATATTGTGTCGAGAAATATACCGAATTTCTATTGTTTTCATATCTGGTTGTTATCTCCGCTTAATGTCGCTGAAAATGGTGTGTTGTTTGGGTCTGTGACCGGAATTATTTTGGATTGGATTGATTTAAAAAAAAAGGGGGGTGGCGCAAGCCACCCTTGTGTGTGCGTGTGTGGGTGGCGTAAGCCACCTTGTGTGAGTAAGTGAGGTGGCGCAAGCAACCTGTGTGTGTGTGTGTGTGTGTGTGTGTGTGTGTGTGTGTGTGTGTGTGTGCGTGTGAGAGGTGGCGCAAGCCACCTGTGGGTGTGGGTGTTTATTTGGTTAGTGTGTGTGGGTGTTTATTTGGTTAGAATATTAATATTTATTTGATTAGGATATTATTTGGTTAGAATATTAATACTGACAAGAGATATTTTAATGGTTTGAAATATTATAATGACATAATTATGTTAGTAACATTAGCAGGAAAATAATACTTGTGTAGAATATTAATCATGAATTAGCAGGAAAATAATACTTGTTTGGAATATAAATAATGAGTTAGCAGGAAAAATAATATTTGTTTAGAATATTAATAACATGTTGGTAACAGTAAGCAGAAAAATAATGTAGCCACTGTTATTAGCTTCAGTAATAGAAAAATGACAGCAAAGGCATGAACTAGCAGGTAGTATTTTTAGTAGCAGTAACAGTGATAAATTAGTAGAAGAATAATTTAACAGGTGTGAATTTTGTTGCACTGCCTCTAATTATTGGCAAGAATTAAGTTGTAGGCTTAATGCCAAAGTTGAATTGTGGTTGTAATTGTTGTTGTAGTTGCTGGTGTGTTCATACTGTTGTTGCATACATAGCATATCAAGTTGGAGCTGATGCTCGGTAAGCTGGCCTGGATTGGCAAATTAAGTTGGAGGCTTATGCCTTGTTGACGCCTCTATTAATTGGCAGATTTTTAAGTTGGGAGTTCTGCTCCAATGGTACCACATGCATGTGCATTTTCTGTGTCGCATTCCATGTTGCATAAATTGTTGTTGTGTGGTTGATTAATGTTGATGGTAATGTTGTGAAGTGGTGATTTTATACAATCTGATTTAATATATTGTTTGTCATATACCTGATTATATTTTTTGATATCTCACCCCTTCTGTGTTTGGTGATAGTTTATACGCCATCCTGCAGGTAATCCAGAGTGAAGGCTATCTACCTTCATTAGTTCGAGCCGGTGTCGTCGCTCTGATACGTAACACTCGGGGGGATGAACGCATGTTTCCTTTATTGTTGATTTTATTATTGTTGCTGAATTTTTAAGTTGTTTTCGTAAAGACTTTTTGTTTTAAAGTTGCTTTATGTGAACAAAGATGGTATGTTATTAAAGTTGAATTTTTGTGAATCCGCTGTGTAGTAATGAAAGTTGTTTTATTTTAAAGACTGAGCAGGTTGTTATCGGTTCATCTGAAATTATGTGTTATGTATCTGTTTTCCAAGTGATTAATTGTCGTTGTTTTATGTAGAAAGTGTAACATTCCATATATACGATGAAAATTTGTAACTCTGATTCTATATTATTCGATGGGTAGAAATGGGGTTTTACATTAGTGGTATCAGAGCAGGTCGGTCCGTCCGGCCACGTTGTCGAGTCGTAGCTTTGTTTAACAGTCGAGTATTGTTAACTAGTTTTAACCTTTGTTTATGTTGTAGTGATAAGTTGAGATGGCTGGAAGGAACGATGCTGCAATTGCTGCTGCGTTGGAAGCAATGGCTCAGGCTTTACAGAATCAGCCGAACGCTGACGAGAATGCTGGATCTCGCAGTTTAGCAACTTTTCAGAGGGAGAATCTGCCTACCTTCAAGGGAAAGTATGATCCTGATGGAGCGTTGGATTGGTTGAAAGAGATGGAGAGAATCTTCCATGTGATGGACTGCACTCCAGCGCAGAAGGTTCGATATGGGACTCACATGCTAGCAGTCGAGGCTGATGACTGTTGGCTAGAGACTCGTCAGAGGTTGGAAGCTGCAGGTGAAGGTATCACTTAGGCTGTGTTCCGAAGGGAGTTCCTGAGGAAGTATTATCCAGAGGATGTTCGTGGTAAGAAGAAAATCGAGTTTCTTGAGCTGAAACAAGGAAGTATGTCGGTTACTGAATATGCTGCAAAGTTTGTTGAGTTGGCTAAGTTTTATCCGCACTATAACGGGGATACTGCTGAGTTTTCAAAATGCATCAAGTTTGAGAGTGGGTTACGCCCAGAGATCAAGAAGGCAATTGGATATCAAAATATTCGTGTCTTCTCTGATTTGATTGATAGTTGCAGAATTTATGAAGAGGATAACAATGCTCATTATAAGATCATTAATGAGAGAAAGAGCAAGCACCAACAGAATCATGGCAAGCCTTATGATGCTCCAGCTGGAAAAGGTAAACAGAAAGTGGCTGATGGTAAGAGGACTAGTGGGGGAGATGCTCCTGCTGGCATAGTTTGTTTCAAATGTGGGAAACCTGGTTATAAGAGTAATGTGTGAACTGCTGAGGTGAAGAGGTGTTTCCGTTGTGGCAAGACTGGGCATGCAATATCTGAGTGAAAGCATAAAGAGATGATTTGTTTCAACAGTGGTGAAGAAGGACATATTGGTAGTCAGTGTCAGAAACCAAAGAAGGCGCAAACCGGTGGGAAAGTGTTCGCTTTGGCTGGGACTCAGACAACTACTGAGGACAGACTCATCAGAGGTACATGTTTCATTAATAGTACTCCTTTAATCACTATGATTGATACTGGTGCTACTCATTGTTTTATTGCTGCTGAATGTGTTGAAAGATTGGGTCTTATGTTGTCTTCTATGAATGGAGAAATGATCGTCGAGATTCTGGCTAAGGGATCGGTGACTACTTCTCTTGTGTGTTTAAAGTGTCCTTTGACAATCTTCGACAGAGACTTTACTGTTGATTTGGTGTGTTTGCCGTTAACTGGGATGGATGTAATCTTGGGAATGAACTGGTTAGAATATAACTATGTTCATATCAATTGTTATAACAAGTCAGTGAGATTTTCTACTCCTGAAGAGGAAGAAGCTGGTTTGTTGTCTTTTAGGCAGTTACAACAGTTGATGCTAGAAGGAGCTCAGATGTTCTCAGTGATGGCGTCGTTATCTATTGAGAGCCGAGCGATAATTGAGGAGTTGCAAGTGGTGCGTGAATTTCCTGAAGTTTTCCCTGATGAAATTCCTGATGTACCGCCAGAAAGAGAAGTGGAATTTGCAATTGACCTTGTACCTGGTACCAGACCTATTTCTATGGCACCCTACAGGATGTCTGCATCTGAATTGTCAGAACTAAAGAAGCAATTGGAGGATTTGCTTGAAAAGAAGTTTGTGAGGCCAAGTGTATCGCTGTGGGGAGCTCCAGTGTTATTAGTAAAGAAGAAAGATGGAAGTATGAGGCTCTGTGTTGATTATAGACAATTAAATAAAGTGACAATTAAGAACAAGTATTCGCTTCCGAGAATAGATGACTTGATGGATCAATTGGTAGGTTCTCGTGTGTTTAGCAAGATTGATTTGAGGTCGGGCTATCATCAGATTAAAGTGAAAGATGAAGATATCCAGAAGACGGCCTTCAGAACGTGTTATGGACATTATGAGTATTCGGTGATGCCTTTCGGTGTTACTAATGCACCGAGAGTATTCATGGAGTACATGAACCGTATCTTTCACACTTATTTGGATCGGTTTGTAGTGGTGTTCATTAATGATATATTGATTTACTCTAAATCGGAAACGGAACATGCAGAACACTTAAGACTAGTATTGCAAGTTTTGAAAGAGAAGAAGTTATATGCCAAGCTGTCTAAATGTGAATTTTGGTTAAAGGAGGTTAGTTTTCTTGGTCATGTCATTTCAGGTAGTGGCATTGCTGTGGATCCATCTAAAGTAGATGTTGTGTTGCAATGGGAAACTCCAAAGTCGGCTACCGAGATTAGAAGCTTTTTGGGACTAGCCGGTTATTACCAAAGGTTTATCGAAGGATTTTCTAAGTTAGCACTTCCGTTGACTAAGTTGACTTGTAAAGGTAAAG
Source organism: Lathyrus tuberosus (assembly GCA_022829125.1). NCBI lineage: Eukaryota > Viridiplantae > Streptophyta > Magnoliopsida > Fabales > Fabaceae > Lathyrus > Lathyrus tuberosus. The sequence goes on from JALAZF010000227.1 coordinate 348,134, forward strand.
CTTTTGTGTGGGACACTCAATGTGAAGAAAGTTTTACGGAATTGAAGAAGAGATTGACATCGGCTCCGGTTTTGACATTACCTAATCCAGGAGAACCTTTTGTGGCGTATTGTGATGCTTCTAAGATGGGTTTAGGAGGCGTGCTTATGCAGAATGATAAGGTAGTTGCTTATGTGTCGAGGCAGTTGAGGACTCATGAAAAGAACTATCCTACGCATGATTTAGAACTTCCTGCAGTTGTTTTTGTGCTGAAGATTTGGAGGCATTATCTTTATGGTTCTAGATTTGAAGTGTTTAGTGACCATAAGAGTTTAAAGTATTTCTTTTATCAGAAGGAATTGAATATGAGACAACGAAGATGGTTGGCATTATTAAAAGATTATGATTTCGGTTTGAACTATCATCCAGGTGAAGCTAATGTTGTGGCTGATGCCCTAAGTCGGAAAACTTTGCATATGTCGGCGATGATGGTTAGAGAATTGGAATTAATTGAGCAGTTCAGAGATATGAGCTTAGTTTGCGAAGTGACACCGCAGAGTGTGATGTTGGGAATGCTAAAGATTAACAATGATTTTCTGGACAATATCAAGGAAGCTCAGAAGTTAGACGTGAAACTGGTAGATTCGATGGTTGGGATCGATCAGTCTGAGAAAGATGATTTCAAGTTAGATGCGCACGGTATGTTGAGATTCCGTAATCGAATTTGTATTCCTGATGATGTAGAGATGAAGAAAGCGATTCTTGAGGAAAGTCATAGAAGTAAATTGAGTATTCATCTGGGGGCTAGAAAGATGTATCATGACTTGAAGAAATTATTTTGGTGGCCTGGGATGAAGTGTGATGTAGCTCGTTTTGTGTACGCATGTTTAACTTGTCAGAAGTCGAAAGTTCAACATCAGAAGCCTGCAGGGTTTATGCAACCGTTAAAAGTTCCAGAATGGAAATGGGATAGCCTTTCAATGGACTTTGTGACGGGATTACCTAATACTTCAAGGGGACACGATTCGATTTCGGTGATTGTTGATAGGCTTACGAAGTCGGTTCATTTTATTCCTATTAACATCAGTTTTCCAGTATCGAAGTTGGCGGAGATTTATACTAGCGTAATTGTAAAGTTGCATGGTGTTCCTCTGTGTATTGTGTCGGATAGAGATCTGAGGTTTACTTCTGATTTTTGGAAGAGTTTGCAAGAGGCGTTGGGCTCTAAGTTGAGTTTGAGTTCAGCGTATCACCCTCAGACGGATGGTCAAACTGAGAGGACTATTCAGTCGTTGGAGGATTTGTTGAGAGCTTGTGTTCTTGAGCAGGGAGGTTCGTGGGATACTTATCTTCCATTGATCGAGTTCACTTATAATAACAGTTACCATTCCAGTATTGGAATGGCACCTTTTGAAGCGTTATATGGTCGGAGATGTAGGACTCCTTTATGTTGGCATGAATCTGGAGAAGGTGTAGTGCTTGGACCTGAAATTGTTCGAGAGACTACTGAGAAGGTGAAGTTTATCCGAGAAAAGATGAAATTTTCCCAAAGTAGGCAGAAGAGTTTTCATGACAAGCGAAGGAAAGATTTAGAATTCAAGCAGGTGACCATGTGTTTTTGAGAGTTACACCTGTGACAGGTATTGGGCGTGCATTGAAGTCTAAGAAGCTTACTCCTCGTTTTATTGGTCCGTATCAAATTTCGTACAGAGTTGGAAATGTTTCTTATAGAGTGGCCTTACCGCCTAATCTTTCGAATTTACATGATGTGTTTCATGTGTCACAACTCCGGAAGTATGTTCCAGATCCATCTCATGTAATTCATATGGATGATGTGCAAGTACGGGATAATCTTACTATGGAAACATTGCCTGTACGGATCGCGGATCGTGAAATGAAGACTCTAAGAGGAAAGGAGATTGCGTTGGTAAAAGTAGTCTGGTTAGGAGCTGCCGGAGAGAGTATGACGTGGGAGATGGAAAGCAAGATGCGGGAATCCTATCCCGAGTTGTTTGAACAAGGTAAATTTTTGAGGACGAAAATATTCTAAGTGGGGGAGAGTTGTAACGCCCGGTTATTTAATTAATTATTTAATTAAATATCTTCGTATTATTTGTTTGATTTGTGTTGGTTGTCGAAAATGTTGTGTTGAGTTGCTATGTTGGTGTTAGTTGAATTAATTTAATTGATTTAAGTTGTGTTGGCTTTAGTTGGATTAATTTAATTAAACTGATTAAGTTGTAGATATAGTATTAGAAATAATACTAGATTATATTATTTGGGCTTTGATGATTAGAAGTAGAATTAGTGGGGGTGTAGAAATGAGGCCCAATAAAACAAATAGAATAATAGTGTTAATATATTAGGTAATTAAAATTAAGAGAAGGAGGGAAGTAGCAGTTAGACCATAGAAGTTACGGAGAAGAGGAACAAGGGTTTGGAAACGGAACACGGAGAGGTTGCGAGAACGGGAATCCAGTCGGAGAGTAGAGCGACCTTCAATCCAAGGTAAGGGTGGGGTTCTGACTATATAATAGGGTAGTTGATGAATAGTATGTCGGAATTTGGGTTTGTATAGAATGATCACTGTGTGTATATTGTGTCGAGAAATATACCGAATTTCTATTGTTTTCATATCTGGTTGTTATCTCCGCTTAATGTCGCTGAAAATGGTGTGTTGTTTGGGTCTGTGACCGGAATTATTTTGGATTGGATTGATTTAAAAAAAAAGGGGGGTGGCGCAAGCCACCCTTGTGTGTGCGTGTGTGGATGGCGCAAGCCACCTTGTGTGAGCAAGTGAGGTGGCGCCAGCCACCTGTGTGTGTGTGTGTGTGTGAGAGGTGGCGCAAGCCACCTGTGGGTGTGGGTGTTTATTTGGTTTGTGTGTGTGGGTGTTTATTTGATTAGAATATTAATATTTATTTGATTAGGATATTATTTGGTTAGAATATTAATACTGACAAGAGATATTTTAATGGTTTGAAATATTATAATGACATAATTATGTTAGTAACATTAGCAGGAAAATAATACTTGTGTAGAATATTAATCATGAATTAGCAGGAAAATAATACTTGTTTGGAATATTATTAATGAGTTAGCAGGAAAAATAATATTTGTTTAGAATATTAATAACATGTTGGTAACAGTAAGCAGAAAAATAATATAGCCACTGTTATTAGCTTCAGTAATAGAAAAATGACAGCAAAGGCATGAACTAGCAGGTAGTATTTTCAGTAGCAGTAACAGTGATAAATTAGTAGAAGAATAATTTAACAGGTGTGAATTTTGTTGCATTGCCTCTAATTATTGGCAAGAATTAAGTTGTAGGCTTAATGCCAAAGTTGAATTGTGGTTGTAATTGTTGTTGTAGTTGTTGGTGTGTTCATACTGTTGTTGCATACATAGCATATCAAGTTGGAGCTGATGCTCGGTAAGTTGGCTTGGATTGGCAAATTAAGTTGGAGGCTTATGCCTTGTTGACGCCTCTATTAATTGACAGATTTTTAAGTTGGGAGTTCTGCTCCAATGGTACCACATGCATGTGCATTTTCTGAGTCGCATTCCATGTTGCATAAATTGTTGTTGTGTGGTTGATTAATGTTGATGGTAATGTTGTGAAGTGGTGATTTTATACAATCTGATTTAATATATTGTTTATCATACCCGATTATATTGTTTGATATCTCACCCCTTCTGTGTTTGGTGATGGTTTATACGCCATCCTGCAGGTAATCCAGAGTGAAGGCTATCTACCTTCATTAGTTCGAGTCGGTGTGGTCGCTCTGATATGTAACACTCGGGGGAATGAACGCATGTTTCCTTTATTATTGATTTTATTATTGTTGCTGAATTTTTAAGTTGTTTTCGTAAAGACTTTTTGTTTTAAAGTTGTTTTATGTGAACAAAGATGATATGTTATTAAAGTTGAATTTTTGTGAATCCGCTGCGTAGTAATGAAAGTTGTTTTACTTTAAAGACTGAGCAGGCTGTTATCGGTTCATCTGAAATTATGTGTTATGTATCTGTTTTCCAAGTGATTAATTGTCGTTGTTTTATGTAGAAAGTGTAACATTCCATATGTACGATGAAAATTTGTAACTCTGATTCTATATTATTGGATGGGTAGAAATGGGGTGTTACACACGCCACAGGGGCAGTCACACCCGCTCTACATCAGAAACTGAAATTTATGTTTGACGATCAGCTGGTCATCGTCTGTGGTGAAGAAGATCTGATTATGAGCGAGTTATCATCTTTTCGATACATCGAGACTGAGGAAGGCATAGCTGAGGTGCAGTTGCAGTGTCTCGAATTTGAAGATGTCAGCTCTGCTTCATTTAGTCAAAGTAGATCACCGCAAATGACCTTAACTTCTACTAAGAGTGCTAAAGAGACCATTGAGAGAGGTGCTTTGCCAGGCTGGGGGCATGTAATCGATGTGGTTGAAAAGCATAATCATTTTGGATTGGGTTACCATCTTAGCCGACAATCTAGTTCACATGGTCAGAAGCAGTACAATTTGATCAAGTTCAGTAGCGTGGGTTTTCAGATGGGTGACATTGTGGCCGCCACTGATGATGCTGGTCCCAGTAATCAAATTTCATGCTTTGTACGCAAGTGTCCGCCGGGTTTCAAGCTCAACAATTGGACATCTACCGTGACTCCTGTGGTTTTTCCAAATAACATGTAATGCATTTTGCTTTCTCATTCCCTCGTCCTCGCCCGAGACGAGTGGATAGCTTGTAAAGGGCCTCACGCTTTTGCAATATTATGTGATCAATAAATAAAAGTTTTTTGCATTCAAAATCATGCTCTATTTTCTTTCTTTATTTTAATTTTCACAAACAAATGGCAAAAGTTTCTTTTATTTTCACTTTCAAAATAGCTCATTCTAAACATATTCATAAACATGCAGAACTAATAAAAGCATTGATAACAATATGGCAAACATCCATTGTAATTCTGGAATTCTAATTAACCAAGCCGAAGAAGATGGTGAGGAAGATTGTGAATTATCGGCTGAACTAGCAAGGCTTCTTGAGCATGAGCATGGATAGATTCAGCCACACAAAGAGCCAGTGGAAGTTATCAATCTTGGTACTGATGAAGTCAGAAGAGAAGTCAAGGTTAGCGCGTCCCTTGCTAAGCATGTACACTCTGAGTTGGTCAAGTTATTGAAAGAGTATGTCGATATCTTCGCCTGGTCCTATCAAGATATGCCTGGGTTGGATACCAACATCGTTGAACATCACTTGCCACTCAAGCCCGGATGTCCTCCTATCAAGCAGAAACTCAGAAGGACTAGACCCGACATGGCACTCAAAATCAGAGAAGAGGTAAAGAAACAGCTTGATGCTGGGTTCCTAGCCACTTCCGAATATCCTTAATGAATTCCCAACATCGTCCCAGTTCCTAAGAAAGATGGGAAAGTCAGAATGTGTGTGGATTACCGAGATCTCAACAAGGCAAGCCCGAAGGATGATTTTCCTTTGCCTCATATTGATGTCTTGGCAGACAACATAACGCACTTTTATGTCTTTTCCTTTATGGACGGTTTCTCAGGATATAATCAGATCAAGATGTCCCCAACTGATATGGAGAAGACTACTTTTATCACACCATGGGGTACATATTGTTACAAAGTCATGCGATTCGGTCTGAAGAATACAGGGGCAACATACCAATGTGCCATGACAACCCTCTTTCACGATATGATCCATAAAGAGATTGAGGTTTACGTGGACGATATGATTGCCAAGTCCAAAACTTAAGATAATCACCTGGTCCATTTGAAAAAACTGTTTGATAGACTCCGGAAGTTTAGATTGCGGTTGAATCCTGCGAAGTGCACCTCCGGAGTTCGATCTGGTAAACTGTTGGGCTTTATTGTGAGTCAGAAGGGCATTGAAGTTGATCCTGATAAGGTTCGGCCAGTTCAGCACATGCCGCCTCCCAAAACAGAAAAAGAAGTCTGTGGCTTTCTAAGTAGACTTAATTACATCTCAAGATTTATTTCTCACTTGACGGCTATCTGTGAACCGATATTCAAATTACTAAGAAAAAATCAATCGGTTGAATGGAACAATGATTGTCAAGAAGCATTTGAGAAAATAAAACAATACTTGCAAGAACCACCGATCTTAGTACCGCCGGTTCCTGGAAGGCCATCAATCATGTAACTCACTGTTCTTGATGAATCAATGGGATGTGTATTGGCTCAACATGATGACACTGGCAGAAAAGAACATGCAATTTACTATCTGAGCAAGAAGCTCACCGATTGTGAGACCAGATACTCACTCTTGGAGAAAACTTGTTGTGCTCTGGTCTGGGCTGCTCGACGCCTGAGACAATACATGATTTGCCATACTACTTTGTTGATATCCAAAATGGATCCGATAAAGTACATGTTCGAAAAGCCTGCTGTCTCTGGAAGGATTGCTCGGTGGCAGATGCTGTTAACTGAGTATGATATCCAACATGTTACCCAGAAAGCAATAAAAGGGAGTGTCTTGTCTGATTACCTTGCTCATCAACCTGTAGAGGGTTATCAACAAATGAAGTTTGACTTTCCCGATGAGGATGTTCTATTCATCAAAGATTATGAGACTCCAGACCCTGACATAGGACCTGAACCAGGGGCGCGTTGAACGTTCGGGTTCAATGGGGCCTCCAATTCTAAAGGTTGTGGAATCGGTGCTATCCTCATCTCTCCAATAGGTTTTCACCTTCCCTTCACTTCCAGGTTATGCTTTGCATGCACCAATAATATGGCTGAATACGAAGCATGTATCTACGGTATTGAAGCGGCTATTGACATGAGAATCAAGATTCTTGAGGTCTATGGAGATTCTGCTTTGGTTATTAACCAAGTCAGAGGGAACTTTGTAAGTCGGGATTCCAAGCTGGTTCCGTACCAACAACACATAGCGAAGTTGATTCCTTACTTTGATGAGATTTCTTTTCATCATATCCCCAGAGAGGAAAATCAACTAGCTGATGCTCTTGCCACTTTAGCATCCATGTTCAAGGTCAAGTGGAAGAATGAAGCTCCTCATATCCGCATTGATCACTTGAACGAGCCAGCACACTGTTTAGCAATCGAGGACGAGTCTGATGACAAGCCTTGGTTCTACGACATTAAGAGATATCTAGAAAAATAGGAATATCCCGAAGGTATCACTATCAACGAAAAGAAGGCACTTAGGAGGCTCTGCGCCAAATTCTTCTTAAGTGGTGGTGTACTCTACAAGAGGAATTATTATTCCGTGTTGCTCAGATGCGTGGATAGACACAAAGCAAACACGATCATAAGGTCCATACATGAGGGCTGCGAGGGTGTACATGCTAAAGGTCCTGCTATGGCCAAAAAGATCCTTCAGGCTGGATATTACTGGACAACAATGGAGGTAGATTGTTACAACTTTGCCAAGAGGTGTCACAAATGCCAAATTTACGGAGACAAGATCCATGTGCCTCCAACTCCATTGAATGTTTTGACTTCACCTTGGCCATTCTCTATGTGGGGTATAGATATAATTGGAATGATCGATCCAAAGGCTTCCAACGGTCATCAATTCATTCTAGTTGCTATCGACTACTTCACCAAGTGGGTTGAAGCTGCTTCTTATGAAAACGTTACACGACAAGTGGTTGCCAGATTTATCAAGAAATATATAAACTGTCGCTATGGCATTCCTAGCAACATTATCACGGACAATGCAAGCAACCTAAACAATATTATGATGAAGGAGTTGTGTCAAGAATTTAAGATCGAGCACCACAACTCTTCACCATATCGGACCAAGATGAATGGCGCCGTTGAAGCAGCAAACAAAAACATCAAGAGGATTGTCCAGAAAATGGTCAAGACATACAAGGATAGGCATGAAATGCTTCCTTTTGCACTGCATGGATACAGAACTTCAGTCCGTACTTCTACTGGGGCAACTCCGTATTCACTTGTGTATGGTATGGAGGTTGTTCTGCCCATTGAAGTCGAGATTCCTTCACTCAGAGTTATCATGGAAGCAGGTCTTGACGAAGCAGAATGGGTTCAATCCAGATACAATCAGCTGAATCTCATCGAAGAGAAGCACCTTACAGCCGTTTGTCATGGTCAGTTGTATCAGAGGCGTCTCAAGCGAGCTTTTGACAAGAAAGTTCTCCCTCGAACGTTCCATGAAGGCGAACTCGTGCTCAAGAGGTATTCACATGTTCACTCGGATCCACGTGGCAAGTGGACTCCCAATTACGAAGGACCCTTTGTTATCAAGAAGGCCTTCTCAGGCGAAGCCCTGATCCTCACCACCATGGATGAGGAGGAGTTGCCATCGCCTGTGAATTCCGATACAGACAACAAATATTATGTCTGAAAAAAAATGGATGATGAGCCCGCTAGATTGACGTCCGCAAGGACCATCTAGGTAAAAATGGGCGTCCCGATGGACCAAAAAAAAAGAAATGTCCATGCAAAAGTTAGGGACATATGAGAAAAAACAATAACAACCTGCTAAGTGGAAAACCCGAAAGGGCGACTTAGGCAAAAATGGGTATCCCGGTGGATGAAAAAAAATAGAATAAATGTCCAGGAAAAAATTAGGGATAAAGGAATTGACTGTGGAAACTTGAGCCTCTCTTCATCATAACTGGACCTTAGAAGGTAAAAGAGCAGTCAAATCATCATCAACTGGCACAAGGCGTTGGAACCCAGACTTTCAGTGGATGGTAGCCAATGTTGTAATCAATGCAAAACATAATTTCCCATTGCCATTTACTATTTTTTTTCAATTTTATTGCAAATTTCCTCATCAAGGATTTTTGCATCCTAGTACACATCTTATGTACATATTTTTACATTCAATAAAATTACATTATTCAATTTCTCAATTGTTTTCTTTCCTGTATTTTGTTTGCAAATTAAACAATTATTTGTGATCACATAATACTATAAAACGTTGAGAACAATAAAAAGCTAAATCAAACGAGAAAACATTATGCATTGCATATTTTACTGGTAATCCACCACAGGATAATCGGTAATGTTCATTTGCAAGACTCAATACCCGGCTTACATTATGACGGTCTTTGAAGAGGTTGTTGTTTCCCCAACAGAGCCATCATTTCCCCAGCAGGTGTCGTTATGGTTCTTTGGAAGGGTTGGTCATTTCCTATTTCACCAGCAGATCCATAACGTTCCCAGTAGAGCGGCCGAAGGATGTACTTCAACCGAAGACTTGATAGTTCTTTCCCCCCCAACATGGGTCGTGCATCATTCCCAACATTTATGCACCAGCAACGATGCAATTTGGTTCCTCGTCTTCCCCAAGAAAAGAGGATTCTCCGAGCCTTGTGAATTTCCCAAACCGAGGCAATTAGGACATCCACAGCAGAGTCTACGGAAGCTTGGAAATAAAATTTTCCTGGTTTCATCTCCCCAGCAAAGTCAGTCATGATGTGGAGATTGTCATGATTCTTTTATCCCCCAAAGTATCAATGGTGATATCCTAGGAGTCTGAGACTTCTCGATTTCTTCCCCAGTGGAGGTGTCACCATTCAGGGGCCTTTCTCCAGCAGGATCGGTATTTTATAGGTTCTCTACCCAGCTGAGGAAATTAACTGCCGCACATTACCTCAACCTACACTTTTGCCTTGCATGACATCAAGCATCATGTAGATCGACGCATACATGGCATATGCATCGAGCATGCTTCCTTTCTTTTGGCCTGATTCATCTCCCAACGAATTTTCAGGCAAACTTCAAACACTCCCTACACTTGTACCTCTCTTTTGTCGCCGTCGGCCAAATTCTCGAGCTACTCTTTTATTTAATCCCCTTTTACCTAGAATCATTGAAAAGCTAGCGTAATTCGTACATTCAGGTCCAAGTGGATTAAATAGGGGCAGCTGTTGTTACCCGTAATTTGACCTCCCTCTTTTGCCTTTTGCATAAGCATGTACATTTGCATCGCTGGCATACGCATTCGCATTTTTATCTATGTGTTTCTTGTTGCAGGAATTTTCAAGTATTTTAGGTTCGATTAATCGTGTCCTCACAAGGCCATTACATCATCAAAACAAGCTCAAAATAAAGGTTTCCATGTTTATTCATCAAGACAAGGGGTGTAAAATCGAAATCGGGACTTCAACATCATTTTTTGGAAAATTTGTGGAAATTTGGCTGAAGTAACCGGTTAGCACATATGCTGTAACCGGTTACTCAGTGCATTTTCACCAAAAAAATGCAGTTTTTCAAGCAAGTAACCGGTTAGCACATATGCAGTAACCGGTTACTCTGTGCAAAATTTCAGTTCCTGCTGCATTTTTTTAGACAGCACCCTGCACACTCCTTGGTCTTTGGTTCTACTTGATTCTAGTTACATGTGGAATATTCTAGACATCTCTAGACATTTCAAGAATATTCAATTCAATCCAAGTGCATTTACTCTAATGCTTTACTCTAAATTAAGTGCACCATGTTCCTTGTTTTGCAAGCATGTCAACCTTTGGATGTTGGAGTTCACATTGGGATTGTTACCGAGTTGGTCCTAACTAACCGAGTTAACCACATTGACTCGGTGAGTCAAGTGTAACTAACTCCTAGCCTAGTTCCAAACCCAAAGCTAAGTCCAAAGCTAGCTCTAAACCTCTCACACTCTAAACCAAAAGTCTATATAAACAAACCTTCACTCATTTTTCAAGGGACCAATCATTCTCAACCATTTTTCTCACATTGTACTCTCAAATCTCTCACATTCTCTCTGAATTTTCTGCAAGTTCTACATCTTCATCTCAATTTTCTTTCCAAAACCTCACCAAAAGCTCTTAATTCTTGAAGGATAATCACTTTTCACATTGAAAGTGATTATTTCTTGAGCTTAAACTCCATCAATCTTGCAATGCTACTTGGATTTCTGGAGTTATTTTAGCTTGTGGATTAATCTACAGTATTTGCTTTAACATTCAACGATTCGAATTCATATTTCGGAGTTTCGACGTATTTTTGCTCGGTTTCGATACGTTTCATCTACGAATTGAAGATTCCTCTGGTTTTCTTTGATTTTCTACATCAAGATCACTTTGCAACATTCACCAAGCAAAATCTCCGGCTTGTAGGTAGGTGGATCTCACTAATTTTACTGTTTCGAGCATTTTCGCATCATTCGCGATGTAGTCGATAATTTTTGTGTGTGGATTGATTTTGCATTGTTTGATCCATGATCTTGATGTGTTAATTGATTCTATCACTGCTTATTTGCTGTTTTCAAGTTCAATTTTCGTGAAAAATTCATTTCCTAGCATGTGATGATTGGCATAGGTGATTAAGTGTTGAAAATCACTTTTGAAAAGCTGTTTTTGCTGTTATTTTTGCCACTATTACTATTATAACCGGTTAGCACATATGCTGTAACCGGTTACTCAGTGCATTTCTTGCAAAAAAATGCAGTTTTTCAAGCAAGTAACCGGTTAGCACATATGCAGTAACCGGTTACCACTGTACAGAATGGCCAATTTCTTGCTTTTTCAAGTGTGTTTGCCATATTTTCTTCTTCTAACTCCGATGGATTGATATACTTGATTTTTAGGGATGTTTTAAGTATCATTTAACTTCTGATTGAATCATGTTCACGAACTTTTGATGCACTTTTCGACTATTCAATTTGTTCATATTTTTGGCATCATATGAATATAATCATTCATGCATTTCTCTTTGATCACATAACATGACTTTGGGTTGCATATTTGTTGATCATTTGGTACTGTTTTGTAATCCCTTTCTTGGTTTTGCATTAAGTTCATTTTGCATGGATGAGCTTAATCTTGTATAATCAATAATTCATAACTTTTGCTTTAATGATTTTTCATTCTCTTTTGGAAAATTGTTGGCATGACATTACCCTTTGATTAATTGATCGAAACCATGTTTCGACTAATTGACCCTTCCCTTTCATTCTCTTTAGGCTTCCTTTAGAGATTTTTCTCTCTTTTTTCCCCACCGCGGAGTCGGAGTTTCGCGCGACACTAGAGCACTGTACAAATTGGGGCTGTTACGCTGTCCGTTTCTTTTTCCATACTATACTTTGAGTGATAGAGAAGGAATAAAGATGGAATTGTCCTACCCTCATGTTGTACCCCAAATTTTACCCTCATTTTTTTTGCTAGTTGATGTTTTTCTCTATATTTTAATTTAGTATTTATTTTTAGTGTTTTATTTGTTTTTATTTTAACCTAATTTCAATATGGCTCATTTTTATTTTATTTATATTTTATTTGTCCTATTTTTATTATTTTATAATTAATCTCAATTTAATTTAATTTTGCATTAGTTTAATTATTTAGATTAATTGTCAATTTGGTTTATTATTTTTAGTTTATTTAATTAACATTTTAATTAATAGTTATTATTATTATTATTATTTAGCTTATTAACTCATTATAAAAAAAAAGAAAGTTTTTATTCATTTTCCATTGCCAATTTACTACTGGTCCACCGTGACGCTTGTATTGGTTTTGTTTGGAAGAACTAGTCTTGTTATCAGCCAATGAGAAGCAAGCATTGCTCTTTTGACTTTTCAACCTTGCCTTCAACTAATAAAGGGGTGACGTGTGGCATTTGAAGAGAGAAACACAACTAAATATCTTCTTTTCCCCTTTGTTGTGTTCAGTTTGCAGAAAATGAAGATGAATCCAACAAATCCCAACAAACTCGTCCCAAACTCATTTCAAATTCTCATCAACCTTGGCGCGGATCTTCATTTGCCTGCTACATGATAGCAACGATCCATCCAAGACCCTCTGCAGTGAAAAGGACAGCTCAACAACGGTCAAATTAATTTGAAATTGAAGAAACGAATTCTTTTTTTTCTTGAAGAGTTAAATAGCAGAAGGAGAGGAGAGTAGAGGGGGGGCTTCGAAAATTACAACAGCCGAAAAACAACATACCTTATTTTCTGAAACACCAAGTATCAAAAACAGAACAATAACCTCTTCAACCAAAACTCCTTCCCTCACAAAACAACACAACAAACCTCAAAAGGACCTCTCTCCTTCAATCTTTCGCCCCTTTAATCACACCCTATTCTTCCAAATCGTTTCCAGCTTCAAACACCAACTGTCTCACAAAACTCGACCCTCCATCTTCTTCTTCTCAAACCTTAATCAGAATCCAAACAACCTAAAACCGTTCAAACCTTCTCCTCAAAACGTCAACCACCCGGAATCATCCTTCGGCCTCCATCTCCGAACAACCAGACAACTTCAAACATTAACCTTCTTCAACCTTCATTTTTCATCGAAAATACCAACAATCAGAACATCCTTCAAAATCAACGTCACCTTCATGTTCTTCATCAAACTGGACTTCGTCCCTTTCAACCTTCAATAAAACTTCTCAAAAACCACAAATCAAAAATCAAACCAGATCGGAGAGGAAATAGAAGAAGAAGAAGAATGATTCAAAATAAAACCAAAACACACAAAACCTGGTGATTGAAGCGAAACCGAGAGCGAGTGAGAGAGGATTCAAGAGGTCGTTTCAATCTTGAATTGAACAAAAATCTGGAACCTATATCTAAATTGCGGCGAAACAAGGTCGGGATTCATCGCTAAGTTGTCGTAGTGGATCTGATTTCGTCTTCGAGAGCGAACCATGATTAATTCGTTGCGTTCTCTTTGGGTTTTTTCTTTTTTCTGATGTTTAAATCTTGTGGTTTTTATTTTAAGTCTTTTGCTGTTGTTGGTATTTGAAGATTCAGTATTACAGCCTAATGTTACTTTTAGAAAGTCATCCTGCTGTTAACGGATTGGATCGTGAGGCCCTTGTTGGTCTTCTTTTCACCACCTTTTTTTATCTACCACGCCTTGGTTTTTTTTGAAAGGATGATGGGCTCTTTTGAAGCCCATATGATTCCTGATTTTTGTGTTATATCCCCATTCTCTCAGCCGCCCCTAGGGTTTCAACCTTTAGCATAGCACCCTTAGCAAACATAACATAACACAAACTAAACAACAAGTTCCCGTAGAGTACTTCGGATACAGAGGGTGCTAATACCTTCCCTTTGTATAACCAACCCCCGAACCTTAGATCTCCCCCCTTTAGGTTTTTTAACGATCTTGAACCTTTCCTTTGGATAAATCAAAGTCGGTTGTAAAAGAAAATGATGCAAGTTAATTAATAGCTTATTATCCAATTTTCACCGCAACAGAAATGGCGACTTCACTGGGGATACAGTGTAAAACTTTTTGAGGGTTAAGCCCACCTTGCTTTTGCTTATGTTATTTATGTTTGTTTACTATGCTTATACATATCTGTGTATGTCTGTATATTTGCTTGAGTTCTTTCTTTGGGTTTGACATTGTTGAGTGGTGAGATAATTCCTAACCCGGATTTTGAGTGCACTTATGATAGGACGATGGTATATTCAAGGAGGCTTTGAAGGAGTCGATTCCTGAAAATGTTAACTTGAGACACCATCACTCAGTTGAGGCCCTCTTGAGAGTTTAGTCATGTTGAACGATCCTATTCGTGAAAGCGTGCTACTCTCAATTTAGGTGCCATTGATATTGAGAACCGTAGTTACCAAACCCCACTTGGCCTTTTAGGATGTAGTGCGGTGACCATGATGGAGTCTATTTCTGAATTGGTTGTCACACGATACTACACTCAGACGAGATTCTCTTGAGAATATTATTGATTACCAAGTTAATTGGGAAGTCGATAATATCCGAAAGATGGATTGTCGACTCTGGGAACCTTTTTAGAACCCTGTTCTGCAGATGAAAACCCATAGTACACACATTTTGGGATGGGTAGACCTTGGTTCCATTCATGAGACCCCAAAACCTAGGATTTGTAGGTTTTGTTGTGTGTACATGTGTTTGTGCTCGCGTGCTTTATGCATCCATACCTTCAAGCATTCCTAGCCCTTTGGTTTCTAGGAACTCAAATGTTTGTTCCCTTTTCAAAAGATCAACAGAGCTTGGATTATAAAAACAAAAACTTTTTCAGTTTTTCCAAAAAAATGTTTACAACCTGCCTTTGAGTTCCTTGAAGCCATTTGGCTTGCATTAGCATCTCATTTGCATCATGTCATAGCATGTGCACTTCCTCTCTGTCTTCATCTCATGTCGCCGTTTTCCCTTCAGAATCGTCTTTGAATCGTCACTCGAGCCCAAACTCGACAAAGGATGTCTGAACAGTACTGTGAGATGGATAGAGTCAACAATGAATTAAGTGAGCTCCGAGGAGGAATGGGGCAGATTCTGGAAGCAATTCAAGTTATGAAGACAAAGATGGATACACAAGCGACAATGGTCTCCGAGATTATCACTACAACGGTATAACCTCCCGTTACTACTATGAACCCCACTTTGGGCATGCCTTTTAACTTCATATGTGCTTCGGCCGTCACTTCTACTCAACAAGCTGTTCCTTTGGTTAATGAGGCTTTTCAAGCTATTCCTACCTTCACTCCAGCAGCAGTGCAAGCTCAGGTGCACCCAATTTTTCAGAACCCGCATCCGTTTTATGATTATGTCAATATGTCCGAAGAAGGAGATAATCGACATGAAAGGCTGAAGGAAAGTGTAGAGGCAATGCAGAGGAAATTGAAAGCAATGGAAGAGAGCCATGTATTTAATACTAATGCTAAAGACATGTGCTTAGTCTCAGGCTTGGTAATTCCACCCAAGTTCAAACTACCCAATTTCGACCTATACTCTGGGGCGACCTGTCCTAAGTCGCATTTGGTCATGTATTACCGACGAATGGCTACATTTATGGATAATGATAAGTTGATGATTCACTGCTTCCAAGATAGTTTGAAAGGAGCTGCTGCAAAGTGGTATTTGACTTTGGACCAATCTAGGATCCGATGTTTTCAAGATGTATCTGATGCTTTTGTAAAGCATTATAGATATAACATGGACCTGGCGCCAGATCGCAGACAATTATTGAACATGTCACAGAGCGATATCGAGTCTTTTAAAGAGTATGCACAAAGATGGAGAGAGTTGGCTTCACAGGTAGAGCCACCTTTATCTGAAAAAGAGTTGACTGATTGGTTTGTCGACACGGTGAGACCGGAATTCTACGAAAGAATGATCAGTAGCGTGTCTGCTAGTTTTTCTGATATTGTGGTTGTGGGGGTTAAAGTAGAGCTTGGTCTGAAGAGTGGGAAAATGACCAAGAGAGCGGGTAGTTCGAGCGACGATGCCAAGAAATCTTTCAAAAGGGAAGGAGATACCAGTGTGGTAATGACAAACAAAAAGAAGAAAAATCAGTTCCGGAAATGTCAGCAGCAGCAACAGTGTTATTCTGTTCAGCAACCTTATGTGGCCGCCATTACGCCAACATTCAACCACCAAGCTTCTGTTTATCAGTCGGTTCCTCAACCACCAGTATATCAACGAGCACCTAACGTTCCTGCTTATCTCCAACGGACTCAAGTTTCTCGTCAGAACGTTCCAGGAAAAATAAAGGGTGGAAGGCCTCCGATTCCTCCCATTCCTATTACATATACAACATTGTATCCCGCTTTGGTGCAACAAGGATTAATAACTACAAGGTTATCAGGCCCACCTCCTAATCCGCTTCCACCTTCTTACAATCCCAACGCTCATTGTGCATTCCATGAAGGTGCACCAGGCCATAATTTAGAAGGTTGTTTTGCTTTGAAGCATATTATGAAGGACTTAGTGGAGAGAGGCATTTTGTCTTTCGATGGCTCACAACCTAATATCAAGAACAACCCTTACCCGCTCATGAGATAGGTAATGCTATGGAGGATGTATCAAGGCAAAGATGGATTAGTGGTCTATGACTGAGCTCCTATTTGATTTTTTGTATTTGATTCCCTAAAGCTGGCAATCTTTTGGCTGTTTCAGCAAATTTTATTGTATTTCCTTTGCACTTTGAATTTGTATTTGCTTATAAGCTTTGTTGTACTTTCGAATTGGCAAGGTTAATGAAATGATTGTGCATCTTTTGGTTAAGTCCATTCGTTTCACTCATTTATTCTTGTGTTCACAAAACAAATATATCTTTACCCTGCTCTTTATTTAAACAAAGATTGGGGAGGATGATGAAAACGTCGTGTTCATAATTGTTGTGGTATGCTGCCAATTCAACCCTACCAATGATATAAGGCATTGTTTCAATTCCTAAATACTGGAGAAATAAGGACGATAATCCCTCGTTAACCCTTCGAGCCTAGAAGTAGAAGTTTCTTTTCTTACACAAAAAACCCTTCAATCTCAACTTTGGGGCAGGGTAGTTCTCAGTTTAACTTGGATATGCAATCAAATACAAGCGCTCCGTGTAAGGCGCCAGTCAACTCTCAAATCAAGTGACACCCTAGCTTTTGGAAATTTGAAAGTATAGCTTGAGTTAACTGAGTGTAGGATTGGAGTTCATCACGAAGATGGGGTGGGACAAATAAACTTTGAGCCTTTATCCTTTGTTTCATAAAACCGTGAACCAGACCATGTTACAACCCTTAAAAGACCTAATTGAGGTAAGGTTGTTTTGAAAGCATACTACAACAAGGTTGATTAACCTGACTCCTAATAATCTTTGTTATTTGCGTGTGTTGATCACTTCATCTGTTATTCCGTAAATGACTAGATCCACCTTTGTTTTTATCTAATCACTCCATTGTGTGTGTCTCATCAATAAAAATTCTTTTCAAAATCTTGCATGAATTTTGCATTGAAATTGCCAATTTTTTATGAACAATACTTGTTTGTAAAAACAATTCAATATCAAAGGAATCCCAACGAATGCAGTCAGCTAGGGAATTCGACTTGATAAAAGAAGCTTAGTCAGGGGCAACCAAGCAGAGGGATTTTCCAATTCACTAGTTCAAGAGTTATCGAACCAGGGGCAGAACTCTTCAAGTCCAGAATATTGGGGTAAGTCTTCTTAAAGTCATCTTATGACAAGTACGGACTCCAGTGACCCATCAGCAGGGGCAGATTTTGTTCCCCAGTCGTTTCTGCTACAGCTTGAGTATTACGAATACAGTTGAACAGAGGCAGTTATGTCAAAGACCATGAACCTTTTCAAAAGTTTAAAGATATTGAAGCATCTGGTATGCCAATTCTTCTGTGAAATCCTTTTGATGACTTATCCTCACAGACCAGTTAATCTGAGGCAGATACGCCAAGATCTCTCCAAGAGTTTGAAGATATTGAAACACCTTGTATGCCAATTCTTCTATAAAATCCTCTTGTTATCGTCTTCTGACAGACCATATAGCCTGGGGTAGACAAGATTTGAAGATGATCATTACGCCAGTAGGATGCAGAATTACTTCGTCCTTGTGATATCCTTTGATAGCTCCCCAATAAGCCGTTACTTCGGCTAATCTTGAAAATTCTCCACGGATTCTCCTCCAACAAAGAAATCAAGCTCATGATGGCAATCCTCATGATGTGATACCTCAAATGGAATACTCTTTTCACCAGCGAAGTTGTTGATTCTTCTTCATCCCCAGTATTGGTCTAATCTGATGAGTTTGGCTGGGGTATCCTTGTCGAGATGTTTATTTCATCTCCAGTCTCGCTTCTCATCTTGTTTTGTCAGCATAAGCATGGCATAAGCATAGCATCTTAGCATTTTTGCTTCCTTTTCTGGTGTTTACCTGTTTTTTTTCACTTTGGCATTTATCTCCCCAAGTGACTGGGTTTGTCTATTCTCTCCAATAGAGTTGTCAGCCCTTAGGCATAAAGTGCCCATTCTTCTCTGAATTCCCCACAGAGTTTGATTCTCGTGGATGATGTTTGGTTCAGTTATCTTTTCCACATTTGGATAAGATAAATCCCCATTTGAGTTCTTTCCTTAATTGGAGTCTTGTTTGACCGTTTCTTTCTAGCTTGTTCCTAGATTGAACTTTGGCCCCTGGCAGGTGTGATTTTTGACCTATCTTTGAATGTGCATTTATTTTGCACCGTTTCTCGCAAGTAGAATCTTTTACAAGATCCTCATTGAAGACATGATTATTTCTCCAACAGTGTTGTGATATCAACATATCTTTGAAGCAGAAATCTCTTGAGGAAGCTTGGCAATCTCTTATAAGCAGTGTATCTATCTCTGGTACTATTCAGCCTTTTTTGCAACCATAATGGGTATTCCCCGGGAAGTTTTATCTTCAGTGATGCAACCCCGGTACTAACCTATCAGATACTATACCTTTATTGGGGCCCATCTTTGGTTCTATCTCCAATGAAGTTCCCTATTCTTTTTCCAAAGTGCCAACCGGTCATACTTGAACCTGTTGTTCCATTACTTTGGATGTTTTTTCCCAGTGAAGACCGTTTTTCGGTTCAACCTTCATTGCGGATCCTTTCTAGAATGTCATCTAGCCTTGATGATCAATCATTCTAGATACCTTTATTGGGGCCCATTTTTTTGTTCTATCTCCAATGAGGTTGTTTTCCTTCTAAAGTGCCAACCGGTCATACTTGAACCTGTTGTTCCATCACTTTGGATGTCTTTTTCCCAGTGAAGACCATCTCTCCGGTTCAACCTTCATTGCGGATCCTTTCTAGAATGTCATCTAGTCATGTTTTGACTTGATGATCAATCATTCTAGATACCTTTATTGGGGCCCATTTCTTGGTTCAATCTCCAATAAGGTTCCTTTTTCTTTCTAAAGTGCCAACTGGTCATACTTGAACCTGTTGTTCCATCACTTTGGATGTTTTCCCAGTGAAGACCGTTTTTCGGTTCAACCTTCATTGCAGATCCTTTCTTTCTAGAATGTCATATAGCCTTGATGATCAATCATTCTAGATACCTTTATTGGAGCCCATTTCTTGGTTCTATCTCCAATAAGGTTCTTCTTTTTCCAAAGTGCCAACCGATCATACTTGAACCTGTTGTTCCATCACTTTGGATGTCTTTTTCCCAATGAAGACCGTCTCTCCGGTTCAACCTTCATTGCGGATCCTTTCTTTCTAGAATGTCATCTAGGCTTGATGATAAATCATTCTAGATACCTTTATTGGAGCCCATTTCTTGGTTCTACTTCCAATAAGGTTACTTTCTGGCTTCTACCGGTTTTCCTCATGAAGCAGATTAATTGTTATCTCAACCAACTCTTATTTGAGTACCAGAGTCTATTCTTGGCTCATTAACCTTGTTCCCATTTAAACTCCAGTTGTTTATCTTCGGTTATCGTGAACCGTTTGCTTATATCAGGTTATCTTGAACCTGTATTGCTCATTCCAGGTATTTTTATCTGGCGCGCAGAGTTTGTCTCTGTCTTTTCTGGTTTTTCTTGAAGATCCCGTTTGAACTCTTCAATATAAGAAATCCCCAGAAAATCTTTTCTTCGGATGTCTATCCTTTTGTTTCAACTGGTCTCCAGTGGAGATCGTGTCTCCTTTCTGGTTTCTTGCCCAGTAAGGTTGTGCTCTTTTCCCCAGTGTCGTCCGGTCATGTTTGAACCTGTCGTCCATCTCCCTGGATCCTTCCCCAGTGGAGATTACTCTTTTGTTTTCTATCCCCGGTGTTTCCTCGGAGTCTCCCCAGTGAGTCTTTTTTGTTGGTTGGCTTGTATCCCCAGTGAGTGTTTCTCATGGATACTAACCTTCCTTCTTCCCCAGTGAAGCTCATCTTGTGTTTGCTTCCTGTTTGTCCTTTGGCGCCTTGTTATGTCTGCATCTTTGCATCTTCTTTGGCATTTTGGCTTTATGTTTGTTGCATTACATGTCTTTGCATCCGAGGGCAAAATTTTCGGTTATCTGTATTTAAATATCCCTCACATTTGATTTCATGAGGATTTTCATCTCTCATTTCATCCGGTGAAGATATTTAAATAGGGGCAACTGTTGTACCCCAAATTTTACCCTCATTTTTTCTGCTAGTTGATGTTTTTCTCTATATTTTAATTTAGTATTTATTTTTAGTGTTTTATTTGTTTTTATTTTAACCTAATTTCAATATGGCTCATTTTTATTTTATTTATATTTTATTTGTCCTATTTTTATTAATTTATAATTAATCTCAATTTAATTTAATTTTGCATTAGTTTAATTATTTAGATTAATTGTCAATTTAGTTTATTATTTTTAGTTTATTTAATTAACATTTTCATTAATAGTTATTATTATTATTATTTAGCTTATTAACTCATTTTTTAAAAAAAAAGAAAGTTTTTATTCATTTTCCATTGCCAATTTACTACTGGTCCACCGTGACACTTATATTGGTTTTGTTTGGAAGAACTAGTCTTGTTATCAGCCAATGAGAAGCAAGCATTGCTCTTTTAACTTTTCAACCTTGCCTTCAACCAATAAAGGGGTGACGAGTGGCATTTGAAGAGAGAAACACAACCAAATATCTTCTTTTCCCCTTTGTCGTGTTCAGTTTGCAGAAAATGAAGATGAATCCAACAAATCCCAACAAACTCGTCCCAAACTCATTTCAAATTCTCATCAACCTTGGCGCAAATCTTCATTTGCCTGCTACATGATAGCAACAATCCATCCAAGACCCTCTGCAGTGAAAAGGACAGCTCAACAACGGTCAAATTAATTTGAAATTGAAGAAACAGATTCTTTTTTTTCTTGAAGAGTTAAATAGCAGAAGGAGAGGAGAGTAGAGGGGGGCTTCGAAAATTACAAAAGCCGAAAAAAAACATACCTTGTTTTCTGAAACACCAAGTATCAAAAACAGAATAATAACCTCTTCAACCAAAACTCCTTCCCTCACAAAACAACACAACAAACCTCAAAAGGACCTCTCTCCTTTAATCTTTCGCCCCTTCAATCACACCCCATTCTTCCAAATCGTTTCCAGCTTCAAACACCAACTGTCTCACAAAACTCGACCCTCCATCTTCTTCTTCTCAAACCTTAATCAGAATCCAAACAACCTCAAACCGTTCAAACCTTCTCCTCAAAACGTCAACCACCCGGAATCATCCTTCGACCTCCATCTCCGAACAACCAGACAACTTCAAACATTAATCTTCTTCAACCTTCATTTTTCATCGAAAACACCAACAATCAGAACAGCCTTCAAAATCAACGTCCCTTTCATGTTCTTCATCAAACTGAACTTCGTCCCTTTCAACCTTCAATAAAACTTCTCAAAAACCACAAATCAAAAATCAAACCAGATCGGAGAGGAAATAGAAGAAGAAGAATGATTCAAAATAAAACCAAAACACACAAAACCTGGTGATTGAAGCGAAACCGAGAGCGAGTGGGAGAGGATTCAAGAGGTCGTTTCAATCTTGAATTGAACGAAAATATGGAACCTATATCTAAATCGCGGCGAAACAAGGTCGGGATTCATCGCTAAGTTGTCGTAGTGGATCCGATTTCGTCTTCGAGAGCGAACCATGATTGATTCGTTGCGTTCTCTTTGTTTTTTTTTCTTTTTTTCTGATGTTTAAATCTTGTGGTTTTTATTTTAAGTCTTTTGCTGTTGTTGGTATTTGAAGATTCAGTATTACAGCCTAATGTTACTTTTAGAAAGTTATCCTGCTGTTAACGGATTGGATCGTGAGGCCCTTGTTGGTCTTCTTTTCACCACCTTTTTTTATCTACCATGCCTTGGTTTTTTTTGAAAGGATGATGGGCTCTTTTGAAGCCCATATGATTCCTGAGTTTTGTGTTATATCCCCATTCTCTCAGCCGCCCCTCGCTCTTTTTAATTGTTTTAGGAAAAGTTTTAATAGACTTTTATAGTTTGTTTCTTTCTAAGATTCTTAGAAGTTTTTTCTAAAATGGTGGATCTTTTAAATATTTAGTAACTTGTATTTTTATTTCTCATTTTTGCTTTTAATTATTTTTGTCCAATGATATCATATAAATTTCGACCTTGTTGATCATTTCAAAATCACTAAAAGTCTAGATTTGTAGGAGGCCACTTTCCGATTCTATTTTGGTCGATGAAAGTTAAAAATCTAAGATTATCGATTCGTCGATTATATCTTGATTTAAACGAGACCAACTTGTTTTTATTCCGATTCTATTTTGGTCGATGAAAGTAAAAAATCCAAGATTATCGATTTATTGATTAAATCTTGATTTAGGCAAGACTAGTTTTATTTTTATTCCGATTCTATTTTGGTCTATGAAAGTCAAATGTCAAGATTATCGATTTACAGATTTAAATCTTGATTAAGACGAGATCAACCTTATTTTTATTTCATAATCTTTATTTAGGCCGATGACTTTACACAAGTCTTGACTTTGATCATTTTAAGTCAATAAAGTCTTGATAAATGTGAGGCCACTTTTTATTTTTGTTGGTCAATGAAAGTAAAAAAATATAAGATTATCGATTTCTCGATTAAATCTTGATTTAGACGAGACCGGTTTTATTTTTCATTTCGATTCTATTTTCCTTATTTTGGCCAATGATATTACAAAAATCATGTTTTGTTGATTTATCCAAATCAATAAATCTCTTGATTAGTAAGAGGCCGTTTTTTTTTTCTTTGTTGGTCAATGAGAGTCTAATTAAAAGATTATCGATTTCTCGATTAAATCTTAGCTTAGACGAGACCAACTTTATTTCCATGTCATTTCCATCTTTCTTTATTTTGGTCGATGACATAACAAACCTCATGGTTTGGTTGACTTCGTTGAATTAACAAGACTTTGATCAACACGAGACCACTTTCTCTTTATTTCAATTTTATTCATCTACTTAGTCGATGAAAGTCAAGAATCATTGATTATCGATTTCTCGATTAAATCATGATTAAGACGAGACTATTTCTATATTATTTCATCTCATCTTATCCATGTCTTTTGTATCATCATATTTGCATTATAACTTGTTATCTCGTAGTAACTTATAACTGTTATCTTTCCCCCCATTCCAAAGGGAGAACACCTTAAATTGACTCATGAGTCACTAAACAACCACCCTACCTTATCCTTCTAGGTTCACCCTTATTTCTTGGCTATCGTGAGCCAATGAAATCATAACTTAGAAATAGGTTGGAGTTCTTACACTCCATGTGATTCTCATCATCATGAGAACTCACTTTCCCCTATAACGTAGACTTAGAGAGTTATCGTGAACTCTAAAATGAGTCATACTCATTTTCCCCTTGGAACTTTGGCCATAGTCAATGGTTCCTATTCCTTCACCCTTAGATCGGTGAACTACAGATACTCTGATTCCACTCCCGTAAGGATACATAGGCGCAAAGTGCGATGCTTTGTCGAGTAAACTTAGAATTAAACCCCTAGGGTTTCAACCTTTAGCATAACACCCTTAGCAAACATAACATAACACAAACTAAACAAGAGGTTCCCGTAGAGTACTTCGGATACAGAGGGTACTAATACCTTCCCTTTGTATAACCAACCCCCGAACCTTAGATCTCCCTCCTTTAGGTTTTTTAACGATCTTGAAAGTTTCCTTTGGATAAATCAAAGTTGGTTGTAAAAGAAAATGATGCAAGTTAATTAATAGCGTGTTATCCAATTTTCACCACAACACCTCATTCTGGCTATTTCTTGGGTAAGGGCATTGGCCATCTCTTTGAGAATAGTCACCTATATCCTCAAGCTGTAGTGCTTTTCCTTTCCCAGTTGAGTTGATCCTTGATCGCTTTTGTTCGTTCGATATCTCTTTTAATTAATCACCATCTTTCTTGGTTAAGATCATTGTCTTGAGTTAGCATTCTTCTCTTTTGTCTCAACATTCTTTTCGTGTGGCCAATCATTACTATTTTGATTCTCCTGAAGAGCCTCAATTTTTTTTGTTCGGTTAATCTCAAGTTTTCTGTTAAAACCAAACCCCCAGGAGTTCACAACCTCCTCTTGGTTCTGCTCCTTTTGTTTGGTTAATCACTGCCTGGCGGTTAAAACACCAATTTGCACTTCTCCTCAGTTAACCACAGTCTATCTGTTAACATACTGAGTTTCCTTTTCCTGGTTTAATCACCTTCTCTTGGTTAATCACCCATTTTTTTCAGTTAACCACAGTCTGCCTGTTAAAACTCTGAGCTTTTTCGAGTTAATCACCTTCTCTTGGTTAATCACTCGCTTTTCTTTTCGGTTAATCACAGTCTTTCTCTATTAACACCGAATCTTCAGCGGTTAGCAACCTCTTTTGGTTCAATACCCCTTTAGTTGGTCAATTACTGTCTGGTCAGTTAGTACCAACACCCCCTTTTTTTGGTCACAACCTTCTCTTGGTTCCACATCCTTTTCTTTTGGTTAATCACAGTTTTCTGTTAAAACCAACGTTTCTCTAACCCCACAGAGTTGCAATCTTTTCTTTCTTCGGTTAACCACTGTTTATCAGTTAATACACCTAAATACCCTCAGAGTCAAACACCTTCTCTTGGTTCAGTACTCTCTCCTCTGTTTGGATCATCACAGCCTGTCTGTTGACGCCAACTTCTTTTCCTCACCAGAGTCTTACTCTCTTTCTCGGTTAACCACTGCTTGTCAGTTAACATACCGGACCCTTTCCTGTTAATCCCCATTAGGGTCACCACCCTCTGGTACCTGGCACTGTCGTTTTGTTCTTTTATTTCCCCAGTGGAGTCTCAGTTACCCCTTTTTCTCTTTTATTTTCTTGGTTTTGACATCATTCTTGCGCTTTATCCCCAGTTCAATTATTATCTTTTCTTTTACATTCCCGTGTTTCTTGGTTTTGACACCATTCATTTGGAATCCCCAGCGGAGTTCCTTTCTTTCTTTTGTCCTTGGTTTCGACACCGCTTTGCCTATCTTTTTCTTTTCCTTTTCCTTTTCTTTTCCATCTTAGTTCCACGAACTACGGAAGCTCTGATTCTGCATTCTTTCGAATGTATGATACGCAGGCACGAGATCGCCATGATCTTGGCGAGCACACTTCCACCCTTCCTTTCTTCCACACTTCCACCCTTCCTTTCTTCCACACCTTCCATCCTTTTCCTTTTCTCCTTTCTGTCCCCTGGTTCTTCTGAACTACGGTGCTCTGATTTCCTCATTGCACTATGAGGGTACGTAGGCACGAGGGCCACAATCCTCCGCAAGAACTTTCTTTCTTTCATTTCTTTGTCCCCTTTCTTCTCTCTCATTTTCTTTTAGCTAGAAGCCTTTAGATAGATAACCCATCCAAGCCTAGAAGCAAACGAAATGGTTCATGTCGAGTACAACGAATGCGTAAGGTGCTAGTACCTTCCTTTCGCATAACCGACCCCCGTTCCCGTTTCTCTTCCCCTTGGGTTTTATCGATATTTTCTCGGTCCTTTGGGACTAAATAAAGTTCGGTGGCAACTCTGTGTTATCTTTGAGTGTGCGATTCACTCGGGTATAAACCAGCCATCTTCAGTAGGAAATTGTAATTGTGTTGATGTTGTGATGATAGGGTGAATTGTGTAATGCTTATATGCATTTATATGTATATTATGCATTTATTTTGTTTATTTGAGAATCTCACCCCTTCTGTTTGAATGTTACCTCTACGTGGGTAACGTGCAGATAATCAAGAATTGTGCAGAGTTGCGGTTAGTGATGACGGAGTCCTTCACTTTATGTTTTGAGCCGGCGTCTGCTCTG
The DNA here is from genome assembly GCA_022829125.1 of Lathyrus tuberosus. NCBI lineage: Eukaryota > Viridiplantae > Streptophyta > Magnoliopsida > Fabales > Fabaceae > Lathyrus > Lathyrus tuberosus. The sequence goes on from JALAZF010000227.1 coordinate 374,639, forward strand.
ATGTGTAACACTGGGGATATGGAACGCTTGTTATTATTTATTTCATTGTCGTTATTACTTTTGTCTAATTGATGTTGGTTATGTGGTTTTAAACATATTATGTTTTTAGTTGAGTTTCCGCTGCTATATGAGAAAAATAATTAAGTATGATTTTGTTGGCACTATTGATGGTAATTATGTGTTACATGCCGTATGCATGAGCAGGTGTTTGGTTGAAAGTAGCATCCTAAATGTCGTATGTTTTATTTTATTATGATATTTTATTATAATTTCACGTGGGGATTTTAGGGTGTTACAAGGGGGCTTCGATACTTCCTAAGACTTCAAATTCATCAAACCAAGGAAGGAACCTTCATCAATCAAACCAAATATTGCAAAGAATTACGAAAGAGGTTTGACATGAAGAAGTCCAAAATAATAGTAATTCAAATGTTAACATTATGCAACCTCGACAAGGATGAAAATGGAAAAATAGTTGAAGAAAGCAAATACAAATGTATGATAGGCTCTCTCCTCTATCTCACTGCATCTCGTCTTGATATCATGTTTGTTATATGTTTATGTGCGCTTTTAAGCATACTTGAAAGAATCACATCTCAGTATGGTCAAACACATCATGACATATATCACTAGCACATAACAAATGGGGTTACGGTACCAAAAAGGAGAAAATTGTGGCTTAGTTGGGTACACCAATTATGATTTTGCTGGGTGCAGATTGGATAGGAAAAGTACCAGCGGTACGTGTCACATACTTGGAAACTCGTTTATCTTATGGCATAGAAAGAAACAAGCAAGTATCGCACTATCCACAATTGAGGAAAAATATGTTGGCGTGAGTAGTTGTTGCTCTCATATTATCTGGATGAAATAACAACTCAATGATTAAAACGTTAATCTTGGAGATGTCATGATAAGATGTGATAACACTAGTGCTATAAACCTCCCTGAAAACCTGATACTTAACTCTCAGGATAAACACATTATGGTTAGGCACCACTTTATTAGGGTCCATGTTGAAAAAGAGGAATGCAAACTTGAGTTTGTGACCTCATCTAATCAATTCGCAGACAGATTTACAAAACCACTTATTGAAGAAAGTTTCTTTTTCATAAAAACTAAACTAGGAATTTTAAACCAATCATGCATTGACTAACATGCCTAGGTATCTCTAAATTACAATATATGATCTATGTGTTTTGCTTGTTTACCCTCCCTTTTTATTATGCTAAAGGAAGAAAAGTATACTCTCAGAAGGAGTATAGTATACTCTATACTCGTGTGAGGGGGAGTTTAACCACTCCAAATGTTATCTACTTATTTTTATTTTACCACCTCCATGAGATATGTGTTGTCATCATAAAAAAAAGGAGGAAAATGTGGATCTATGAGCTTGCATGTATGAAGTTGATGATCTTGACGCTGGCAATTGTTTTAATGTTTTAATGACGACAACAATGCACTGTAATCATGATGATATATTTCCAACTTCTTGATGATGGTGACTAACTTGAAGATATCTCAAGCCTCATCAAATAAAAGATTAAAGGCTATAGTAGAGTGCTTATCATATTGGCAAATTTGGAAAAGGAGGAACATCAAATCTTAAAAGATGTGAAAGCTCGCATGATCATGTCAACCTGAGTGACTAGATTTCTCATGAAAGCATGAGAGTAACTCCTAAGATACTAAGAGAAATATTTCTCTCTCTTTCTCTCTCTCTCTCTCTCGCTCTCTCTCTCTCTCTCTTTCTCTCTCTCTCTCTCTCTCTCACACACACACACACACACACACACAGACACACACACACACGCATAGACACACACACACACACACATACATGCATACGTACACACACACACCTCACACTCACATACACATACATAAACACACACTAACACACACAAACACACACACACACACACACACATACACATTTTTCAAAGCCTTTATTTTCCTAAAAAATACCTAAAAATGTATTTTAGTCGTAACTAGTTGATTAACAGATTGTCAGTTTGATTAAAAGAAGTTTTTGAACTACCTAATCGATTAGATCCTAAGCCTAATTGATTAGATCAAGAATAATCACTTGAATAATCAATTATGACAGTATCTTAATGATTAGTAACGACTCTCGATTCAAACCTTTTATATTGAGCATATGTAATCGATTATTTGAAGTACCTAATCGATTAGACTTAGGACCTAATCGATTAGATGATTTAATTAGCTCATGGATTATTTTCTTTTTTAGCCAATTTTTACCTATATAAATGAGGTGCCTCCCCACTTTATTTCATAAGAGAATTCAATATTTCTCTAATTCGTTTCAATTTATCTCTTTTCTTTCTCTGTCTAAATATTTTCTTTTTCCCCAAAGTTGCCTTAGTGCGTTGTGAGTGAAAACTACTTGAAAGGAAAGAGTTGTACTAGTTACGTGTCATTTTTGTTATTTTCCAAAGTTGGATACTCTTGAAGAATGAAGTTTTGTTCTTGATTAAACCATTTGAAAATCCGTGCTTGGTTATAGAACTCAGCTTGTAAAAGTTGTGCTTGCTTATTAAGATCAGTTTGTAAAATCTCTACTCACATTGTGAGTTCAGCTTGTGGAAAAGCTCACTTTTGGTTAGGGATAAGCAAGTTAAAATCTCTTGATACACTTGTATCAATGGTTTGTGGGCATAACTTGTAATAGCTCAACTTTATAGTAAAATCTCAAAAAGATCTCTTGGGGACAGGAGTAGTCAACATTCTTCCAAACCTAGATAATTTTCTGGTTCCATCTCTCTAACCCTTATATTTTAAGTGTTTTTATTTACTTTACTGCTTCTATTTTTCTCTATTTTTTTATTCCGATCTAAAAAATACTAACTAAATTTGCTACCTAAGTATCAAAAAATTTGAATTAATCACGAATTTTGAATACCATAATTCACTGCCGGCTTGTGCTTTGAGTCACTTGTGCAACAACTTTATCACGAGTCAAAAGATAACCAAATGCCTATGTAATCGTTCCACTACTACTACTAGTATGCATTGTAGGAACCTTTACCTCAAACTGAGTTTTCTTTGCGATAGTTTCTAAAAGTTTCATTCTTCGGTATTCACTCTTCTTCCCCTAACGAGACACAAAAAATGTAACACGTCTTTGATTAATGAACTTTGATCATCCAAGTTCCATTCCCAACAACTTGTAACCCTTCTTACCTCTTAGATATCCATTGAAGACACAATCCACTACTTTACCATCAAGATGAATTGACTTTATTTGATTAATAAGGAAAGTTTTGACGACCTTTAAAAAAAGTAGTTTACAGTCTTCCTACTCCAAACCTCCATAAGTGGCTGAAAGTCTATTCCTGTCAATAAATACCTGAAAATCAAGTAAGTTGCTTTGGCATTAGCCTTACCCCTAGAAACTCCATGACAACTCAGTTGTCAAATGCGTTTTGATCCTTTGCCTTTTGAAAAACTCATTAAAGTTCTATGAAACAACCTCCTGACGTCTAGCATGCCTTGAACCTAAATCCCATAAATTGTTATTTACATGAAAGTCTTCACTAACCGATGATGAATGAACAACAACATTTGAACCTTATTAAATATTTAAACTACACATTTTAGACCCTTTATATATGATCACTTCACCATTTTAAATCATCAACACCCCATGTTCAACTCAAGTACAATAGCCTAGATCATCAAACATGCTTATGGATAAAAAAAATCACCAGAAATCTGGAACATACCTCACTTTGTGAAGAAGAAACTCACGATCATCAAATATTTGTCCAACTTTACTAATAACATGAATATTGCAAGCTTTATTATCACCAATGTGAACAATTTAAGCTTTATCTGACTTTAAAGTCTCAATGTATTCTTCTCTTGGACACATGTGATAAGAGCATCCTGAGTCGATGACCCTTTATACTCTTCAAACTCAACACTCTCATAACCATCCTCATCGGAGGAAATAATAATTTGAACAATATCTTCATTGTGCTCCCTCTCGGGATAATCCCTCTTTAAGTTACGAGGTGTTTCACAAATAAAGAATTTTAATCTTTACTTGTCGAACCTCGTCGATTTGGACACCCCTTTATGCTTACTTCATCCTCTTGAGACACTCATTCCTTCATCACTATTGCCAATCTTCAAATGTTTCACCTTTGAATATTATTTGAGTCTCACAATTGTCTGGCCTTCATCCAAAGCTGTGAGATTTGGGTCAAACTCATGTTGTGTCGAAGGAGAAGCTTTCATGTATATTTCGACAGGAGGCAAGCATGCAGTCGAAGCTTGTTCACATGCCGATGCCTGATTGTTACAAATTGTAGTTGAAGTCTGTTCCAGTTTGTAGTGTCGAAATATTTTTTTTCTGTCGAATTAGGCCTTGTGTTAAGGATTCAATTGTTTAGGTTTCTTGGGCTGCAAGTTACCTAGTTAGTCTATAAATAGGCTAGTACACTCAGTTTGTTGAGTGTGGCAAATTGTGATATACACTTGTAATCATTTGTGACTTTAATGAGAAAGTGAATAGTAAACAGAATTTATTTGCGCAATCCTTGTTGTTATTTCTTCTTCTTCTTGTTTTCTTTTTCGTTAAACCCTAACCCTTGTTTTAGTTCTTGATCATCAAGAAACCTTTAATACTTGCTACAAAGACATCGTTTTTCACAACAAATTGGTGCGGTGAGAGTGGAGAAGATGTCTTCAACAAAGTATGAGATTGAAATGTTCACCGGAGTGAACGATTTCGGTCTGTGGCTCCTGAAGATGAAAGCCCTACTGGTACAGCAGGGTTGTTTGGAAGCGTTGAAGGGATTGGCAACCATGGATGTTGCGTTAACTGAAAGAGAAAAGACAGCCATGATCGAGAAAGCACACATCGCGATATTGTTGAGCCTTGGTGACAAGGTTCTTCGGCAGGTATCAAAGGAGACGACGGCGCCGGGATTATGGGTGAAGTTTGAAAGCTTGTACATGACCAAATAGTTGGTAAATCATTTGTACCTGGAGCAAGCTCTGTATTCATTCAAGATGAGTGAAGACAAAGCTTTGGCTGAGCAGTTGGATATGTTCAACAAGCTGATTTTTTATCTTGAAAATATTGATGTGAAGATCGATGACGAAGATCAAGCGCTGTTGTTGTTGTGTGCTTTGCCCAGAACGCATGCTCACTTCAAAGAAACTCTCTTGTATGGAAAGGAGTCACTGGCCTTTGAAGAAGTTCAAGCAGCCTTGTATTCGAATGACTTGAATGAAAGAAAGGAGCAGAAACCTTCATCAGTTGGCGAAGGGTTGTCCGTGAAAGGAAGATCGTCGAAGAAAGATGGTAGGTTTGACAAGAAGAAAGGAAAGGTTCAGCAGAAGTCTTATGGTGGTGATATGTCTGGTATCAAATGTTATCACTGTAAGAAGGAGGGTCACACAATAAAGGTGTGCCCTGAGCGCCTAAATAATCATGGAGGTAATGACAATGGGAATGCAGCTATTGTGCAAAATGGTTATGAATCATCTGATGTCCTTGTGGTGTCGAGCAGCAACTCTTGCGAATAGTGGATTATGGATTCTGGATGTACTTGGCATATGACTCCAAACAAGAATGTGTTTGAAGAATTATGTGATCAAGATGGAGGATCAGTGCTGCTGGGGAACAATAAAGCTTGCAAGACTGCAGGCATTGGATCTGTTTGATTCAAGCTCCATGATGAGTCAATAAAGCTATTGACTGGGGTTAGGTATGTACCTGACCTTAAGAGGAATTTAATTTCTCTTGGTGAATTCGACAAGAAAGGATATGCTTTCAAAGGAGAGCAAGGTATCCTGAAAATCATGAAGGGATCGACGGAAGTCTTGAGAGGCGTGAAGAAACAAGGCTTGTATACCCTTGAGGCTGAGGTTGTAAGTGGTTCGACAAATGTTGTATCCACGAAACCTGTGTCGAAGACAGAGTTATGGCACATGAGATTGGGCCATGTCAGCGAAAGAGGCCTGGTCGAATTGGGGAAGCAGAACCTGCTAGGTGGTGACAAAGTCGAAAAGCTGGAGTTTTGTGAATCTTGTGTATTTGGTAAATCCTGTAGGGCGAAGTTCAACAAAGGCAAGCAAAGAACACATGGATCCCTTGATTACATTCATGCTGATCTTTGGGGGCCTGCAAGGAATCCTTCACACTCAGGTGCAAGGTACTTTCTATCCATTGTTGATGACTATTCTAGAAAGTTATGGGTATTCATTCAGAAAACGAAGGATGAAACTTTTGAGAATTTCAAAAGTTGGAAGGTTCTGGTCGAAACTCAAACTGGCATAAAGGTTAAGAGGTTGAGAACCGACAATGGCCTTGAGTTCTGCAACGAAGCGTTCGACAGTTACTGTGTTGAGTCTGGGATTGCAAGGCATAAGACTGTAGCAGGTACTCCTCAACAAAATGGCTTAGCTGAGAGATTCAATCGAAAAATCCGTGAAAGGGTTAGATGCATGTTGGTTAGTGCTGGATTGAAGAAGGTGTTTTAGGCAGAGGCTGTTTCGACAGCAGCTTATCTGATAAATAGATGTCCCTCGACTACGCTGGGAATGAAGACACCTGAAGAAGTTTGGTCAGGTCATCCACCAGATCTCGACAAACTGAGAGTATTTGGCTGTTTAGCCTATACTCACATTAGGCAAGACAAGGTCGAACCTAGAGCTCTGAGATGCATGTTCCTTGGATATCCTGAGGGAGTCAAGGGTTATAGGCTGTGGTGCCTAGAACCAGGTCATAGAAGATGTATCACAAGTCGTGATGTAGTTTTCAATGAGGTCGAAATGGCTTTCAAGAAAACTGGTGATGTTGGTCAAAGTGCAGAAATCTCTGAAGAGGAGCTGGAACAGGTAGAGATTCCTGTTGAGGTGGAGCATAGTGATGCTGAAGTGCATAACCCTGATGAAGTCGAAGAGCAAGATGCTGAAGAGGTTGAGGAAACTGTCGATGACTACCTACTGGCAAGAGATAGGTCGAGAAGAGTCATCAAGCCACCTCAGAGACTTGGTTATGCAGATCTTATAGCTTTTGCCTTAATCTCTGCAAGTGAGGTACTTGACGAAGAGCCTAGAGATTACAAGGAAGCTATAAGGAGTCGAGACAAGACTGAATGGCGAAAAGCCATGAATGACGAGATGAAATCTCTTCATGATAATAACACTTCGGAGCTGATTGAGAAACCTGCAGGAGCAAGGTTAGTCAGTTGTAAGAGGATTTTCAAGGTCAAGGAAGGAATCGAATGAGTGATGTCGAAGCGCTTTAAGGCGAGGCTGGTTGCTAGGGGGTTCACTCAGAAAGAAGGTGTCGACTTTAATGGTGTGTTCTCACCTGTTGTAAAGCATATATCCCTTCGAATGTTGTTGGCCATGGTGGCAAAGTTCGACTTGGAACTTGAGCAAATGGATGTGAAGACACCATTTCTGTATGGTGATCTAGATGAAACGATCCTGATGCGTCAACCTGAAGGGTATGCAGAAAAGGGTAAAGAATATTTTGTGTGCAAGCTGAATAGGTCTTTGTATGGCCTGAAACAATCTCCTCGACAATGGAACAGGAGATTCGACAAGTTTATGACACACATTGGTTTCACTAGAAGTCAGTTCGATCACTGTGTTTACTTCAAATTTCGACCTGGAAACTCACTTGTTATGTTGTTGTTGTATGTGGATGATATCCTCATAGATAGCAACAGTGTTGAGGATGTAACGAAGGTGAAGGCTGAACTCAGTAAGGAGTTCGAGATGAAGGATCTGGGAGCTGCAGACATACCTACGGAAGCTTCTCGACAAGTTTGGTATGTCGAATTCAAAGCCTGTTGTGACACCTACAAATCCTCATTTTAAGCTTAGTACTACTCATAGTCCGAGTACTGAAGATGAAAGAATCTATATGAATAGCATTCCATATGCTAGTGTAGTGGGTTCTTTGATGTATGCTATGGTCTGTACGAGGCCAGACACAGCATATGGAGTGAGCCTTGTGAGCAGGTATATGGCCAATCCTGGAAAGGCGCACTGGTAAGCTGTAAAGTGGATTCTCAGGTACATAAATGGGTCTCTGAAAAGAGTCTTGATTTATGGTGGAGCCTGTGGTGGTGATAGCATAGTCGAAATCGAAGGATTTGTTGACTCTGATTATGCAGGTTGTATGGATTCCAGAAAGTCTATTTCCGGATATGTGTTCACAATGTTTGGCACAACAATCAGTAGGAAAGCGATGCTTCAGAAGGTTATTGCCTTATCAACCACTGAAGCTGAATATATTGCCCTCACTGAAGTTGTGAAGGAAGCATTGTGACTTGAAGGTTTTGCAAAGGAGCTGAAACTTCAAGGTCGAAGTATCACTGTTAAATGTGATAGTCAAAGTGAAATACACCTGTCGAAGAATTCAGCCTATCATGAGCGAACCAAACACATTGATGTGAGGCTGCATTTCGTCAGAGAGATAATCGAGCGTGGTAAAGTCCAGGTGCTGAAGGTTTTGACTAAAGACAATGTTGCTGATATGATTACCAAGACGTTGCTAAGTTGCAAGTTCTTCCACTGTATGCAGTCGATAAAGCTACATAATGAAAGCTAGTTGATTCTCTTGCTACTGAGTTAGATCCAAGGTGGAGATTTGTGAGATTTGGGTCGAACTCATGCTGTGTCGAAGGAGAAGCTTTCATGTGTATTTCGACAGGAGGCAAGCATGCAGTCAAAGCTTGTTCACATGCTGATGTCTGATTGTTACAAATTGTAGTCGAAGTCTGTTCCAGTTTGTAGTGTCGAAATATTTTTTTTCTGTCAAATTGGGCCTTGTGTTAAGGATCAAATTGTTTAGGTTTCTTGGGCTGCAAGTTACCTAGTTAGTCTATAAATAGGCTAGTACACTCAGTTTGTTGAGTGTGGCAAATTGTGATATTCACTTGTAATCATTTGTGACTTTAATGAGAAAGTGAATAGTAAACAGAATTTATTTGCCCAATCCTTGTTGTTATTTCTTCTTCTTCTTGTTTTCTTTTCCGTTAAACCCTAACCCTTGTTTTGGTTCTTGATCATCAAGAAACCATTAATACTTGCTACAAAGACATCGTTTTTCACAACAAAAGCAATAATGCATTTCTTACCATAAATAAGGTCATCCTTAAAGTGCTTAAAGGATATGGGTAATGTTATCAACATGAGTAGAGCTATGCCCTCATCTTTAATTTTGAACTTAATATTCTCTAGATCATCAATGATCTTATGAAATTCTATTAATTGCTACATTATGAATTTTTTCATCTATCATTCAGAATGAGTAGAGTTGTTGTTTCAGGCACAACATACAAGCCAAAGAATTGGTCATATAAAACTATTCAAGTTTTGACCTCATCAAAGTTGCAATCTTGTCCATGGAAACTTCTCTTATAACTTTATCCTCGAGGCACAAGATAATGACATTTTTGACATGATCCACCATCTCGGCCTTCTCTACTTATGTTAGGTGTTCTAGCATCGATGTCTCACCCTTCAATGCTTCAATATACTTCTCTTGAGGTAAGATCCCCTACATCTTCACTTTCCAAAACCCAAAAATCATTATCTCTAGAAAATCCCCTGATCTTCCTTTTAGAACCCATGGTGCTCACTTGCAAGAAAAATCCCTTTGCTGCACGATGGTCCACACTTGTTATGAAATTGAAAGGTTCAATGACACTAAAAATTTTGATTTGTAGGGACAAAGAATAATGACAACCAAAATAAATCAGATAGTTAACTCTCTTTGCAATAAGACATCAACTTAACTTGACATAAAAAAATAAAAGAAAACAAACACAATAACTTGTTTACCCAATTCAATCAAACAATCTACTCTGGAGGAGAGAGAGCAACTATCTAATTCACTCTAATTTCAAAAGTTGTTTCAAAAGATTATAAATGAGTTACAAAATATAGTTATCCTAGTTCTCAAGAACAAACTCTATTTTCTATCCAAGTGTTTTCTAATTTCTTCAATTCTCTATATATTAATCACACAAGTTCAAGATGTTAAGAACTGTTTCTCAGTCCTCTATAGATATCTTCAAGGATTTCCCAAATTCTAAGAACAACCTCTTAAGAATTTACTCTCGCCTCTTTAAGATTACCACTATGATTCTCAAACTCTTCTCTTTATCTTCAGCAGTAAAGTTTTGAAGGTTGTGACGAAAAGAATGATAAAGATATATATTTATAATTATTAAATCTGACCCGTCCATAACAAATCCCAAACATTATGCATTAACAAACGGATCCACAAATCAAAACAATAAAATTTAATACACACGAATCAAAAAAACAACACTTAGAAATACATATTGAACACTTAAAAATACTTAGAACCGATAGAGATACATATTCATTTAACCTTATAGTTACATGTATTTGACAATAACCATTTTTTTATGTACTATTTAATTTCATTTAACCTTGTGGTTACATGTACTATTACTGATATATCTTAAAAGAAATAGACCCACACTTATAAATGTTTAATGTTGACTCGAGCATTTAATACAAGTCGTAGATAAGAATTTTTCAACAAACTAGAAAAGTGTAGATTGATGTTTAATTTGTGTGGCAATTGTTAGTTGCAATCTTTCCATGAGTTTGAACATATTGTGTGAGATGACCAATTAAAACCTTAGCAGCTGGCTTGAAGCATTGATCAACTAATGAAATTATTTTGTGCTAATCAAGAATTTAACTCAACTTAGACATCAAGTCATTTCATACCAAATTCAATTATCACCCTACATTATCTCTTAAACCCCCTTTAATTTGAGCTATATCTGATTTTCATTTATCAACTTTTTTATGAATCTCTCAATCTACCGCTGATCTCACACCTTATAGTTACTATATTTCTTTGCCACTTTTAGCCTCTCATTTGTGTCAATTATGCCTTGGCATGCCGACATCTTCACCCACCACCCACCACCCACCACCAAATGCATATACATATCTCTAGAAAAAAGGGGAAACTACATACCCTACAACAAGAAAGAGCTTTCAAAGTATATAACAGAATCCAAGATCCTAAGAAAACTATATATGACAATCAGATCTAATCTAACACACTGTCCCACTTAGTATGACTTGAAGTTTGAGTGGCCCGGGGCATAAAAGTGTGAATGAAATTGTACATGTTAATGTGTGGAATGAGGTTTTTATATAATCGACCGTTGAAACTGCTCCGGCTAAGTGTGGCACAGACATACGGCTAGAGATCGTTAGATCGAATCCGATGACATAAGACACGCTCGTGGCTCAATTCTGAATGTAATTTTATTGTGAGAGTTCATCTATTTGTCTGACACGAACGAGAAATGAGTTTGACCTTTTTTTATTAGGCTGGTTTTATTGGGCCATTTGGTTGGCCTGAAAGAAGACAGGCACTTGTGTTTACTTCTTTTCTTCCCACATGTCATCACTTGCCATGTTGTATATTTCCCGTGACTAAAGTCAAAGCAAGAACAAGCTTCCAAACAGCTTCCTACCTAAGAGAATTGTTCATACTATACTATAGGTATGTATGTACATGAAAAAATATTAAAAGTAAACATATGTGCACACTTCATGTGTAATATTGTCTAAAAGGACATTTGAATGTTTATAACATGGAGGACATTTGAATGAATATGATAATGCTCAGGTGAGTGTTTATTAAACTTTAGGGTTTGGGTCCCCACCACCATTATGTGTTGTACTACATGATGAATTATTGTTTATGATGTTTGCGTGATTGACGTTGAAATTCTACTATTTTTATTGGTTTTCTACCTTTTAGAGAGATCTATCCGAATCTTACTAACTCCAAAGACAGTGAGAGCTTTTTGTAGGTTTGTAATCTCCCACTTAAAAAGTTTAATTAATTTATCATTATCATAATGGAGCTTCTTGTTCAATATGCTCCAATTTTGAAAATAAATGTCCAATCTATCCTGGTTTTAAAAAATAATTTCAATCTGCCCCAACCTGTGATAATCATGGCCGAGAATGTTGTATGATAGTTGATCCTCGGCTAATCAATGGTCGATGTTTTTATTTTTATTTTTTTTTATTAAATGCAAAAAAAACATTTAGATTGCGGGAATTATTGACCTCCGCAACATATTGTAGCAGTTTTAGAGCGTCCTTTCACTCTAAGATTCTCCATCAACACATAAATGATTATCATATGAGCATCTGATTTCCTGAAGTGCAAGCTACTCTCCGGCAATTTCAGGGACGTTGTCCTACGATGGTATATAAGTCTACCATATGCCTTCATCGCCAACTATCAGGAGCTGGTAAAGAAACTTGTGAACTAATTCGCTGCCAGCCATCACAGGAAAATGTCCAACACCAGCCGATTCAACATACGACACAATCCATCATAGTCGTTAAGGGACTATCTCGCCAGATTTAACGAAGCCACCATCATGTTCGTCCCACCAAATCAATAAATGTTTGTGAGAAAAATTCCAAAATGTACTCAAGAAGGGACACTATAACGAGTCTCTCGCCTAAAAGCCAACGCTATCGTTGGCGAAAGTCGTGACCAAAGCAGAATGTTACATAAAGGGCGAGGAGAACAACGTTGAAAAGAAGGTGCAAGATATCAAAGAGCATGTTCCCAATGTCGAGGGTTCACACCACCAGAGGAAGAGTAATTATACCTCTCTCATAAAAGATAAAATTGCGTTCAAGAGAGTAGGCAAGACGATAGAGAGCTTCACGCCCCTGAACACTCGCGGTGAGCAGATTTGGCCCAAGGTTCTTAACGTGCACAATATCCCTTCGTCGCCTGCTCCAAAACCGGGCGTACAAGGTTCTGAACATAAAAGATGGTGTAAGTTCCATAAGGTACAGGGACACCACACCGAAGATTGGTACCAACTCAAGAAAGAAATCGAAAGACTAATCTATGAGGGATACCTCAAGAAATATGTGAAGGGTGACTCTTCCCATGTGGTAGAAAAGTCTAACTTGCGAGAGCGATATGACGTAGGAAACACCATGCCCAACAAAGAAAAAGAGGTATCCAAGGGTGTGGGTAGTAAAGTTGTGCGTCACACGCTCAACACCATAGTAGAAGGATTCGATGGGAACGGGGAGACTAGCTCGGCCCGTAAAAGATACACCCATCAAATCCTGAATATAGAATTCCTCTCAAATGTTGAGGGCGAAAGCTAAACCCAAGCACCAAAAGCCACAATCGCTTACATGAGAAAGATACATATGTCATCTACCCTCACAATGATGAGCCCATTGTTATTAAAGTATGATGTGACGAATAAGAGATCAAAAGAGTCCTGGTAGACCAATGAAGCTCTGTAGACATTCACTATTGGTAGGCGTTTGAAATACTTTACCTAAACTCAGAGGACCTAAAACCCTTCATGGGTTCGATGTTGGATTCAATAGGGAGCAGGTACAAGTAAAGGGATGCATCATGCTGAAAACCACTTATGTAGAGTAGGACTAGGCCAAAGAGATAAAGATCAATTATTTTGTTATTGATTTCCCCTCTTATTATAATATAATTATAGGGCAACCGACTTTTAACCAGTTGAGTGCCACCTTGTCCACTTTGTATTTATGCATGAAATACTAGTTCCCGAATGGGCAAGCGGGAGTTATCCAAGGAAATCAAGAGTTCGCCAGAAAATTTTATGTGGAGAACCTCAAACTGAAAAAGATTCGCACTCCAGGTGTAAAATCTAGGAAAGTGAGCTCAGGAATTAAGCCACTAGGAGGAACCTGCAAAGGCGTGGAGGTTTCCCTTCAAACTAGTGAAAATTTCGAAGATTGAGGGACTAGAGGGAATGCCCTCTGGATCCACATGCATTGTCCTCACTTACTTTTTTTATTTATCGTTGTTTAGATATTTTGTTATTAATTTTATAGGCGGGTATTACATCTTTGCCGATTGTAAGGACAAGTTATTTCATGGGTGCACTCTTTTCCATTTCACTTTTCATAAGGCGGGAGTTTTTAATGAGGAGCCTTATTTTATTATCTTAAAAAGTCTATGTTTGTTGGTTATTCCTTTCTTTATAGGAAATCTAAAACCTCAAGAGATGATTTCCCATATAGGCGATCAAAAAGTTGGATCCCAACGTTGGATCCTTGCCGCCCATAGAGGCGATCAAAATGAAGGATCACTATGTGGGATCCTTGACGTGATCAAAATGTTGGATCCATATGTGCGATTGTTTTCTCCCATTAAGGGGATCAAATCACTGGAACCATATGTGGGATACTTGCTGCCTATAGAGGAAATCAAATCTTTGGATCCCCGTGTGGGTGCCGCCCATATAGGCGATCAAGATGTTGGATCCCTAAATGTGATCCTTGTCGCCCATTGAGGCGATCAAATCAATGGATCCCTATGTGGGATCCTTGTTGCCCATATATGTGATCAAATCGCGGGATCCTTATATGGAATCCTTTCCCCCATAGAGGCAATCAAAATGATAAATCCCTAAATGGGATCCTTGTCGCCCATATAGGCGATAAAATTGTTGGATCCCTATGCGGGATCCTTGCTGCCCACAAAGGCGATCAAAACGCTGGATCCTTACGTGGAACCCTTGCCACCCATAGAGGTGATCAAAATGTCGGATTCTTGAAAAATATTCTTACCGCCCTATGGGAGGTTGAATACACCATGAAATACATATATAAGGATCACACTGATATCATTTAAGAAGGCATAAGCCACTCAATATTACTAAAATTAGTATATTACAAAAAGAGCAAAGCCCGAGGAAATACTCGTCATTCACTAGTTGGTCCGTGAGTGCAACTTTCCGATAGATGTATTTTGAATGATGTCAAAATTAGGATACTTTAGCGTTTAGGTATATTGGACGGTATCCTCTTAATATAAACGTGCGTCTTAGCATTAGGAAGCATAACATGTTAGAAAAGGTGTAGAAAAGGCTCATGCACTAAAGAAAGGTTTTTCATGCATCAAAAACTGATTTTTATGTGAAAAACAACTATGTGTCGACATATACGCGTTATAGGTCAACACATAGAAGAAAATTGTCTCTACATGTCGACACATACTATTTTCAGGTCAGCTCATGTACCCCATTTTTAAAGCTTGTAGCCTCTGTTTAATGACCAAACTGCATAGGTCGACACATGACCTATACAGGTCGCCTCATGACCTATACAGATCAGCATATGCATTGAATAGGTCGATACATGACTTACATAGGTCGACATATGCAACATATTTTTCCAAAAATTCATGATTTTTTCAAATCTCTTGCATTCCTTTTTGCCTCTAACTTGCAAACATATATATACTTCATACATGTGTCATTCTTTTCAAGTGATTTTAAAGAAAAATCATACATGAAACCGGTTCCAAAGAGTGCTCATAATCTTTAACCTTCATTTTATGCATACACACAAACAAAGTACACATAATCATTCATTGTTTGGGTGCCATCTGGATTTAGTGTTGATAACGTCCAATTTAGGTTGGTGAAATGTAAATTCGGTTGACATCTTTGAGGGTTTCAAATAATAAAACCAAGGTGGAGTTTTCCTTCAATATCAATTGAGGATTTGAATGTTTTGGACAAGTTTATGCAATTTGGATTCGATTGACTGAAGGCTTTGAAGAACAGTGGGTTCTTGCAAAGGAGTAGCATGAGACGGTGAATCAAATTGGTAAATCTTAGGTTACAACAATTTGAAATTTGGATTTGATCTAGTAAGGTTAATTTACATTATCTCAATTCGAGTTCAAATTGACGGCAGACGTATCCATAGAGAGGCCGATTGGAGAACTGCCTAAACAAATCCTTGTATACTCTCTTTTTGTATCTCTTTTATTTTTCATTTTCAAATTGTTGAATTCTTCGATTGTGCGATCAATAATATTTGCTAAGCCATTTTTATAACCTTTGAATAAAGTTTTGTTTTGTTCACAATATATTTTATTGTGGTTGGATTTGCAAATCAACAAAACCATACATAATTCTAAACGAATTTGATTGCACATAAGGTGTTTGACAATTTGTCTCAATTTAGTTTTTGTGTTTGTTATCATTGGAAATAGCTTAACTTGTTAAGTTGCCTTTAAGTGATTGTGATTAAAGAATGTTGATTGATTTATTTATCATTATCACCGATTGGTTTTCATATACGCATATTCGAGCTTTTTTTATAGCAGTTCAGTTTAGACGATTCGATTCGGGTTAGTTCTGGTAGTCATTGATTTTTCAAAACAGATTTTTAAAGCAATTTTTTTAACTTGGGATATATTCACCCCCTCTTGATAAGTCGCCTTCGTCTAACAAGTGGTATAACGAGCTCCAGTTAATTCCTTGCTTCAATATTCACTTATTAAAAAATGGATACTGAACCTAAAGGAGCGTACAATAGAGCACCCATTTTTACTGGTGAAAATTATGGCTATTAGAAAGCTTGTATGTGTATCCATATCAACTCGGTTGATAAGGGTGTATGGGACGCCATCATCTAGAGTCCTAATCAAATTACAGTGACCAATGTTGAAGGTGTCGCGTACCAAAACCAGAAGCACAATGGGATGATAATCATAAGAAATTGTGGTCACATGATTGGAAGGCACAAACTATTCTCATATTCGCACTTGGTGTTGATGAATATTATTGTGTCGCTCATTGTGAAACCTCCAAAGCTATGTGGAACCCATTAGAAGTTGCCTATGAGGGAACTAATGAGGTCAAATAAGCTAGGATCAATACCTTAAATCAAGAGTTTGAACTATTTCGCATGAAACATCGTGAAACCATTGCCAACATGCAAAAGAGGTCTATACATCTTATAAATCACTCGAAGACTCTAGGTAAGCCTATTTCCAATGATATTGCTACTAATAAAGTTTTGATGTGTCTTAATAGGGAATGGCAACCTAAGGTCACCACAATCAAAGAAGCGAATGATCTTAAAACACTTGAACTCACAATGTTATTTGGAAATCTATAGGACATGAGCAAGAACTCACTTGCTTGAAAAAACATGAAAAAAAGCTTGAGAAGAAGATGAAGAAGGAGAAAGGCAAGGACAAGGAGGAAGAAAATAAGTCTATTTCTCTAAAGGGATTCAAGTTCAAAGGCCTTAACCAATGAACAAAGTGAATGTGAATCATGTGATGACGAGAATTTCGATGATGAAGAAATGGGGTTGTTCGTCAAAAGGTAACATAGGTACATAAGAAAAAATGGAGTCAAACACTCCAACAAGAACCTAATCAAAGTTAGAATGCTATTAAACTCCTCAAAGTAAGATGAGAATAAGAAGGGTAAACATATAGGTTCATGTTATGAGTGTGGAAAAGAAGGTCATTATAGGATGAAGTGTCCATTAATTAAGAAGCACAAAGAGAAAGGCCATCACAAAAAATCTAACAAGTCTAGAAGATCCTATGTTACTCGGGAAAGTGAAAATGATTCCTCAAGTGATGAAAGCTCAACGTCAAGTGTCGAATCGGGTAAGCTTTGCTTTATGGCCAACAAAAATAAGAAGAATAATATAAGTTATTCTAAGCTTGAATCTACTAATGAATTGTCTTATTCCTAATTAAAAAAAAGCTTTTGAAAATCTACATAGAGAGGCCTTAGACACTTTTAAAAAGTTAGCTTCAAATAAAAGAATCTTTTGACATCTAGAAGCTAAAGTTTTAGAAACCAAAAAGAATATGGAATCTCTTAAGCAATCTATGATATATATTCGAAGGGATAAGAATGAGGATGAAGAACCTTCATGGTTTGGTTGTGAAACTTGTCACATTTGGAAAAAAGAGGTAAATACTCTTAAAGATAAATTGGACAAGGCATTACAATCAAAGGCTACATTTTCTATTGATCCATCAAAGTTTAAACGGTATTTGAACCCTTCATATAAAAAGTATAAACAAGTTCAAAAGGATCCAAATAGCAAAAGTACATCTCATCACAACTTATCTTGTCACTATTGTTACAAAAAGGGCACACTATTGAAAAATGCGAGTTTAGGAGACTTTTTGTTCCTAAAGGTGTTTTTCAATTCTTACCAGAATGCAACCTTGATTTCACTAACTCTCAAGGACCCAATGAAAATTGGGTACCTATTACCCTTGTTTGATTATATAGGTTGAATGTCTTGGCTTTACGGAGAGAATATGGTTTCTCGATAGTGGATGCTCAAGGCATATGATGGGTGACATATCTTAATTCATTTACTTTGTGCCAAAGAAGAAGGGTTATATTACCTATGGAGACAACAACAAGGGAGCGATACTTAGAAAAGGTAGTGTAGGTAATCCTTCGTCTACGAGTATATCTAATGTTATGTTAGTTGAAGGTTTTAAACATAATCTTCTTAGCATTAGTCAACTATGCGACAAGGGATTTAAATTTACTTTTACAAATACTTGTTGCATTTTTGAACATAATGATAAGAAAGAGAGTATGTTTAAAGGCTTGAGGGTTAATAACACCTATATGCTTAACTTAGATGACGTATCCTTGATAGGAACTAAGTGTATAGTGACCATGAGTGAAAACTTTTGGTTATGGCATAGACGCATAGCTCATGTCAACTTTGATTTACTAAACAAATTTACTTCAAAATATTTAGTAATCGGTCTACCAACAATAAAGTTTTCAAAAGACCATCTATGTGATGCATGCCAAATGGGTAAGCAAACAACAGTCTCATTTAAATCGAAAAACATTGTTTCAACTTCGAGACCTCTTGAGCTTCTTCATATGGATCTCTTTGGTCCCTCATGAACCAAAAGCATAGGTGGTAATTACTATGGTTGTGTGATAATAGATGATTACTCGAGATTTTGTTAGGTCATGTTTTTGTTTAGTAAATATGAGACTTTTTCGGATTTTACACAATTTGTAAGGTTATCCCAAAATAAACTGAATTTGAAAATCGTTGTTATCCAAAGCGATCATGGAGGTGAATTTGAAAACCACCTCTTTGAGAATTATTGTGATAAACATGGAATTGAGCATAATTTTTTCAATCCTAGAACTCCACAACAAAATAGTGTTGTGGAATGCAAAAATCGTGTTTTAGAGGAGTTAGCTAGAACTATGCTCAATGAGGTCAATCTACCTAAGTATTTTTGGGCCGGTGCCATTAGCACACCATGTTATGTCTTAAATAAGATACTAATACGTCTTATTTTAGACAAAACTACTTATGAATTACTAAAGGGAAAAAACCTAATTTATCGCATCTTCATGTTTTCAAATGCAAATGTTTTGTGTCAAACAATGGAAAGGATTATCTTGGAAAGTTTGATACAAAGGTCAATGAAGGTATCTTCCTTAGATACTCTCAATCTAGCAAAGCTTATAGGGTTTATAAAAAAAGATTACTTATTTTTAAAGAGTCAGTAAACATCACTTTTTATGAATATTATCTGAGAAATGTCAGGAAAGGTGTTTCTTTTCATGATGTAGGTGTATCTTCACAAGACATTGTCAAAGATCCTGAAGAAGGAATTGATCAGCCTAAAGTGGTGGAACTTGAGGAAGAAGAAGATGGCGATTGTCAAAAGGAGAAGGTTGAAAGTCCAACTGCAGTGGATGATCTTCCTTTGTCTTGAGGAACCTCCAAGGACCATCTAATCGACAGCATACTTGGAGATTGTTAGAACAATATTTGTTCATGACATATATCTCTTGGGATTTGATGATAACAAAGTATTAAAAGAAATATGGTGTTAACTAATGTGTGTTCCAAGTATGCAGGTTCTAAGGCTTGAAAAGAAGGCATTCAGAATCTGATCTAAGGACACATTTTAGAGGAGCTGAGTTACTAGCTTCTAGTGGATCACAACCTTAAGAACACTTTCTAAGTGATGTCTGACATAAACTCTGAAGGTAAAGACCTCTGTATCAGAAGAGCAACATATTGTCTATACACTAAGTTAATTTATGAGCTTCTGATGAACATTCAGAATTAGTAATAAAGCTTGAGTTATTCGTACTGCAGAAAGCAAACTGCATTGTCAAATCAGTTTGTCAGCTAAAGTCTATTTTTCACAAGGCTCAAGAAGAGTTGACATGCTTTAGGGATGTCTACTCTCAACGGCTCTATAGTATAAGATTACATGGAATAAGCAATGGTGAAACATGTTACACAATGGAGTAAGATCTTTTGGTGTATCTCTCTTCAACGTCTCTTGTACTTGTAACGAGCGAAACTGGACGTGTTTCTTAAGCACTGTCACTCTTTTGGGTTTACTACAGGTCGATTCATTTTTTATCCTATTGTGAGCTGACTAAGGAAGGGGAATATATGTCTCCAATTAACCCTGCTTGCATACTGAGTTTAAACAGCGGTCTGTTAAGTTACGGATCTATATGGTAATGGGGTCTTTCTCTTATTTCTTTGTTTATAACGGAACACCAGGAATGTTTATGGGTAGGGGTTTAGGACTGATACTTTTTAATTGATGTATGTGGGTATGGGATTGTGGGTTTTTGTTGAGTGTGCTCGCTAAGATTTTTCTTTCAATCTTATGCCTACATATTTCCGTTTACCGAAACAGGGAAATCAAAGCGATCGTAGTTCCTCCTATTCTACGGGAGGAAATGGTGTTTTGGTGTCTTGTTCAAAGCCCAAGACGTGAAGCTAAAGGTTGTTTATATCTTGTTCAAAGCCCAAGATACGAAGCTAAAGAGTCTATTTGTATCTTGTTCGAAGCCCAAGATGTGAAGCTAAAAAGGTGTTGTCTTTAGAGAGAATTTGTCATCTCTAAAGGGGTCTGTTTGTCACAATTGTTGGGTGACTGGTTTATAAAGGAGGATTACTTTAACTGGGATATGTGAATCCTAGTAACGCCATAATTTCCTTTATAGGGTTTTTTAACCTAAAGGAGAAGACTTTAACTCAGTGTAGAGCAATGCCATCTTTCCTTAGGAATTTCTCATGCTAAAAGAGGGACAGTGGCATGGATGTAGATGATCTAGAGGCTTGCCGCTTACAGCAATTAGGTGAAAGGAAAGGAGTTGTTGATTTTTGTATACTGTGAATAAGGCACAGTTTTGATGCTAAAAGGTTAATTGACTCAACCGGGGTTTCCTTATACAAAGCCTAAGAGGAGGCTATTGGCCCAACAAGAGGGTGTTTTCATGTGTCCCGTATGAAGCCCGAGAGAGAAGCAAAAAGGGGTGACTCTACAGGAGAATCTTTTATATGTGTCTTGTGGAAGCCCAAGACGGAGCCTAAAGGTTGGACTCAACAAGAGAGTGTTTTGTATCTCGTACAAATCCCGAAATGGAGGCTAAAAGGTTGACTCAACAAGAGAGTCTTTTATACTCAACAAGAGAGTGTTTTTGTATCTTGTACGAAGCCCGAGATGGAGGCTAAAAGTTTGTTGTTTCAGTTAAGTGACAGGTCCAGTAGGTTGGTTAAAAGAGAAAACCAGTTCTTATAAAGAGACTGATTAAAGGTAAGGCTATGCTTTGGGATTGATCAGAGGATCAGGGTTATTTCCTGTTCTTTAAGGAAATGGGAAATCCAAAGGGTATTGAGACTGTCCGATTCTACGGGTTTCATCTCCTAGTTTTGAAAGGAGCTTGAGAATGCCTTTGAGACTCAAGGGAATTAGACTATCCAAGTCTAGAGTTTCATCTTTTGTACTACGTTTAAGAAACAGCAGTAGAAAGATCTAGACTTTTTGAAAGACTGTTCTACTAAGATGACTAATTTCTATTCCTATATCTCTAGGAGGTCGTCGGGATAATTTGTACGAAGCCCAAGAGGAGGCTGGAAACTTTTAAGAAGCCGAGGGACAATTTGTACGAAGCCCAAGAGGAGGCTATCATTCCCGGAGGAAGAAATCATTTATACGAAGCCTAAGAGGAGGCTGTGAATACTTCTAAGAAGCCGAAGGGTCCTTGTACAACGCCCAAGAGGAGGCGAGGATGCTTTTAAGAAGCCTGTGGGTCCCCAAACCCCGAGAAATTCAAGACAGTCTATTCACAGAGAATAGATTAAGCCAGGAAAGTTTGAGAATTTGGAAGAAACTCAAGAGATGTCATTCATGGAGAAAAGATCATCTCTGGGGAATAGAGTTTCTTTGACGATTTTTAAAGGTGACAGTCTGTGAAAGGGTTCACCGAGAATGCTGCCTTTCACGTCTCCATATTGTTTAACCCCAAGAGGAGGAAAGACTGTATCTAGTAATCCTATGGGGATCTAGTTTTGTCTACTTCTAAGAGTGATCAACGAGCTTAATGCTAGACGTAGTTGCCGGGGAAACTCTAAATATCTATACTATTATTACACAGTTGATATGAGTTTATGAAAGAAGACTTACAGTGAAACAGCCCCACAATACAATTATATGTATATGAAAGCGGATAAAGAAAGCATATAACCACTTACTCGGTTGTAGAGCTTCCATGTTGTTTGGTTAGTTGTTCAACAAAGAAAGATTGAAAACAACAGTATATTCAAAATCAATGGAGAAAGTGATTTGAAAGAAAAATTGGGGCTCACAGCTCAAGGAGAGGCCCAGGGTTTGTTTTTCAATGGACGATGATCGCGTCGAACTTTTTGAAATACACCGGGACTTATACCATAAGTGGGGCCCAAAAATATTTGTGTATTAAAAAAAGGGGTTGGGTCTTACACTCTATTAGAGGCCCAAAGAGTTTAAAAAAGGGAATGGGTCTTACTACTCGAGGGTAGGCCCGAAAGGTTATTTGTGTACAAAACGACGATCACGCCGAGGTGTTTGAAAATACCCGGAGGCACTTATACAATAAGTGAGAACCAAAATGTTTATGTACAAAAAGGGTTGGGTCTTACACTCTATTAGACGCCCAAGGAGTGTTTGAAAAAGTTTGATGAGGGTTGAATTAATCAAAACCCTAATTTGTTTCCAAAATGTATTTTAATTGAATAAAAAATTCAATTAAAATGATCAAAATTGTTTAACATGTGGAGAACAAATTGTGATCTTGGATTAATGTTTCAAAAATCATATTTTGACCTACAAAATGATTAGAAGTCATTAAAATTTACAAAATCAAGAAGGAAAAAATATTTTAAATGTCAAAAATAATTAAAATATTAATTCTTTGCAAAAATATCAATTATATGAAATAAATAATATTTTTGGGATTTTTTGACAAAATAAAATATTTTAACATTTTTGTGAATTATCAAAAAAAGAATCAACTCAAAACCATTAAAACTCAGAGAGAAATTAATTTTTGAATCAATTAAATAAAATCACAAAATTCAAATATTTGAATTTTCAAAAAAGGGCGCCAAGAACACCCAAGAACACGCGCGTGTTCTGGGTTTTTCCCAGATTTACATTTTCTCTCCAATCTCACTGAATACTTGATTATATCATGCAAACCACCTATCAATCTGCTCGTTTCAACCTCACGATCATGTCTATGGTCTTTAATTTCATTTATTTTTAACATGGAATAAGAAATCAAGACAAAACCTCAAGAAACCTAAAATTTGCATGAAGGCTGAGAATTTTGATACAATGATTCAAACAAAGAAATTAATTGAGAGGAAACATTCTATGCATGATTATGAACATTTGGCAAAAGTATTGTGCGAGGAAATATGCATAGATTAAGAGATGACCAAGGTTAGGCTTACTTGAAGGTCGTGACAGCAAGTGCAATGTGATTTTTGACTTTGAGGTGTTACAGATGTGTTGTGATGATCTGAACAGCTTCAATGGATGTTGTGGAGTGTGTTGCAAGCTTTGGAACACTTTTGAAGTCTTTGGATCAAGCTGGAGCACTCCAACTGCATAATTGAAGCATAATGGCTAGGTTGATGGGTGATTTTGAGTTAGGGGGTGTTACAGTTGATGTTTAAGTGTTTGGACACCTCAAATACATCATATGTGATTATGGATGTAACTCAAAACTCGATAGTGGTTGCTCAAAAACAAGAAAACTTGGCACTTAAGAGAGAATGAGAGAAAACAGTGCTATAACTGGCTTTGGTGTGAGTTGAATGATCCATTGGAACCTCTATTTATAGGGGATCAACTCTTGTCTTGGATGAATAGTGAATGGCTACTGGATCAGATCACATTCGCATGGATTGGCTTGGAGGATTTCTTCTCATGCAAGGCAAACTAGCCCTTCCCAAGAGCAGGGTTATGTCTTGACCAAATTCACATTCTTCAGATGTTTTTATTGTTGTTTAATCAGAGAACTTGACTGAGTAGAGTGGCTACCTTGACAATGCACTATTCCACATTAATGCCCTTTGAATTCAAGGCAAAATGTGCCAAAATGCATGCACTTCAAGTTGGAAGATTCCTTGGCTTTTTGACTCAGCTTTATCAGTTGGATCAGTTGCATTGTGATTGGTTTGAGTACAGGTGGCATAGTGATCCTTGGTCTTTGGCTCAAAATCGTGTGTGGCAAGCAAACATGCAAACTGATTTTTCCAAAATAGCTTGCAGCAACATGACTTTGGGCATGGATTTCTCTTGGCTCAAGATGAATCAGTTCATGCTAGTGAGCTCTTTGGATTCTTGGTAATATTTGCAACAACATTGATGTTTATCATTGGAACTGATTCAACTTGCATCTATGTGAAAAAATCCCACAAGTTTTGGTGTTTCATCACAAAATCTGCCTTGCCCAGAATTTTTCTAAGTGTTGGAAAAGTTGTACTTTCATGTTTTTAGTGATTTTGATCCAACCATAACTCAAAATCCATAATGAATTTGGAGGGGGGGGGGGGGTCAGTTTTTAGCTTTTGTAGAGGGCCATGAGATCTACAAATCAAGCTTTGGATGGGGAAAATGGCTTTGTGGTTTAGGAGTTATGATCCTCCAAAGTTGGTACCCTTGCCACTTTATTTCATAACTTAGAAAATTTTCTAAGTTTTTATGGTTACCCCTTTTACAAGTTATCCAACTTTTCTTGATTTTTCTTGATGAATGATGATTCAAATCACACATTAACATCATTTTAGGGTTAAAAAACCATACAAGTGAAAAATCTCAAAAAGTCAAAGTTTGACTTTTGTGCATAGTTGACTTTTTATTAGATGAATTCCAAACTGTGCAATCCTTTAGGAAATCATGTCCTTGACCTAAATCAAACTTGATGGACATGTTCCATGGGTGTTATAGGGTATATTGAATCATGTCCTAGGGCTTGGGAGCATGTCCTGGTCAAAAGTCAAAGTTACAGTTAACTTTTCTCGCGAAACCCTAATTGTGGTTCAGATGAAATTGAAACTTGTTGCTCAAGCTTCTTGGGTCAATCCATTGTTATAAATGGATCAATGTGGTATGTTGGAGACCCTCAAATCATGTCTTGAGGTCTTGGCTCATGATTTGTCCCAAAAGTCAACTTAGGGGTGAATTAGGTCAAGAAACCCTAATTCCTGATTTTTGATGAATGCATCCCCTGAGGCTAAATTGACTTGATGATTGGGTTTATGATGTCCTTTGGAGCATCATGGGTTATGCTTTGAAGCAATGGCTCATGCCCAGAGGAAAATTTCCATCTGGAGGCCCTGGTCGACCAAACCCTAATTTGGTGACACTGGCGATCTTGAGGCTTGATCCACATGGAAGGGAGCAGCCTTGTGCTTAATCCTTAGAGTGGGAGTCCTCTTGATCCCTTGTAGATATTTGAGAGGTTAGAAAAGTTGAAGATCATGTCATTTCTTGATTGATCCTTTGTCTAAGAACTCTGAGAGGGCTTGAAACCCTAATTCTGATTGTAGTAAGTGTTCACCCATCTTTGGGGAGACTGATGAGGTAAGATAGTTCATCCATATTGTGATGATGATTTTCACAATGATGGGGAATCTTAGTGGTCAAAATTTGGGGAATGACAGATGCCCCTATTTAATCTTCTTGGACCCGAAAGTGTGAATGACGAAGGTGTTCGGGCATTCAGGGTGCAAGAGGATTAAATATCAGAATACCCAAAATTTTGATGGTGGTTATGAATGGTAGCTTACGCATTCATCTTCTTTTACCAAGCAATGACGCTTAGAAAAAGTAAACTTCCCCTCGATCCTGGTTGTCTACCAAGGAACTAGTCTAAGTTGCTGAATTAAACTTCCCCTCGCTCTTGGTTTCCTACCAAGGAACTAGTCTTAGTTTCTGAAGTAAACTTCCCCTCGATCCTGGCTTCCTACTAAGGAACTGGTCTTAGTTTCTGAAGTAAACTTCCCCTCGTTCTTGGTTTCCTACCAAGGAACTGGTCTTAGTTTCTGAAGTAAACTTCCCCTCTATCCTGGCTTCCTACCAAGGAACTGGTCTTACTTTTTGAAGTAAAATTCCCCTCGATCCTAGCTTCCTACCAAGGAACTGGTCTTAGTTTCTTTTGTCAATAAACCTTATTGACAAGGGACTCTATGTGTAGCAGTTTTCCTCAAACTTCTCGCCGAATTCTCCTGGGGAGATGCCATTTGGTGGAAAAAGTTTTGATGTCAGACTCGCTGGGGAACCCATTCGTCTGAGTTGTAGAGGTGCACAAACTTCTCTATAGGAGACGCCATTTGTTTCTACTGGGGAAAGCGAGTTTCTTGAGAGACTGCTTCCGTTTGGGGTCTTACATCATACTTTTCTCGGGGTCTTCCCAGAGAAATGCCATATGATGGGATTCAATTTTGAGGTGCCGATGACCTTTTCATCAGTGGTTTTTCAGAGAAAAACTGTCGTACCGCCGAATCTCTGATTAAGAGGCTTTTTCTGGGGATTTTCCTTAATCCGGGAAAGCAAGGATATCATCTTCAATGGTGAAGAGTGATGTTTGTTGAACGTTTTCTCTGGTCTTTCAGAGGTTTAAGTTATCAAAGTGGTCGAGGAGCCAACTTCATTCCAGAAATAAACTGGAGGAGAGAGATTGTTCAGACGTAGCATTTCCGGACGAGGAAAGAACTGACAACTCAATTGAGAAGACTCTTATCACTAGGGATAAGACCGAATAGAGTGATAGTGATGCAATATGAAATGTGTATGCAAATAAATAATGCATGATGTATGTATGTTTATGCTGACAAAACTGACGCAACATACAAACTAAAAGATGAACATGACTGGATACTCGGCCATCGCGGGGTGAAGAAGTACCGCTGGTCCAAGATAGCAATTTTGCCTTGCTTAGGAGAGATAGTCCCTGTTGGGAACTATGTTGGTCGGGCTTAGGAGATAAGAACTCGGCCGAGGGTATTAGATGGGAAAATCGCATCTGATACAGTTAATCCTTCATTCAGGCTTACTGGCTTAGAAGGTGTACTTCGATTCTGCACTTTGAAGCTCGCCTACTTTTGGAGAAGCGACCAATGTTCTTTTGATGTTCAACAGTCAAAAGAAATTGCCGACTTTATTTTAAAAGCAGAAAAAATTTTACAAGTAAATTCATTTTTTTGTTTTATTTCAAGAATCGTTGATCATGTTAAAATGTCGTTCTATAAAGCTAAAACAAATAAGAATTGCAAGCAAAAGCACAAGGGCTCAAATTTTATTGATAGAATGGAAATCAGCAAAGCGCGTGATTCCATAGAGCATTTACAAAGTTAGAAAATGGTAATTTACAGGGAAAAGGGCTACTTTGAAACATAACGACCACTATCCTTCTACCAACTTTGAATTCGGGACATCCTGAGCTGCTGTCGAAGATGACCTTGACTGGAGTTTTCCTGACGGATGATGTAACTGCTACTGAGGGACTTGCCCCTTTGTTGAACATAGCTACTTGCCATTATCCCTAATTTTTTCCTGGATTGTACTTTGAGGTTTCCAATCCAACAGGATGATTTTTTATCATGTCTCTAATTTTTGCCTGGACCGCCCTTTCGGGTTTTTAATCCACCGAGATGTTTTTTTTCTTTTATTTTTTTTAGGCGAAGTATTTCTTGACTACATCAACATTTGTGGGGTAGGAAAATTCCTCTCCGTCCATGGTTACAAGTCTCAAGGCACCGCCTGAGAAAGCTTTCGTGACCACATAGGGGCCGTCATAATTCGGAGTCCACTTGCCTCGAGAATTAGTGAGAAATGATTGTATTTTCTTGAGCACGAGGTCTCCTTTCCTGAAGATACGAGGTCGAACCTTTTTGTCAAATTCCTTCTTCATTCTTTGCTGATACAACTGACCGTGGCATAGAGCCGTTATTCCCTTTTCTTCGATCTGATTTAGTTCGTCTTGTCTGCTTCGATACCATTCAGCTTTTGTAAGCTTAGGTTTCATCAATACCCTAATTGACGGGATCTCTACTTCGATGGGGAGCACTGCCTCCATGCCATATACTAGAGAGAAAGGGTTTGCTCCTGTTGAAGTGCGAATGGATGTGCAATAACAGTGAAGAGCAAAGGGTAGCATCTCGTGCCAGTCTTTGTAGGTTACAACCATCTTCTGAACAATCCTCTTGATGTTCTTGTTAGCCGCTTCTACCGCTCCGTTCATCTTGGGTAGGTAGGGAGATGAGTTATGGTGTTCGATCTTGAATTATGCGCACAACTCTTTCATCATCTTATTGTTCAAGTTAGATCCATTATCAGTAATGATCTGGCTCGGAACACCATAACGGCAGATGATATTGTTTTTGATGAATCGGACCACCACTTGTCGGGTTACATTAGCGTACGAAGCTGCTTCGACCCACTTGGTGAAGTAATCAATGGCTACCAGGATGAACCGATGTCCGTTTGAAGCCTTGGGCTCAATCATGCCGATCATGTCGATTCCCCATATGGAAAAAGGCCATGGGGAAGAAAGAACTTTGAGATGCGTTGGCGGTACATGAATTTTGTCGGAGTATATCTGACACTTGTGACACTTCCTTATGTACTTGTAGCATTCAGATTCCATTGTTAACCAATAGTACCCTGCTCTTAGAATTTTTCTCGCCATTATGTGTCCGTTGGCATGAGTGCCAAAGGATCCTTCGTGAATTTCTTTTATCAGCATGTCTGCTTCTGGTCTGTCTACACATCGGACCAAGACCATGTCAAAATTCCGCTTATAAAGTGTATCACCGCTCAAAAAGAAACTTCCTGCCAGCCTTCTGAGGGTTTTCCTATCTTTTCTAGACGCCTCAGGTGGGTACTCTTGTTTCTGAAGGAAGCATTTGATATCGTGATACCAAGGTTTGTCGTCTATGACTGCTTCAATCGTGAAGATGTAAGCGGGCCGCTCAAGGCGCATTATGTCAATCTTAGGTAGGTCATTCTAATGACCTACACTAATCATGGAAGAGAGGGTGGCTAAAGCATCAGCCATGTGATTCTCATCACGAGGAATGTGATGAAACTCGATTCTGTTGAAGAATGGTAACAACCTTCTTGCGTAGTCTTTGTAAGGAATCAATCCTGATTGGTATGTGTTCCAATCTCCTTTAATCTGATTGATAACCAGGGCTGAGTCTCCATATACGTCCAAGTTTTTGATCCTCAAATCAATCGCCTCCTCGAGACCCATGATACAAGCTTCGTATTCGGCTTCGTTGTTTGTACATTTGAACGTCAGTCGGGCAGTGAAAGGAATGTGGGTACCCTGAGGGGTAACAATGATTGCCCCAATTCCGTTTCCGTAATGATTAACTGCTCCGTCAAAGATAAGTCCCCACTGGGAACCTGGTTCTGGCCCTTCACTGGGTAGCCGTTCATCGCAGTCTTTCATTTTCAGATACATGACATCTTCGTCTGGGAAGTCAAACCCGATAGATTCTTGATCGTCAATCGATTGATGAGCCAAATGATCAGCTAAAACACTTCCTTTAACGGCTTTCTGGGCGTGGTACTCTATGTCATATTCTGATAACAACATATGTCAACGGGCAATCCTTCCCGTGAGAGCAGGTTTTTCAAATACATACTTGATTGGATCCATTTCGGAGATTAACCAAGTAGTGTGACGATTCATATATTGGCGAAGACGTTTGGCTGCCCAAGCCAAAGCGCAACACGTTTTCTCAAGCATAGTGTACCGAGTCTCCCAGTCGGTGAATTTCTTGCTCAAATAGTAGATGGCAGACTCCTTCCTTTTGGTTTCGTCTTGTTGGCCAAGCACATAACCCATGGAGTCTTCCAAGACAGTGAGGTAGATGATTAGTGGCCGTCCTTCCACTAGAGGGGATAGAATCGGTGGGTTCAACAGGTATTCCTTGATACTGTCGAAGGCGGTTTGGCAATCTTCTGTCCAAACGCAGTCTTGATTCTTTTTTAGCAGTTTGAAAATCGGCGAACATACCACGGTCATAAGGAATATAAATCTGGAGATTTAGTTCAAACGTCCCAGGAATCCTCGGACTTGTTTTTCAGTTTTCGGAGAAGGCATTTCTTGAATGGCCTTGACCTTGTCAGGATCGACCTCAATTCCTTTCTGGCTGACGATGAACCCTAAAAGTTTCCCTGAACGGACACCAAAAGTGCACTTGTTAGGATTCAAGCGGAGTTTGTACTTTCTCAAACGCTCGAATAATTTTGACAGATGGGTCACATGCTCCTATTCTATCTTAGATTTGGAAATCATATCATCGACATATACCTCTATTTCTTTGTGTATCATGTCATGAAACATAGTAGTCATGGCCCTTTGATAGGTTGCCCCGACGTTCTTCAAACCGAACGGCATTACCTTGTAACAAAAGGTACCCCATGGGGTAATGAACGAAGTTTTCTCCATGTCTTTTGGCGCCATTTTGATCTGGTTATAGCCCGAGAATCCATCCATGAAGGAGAAAACTTTAAACTTTGTTGTACTGTCTACCAGCATGTCAATGTGTGGTAAAGGAAAGTCGTCCTTTGGACTAGCCTTGTTCAAATCTCTGTAATCGACACACATTCTAACTTTTCCGTCCTTTTTCAGAATGGGTACGATGTTGGCTAACCATTGAGGATATTCTGATGTAGCGAGGAAACCTGCGTCAATCTGTTTCTGTACCTCCTCTTTGATTTTGATGGCCATGTCTGGATGAGTCCGTCTCAACCTCTGTTTGACTGGCGGACATTCCGATTTCAACGGTAAGTGATGTTCCACGATGCTGGTATCCAACCCTGGCATATCCTGATAGGACCAAGCGAATACATCGAGAAACTCTTTGAGAAGCTTTGTCAAACTCTCTTTGGCAGTTGGACTGAGCAGTGCCCCAATCCTGATTTCTTTTCTCTCTTTTTCTGAACCCACGTTGATCGTTTCCAACGGCTCTTTGTGAGGTTCGATGGACCTTTCCTCTTGTCTGAGTAGTCGGGAGATCTCTTCTGGAATTTCGTTGTCATCTTCATCTTCAGCCCCAAATACCGGGAATTCAAAGTCGGGAGAAGGTATCGGATCGTATGTTTCAACGGGGTTTGAAACAAGCAATCTGCATGACGTGATGATCTGTGTTTAGAAGAGATAGAGAGAATGCAAGAGTGTGTGTAGTGTATTTCTTTGAAAAACTGCTTGTTTATTATTATTGATTTGTTTTTTAGGATTACCATTTTCTGAGAAAAGCAAAAAGAGAAAACAACAATTAACGCAGAAATTATAGAACGACGTTATTTTATTAATGAACAAGTCGATTATTGAAACTACAGCCCTATAAAACAAAACTCTGTCGCTTTGGGCAAAGCGAAGAAGGAAAATTTACAGAAAGCTAGCCCTATCAAAACATCTATTTCACCTGGGCAGGGTGAAAGGCTAAAGATGGCAATTACTTTGACATATGAACGATCTTTGGAACATCGACAGCAACCCATTGGCGGCGAACTCCTCGGTGAATCATAAAGTTTAGCACATTCCTTGATTTGTCTTCAGAAATAACGTTGATTTCTGGTGAAGCAGGATCATTGGAATCTGTTTCCCAGGTAGAGTTGTCGTAGGAGGATTCCTCTGTTGCATTTTGCATAACATTTGTGCTCTCAGGTAGATCTCCCCATCCAGTTGGCTGGATGTCTTCGAGCCTGATACGAGAGCTTTCAGGAGCGGTGTATTTGACCATGAAGCCGTATTTACCACTCGGTTGTCCCTAGGTGTCCCACACTTCTTTGGAACTGGAGGAGTTGTCTCTCTCGATGACGTTGACCTTGGGAAAAGCATAGTTGATGAATTCTAGTCCGGCAAGCTTTGCCAATTCATCATTGTACTGGATAAGTTCGGAATGAACTGAGTGTTGTTCCCATGACATGGTGGGGACACAAGTATTTTGTTCAATGATGCTCAGCTTATTTTCATTGTTCGGCTGACTCTCTTGTCCCAAGTTTCCTGGGTACGACTGCCAAATAGGCAGGCCATCCATTGCGCCAAAATAGTTGTGGTCAAAGTTGTCTCTCATCAGAGTGTTTTCCTCTAATGAGTTTGGTGGAGCACGACATCCTTCCGGATCACAATCTCCGTATATCATTTCGACGTCTGACCTTGGTATAAATATCGGACTCTGTGCAGGATAGCAAAATGGCGTAGGCACCTCTTCCTGAGACATATAACCTTCCTCGTTGAGGTAGGACTTCCATTCCACATCTGTGTCAGAGGGATCCTCCTCGTTGATAGTATGCACTTCTTGAGTCACTGGTTGAAGGAAACCTCCACTGCGGAAGAAATTTTGAATGGGATAAAGACTTTGGTTGTTGGCAACTGTCTGGGTACAGGTCACAAAAAAACCAAGACCCTTCTTTGCTTTATTGTCAGTAGGAATGACAAGTTGTCCCCATCCTGTTGTATTGGTACTCTCGACCGCTTTGATAGTGTCTTTGTATGAGGAAATCGAGGTTCCTTCTTCGGATTGATCGCCTCTATGTAGCGAAAGCGTTTGGAACTGAGTCCCAATTATCCCTTCTGGTTCCACATAAGTGGCTGGTGATAAATTGCTTACGAGCAAAGCCTGTTCCCCACAGACCGTGACGAGTTGACCGTTATGAATGAACTTTAGCTTTTGGTGGAGGGTCGAGGTGACCGCCCCAGCCTGATGTATCCAAGGTCTTCCTAATAAATAATTGCATGTTGCCCGAATGTCCATGACCTGGAAGATGACTTGGAAAGTGTGAGGACCAATATTTATAGGAAGATCAACTTCGCCGATAACCATTTTTCTTGACCCGTCGAAAGCTGTGATGATGACCTCACTGGTTCTCATCGGGGGTCCTTTAAAGGATAATTGCGTCAAGGTGGACTTTGGCAAAACATTCAGGGTTGACTCTGTGTCTACCAGTATGCTGGCTAAAGCATCGTCCTGGAAGTTGATTGTAATGTTGAGCGCCATGTTATGACGGCGACCTTCTTCAGGTAATTCCTCATCACTAAACCCCAAATTATTGCAGGAAGTGATGTTAGAGACAATGCTATCGAACTGTCTGATTGTTACATCCTGTTCCACAAAGGCTTGCTCCAAGACTTTCTGTAGAGCCTCCGTATGTGCTTCTGAACTGAGTAAAAGTGATAGCACAGAGATCTTTGAAGGAGTTTGTAATAACTGATCAACAATGGTGTATTCACTCCTTTGGATGAGCTTTAGCATCTCATCATCATTTTTCGAAAGGTCGGGATTACTGGATTGACCGACTGGTGGATTGGGAACTTCTGTTTGAGGTTCCTTTTCTCTGTTAGGTTCTCCAACTCCTCGGTTGAAGATTCTACCACTCCGTGTTACCTGAATGATGTTTGCAATATTCACGACGGAGGGTGATGGAATTTCCTTTCCATTCTCAACTGTTGTTGTACTGTATTTGTAAGGGATAGCCTTAGTTGATTCATTCAGTAATGGTCCTGGTAGATAGATGACTATGGGAGCCTTCTGATTTTTCCGACCATCGTAAGTAATCTCGATCCGTTCCTGGTTAGGAACTCTTGATTCGTCAAGTAGAGGAATGATAGCACAAACATCCCTGGCCCTTTGATGATCAGAGATTACGACAACATCCGCAATTTGATTGACAAGGTAGTTTGGCGTCCAGCTGATTGGTCCGGAACCCGGATATGGACGAATTTCTCTACGATCCACCTGACCCTGAAGAGCTGCCCACACAAGGTAGCATCCTTGGTTACTTTCTGAACAGACTCCACAACGTTCATAGTTGTGTGGTGGCACCTGGCCACGCCCACTTTGAATGCAATGTAACCTCACTAGGTTAGCTTCCACATGTCGCACCCTAATTTTTGACCCTAAGATCCCTTTTCATTTTGCATAGCATATTAGGTCAATTATCTGTGCATGACTAACCACTTTACCTAGTTGTTGTGTGTTTGTTTCATTTATGAGTACATGTGTTGGTGCAGAAAGTTCAAGATCTCAAAGGCCGTGCTGTGTGTATATTTGTGGAGGTTCTCTGGTCTCTGTAAAGATGTGTGTGGATTCCTATGAGGTTGTGCCCTTCCCCTTTGTGGTCCCTAAGCCACCACCAAGCCTCTTATTCCCTCAGATTTCTCAGAAGACTCCCCAAATACTAGGTCCTCATACCCTCTGATATGGAATTTGGTACCCTAAGACTGGTCACTGTTTGTGTGGTAAAGTTATATTGTAAGTTGGCATCTTTCCCCCCCTCTGTAAGCTCCTCAAGACTTAAGAGATGTGCGCGCTCTGTGTTTTAAATAATGGTCCATCAGGGAAAGTTCAATTCGGAAGGAATTAGAAGTTTGGAATTCAGAGTACAAATTCAAGTCTATTTGTTGTCACAAGTTTACAAGATCAGCTTAAAGCCCCTACATCATCTCCATGTTCTGATTCATTTGGTTTTAGTATGAAGCTCATGATTTATGTTTCAAGGAGAATATTATATTCTTGAAACTGTCAAATATTCTTCAAGCAAGTTTGAAACTCGGTGGGAAATTGAAATATTCAAGATACTTTGACCATTGGTAGAAAATTGAAATCCTCACAATTTCTTAAGATTTGGTTACAAAACTCATTTTCCAAAGTCGGATTTCCAAATTCAAGACTTAAAATGTCAAAATACAAGTTCATGTTGAGTGGCGAAACTTAAGTTTTTTTACAACGTCCACGAGTGTTGCAAGAATTGATTCACCGAATTTCATTAATCCAAGTTCATTTCAAAGTTTGAATGGTCAAGGTGGAAAGTTCATGTTTATGGTTCACGTAGAATACGAGTTATGAGTGATGAGATTCAAGAATTTTCAAGTTATCATGAGAAAGTGAACTTTGAAAAATTAAGATTGACACCAACTTCAAAACTCACGTCACATAAGAGTTGGATATAAGTTTCATTTATACAAGGCATAACCTAAGTTGAAGATCAAGTTCATATTATTATTCGAGGGCTTTTCAAAATCACAAGTGCAAAAGGGTACAACTTCACTAAATTACGTAGCAGTAAATACAATACAAGTGCATGATTACAAACTCATCATTACAAGCTAAAAAACCAAGGTCACGGTATTCATAGACAATTTGTCAACAATAGAGGAGCAACTTCGTACAAGATGGAAATGCATTGACGTACTAGCTACAATTAATGATGCTATCAAACAGTGTGCTTTCCATGTAACCTTGTTTTGGGTAGTTGCATAGCCACATAAAGGGTTATGTCTGCTTCATCATGTAACAGCAGACCTCCCAAGTTCTTGAGCACCATCAATGATGTTGGTCTCGCCAAGCTCGTGAAGCTCAACGCTCTTGAGGTAGGAGCAGTGGGACCGAAGTCCAACCCGTCTTGCTGAAACAACTGGAGTTGCCAGACAGCTCTTGAAATTGAGCAAAAGGCCGATGCGAACAACCTGAGTAGTTTTCTTTCAGCTCCAGCATCCATTTGGGCAGCGATGGAGAAGAATGTTGTTTCGCCAAACCTGAAATAGAAGCAGGCAGTTTTAAAAGGGTATATCAGACGAAGAAACGGTAAGCTCAAAATACATTCATCAAGTCGGTAGATTAAGACAATATCAAGAAAACTAACACCAGCTGTGACAACCACACAAGTCATGGGTTTCACAAGTCAAGCTGCTACTCCTCAAGGGAGCTATGTTTACAACACTTCCTGGTGTTGGTCCATCATTTCCAGCAGAAGCAACTAATATTGTATTTCTAGAAATTGCATGAAATGCACTTATTGGAACCTCGTTGGTGAAGATACCTTCAGGATTAACAAGGTACTGGCAAGCAATCAAAAGTGAGATTATATCAACACCATCGCTAATAGCTTGATCAATAGCAGCTGTCATACCAAGCATATTCACACACTACAGTACGGACGAATACGCAACAACTGAAGCCTTCAATAAGCCCCTCACGTCATGCTTCAATCGATACGACGCAAGCCAGGTTTCTACAAAGAAAACAATAGAAATTAGTGCAGTAAGCAGTAAATGGGCAAGATGCAAGTCCTAAAACTAAAGGGAATTCTAAGAGTAAGCCTCAGAAATGAAGTCGCGACAGCCCTGTCCCATTTCCAAGGAGTCTTCACCTAAAACGACCGCGGTCTTCATCCAAGCATGTGCACTCACTCCCCCCTGCACCATTTAGTTTAAGCATCATTCAGTCCTTTCCTCTCAAGTGGCTACCATTAACATTCGCTGCAAAAGCATTCCAACACCAGTATTTAGTTAGAATGTCCTTAGCCACATTCACTACCAGTCACAGGAATAATACCACAATTTCCAACCATGAACAAAGTCAAGTTTTTTTTAGAGTGTTGTTCAAGATATTACCTTCTTCGATGATTCTCAATCTAGTTTCCTCCTCGTTGTCACGAACACATGAAAGAGAAGCAACGAAACAGTTATATGATTGTTGCAGACACAAAAAGGAAAATTTGAACAAGCTAACACACAAGTCATGCCAAACTAAGCGAACATAACATAACACGAGCGTATGCAAGTTCATGGCAGCATAAACTCTACAACAAATTAGCAGCAACACTCTTAGTTTTCCAAATTCCGAAAATCCAACCTTTTTGCTTAAACTAGCTCATGCCCTTTCATTAACAATTCTATTATGATACCAATATAACAAGAGCAAACTACCAACAAAGGAATTACCTCAATAGTAGTAAGAGTCCTCTTAGAATACTTGGTGGTGAAGATATTCCTATAACTCTCAGTTCTGGTCGTCGGAAAACTCATTCCATCACAGCCTCATCCAAGAAGAAAAATGAGGATGAATTTGGTTGCTGCAGTTCAAATCGAAACTTTTTTAGTCACTAAGTTTTCAAACGCAAAGGATAAGCCCATCAAAGTCAGTCAATACTTTCCTATACGAGTTTCAAACACCAATCAATTCAGAAAAGAAACATCGTCATCAAGCATCATCAAACCTGTCTCAGACACATTCAAACCATTCCAAAACAACATGTCTTACATGATATTACACTTTCCAAATTTAGAGAGACACGTTCCCACACACTCCAAATTTTTCCAAAACAACACCAATCAATTCAGACAAATTTTGGATGGAAATGGAAACATCATAATCATGTATCAATTCAAAATCAGGGCTGAGACTATAAAAGGGAGAGATCCACACGCATAGGGGCACCAAGAAAAATCACACGCATACACCAGAAAGTTCCCGAACACAAAGCAAAACCATCACAAAAAAAAAACTTCATCAAGGAGCAAAACAACAATCATTCAAAAAAAAACTAGTTGTAACCTACACCTTCACATTCAGAACATAGCAGAAAATCACAGAGAGAGAAAGTTGAATCGCACGAAGGAATATCACACACGAATTGAAGATGAAACAACAGCTCACACCCAAAGTACAGAAATGGGAAGGATTCAGAAAGAGAAATTGAAAACATATCTGAGAAAGAATCCCGAAGATCCAGTCGCGCCGCATCACCTCGCTTCCATCTCCTCCGTTTTTATTGCTTTTCTTTCTTTATCATTGTCTTTGTAATCCATCCGTTAATGAGAATTTGGGGCTTTAGGGTTTCTGTGGGGATCGGGTTTTATTCCTTGTCGTCTAGATTTTAGGTTTTTTTTTGTGTTGAGAGCGATGATAATGAGGCAAAACGAAGAGATTGAGAGTGTTCTCGAGAGAGAAAGACAATGAGAGTGTGAGAAGACGAAGAGAGGGAGAATCAACGAGAGAGCAAAATGAGAGGCCCTCCTTTTTTTCCTGATTTTGTTTTCCCTTAATCATGTACACGCGCACACACCACACAAACATACACCCTCCGCGTGGCACTTTAGATCTATCACAATAATGCATCACACGGCCACGATCCGAGGGTCCATCGTAGACTCTCCCCCTTGCACAACACATAATCCCTCCGTTTTATTTTAGTAATCAACCCGTTTTTTTTTAATAAATTCATAATCAAATTTGGTTTCTCATTAGATATAACCACTTTGTTAGAATAAATATATAGAACCTTTCTAATACAACCTTTTTTAATATAACCTCTTTTATATTTATATATCACTTTTTATAAAACATAATTAAAAATAAAATATAGAACTTTTTTTAGATAACCCTTCTTTTTTTTAAACTTAATTTCTTTTATACTAAATTTTCTTTTTAGTAAAATAAATAAATCTAATTAATTAATAAATATTAAAACCTTTTTTAAATTAGTAAAAACCTTTTTTTCCATAATAAAATCTTTTATTAAAATATTAAATCTTCTTTTAATAAGAAACTCTTTAATAACTTTTTCGTCTTTTTTTTTTTAAACCAAAAAATAATAATAATAAAAACTTTTTAAACTCTTTTTTATGAAAAACTTTATTAACTTTTAATATAACTTTAAGACTAAAAATAATAATATTTTTTTAAAAACCTTTTTTTTTAAGAAATTTTTAACTTCTTCAAATGAATAATTAATCTTTAATATAATAAATAAAAATGAAATAAACCCTTAATTTCCCCTTAAGTTTAATTATCAACTCTTTTTAATAAACCATTTCCCATAAGAGTCCCTTACGCTTGAGTGCTATAGATTAAGACCTTAGTTGTTATTATGCCTTGCTTTTGCTCTTGTGTGTTTATTATTATATGTGATGTATGCATGCTCTTATTGTTTTCAAAACCCTTTTCAAAACATTAAAAATCCTCGATCCAACGTCGAGTCCATTTTCTACCCATGTAAGTCGATTGCCTTTAGGTATCGCATTCAACCTTTTGGTCACTAGACACGAGACTAGCTCCACTTCGCTAGCACTTTCGCTTAAAAATTAATAATTGATTGCATTAATATCCAAGGAAAAATCCCATGCATGATAACCATGTTATTGTGCATGGTGCATAACCATTTGCATTTCATACTCGACACCCTTAAGATAAGTTTATTAGATAACTTAGGATAGATTTCCTAGGTTAGCCCCCCCACAATTTTGATTCTTTAATCAAACTTTAGCCCACCTAATTCTCCACACAAGAGAATTAGATGTTAATCATCTCAAAGAAAGGGACATATAATCTCATACCCCACAAAATACAAACATTTTCAAAACTGTGGTGGTCTTTCTTAAGATGATGACTCATCTTCTCTCCTAAACCTTTAAAACAATTTTAGTATCCTTAATAAGGAACTACAAGTGCTCTGATTCCCTCCTGACAGGATATGTAGGCACAAGATGCGATATCTTGTCGAGCACACTTAGGATAAAAATAATAAATCACATACCCCTAAACCCTTAGCAAAAAAAAAAAACAAATTACATAATGAAATCAAGAGGTTCCTGTAGAGTACTACAGATATCTAGGATGCTAACACCTTCCCCAGGTATAACCAACCCCCGAACTTAGAATCTTATTGCATTTGCATTGCATTGTGGGAATTCGGTTTTTCTCCCTTCCCTTGGATAAAATCAAAGACCGGTGGTGACATTAAAAATGCGATCCTAGTTAACAAATAACTATGGTATCCAATTTTCACCGCGACAGAACTGGCGACTTCACTGGGGATTCTCATAAGAGGGTTCCCCCTAACTTACTTCTTTTATGTTACTTGTATATATCTGTATACTTGTTTATTTTCTATGCTTGATTTTTCTGTATGCAGGGTTGTTACACTTGAGTGGTGAGATAAGTCCTAACCCGGACTTGAGAGCACATATAAGATAGGATCGTGGATATAATCGAGGAGATTTCGAGGAAGTAATTCCAAAGAAGTCGATTTGATCCCACACTCAGTTGAGGCCCTCTCAAAAGTGATATTTGTTGAACGAGCTATCGTGAATACATTACTACTTTCGACCTAGGAGCCCGGGATATTGAGAACCGTAGTTACCTTTAACCCAACTTGGCCTTTTAGGATGTAGTGCGATGACTATGAGGGAGTAATTCCAAAATGGTTGATACGCGATACTACACTCAGACGAAACTCTCTTGAGAATATTATTGACTACCAAGTAATTGGGAAATCGATAATATCTGAAAGATGGATTGTAGACTCTGGGAACTTTGTAGAACCCGTTCGGCAGGTACATTTGAAACCATAGTACACACCTATTGGAATAGTTAGACCTTGTCTCCACGCTCGACCTTTCAAACCCAGGACTTTTTGTCTGTTTGATTGCTTGTGTGCTTTGTGCTTTGTGCTTTGTGTGTTTGCATGCATCATTCATGAGCATCATATCATGAAGTTTCATGGAACTTAGGTTTGTTTGTAAACATCGTAGGGATATCATGGACTAAAAAAAAAAGAGCGTTGAAGTACACTTACAAGAGTCATGATCTGGACGATCTAAGGAGATTGGAGACCTTGGTAACAGACAAAGAAGGATTCAAGAGTATATATGGGAAATTATTATCTTTGTTGAAGGATTTCTCGCTACTCTACTTTCATTTCTACTTCTTTCTACTCATCTTGGAAGAAGCTCAATTGGAAGAAGAATTCAAGCGACTCAAGAGAGGACCGTTGGAGGAGTCTCCTTACATCCGTCATTACTAGCTTTTATTTAGCTTTTATATCATGATTCTTGTAAGGCGTACAGACGCGTTTGTAATCGATTTTGTAATAAATCAATCTTTTTAATATTCCAATACTAATAGTTGTAACTGTTTTAATAATAAAAAATGAGTCTTTTGATATTCCTTGATGATTATAAATAGCTGAGTTCCATGAAACTTGTTGCATTAACATTGCATCATTTGCATACATCTTTTCTCTACCTCAACTTATTCAGTCTTCTATCTTCGTGTCGCTCAGCTGATCTTCTGGAATTCGTATCGAACTCGAAGTAGTTACTGAGGATAATGGATAGAACACAAAGTATAGATCACATGTCATGCTTCAGAGTGATGACTAATCCGATGTTTGGTTTTTCTACTGATGATGATGCTCCACAAGTGGATGTTCCTAATCGATCTCATCCTGTGCAAGATAACCTGGTTGGTCAACTTAATGAAAGAGATTCCCGCTTTCTGAGGTATATGCCAAATTCCCCGAACATCCGTCCTGTGACAACTGTGAATGGTCCTAGATTGGGAGAAATTGAAAAAGGATTTCGTGACCTCCAAGAACAATTGAAGATGTTGAAAGGACCTAACGCATCTGGTCTTAAAGCTCCTGACTTGTGTCTAGTTCCGGGTGTGGTTTTTCCCCCGAAGTTCAAAATGCCTGCCTTCGAAGTATACAAGGGTGTTAGTTGCCCAAGGTACCACTTGACGATGTTTTGTCAAAAGATGACCACTTATGCCGACAATGACAAGCTGATGATCCATTGCTTTCAAGAAAGTTTATCTGGGGCATCCT
The DNA here is from genome assembly GCA_022829125.1 of Lathyrus tuberosus. Classification (NCBI taxonomy): domain Eukaryota; kingdom Viridiplantae; phylum Streptophyta; class Magnoliopsida; order Fabales; family Fabaceae; genus Lathyrus; species Lathyrus tuberosus. The sequence continues at coordinate 416,256 of JALAZF010000227.1, forward strand.
TGATGTGGTATATGAAGCTAGAAAGGAACCATATTCAGTCTTGGGAAGACTTAGCTAATGCTTTTATGAAACAATACAATTACAATGTGGACATGGCTCCAGAGAGTGATCAAATGATGACCATGAGTCAGAAAAACAATGAATCATTCAGGGAATATGTACAAAGGTGGAAAGAATTGGCGGCCCAAGTTCAGCCACCACTTCAAGAGAAGGAGTTGGCCAAGATGTTTCTAAAAACACTGTTAGACTCTTATTATGTCAGAATGATAGGCGTTGTGCTATTAGAGTTCCCTAAAATTGTGGAAGTCGGAGTAAACATCGTAAACGCATTCAAAAGTGGGAAAATTAAAGGTGTCTCGAATAGACAAGCTAATGAAGAAAAGTCTGTTAGTGTTTCCCAAGAAGAAAGGAGTGTTGAAGTTAATGCAATTTTGGGCTCTCCTCAGACTCTGCAAGCTCCAGTTCCGGTACCTTATCGCAAACGTCAGTTTGCAGCGCCTGTTCAATGCCATCAATCACTATCTCATGGACGTCCGTACAAACGACAAAGGTTGACTCATCAGGATCAACGTCAGAATCGACAAGTTCAGAACCTGAATCACCAGAATCAGCGTCAGGATCAACAGAGACCTCTGAATAGTCTAGAAGAAAAGACTCGTTGGTTTGACCAAATCCCAATAACTTATAGTCAATTATGGTCGTATTTTGCCCGAAACTCAGTAATGACACCCAGAAAGACCAGAGCCATGCAATCTCGCCCTCCTTGGTTCAATCCAGATACCAGTTGTGAATTTCATGACGGAGTGTTGGGGCATTCGATTGAAGATTGTAAGGTTTTCCAAGAAAAGGTCCAAGAAATGATTGACGATGAAGTGCTGACCTTCAAGAGAGGAAGCCCAGTTGTGAATGGAGCACCTTTGTGTTGATGGACGTGAAGACTTACGAGAGTTCTTCCCAAACCAGTGGAATCAAGAGTAGAGCTCACTCTCAGGATCATTAAGCTGTTTATGCATTTGCTCGCATTTGTTGTTATTTCTTTGATTATAAGCATGTTTTGCGTGTAAGAACTTGTTATTTTGAATAACTGATGCGATAAATAATGTTTGTCTTGAAGAAATCCATTCGTTTCACTCATTTTAAAATGCTTTTTTTTCTATTTTATAATGCCAATGCTGCCCAATCTCTTGCCTTGGCAGAGAACTGAATGGAGGATGACAAAAATCAAACATAAGATCTCTTGTTGTATGCTTTTGAATAAAACTCTGCTAGTGATATAAGGCATTGTTTCAAGATCCTAAACACCGAAGATATAAGGAGATAAACCCTCGTTAACCCTTTTGAGCCTTTGAAGTAGGAGTTTTTTCTTCTCTACAAAAACCCTCATTCTTAACCTGGGGCAGGGTAATTTGCAAAAAAAATGGAGTAAAATATCACGAAGATTGGGTGGGTACAAATAACTTTGAGCCTTATATCCTTTGTTTCTTAAACCGTGAACCAATCCACTATACAACCCTTAAAATTCCTAATTGAAGCAAGGTTTATTTCGAAAGCATACTCATTGAGATATTATTTCCTGACTCCTATGAGCTATGCTTAAATTAGTGTTGGCATTATAAAATCAGTAATTCAATCACAAAAATATTTTTAAATAAATTTTCAAGACAAACATGGTCTTGCATTAGCAATTTCAGAATTAACATTTTCTGCTTGCTAACATTGCTTGACATCATAGAAGCTAGCATACGAGCATCAGCGGTGAACTTAATCCTTTGAGACCTGTGACTCTGATGGGTAAATGGCAGATTATTTCAAAAGGAGGACCGCATCCGGGGGCACGATACCTGAAGACTTTGCTGAGCAGGGGCAAGTCGTATCCCGGTTGTTTCTTTCGTAGTCTGCCCCAAGGGGCAAGTTGAAGACTCAGAATACCGTCAATCTGGGCCGGTTACGTCGAAATTCGGTGAATCTATCAAAGAGCTTGAAGACTCGGTTTTACAGAACACCGTCAGTCTGGGGCAGTTGCGTCGAGATTTGGAAAACCTCCCCAAATTCGAAGACTCGGTTACAGAACACAGTCAATTCTGGCCAGTTATGTCGAGATTCAACAATCTCTCCAAGAGTTTGAAAACATTGGACAGTTAGACGCCAAGTTTTCTGTAAAATCCTCTTGGAATGACTTTTTCTTATAAACCAAGTGATCTGGGGCATTCGAGGAGTGAAGATTGCTTCTCATCCACAACAATTGTTGTTCAAAATGGCAACTACCATGCAGGTTATCAATACAGAGTTACATCAGTCTCACGACTTTATTCACTCATACCTCAAAGGGTTTCTATCCTAAGTGATGTGACGACTCTCCAGTAAATCTTTACTTTAGGTAGTCACGACTATTCCCCAGTAAAATCTCTACTACAAGAAGTTATGGCACGTTTGATGTAAGGTTTCTCCAGTCAGCAACCTAAGAATCCTCGGTGAACTTCTTCGGTTTCAACCTTCCCCAGCGAAGCGAGTGTTTATTTCACCCCTCATTGGACTATCTCAACCCTCTCCAGTGAAAGCGGATGTTTATTTCATCCCCTCGAAGTTTTATATCTGATATTTTCAACTACTATTGATTCAAGCTCCCCGATGAAGTGGATATTTATTTTATCCAGTTACAACTTTCATTCAGACTACTTCAGTTCGCAGCGGATATTTATTTTATCCCCATGAATTCTTTTCTATCATTGAGTTTGATTCGTTCCCAGTGAATCTTCCTCATCCCCAACGGAATCACAAGGTTCATCTTGACAATTCCCAAGTGAAGTCGTGATGTTCATCCCCAAGTGGAGTGCCCTATTTTCCCCAAAGAAGTTTGAAGCCTTGAAGTAGGACTGTGATCCCATATATGGCTTTCCATTCCTCCCCAACGATGCTTCTTATATTACGAAGATCGGCCGAGTATCCGTATCGAGATGTTTGTTTCCGTCTCTAGTTTGCTCTTTGTTTTGTTTTGTCAGCATAAGCATAGCATGGCATTCTTCCATGTAGATTCATGGCATTTGTGCATTTTGCATTTTGTGCTGGTTGTTCGTTCTTTCACTTTGGTTGCGCTTATCCCCAGGTGATCAGGTTTGTCTGCTCCCTCCAAGTAGAGTCGTCAGCCCTAGGCAGAAAGAGCTCACCCCTTTCTAATTACCCACTGAGTTCGATCCTCGTGGAAGATGGTTGCTTTAGTTTTATTTTCCATTTTTGGATAAAGATAAACCCGTTGAGTTCAATCCTCAATGGATGGGGTCTTGTTTGACCGTTTCTTTCCAGTTATTTCCTGGATTGAACTTTGGTCCCTGACAATCACAATTTTGGATATCTCTAGGCTGTTGAACCTAGATCAAGCGTGCATTTATTTTGCGCCCTATCTCCCCAAGAAGAATTTATTCAAAGATCTCTATGGAAGACAAAAGTTATTCCTCCAGCACTATTATGGGATTTAAATCCAGACAACAAGTGGTAGCTCTTTATTTGAGCTTAGTTCTCTACCTGGATGACAAATGGCAGTCTCCTCAAGACATTTTGTCTATCCCCGGTGAAATTATCAAGGTTATCAACTATTGAGGACTTTACAAGTATTCTCTTTATTTGAGAATCCCTATTGCAAGAATTTTATTACTTCAATGAATTTTCGACTACAACAATATTACTTCACAGTGGTATTCTCCCCAGTGAGTCCATAATTCAATTTGCTTCTATCAAATGGCATCTCTTCGAGAAGTTTGGTGAAGATTTAAATGATCTTACTCTTTATTTGAAAAGACATATTTTACAAGTCAGCCGACCCACATCTCTTTTGAAGATCCCCGGTGAAGCTTCCAGGACCTCGGCAGTAGGTATTTCATTTTTAATTCCCTGGTTATTCTCGGCAGTAGATTTCCAGAAGACCTCGGCAGTAGGTATTCCCCTGGTTATTCTCGGCAGTAGATTTCCAAAAGACCTCGGCAGTAGGTATTCCCCTGGTTATTCTCGGCAGTAAATTTCCAGAAGACCTTGACAGTAGGTATTTCTCTGGTTTTTCTCGGCAGTAGATCTCCAACAGACTTCGACAAACAGTCGCTTTTTCCCAGGATCTCGGCAGTAGATTCCCTGGTTTATTTTAAGTTGCGACAAACAGTCGTTTTTTTTTCCAGGATCTCGACAGTAGATTCCCTGGATAACTTTAAGCTTTGACAGACAGTCATTTCTTTCCAGGATCTCGGCAGTAGATTCCCCGGTATTGACCCTTTCTAAATGGAACATTCAGAGGAGAAGCTGAACCATTATTTTGATCATCAGAAGCTTATATTGGTTATTACCTTTGCTTAAGCTATCATATGTCTGATATTAGGTAATATATCATATCATTTGGTCAGAGACCTTTGCTTAGGCTACCGAGCTTGGTAGTAGGTCATCTTTCCTTTTGTGTCTACCTCGCTTAGGCTATCATATGCTTGATAGTAGGTAACACACCTTTCTTCTGGTTCGAACACCTATGCTTAGGCTACCGTGTTTGGTAGTAGGTGATCTTTCCTCCCCAGTTTATTACCTCTGCTTAGGCTACCGTGTGGGATAGCAGGTAATATATACGCCCTTTTGTTTCAACTGGATACCTTCGCTTAGGCTACCAGCTATTGGTAGTAAGTCATCCTTCCTTTCGAGTTTTTTGCCTTATGTTTAAGATACCCCGTGATTGTCAGATGTTAGTCTCTTTCCCCCAGTGGAGTTGGATCTTTCCCCGTGGAATCTAGTTTTGTTGGTTGGCCTCGTCGGGTCCTTCTTTTTCAGCGTTTCAACATCAGTTATCCCCTGTGACGTTATTCCTCATATAATCTTTGTCTTGCATTTCATATCTTTTCATAGCATGTGCATTTGGCGGTATCTTAGGGCCAAAAATTTGTGCATGTTTGTATTTAAGTCTCTCCTATCTTGTCGAGACGAAGATTTCAATCTCCATATCTCCGAATAGGAGAAACTTAAATAGGGGCATCTGTCGCACCCTAATTTTTGACCCTAAGATCCCTTTTCTTTTTGCATAGCATATTAGGTCAATCATCTGTGCATGACTAACCACTTTACCTAGTTGTTGTGAATTTGTTTCATTTATGAGTACAGGTGTTGGTGCAGAAAGTTCAAGATCTCAAAGGTCGTGCTGTGTGTATATTTGTGGAGGTTCTCTGGTCTCTGCAAAGATGTGTGTGGATTCCTATGAGGTTGTGCCCTTCCCCTTTGTGGTCTCTAAGCCACCACCAAGCCTCTTATTCCCTCAGATTTCTCAGAAGACTCCCCAAATATTAGGTCCTCATACCCTCTGATATGGAATTTGGTACCCTAAGATTGGTCACTGTTTGTGTGGTAAAGTTATATTGCAAGTTAGCATCTCCCCCCCCCTGTAAGCTCCTTAAGACTTAAGATATGTGTGTGCTCTGTGTTTTAAATAATGGTCCATCAGGGAAAGTTCAATTCGGAAGGAATTAGAAGTTTGGAATTCAGAGTACAAATTCAAGTCTATTTGTTGTCACAAGTTTACAAGATCAGCTTAAAGCCCCTACATCATCTCCATGTTCTGATTCATATGGTTTTAGCATGAAGCTCATGATTTCTGTTTCAAGGAGAATATTATATTCTTGAAACTGTCAAATATTCTTCAAGCAAGTTTGAAACTCGGTTGGAAATTGAAATATTCAAGATTCTTTAACCATTGGTAGAAAATTGAAATCCTCACAATTTCTTAAGATTTGGATACAGAACTCATTTTCCAAAGTCGGATTTCCAAATTCAAGACTTAAAATGTCAAAATACAAGTTCATGTTGAGTGGTGAAACTTAAGTTTTTTTACAACGTCCACGAGTTTTGCAAGAATTGATTCACCGGATTTCATTAATCCAAGTTCATTTCAAAGTTTGAATGGTCAAGGTGGAAAGTTCATGTTTATGGTTCACGTAGAATACGAGTTATGAGTGATGAGATTCAAGAATTTTCAAGTTATCATGAGAAAGTGAACTTTGAAAAATTAAGATTGACACCAACTTCAAAACTCACGTCACATAAGAGTTGGATATAAGTTTCATTTATACAAGGCATAACCTAAGTTGAAGATCAAGTTCATATTATTATTCTAGGGCTTTTCAAAATCACAAGTCCAAAAGGGTACAACTTCACTAAATTACGTAGCAGCAAATACAATACAGGTGCATGATTACAAACTCATCATTACAAGCTAAAAAACCAAGGTCACGGTATTCATAGACAATTTGTCAACAATAGAGGAGCAGCTTCATACAAGATGGAAATGCATTGACGTACTAGCTATAATTAATGATGCTATCAAACAGTGTGTTTTCCATGTAACCTTGTTTTGGGCAGTTGCATAGCCACATAAAGGGTTATGTCTGCTTCATTATGTAACAACAGACCTCCCAAGTTCTTGAGCACCATCAATGATGTTGGTCTCGCCAAGCTCGTGAAGCTCAACGCTCTTGAGGCAGGAGCAGTGGGACCGAAGTCCAACTCGTCTTGCTGAAACAACTGGAGTTGCCAGACAGCTCTTGAAGTTGAGCAAAAGGCCGATGCGAACAGCCTGAGTAGTTTTCTTTCAGCTCCAGCATCCATTTGGGCAACGATGGAGAAGAATGTTGTTTCGCCAAACCTGAAATAGAAGCAGGCAGTTTTAAAAGGGTATATCAGACGAAGAAACGGTAAGCTCAAAGTACATTCATTAAGTCGGTAGATTAAGACAATATCAAGAAAACTAACACCAGCTGTGACAACCACACAAGTCATGGGTTTCACAAGTCAAGCTGCTACTCCTCAAGGGAGCTAAGTTTACAACACTTCCTGGTGTTGGTCCATCATTTCCAGCAGAAGCAACTAATATTGTATTTCTAGAAAGTGCATGAAATGCACTTATTGGAACCTCGTTGGTGAAGATACCTTCAGGATTAACAAGGTACTGGCAAGCAATCGAAAGTGAGATTATATCAACACCATCACTAATAGCTTGATCAATAGCAGCTGTCATACCAAGCATATTCACACACTACAGTACAGACGAATATGCAACAACTGAAGCCTTCAACAAGCCCCTCACATCATGCTTCAATCGATACGACCCAAGCCAGGTTTCTACAATGAAAACAATAGAAATTAGTGCAGTAAGCAGTAAATGGGCAAGATGCAAGTCCTAAAACTAAAGGGAATTCTAAGAGTAAGCCTAGGAAATGAAGTCGCGGCAGCCCTGTCCCATTTCCAAGGAGTCTTCACCTAAAACGACCGTGGTCTTCATCCAAGCATGTGCACTCACGCCCCCTGCACCATTTAGTTTAAGCATCATTCAATCCTTTCCTCTTAAGTGGCTACCATTAACATTCGCTGCAAAAGCACTCCAACACGAGTATTTAGTTAGAATGTCCTTAGCCACATTCACTACTAGTCACAGGAATAATACCACAATTTCCAACCATGAACAAAGTCAAGTTTTTTTTAGAGTGTTGTTCAAGATATTACCTTCTTCGACGACTCTCAATCCAGTTTCCTCCTCGTTGTCACGAACACATGAAAGAGAAGCAACGAAACAGTTATATGATTGTTGCAGACACAAAAAGGAAAATTTGAACATGCTAACACACAAGTCATGCCAAACTAAGCGAACATAACATAACACGAGCGTATGCAAGTTCATGGCAGCATTAACTCTATAGCAAATTAGCATCAACACTCTTAGTTTTCCAAATTCCTAAAATCCAACCTTTTTGCATAAACTAGCTCATGGCCTTTCATTAACAATTCTATTATGATACCAATATAACAAGAGAAAACTACCAGCAAAGGAATTACCTCAATAGTAGTAAGAGTCCTCTTAGAATACTTGGTGGTGAAGATATTCATATAACTCTCAGTTCTGGTCGTCGGAAAACTCATTCCATCGCAGCCTTGTCCAAGAAGAAAAATGAGGATGAATTTGGTTGCTGCAGTTCAAATCAAAACTTTTTTAGTCACTAAGTTTTCAAACGCAAAGGATAAGCCCCATCAAAGTCAGTCAATACTTTCCTATACGAGTTTCAAACACCAATCAATTCAGAAAAGAAACATCGTCATCAAGCATCATCAAACCTGTCTCAGACACATTCAAACCATTCCAAAACAACATGTCTTACATGATATCAAACTTTCCAAATTTAGAGAGACACGTTCCCACACACTCCAAATTTTTCCAAAACAACACCAATCAATTCAGACAAGTTTTGGATGGAAATGGAAACATCATAATCATGTATCAATTCAAAATCAGGGCTGAGACTATAAAAGGGAGAGATCCACAGGCATAGGGGCACCAAGAAAAATCACACGCATACACCAGAAAGTCCCCGAACACAAAGCAAAACCATCACAAAAAAAAAACTTCATCAAGGAGCAAAACAACAATCATTCAAAAAAAAACTAGTTGTAACCTACACCTTCACATTCAGAACATAGCAGAAAATCACAGAGAGAGAAAGTTGAATCGCACGAAGGAATATCACACACAAATTAAAGATGGAATAACAGCTCACACCCAAAGTACAGAAATGGGAAGGATTCAGAAAGAGAAATTGAAAGCTTATCTGAGAAAGAATCCCGAAGATCCAGTCGCGCCGCATCGCCTCGCTTCCATCTCCTCCGTTTTTATCTCTTTTCTTTCTTTATCATTGTCTTTGTAATCCATCCGTTAATGAGAATTTGGGGCTTTAGGGTTCCTGTGGGGATCGGGTTTTATTCCTTGTCGTCTAGATTTTAGGTTTTTTTTTGTGTTGAGAGCGATGATGATGAGGCAAAACGAAGAGATTGAGAGTGTTCTCAAGAGAGAAAGACAATGAGAGAGTGAGAAGACGAAGAGAGGGAGAATCACGAGAGAGCAAAATGAGAGGCCCTCCTTTTTTTCCTGATTTTGTTTTCCCTTAATCATGTACACGCGCACACACCACACAAACATACACCCTCCGCTTGGCACTTTAGATCTATCACAATAATGCATCACACGGCCACGATCCGAGGGTCCATCGTAGACTCTCCCCCTTGCACAACACATAATCCCTCCGTTTTATTTTAGTAATCAACCCGTTTTTTTTTAATAAATTCATAATCAAATTTGGTTTCTCATTAGATATAACCACTTTGTTAGAATAAATATATAGAACCTTTCTAATACAACCTCTTTTATATTTAAAATATCACTTTTTATAAAACATAATTAAAAATAAAATATAGAACTTTTTTTTAGATAACCCTTCTTTTTTTTAAACTTAATTTCTTTTATACTAAATTTTCTTTTTAGTAAAATAAATAAATCTAATTAATTAATAAAAAAACTTTTTATTAAAACCTTTTTTAAATTAGTAAAAACCTTTTTTTCCATAATAAAATCTTTTATTAAAATATTAAATCTTCTTTTAATAAGAAACTCTTTAATAACTTTTTCTTCTTTTTTTTTAAACAAAAAAATAATAATAATAAAAACCTTTTAAACTCTTTTTTTATGAAAAACTTTATTAACTTTTAATATAACTTTAAGACTAAAAATAATAATATTTTTTTAAAAACCTTTTTTTTTAAGAAACTTTTAACTTCTTCAAATGAATAACTAATCTTTAATATAATAAATAAAAATGAAATAAACCCTTAATTTCCCCTTAAGTTTAATTATCAACTCTTTTTAATAAACCATTTCCCATAAGAGTCCCTTACGCTTGAGTGCTATAGATTAAGACCTTAGTTGTTATTATGCCTTGCTTTTGCTCTTGTGTGTTTATTATTATATGTGATGTATGCATGCTCTTATTGTTTTCAAAACCCTTTTCAAAACATTAAAAATCCTCGATCCAACGTCGAGTCCATTTTCTACCCATGTAAGTCGATTGCCTTTAGGCATCGCATTCAACCTTTTGGTCACTAGACACGAGACTAGCTCCACTTCGCTAGCACTTTCGCTTTAAAATTAATAATTGATTGCATTAATATCCAAGGGAAAATCCCATGCATGATAACCATGTTATTGTGCATGGTGCATAACCATTTGCATTTCATACTCGACACCCTTAAGATAAGTTTATTAGATAACTTAGGATAGATTTCCTAGGTTAGTCCCCCCACAATTTTGATTCTTTAATCAAACTTTAGCCCACCTAATTCTCCACACAAGAGAATTAGATGTTAATCATCTCAAAGAAAGGGACATATAATCCCATACCCCACAAAATACAAACATTTTCAAGACTATGGTGGTCTTTCTTAAGATGATGACTCATCTTCTCTCCTAAACCTTTAAAACAATTTTAGTATCCTTAATAAGGAACTACAAGTGCTCTGATTCCCTCCTGACAGGATATGTAGGCACAAGATGCGATATCTTGTCGAGCACACATAGGATAAAAATAATAAATCACCTACCCCTAAACCCTTAGCAAACAAAAAAAACAAATAACATAATGAAATCAAGAGGTTCCTGTAGAGTACTACAGATATCTAGGATGCTAACACCTTCCCTAGGTATAACCAACCCCCGAACTTAGAATCTTAGTGCATTTGCATTGCATTGTGGGAATTCGATTTTTCTCCCTTCCCTTGGATAAAATCAAAGACCGGTGGTGACATTAAAAATGCGATCCTAGTTAACAAATAACTATGGTATCTAATTTTCACCGCGACACCACAGATTGGACATCCTGACTTTGACGCTGAGTAGGGTTTTTGTTATTGATACTAATTTACTGAGTATCTTCATCCATGTAGATTGGCATCCACCAGTGACTTAATAAGTGTTGAAGCTCCTCCTGGACAAGGGCACAACCTTGATTGTTTTCGCAACCCGCCTTACAACTTTGATAGTAATGTGAAATCAGGAACCCGAGTCGGACCTGCTCAGCATGTAACTCTACCAGGTTGGTATTCATTAAGCGAATATCAAAGATCTGAACCATGTTGATCTGATAGTGGTTCCTATCATTGTAGTCCTAGATCCATCCAAGATCCATCTTACGCTGGAGGGCCTCTTGTACAAAAGAGCATCCCTGTTTGTTTACCGAGCAAGTCAGACAAGAACTGTAATCGTGCCGTGGCAGATTATGATACTGGCTTTGCCTTGAGTGCATCGCCACTAAGTTGACATTCATCGCACGGATGTCGTGGTTTTGAATGACGTTGGAATTTGTATAGACCATGTTAACTCCACGAACTCGGTGCTCTTGTATCCATCCGAGATCCATCTGTTCCTGTAGAGCTGATTGCACCACAGAACATCCCTGATTGTTTTTAGAGCAGATATCACACTGGTGATAACCATGAGGTGGCACGTGGCCATACCCACTCTGTTTACAATGCATCTTGACTAGATTGGTCCTTAACAAGAGTACATCGTGAGTTTGATAAACGTTTTTAGTCTCTCCTTCTATCAGGTTGACTGTAACTTTCTCATGTTGAGGCAGCGGGTTCGTGAGAACATTCGGATTCGTATCTTTGAAAGATAAGACCCCGCTTCTAACAAGCTTTTGCACTTCAGACTTGAAGTTGAGACAGTTCTCTATGTTATGCCCTGGTCCTCCTTGATGATAAGGGCAAGTCTGGTCCACCTTAAACCAAAAAGGCGAATTTTATGGTACTGAAAGAGGGGACTTAGTCTGGATGTACCCCTTGGCTAGTAGTAACGGAAATATTTCTGCGTACGATACGGGTATAGGATCAAATCCTGATGGTCGCGTTGTACGGTTGTTGTTGTATTGAGGACGAGCCTACTGAAGAGGCTGTTGTGTCCTTTGCTGATTAGGTTGGGTTTGCGCAACCTGAGGCTGATACGTAGGAGCCAGCGCAGGGTTGATAGTAGGAGTCACAGCTGCTACTGGTTGATAACGTCGCCTTTGCTTTCCGAGAGAGATATTCCCGATATCTTGCTCTTTTTTCTTAGGGAGAGCACTACCGTATCGCTTTGTACTACTTGATGATCCAGCGTCTTTTACTAGACGTCCTTCCCGGGCGGCTTCCTAAAGACGAACTCCCATACCGACCATTTCGGTGAAATCACTGGGCGCACTGGCAACCATTTTGTCATAGTAAAATGCGCTTAAGGTCTTTAAGAAGATCTTTGTCATCTCTTTTTCCTCAAGAGGTGGACAAATTTGGGCGGCGATCTCACGCCACCTCTGAGCGTATTCCTTAAAGGTTTCATTGTCCTTTTGTGACATTGATCTGAGTTGATCTCTGTCTGGTGCCATGTCCAAAATTGTACTTATATTGTTGGACGAAGGCAGTGCCAAGATCTTTGAAAGTGCTGATCGTGACGCGGTTTAAACCCATGTACCATTTCAATGCGGCACCGGTTAAACTATCTTGAAAGTAGTGAATCAATAGGTCCTGATTCTCTGTCTGAGCTGATATTCGTCGAGCGTACATCACCAGGTGACTCTGAGGGCAAGAGTTACCCTTGTACTTTTCAAAGTCGGGCACTTGGAACTTGTGCTGAACTTTCACATTGGGGACCAAGCAGAGGTCTGCGGCATCCTTTCCAAATAAATCCTGGCCGCGAATGGCTTGCAGTTCTTTCTGCATTCCCTGGAACTGTTCCTGGAACTCATTCATTCTTTCGAACATGTTTTCGTTTCCACCAGAAGGTATCTGCGGAATCTGTCCTTCCGGGACAGTGTGCACCACAGGGGGTGGTACCGTGACTACGGCAGCAAATCTTGACGTTTCCCGAAGTTTGTAACCTTCAGGAGTCCTTAGTATGCCTCTGGAATCCTCGCTTTCCCGAAGTTTGTAAGCTTCAGGCCCAGCGGCTTCTGTTGTGATTCCTTGATCTTCAGCGATCGGCGGAACATATCCTTCCGGGATATAATTAACAGGCATGCCCCAGGGACGATCTTTCGGAATTTGATACCTAGGATCATACTTTTCCACTATGGGCATTGAGGTGATCTCTGAGATCACAGTTCTTTGTTGTTGAGCTTCTGCCATGGCTAGCATGTCGTTACGAAGCTTTCTCATATCCTCTCTCAGAGCGTCGATCTCTTCTTTCAACTCTCTGTTCTCTTCCTCAAGATCATCCATCTTTTTCTGACGAGTGGCCCGAGTATTGTACGAATGAGACAGTTTGTCTCTAGAACCGAGACACAAACGTGAGATTCGTAGGTAAGAAGAATACGTGACTTGAGAATGATGAATGCAATGATTATATTAATTGTTTTTTGGTTTAATCAAAATAAACTTCGACAATTAGATTGCAAATATCAAACAGTGGGGAAACCCCATTTTATTGAATTCAAAGGATTGCGGAAATGGAAATACAGTAAATTACAAGGTGCGAAAACAGAAACCTAAGCTAAGGGGTCCCGAGTCCTCTCTGAGGAGAATTCGGGTGCTGATTCTGGTATTTTCCTTTTCTTGGACAGAGGCTCTTGGGCCGTTGTCGGGTTGTCATTCCTATGCCAAGTGAAAGGAGCGAGCAAATTCCTTTGGTCATCCTGATTATCCATGTTGCTCCAAAATCTCAATCAGAGTATCTTTCTCTTTCAGTAATTGCTGTATTTTGATACACTCTACATTGAGGGTGCGGTACTTGTTCTTCCAAGACCTCCTCTCCTATTGAACTTTGTTGAGAGTAACCTGAAGTTTTTCCGTTTCAGTCATGAAGCACAAGACAGATTCCCTTGGCGGAAGAACTCCGTGATGAGGAAGTCATCTTTAGCTTGAGAGCTCTAGTTTGTACCCAGTGGAGATAAGGCTCCACCGAGACACAGTCCGGTTTTCCCAGAGACTCCCGTCCTTTCTTGTGAACATGTTTCTAAGCGTGAACTATTTTCATCTTTAGTGCTCCGTCATTTTCTCCTTCTTTGAAGAAAAGACCTTCCAGATGAGCATTGCGCGGGACATGCCTCATCGGGTATTCGAATTGACGACGAACCAATACCGGATGATAGTTGATTCCTCCTTTAGTTCCTATGACGGGTACGTTAGGGAAATTTCCACAACGGTCAATGATCTTGATTCCCTCATAAATCATATTGCACCAATCTATGTCAGAGTTGGTGAGAGACATGATTTTCTGCGACCAACGTAAGGCACTCTTATGATCCCAAAATGCAGCAGACTTGGGCAAATGGGATATAAACCATTTATATAGCAGGGGTACACAGCACATGATCATTCCTCCGCTGTACAAATTCCCTAAGTGTACAGAATGATGCGAGCAAAGTTGGCACAGGGTTTCCAATGAGAAAAACCTTAATGGCATTTATATCGACGAAGCTATTAATGTTGGGAAACAGAAATAACCCGTAAGTGAGTAAGACAAAGATGCTTTCAAAAGCAGTCATGTTCCCTATACTGGAAAAGTACAAGGCCATCTTTATCAAGAATTGGGCTGGCAAACCTTGGATGCCACCCTTAGTGGTCAGGTGAGTCTTGACTTCCGACTCATCCAAATAAATTGCTCTTACAATGGTCTGATCCTTTGGAATTTCTTTCAGTCCAGAAAATGGAGCTCGATCAGTAATGTGCCGATCGGTCAAGTGAGAATACTCCTCCAGCGTTGGTACGAGCTGGTAATCCAGAAATGTGAAACAGTGATAAACTGTATCGTAAAACTGAATGAGTTCTTCCATGATTCCTTCAATCACATGGACTCTTAACAGAGGTAGCAGACCTCTGTATTTGGCTCTGAAAGCTTCAGGGTTAGTGATCATCCTTGCTAAACTTCTCAAATCCTCTAATTTTGGAACCTTGAAGGTATACTTATGAGTTCTCCTTTTACCAAAATCCATTAGCGCAATCCTTTTTTCTCTGACATTTGCAATCATTGTCTTAGTTTAATTTGAAAAAAAGAGAGACTAGAGGAGAAAATTTTCTTTGTTTTAATGTTTTTTAGATAAATGCATGAATGCAACACACAAAAACATAGAAAAAACATGGGGTCAAAGGGTCGGTGTCATGAAGTCAAGGCTCTACCCCCCCCCCCCCAAAGGTTTTCTACGGGTGATTTTTTGTACCTGGCACTCAAAATCATTGATTCCTGAGAACACCAGCGGGCCGGGAACCATGCTAGGTGATGTCCATCAAAGAAACCTCAGAAGAGGGAAGTTTATCGCGTAACAGCTATTCCCGATAGCTTCCGCACTACAAAAAAGGTGATTTTCCTATGGGTATACTCAATATTTCCACATGCAGCATCACACGCATTCCCATTAGCAGAAAAATAAACACGTATATCAATTAGGAAAATCAGTATATATATTTGTCCTAAAGTCCTAGACTTTAAAGAGCTATGAATCCTATGTTCCTGAAAAAAATGGATCCCCGACGGAGTCGCCATTCTGTGGTACCTTCCCTATTTAAAAGGTTTTGACCTAAGATCCTAGTGAAGTTAACAAAAAGTCATATCCCAGTGAAATCCCAAAGAAAGTCAAATCGGCCCCACGGTGGGCGCCACTTTTCTGTAGCGAGCGAAACTGGACGTGTTTCTTAAGCACTGTCGCTCTTTTGGGTTTACTACAGGTCGATTCATTTTTTATCCTATTGTGAGCTAAATAAGGAAGGGAAATAGATGTCTCCAATTAACCCTGCTTGCATACTGATTTTAAACAGAGGTCTGTTAAGTTACAGATGCTATATGGTAATGGGGCTTTTCTCTTATTTCTTTGTTTATAACGGAACACCAGGAATGTTTATGGGTAGGGGTTTAGGAATGATAATTTTTAATTGATGTATGTGGTTATGGGATTGTGGGTTTTTGTTGAGTGTGCTCGCTAAGATTTTTCTTTCAATCTTATGCCTACGTATTCCCGTTTACCGAAACAGGAAAATCAGAGCGATCGTAGTTCCTCCTATTCTACGGGAGGAAATGGTGTTTTGGTGTCTTGTTCAAAGCCTAAGACGTGAAGCTGGAGGTGGTTTGCATCTTGTTCAAAGCCCAAGATGTGAAGCTAAAGAGTCTATTTGTATCTTGTTCGAAGCCCAAGATGTGAAGCTAAAAAGGTGTTGTCTTTAGAGAGAATTTGTCATCTCTAAAGGGGTCTGTTTGTCACAATTGTTGGGCGACTGGTTTATAAAGGAGGATTACTTTAACTGGGATATGTGAATCCTAGTAACACCGTAATTTCCTTTATATGGTTTTTTTAACCTAAAGGAGAAGACTTTAACTCAGTGTAGAGCAATGCCATGTTTCCTAAGGAATTTCTCATGCTAAAAGATGGACAGTGGCATGGATGTAGATGATCCAGAGGCTTGCCGCTTACAGCAATTAGGTGAAAGGAAAGGAGTTGTTGATGTTTGTATACTATGAACGAGGCACAATTTTGATGCTAAAAGGTTGATTGACTCAACCGGGGTTTCCTTATACAAAGCCTAAGAGGAGGCTATTGGCCCAACAAGAGGGTGTTTTTATGTGTCCCGTATGAAGCCCGAGAGAGAGGCTAAAAGGGGTGACTCTACAGGAGAATCTTTTATATGTGTCTTGTACGAAGCCCAAGACAGAGGCTAAAGGTTGGACTCAACAAGAGAGTCTTTTATACTCAACAAGAGAGTGTTTTGTATCTCATACAAAGCCCGAAATGGAGGCTAAAAGGTTGACTCAACAAGAGAGTCTTTTATACTCAACAAGAGAGTGTTTTTGTATCTCGTACGAAGCCCGAGATGGAGGCTAAAAGTTTGTTGTTTCAGTTAAGTGACAGGTCCAGTAGGTTGGTTAAAAGAGAAAATCAGTTCTTATAAAGAGACTAATTAAAGGTAAGGCTATGCTTTGAGATTGATCAGAGGATCATGGTTATTTCCTGTTCTTTAAGGAAATGGGAAATCCAAAGGGTATTGAGACTGTCCGATTCTACGGGTTTCATCTCCTAGTTTTGAAAGGAGCTTGAGAATCTCTTTGAGACTCAAGGGAATTAGACTATCCAAGTCTAGAGTATCATCTTTTGTACTACGTTTAAGAAACAGCAGTATCAAGATCTAGACTTTTTGAAAGACTGTTCTATTAAGATGACTAATTTCTATTCCTATACCTCTAGGAGGTCGTCGGGACAATTTGTACGAAGCCCAAGAGGAGGCTGGAAACTTTTAAGAAGTCGAGGGACAATTTGTACGAAGCCCAAGAGGAGGCTATCATTCCCGGAGGAAGAAATCATTTATACGAAGCCTAAGAGGAGGCAGTGAATACTTCTAAGAAGCTGATGGGTCCTTGTACAATGCCCAAGAGGAGGCGAGGATGCTTTTAAAAAGTCTGTGGGTCCCCAAACCCCGAGAAATTCAAGACAGGCTATTCACAGAGAATAGATCAAGCCAGGAAAGTTCGAGAGTTTGGAAGAAACTCAAGAGATGCCATTCACGAAGAAAAGATCATCTCTGGGGAATAAAGTTTCTTTGACGATTTCTAAAGGTGACAGTCTGTGAAAGGGTTCACCGAGAATGCTGCCTTTCACGTCTCCATATTGTTTAACCCCAAGAGGAGGGAAGACTGTATCTGGTAATCCTATGGGGATCTAGTTTTGTCTACTTCTAAGAGTGATCAACAGACTTAATGCTAGACGTAGTTGCCGGGGAAACTCTAAATATCTATAATATTATTACACAGTTGATATGAGTTTATGAAAGAAGACTTACAGTGAAACAGCCCCACAATACAGTTATATGTATATGAAAGTGGATAAAGAAAGCATATAACCACTTACTCGGTTGTAGAGCTTCCATGCTGTTTGGTTAGTTATTCAACAAAGAAAGATTGAAAACAACAGTATATTCAAAATCAAAGGAGAAAGTGCTTTGAAAGAAAAATTAGGGCTTACAGCTCAAGGAGAGGCCCAAGGTTTGTTTTTCAACGGACGATGATCGCGTCGAACTTTTTGAAATACACTGGGACTTATCCATAAGTTGGGCCAAAAAATATTTGTGTATTAAAAAAAGGGGTCTTACACTCTATTAGAGGCCCAAAGAGTTTAAAAAAGGGAATGGGTCTTACTACTCGAGGGTAGGCCCAAAAGGTTATTTGTGTACAAAAAGACGATCACGCCGAGGTTTTTGAAAATACCCGGAGGGACTTATACAATAAGTGAGGCCCAAAATGTTTATGTACAAAAAGGGTTGGGTCTTACACTCTATTAGAGGCCAAAGGAGTGTTTGAAAAAGTTTGATGAGGGTTGAATTAATCAAAACCCTAATTTGTTTCCAAAATGTATTTTAATTGAATAAAAAATTCAATTAAAATGATCAAAATTGTTTAACATGTGGAGAACAAACTGTGATCTTGGATTAATGTTTCAAAAATCATATTTTGACCTACAAAATGATTAGAAGTCATTAAAATTTACAAAATCAAGAAGGAAAAAATATTTTAAATGTCAAAAACAATTAAAATATTAATTCTTTGCAAAAATATCAATTATATGAAATAAATAATATTTTTGGGATTTTTTGACAAAATAAAATATTTTAACATTTTTGTGAATTATCAAAAAAAGAATCAACTCAAAACCATTAAAACTCAGAGAGAAATTAATTTTTGAATCAATTAAATAAAATCAACAAATTCAAATATTTGAATTTTAAAAAAAGGGCGCCAAGAACACCCAAGAACACGCGCGTGTTCTGGGTTTTGCCCAGATCTGCATTTTCTCTCCAATCTCACTGAATACTTGATTATATCATGCAAACCACATATCAATCTGCTCGTTTCAACCTCACGATCATGTCTATGGTCTTTAATTTCATTTATTTTTAACATGGAATAAGATATCAAGACAAAACCTCAAGAACCCTAAAATTTGCATGAAGGCTGAGAATTTTGATACACGATTCAAAGAAAGCAATTAATTAAGGGGAAACATTCTATGCATGATTATGAACATTTGGCAAAATTATTGTGCGAGGAAATATGCACAGATTAAGAGATGACCAAGGTTAGGCTTACTTGAAGGTCGTGACAGCAAGTGCAATGTGATTTTTGAGTTTGAGGTGTTACAGATGTGTTGTGATGATCTGAACAGCTTCAATGGATGTTGTGGAGTGTGTTGCAAGCTTTGGAACACTTTGGAAGTCTTAGGATCAAGCTGGAGCACTCCAACTGCATAATTGAAGCATAATGGCTAGGTTGATGGGTGATTTTGAGCTGGGGGTGTTACAGTTGGTATTTAAGTGTTTAGACACCTCAAATACATCAAATGTGTTGTGTCTGGGCAATTGGAATGGATTGCTTATGGCTGCAACTCAAAACCCGATAGTGGTTGCTCAAAAACAAGAAAACTTGGCACTTAAGAGAGAATGAGAGAAAGCAGTGCTATAACTGGCTTTGGTGTGAGTTGAATGATCCATTGGAACCTCTATTTATAGGGGATCAACTCTTGTCTTGGATGAATAGTGAATGCCTGCTGGATCAGATCACATTCGCATGGATTGGCTTGGAGGATTTCTTCTCATGCAAGGCAAACTAGCCCTTCCCAAGAGCAGGGCTATGTCTTGACCAAATTCACATTCTTCAGATGTTTTTATTGTTGTTTAATCAGAGAACTTGACTGAGTAGAGTGGCTACCTTGACAATGAACTATTCCATATTAATGCCCTTTGAATTCAAGGCAAAATGTGCCAAAATGCATGCACTTCAAGTTGGAAGATTCCTTGGCTTTTTGACTCAGCTTTATCAGTTGGATCAGTTGCATTGTGATTGGTTTGAGTACAGGTAGCATAGTGATCCTTGGTCTTTGGCTCAAAATCGTGTGTGGCAAGCAAACATGCAAACTGATTTTTCCAAAACAGCTTGCAGCAACATGACTTTGGGCATGGATTTCTCTTGGCTCAAGATGAATCAGTTCATGCTAGTGAGCTCTTTGGATTCTTGGTAATATTTGCAACAACATTGATGTTTATCTTTGGAACTGATTCAACTTGCATCTATGTGAAAATATCCCACAAGTTTTTGTGTTTCAACACAAAATCTGCCTTGCCCAGAATTTTTCTAAGTGTTGGAAAAGTTGTACTTTCATGTTTTTAGTGATTTTGATCCAACCATAACTCAAAATCCATAATGAATTTGGAGGGGGGGGGGGGGGGGGA
Source organism: Lathyrus tuberosus (assembly GCA_022829125.1). Classification (NCBI taxonomy): domain Eukaryota; kingdom Viridiplantae; phylum Streptophyta; class Magnoliopsida; order Fabales; family Fabaceae; genus Lathyrus; species Lathyrus tuberosus. The sequence continues at coordinate 436,323 of JALAZF010000227.1, forward strand.
TCAATTTTTATCTTTTGTAGAGGGCCATGAGATCTACAAATCAAGCTTTGGATGGGGAAAAATGGCTTTGTGGTTTAGGAGTTATGATCCTCCAAAGTTGGTACCCTTGCCACTTTATTTCATAACTTAGAAAATTTTCTAAGTTTTTATGGTTACCCCTTTTACAAGTTATCCAACTTTTCTTGATTTTTCTTGATGAATGATGATTCAAATCACACATTAACATCATTTTAGGGTTAAAAAACCATAAAAGTGAAAAATCTCAAAAAGTCAAAGTTTGACTTTTGTGCACAGTTGACTTTTTATCAGATGAATTCCAAACTGTGCAATCCTTTAGGAAATCATGTCCTTGACCTAAATCAAACTTGATGGACATGTTCCATGGGTGTTATAGGGTATATTGAATCATATCCTAGGGCTTGGGAGCATGTCCTGGTCAAAAGTCAAAGTTATAGTTGACTTTTCTCGCGAAACCCTAATTGTGGTTCAGATGAAATTGAAACTTGTTGCTCAAGCTTCTTGGGTCAATCCATTGTTGGAAATGGATCAATGTGGTATGTTGGAGACCCTCAAATCATGTCTTGAGGTCTTGGCTCATGATTTGTCCCAAAAGTCAACTTAGGGGTGAATTAGGTCAAGAAACCCTAATTCCTGATTTTTGATGAATGCATCCCCTGAGGCTAAATTGACTTGATGATTGGGTTTATGATGTCCTTTGGAGCATCATAGGTTATGCTTTGAAGCAATGGCTCATGCCCAGACGAAAATTTCCATCTGGAGGCCCTGGTCGACCAAACCCTAATTTGGTGACACTTGCGATCTTGAGGCTTGATCCACTTGGAAGGGAGCAGCCTTGTGCTTAATCCTTAGAGTGGGAGTCCTCTTGATCCCTTTTAGATATTTGAGAGGTTAGACAAGTTGAAGATCATGTCATTTCTTGATTGATCCTTTGTCTAAGAACTCTGAGAGGACTTGAAACCCTAATTCTGATTGTAGTAAGTGTTCACCCATCTTTGGGGAGACTGATGAGGCAAAATAGTTCATCCATATTGTGATGATGATTTTCACAATGATGGGGAATCTTAGTGGTCAAAATTTGGGGTATGATAGTACTATGGAGAAATAAAGACACTTGTTCAAGTTATCTCTTCCAACGGCTACTCTTCTAAAACTGCTATATAATCTACTAAAGATTCAAACTGAAGTCTTCAATATGGAGCAATCAAAACGGCAAATATAGAAGGAAAGTAAAGAAGGATAGAAGTGTTCTACATTTCTGTCTAGATGATGGAATAACAAGATCATACAATACGCAACACAATCAAGTATGCAAATTTTTTGTTATATGTTGTAAATTATAATAAGCCTTAAGATTTCTTAAACATTGAATATCTTAGAAATCTTAAGTGCTTAAAGGTCTTTGATAAGGTGATTACCCTGTACCTTTGATTTTGTATCAAGTACACCTTGTTCTCTGTTCTGCTAAACATGATTGTTTAGTAGTTTAGATAAAGTCTCTTGCTATGTTGTTGAGCATTAAAGTCTCTTGTTAAAAATATTGAGCCAAGTAAGTCTCCTTTTATGTGCTAGAGCATTAAAAGTCTTGATTAGTTGTTGATTCAACATAAATTCTTGGGCCTGAGGGGCTTGAGCAGAAGTCTTGGGTTCGTGGAATCTAGGAAAGGAAATATTGAGTTCGTGGAACTTAAGTAAGGAAGTCTTGGGCCTGAGGGGCATGAGAAGAAGTCTTGGATTCTTGGAATCTAAGCAGGGAAGTCTTGGACCGAGGGTCAGAGCAAAAGTCTTGAGTCTGAAGGGCTTAAACAAAGAAGTCTTGGGTTTGTGGAACCTAAGCAAAAGTCTTGGACCTGAGGGGTTTAACAGGGAAGTCTCGGGCCAAGGGTCTGAGCAAAGAAAAGTATTATGCATATGTACCTAAGCTATTGTAATCATGTTTTGGTTATAGTGAAAATCTCTTGTGATGCAAGGGGACTGGACTACTCTCTTTTGGGAGGAACTAGTATAAATATTTGTGTGTTATTTATCTTTTATTTGCTTCTGTTAACATTCCGCTGCAACGTGTCATGCCCAAAATTTTGACCACAAAGATTTCCCATCATTGTGCATATCATCATCACAATATGGATGTACCATTATACATCATCAATCTTCTCAAGGATTGTTGAGCATTCATTACAACCAGAATTAGGGTTTTGAGCCCTCTCAGAGCACTCAGATAAAGGATCAATCAAGAATTGACATGATCTTCAACTTGTCTATCCTCTCAAACACCCATAAAGGATCAAGAGATCTACCACATCAAGAATCAAGCACAAGGTTGTGACATTTCAAGTGGATCAAGCCTCAAGATCGCCAGTGTCACCAAATTAAGGTTTTGGTCGACTAAGGCCTCCAGATGAAAATTTTCATCTAGACATGAGCCAATACTTCAAAACATGATTCAAGAAGCTCAAAGAGACCTTATGGGTCCAATCATCAAGTCAAAATCGCCTCAGGGAATGCATTTATTAAAAATCAGGAATTAGGATTTCTTGACCTAATTCACCCCTAAGTTGACTTTTAGAGCAAGACATGAGCCAAGACCTCAAGAAATATTTTGAATAACTCCAATATCTTATGTTGATCCTCTTACAAGTTCAAATGGATACCAAGAAATTGATTCATAAGCAACAAAAAGATGCAATTTCATCTGGACCACAAACTAGGGTTTTTGAGAAAAAGTCAACTGTACCTTTGACTTTTGACCAAGACATGATCCCATACCTTGGAGCATGGTTCAAGATACTCTAAAACACCTATGGAATCCATCCATTAGGTTTGAATTAGGTCAAGAACTTGATTTCATAGAGGATCACACAGTTTGAAATTCATTTGACAAAAAGTCATCTACACCAAAAAACCAAGTTTGACTTTTTGAATTTCTTGACAAACATGGCTTCCCTAAGTAAAAAACAATGTTAATTCATGGTTTAGATCATCATTAATTAAGAAAAATCAAGAAAAATAGGGTTACTTGAAAAAGGTGCAACCATAAGAAACTTAAAATTTTCTAAGTTATGGAACAAAAGTGATTTGGTACCAACTTTACAAGGTCATAACTTCCAAACCACAAGGCCTTTTTCTCCCATCCAAAGCTCAAATGAAAGCTCTCATTACATACTTCAAAATTGTCAACTACATCAGATTCCAAATACTCGTGGATTTTGAGTTATGGATTGATCAAAATCACAAAAACATGAAAATGACCACTTTTCCAACACTTAGTGAAATTTTCAAGTCAGAATCTGTTTCACTTTTTCACCAACTTTGAGGCCATTTTTCATTATGATCCAAGATGTTTCAAGACTAAAGTTGGACATCAAAGTTAAAGTAAGATATACAACCTTTCCAAGGAGTACAAGAACTCATCTTAATTCAACTTGAGTAAGGAGTTACAAGCATGGAAACATGACACCTCCAAGACTGGTTTTACAAGACAGTCTTGTACATGCCACACAATTTTGTCATTTCCATTACTTAGCAAGCCTTGTCACCATACAAGACAAGTTTCTAAAGTGAAATAAACATGATCTCTGCAGAGCTACAACACCATAGAGCCTTGCAAGTCAAAAACCTCATCATTTGGCATGTGACATTCAAAGTTCAAAATCCAAAAACACCAATTTTGTCATGAGGCATTTAAGGGATGCATAGAGCTGGCATGTATCAGTCCATGATAAACCAAATGAGTCAAGCCTTATCCCTGCAACAGAAGACTCATAGCCAGGAAAATTAACTCAAGTCAATGGCTAGAGGAGACTTTGGCTACATGACAAAGTTCAATGGATATTGGAGTGATCCAGCCTCCAATCACTATTACTCCCAAAACAAATTTGCTCTACTATAAATAGAGCTTCTTTCTGTTTAATTCAAGCACACCAAAGCATAACAATACATGCTTTCCTCAAAATCTCACTAAAAAAACTAGATTTTGCTTTTCTTTCAAGTCACTATCGAATTTTCAATTTGAGAGCAATTCAATCAAAAATCGATCATGCCAACACCTCACATACATCATATATGAGTGATCCATAACCTTAAAACTCATCTGGAATATCAAAATCACAAAGTCACCCCCCCCCCCCAATTTGCTCAAGCTTTTTGGCTTATTTGTAGTTGGGTGCCACAACAAGTTCCAAGCTGCTTCAAACCACTCCAAGCTTCCAAACACCTTGTATTAGGTCCATTGAAGCTGTTCAGATAATTACACAACGTCTGTAACACCTCCAACATAGAATTCTTCTTGCAAGAGGTAAGCCTGACACTCTCAAACTCTATAATCCATGCATCATAAATGTGTTTTCAAGTTACAAACATGTTTCTGCACTTATGTAGAGTGATTCCCCTCAATCAATTGCTTTGTAGCTTTCGTGTATAAGATTTCATAGAGTTCTTGCAGAAATTAGGGTTCTTGAGTTCATCTTTTGATTTCTCATTCCACACTTAATATAAATGCAATTAATTTATATAACTGAAATCCTTGTTCAGAAATACACAACTTTCATGTTTACAAAAGTCAAAACCATTACGTATTGAGAGAGATATGGGAGGTTTTGCAAATTGGCCATGACGGGTACGAGCAAGGAAGAAGAAGATGGCCTTGACGCCATTTTCAAATTTTTGAATTTTTGAATATTTGATATTTTTATTAAATGATTTCAAAAATTAATTTCTCTCTCATTTTTTATCATTTTTTATTGGTTCTTTTTTTAAAAAGTCACAAAAATGTTAAATTATTCTATTCTACAAAAAATTAAATTTATATTATTTATCTAATATATCTTGAATTTTTGTAAATAATTTTATTTGTTATTGTTTTAAACATTTTTAAATGAAATTCTCACCTTGATTTTTCAAAACCAATTGGATTTCAAGCTTTCATGTGATTAAACATGATTTTTCAAAATATTTTCAAAGCTTACCACTTGTTTTTAAATATATTTTATATTTTATATTTAATTTCCTTTTGAAAATTATATTTAAAATAAATTATGGTTTCTCTTAATTTTAATTTTTCAAACTTCTTTTCAAAATCATTGTTGGGCCTCTTGGTAGAGTGTAAGTCTCATCCGTTTGTACATAAATAATTTGGACCTCAGTCATTGTATAAGTCCCGATACGATTTTAAAAATCTCGGCGCGATCGCCATTTTCAAAACAATGTTCATTTGGGCATCTCCTTAAGTTATAAGCCCCAACTTTTGTATAAAAATAACTTTTGGGCATCTAATAGAGTGTAAGACCCATCCCTTGTCACCCACAAACTTTTTGGGCCTCAGTCATTGTATAAGTCCCTCTATGGTTTCCAAAATCACGGCGCGATCGTCGCCTTTTCAAATAAATCATCTAGGTCTCTCCTTGAGTATAAGCCCCATTATTTTCTTTAAAAACACTTTTGGGCCTCTATTAGAGTGTAAGACCCAAACCTTTTTGTAGAAAAACAATTTTTTAGGCCTCTGCTATAGTATAAGTCTCACAACGTCTGTCGGTATCATAGTGCGATCAATGTTATCAAATAAGTCATCTGGGCCTCTCCTTGAGCTATAAGCCCCAAACAAATCTTTTATAACAGCTTTCCTTCAATTCAAAGTCAAACTCAATGTATTTTCAAAACTTTCTTCAATTTCTTGAAACCCTAAAAGAGGGAATACAGTTGTAGTGAATACAACAGACCACTTTATGCTTAGGCTTCTTTTCAGAAGGTAAGTCCCCACATCTTTTTCAATGTATATATATATCTGTCAATATAATTGTCTGTATATATTTGTGCATATGTTGTTTAGAGTTTTCCCCTGCAGTTAGGTCTAGGTTTAAGATCAAACCAGAGGTTACTTTCAACATAGTCAAAAACTAGTTCCCCCATAGGAAATTCCAGATACAGTCTTGCCTCCTCTTGGGCTTATATAATATGGAATAGAGAAAGGAATTATTCCCAATGAAAATTTTCTCAAGACTGTCCAAAAATAGAAGTATATGTGTACAAGAAATTCATTTTCCCAAAGAGGACTAATTCCCGGTGAAACCTCTTTTGAATTTCTTCAAACCCTAGAACTGTTCAGCAAAGAAAGGATTAATTCCCAGTGAAAACTTTCTTGAACTTTTCTTAGGCTTGGACCCACAGGCTTCCTAAAAGCATCTCCGGCCTCCTCTTGGGCTTAGTACAAGGACCCCCAGGCTTCTTAGAAGTTCCTTAGCCTCCTCTTGGGCTTGGTACAAGGACCCAAAGGCCTCCTACAGGTATAGGACAGAAATTAGTCATCTCTACTAGTTCAATCCTCAGGAGAGTCAAAATTTCCAGAGCATCAGACCATTCTAGGGTTGATCTTCATCCCTTAAAACTTCAGCCTCCTCTTAGGCATCATGCAAAGATCTTTCTCTACAACTATAACCTACCGCTTCTTGAGAGACAAGAACAGTCTCAGCCTCTTCTTCGGCTTCATACAAGTAGACTTGGAAAGTCTCATTTCCTCTTGGATCTCACCAAGAAACCTCTCAAGTTTCCTAAAAAACACAGGAAAAACCCTGATCATTATACCAATACACTAAGCCTCCAGCAGAGTTAAAACCTCTATAGGTTTTCAACTTAACTTTGAACCCATCTGACCCCCCAACAAGGCTTAAGCTTTCATTTTAAGAAATCCCAGCCAGGGTTAATTTACCATTAACAAATCCCCAACAGAATCAGAACCTCATGGCATCTGATATTTCAACTCTTCTTTAATCCCTAGCAATAGTTGATATTCCTTTTGGATTCCCTAATACATATTGGACCTGTCTATGGTTTTCAACAATCCTCAGCAGAAGCCAGCCTCCTCTTAGGCTTCATATAAGAATTTCCCCAGCCAGCCTCCTCTTAGGCTTTATATAATGATTTTCTTCAGTAGAGTCAGCCTCAATCTTGGGCTTTGTACAAGACAGATAAAGACCTCCCCAGTGGAGTCAATCTTTTTTCAGCCTCAATCTTGGGCTTTGTACAAGACAGATATAAAACCTCCCAAGTGGAGTCAATCTTTTTTCAGCCTCAATCTTGGGCCTTGTACAAGACAGATATAAAACCTCCCCAGTGGAGTCAATCTTTTTTCAGCCTCAATCTTGGGCTTTGTACAAGACAGATAAAGAACTCCCCTAGTAGAGTCAACCTTTTAGCTTCAACCTTGGGCTTTGATCAAGGCACAAAAAAATCAACATCACCTAAGAGGAAACCAAGAATTCTCTTTGTAGGAAGATATTTTCTTTGTACATCACACATCAAAACAAACAATTACAACCTTTTTCCAGATAACTATTGTAAGTGGCACACTTGTTGATTCAAAAATCCAAGTTGTGGTCCCTCTTTTATTCTGGTAAACTTCTTCTTTCATCTAATTGCTATAAGTGGCAAGCCTCTGGATTATTTACATCCAAGCCAATGTCCCTCTCTTAGCATAGAAGACTCACAAGGAAAAATGGCATTGCTCTACACTGAGTTAAAGTTTCTTCCTTCAGGACACTTCCCTTATAAAGGAAATTATGGCATTGTTGGACTCACATATCTCAGTTAAAGTAATTTCCCTTTATAATCAATTTCTCAACTTTTGTGATGAATAGGTGAGATATCTCCCTTTAGAGATGACAAATTCTCTTTCAGTCAAACCTTTAGCTTCAATCTTGGGCTTTAAACAAGACACAAATACCTATAGCTTCAATCTTGAGCTTTGAACAAGACACCAAACAACTTTCCTCCCATAGAAATAGGAGGAACTACGATTGCTCTGATTTCCCATATATCTTTACGGGAATACGTAGGCATAAGATTGCGAAATCTTAGCGAGCACACAAATCAAAAACTTTAGGTCCAGTACCTTCCCAAAAACAACAAAAACACTCTTTCAACACTCCCAAAGGAGAAAATTTCCCAACCCACATTAGATAAATACCAGAAAACAGTTAAATCAACAGAGAAACATATAAAAAGTCTATGGATAACCATATATATATTGGGTGTTAACAGCTTCCCTTTGTATAACCTGACCCCGAACCCCCAATCTCTTAGCATTTGTTAAAGAAAACATTTGCGTGCAAGGTTAGTTTTAGATATCTTCCCTTTCCTTTCCAGCTTCATAGGATAAATAAGAAATCAGAAAGTATCACCCAAATTCCAACCATTGCGGTAAGGTGGCCGCGTCACCGACAAAAATCGCACGCTACAGAAAAATGGTAACTCTTTTAGGGAGTTCTTGGATTAGAGTTCCTAAGAGGTCTAGGCTTTTCTTTATTTCTCTGTTTATTTATTTTTTGAGTTTTCTGTTATATATATATATATCATTTATTGTCATATTACTTGATACTCGTGTTTAAATTTTTGTTAACTAAGAATGGGATTGATACGCATGTGGAAAGCTTGAGAGAACATTAAGATAAGTGGTGGCATCTCCAGGAAAGGCTTATAGGATGTGACTCCCAATCAAGCTGACCCGAAAGTCCACTGAATCAGTCGAGGTACCCGTGTGGATTCTCTAATATTGAACGACCAATCGTCGTGAAAGCATAGTGTTCCCAGTGCGGTACCCATGACACTGAGGATTTAGTAGACATTTAACCATTTAAACCATTAGGTAGTGCAGTGACTATCGGGAATAGTTGACACGCGATACTACACTCAAAAGAGATTCATCCTAGGATACTACAAATCGCTCAAGTGAATCAGTTTGCTGTTAATATCCCAAGGAGGGGTCAATTATTTTGGGAACCTTTTAGAACCCATTATACAGGTACAAAAATTGACCAATTAGTACTCACCTTTGGGGATGGGTAGATCCATGACTCCATGCTCGTAACGATGAACCCCTAAACCCATGTTTTCAAGTGTTTTTGTTTGCTGCATTCATGCATTCATGCATTCATTAAAAAAACTTTTTTCAAAAACGGAAAAAATCTTTTTCAAAAGAACTAAAGCAATAATTGCAAATATCAGAGAGAGGTTGCGTTATGGATTTCGGAAGAAGAAAAATGCACAAGTACACCTTTAAGGTTCCAAAACTGAATGATTTAAAGAAATTGGGAAGGATGATTACTAATATCGAGGCTTTCAGAGCAAAGCGTGGAGGACTGTTATCTCTTCTGAAGATCAGCATGGTTGAAGGGATCCTGCCTACGCTAATTTAGTTCTACGATCCGATTTACCACTGCTTCACATTCCCGGATTATCAGCTCATACCAACATTGGAAGAGTACTCCCACCTGATTGATTTACCTATCATTGATCGAGATCCATTTTCCGGACTGGAAGAAATTCCAAAAGAACAAACCATTGCAAGAGGAATTTCTTTGGATGAGTCAGAAGTCAGGACTCACTTAACCACCAAATGAGGAATCCAGGGTTTACCAGCTAAATTCCTAATGGAGAAAGCCCTATAGCTAGTATAGGAAATGTAACTGCTTTCGAGGATGTCTTTGTTCTACTTACGTACGGGTTATTCCTTTTTCCCAACATCAACAACTTCGTCGACACCAATGTTGTTAAGATATTCCTGATTGGGAACCCAGTACCAACCTTGCTCGCATATGCTTACCATTCTATACACTTAAGGAATTTGTACAGTGGAGGGATGATCACATGATGTGTACCATTACTCTACAAATGGTTTATCTCCCATTTGCCCAAGCCTACTGCTTTTTGGGATCAAAAGAGTAATCCGCGATGGTCGCAAAAGATTATGTCCCTCACCAATACAGACATAGATTGGTACAATCGGATTTACGAAGGGATACAAATCATCGACAAATGCGATAATTTCCCCAATGTACCCCTCATTGGTATTAAAGGAGGGATCAACTATCATCCAATTCTAGCTCGCCGTCAACTTGGATACCCAATGAAGAATATCCCACATAATGCTCATCTGTAAGGTCTTTTCTTCAAGGAAGGAGAAAATAACAGGGCACTAAAGAAAGAAAGAGTGCATGCCTGGCAACATATTCACAGGAAAGGGAGAGAATCTCTGGGAAGACCAAATTGTTCCTCTGCAGAACCTTATCTCCACTTGGTTCAAACCAGAGCCATCAAACTGAGGATGCCTTACCCTCGTCAAAAATTTTTTCCCTTAAAGGAATTTGTCCTTTATTTCATGTATGATGCGGAAAAACTCCAGGTCGCTCTCAACAAAGTTCAGCGTGAGAAGAACTCTTGGAAGAACAAATATTAGATCCTTAATTTGGAATGTACCAAGATTCAGGAACTACTAAAGAAAAAGGATGCTCTGATTGAGATATTAGAGCAGCATGCTATGGAAAGACAAGAGGAACGAAGAAATTTGCTCACTCTTTTCACTTGGCAGAGAGTCGTCGACCCGACAACAACTGAAGGAGCCCAATCAAAGAAAAGAAAAGTTCAGGAACCAGCATCTGAGCTCTCCTCAGAGAGGACTCGGGATCCATAGGCCTAATTTCCCTTACAACACTTTGTAAAATACTTTACTTTTCTTTGTAAAATACTGCAATCTTTCAAGTTCAATAAAAGGGGTCTCCCCCACTGTGTGATATTTGCAATATAATTGTTAACAGTTCTTTTAACAAAAACTAATATATATATATATATATATATATATATATATATATATATATATATATATATATAACATTCTTTGCATATCATTCATCATTCTCACACAACACATCTTTATCTTTGAGTCTCACCTATCTGTCATACTCTAGAGTCAAACTGTCTTATTCGTACAATACTCGGGTCAATCGACAAAAGAAAATGGACGATCTCGAGGAAGAGAACAGAGAGCTGAGAGAAGAAATCAACGCTTTGAAGGAGAGTTTGGAGAAACTCCACCACGACATGCAATCCCTGGCAGCAGACCAGGAACAACAGCATCAAGGGACTGTAATCACGGAGGTTACGTCCACACCAGCATTTGAGACGCCTGGCAGTCATCCTCGGTACAACATGCCTAAGAGTTTCCCTTGGGGAATACCTTTCAACTTTATACCTGAAGGATACATCCCACCGGTCACTTAAGACCCAGAAGTCGTAGCAAGAACAGCCAGACCTGAAGGTTACAAACTTCAGGGAAATGAAGATGCAAAGCTTACAACATAAACTCCTGAAGGTTACAAGCTTCAGGTCACTGAAGCGCCAAGAATTACCGTCGTAATGTCTATTCCACAACCAGTGGTACACACTGTCCTGGAAGGACAGATTCCGCAAGCAATTTCTGGCGGAAACGAAGACGTGTATGAAAGGATGAATGAGTTCCAGGAAGAATTCTTGGAAATGCAGACGGAGATGCATGCCATTCACGGTCAAGACTTATTCAAAAAGGACACCGCTGACCTCTGTTTGGTCCCTAATGTAAAGATACTGCAGAAATTCAAGGTACCCCACTTTGAAAAATACAAAGGCAACTCTTTCCCTCAAAGTCATCTGGTGATGTACACTCAAAAAATGTCTACCTAGACAGACAATCAACAGCTACTAATCCATTACTTCCAAGACAGTTTAACCGGTGTCGGACTTAAATGGTATATGGGTTTAAACCGCACCAAGATCAGTACTTATAGAGATCTCGGGGCAGCCTTCGTTCAGTAGTATAAATACAATTTGGACATGGCACCAGATAGGGACCAACTCAGAGTAATGTCACAAAAGGATAAAGAAACTTTCAAGGAATATGCTCAGAGATGGCGTGAAATCGCCGCCCAGATTTGTCCCCCTCTCAAGGAAAAGAAAATGACAAAGATCTTCCTAAAAACGTTGAGCTCATTTTATTATGAACGAATGGTTGCCAGTACGCCCAGTGAGTTCAATGAAATGGTGAACATGGGAGTACACCTTAAAGAAGTAGTCCAAGAAGGGCGATTGGTCAAAGATGCAGAGCCATCCAGCCGTACTAAAAGATACGGTGGTGCTTTCCAAATGAAAGAAAGAGCAATATATTAGTAAAATCTCTCTGGGAAAGCAAAGGCGGAGGTATCAACCGGTAGCAGCGGTAACTCCTGCTATCAACCCAATGCCAACTCTGACATATCAACCTCAGGTTGCTCATAGCCAACCAAATCAACAACAGTATCAGCAAAGACCGCAACAGCCTCTTTAGTAGGCTCGCCCTCGGTACAATAATAATAATCGTACTACACGACCATCAGGTTTTGAACCTATACCGATGTTGTACGCAGAGTTATTTCCACTTCTACTGACCAAGGGGCATGTTCAAACCAGGACTCCTCTCGCAGTACCACAAAATCCACCTTTTTGGTTCAAAACAGATCAAACTTGCCCTTACCATCAAGGAGGATCGGGACATAACATTGAGAATCGTCTCAGCTTCAAGTCTGATGTACAGAAGCTTGTCAGGAACGGGGTTTTATCTTTTAAAGATACTAATCCAAATGTTCAGACGAACCCATTACCACAACATGAAAAGACTATGGTAAACCTGATAGAAGAAGAACTTATCAACAATTATCAAATTCATAATGTACGCTTACTGGGAACCAACCTGGTAAAGATGCATTACAAACAGAGCGGGTACGACCATGTGCCATCTCACAACTATCACCAGTGTGATACCTGCTCTAAGGACAATCAAGGGTGTGCCATAGTATAAGCAGCTTTAGGATGGATTCAGGATCACCGAATTCGTGAAGTAAACATGGCCCATGCACATCCTAAAATTGTTCAGAACCATGACATTCGTGCAATGAACGTCAATCTAGTGGCTTTGCATTCAAGACAAAGTCAGTATTACAATCTGTCGTGGCACGATTACAACACTTTCCTGATCTGCTCGAAAGACAATCAGGGATGCTCTTTTATACAAGAGGCCCTCCAACGTCAATTGGATCTTGGATGGATCCAAGACTACCATGAAAGAGGTAATCATCAGGTCAATATGGTTCGAATCTTTTACATACGCTTGATGAATACCAATCTAGTGGAATTAAATTCTCAGCAGGTCAAACTTGGTTTTCTGGGTTCACATGATTATCAAAACTGCAAAGAATGCTCCGAAAACGACCAAGGGTGTGCGCTTGTGCAAAGGACTCTTTAGCATCTGTTGGACCACTGGTGGCTTCCGATTAACTTGGATGAAGACACGTAATAGATTAACATGACTGATGGGAATCCTAGTAGACATAAAAGTCATGATATCCGCTCAATGGAAACAGATCTAGTGAGGATGCACTGCATACAAAATGGGTACGGTCGGGTACCACCTCACAATTATGAACGTTGTAGAGTATGTTCGGAAAATAACCAAGGATGTTATCTAGTGCGAGCAGTCCTCCAGCACCAGCTAGACCGAAAGGAGATTCTGTAACACCCCAATTCCCATCGCAAATAAATAATACATAAATAAATCAGAGTAAGTAAAAATTTATTTTTCCGACAGAAACAAGGATGCCACAATTTAAAGAAAGAAAACACAATCCCTGCTCATATATTTTGATACATAACACAAAATGGAATAAAACTGTAAGGGAACTTTTTCCAATAAAAGGAAAGGTCAATTATGGAATAAAGCGGAAAGATCCATAACTGCCTTGTTTCACAACATAAATAATTTTATAACATTTAAAATATTCGTACAAAAGTAATACAAGATATATTCAACAAATGTATACATATATATATATCTACAGTGTTCCCCGACTCCCGTGTTACGTATCAGAGCAGGCAGACCAACAAAAGAATGGAGAACTAAACTTCTCAAAAGCCTCCAAGACACTAATCTTCAATTGCCTCATAGAGCAATAAACCACAACAGAAGGGTGAGAAATAACAACTAAATCAAGATTGCATAATAATATGCAAAACATAAAAATTCACATACATAGTTATTCTCACCACATCGCTCGTTACTTAAGGTAACTCCCCGTCGGGCATACGATGTTCCCCGTCGCTTTCGGTCCTCTTATTATTAAGGCTCACGATCCAATCAGATCGCTTTCAGTCCTCTTATTTTTAAGTCTCACGATGTTTATGGATCGCTCACACCCCACACGGGCACATGACCCGATCGCTCACACTCCACATGGGCACACGATCGTCTATAATCATCGCTCACACCCCACATGGGCACACGACGTTTATGGATCGCTCACACCCCACACGGGCACACGATCTGATCACTCACATCCCACATAGGCACACGATCGTATAAGATGCATATCATGATGCTTGGCATACAAGGACTCATGATAATCAAATGCATCTTCACACATATATGCAACCATAATCATGCATTTACAACCAAACACAACACATTGCATTTACTTGCCCTTAGGCCACAAACCATCATCACATCATTTAATCACATGCATTCACCTCATATAACATCACACAAGTCATATGACATATATATCAAAAGCACATTGCGTGATACACATCAATTACACACAATTATAACAGTAAAAGTCGACAAAACGACACTATTCCAAATTCCCAACATAATTAAATCGGCCAACAATCCCAAAACAATTTTAATAATAAAGAACATTTCATTAGCTTTCCAACGATATAAAGAACATTCAAAACGGATAAACGGATCAAAAGTTACGGCCTAAACAAGAAAAGTAATCGCGAAAAGACAACATTCTGCACCCTTGCTGGCCATACGCGTATTGCCCTGAGCCATACGCGTATTGCCCAGCTCACTCGCCCATCCATACGCGTATTTCCCAAAGTGATACGGGTATGGGCAGAGACCATTTTTCGCAAAAATTCCACTAAACAATCCAATACGCCTATTACCTTACTCCATACGCGTATTGCCCACTCCCATACGCGTAATGCCTAAAATCCTTCCTTGCCATACGTGTATTGCCCTAACCAATACGTGTATTGCCCTGTCCCATACGCGTATGGGCAGCGAAACCCAAAAATTTTCCTGCTGCGTTGCTGTTACGAATTTTCACCCAAAAATCCCATTTTTCATCCCCAAATCAATTTTTTTAACAACAAAACAAGTACCAGCAATTGCTCCTAAACACAGTGTAATCATACAACGCGATTTATATCGAATTCTATCAATTATTCATCAATTTATAAATAAGGAAAAATTGTGAAAACAACCAAAACACATACACAAACAACACATATACATACACAAGCAATATATAATTGAAACTTCTCACCCTTACCCGATTAATCGTGCTTGAAATGGAGCTTTCCCCGAGTTTTCCTCTTCTCCTATTTTTCCTCTTCTCTCTTTTCTTTCTTCTCCTTTTCTTTCTCTTCCTTTCTTTTCTCTCTCTTTCTCTCCACTTTCTATTTTATGAAAAATACCCATGCCAAAAGACCAAAATACCCCTATTCTCAAATATCTCGCAAACGCTCTCAAAACGCGGTAAAACATAAACATACCGATGAAATATATTTCAGGAAATAAAAGTTGAAAAGAAATTATAATTTAATGCAAATATTTTATCTATCAGAGAAATTAACCAATTAGCTCAATTAGCAGGTAAAATACAATAAATTCACACATTTCACAAAGTTCACATAAATGAAATAAATAAATACAATTAAACAAATCGGGGCGTTACAATTCTCCCCCACTTAGACATTTTCTTCCTCAAAAATGTAACCGATACGAACAACTCCGGATACGACTCTCGCATCCGACTAACAAACCAATATGCCAACAAAAGGCACACTACAAATAACACAACAAACCAACCACCTTGCTAACAGCAACCACAACAACGACACGACAACGATAACAACTACAATGACAAGATGCAAAGCCCATACAATGCACTTGATGACCAATTCACAACTCAAAGAATACCCAAGTCACGACCACACACTGGTTCACTCTTGAACCAAAACACAACAAGATCGTTACCATCACAGTAGGTAACACTTCTCTAATTCACAACAAGGGAATTATCTACTCACACTCGAACCGTCACCATGGAACTGATACCACAACACAAACAAGAACGTAAAGTTCCATGACCCAACACGTTTCAATAACTTCTACCTAACCATAATACCAACATCCTTGCCACACAACAATATTACAACAATGCTACGATTCCCCAATCGAACATATAACCAAAACATCTATCTACATAGTAGCCCATGAATAATATTTAAACCTTTCACTTAACACTTCCATTCTGAATGTCCAATGGTCTCATCATTCCTATATGTTTCCAATGTTCAACCTATGAACTCTTACCAGTCCCACACGCAAATACAAAATGTGCCACATCACGCTTCCGTTGCACACTCTGATTACTCGAAACTATCAAGTCTACTAATCTCACGTCCAAAGTCTAACTCTTTCTCATATTTGCCAAAAATCACTATTCACTTTAATATTCCCAACCTCACACTCTCTTGTGTTATCTCACACACCAGACACAAGTCTCTGAACTGCTCAAATAATTTTAATTCCCTGACCATCAAAACAACCATGTATCAAAACTTTCGACTTAACTCATCAGGCACAACCTTAGCTTTTCCCGAAGGATAATCCAAGCCAAATCCATAACTCGTCACGAATTCCAATCTTCCTCGTTGTCTCATATTCTATCCCTTCAGACCAAACAAGCACTCGATATTCTTGTGATTACTAAACACTTCGAACCTAGAACCATAAAGATAATACCTCCAATTATTCTAACACAATACAACCGCAACCAATTCCAAATCCAGAATAGGTTAGACCCTTCTATGAATCCTCAATTGTCGTAAAGCATAAGCCACGACTTAACCATCTTGCATTAACACCCTGACTAAACTCATCAAAGACACCTCGCAATACCTCACCAACTGTTTGGTAGGATCACACAGAATCAAAATTGAAGCTATAGACAACTTCTACTTCAGCTCACCAAAACTTACTCACAACAAACATCCAAAACAAATGACTCACCCTTTGCAAGTCAACTGAGATAACTGAAGTACAAACTTAGAAAAGTCTCCAATAACCAGCGGTAATAACCAACTAAAGTCCAAAAAGCTTTCTAAGCACTTTAACCGACTTTGGAGTCCCTCAATAACCATACTCTCATCTACAATAACATATCCAAGAAAACTAACCTTTTTCAACCCAAAATTCTCACTTGAATAACTTAGCATAAAACTTCGTCTCTTGTTAACACTTGCAATTCCAATCTCAAACACTCTATCTGTTCCTCCTCTGAGTTTATAATAGACCCGCATATCCTCAATCAAAGCCATTACCAACTTATCCAAATAAATATGGAATATACGATTCCTCTACTCCACAAACATTACAGACGCATTACTAACACCAAATAACATCACTGTACGCTGTAATGCCCAACCAAATTCCCAAAGATAGAAATTCTTAAAGCTTTTACAAAACTTTTCACTGGGTAACTGGTTACTCACATACAAGCTTAACCGAGTAATTAACAGCCTATCCTGAGGATAACAGACATCACCAGTCACATTAAATCGATTAAAGCCTCAACTCACACAATTCACCACTCTTATCAAACATTCCAAACAATTGAAATTTCACTCAAACTCAGCCAAACCATTCCAGTTATCTATTCCTGAAAGTGGACACTTATTCTCAATCGTTACCTTATTCAACTGTCAGTAATCCATACACCATTCCTTCTCGTGACAATCCAGAATCCATAAATCCCAACATATAGTAACCACCAACCAAAAAGAAATCTCAAATATTACATCCACACCTAAGGGTTTTCTTAAGATTTCCATAGTCTCAATACTATCAAGGAATTACAAATCGTTTACGATTCGTCACAATTCAAAACTCAAGCTATCCAGAACATAATCGCAAGTTTCCATACTACTCACTAGTTAACACACAACCTCCTACTATCATCTTTTTCCTTACCAACCATGATGGACCTCTTCAAGTCAACACACTAATGTTTCATCCAAAAACACATCTGAAAACCATGCATCACTGACGGCCTATCACTGTGACTTTCCTGCCAATTTCCAGAATACTATCATCATAAACAAGGCCAACATCTTAGTCTCATCTCCTAAGAGTTTTCTACTTACTTAGCAGATATAAACCTCAACTATTCACCTTCGTCCAATTTAAATTCACTTCCTACTCTCTGAGAAACAACCATTAATAATACCCAATCATTCTCTCTCAATGACTTCCCAACTTAACCAACATACCAGAACCTCTAATCCGCCTCATCTTCTGATATAAGAATCTTTGTCGACTCAACAAAACAATCTGTAACCATTTCCTTAAATTCCAAACAATTCATTGAACACACTATCAAAGTCGAAAAGACATGTCTATTCCATCCAACATAATTTCTTCTACTATCAACAAGAGATTAAGGGTGATCAGTTCCTCAATTTGTCAATAGACAGCCGACAATCATGATGGAGCGTAAACCGTCTTTACCAAACTATAATAGCATTCCTTACATCCTGTGCACAAAACTACCTCAGGCACAAATCCTTAGTTGACATAAACCTTACCTTCGCATTCCCTCCAGAATCTGGGACAACACTGTCCAAACAACACTTACACTCTTGCAATCTTCAACACACTGAGCCAACGCTCCACACCTGAAGCAACATGGAGAAGTACCAGCTTCTCCCCCACTTATCTCATTTTAACTCCTGAAAACAAAGGATTAGAAAACCAGACAGCACTGACAGTGTTTCCCACACATATCACATACTAAGGGACAAACAACAACGACAGTATTCAACTGTCACACCAACTGACTCAACAACTTGGCCGGACGGACCGACCTGTTCTGATACCACTATTGTAACACCCCAATTCCCATCGCGAATAAATAATACATAAATAAATCAGAGTAAGTAAAAATTTTTTTTTCCGACAGAAACAAGGATGCCACAATTTAAAGAAAGAAAACACAATCCCTGCTCATATATTTTGATACATAACACAAAATGGAATAAACCTGTAGGGGAAATTTTTCCAATAAAAGAAAAGGTCAATTATGGAATAAAGCGGAAAGATCCATAATTGCCTTGTTTCACAACATAAGTCATTTTATAACATTTAAAATATTCGTACAAAAGTAATACAAGATATATTCAACAAATGTATACATATATATATCTACAGTGTTCCTCGACTCCCGTGTTACGTATCAGAGTAGACAGACCAACAAAAGAATGGAGAACTAAACTTCTCAAAAGCCTCCAAGACACTAATCTGCAATTGCCTCATAGAGCAATAAACCACAGCAGAAGGGTGCGAAATAACAACTAAATCAAGATTGCATAATAATATGCAAAACATAAAAATTCACATACATAGTTATTCTCACCACATCATCGCATAGTAACACATATATCATGCCACATATACATAACATGTATCATTATCTAACATAATCACATATTTGCACATAAGGCTCACCAAAGACACAACATATGGAAACACACCACCACATCACATAACACATATCTACACATAAGACATATTATCCACAACCAATGCATTTATCACATATGCACATCAATTCACCAATTCCAACATAAATCTCAACACATAATCAATTAATTCACAATTTCCACACATAACCAATCCATTCATGATTTATGCAAATGCACAGAGACCGACACAACGACTCTATGCAATGCATATGCGGTACCATCCATCCATCAATCTCATCACTAGTTCACTCAGGAACTCTGCTGGAATCATCGCTTGTTACTTAACGTAACTCCCCATCGGGCATACGATGTTCCCCATCGCTTTCGGTCCTCTTATTTTTAAGGCTCACGATCCAATCAGATCGCTTTCAGTCCTCTTATTTTTAAGGATCGCGACGTTTATGGATCGCTCACACCCCACACAGGCACACGACCCGATCGCTCACACCCCACATGGGCACACGATCGTCTATAATCATCGCTCACACCCCACATGGGCACACGACGTTATAACGGATTCCCTCTGGAACCAATCCGTCGCTCACACCCCACATGGGCACACGACGTTTATGGATCGTTCACACCCCACATGGGCACATAATCCAATTGCTCACACCCCACATGGGCACATGATCGCACAAGATGCATATCATGATGCTTGGCATACAAGGACTCATGACAATCAAATGCATCTTCACACATATATGCAACCATAATCATGCATTTACAACCAAACACAACACATTGCATTTACTTGACCTTAGGCCACAAACCATCATCACATCATTTAATCACATGCATTCACCTCATATAACATCACACAAGTCATATGACATATATATCAAAAGCACATTGCGTGATACACATCAATTACACACAATTATAACAGTAAAAGTCGACAAAATGACACTATTCCATATTCCCGACATAATTAAATCGGCCAACAATCCCAAAAACATTTTAATAAGAAAGAACATTTCATTAGCTTTCCAACGATATAAAGAACGTTCAAAATGGATAAACGGATCAAAAGTTACGGCCAAAACAAGAAAAGTAATCGCGAAATGACAACATTCAGCACCCTTGCTGGCCATACACGTATTGCCCTGAGCCATACGTGTATTGCCCAGCTCACTCGCCCATCCTTACGCGTATTGCCCAAAGTGATACGCGTATGGGCAGAGACCATTTTTCCCTAAAATTCCACTAAACAATCCAATACGCGTATTGCCTTACTCCGTACGCGTATTGCCCACTCCCATACGCGTAATGCCTAAAATCCTTTCTTGCCATACGCGTATTGCCCTAACCAATACGCGTATTGCCCTGTCCCATACGCGTATGGGCAGCGAAACCCAGAATTTTTCCTGCTGCGTTGCTGTTATGAATTTTCACCCAAAAATCCCATTTTTCATCCCCAAATTAATTTTTTAACAGCAAAACAAGTACCAGCAATTGCTCCTAAACACAGTGTAATCATACAACGCGATTTATATCGAATTCTATCAATTATTCATCAATTTATCAATAAGGAAAAATTGTGAAAACAACCAAAACACATACACAAACAACACATATACATACACAAGCAAGATATAATTGAAACTTCTCACCCTTACCCGATTAATCGTGCTTGAAACGGAGCTTTCCCCGAGTTTTCCTCTTTCTCCTCTTTTTCCTCTTCTCTCTTTTATTTCTTCTCCTTTTCTTTCTCTTCCTTTCTTTTCTCTCTCTTTCTCTCCACTTTCTATTTTATGAAAAATACCCACGCCAAAAGACCAAAATACCCCTATTCTCAAATATCTCGCAAACACTCTCGAAACGCGGTAAAACATAAACATACCGATGAAATATATTTCAGGAAATAAAAGTTGAAAAGAAATTATAATTTAATGCAAATATTTTATCTATCAAAGAAATTAACCAATTAGCTCAATTAGCAGGTAAAATACAATAAATTCACACATTTCACAAAGTTCACATAAATGAAATAAATAAATATAATTAAACAAATCGGGGCGTTACAGATTCAACCATGTTCGAATTCTGGATCCATCAACATGGTACAACATTACCTCCCTGGTCGAAACTAAAACGCTGTCATAATATCCAATCATGGAAAAACCAAGGATGTTTGTGCCATAATTCCTCTACTCGATGAGTCAAAAGTCTCTCTCGGCAATAGAAAGATTCTGAACTTAGAGTTAATTAAGGATGCCTACGACGGTCAAAAGGCCCGAAAAGCCCCTGTGGTTATCCTCCTACCTGGTCCAATACTGTACAAGTCAGAAAAGGCTATCCCGTATAAGTACGGTGCGACGACCATAGAAAATGGAAAAGAAACTCCATTACCCTCCGTTGTGAACATTGCCGACATCAGCCGAGTTACCCGGAGCGGTCGAATCTTCAACAGAGGAGTTGGAGAGCCTACCAAAGAAAAGGAACCTTAAATGGAAGTTCCCAACCAACATGTCAGTCAATCCAGTAATCCAGAACCTGTAAAGAACAAGGATGAGATGCTAAAACTCATCCAGAAAAGCGAGTACAATATTGTGGACCAATTGTTGCAAACTCTGTCTCGAATCTCTGTATTATCTCTCATGTTTAGTTCAGAAGCTCACAGGGAAGCTCTGCAAAAGGTTTTAGAACAAGCCTTTGTGGAACAAGATGTGACGGTATGACAATTTGACAGCATCATCTCTAACATCACTTCCATCAACAACTTCGGATTCAGTGTTGAAGAACTACTGAAAGAAGGCAAGAACCATAATATGGCACTCAAAATCACAGTCAACTGCCAGGACAATGCTTTAGCCAGCGTATTGGTAGACACGGGTTCATCCTTAAATGTCATGCCAAGGTCAACTTTGGTTCAACTATCTTTTCAAGGAACTCCGATGAGGGGCAGTGAGATCATCGTCAAAGCCTTTGACGGATCCAGAAAAATAGTTATCGGCGAAGTCGATCTTCCCATAACCATCGGTCCTCACACTTTCCAAGTCACTTTCCAGGTCATGGGCATCCGAGCAGCATACAGCTATTTATTAGGAAGACCTTGGATACACAAAGCTGGGGCAGTCACTTCGACTCTTCACCAGAAGCCTTAATCGTGAGCAACTTATCATCATTCTCTTGTGTAGAACTAGAAGAGGTTGTTGGAACTCAGTTCCAAGTGCTCTCGGTGAGCAATGAGAATCAACAAGAAAGAGGGACGTCAATTTCCTCGTACAAAGACGCTCTCAAAGTGATCGGGAGTAATGACATAAAAGGATGGTGACAGATAGTAATTCCTACTGATAATAAGACAAGAAAAGGTCTTGGTTTCTCTCCAACCTGTACCCAGACTACCAAGAAAGATGAAAGTTTTCGTCCCATTCAGGATTTCTTCCACACCGGAGGCTTCCTCCACCCAGTATCTCAAGAAGTCCACACCATTGATGGGAATGACTCCTCTGACACAGATGAGGAGTGGAAGTCTTATATCAACGATAACAATTATACGTCTCAGGGAGAAACGACATGCCATTCTGTTTTCCAAAACAGAGCCCAAAATATATATCAAGATCAGACGTCAGAATGATCTACGGAGATTGTGATCCAGAAGGATGTCGTGCTCCACCCAACTCATTAGAGGAAGACAATCTAATGAAAGACAACTTTGACTACGATTATTATGACCCCCTGGATGACTTGCCTATCTAGAAGCCATACACGGAAGACTTGGGGCAAAAATGTAACGCCCTAGTTTTGTCCGTTTTATTTAATCGAGTCGTTTTGATTATTTTATTATTATATAATTTTATTTTCGACTTTTATTTGGAAATATGTTATTTTTCAATGTTGTGATATTTTATCGCGTCTTGGAAATGTTTGCGAGATATTTGAGTGTAGGGGTATTTTGGGCATTTCACTTTATTTTCCTTAAGTTGGTAAAATAGAAAAAAAGAAAGAGAGAAAAATAGAGAGAAAGAAAAAGAGAAGAAGGAAAAGGGGAAGAAAAGAGAAAGAAAGGAGAAAGAGAGAAAAACTTGGAAAAGAAGAAATCGAAACAACCGACTTTCCAAACACGATTAAATCGGGTAAGGGTGCGAAACTTGATTATTATATACTTGTGTATGATTATGTATGTATGTTTTTGGTTGATATTGGATTGAAATTGTATATAGAGTGAAAAACTATAATATGTGGAAATTGTTACAATTCGATTAAATTGTGTCGAAAATCATGTTTTCAGGTCCCTTATTGTTGATACATGTTAGATACATGTTGTTAGGCATTGTATTGGTAATTTTTTTGGTGTATAGGTGAAAATTGGATGGATTTTGGGTTGAAAACGCAGAAAAAAAATTCTGCAGAATTTTATGGTTTTTCCACTGCCCATACGCGTACCACTCAAGGCAATATATGTATTGGTCAGCGCAATACGCGTATGGCATTGAAGAAATGTGGGCAATACGCGTATGGAGCTTCATTTTCTCGGCCATCTGCCCATTTGCGTAATGGTACGCGTAAGGTTGAGGGCAATACGCGTATGAAGCAAGACACTACGCGTATTGGATTTTTAATGGGATTTTGGGGGAAAATGGGTCTCTGCCCATACGCGTATCACTTTGGGCAATACGCATATGGAATGGGCGAGGGAGCAGGGAAATACGCGTATGGCCAGGATGATTGCAAAATGTGGTTTTCTCGCGATGTCTTTTCTGTTTTAGTCCGTAACTTGTGTTCCGATTATCCGTTTTGAGCATTCTTGGTATCATTGGAAAGCTATTGAGCTGTATTTTCTTATTATAATAATTTTTGAGATTGTTAGCCGATTTAATTATGTCAGAAATTTGGAATAGTGTCGTTTTGTCGGCTTTTGTTGTTATAATTGTGTGTAATTGATGTGTATCATGCAATGTGCTGTTGATATGGATATGATATGACTTATGTGCTGTTGTATGGTGTAAATGCATGTGTTTAGATGGTGTGATGATGGTTTGTGGCCGTATGGCAAATAAATACATTGTTTTGGGCTTGAATTGCAAAGCATGATTAATGTTGAGTGAGATGATTGCATATATATGTGCATTTGAATATCATGAGTCATTGTATGCCAAGCATCATGATATGCATTCTTGATATGTCGTGTGCCCTAGTGGGTGTGAGCGACGAATCGATTCCAGAGGGAATCCGCTATAACATCGTGTGCCTTATATAAAGAGGTGTGAGCGATGATTATGGATGATCGTGTGCCTTATACAAAGAGGTGTGAGCGATCGGGTCGTGTGCCTTATACAAAGAGGTGTGAGTGATCCATAAATGTCGTGTGCCTTATACAAAGAGGTGTGAGCGACGGGGAACATCGTTTGCCCGACGGGGAGTTACACTAAGTAACAAGCGATGATTCCAATAGTTCCTGAGTGAACTAGTGTTGAGATGATGGATGGATGGTACCGCATATGCATTGCATAGAGTCGTTGTGTCGGTCTCCGTGCATTTGCATAATTCATGAATGGATTGATTTCGTGTGGAATTGTGATTGGAATTGATGAGTTGAGATATGTATGGTGTTGTGTTGTATTTGGATTCTGTTGTACGTTGTGGTGAGAATATTTTACGTGTGTAATGTTATGTTATTATATAATTATATGCAATTATATTATGATTGTGTTTCTCACCCTTCTGCTGTTTTATAATGCTCTACGAGGCATTGCAGATTAGATTGTTGGAGGTCTTTTTGTGAAGCTTAGGTCTTCATTCTTTTGTCGGTCGGCTCTGATATGTGGCACCGGGTAGTTAGGGAGACCGTTGGTGATTTGTGTGTCTATGTATATGTTTCTTTTGAGATTGTACATGTATGATTATATTTTGGCAGACAAACTTTTCAAGATATATATATATATATACATATGAGATTTCAGTACAGATTTTCTGCTTTTATTCTGTATCTGAATTGTGGGTAGTAGGAACCAAGTTCCTCTGTTAATTGCTACCTGATTGTTGCATATCTTTATGGGCAAGTTTATGTGTATTTTGTTTCAAATTGATGTGACCCCTCAGTCTATACCGTGAATGTTTTAAATATACTCTGATGAAATTTTGAATTTTATTTACCGCTTTAATAGCTTGGGGGTATAGATTGGGGGTGTTACATTAAGTGGTATCAGAGCTAGTCCATGTCAGTTTGTGTCAGTCCTTGTTGTTGGGTGAGTTGTTTGTTTAACCATAGTTGCTGTTATTGGAAATGAATAGCATATGGCTGGTAGGAATGACGCTGCTTTGGCTGTTGCTATGCAAGCTATGGCTCGGGATATACAGGGTGCACCTAATGCTACTGGAAATGATGAGTTCAGGAAGAACAGACCGCCTGTCTTCAAAGTAAGATATGATCCTGATGATGCTCAGATAGCAAAGCTCATTCTACTCACTATAAGAGTGTGAATGAGAGGAAAGGGAAGCAACCATTTCGTAGTGGTCCTTATGTAACACCAGCTGATAAAGGTAAGCAAAGGGGGAATTTTGAGAAAATGCCAAGTGGGGGAGGAATGTCTAATCCTCCGTGGTGTTATAGATGTGATGAATTAGGGCATCGCCAGTTCGAATGTAAGAAAGACTTTAGGAAGTGTTCTAATTGTGGATGTTTAGGACATATTGCAGCTGATTGTAAGAGGAACGTGGTGAAGTGTTTCAATTGTGGTGAACCTGGGCATGTTAGCAAGAAGTGTCCGAAACCAAAGCAAGCTCCAGCTGGTGGGAAGGTTTTTGCATTGGCAGGAACTCAGACTTCAAGTGCAGATCGTCTGATCAGAGGTACTTATTTTATTAATAGTACGCCTTTAGTTGCTATTATTGATAATGGAGCGACTCATTCGTTTATTTCGTCTGAGTGCGCGAAGCGTTTGAATCTTGTGTTGTCTTCGATGGGTGGTGAGATGGTTATTGATACTCCAGCAATGGGGTCAGTAACTACTTCTTTAGTTTGTTTAAGTTGTCCTTTGACCATTTATGGTAAAGAGTTTGAGATGGATTTGGTGTGTTTACCGTTGGAGGGTTTATATGTGGTTTTGGGAATGAATTGGTTACAATTCAATCGGGTTCATATTGATTGTTATCATAAGCTGGTAAGATTTCCTTCTCTTGAGGAAGACGAAGACTCGAGTTTCTTATCTACCAAAGAGTTGAAGAAACTTTTGGCGGATGAAGCTCAGTTGTTTGGGTTGTTTGCATCATTAACTGTGGATAGTCAAGTTTCACTTGATGTGTTTCCTGTTGTGTGTGATTTTCCGGAAGTGTTTCCTGAGGATATTTCAGACTTGCCGCCAGAGAGAGAGGTGGAGTTTTCTATAGATCTAGTTCCCGGTACTAGACCTGTTTCTATGGCACCATATCGAATGTCGGCATCTGAGTTAGTTGAGTTAAAGAAGCAGTTGAATGAATTGCTAGAAAAGAGGTTTGTGAGACCAAGCGTTTCTCCTTGGGGTGCTCCAGTTTTATTGGTGAAAAAGAAAGATGGAAGTATGCGATTGTGTATTGATTATCGCCAGTTGAATAAGGTGACGATTAAGAATAAGTATCCTCTTCCAAGGATTGATGATCTGATGGATCAGTTGGTTGGTGCGTGTGTGTTTAGTAAGATTGATTTGAGATCCGGGTATCATCAGATTAGGGTAAAAGAGGAAGATATTTAGAAGAAGGCTTTTAGGACACGATACGGTCATTATGAATATTTTGTGATGCCGTTCGGGGTTTCTAATGCGCCAGGTGTGTTTATGGAGTACATGAATCGTATTTTCCACGAGCATTTGGATCGTTTTGTGGTTGTGTTTATTGATGATATCTTAATTTATTCTAAGTCTCGGGAGGAGCACACAGAGCATTTGCGTATTGTTTTGCAGGTTTTGAAAGAAAGAAAGCTTTTTGCTAAATTGTCCAAGTGTGAGTTCTGGTTGTCGGAGGTGAGTTTTCTTGGGCACGTGATTTCAGGTAATGGTATTTCTGTGGATGCATCTAAAGTAGAAGCAGTTCTACAATGGGAAGCTCTGAGATCCGTTACTGAAATTCGAAGCTTTTTGGGTTTGGCCGGATATTATCGAAGGTTCATTGAAGGTTTTTCTAAGCTAGCACTTCCTTTGACCTAGTTGATTTGTAAAGGGCAAGCGTTCATTTGGGATATTCGGTGTGAGGAAAGTTTTAATGAGCTGAAGAGAAGATTGACGACAGCTCCGATTTTGATTTTGTCGAATCCTACTGAACCATTTGTGGTGTATTGTGATGCGTCTTTGATTGGTCTAGGTGGGGTACTAATGCAAGACGGTAAGGTCGTGGCTTATGCTTCAAGGCAGTTGAGAGTGCATGAGAAAAATTATCCTACTCATGATCTTGAATTAGCGGTTGTGGTTTTTGTGTTGAAGATTTGGAGGCATTATCTCTATGGTGCAAGATTCGAAGTCTTTAGTGATCACAAAAGTTTGAAATATTTGTTTGATCAGAAAGAGTTGAATATGAGGCAGCGGAGATGGTTGGAATATTTGAAGGACTACGACTTTGGCTTGAATTACCATCCTGGTAAAGTGAATGTGGTAGTCGATGCGTTGAGTCGAAAATCGTTACATATGTCCGCTTTAATGGTTAAGGAGTGGGAGCTTTTGGAAGCTTTTAGGGACTTGAGTTTGGTGTGTGAGGTGACGTCCGACAGCGTGAGGCTGGGTTTGTTAAAGGTTACTAATGATTTTCTGTTGACGGTTAGTGAGAAACAGAAGCTGGATGTGAAATTTGCGGATTTGTTGTTGGTGGGAGAAAAAGATGCGAATAGTGATTTTAAAGTGGATGTTAATGGTGTTTTGAGGTTCAGAGGTCGAATCTGTATTCCTGATGATGCGGAGTTGAAAAGGATGATTTTAGAGGAAGGACACCAGAGTAATCTGAGTATACATCTGGGAGCTAATAAGATGTACCAAGATTTGAAGAAGATTTTCTGGTGGTCTGGATTGAAAAGAGATGTGGCCTAGTTTGTTTATGCATGTTTGACTTGTCAGAAATCAAGGTAGAACATCTGAGGCCTAGTGGTTTGTTGCAACCGTTGGATATTCCTGAGTGGAAGTGGGACAACATTTCTATGGATTTTGTGACAGGGTTGCTGAATACTCAGCGAGGGCATAATGCTATTTGGGTGGTGGTGGACAGACTGACTAAATCGGCACATTTCATTCCGATTGACATCAGTTTTTCTTTGGAGAGGCTAGCTGAGATTTATATCAGTGTGATTGTTTAATTGCATGGTGTTCCATTGAGCATTGTTTCTGATCGGGATCCTAGGTTTACCTCCAGATTTTGGGAAAGTTTACAGAAGGCGTTGGGTTCTAAGTTGAGGTTGAGTTCTGCTTATCATCCTTAAACGGATGGTCAGACCGAGAGAACGATTCAGTCGTTGGAGGACTTGTTGAGAGCTTGTGTTCTTGAACAAGGTGGTGCGTGGGATAGTTATCTTGCATTGGTTGAATTCACATATAATAACAGTTTCCATTCTAGTATTGGAATGGAACCTTTTGAAGCACTGTATGGACGAAGATGTCGAACACCGTTGTGTTGGCCTGAATCTGGTGAGAGTTTGGTGGTTGGACCCGAATTGATTCAACAGACTACAGACAAGGTGAAGCTTATTCGCGAGAAAATGAAAGCTTATCAGAGTAGGCAAAAGAGTTATCACGATCGAAGAAGGAAAGATCTTGAGTTTCAAGAGGGCGATCATGTATTTTTGAGAGTTACGCCGGTAACGGGTGTTGGTCGTGCATTGAAATCGAAGAAACTTACTTCTCGGTTTATTGGTCCTTACCAGATATCGGCGAGAGTGGGTGCCGTGGCTTATAGGGTGGCGTTGTCGCCGAGTCTGTCGAATTTGCATGATGTGTTCCATGCTTCACAGCTTCGGAAGTATGTTCCGGATCCGTCGCATGTGATTCCGATGGATGAGGTTGAGGTAAGGGAGAACCTTATAGTTGAGGTGTTACCAGTGAGGATTTTGGATCGCGAGTTGAAGCGGTTAAGGGGCAAGGATATTGCACTTGTGAAGGTAGCGTGGGGAGGCACTGCTGAGGGCAATTTGACTTGGGAGTTGGAGAGTCGGATGCGGGAGTCGTATCCAGAGTTGTTCGTCTCAGGTATATTTTCAAGGACGAAAATTTCTAAGTGGGGGAGAGTTGTAACGCCCCAGTTTTATCCGTTTTATTTAATCGAGTCATTTTGATTATTTTATTATTATATTATTTTATTTTTGACTTTTATTTGGAAATATGTTATTTTTCAATGTTGTGATATTTTATCGCGTTTTGGGAACGTTTGCGAGATATTTGAGTGTAGGGGTATTTTGGGCATTTCACTTTATTTTCCTTAAGTTAGTAAAATAGAAAAAAAGAAAGAGAGAAAAATAGAGAGAAAGAAAAAGATAAGAAGGAAAAGGGGAAGAAAAGAGAAAGAAAGGAGAAAGAGAGAAAAACTTGGAAAAGAAGAAATCGAAACAACCGACTTTCCAAACACGATTAAATTGGGTAAGGGTGCGAAACTTGATTATTATATACTTGTGTATGATTATGTATGTATGTTTTTGGTTGATATTGGATTGAAATTGTATATAGAGTGAAAAACTATAATATGTGGAAATTGTTACAATTCGATTAAATTGTGTCGGAAATCATGTTTTCAGGTCCCTTATTGTTGATACATGTTAGATACATGTTGTTAGGCATTGTATTGGTAATTTTTTTGGTGTATAGGTGAAAATTGGATGGATTTTGGGTTGAAAACGCAGAAAAAAATTCTGCAGAATTTTCTGGTTTTTCCAATGCCCATACGCGTACCACTCAAGGCAATACGCGTATTGGTAAGGGCAATACGCGTATGGAATTGAAGAAATGTGGGCAATACGCGTATGGAGCTTCATTTTCTCGGCCTTCTGCCCATTTGCGTAATGGTACGCGTAAGGTTGAGGGTAATACGCGTATGAAGCAAGGCACTACGCATATTGGATTTTTAATGGGAATTTTGGGGAAAAATGGATCTCTGCCGATACGCGTATCACTTTGGGCAATACGCGTATGGAATGGGCAAGGGAGTAGGGCAATACGCGTATGGCTCAGGGCAATACGCGTATGGCCAGGATGATTGCAAACTGTGGTTTTCTCGCGATGTCTTTTTTGTTTTAGTCCGTAACTTGTGTTCCGATTATCCGTTTTGAGCATTCTTGGTATCGTTGGAAAGCTATTGAGCTGTATTTTCTTATTATAATAATTTTTGAGATTGTTAGCCAGTTTAATTATGTCGAAAAATTGGAATAGTCTCATTTTGTCGACTTATGTTGTTATAATTGTGTGTAATTGATGTGTATCATGTAATGTGCTGTTGATATGGATATGATATGACTTATATGCTGTTGTATGGTGTAAATCCATGTGTTTAGATGGTGTGATGATGGTTTGTGGCCGTATGGCAAATAAATGCATTGTTTTGGGCTTGAATTGCAAAGCATGATTAATGTTGAGTGAGATGATTGCATATATATGTGCATTTGAATATCATGAGTCATTGTATGCCAAGCATCATGATATGCATTCTTGATATGTCGTGTGCCCTAGTGGGTGTGAGCGACGAATCGATTCCAGAGGGAATCCGCTATAACATCGTGTGCCTTATATAAAGAGGTGTGAGCGATGATTATGGATGATCGTGTGCCTTATACAAAGAGGTGTGAGCGATCGGGTCGTGTGCCTTATACAAAGAGGTGTGAGTGATCCATAAATGTCGTGTGCCTTATACAAAGAGGTGTGAGCGACGGGGAACATCGTTTACCCGACGGGGAGTTACACTAAGTAACAAGCGATGATTCCAATAGTTCCTGAGTGAACTAGTGTTGAGATGATGGATGGATGGTACCGCATATGCATTGCATAGAGTCATTGTGTCGGTCTCTGTGCATTTGCATAATTCATGAATGGATTGATTTCGTGTGGAATTGTGATTGGAATTGATGAGTTGAGATATGTATGGTGTTGTGTTGTATTTGGATTCTATTGTACGTTGTGGTGAGAATATTTTACGTGTGTAATGTTATGTTATTATATAATTATATGCAATTATATTATGATTGTGTTTCTCACCCTTCTGCTGTTTTATAATGCTCTACGAGGCATTGCAGATTAGATTGTTGGAGGTCTTTTTGTGAAGCTTAGGTCTTCATTCTTTTGTCGGTCGGCTCTGATATGTGGCACCGGGTAGTTAGGGAGACCGTTGGTGATTTGTGTGTCTATGTATATGTTTCTTTTGAGATTGTACATGTATGATTATATTTTGGCAGACAAACTTTTCATGATATATATATATATATATACATATGAGATTTCAGTACAGATTTTCCGCTTTTATTCTGTATCTGAATTGTGGGTAGTAGGAACCAAGTTCCTCTGTTAATTGCTACCTGATTGTTGCATATCTTTATGGGCAAGTTTATGTGTATTTTGTTTCAAATTGATGTGACCCCTCAGTCTATACCGTGAATGTTTTAAATATACTCTGATGAAATTTTGAATTTTATTTATCGCTTTAATAGCTTGGGGGTATAGATTGGGGGTGTTACATTAAGTGGTATCAGAGCTAGTCCATGTCAGTTTGTGTCAGTCCTTGTTGTTGGGTGAGTTGTTTGTTTAACCATAGTTGCTGTTATTGGAAATGAATAGCATATGGCTGGTAGGAATGACGCTGCTTTGGCTGTTGCTATGCAAGCTATGGCTCGGGATGTACAGGGTGCACCTAATGCTACTGGAAATGATGAGTTCAGGAAGAACAGACCGCCTGTCTTCAAAGTAAGATATGATCCTGATGATGCTCAGATAGCAAAGCTCATTCTAATCACTATAAGAGTGTGAATGAGAGGAAAAGGAAGCAACCATTTCGTAGTGGTCCTTATGTAACCCCAGCTGATAAAGGTAAGCAAAGGGGGAATTTTGAGAAAATGCCAAGTGGGGGAGGAATGTCTAATCCTCCGAGGTGTTATAGATGTGGTGAATTAGGGCATCGCCAGTTCGAATGTAAGAAAGACTTTAGGAAGTGTTCTAATTGTGGATGTTTAGGACATATTGCAGCTGATTGTAAGAGGAACGTGGTGAAGTGTTTCAATTGTGGTGAACCTGGGCATGTTAGCAAGAAGTGTCCGAAACCAAAGCAAGCTCCAGCTGGTGGGAAGGTTTTTGCATTGGCAGGAACTCAGACTTCAAGTGCAGATCGTCTGATCAGAGGTACTTATTTTATTAATAGTACGCCTTTAGTTGCTATTATTGATAATGGAGCGACTCATTCGTTTATTTCGTCTGAGTGCGCGAAGCGTTTGAATCTTGTGTTGTCTTCGATGGGTGGTGAGATGGTTATTGATACTCCAGCAATGGGGTCAGTAACTACTTCTTTAGTTTGTTTAAGTTGTCCTTTGACCATTTATGGTAAAGAGTTTGAGATGGATTTGGTGTGTTTACCGTTGGAGGGTTTATATGTGGTTTTGGGAATGAATTGGTTACAATTCAATCGGGTTCATATTGATTGTTATCATAAGCTGGTAAGATTTCCTTCTCTTGAGGAAGACGAAGACTCGAGTTTCTTATCTACCAAAGAGTTGAAGAAACTTTTGGCGGATGAAGCTCAGTTGTTTGGGTTGTTTGCATCATTAACTGTGGATAGTCAAGTTTCACTTGATGTGTTTCCTGTTGTGTGTGATTTTCCGGAAGTGTTTCCTGAGGATATTTCAGACTTGCCGCCAGGGAGAGAGGTGGAGTTTTCTATAGATCTAGTTCCCGGTACTAGACCTGTTTCTATGGCACCATATCGAATGTCGGCATCTGAGTTAGTTGAGTTAAAGAAGCAGTTGAATGAATTGCTAGAAAAGAGGTTTGTGAGACCAAGCGTTTCTCCTTGGGGTGCTCCAGTTTTATTGGTGAAAAAGAAAGATGGAAGTATGCGATTGTGTATTGATTATCGCCAGTTGAATAAGGTGACGATTAAGAATAAGTATCCTCTTCCAAGGATTGATGATCTGATGGATCAGTTGGTTGGTGCGTGTGTGTTTAGTAAGATTGATTTGAGATCCGGGTATCATCAGATTAGGGTAAAAGAGGAAGATATTTAGAAGAAGGCTTTTAGGACACGATACGGTCATTATGAATATTTTGTGATGCCGTTCGGGGTTTCTAATGCGCCAGGTGTGTTTATGGAGTACATGAATCGTATTTTCCACGAGCATTTGGATCGTTTTGTGGTTGTGTTTATTGATGATATCTTAATTTATTCTAAGTCTCGGGAGGAGCACACAGAGCATTTGCGTATTGTTTTGCAGGTTTTGAAAGAAAGAAAGCTTTTTGCTAAATTGTCCAAGTGTGAGTTCTGGTTGTCGGAGGTGAGTTTTCTTGGGCACGTGATTTCAGGTAATGGTATTTCTGTGGATGCATCTAAAGTAGAAGCAGTTCTACAATGGGAAGCTCTGAGATCCGTTACTGAAATTCGAAGCTTTTTGGGTTTGGCCGGATATTATCGAAGGTTCATTGAAGGTTTTTCTAAGCTAGCACTTCCTTTGACCTAGTTGATTTGTAAAGGGCAAGCGTTCATTTGGGATATTCGGTGTGAGGAAAGTTTTAATGAGCTGAAGAGAAGATTGACGACAGCTCCGATTTTGATTTTGTCGAATCCTACTGAACCATTTGTGGTGTATTGTGATGCGTCTTTGATTGGTCTAGGTGGGGTACTAATGCAAGACGGTAAGGTCGTGGCTTATGCTTCAAGGCAGTTGAGAGTGCATGAGAAAAATTATCCTACTCATGATCTTGAATTAGCGGTTGTGGTTTTTGTGTTGAAGATTTGGAGGCATTATCTCTATGGTGCAAGATTCGAAGTCTTTAGTGATCACAAAAGTTTGAAATATTTGTTTGATCAGAAAGAGTTGAATATGAGGCAGCGGAGATGGTTGGAATATTTGAAGGACTACGACTTTGGCTTGAATTACCATCCTGGTAAAGTGAATGTGGTAGTCGATGCGTTGAGTCGAAAATCGTTACATATGTCCGCTTTAATGGTTAAGGAGTGGGAGCTTTTGGAAGCTTTTAGGGACTTGAGTTTGGTGTGTGAGGTGACGTCCGACAGCGTGAGGCTGGGTTTGTTAAAGGTTACTAATGATTTTATGTTGACGGTTAGTGAGAAACAGAAGCTGGATGTGAAATTTGAGGATTTGATGTTGGTGGGAGAAAAAGATGCGAATAGTGATTTTAAAGTGGATGTTAATGGTGTTTTGAGGTTCAGAGGTCGAATCTGTATTCCTGATGATGCGGAGTTGAAAAGGATGATTTTAGAGGAAGGACACCAGAGTAATCTGAGTATACATCTGGGAGCTAATAAGATGTACCAAGATTTGAAGAAGATTTTCTGGTGGTCTGGATTGAAAAGAGATGTGGCCTAGTTTGTTTATGCATGTTTGACTTGTCAGAAATCAAGGTAGAACATCTGAGGCCTAGTGGTTTGTTGCAACCGTTGGATATTCCTGAGTGGAAGTGGGACAACATTTCTATGGATTTTGTGACAGGGTTGCTGAATACTCAACGAGGGCATAATGCTATTTGGGTGGTGGTGGACAGACTGACTAAATCGGCACATTTCATTCCGATTGACATCAGTTTTTCTTTGGAGAGGCTAGCTGAGATTTATATCAGTGTGATTGTTTAATTGCATGGTGTTCCATTGAGCATTGTTTCTGATCGGGATCCTAGGTTTACCTCCAGATTTTGGGAAAGTTTACAGAAGGCGTTGGGTTCTAAGTTGAGGTTGAGTTCTGCTTATCATCCTTAAACGGATGGTCAGACCGAGAGAACGATTCAGTCGTTGGAGGACTTGTTGAGAGCTTGTGTTCTTGAACAAGGTGGTGCGTGGGATAGTTATCTTGCATTGGTTGAATTCACATATAATAACAGTTTCCATTCTAGTATTGGAATGGAACCTTTTGAAGCACTGTATGGACGAAGATGTCGAACACCGTTGTGTTGGCCTGAATCTGGTGAGAGTTTGGTGGTTGGACCCGAATTGATTCAACAGACTACAGACAAGGTGAAGCTTATTCGCGAGAAAACGAAAGCTTATCAGAGTAGGCAAAAGAGTTATCACGATCGAAGAAGGAAAGATCTTGAGTTTCAAGAGGGCGATCATGTATTTTTGAGAGTTACGCCGGTAACGGGTGTTGGTCGTGCATTGAAATCGAAGAAACTTACTTCTCGGTTTATTGGTCCTTACCAGATATCGGCGAGAGTGGGTGCCGTGGCTTATAGGGTGGCGTTGTCGCCGAGTCTGTCGAATTTGCATGATGTGTTCCATGCTTCACAGCTTCGGAAGTATGTTCCGGATCCGTCGCATGTGATTCCGATGGATGAGGTTGAGGTAAGGGAGAACCTTATAGTTGAGGTGTTACCAGTGAAGATTTTGGATCGCGAGTTGAAGCGGTTAAGGGGCAAGGATATTGCACTTGTGAAGGTAGCGTGGGGAGGCACTGTTGAGGGCAATTTGACTTGGGAGTTGGAGATTCGGATGCGGGAGTCGTATCCAGAGTTGTTCGTCTCAGGTATATTTTCAAGGACGAAAATTTCTAAGTGGGGGAGAGTTGTAACGCCCCAGTTTTATCCGTTTTATTTAATCGAGTCATTTTGATTATTTTATTATTATTTTATTTTATTTTCGACTTTTATTTGGAAATATGTTATTTTTCAATGTTGTGATATTTTATCGCGTTTTGGGAACGTTTGCGAGATATTTGAGTGTAGGGGTATTTTGGGCATTTCACTTTATTTTCCTTAAGTTAGTAAAATAAAAAAAAGAAAGAGAGAAAAATAGAGAGAAAGAAAAAGATAAGAAGGAAAAGGGGAAGAAAAGAGAAAGAAAGGAGAAAGAGAGAAAAACTTGGAAAAGAAGAAATCGAAACAACCGACTTTCCAAACACGATTAAATCGGGTAAGGGTGCGAAACTTGATTATTATATACTTGTGTATGATTATGTATGTATGTTTTTGGTTGATATTGGATTGAAATTGTATATAGAGTGAAAAACTATAATATGTGGAAATTGTTACAATTCGATTAAATTGTGTCGGAAATCATGTTTTCAGGTCCCTTATTGTTGATACATGTTAGATACATGTTGTTAGGCATTGTATTGGTAATTTTTTTGGTGTATAGGTGAAAATTGGATGGATTTTGGGTTGAAAACGCAGAAAAAAATTCTGCAGAATTTTCTGGTTTTTCCACTGCCCATACGCGTACCACTCAAGGCAATACGCGTATTGGTAAGGGCAATACGCGTATGGAATTGAAGAAATGTGGGCAATACGTGTATGGAGCTTCATTTTCTCGGCCATCTGCCCATTTGCGTAATGGTACGCGTAAGGTTGAGGGTAATACGCGTATGAAGCAAGGCACTACGCATATTGGATTTTTAATGGGAATTTTGGGAAAAAATGGGTCTCTGCCCATACGCGTATCACTTTGGGCAATACGCGTATGGAATGGGCAAGGGAGTAGGGCAATACGCGTATGGCTCAGGGCAATACGCGTATGGCCAGGATGATTGCAAACTGTGGTTTTCTCGCGATGTCTTTTTTGTTTTAGTCCGTAACTTGTGTTCCGATTATCCGTTTTGAGCATTCTTGGTATCGTTGGAAAGCTATTGAGCTGTATTTTCTTATTATAATAATTTTTGAGATTGTTAGCCAATTTAATTATGTCGGAAAATTGGAATAGTCTCATTTTGTCGACTTATGTTGTTATAATTATGTGTAATTGATGTGTATCATGTAATGTGCTGTTGATATGGATATGATATGACTTATGTGCTGTTGTATGGTGTAAATGCATGTGTTTAGATGGTGTGATGATGGTTTGTGGCCGTATGGAAAATAAATGCATTGTTTTGGGCTTGAATTGCAAAGCATGATTAATGTTGAGTGAGATGATTGCATATATGTGTGCATTTGAATATCATGAGTCATTGTATGCCAAGCATCATGATATGCATTCTTGAGATGTCGTGTGCCCTAGTGGGTGTGAGCGACAAATCGATTCCAGAGGGAATCTGCTATAACATTGTGTGCCTGATATAAAGAGGTGTGAGCGATGATTATGGACGATCGTGTGCCTTATACAAAGAGGTGTTGCGTTGTATTTGGATTCTGTTGTACATTGTGGTGAGAATATTTTACGTGTGTAATGTTGTGTTATTATATAATTATATGCAATTATATTATGATTGTGTTTCTCACCCTTCTGCTGTTTTATTAAACTCTACGAGGCATTGCATTTTAGATTGCTGGAGGTCTTTTTGTGAAGCTTAGGTCTTCATTCTTTTGTCGGTCGGCTCTGATATGTGCCACCGGGTAGTTAGGGAGACCGTTGGTGATTTGTGTGTCTATGTATATGTTTCTTTTGAGATTGTACATGTATGATTGTATTTTGGCAGACAAACTTTTCATGATATATATATACATATGAGATTTCGGTACAGATTTTCCGCTTTCATTCTGTATCTGAATTGTGGGTAGTAGGAACCAAGTTCCTCTGTTAATTGCTACCTGATTGTTGCATATCTTTATGGGCAGGTTTATGTGTATTTTGTTTCAAATTAATGTGACCCCTCGGTCTATACCGTGAATGTTTTAAATATACTCTGATGAAATTTTGAATTTTATTTATCGCTTTAATAGCTTGGGGGTATAGATTGGGGGTGTTACATTAAGTGGTATCAGAGCCAGTCCGTGTCAGTTTGTGTCAGTCCTTGTTGGTCGTTGTTGTTGGGTGAGTTGTTTGTTTAACCATAGTTGCTGTTATTGGAAATGAATCGAATATGGCTGGTAGGAATGATGCTACTTTGGCTGCTGCTATGCAAGCTATGGCTCGAGCTGTGCAGGGTGCACCTAATGCTGCTGGAAATGATGAGTTCAGGAAGAACAAACCGCCTGTCTTCAAAGGAAGATATGATCCTGATGGTGCTCAGATATGGCTTAAAGAGATTGAAAGAATTTTCTGAGTGATGGATTGTGCTGAGGATTAGAAGGTGAGACTGGGTACTCACATGTTACTGGAAGAAGCTGATGATTGGTGGGTTAGTACACGTCATGTGTTGGAAGCTGCAGAGGAAGAGATCACTTGGGCTGTGTTTAGCATTGAGTTTCTGAGGAAGTATTTTCCCGAAGATGTAAGAGGAAAGAAGGAAATTGAGTTCTTGGAATTAAAACAAGGTAATATGTCTGTTGTTGATGATACTGCTAAGTTTGTGGAGCTTGTGCAGTTTTATCCACATTATGCTGAAGCGACTGCGGAGTTTTCTAAGTGTGTAAAGTTTGAGAACGGATTGCGTCCTTAGATAAAGCAGGAAATTGGTTACCAAAGGATTAGAAGGTTTTCTGATTTGGTAGATTGCTGTAGGATTTTTGAAGAAGATAGCAAAGCTCGTTCTACTCATTATAAGAGTGTGAACGAGAGGAAAGGGAAGCAACCATTTCGTAGTGGTCCTTATGTAACACCAGCTGATAAGGGTAAGCAAAGGGGGAATTTTGAGAAAAGGCCAAGTGGGGGAGGAATGTCTAATCCTCCGAGGTGTTATAGATGTGGTGAATTTTGGAATCGCCAGTTCGAATGTAAGAAAGACTTTAGGAAGTGTTCTAATTGTAGCGGTTTAGGACATATTGCAGCTGATTGTAAGAGGAACGTGGTGAAGTGTTTCAATTGTGGTGAACCTGGGCATGTTAGCACGAAGTGTCCGAAACCAAAGCAAGCTCCAGTTAGTGGGAAGGTTTTTGCATTGGCAGGAACTCAGACTTCAAGTGCAGATCGTCTGATCAGAGGTACTTGTTTTATTAATAGTACGCCTTTAGTTGCTATTATTGATACTGGAGCGACTCATTCGTTTATTTCGTCTGAGTGCGCGAAGCGTTTGAATCTTGTGTTGTCTTCGATGGGTGGTGAGATGGTTATTGATACTCCAGCATTGGGGTCAGTAACTACTTCTTTGGTTTGTTTAAGTTGTCCTTTGACCATTTATGGTAAAGAGTTTGAGATGGATTTGGTGTGTTTGCCATTGGAGGGTTTAGATGTGGTTTTGGGAATGAATTGGTTACAATTCAATCGGGTTCATATTGATTGTTATCATAAGCTGGTAAGATTTCCTTCTCTTGAGGAAGACGAAGACTCGAGTTTCTTATCTACCAAAGAGTTGAAGAAACTTTTGGCGGATGAAGCTCAGTTATTTGGGTTGTTTGCATCGTTGACTGTGGATAGTCAAGTTTCACTTGATGTGTTTCCTGTTGTGTGTGATTTTCCGGAAGTGTTTCCTGAGGATATTTCAGACTTGCCGCCAGAGAGAGAGGTGGAGTTTTCTATAGATCTAGTTCCAGGTACTAGACTTGTTTCTATGGCACCATATCGATTGTCGGCATCTGAGTTGGTTGAGTTAAAGAAGCAGTTGAATGAATTGCTAGAAAAGAGGTTTGTGAGACCAAGCGTTTCTCCTTGGGGTGCTCAAGTTTTATTGGTGAAAAAGAAAGATGGAAGTATGCGATTGTGTATTGATTATCGCCAGTTGAATAAGGTGACGATTAAGAATAAGTATCCTCTTCCAAGGATTGATGATCTAATGGATCATTTGGTTGGTGCGTGTGTGTTTAGTAAGATTGATTTGAGATCCGGGTATCATCAGATTAGGGTGAAAGAGGAAGATATTCAGAAGACGGCTTTTAGGACACGATACGGTCATTATGAATATTCTATGATGCCGTTCGGGGTTTCTAATGCGCCAGGTGTGTTTATGGAGTACATGAATCATATTTTCCACGAGAATTTGGATCGTTTTGTGGTTGTGTTTATTGATGATATCTTAATTTATTCTAAGTCTCGGGAGGAGCACGCGGAGCATTTGCGTATTGTTTTGCAGGTTTTGAAAGAAAGAAAGCTTTTTGCTAAATTGTCCAAGTGTGAGTTCTGGTTGTCGGAGGTGAGTTTTCTTGGGCACGTGATTTCAGGTAAAGGTATTTCTGTGGATCCATCTAAAGTAGAAGCAGTTCTTCAATGGGAAGCACTGAAATTTGAAGCTTTTTGGGTTTGACCGGATATTATCGAAGGTTCATTGTAGGTTTTTCTAAGCTAGCAAAGAGGCGTGAGGAAAGTTTTAATGAGGTGTGAGCGATGATTATGGACGATCATGTGCCTTATACAAAGAGGTGTGAGCAATCGGGTCGTGTGCCTTATACAAAGAGGTGTGAGCGATCCATAAATGTCGTGTGCCTTATACAAAGAGGTGTGAGCGACGGGGAACATCGTTTGCCCGACGGGGAGTTACACTAAGTAACAAGCGATGATTCCAATAGTTCCTGAGTGAACTAGTGTTGAGATGATGGATGAATGGTACCACATATGCATTGCATAAAGTTGTTGTGTCGGTCTCTGTTCATTTGTATAATTCATGAATGGATTGATTTCGTGTGGAATTGTGATTGGAATTGATGAGTTGAGATATGTATGGTGTTGTGTTGTATTTGGATTCTGTTGTACATTGTGGTGAGAATATTTTACGTGTATAATGTTGTGTTATTATATAATTATATGCAATTATATTATGATTGTGTTTCTCACCCTTCTGCTGTTTTATAATGCTCTACGAGGCATTGCTGATTAATTTGGTGGAGGTCTTTTTGTGAAGCTTAGGTCTTCATTCTTTTGTCGGTCGGCTATGATATGTGGCACCGGGTAGTTAGGGAGACCGTTGGTGATTTGTGTGTCTATGTATATGTTTCTTTTGAGATTGTACATGTATGATTGTATTTTGGCAGACAAACTTTTCATGATATATATATATACATATGAGATTTCAGTACAGATTTTCTGCTTTTATTCTGTATCTGAATTGTGGGTAGTAGGAACCAAGTTCCTCTGTTAATTGCTACCTGATTGTTGCATATCTTTATGGGCAGGTTTATGTGTATTTTGTTTCAAATTGATGTGACCCCTCGGTCTATACCGTGAATGTTTTAAATATACTCTGATGAAATTTTAAATTTTATTTATCGCTTTAATAGCTTGGGGGTATAGATTGGGGGTGTTACAAAAAGAGTCAGCCGGACAATGCCTATCAGCTGAGTAATCTTGGAAAGAACACCCATGTTCCCACAGAGTCATGGGATCATTACTCATGACGTTCCGAAATTGTCTGACACCATGGTGATGAATTTGAAAAGATTGCAGGACAAGAATTCATTAACTATGCATTTCCTAAGGTCAACGTCATTGAGGAAGATGACTCCTCTATTCCCACAGAAACCTGGGATACCTTGGGACAGCCGAGCGGCAAGTACGACTTTCTAGTCAAATACATCGCTCCTGAAAGCTTTCGCATCAGATACAAGGACATCCAGCCAACTGGATGGGGAGATCCCCTTGAAAGTGAAAACACTATGAAAGATGCGACAGAAGAGTCCTCTTATGATAACTATGCATGGGAATAAGAATCCAATGATCCTACTCCACCAGAAATCAGTTCCATTTCTAAAGACAAACCAAGAAGGGAAGTACCAGACTTTGTGATTCATAGTGGAGTTCGTCGCCATTGGGTTGCAGTCGATGTCCCGAAAGTCGTCCATAAGTCGAAGTAATTACCATCTTTGTTTTGACTTTTCACCTTGCCCGGGTGAATTTGATGTTTTATAGGGCTTACTTTTCTGTAAATGTCCCTCTCCGCTTCGCCCAAAGCGGTAGAGTTTTATTTTATAGGGTTGTGTTTCAAGAATTGATAAATCATGAATAAATAATGTCATTCAGAATTCCCGCATTCATTGCTATTTTCACTTCTCATTTTTTTTTTCAGAAAATGGTAATCCTACAAAAAAACAACCCAAAATAAAAACAAGCATTTTCAGAAAATACACTACACACACTCTTGCATTCTCTCTATCTTTTCTAAAAAACGAATCATCACGTCATGCAGATTGCTTGTTTTAAATCCCATTGAAACATACGATCCAATGCCTTCTCCCAACTTTGAATTCCTGGTATTTAAAGCTAAAGGAAAAGAGGACGAAGAAATTCCAGAAGAGATCTTCCGACTACTCAGGCAAGAGGAAAGGTCTATTGAGCCTCACAAAGAGCCGTTGGAAACGGTCAATTTGGATTCAGAAGAAGAAAAGAAATAAGTTAAGATATGGGCACTGCTCAGTCTAACTGTCAAAGAAAATTTGATAAAACTTCTCAAAGAGTTTCCAGATGTATTTGCTTGGTCCTATCAGGACATGCCAGGGTTGGATACCAGCATTGTGGAACATAATTTACCGCTAAAAACAAAATGTCCTCCGGTAAAACAAAGACTGAGATGGACTCATCCAGATATGGCCGTCAAAATTAAGGAGGAAGTGCAGAAGCAGATCGAAGCAGGTTTCCTTGCCACCTCAGAATATCCTTAATGGTTAGCCAACATAGTGCCAGTTCTGAAAAAAGACGGAAAAGTCAGAATGTGTGTAGACTACAGGGATCTAAACAAAGCAAGTCTAAAGGATGACTTTCCCCTGCCACACATTGACATGCTGGTAGACAGCACAGTAAAATTTAAAGTCTTCTCCTTCATGGATGGATTCTCGGGCTATAATCAAATCAAAATGGTGCCGAAAGATATGGAGAAAACTTAAATCATCACCCCATGGGGCACCTTTTGTTACCAGGTAATGTCGTTCGGTCTGAAGAACGCGGGGGCAACCTATCAAAGGGCCATGACAACTCTGTTTCACGACATGATGAACAAAGAGATTAAAGTGTACGTCGATGACATGATTGCCAAATCTAAAACAGAAGAAGTGAATGTGACACACCTGTCAAAGTTATTCAAGCGTCTGAGAAAATACAAACTCTGCTTGAATCCCAATAAGTGCACATTCGGTGTTCGATCAGGAAAACTCTTAGGATTTATCGTCAGCCAGAAAGGGATTGAGGTTGATCCTGACAAGGTTAAGGTCATTCAAGAAATGCCTTCACCAAAGACTAAAAAACAGGTCAGAGGATTTTTGGGACGTCTCAATTACATCTCAAGATTCATATCCCTTATGACCGCGACATGCGCGCCGATCTTCAAACTACTCATGAAGAACCAAAGTTGTGTATGGACAGAAGATTGCCAAAAAGCTTTCGACAGCATCAAAGAATATCTATTGAATCCACCGATTATGTCTCCTCCAATGGAAGGAAGACCATTGATCAATTACTTAAAAGTTTTGGAAGACTCCATGGGTTGTGTACTTGGCCAACAAGACGAAACAAAAAGAAAGGAGTCTGCAATTTATTACTTAAGCAAGAAGTTTACGGACTGTGAAACTCGATACACTATGCTCGAGAAAACTTGCTGCGTTCTGGCTTGGGCAGCCAAACTTCTTCGCCAGTACATGATTTG
The DNA here is from genome assembly GCA_022829125.1 of Lathyrus tuberosus. Classification (NCBI taxonomy): domain Eukaryota; kingdom Viridiplantae; phylum Streptophyta; class Magnoliopsida; order Fabales; family Fabaceae; genus Lathyrus; species Lathyrus tuberosus. The sequence continues at coordinate 480,232 of JALAZF010000227.1, forward strand.
TCACACTACTTGGTTATTCTCCAAAATGGATCTGATCAAGTACGTCTTTGAAAAGCCTGCTCTCACTGAAAGGATAGCCCGTTGGCAGATGTTGCTATCGGAATACGACATCGAATTTCATGCTCAGAAAGCCATCAAAGGAAGTATTTTTGCCGATCATTTGGCTCATTAACCGATTGACGATCAGGAATCAGTCGAATTTGACTTCCCAGACGAAGATGTCATGTACTTGAAAATGAATGATTGCGATGAACCACTACCCAGTGAAGGGCCAAAACCAGGTTTCCAGTGGGGACTAATTTTTAACGGAGCTGTCAATACTTATGGAAGTGGAATTGGGGAAATCATCATAACACCTCAGGGTACCCATATCCCTTTCACTTCCTGACTGACATTCAAATGCACAAACAACGAGGCCGAATACGAAGCTTGTATCATTGGTCTCGAAGAAGCAATTGACTTAAGGATAAAGAACTTGGATGTGTATGGAGACTCAGCCCTGGCTATAAATCAGATTAAAGGAGAGTGGAACACATAGCCATCAGGATTGATTCCTTACAAAGATTACGCGAGAAGGATGTTACCATTCTTCGACAGAATTGAGTTTCATCATATCCCTCGTGAAGAAAATCACATTGCTGATGCATTAGCCATCTTATCCTCCATGATTAGTGTAAGTCAATGGAACGACGTACCTAATATTGACATAATGCGCCTTGAATGGCCCACTTACATCTTCACAATTAAAGCAGTCATAGATGACAAACCATGGTATCATGATATCAAGTGCTTCCTTCAAAGAAAAGAATACCCGCCTGGGGCATCAAGAAAAGACAGGAAGACTCTCAGAAGACTGGCTGGAAACTTCTTCCTGAACGGTGATACACTCTAGAAGAGAAACTTTGACATGGTTTTGCTCAGATGCGGGGACAGACAAGAAGCAAACATGTTAATGAAAGAGATTCACGAAGGATCCTTTGGCAGTCATGCCAACAGACACACAATGGCGAGAAAAATTCTGATAACAGAATATTATTGGCTGATAATGGAATCCGATTACTACAAGTACATGAGGAGGTGTCCCAAGCGTTAGATATACGTAGACAAAATCCATGTACCGCCAACGCATCTCAAAGTTCTTTCTTCTCCATGGCCTTTTTCTATATGGGGAATCAACATGACTGGCATGATTGAACCTAAAGCTTCAAATGTACATCGGTTCATTCTGGTAGCCATTGACTACTTCACCAAGTGGGTCGAAGCAACATCTTATACCAATGTGACCAGATAAGTGGTGGTCCGATTTATCAAGAACAGTCTCATCTACCGTTATGGTGTTCCAAGCCAGATCATTAAGGATAATGGATCCAACTTGAACAACAAGATGATGAAAGAGTTGTGTGCTGAGTTCAAAAATCGAACACCATAACTCATCTCCCTACCGACCCAAAATGAATGGAGCGGTAGAAGCAGCTAACAAGAATATCAAGAGGATCGTTCAGAAGATGGTTGTAACCTACACAGATTAGCATGAGATGCTACCCTTTGCTCTTCACGGTTATCGCACATCCGTCCGCACCTCAACCGGTGCAACCCCTTTCTCTCTAGTATATGGCATAGAATTAGTACTCCCCATAGAAGTAGAGATACCATCAATGAGAGTATTTATGGAAGCCGAGCTAATAGAAGTTGAATGGTGTCAGAGCAGACACAATGAACTGCACCTAATCGAAGAAAAGAGAATGACAGTTTTATGCCATGGTCAGTTATATCAGCAGAGGATGAAGAAAGCGTTTGACAAAAAGGTCCGACCCCGTGTCCTCAGAAAAAGAGACCTCGTGCTCAAGAAGATACAATCATTTCTCAATGATTCCAGGGGCAAATGGACTCCGAACTATGATGGCCCTTATGTGGTTAAGAAAGCCTTCTCAGGCGGTGCCTTAAGACTTGCAACTATGGATGGAGAGGATTTTACCTACCCCATAAATGTTGATGTAGTCAAAAAATACTTCACCTAAATAAAAAAATATAAATAAATAAATAAAAACGTCTCGGTGGGTTGAAAACCCGAAAGGGCGGTCAAGGTAAAAATTAGAGACATAAATAATGATCATCCCGATGGATTGGGAACCTTAAAAGGCAGTTCAGGCAAAAGTTAGGGATTCATGGCAAGTAACTATATCCGACAAGTTTGACTCCTCAGAAACAACGTCATCCGTCAGGAAGACTTCAGTCAAGGTCACCTTCGACAGAAGCTCAGAATGTCCAGAATTCAAAGTTGGTGGGAGGATAGCTGTCGTTTGTAATACCTCAAAATTTTCCCTCTTATTTTTCCAATAATTGACTTATGTTTCATTTTTGCATTTCATGATAGGTCATATTAAATCATACATATCATTAGTTTTCCTAAGGCATGGGATCACCGTGTTCTTTAAACAGGGGATTTCATAGATATCTATCAGAGCACGGAGTAGAGAATTGAAACCGGAACCACAACATTATTTTTCATGAAGAATGGACAAATTTTGGCCTGGTTAACAGGTTAACACAATGACAGTGTAATTATGTTAACCGGTTAACATGTTGAAATTTGGCGTAATTGGTCTGATTTTGAACTGTGTAACCGGTTAGCAGTTATGCTGTAACTGGTTAATAGGCAGATTTTGCATATTCTGCTGCTTTTTCATGACAGCACCATTGCACACTTGGGGTTTTTGATTCTACAAGTATTATAGCAGCAAATGGAATATTCTAGACTTCTCTAGACATTTCAATTCAATTCAATTCCAAGGGGCATTTATTCTAATGTTTCATTTCAAATCAAGTGCACCATATTTCTTGTTTGCCAAGCATCTCCACCTTTGGATGTTGAAATTCGCCTAGGGATTATTACCGAGTTGATCCTAACTAACCGAGTTAACTACCTTGACTCGGTGAGTTGAGTCCAACTAACTCCGACCCTAGCTCCAAACCCAAAGCTAAGTCCAAAGCTAATCCCGGACCTCCCACACTCCAAACCAAAAATCTATATAAGAAACCCTTCACTCATTTTCCAAAAGGAGGAACCATTCTACAAAATTTCCCACACTTTTCACTCTCAATTCTCTCATTTCTCTCTAAACTTTCTGCTACTTCTACATCTTCATCTCAATTCTCTCTTCCAAACCCTCACAAAAAGCTCTTATTTCTTGAAGGATAATCACTTTTCACCTTGAAAAGTGATTAATTCTTGAGCTCAAACTCCATCATTTGGCTATCTTTGTGTAGCGAGCGATTTTGGACGTGGTTCTTAAGCACTGTCGCTCTGGGGTTACTACAGGTCGATTCATTTTTTATCCTATTGAGCTGACTAAGGAAGGGAAATAGATGTCTCTAATTAACCCTGCTTGCATACTGAGTTTAAACAGCGGTCTGTTAGGTTACGGATGCTATATGGTAATGGGGCCTCTTTCTTCTTACTTTGTTTAGAACGAAACATCGGGAATGTTCATGGGGAATTTTGTTAGGATGCTAGGACTGATGCTTTTCGATTGATATGTGAAGGTACGGGATTTGGGGCTTTGGATTAGTGTGCTCGCTAAAATTTTTCTTTCAATCTTATGCCTACGTATTCCCATTTACCGAAACAGGGAAATCAGAGCGATCGTAGTTCCTCCTATTCTATGGGAGGAAATGGTGTTTTGGTGTCTTGTTCAAAGCCCAAGACGTGAAGCTGAAAAGGTGGTTTATATCTTGTTCAAAGCCCAAGATTTGAAGCTGAAGGGTCCATTTGTATCTTGTTCGAAGCCCAAGATGTGAAGCTAAAAAGGTGTTGTCTTTTAGAGAGAATTTGTCATCTCTAAAGGGGGGTCTGTTTGTCACAACTGTTGGGTGACTGACTATAAAGGAGGATTACTTTAACCGGGATATGTGAATCCTAGCAATGCCATAAGTTCCTTTATAGGGGGTTTTAACCTAAAGGAGAAGACTTTAACTCAGTGTAGAGCAATGTTATCTTTCCTTAGGAATTTCTCATGCTAAAAGAGGGACAGTGGCGTGGATGTAAATAATCCAGAGGCTTGTCGCTTATAGCAATTAGATGAAAGGAGTTGTTGATGTTTTTATCCTGTGAACGAGGCACAATTTTAATGCTAAAAGGTTGATTGACTCAACCGGGGTTTTTCTTATACAAAGCCTAAGAGGAGGCTATTGACCCAACAAGAGGATGCTTTTGTGTCTCGTACGAAGCCCGAGAGGGAGGCTAAAAGGAGTTGACTCAACAAGAGAGTGCTTTTAGATGTGTCTTGTACGAAGCCCAAGACGAAGGCTAAAGGTTGACTCAACAAGAGAGTCTTTTATACTCAACAAGAGAGTGTTTTGTATCTCGTACGAAGCCCGAGATAGAGGCTAAAAGAGAGATTGACTCAACAAGAGAGTTTTTTATACTCAACACGAGAGTGATTTTGTATCTCGTATGAAGCCCGAGATAGAGGCTAAAAGGATTATTGACTTAACAAGAGAGTCTTTTTGTATCTCGTACGAAGCCCGAGATAGAGGCTAAAAGGATTACTGTTTCAGTTGAGTGACAGGTCTAGTAGGTTGGTTAAAAGAGAAAATTAGTTCTTATAAAGAGACTGATTAAAGGTAAGGCTATGCTTTGGGATTGATCAGAGGATCAGGGTTATTTCCTGTTCTTTAAGGAAATGGGGAATCCATAGGGTATTGGAGACTGTCCGAGTCTACTGGTGTTTTCCCTATTTGAGAATGCCTTCGAGACTCAAGGAGATTGGACTGTCCAAGTCTAGAGTTTTATCTTTTGTATTATGCTTAAAGAAACAGTAGTAGTACGTTCACGGTAGAAAGATCTAGACTCTTTGAAAGACTATTCTATTAAGATGTCTAATTTCTGTTCCTATACCTCTAGGAGGTCGTCGGGATAATTTGTACGAAGCCCAAGAGGAGGCTGGAAACTTTTAAGAAGCCGAGGGATAATTTGTACAAAGCCCAAGAGGAGGCTCTCTTCCCAAAGGAAGAATCCTTATACGAAGCCTAAGAGGACGCTGTGAATACTTCTAAGAAGCCGTGGGGTCCTTGTACAACACCCAAGATGAGGCGGGGATGCTTTTAGGAAGCCTGTGGGTCCCCAAACCCCGAGAAATTCAAGACATGCCATTCACAGAGAATAGATCAAGCCAGGAAAGTTCGAGAATTTGGAAGAAACTCAAGAGATATCATTCACGGAGAAAAGATCATCTCTGGGGAGTAGAGTCTCTTTGACAATTTCTAAAAGTGACAGTCTGAGAAAGGGTTCACCGAGAATGCTGCCTTCCTCTTTGTTCCATATTGTTTAACCCCAAGAGGAGGGAAGACTGTGTCTGGTAATCCTATGGGGGATCTAGTTTTGTTTTTATTTAAGAGTGACCAACAGGGCTTAGTGCTAGATGTAGTTGCCGGGAAAACTCTAAATATTTATACTTGTATTACATAGTTGATATGAGTTTATGAAAGAAGACTTACAGTGAAACAGCCCCACAATACAGTTATATGTATATGAAAGCGGATAAAGAAAGCATATAAACACTTACTCGGTTGTAGAGCTTCCATGCTGTTTGGTTAGTTGTTCAACAAAGAAATATTGAAAACAACAGTATATTCAAAATTAAAGGAGAAAGTATTTTGAAAAGATGTTGGGGCTTACAGCTCAAGGAGAGGCCCAAGGTTTATCAGTGATCGCACTGTCGTTTCGTACAGAGGGACTTATACAAGTGACTGAGGCCCAAGAAATGTTTTCTGTACAAGGGGATGGGTCTTACACTCTCTCAAGAGGCCCAAGTGTTTAAAGAAAAAGAATGGGGCTTAGAACACGAGGGTAGGCCCAGATGATTGGTTTTTTTATTGGCGATCGCGCCGAGGTTTTCTTTTAACGCAGGGGGTCTTATACAATGTCTGAGGCCCAAAAAGTTTTGGTTAAAAGGGGATTGGGTCTTACACTCTAATAGAGGCCCAAAAGATTTATTTTTGTACAAGTGGTGGGGCTTACAGCTCAAGGAGAGGCCCAGGGTCATTTGTTTGAAAATGGCGATCGCGCCGAGATTTTTGAAAACGCGGTGGGTCTTATACAATGCATTGAGGCCCAAAATGGTTTGGTTTTCAAAGGGGTTGGGTCTTACACTCTAATAGAGGCCTAAGAATAATTTTGAATGGGTCTTATAGCTCGAGGAGAGGCCCAGGGTTTGTTTTTTCAGTGGACGATGATCGCGTCGAACTTTTTGAAATACAACGGGACTTATACGATAAGTGATGCCCAAAATGGGTTTGTATTTACAAAGGATTGGGTCTTACACTCTATTAGAGGCCCAAAAAGTTTTTGAAATTGTTTGATGAGGGTGAAAATCAAAGAAACCCTAATTTGTTATTCTTTAAAAGTAAATATTTTTAAAAAAATCAAATAAAATACCAAATAAGTTTGAATAAACCATTTGTGATTTTTGTTTAAGGTTTGAGAAATGAGGGATTAATCACAAGATGAATTAAAACTCACTTGGTTTTGATTTTCAAAGTAAATATTCACTTTTAAAATGTTTAAAAACATTAAAAAGGAATTTATTCACAAAAATACTAATTATATTAATTAAATAAAATAAGCTTAATTTTTTTGTGGAATAAAATATTTCAACATTTTTGTGATTTTTTGCAAAAAGAACCAATAAAAAATAATTAAAATTGAAAGAGTTATTAATTTTCCAATTAATTAATAAAACATGAAAATATTGGAAAAAATAGCAAAAATGTGAGAAAACACAAAATGGCATGGGTGGGGTTTGACCCCACGACCTCAAGGTTATAGGGCGTGCGCCTTACCACTAGGGTGGTGATACATCCATTGCTTGAAGTGAAACCACAAATATACAAGGCTTGCCTTGTTTTTGGCCTGGCCCAAGGCAAGGCAAGGCAAGTTTTGGGTCAGAAACGCGAAGGTCATAACTTTCTCATTTATCCATGGTTTGAGACAAAATTTATATGCATCTGGCCTAGAATTTCACAAGGAATCCAATGGTGGTGGTATTTTTTTCAGATCATACTCCCTCCTCAAAATCCGATAGTGGTTTTGAAAAAGGCCTATAATTGCATTTTCTATGCTACATTTTGATACAGGCATGAATTACATGATGAATTGGTTCAAACACAACATATATAACATGTATGAGGTGTGTATGATCAGTGGACTTCAAAGTAATGCATATTTTGGAAAGTTAAAGTCATGATGTTTACCTCCTTTTGAGCTTTTGGAGTTTTCTGTGCAATCTGCCAAACTTCTTGTTCCAAAAATGGTTTGATGCTTTGAACACTCTCAAATGATCCCATAGAAGCTTTTAGGATGGTTGGAATCAGCTGGAACCTGCAAAAACACAAACTGACCCTTTCTTGCAAAAGGGGTTAAAATGACCAAAATAGCAACTCTCTCAAATGGTGTTCCAAATGGGGGGAACCATTTGGGACAGTTCAAGGATTTTATTTGGAGTGTGTTTGAGGTTTTATCTGGTTTGGAAAGTGACTGAATCAAGACATGGCTTGAAAAATTCACAAAAGGCCTATTTTGAGGTTTTGAGAGGTGACTTTGTGATTTTGGTGTTACAGGTCACTTTTGATAGTTTGGATCACCTTGCTAAAGAAGGCATTTTGGCCTAAAGAGAGGGATTTTGAGGAAAGCATCTGTTTGATGGCTTTGGTGTACTCAAACTGAGCACAAATGATTTCTATTTATAGTAGAGCAAGTTTGTTTTGGGATCAATAATGAATGGCAACTGCAGCAGAGGTTTGGCCAATGGTTGCACTTTGGAATCCAAGTCTCCTCTAGCCATTGACTAGAGGTTAGGGCACAGGGCTGTGGTTCCCTTGGTCTTGGATAAGTCTTGACTGAATTCAGTTGCAAATGTGTCAGTCCATGCCACCTTGGTGTATGTATTGAATGCTCTAATCCAAAATTGGAGTCTTGTCCCTCTTTTAGGCAATTCTAGGTTTGGCATGCTACTTCTTGTTCCAAGGGCTTTGGAGGTTTGGCTCAGTGTTTGTCCCCTTTAAATTTGATCCTCAGATGTGTCCAAAGTGATGACAAGGCTTGGAATTATCTGATTTGGCCAAATCGATCAAAAATGCAAAATTATGCCTAGCCTTGGCAGTTTTCAGCAAGGCATATTGCCATTGTCATATCTCATGGCCCAAGTGGAATTTGGTGATGTTCTTGGCCATTTTGGAAAGCCCTCATATGATAGAACAATTGTTTGATCATATTTGGTTTTGATACCTTTTGGATCCAAGTGAAAAATCCCCCTACATTTGGAAAAAAGTGAAGGCAGATTCTGACTTAGTGAAAATTTCAGTAAGTGTTGGAAAAAAGTGACATTTTCACTTTTTGTGATTTTGATCATTCCATAACTCAAAATCCATGATGAATTTGGAAGGAGGTCAGTTCTAAGCTTTTGTAGAGGGTAATGAGAGCTACAAATCTAGCTTTGGATGGGGAAAAATGGCCTTGTGGTTTAGGAGTTATGATCCTCCAAAGTTGGTACCCTTGCCACTTTGTTCATAACTTAGAAAATTTTCTAAGTTTTTATGGTTACCCCTTTTACAAGCTATCCCACTTTTCTTGATTTTTATTTATGAATGATGATTCAAATCATACATTAACATCATTTTAGGGTTAAAAAACCATTTTTTTGAAAAATCTCAAAAAGTCAAAGTTGACTTTTGTGCACAATTGACTTTTTGTCAGATGAATTCCAAACTGTGCGATCCTCTATGAAATCAAGTCCTTGACCTAAATCAAACTTGATGGATTGATTTCGTAGGTGTTATAGGGTGTATTGAATCATGTCCTAGGGTTTTGGAGCATGTCCTGGTCAAAAGTCAAAGCTATAGTTGACTTTTCTCGTGAAACCCTAATTGTGGTACTGATGAAATTGAGACTTGCTGCTCAAGCTTCCTGGATCAATCCATTGTTACAAATGGATCAATGTGGTTTGTTGGAGACTCTCAAATCATGTCTTGAGGTCTTGGCTCATGATTTGTCCCAAAAGTCAACTTAGGGGTGAATTAGGTCAAGAAACCCTAATTCCTGATTTTTGATGTATGCATCCCCTGAGGTCAAATTGACTTGATGCTTGGGCCCGTGAGGTTCCATGGAGTATTTTAGAATATGCTTTGAAGCATTGGCTCATGCCCAGAGGAAAATTTCCATCTGGAGGCCCTGGTCGACCAAACCCTAATTTGGTGACACTAGCGATCTTGAGGCTTGATCCACCTGGAAGGGAGCAGCCTTGTGCTTAATCCTTAAAGTGGGAGTCCTCTTGATCCATTGTAGATGTTTGGGAGGTTAGACAAGTTGAAGATCATGTCATTTCTTGATTGATCCTTTGTCTAAGAACTCTGAGAGGGCTTGAAACCCTAATTTTGACAGTAGTAAGTGTTCACCCATCTTTGGGGAGACTGATGAGGCAAGATGGTTCATCCATATTGTGATGATGATTTGTACAATGATGGGAAATCTTAGTGGTCAAAATTTGGGGTATGACACTTTGGTTGGATTTCTGGAACTTCAGCTTATTCTACTTCAATCCAAGGGTTTCACACTATTTATTTTGGTGTAAGTTCGATCTCGGTGATTTTTTGTGATTTTGCTCGGTTTCGACGCGTTTCGGCTACTAATCGGGGAATCTCTAGTTTTCTTTAATTTTCTGCACCAAGATCACTTTGCAACAATCACCAAAGCAAATCTCCGCTTTGCAGGTTGGTTTTCCTCAGATATATACTTGATTTAGCTTATTTGCAACTTATCCGATGTAGATCTTTGGTGATTTTTGATTTGGATCCATTTGCTTGAATTTGATTCTTGATGTTGATGATTATTGGATTCAATTGATGTTTGATTGTTGTAATTCAATGTAATTTCGTGCTTAATTGATTGCATGTTCGGTTGGATGTTTGGATAAGTCATTTGCTGCTGAAAAGTGCTTTTGGAACTGATTTTTTTCACTACTATCCCAGAGTAACCGGTTATCATTTACGCCGTAACCGGTTACACTGTGTATTTTTCAGCATATTTGTGCAATTTTGAACTGTGTAACTGGTTAGCAGTTATGCTATAACCGGTTACCACTGGAGCAGAATGATATTTTCTTGCTTTTTCTTGGTTGTTTGAGGTCCTTTGCATGTCTAAACTTTGTGGATCCATATATTGATGATTGGTGGACTATTCCTGAGCTATTTTACTTCACACCATGGTATGAACATGATTTGTCGACGCGCGATCCTTGTTTCTTTATCAGTGATTGTTAATGTTTGCGTTGTTGATTAATTGATGCGATGAACACATAATTCACACACATTGAGCTTGTTAATTGTTAATTGATGCTTGTGTTGTTGGAATTGTTATGTGCATGTTTATTTGCTTTCTATTTCAAGAGGTGCACACTTGATTTGGCTTGTTCACGTACTTAAAGTTGTGCATTCTTTCATGATGATTTCAAGGATTATTTACCATGTTGTGGTATGATTGTGATCATGTCTGATTGAAATATGTGTTGTTTGATGCATGTCCATTGTGCCATGATTGAATCATCATCAAATGTTGCATGCTGCCCTGATTTTCTACTGCTGTCTGTGTGCACACATGCTGTTATATGTCCTGCTGATTGACTTTTTATAGCTCATTTTGTGCTGAATCATGTGCTGTTATAAGCTGTCTTGCTTATGCGCCACTTTTTTTACTGATGTATGGATGTTGTAGCGTTGTAATAGCCGCTGTTTTTCTTGTTTATTCGCTTCTCATTGCTTTTATGGATTACATGATATAATGCTTTGTGTACAACTTTTTTCACACCCTTTAGGGATCCTAGCTCATCCTTAATTTTTGATTAAGGTGAGGTAGGATAAGCATTAGATAGTGCTATCCCTCTCTTCTTTTAGACATAGGTTGTTCTTACACATCACATAACCATAGGACATCCATGCATGATAACTTTGAAGGTGCGAGAAAGACACAAGAAAGGGGGGGTTTAAATTGTGTATTTACTCTTTCTGTAACTTTTCGCATCTTGTTAATTTGACGCTCAAGAACCTTCAATGTTCATTGAGAGATTCTGATCTATTAACTAACGAGTATGAGAACCGTATACGTTCTGTTCATAAGATACGATACTCAGAACTTGCAGTGCGGAAGCTTATCAAACATAGGCTGCAAGGTTCTGACTTTGCTTAATATGAGGTTCTGATATTCAAAGCAGGAACATAAAAAGAGATACTAAGCAAAGGAGTAAAGGACACATGATATATCCTAGTTCACCACGCGGGCTAATCCAGTCCACCCTTCTCAGGTGATTTCGCCTTGAACACAAGGACTTAATCCCCTATAACGAAATCATGATTACACTTGCACGGGCAACAGCCGGTGACTAACTACTTGCACAGCCGCACTATTACTAATAACCCAATGAATCGTTCAGGGATCCAACAGGATATAACGTTCATTGACCGAGCAGACCCACTGCTGGGATTTGACAGCTAGCCGTTCAGGGATTCAACTCAATGAATATAATGCTACTGACCATATTTCAGGATTTTCCACAATGACCCTCAGCCATTGTCATCTCAAGTATCTGATCACCGCGTGATCTACTCAAGGGCCTCAACTCACAGCTGAACCGTTCAGGGATCCCATCAGGATATAATGTTCACTTGAGCAGTCTCAATTCATCTAGTTGAATTGGAAAACTGGAGATTACAAATTGTACTTCTTAATAAGAAAGTTTCTCCTAAGTTTAAGTACAAAGAACACACACATGTGTTCAAGCAAGTTTTGAGCAATCAGCTCCTTGCTTTCCTAAGAAACTACAACGATGTATTTAGATATTATGATTGTTGACATCTTGTAGATCTTCTTCTTCTTCGTCTTCTGGTTGAGCAAGCTTTAAGCAGCAACTCCTTGCTTCAGATCTTCAATGAGCTTTGACGAGAAGGTAGGTTGATGACTTGACTGATCTTCAATTGTTGTCTTCTTCATCAACAGCTTTTGTTTGATTGTTGTTGTTGTGTTAATTTGTTTTTTGGAGATTCAACAACAATTTCCATGAGAAAATTAATGACAGCTTTGAATATTCTAAGTGTTACAACGAGAACTCGTCATTGTTGCTATCTTCACACGATGACTTAGTCAATTTTGTAGATGAACATTCAGTTCATAATTCTACAAGTGATCGACACATCAGAAGCAAAAACTCTTTCCATTAAATAGCCAGTAGAAATATAGCCGTTAGAGAATACTGTTGGCTTTTTGGAAAAGAGACGTTGTGATATAATGAGTTGTACTGACATATCTTCTTTTTGTAGAGGAGATCTTTTCAGAGTCTTCAGAACTTCTTGTTTGAGACCTTGATCTTCAGAACTCATCAGTCTTCAGAATCTTTCTGTACTTGGTCTTCAGCGCCTTCAGCCATCAGAACTTCAAGTCATAGGAGTCTTCAGAACTTTGGTTCTTTCTGAGTGTACTTCTTCAGAAGCTTCGCTATCTTCAGAATCTTGATCACTTTCAGAGAGCATCCACAAGAGCATTGCAATAGCAATCTTGGCATCCTTGGATCTGGCTGATTATGACTAGATAAACAAGCGTTCTTGCTTCTCGCGACTTTAGTCACACATAGTAACTTCGCATATATATATATATATATATATATATATATATATATATATATATATATATATATATATATATATTCAATCATAGTACATCTGGTTGGTGTATGTTGGTTCTGATGTCTTTAGTTCTTATGATCTGCACACAACACACGTTAGACCATAAAATGGTTCTTTCACAAATACTTATTGTTATCATCAAAACATAGATTGTCTTGTAGAGATAATTCTTGCTCTCACAATCTCCCCCTTTTTTATGATGACAAAACCAAGTATTTTGATTGAACATTTTATACAAGGTAATCACCAAAGCAAACAAATTCAGAGTGTGGAACAACAACTCCCCCTGAATGAGTTATCCTCAAAGCTTTATCTGAGATCATCTAGTATTTTATATAATCCAAAGATATACAGAGTAACATCTTGAGTTTACAGAACAGAAATAGAAAAGGGTTACTTTTATATCTTGTTCTTAAGAAAACGAAGAGTCTTTAGCATCTGGACTAGTTCAACAGAACTTCCATCTTCAGATCTTTAGAACTCAGTTTCCTTTGTTGTCATATCAGAGCTTGTTATCTTCAGAGTCGTCTGAAGCATTTCTACTTTTCAGTAGATTCAATTGAGCACAGAATTAGAGCAGTTCTTTGACTGATAAACATAGCTTTGCTGTATATCAGAAACTGTCTTTTGAGTTACTCCCCCTGAGTTTCAGGCTATATGAAGAATTTAGATTTTGCACTTTGGTCTTCTGGTTAATCTCTACCTAATTTCCATAAGTCAGATATTGAGATCTTTCATAATCAAAATTCAGAGTTTCTAAATTTAATCACCAGTGTTGATCATGACTTTTCAGAGTTTGACTTTGAACACAAGTTTATTTCAGACCTTGTTACAACTCAGTTAAATTATCAAAGCATGATTTTTTGATCAGATACCAATTGAAGGCTAAAACTTGTGATCAATCACGCTTGATTCTGAATCTGGTACATCTTGTTTTAGTCGGATGTAAAAATGATGTGCTGACTCTTATACCAGAGTATTTTGAGTCTGATACCAAGTGAAGAATTTCTTCTCATACGCTTAAGAGGTAATTCATTAGAGTGCTGATATTGATACCAATGAGGGTATTTGACAGTAATCCACAGCTTTGCTTTGATTGAGAGTCTGATACTAATCTTTGTGTACTGAATCTGATTTCCAATTAATGATTTAGTCTAATACCAAATCGTCTTTAATTCAAATAGTTCCTGATAGAATGGTTTCTTGCTTGGATCTTTAATCCAGATCTTCAGACAGTTTTTGACTTCTGATTTGCACAGATCTTCTGAGTGAGCATCTTGAAATGTAGACTTTGCCTTGACTGCTTTCAGAGTTTTCTTACTTAATTTGATTCTTTATTCTGTGATCGTAGTTATTCTTCTTATCCTGTCTTTAGAATGCCTAGTGAACTTGTTTAGAGTTCCTCGGATAACATCAAACAACAACCGTTAGTAGTAACGCATTTTATAAGAGTACTTTGTTTGAGTTCCGCATTCTTTCAGATTTCTTTCAATCAAAATTAATATATTTCTCCCCCTTTTTGACATCATCAAAAAGTGTTAGGGCATATAAGCATTTAAGCATGTAGTCATTTATATTCAGTTACAGAGTCATAAAGTCATTTGAACATTTAGAAGCATTTAGACTCATTTTAGAGAAACACATCTATATGTACTTAATTGAAGGATGATGGAATCAACTGATTACTTAAAGGTTAATAGATGTAAAACAACAAGATAGAACACAGAAGACATCATATTTTTACTAAGTGAGAAAGAAACATCAGCACAAAATAGAACAATAAGCAACAAAACATAGCATTACATTACATCAAAATTTTAAAATTTTAGTTATCAAAGTCTTCAACGTTGTCCACCCTATCACATCTTGTCTCAGTTACTGAAGGTTCTATTCCGAGTCTCCTTACTAATCCCCAAAATTTCTCTTTTAGCATAATTTCATATATTATTCTCCCGTATGGAACGTAAGAGCTCAACTGAGTTCTTGAAACTCTTATAGAATGTTTCAGGTGATTGAAAATAGTTTTGGGAAGATTGATTTTAAAGTGGTGTGTTAGGAGGAAAACGAATACTCTGTCATCTTGGGACAACGTGCTCCTTGCAGTTGCACGAGGTTGAAGATTGGTTAGAGAGAATCTGAACCATGTTCTGGGTGAAGGAAGAAGTTTCTCAGGGTTGGTTGGTTCATAGGGAACCGAATCGTCGAATAAAACCTTGCATTTCTTTACTAAACTCAGGTCAGATTGAAAGTCTTCAACAGTGACCCCAGAGGCGACACAATTTATAAGCTTTTCTAATGAGGGAATGGAGATGGCGATTGGAAAGCTATATACTTCAGACCAGATAGTGTTGTCATCATTACTGATTCTGGCATATTTCCAGAATTCTTTCACAAGAACTGGAAAGATAGGGCCGTTTAGCAGTGAATAATAACCACTCCAAGATTGTATTTGCATGCTTCTTACAATTTCCAGACCATTATTTTGAAGTCTAGCTAGGTTTGGTCTTTTCTCTGGGATAACTTCTAGAGTTTCTACGTTTCCTATAAATGTTGGAGAGGCCATTTGTTAACACACAGAAGATTAAGATTGGTCGAGAACGAAGTAGAATCCTATTATTTATAGGCGAAATGAGAGTGAGGAGTGTAATGACTAAATTGGTACACCAAGATTTGGGTTTACTATTTCCTAGGTGGTCATAATTAATTAGGGTATGCTAAAAGGCGTGAACGTGTGGGAAAAGAAGACGGAACAGTTACTCATTTATTGGGAAGTTAAAGACTTTATTACTTAAGATTTCTTGAGCTGTAAAACATGACACGTCATTTATGCAATATTTTAATGGTTCATTAAGAATTTTTATTAGTGGGTACCAGATATAAATAACGTGAGACAAAAGATAACAAAGATATATATATCCATAAATGATGCATGCATACATTTAACCATCTAGTATCCTAATCTGTCAACTAATTTGAGAACCAGCCACTATTAAACGTTTCGCAAGAATTTTCAATAAGGGCAATATCAGGACCGCATCTGGTTCTGCTAATTGTCTGCACAACTCCTGTTTTGAAAAACACTTCAATTAGGATTCTTCCGTAAGGGATCGTAGTTTCAAGGGTAGCTCTTGACACGAGAATGGTGTCCTTGAGATGATCAAATATAATTTGTGGCAGATTTATATGAATTTGGTTAAGAAGACACATGATTATGAGCTTGTCATCATGATACAGAAGGTTTTTGTATGTGCTTCGAGGTTTGATGTTTGTCAGAATGAATTTAAACCAGCCTCTAGCGTGGGGCAGGAGTTTCTCAGGATTAGTAGGTTCGAAGGTAGAACCTGTATCAAACAAGTAGTGTAATTTTACATCAGGGGTGCATCGAATGGATGCATGACTGGGAGTGATGCCTTCTAGTGGGCATTCAATGGCTTCAGCGATTTTTGAAGCGTTTAAGGAGAGAGGAATACCATAGATGTCTGAAGAAATGGTCAGACCATTATGGCTGATAGCAGCATTGATCCAAAAAGTTTTTATGATGTTTGGGCAAATGGGACATCTAAGCATATGAATGTACCCATTCCAATTTTGCGAATGAATGCCTAGATGGAAATTATGATCAACATCCATTAGCTTAGGTTGTTTTTCACTAATGATTTCAAGAGAGTTGTCATCGCCAAAGAAGGTTCTTGGAGTCAATAATTGGTTTGCCATGAGAATGGTGAGAAAGTCTTTTGAGGAGATCAAGTCAGGAGTTTAGAGAGGTGTGAGTTTTAGTAAGTTAGAAACTGCAGATAATATATATATATATATATATATAGAGAGAGAGAGAATAAGACTTGTATTATTGAGTAATAGGGTTAGCTAGGATGAACAGATACTCTTGTTAGGGAGAGAGAGAGAGAGAGATTTGGTTCTAGAGAGGTGTTGACTGAAGCACACCTATGGGCAATAGGATATGACTAGACGCTGATGGAGGAATCTCTTACTATAGGACATAGGCAAACAGATACACGGGAGGACAAAAAGGTTTTCTTAAGAATTGTTTCAAGAAATTAAAAAGAGATTTGGGTTTTGATTATCAAGAAAAGTAAGTGGAGGCATGACGAAGGTTGGATGATGTTTTTGAACTTTCAGGGTTTTGAGTGTAGGAGCATGAAAGGGAGACGTGACTTTATAGAGTAAGTGTGTAGATTGATTTATGCCTAGTCTAGGGAAGATGTAGGTCAGTTCAAAAGATTTTAGTAAGATCTTATTAAGTTGTCAGAGATATGCTGTGCAATGATGATTGTATCTTTTACGTGTAGTTTTGTTAAAGGGTTTTCTTGGATTTAGCAATTTTTTTTCATCTATGCTTAACGGATTTTCTATTGGTTGATTATTTCCCTAAAGAAACATGTAAGAATTCCTAAATAATTATCTAGTAAAACATGCTATGATAAATTTGAAAGAATTCTAATTAAGGCATCTCATGAGTTTAACAAATTATTAGTGAAAAGAAAAGTGTACCTTAGACCTTTCAAACTTGGCTTGCTTTGAGCATCTTTCTGCTTCTGCATATTTCCGAGTAAGCTGCAGATGTCTCTTGGGTTCTTCAAGATAAGCTTGTCTTCTGACTTCTGAAGAGAATATTTTCTTGGAAGGTGATCCTAGTTGGATCATAGCTTTCTCTCTCTTTTCCTGTTCAACCTTGTCATTTAGTTCTCTAGGTTACAGTAACCGAGATTGGGACTTAGTATGATCAGAGTGACCATTTTAGCTGAACTAAGCCAATTCCATGCAATCCTTTTTGATAAGGCAATATTCGTATGCGTGGGAGCAATACTGAGTGAACAGTAAATTTCATTTGATGACCCCATTCATAAATAACAGATTACATCTATTTTGAATGTTTCTCACTTCTCATTTCCTTGATCCATAGAACTTGTTTAGTTCTGATACAGTTCTTGAGATATGGATCCGAATCTTAAACAACAAACTTTTGAGAATTGGTTGAGTTCTCCTTTCATAGCCCGAATTCAGTTTGTGTTTGTGAGAGTTTCTTCTCTTTGAAAGATGATTGATTTCACCAGTTCAGTGAGAATCTTTGAGAGGTTATTCAGGAAGGAGTTGACATATCAACATCTGACTTTGTTCCTCAAGGTTGTTTCAGAACTTGTTCAGAACCAGAACATCATCATGCCTCATGTGTACATCACTAGACATGATTTGCATGAACCTCTTGTTCTCACAATGATGATCAACTTATTTGGGGTTGTTCACACATATCTAAGAGTTAACTAATTTCTACAAGCTAACATCTTTTACGCCATCTTTTATGACATCAGTTGGAGAACCTAGATACCTGAAATGATAGCATCCAATTTCATAGCATAAGTGGTTCTGAGAACACTTGATCTATTGAAAATCAGATTATCAACATTTGATCTTTACTAGGATGATTTCAGGTTGTTGGAGCTTGATCACCGAACCAGTTAAGAGTTCGTTCGGAATCAACTGAATCTTTAGGATTCAGTTTTCCATTGAATCTTTTTATCATTCCAGATTTTAACATTGAATCATTTCTAATAATTAGAATCTTTCAGATTCTGAATTTAACAGATTTCTTTCTGAAATTCAAAGTCTTAGAACAACAATCTTCCTTCTTTACATGAAGAGATCCAGAATGAGTTTTTAAACGAGAAAGTCAAGGGTGGACCTAATCCGTTTCTTGAAAACATCTCAAAAACTCATAATGAATTAATCTTCAGCAAACAAGATTTCTTGCTTTCTGATGATTCATCTTTTAATCATATACGTGGTTTTATCCACACATATTTTCCAGAATGAGCATTCAACAGACACTTCCTTTTATCTGATGAATTTATATTATCAATTGATTCTTTAATTTTAGTGAGGCTTCATTTAGAATCAGTGACTTGCTCACGAAGTAATAAGATTAATTACAATTTTGTACACAGTTAACTGCTGAACTGTTACTGAAATTGTAAGTGGATTTCAATATCACTAAGAGTACTTCTACGCACCACGTCTGGATCTTTTTCTGACACTGTTAAGTGTTTAATGTGAATCAATAACAGAACCGGAGCTCTGATACCAATTGAAGGTGCGAGAAAGACACAAGAAATGGGGGTTTGAATTGTGTATTTACTCTTTCTGTAACTTTTCGCATCTTGTTAATTTGACGCTCAAGAACCTTCAATGTTCATTTAGAGATTCTGATCTATTAACTAACGAGTATGAGAACCGTATACGTTATGTTCATAAGATACGATACTCAGAACTTTCAGTGCGGAAGCTTATCAGAGATAGGTGTTGCACCCCAAATTTTACCCTCATTCTTCTGCTAATTGTTATTTTATTATCTTTCTCTTTATTCTAATTTAATATTTATCTTAGCTTTTATTTGTTTTGTGATTAGGTTAATTTCAATTTGGTCCATTTTATTTTATTTATATTTAAGTTGTTTTATTTTTTTTATTTTAAATTAATCCTTATTTAAGTCAAATTTTAATTAACTAGATTAATTATCCATTTAGTTTCTTTTAAATTAATTCTTAATCTAAATGTTAGTAGTTTATTTTATTTTCAACAACCATACTATTAATATTATTAAGAGAATGTGCCCAAATACACTTACCATGACCAATTTCACGTTGCAATTATTTTTGGTTTCTTATTTTATTACTATCAACCAATAAGAATTAAGCTTGTGGGAGTTTGACTTTTCAACCATTCCCTCAACCATTGAGAGCGTGACACGTGACGCCAAAGAGACCAAAGGGAACCAAGTTCATCCTCCTCTTTCGTTCTTGCTGAAGAGTTATGGATGAGGAAGAGAATTCAATGTATGTTGTATCCATTGAATTCATTGAATCCATTCAATCACAATGCCGTTGGCGCGAATTCCCCATTTTGAACTCTCCACGCCCTTTCCTTTCCAAGCTCGACTGTGTGTGCACGAAAAAGTGGTTCAGAGAAGATTACCAATTCCAGCATACGACTGCTCCATCTGCAAATCTGTCCACGCTACCTCGAACCTTTGCTCCATTTGGTACCCCTCTCAATAGCATCAATGGAAAAGCTCTGAATTCATTCACAAAGCGATGAGTGTGACCCTGCACATCTGAAATGCCACAGCGTATTTCTCTCCCAGAATTAGACCAAGTTTGAAATTCAAACGAAAACCCTAATTTCTTAGCTTATGCCCACCAGATGTTTGAGAATTTGACCCGACCCATGATGCCTCTCATCAACCCAATACCTTGCCTATTTAAGGAGGTTCAACTTCAGTTCTAAGGACACCAACAATCTCTACAAAAAACACCCTAAAGAGTTCTGAGTTTTTCTTCTGGCGAGTGAAAGAGTGGCAGCAGCTGTGCTAGCTTGAGTAGAAGGGAGAAGAAGCAAGAACCTGTTCAAGAGTTTGCTGATAGCCTGGAAGAGGGGTATGTAGCTTCACCTCACCCTCATTCAGTATATCAACATCATATGTATCTCTACATTGTTTCTATGTTTTTTCTTTGCTGTTCCATAACACCAATCTGATGTATGAGGGTTTGTTTTTTGATTCACCATGCTTGAGTTGAGTTCTACTTGGTTGAAAACAACACATTGATTGTCTTGCTCTATGCTTGGTTTTGTTAGCTTTTTTGACTTTGTTGGGTTACTATGGTCAAGCTCATTACAGATGGTAGATGTGTGTGTCTTATTGTCTCAAATATATGTGTATGTTGTTGATTGACATCCCTATCTTTTATTCATACTGATATTATGTTTATGCCTAAGCTTATGTGGTTTCTTCATGTCTAAGAAAACTATTAAATCCTGAGGTTATGCAGGCAGTTGTTGTTACTCTGAGTTTATTACAACATTAATGTCTTATCTACATTCATCTATCTTTTTAGTATGACTGCAGTGTTTGAAATGCCTAAAATATGCTTTTGAATTAAGCTGGTCATATGTGTTACAACTGGTATGCTGCTGAGTTATGCTTTTGTTTATGAGCAAGATTCATAATATGCTTAACATGATAAGATTGCTAGAAATGGTTTTTTTGCGCCCTTGTGGTTCATGATATTTGGTTATCTATGTGCTTGTTCTGGATGTTGGTTTGAGAAACCAGTTAGTACAACCACAACCACTAATCTTTCCTTTGTGCAATTTGAATGATATATTAGCTCTGTTGTCACCAGCCATATGTTTTCATTTTGGAATGTTGAATATGTCTGGATATGCCTTTTACTTCTAGCTTGAACCATGTTCACTAATTCTGCAATCTCTTATCTACCATGCCATACTTGTTTACTTGTCATCTTGATTGATGTTTTAGGTCTGAAATCTCAGTATATGATTTTTCTATGATCCTGGTACCCTCTGCACTTGTTAAGATCACTATTCTGTTTGACTTGTTTTCAATACTTACACATGTATGGTTACCTCGTAGGCACACTGATTTATTTGACAATGTGAACTAGTATGAGAATTCCTGCCTGCTATGTAAACTTTCTGTTTGATCAAGTTTGAACTTGTAATATGTTGAGCATGATGATCATGTTATCTAAAATTCGCTTGTCATCTTACCTCACCATGAACTGTACCTGAATGCATATAATCTGCTTATATCTACTTGCCATGACATGCTTTCTAAAATAGCTGACCTTTTTTTGAAATTTTACATATCCTTTTGTGACTGACATGCCTTTGGTGAATATGTCAAATCTTTCTGAATTGACAACCATGCTTTGTTGCCTCTTACTTGTTCTAAATCTTTACTGTCATCTCAAAACATGTGTGCTAACTCTTGCCAATATATTTGAGAATAAATCTTGTTAATGTTTGACCATTAGTGTGAGTCATTGAGCTTACATAATATGCTTGCCTGCCATCACTGCCTGATGAATCCATTTTTTTCCTCATTTATGTCAATATCCATCTGGCTTGTCCATATGTTGTGTTTATTAATCTTCACATCTGTACCTTGTTTGTTATCTCACAGCACATATGAGCTTTACAAATGCATATGCTTATTGTTGATTTTGTGTGGATCTATGCCTCTAACTGGTTTCAAGAGTCTGTTATATCTATTGATGAGTCTTAGTTATATCAATCAAGCTTTGTAGTCCACTTATATAATCATGATGCTTGTCTAGATCTGCCTTGATACATTTTGCTCATACTGTACATGAATTGTTTTAGAGCTATGTGACTGATATGTTCTTAGCACACACCTCACATAGCATATCATTAACTGAGCCTGTCATTTGAATGAAAGATTTTGGACTATGTCCCTTTGTATTAAATGTTATTCTCACTACCAATACATAGAATGTCTTTATCATGTATGTCATTGCTGCACCTGTTTTTAGATGTGTGAATTGTTAAAGTTGGTAGTGTTGTGATTCTGGCTTGTCTACAATCTGTTGGTGTGCTTTAATGTCTCTTTGTATGCCACCAATATGCTTAACATGATAACCTTTTGCTTGTCTGTTTTTTTTCTTATCACAAGTTGAGAATTTAGAATCACATTACCTTTGGTTGTGTCTTTTTGTCTCTGCTTAAAAGTTGAATTTGCTTGATGTGTTTGGGAATGATCTGACAGTTTGGATTTGCTAATCTACTGCTCCATAGCCATTACTTCTGTTCATGTTTAACACTGCTATTAAATATGTCATTGTTGCTTCTAATACATGAGTGGTTAATTGGCATTTGTGTCTGGCTGTTAAGCCATCTTGTTCATCATTATGTAATTAAGTGTTGATTGTGTACCAATTTGTTTTGAATTAGGCCATCACCCAGTTCAGTACATGCGTGACTTCATATGTTTGTCATATAACTCGTCTCTGCACTTGATTTGTGTGATCACTTCATTGGTGTTGTGCTACCCACTGCTACTGTTATCATTCAAATGCCATGGCTTGTTGTTTTTCTCATAAAATCATTTTCTAATCATAGTTGATAACCTTGCGTATGAAATCTCTAGGTCTTGTGTACTGGATGGTGTTTTTCCCTTTTCACTTGGTTTTGTTGGATTAATGCAGCACTGAGTGTAATATAACTGCCTTGTTTGTTTAATTCAATTGTTTTTTTATTTTGAATATATGCGCAAGATATATGTTATATATTTATTGAATCATACTTATCATTGGATGTATTCCCGCCCCAGCGGATGGACTTGTGTGTGCGTTACTATTCATCTTTGTCGTGCCTATAAGGACTGGGGTTCGATCCCCACCCAGTCCTTTTGTTTTTTATCTCTGATGTTTTCGCTTCTTTAATATATATGTTCTTTGGCATGTTGTGTTTACCACGCGCGCGTAGCCCAGATGGTTGGGGTTTTGGCCATGTGAATCCTAGGGTGTGGGTTCAAACCATGCGTGTGACATTTCCTTTTCTTTTTTGCTTAAAATCTTTTCTTTCATTTTGGTAACAATGCAAAAACATTTTTTAGAAAATCTGATTTTTATTTTAAAACTCCATGTTCATGTCACTTAGAAATTATTTTTCTTAATTAGTCTTCTAAAAGGATTTATTCTTTTAATGTGAATTTTTTTTTCACTCTCATTATTTTGATTAAATGGTTAGATCTTCATTATAACCTTATTGATCTTTTAATGTTTAACTCTTTTTAGTTTTATCTTATTACTTGATTATTGACTTAATTTGTGATTGATATTGTCTAACTTGGAATATTATCTTAATTGATTTTTCTTTTTCATAACTGTATTTTGACTTATGATGTATATGTTCTCAAGTTTAATATCTTTGGTTTACTCTTGTCTAATTGATATCTTGATATTTATCTCATGTCTACTCATCATGAAACATATTGCCATCTTCATGCTTATGTTGTTGTTTCTTTCTCCTATGAATTTCATTCTTCATTCTTTTTCTTTTTTCCCCATATTCCAAAGGAAGGTGAAATATGTTGACTCATAAGTCATTGACCTCCCACCTTAACCTAAGTAACCTCTTAGGAGATAACTTCATTTCTTGGCCTCATCAGAGCCATAGAAATTACAACTAGCATTAGGAGAGAGTTCCTCAACTCTTAGTGATGTTCATCATAATGAATTTATCACTTCCCCTGCTAACTAACCTTTAGCATAGAACCCTTTTAGCAAACATAACATAACTTTAACAAGAGGCTCCCGTAGAGTACTACGGACGTTTAGGGTGCTAATACCTTCCCTAGGCATAACCAACCCCCGAACCTTAGATCTTTCCCTTTAGGTTTTTCTAACGATCTTGAACCTTTCCTTTGGATAAAGCAAAGTCGGTTGTAAAAGAAAATGATACAAATTAATTAATAATTTGTTATCCGATTTTCACCGCAACAATAGGCTGCAAGGTTCTGACTTTGCTTAATATGAGGTTCTGATATTCAAAGCATGAACATAAAAAGAGATACTAAGCAAAGGAGTAAATGACATATGATATATCCTGGTTCACCACGCGGGATAATCCAGTCCACCCTCCTCAGGTGATTTCGCCTTGAGCACAAGGACTTAATCCACTAACCAAATCATGATTACACTTGCACGGGCAACAGCCGGTGACTAACTACTTGCACAGCCGCACTATTACTAATAACCCAATGAACCGTTCAGGGATCCAACAGGATATAACGTTCATTGACCGAGCAGACCCACTGCTGGGATTTGACAGCTAGCCGTTCAGGGATTCAACTCAATGAATATAATGCTACTGACCATATTTCAGGATTTTCCACAATGACCCTCAGCCATTGTCATCTCAAGTATCTGATCACCGCGTGATCTACTCAAGGGCCTCAACCCACAGCTGAACCGTTCAGGGATCCCATCAGGATATAACTTTCACTTGAGGAGTGTCAATTCATCTAGTTGAATTGGCAAACTGGAGATTACAAATTGTACTTCTTAGTAAGCAAGTTTCTCCCAGGTTTAAGTACAAAGAACACACACATGTGTTCAAGCAAGTTTTGAGCAATCAGCTCCTTGCTTTCCTAAGAAACTACAAAGATGTATTTAGATATTATGATTGTTGACATCTTGTAGATCTTCTTCTTCTTCGTCTTCTGGTTGAGCAAGCTTTGAGCAGCAACTCAATGAGCTTTGACGAGAAGGTAGGTTGATGACTTGACTGATCTTCAATTGTTGTCTTCTTCATCAACAGCTTCTGTTTGATTGTTGTTGTTGTGTTAATTTGTTCTTTGGAGATTCAACAACAATTGCCATGAGTGAATTAATGACAGCTTTGAATATTCTAAGTGTTACAACGAGAACTCATCATTGTTGCTATCTTCACGCGATGACTTGGTCAATTTTGTAGATAAACATTCAGTTTGTAATTCTACAAGTGATCGACACATTAGAAGCAAAAACTCTTTCCATTAAATATCCAGTAGAAATATAGCCGTTAGAGAATACTGTTGGCTATTTGGAAAAGAGACGTTGTGATATAATGAGTTGTACTGACATATCTTATTTTTGAAGAGGAGATATTTTCTTGGGCAGTGTGTATAATTAACTCACAACGGTATTATTTAGACTTCGATACTTCAGTGGCTTCTGATTTTAAATTGATGAAGCATGAGTGGAGTCTTTATAGTAGAATATCTGATGCTTCAAGTCTTCCGTTAATTGAAGAAGTCCATTAGGAATCAGTCTTCAGAACTTCCGCACTTGGTCTTTAAGAGTGTTATCCTTTTCTGTTTTAAGTCTTCCGAATCTTTAGAGCTTGTCTTCAGAGTCTTCAGAACTTCTTGTTTGAGACCTTGATCTTCAGAACTCGTCAGTCTTCAGAATCTTTCTGCACTTGGTCTTCAGCGCCTTCAGCCATCAGAACTTCAAGTCATAGGAGTCTTCAGAACTTTGGTTCTTTCTGAGTGTACTTCTTTAGAAGCTTTGCTATCTTCAGAATCTTGATCACTTTTAGAGAGCATCCACAAGAGCATTGCAACAGCAATCTTGGCATCCTTGGATCTGGCTGATTATGACTAGATAAACAAGCGTTCTTGCTTCTTGCGACTTTAGTCACAAATAGTAACTTTGCATATATATATATATATATATATATATATATATATATATATATATATATATATTCAATCTTAGTACATCTGGCTGGTGTATGTTGGTTCTGATGTCATTAGTTCTTATGATCTGCACACAACACACGTTAGACCATAAAATGGTTCTTTCACAAATACTTATTGTTATCATCAAAACATAGATTGACTTGTAGAGATAATTCTTTCTCTCACAAACTTTAGGATAATTAGTCCCCCACTTAGATTTTTTTTCCTTTAATCCCTTGAGTCTTTTCTCTTCTCATCTCAAAACACAAATCGAAACATCTAATAAAGGATTAACATGTATTGCACATGAGCCTTGCATGTGGGAAATAAGATAGTGGAATATCTTCTTTCACTTTCTTAGAGTGTTAGCGTACGTCCCATCTTGGGTCGATATGTGAAGCATTCGATCCTATATCATAGACTTTAATGCAATATGTGTTATAAAGACAAAATAATCAAAACACTTCTTCCTGAAAATCAACAAACAAACAATCCTCTTCTCATCTTCCTCACTCCATTCGTAAAGGATGCGTCACCTAACTGCTGGAACGTGATCCTGGATGTATTCCACTTAAAAAACACAAACAAAGCAAATCCATCCCTAGTGAGGGGAACTACGTCGCTCTGATTCTCGCGTGTGAGTGGGATACGTAGGCAGGAGATCGTGCGAGATCTCTCCGAGCACAATCCCTTCTCTTTTCCCCCAAACCGTAATCTGAACTACGTTGACTCTGACTTTCCCATTGCACAAAGGGAATACGTAGGCCTAGGACGCGACGTCCTATCGAGTCACTTCTTTTTCTTTTCCCCTCGTTCTTCGTTCTTTTCCGTTCTCGTTCCTTTTCCTTCTTCTTTCCAGTAGCAGTGGAGCTCCAGACGACGACACCCTTTGATACAGACAGCAAGCGTGGATCCCATTGGGTACGATGGACGCGAGGGGATGCTAATACCTTCCTCTCACGTAACCGACTCCCGAACCCAGTTCTCTTGGTCGCAAGACCATGTCCTTTTCCTTCCCTCAGGTTTACACAGTGTTTCCTTTCCCTCTCTTGGGATAAATACACATTGCTGGCGACTCTGTTTCCGCGCCACTTTCGCGTTTGTACTTGGATGAAAATCCCAGGAGCGACAGCTGGCGACTCTGTTGGGGACAAGAGAAGAATCTCTGGTTCCCTAAGCGAGTCAATCCTAGCGCTTGTCTGTTTTTGTTTCATTGGGTGTTTATTGTGGAGCTGTGGTGCTGTATTTTGCTGTTTTACTGTATTGTTGTTTATAGTATTACTGCTTAACTGTATATTGCTGTATTACTATTTTTACCGCATTTACTGCATTACATATCATTATTATGTTGGACTGTGCTGGTTTTTCTGTTTGGTGGGATGGGTGATCTGAGAGACAAGCCCATTACACAGGCTTGAGAGTACATGTAGGATTAGAGTGGAAAGTAGTGTGGCCTAGTAGCGTCTTGGTACGTATGGTTTACATGAAATCCACAACCAGACGAGGTTTTCTTGGGAGATGTTCTGATTTGCGCGTCTTGTGCATTTCAGGATGTTAACATAGAAAGTTGTCGACTCTGGTGACCATTCCCGAGGACTCAGTTGCGGCACTCCTCCCGAGATGTGATAATGGCAGACCAGAAATGGAAAACCCATTACACATTCTTGATCCGAGGACCCAATGCTGGGAACTTGCTATAGGATATCCTTTTTTAGGGGAATCAGTTAAGGCCTCCTCGATTGATGATGATGCCAAACCAAAAATGGTGAACGTATCATCATTTCTCGACCTGAGAGTCCGTGATATTGAGGATCCTCGCCTTTCTAGTACCCACATGTGAGAAGGGGCGGGTGTTTGTAGGTTTGCAGGTAACCATAACCTCCCACATACCCGATTTTCTGATATTATCACGCAAAAGGGGAATGTTCATCCTACTGTATTCAGATGGTTCTTGTTCACAGTTCTATGATTATTCTCAGATCTACACTGACACTATTTATAGTCCAACACAGACACGCGGCACTCTGATACCATGCCTTTTGCATTGCATTATCATATCATAACATTCATGTTTGTCATTTCCAGGTGCTCATTTTACCTCTGATTCCAGTCAATGGGTTCGACAGAGACGATTGCTAAGAGGAAGAATAATGTCGCTTACAGATTTCCAGAGCCAACGTTGGATCTACTTCACAAGGTAATAGCCATGGCTAACCCGAGTGTTCTTATCACCTTCCAAAGGAAATATGGGAGATTGGTGAAAATGGTCCGTAACATTACAACGTATGAGCATGATGCTCTTCACACATTGTTGCAGTTCTATGAGCCGTCATTGAGATGCTTCGTCTTCCCAGAGTACATCTTGATGCCTACTTTGGAGGAGTTTTCATTCATCCTGGATATCTCAGTCAAATCAATAGTACCATTCTTTTCAGGAGATCACCCTAGTATAGAAGAAATTGCAACTGCCCTACAGGTGGAACAGTCAGTGCTAAAGAAAAATGTTGCTAATAAGAATGGAGTTGAGGGTTTTCACTTAGAGTTTCTTGCCAACCAAGCTCAAGAGTGTGCTGACGCCAAGAATTGGGCAATCTATAATGCTATCCTGGCCTTGTGCATCTATGGTATCGTCTTGTTTCCTAACCAACATTACTTTGTGGATATGCACGCAGTAAGGGTTTTTGTCTTGAAAAATCTGGTTCCTACTCTGTTGGGTGATTTCTACCACTCCATGCATTTTAAGAATGAGAAGAAAAGGGGAGGACAGGTCAACTGCTGCACTCCACTTTTATCCAACTGGTTTTTGAAGCATTTACCTCAGACGGACGCCTTTGTAGATACGAGAGATTCTCTAAAGTGGTCTAAATGGATAATGGGATTGGCTGCTGATAATATTGTTTGGTTTAACCATCAATTGCGAGGAATAGAGATCATTACCAGTTGTGGGAATTTTCCGAATGTGCCTTTAATTGGCAGGAAAGGGGGAATTAATTATAACCCTATCCTGGCTATCAGGTAATTTGGATATGCCTCAAGGAACCCTCCTGAAGACCAACATATGGAAGAGTCCTTATTCTTTAATGGGAGTGAAGATACAGAGGTGCTGAGGAAGGCTGTGCACGCTTGGGGGCACATCCATAAGACTGGGAAGGCTGTTTTTGGAAAGGGTGATTGTAGAGCCTATCCGCAGTATACAGAGTGGATCCAGAGGAAGATTGAAGAAGTTCTCTTGCCTTTTTCACGTGAGCCACCTTTGTATCCAGTGATGCCGGAACAACCCACCACAGTGGCCATAGAGGAATTCAACAAATTGCAGAATTTGGTGAAAGAGCTTAGAGGGGAGAATTCTGATATGAGCAGCCGGCTTCAAGACGTTTTACATACCAACAAGGAATTGGAACAGAAAGTCCAAGATGCAGAAAAAATCTTAGCAGTAAGAGAAGAAGATCTTGCCGACAGGGCCAAACACTACCAGAAGGTTAATATGACTATTGAAACTTCTGCTCTAATTTATAAGCAGACTAAACAATCTTTGGCCCAGACAAAAGACAAGTTAGCCAAGCTTCAGCAAGCCTGGGATGAAGTCATAATAGAGAATGCAGAGCTGCGAGAGCAATCAAAGGCCAGAGACGATGAACTCTAGAGAGCACATGAACAACGGAGAAAACATCGGGAAGACTTTGGAAAAAGCCTGGAGCAGCTAAAGAATGTCAGGGATGAGCTGAAAATTTCCAAGAAAAAGCTTGAAGATGCCATGATGGAGATGGGAAGACTCAAGATACAAGCTGGCATGAAGAGGCCTAAGCAGATGAGTGATGACGAAGCCCTTTTAATGCACATTGATTCATTAGCCGAGGCTCTGAAGAAGAGGGATATTTTGATCAAAGAAATGATTGAAAGGCCAAATCATCAGCGCACCAGATTGCTCTTTGAAGAAATCAAGTACTCTAGTGAGAAGCTGAAAGATTTAGAGCTGAATGATTAATAAGTTTCCTCTTTATTTTCCTAGTGCAGTTTTGTTAATGTTCTGTGGTTACCATCAGGCTTGTTGATGGAACCACTTTCTTGATGTATTTCCAGTTTGCAAACTTCGTTATAAAATGCTTAAGCACCTTTTGGCTCACTGTTAATTCAAATGATTGGCTCACTCAGAAGTGGTTCCTTAGCAGCGTTATGTTCACCGGCACATTATCACAACACTTTATCACAGCATATTTCTTCTCAAAGAATTTCTTTCAACAATATGTGTCTATTGCTCAGCTTCTTGTAATTAAGACTGGAATCAGGGTGTAAAACGCCTTGGGAATGAAAGACATGGCATATGCATACATTTCATAACATATCATTTTGCATAACAGGTACTCGTCCCAGGGAGTTTCTAACCTTTATTTGGTTGTAGGCAGAATAGCTGATCTCAACATTCATCGCTACGCGACTCGACAAAATCAAGCCAGAATCATGGAACAGGTGCAGGCAGAACTCAATAAAATGAGGACCCGTATGGAGCAGTTCATGAACCTCATGCAGGGCATAGCCCAGGGGCAACAAGATTTAAGAACTACGGTTCAGAGGTTGGAAGTAGAAATCCCCAATGCTAATCCTCCTGGCGGACCAAATGTTAATCCTCCTGGCGAAGCGAATGTTAATCTTCTTGGTGGAGCGAATGTTAATCCTCCTGGCGGAGCGGTAGTTAATCCTCCTGGTAGAGTGGCAGTTGATCCTCCTGGTGGAGCTCCTGGTGGCGTTGGTCATGTCAACCAACAACAGGTGGAGGACCATCAAGATGATCAGTTCTCGATGGTGAATACTGACCTGGGGATTCATAATGATGGTAATGATAGAAGGTATGAAGAGTTGGCTGAGAAGGTAAGAGCTATAGAATATCAAAACTCCATGGGAATTAATGTTGCTGACATGGGGCTGGTGCAAGGGGTGAGGATCCCTCCAAAGTTTAAGGCCCCAACCTTTGACAAGTATAATGGCAGTACCTATCCCAAGACTCACATTTAGGCGTATTTCAGGAAGATTTCTGCATATTCTGACGATGAAAAGCTGTGGATGTACTTCTTTCAGGATAGCCTGTCAGAAGCTTCATTGGAATGGTACATGAAGCTGGAAAGGGCTTATATTAGGAACTGGAGGGACTTGGGCGATGCTTTCTTGAAACAGTATCAATATAACATTGACATGGCCCCTAATCGTACCCAATTGCAGAATATGACACAGGATGCGAAGGAAGGTTTCAAGCAATACGTCCAAAGGTGGCGTGAGCTGGCAGCTCGAGTACAACCCCCGCTGATGGAAAAGTAAATGGCTGATATGTTTATGAATACTTTACAGGGCCCATATCTGGACCGCTTGGCCGGATTTCCATCCACCGGATTCTCTGACATTGTGATAGCAAGAGAGAGAATTGAAAATCTATTGAAATCGGGGAAAATTCAGGATGGAAGCGGGGTAGGCTCTTCCAATACAAAGAGGCTCTTTGGAAATGGATTGAAGAAGCGTGAAGGTGAAACTAGTGCTGCCTATGGGCAGGGGGCAAAGGTAAAGGACGTCAGGACTCGTACCATCAAACAGTAGTTGTAACTATTTCGGTTCCGGCTGCCGAATCTCAGCCACAATCACAAAGACAATACCAACCGAGGCAGAGAATGAGCGATCACCATTTTGATACTTTGCCTATGACCTATAGTCAGATGTTGCAGAATTTGCTTCGTCTACAGTTGGTGCAGTTAAGAACTCTGGCCCTGCCTGCTGGCAAGTTGCCTTATGGATATGATGCTAATGCAAAGTGTGAATTCCATTCAGGTGCGCCTGGTCACCATATAGAGAACTGCAAAGTTTTTAAGCACGTAGTTCATGACCTGGTTAATTCAAAAGCTATCAACTTCGGTCCTAATCCCAATGTGATTTAAAACCCCATGCCCCAGCATGGCGGACCAAAGGTCAATGCAATAGAAGAGGATAGAGGCTTGAATTTGGTGTCAGATGTTAATCATGTCAGAACATCTTTGGCGGTGGTGAAAAGACGCTTGTTGAAAGGGGGCGTGTTCCCTGGTTATCCTGAAATTTGTTCAAAATGTTTGACTGCGGTGAATGGATGTGATGAATTGAGGAAGGGCCTTCAGAAGTTGATAGATGACGGTCGTTTACAGTTTGATCAAATGAGAAAGAAGGATGATACGGTCTCAACAATTACCATTTACTTTACTCCGGCAGAGATTCCCGTGCATACGCCAGTACAAGTCCCTGTGCCTGAACAGGTAGCCCCTGTGACTATAACTGTTCCGGGTCTTATGTCATATGAAAGTACAAAAGCGATCACATGGCATTACGGAGCTGATGTTTATTATCAAGGGCAGAAACAGGAAGTGGAGGTTCCCAAGGAAACTAGTTCAAGTGTGGGGAACGTAGGAGGAATGGATGGTTTTACCCGTAGTGGAAGGCTCTTTGCTCCACAGACGCTCCAAAACGATGATGTTAAGGCTTTGGCGAAAGCTAAAGGCAAGCAGGTAGTAAGTGAAGAGCCAGTGCAAAAGACGGAGCTCGGTAATTCCTTTGAAAAAGATGTTGAAGAGTTTATGAGGATTATCCGAAAGAGCGATTACAAAATAGTGGATCACCTGCATCAAACTCCCTCCAAGATTTCTATCTTGTGATTACTGTTATGTTCCGAGGCACATCGCAACGCCCTGCTGAAGATTTTAAATATGGCGTATGTTCCACAGGAGATATCGGTGAACCAGCTTGAGGGTGTTATCGCCAATGTCAACGCCAGCAACTGGTTGGGGTTCACTGATTTTGATCTGACGCCAGAGGGAAGAAACCATAACAAATCTCTCCACATCTCCATGGAGTGTAAAGGTGCAGTCTTGTCCCATGTGTTAGTGGATACTGGCTCGTCCCTGAATGTGCTGCCGAAGAAGGCTTTGGCAAAGTTGGATGTCGAGGGGGTTGTACTTCGGCCATGTGATTTAGTTGTGCACGCCTTTGACAGCTCTAAAAGATCGATTTTTGGGGAGGTAGAGTTACCTATGAAGATTGGACCCCAAGTGTTTAATACGGTTTTCTATGTGATGGAAATCCAGCCGGCTTATAGCTGCTTGCTAGGACGCCCATGGATACATGCTGCAGGGGCCGTTTCGTCAACACTCCACCAGAAGATAAAGTTTGTCGTGGATGGTCAGGTTGTCACAGTATGCGGAGAGGAGGATATATTTGTTAGCCATCTGTCATCGTTCAAGTATGTGGAGATGGACGGCGAGATTCATGAAACTCTTTGTCAAGCATTCGAAGCAGTGAGTATTGAAAATGACCCTCCTTCCAGTGAAACAAAATTGGGGACTTCTATAGTTTCCTACAAACAGGCTCTCGAAGTAGTACAGTCAGGCCATGTTGAAGGTTGGGGTCAGTTGATTGAGCTGCCTTTCAAGGAAGACAAGTGGGCAATTGGTTACCAGCCTACTCAAGCTGCGCAGCCAAAAGGCCACGAGCGTCAAGGACCTGTCATTTTTTCTAGTGAGGGGATCATCAACCCTGGTCAAGTCTTTGCTACGACTAAAGATGATGGGGACAGCGACTATGATATTGACAATTGGGTGCGCCCATGTGTCCCAGGGCAGAAGACCTCATCCAGGTCACCCTGCAGAAAGAATAATTTTCTTTGTTTTTTCATGTTGCATGTAAAATCCTATGTCCTTGCCCAAGGGTTAGTGATTTCATTGTAGGGCCACATTTGTTTCATATGCAAGTTTATCATCAATAAAAGGACGTTTTTTGTATTAAAAAATTGTGTTCCCTGTCTTTCATTTTACGCTTTTCATTTTAAATAAAAATGGCAATGTTTTCTCCATAGTTTGTTTTCTTTCTTTTCAAAGAGCGCTTTCTAAAATAAAGCATGAACCATCATTCATGCAGAAACAATCCTCCAGATTCTGTTGATAACGGTTCTGCTATGGCTCGATATAACTTTGATAATCCAATTTACCAAGCTGAAGAGGGGGTGAAGAAGACTGTGAACTTCCCGAAGAATTGGCCAGATTATTGAAACAGGAGGAAAGAGCTATTCAGCCTCATCAAGAGTCATTAGAAGTCGTCAATCTTGGCACCGAGGATGCGAGAAAAGAGGTTAAGATAGGGGCAAGCCTAGCAGAGAACGTTAAGAAAGAGTTGATTGAGATGTTGCGCGAATACATCGATATCTTTTCCTGGTCTTATCAAGATATGCTGGGGTTGGATACAGATATTGTTGTACACAGGTTGCCTCTAAAAGAAGGTTGCTCCCCTGTCAAACAGAAGCTCAGAAGAACTAAACCGAAAATGGCCATTAAGATCAAAGAGGAGGTGCAAAAGCAGTTGGATGCAGGTTTCTTGGCCGTCACCAGCTATCCACCATGGGTTGCGAATATTGTCCCGGTACCTAAGAAAGATGGTAAGGTCTGGATGTGCGTTGACTACCGTGATTTAAATCGAGCAAGTCCAAAAGATGATTTTCCATTACCTCACATTGATGTGTTGGTGGATAATACAGCTCAATTCTCGGTATTTTCCTTCATGGATGGTTTTTCTGGTTATAACCAGATTAAAATGACACCGGAAGACATGGAGAAGACAACGTTTATTACCCCGTGGGGCACGTTCTGCTATAAGGTGATGCCTTTTGGTCTGAAAAACGCAGGGGCAACTTATCAGCATGCTATGGTGACACTCTTTCATGACATGATTCATAAAGAGATTGAGGTTTATGTTGATGATATGATTGCTAAGTCGCAGACAGAGGAAGAGCACTTGGTGAACCTGAAAAAACTTTTTGAACGATTGAGACAA
This sequence comes from Lathyrus tuberosus, assembly GCA_022829125.1. Lineage (NCBI taxonomy): Eukaryota > Viridiplantae > Streptophyta > Magnoliopsida > Fabales > Fabaceae > Lathyrus > Lathyrus tuberosus. Next base: position 514,847 of record JALAZF010000227.1, read on the forward strand.
TTCAGACTGAGGCTGAACCCGAATAAGTGTACTTTTGGGGTGAGATCTAGTAAGCTGTTGGGCTTTATTGTCAGTGAAAGAGGAATCGAGGTTGATCCAGCAAAAGTAAAAGCAATACAAGATATGCCCGAGCCAAGAACAGAAAAGCAAGTTTGTGGTTTCTTAGGGAGATTGAATTACATTGCTAGATTCATATCTCATCTTACAACCACTTGCGAGCCAATTTTCAAGCTGTTGAGAAAAGATCAATCAATTCGTTGGAATAATGATTGCCAAAGGGCGTTGGATAAAATAAAAGAGTATTTGCATAAGCCTCCGATTCTTATGCCTCCAATTCCAGGGAGACCACTGATAATGTATTTGTCGGTACGTGAAAATTCAATGGGTTGTGTTCTCGGTCAACAGGACGTGACAGGTAGGAAGCAGCATGCCATATACTACCTGAGCAAGAAATTCATAGATTGTGAGTCTAGATACTCAATGCTTGAGAAAACATGTTGTACACTGGCATGGGCTGCTAAGCGTTTGAGACAATATATGCTAACTCACACAACTCTATTGATATCAAAGATGGATACAGTCAAGTACATTTTTGAAAAGCCAGCTCTCACCGGAAGGGTTGCCCGTTGGCAGATGGTGTTGACAGAGTATGACATACAATATACTTCCCAAAAAGCCATAAAGGGTAGTATTCTGTCTGACTATCTCGCAGAGCAACCAATTGATGATTATCAGCCAATGAAGTTTGAGTTCCCTGATGAAGACATCATGTATTTGAAAATGAAAGATTGTGACGAGCCACCAGTTGATGAAGGTCCAGATCCTGATGACAAGTGGAAATTGATGTTTGACGGGGCTGTTAATGTGAATGGTAGTGGCGTTGGGGCAGTTCTCATAACTCCGAAAGGTTCCCATATACCTTTCACTGCCAGACTGACTTTTGATGTCACCAACAATGAAGCCGAATACGAAGCCTGCATTATGGGTATTGAAGAAGCCATTGATTTAAGGATCAAGACTCTTGACGTATTTAGGGACTCTGCTCAAGTGATCAATCAGGTCAATGGAGATTGGCACACCCATCAACCCAACTTGATCCCTTACAGAGATTATACGAGAAGACTGTTGACTTTCTTCAAAACAGTAAAGTTGTACCATGTACCTCGTGATGAGAATCAAATGGCAGACGCTTTGGCAACATTATCTTCTATGATTCAAGTGAATTGGTGGAATCATATACCCAAAATTGATGTGATGCGGCTTGATAGACCTGCTCATGTGTTTGCAGCCGATACATCGACCGGTGATAAACATTGGTATCATGATATCAAGCATTTCTTAGAGAGTCAAGAGTATCCGACTGGGGCATCCAATAACGATAAGAAGACTCTGAGGAGGCTAGCGGGCAGTTTCTTCTTGAATGAAGATGGTGTATTATACAAAAGAAATTTTGACATGGTCTTGCTCAGATGCGTGGATAGACACGAAGCAGACATGTTAATGCAAGAAGTGCACGAAGGTTCTTTTGGTACCCATGCTGGTGGACATGCCATGGCAATGAAATTGTTGCGAACTGGTTATTACTGGATGACCATGGAGGCTGATTGTTTCAAATATGCTCAAAAATGCCACAAGTGCCAGATTTATGCTGATAAAGTGCATGTGCCACCGAATCCTTTAAGCGTGATGAGTTCCCCTTGGCCTTTTGCCATGTGGGGCATTGATATGATTGGGAAGATTGAGCCCACCGCCTCTAATGGACATCGTTTCATTCTGGTGGCCATTGATTAATTCACCAAGTGGGTGGAAGCTGCTTCGTTTGCAAATGTCACCAAGCAGGTGGTTGCCCGGTTTATCAAGAAAGAGATTATTTGTCAATACGGGGTGCCCGAGAGGATCATCACTGATAATGGTTCTAATATAAATAATAAAATGATGCAAGAGTTGTGCCAGAGCTTCAAGATCGAACATCACAATTCTTCTCCGTACCGCCCAAAGATGAATGGTGTCATTGAGGCAGCCAATAAAAATATCAAGAAGATTGTGCAAAAGATGGTCGTGACGTACAAGGATTGGCATGAAATGTTGTCTTTCGCTTTGCATGGGTACTGTACATTAGTACGTACGTCTACTGGGGCAACCCCGTTTTCTCTTGTGTATGGAATGGAAGTGGTCTTACCGGTTGAAGTTGAGATTCCTTCTCTAAGGATCATGATGGATGTTAAGCTTGATGAGGCTGAATGGGTTCGAACGAGGTTCAACGAGTTGAATCTCATAGAAGAGAGGAGATTGACAGCAGTATGCCATGGGCAATTGTATCAGAGAAAGATGAAATGGGCATTCGATCAGAAAGTGCGTCCTCGGAATTATCATGCAGGTGACTTGGTGTTGAAAAGGATTCTTCCTCCTAATACAGATCACAGGGGCAAATAGACTCCGAATTACGAAGGTCCATATGTTTTCAAGAAGGTTTTCTCGGGCGGAGCCTTGATGCTTACAACTATGGATGGTGAGGATTTTCCGTCGCCTGTGAACTCATACGCAGTTAAAAAATATTTCGCATAAATGGACCTGCTGGACAGTAAAAAGAGAGTCCAGGCAAAAAAAAGGCATCCCGGCGAACCATAAAAAAAAGAGAAAAAAGAAAAAGGTTCGGGCAAAAATTAGGGATAAAATAAAAGAAAATGAGTACACCCGGTAAGTTGAAAACCCGAAAGGGCAACTTAGGCAAAAAAGGGTATCCCGGTGGATTGAAAACCCACAAAGGCCGATCCAGGCAAAAGAGGGATTTAGCGAAAGGTTGCGATCTGAGTAACCTGTATCCCGTCTCGTTTCAACAAAAGGCATTCCGAAGGATAGGAATCGGTTCAATCATCCCCCTCGAAAAGTGAAGCACTTGGATAGTCTTGAAGACATACAAACCATAGCAGGATTGAAACCCAATGGATTTCCGTTTTCCATATTGCCATTAGGATAGTTTCTTTTCTCTTTCAAGCAATTACCTCTTTCCAGGAATTGCCTCTTGATGTAAACGCCTATTTTCGGGCTTTTCAATCAATAAAAATTTCGTTATTCAGAATATCTGTATCTTTTGTTTTCCTTTACAGTTTGTTTTGTTTACAAAAAATGTCTGAATTTTTTATAAACATTGCATTTGAAAACATAAAGGTTATACAATGACATGCGTGCAACAGAAAACAGTTAAAATTGCTTTAAATGCCGGGTGTTCTTGGGTGATGAATTCAAAACACAGTGATACCCTGGGGCATGTGTGCACACTCTTTTGTTTGCAGGTGTTAATGTTCACTGGTTAGCTCATCAAGAACATGTGTTGTCTTCAGTGTCTTGTCCAGCAGGACACAAATAATAGTTCTCCCCAAGCAGAAGCGGGTACCTCAACAGGAATTTCTTCCTTGAGGTTGTCATCCCCAGCAGGAACATGGTTGATCTCAGTCCCTCAGCAGGTATTTCCTTCCTCAGCAAGAGTGCGTTTGCTCCTAAATCCCCAGCAGCCAGGTCGGAGGATCTTGATTTCCCCAGCGGAGTTCTATGGTTATAGTTCTTCCCCAAGCGGATTGGTTCAGATAATACCTCCCCAACAAGGTCATCATTCCTTACAGTAATCTCAACAGATTTGTCAGTTCAGAGCCCAGGTTAGGAGAGCAGGTTATTTTGTTTTCCCCAGCATGAGTTGTGAACACGAGGACAATTCAGTTTGCTATATCCAGCATGAGTTGCGAACGCAAGGATAATTCAGTTTGTTATCCCCAGCGGAGTTGCCTTCTTTTCCTCAGCATTTATTTTGCTAAGGAGCCTCCTTGCATTCAGCATATAGTAATCATTGCATCCTCAAAAACGTGTAGCATTTCCATCCGAGATGGAGCATTACGCCATGGAAAAATTCAAACATATGCATGCGAAGCATAAGCCAATTTTGGTGCCTCGTGCGAGAGCCCAAAATTATTTCTCTTCAATCACATCATCGACAAAGCAAAAGAATGCCTCTTTCATTCCCCACCAGACATTTCAAAGCAGTACCAGGGTTTCACCACTGCTCTCCCCACAGAGTCCTATTCCTCGGTTTGTAAATATTTTGATCTTACATTTTAACCGTGTCATTTAGGAACCATTCCAGATAGGATTCCTACCGCCATTCCCGATAGGCATCTTCTAAGTTTTGAACCTTAGTTATTCCCGATAGATGTATAGGTCAACCTTAGTTCTTAGGAACCATTCCAGATAGGATTCCTACCGCCATTCCTGATAGGCACCTTCTAAGTTTTGAACCTTAGTCATTCCCGATAGACGTATAGGTCAACCTTAGTTCTTAGGAACCATTCCAGATAGGATTCCTACCGCCATTCCCGATAGGCATCTTCTAAGTTTTGAACCTTAGTCATTCCCGATAGACGTATAGGTTAACCTTAGTTCTTAGGAACCATTCCAGATAGGATTCCTACCGCCATTCCCGATAGGCACCTTCTAAGTTTTGAACCTTAGTCATTCCCAATAGATGTATCGGTCAACCTTAGTTCTTAGGAACCATTCCAGATAGGATTCCTACCACCATTCCCGATAGGCATCTTCTAAGTTTTGAACCTTAGTCATTCCCGATAGACGTATAGGTCAACCTTAGTTCTTAGGAACCATTCCAGATAGGATTCCTACCGCTATTTTCGATAGGCACCTTCTAAGTTTTGAACCTTAGTCATTCCCGATAGACGTATAGGTCAACCTTAGTTCTTAGGAACCATTCCAAATAGGATTCCTACCGCCATTCCTGATAGGCATCTTCTAAGTTTTGAACCTTAGTCATTCCCGATAGACGTATAAGTCAACCTTAGTTCTTAGGAACCATTCCAGATATGATTCGTACCGCCATTCCCGATAGGCACCTTCTAAGTTTTGAACCTTAGTCATTCCCGATAGACGTATAGGTCAACCTTAGTTCTTAGGAACCATTCCAGATAGGATTCCTACTGCCATTCCTGATAGGCATCTTCTAAGTTTTGAACCTTAGTCATTCCCGATAGACGTATAGGTCAACCTTAGTTCTTAGGAACCATTCCAGATAGGATTCCTACCGCCATTCCCGATAGGCATCTTCTAAGTTTTGAACCTTAGTCATTCTCGATAGACGTATAGGTCAACCTTAGTTCTTAGGAACCATTCCAGATAGGATTCCTACCGCCATTCCCGATAGGCACCTTCTAAGTTTGAACCTTAGTCATTCCCGATAGACATATAGATCAACCTTGTTTCTTCAGGAACCATTTCCGATAGGATTCCCTTAGCCGTTCGCGACAGGCACCCTTTAAGTTTTAGACCTAGTCGTTCCCGACAGACCCATTTACCATTCCCGATAGGTAACCCATAGGTTTTCAACTTTAGCCGTTCCCGACAGGCCCCCTTAAGTTTTAGACCTAGCCGTTCCCGACTGGCCCATATACCATTCCCGATAGGTAACCCATAGGTTTTCAACTTTAGCCGTTCCCGACAGGTCCCCTTAAGTTTTAGACCTAGCCATTCCCGACAGGCCCATTTACCATTCCCGATAGGTAACCCATAGGTTTTCAACTTTAGCCCCAACAGGCAATCCTTGAGTTTAAGCTTAACCGTTCCCGACAGGTACACCTTAACCGTTCCCGACAGGCATACTTTACGCAAAACTTCAGTCGTTCCCGACAGGCCTTCTTTGGGTTTCTTTTGTTCCAGACTCTCTTCCATAAATACCTCTCCACCACAACTGCTTTGTTTGTCATATATCCACTCCTTTTACCCCCCCCCCCCCAGAGTGCAAATTTTTTGGATATTTTTTGTATTCAATCCCTATGTACCTTGAATGTCCTAACAGCCGTTGCTCTCATCCCTTCAGGTCCACAGTTGATTGAATAGGGGCAGCTGTAATACCTCAAAATTTTCCGTCTTATTTTTCCAATAATTGGCTTATGTTTCATTTTTGCATTTCATGATAGGTCATATTAAATCATACATATCATTGGTTTTCCTAAGGTATGGGATCACGGTATTCTTTAAACAGGGGATTTCATAGATATCTATCAGAGCACGGAGTAGAGAATTGAAACCGGAACCACAGCATCATTTTTCAAGCACAATGGAAAATTTTTGGCTTAGTTAACCGGTTAACACAATGACAGTGCAATTATGTTAACCGGTTAACATGCTGAAATTTGGCGTAATTGGTCTGATTTTGAACTGTGTAACCGGTTAGCAGTTATGCTGTAACCAGTTAACACAGGCATATTTTGCATATTCTGCTGCTTTTTCATGACAGCACCATTGCACACTTGGGGTTTTTGATTCTACAAGTAGTATAGCAGCAAATGGAATATTCTAGACTTCTCTAGACATTTCACTTCAATTCAATTCCAAGGGGCATTTATTCTAATGTTTCATTTCAAATCAAGTGCACCATACTCCTTGTTTGCCAAGCATCTCCACCTTTGGATGTTGAAATTCGCCTTGGGATTGTTACCGAGTTGATCCTAACTAACCGAGTTAACTACCTTGACTCGGTGAGTTGAGTCCAATAACTCCGACCCTAGCTCCAAACCCAAAGCTAAGTCCAAAGCTAATCCCAAACCTCCCACACTCCAAACCAAAAATCTATATAAGAAACCCTTCACTCATTTTCCTAAAGGAGGAACCATTCTACAAAATTTCCCACACTTTTCACTCTCAATTCTCTCATTTCTCTCTAAACTTTCTGCTACTTCTACATCTTCATCTCAATTCTCTCTTCCAAACCCTCACAAAAAGCTCTTATTTCTAGAAGGATAATCACTTTTCACCTTGAAAAGTGATTAATTCTTGAGCTCAAACTCCATCATTTGGCTATCTTTGGTTGGATTTCTGGAACTTTAGCTTATTCTACTTCAAACCAAGGGTTTCACACCATTTATTTTGGTGAAGTTCGATCTCGGTGATTTTTCGCGATTTTGCTCGGTTTCGACGCGTTTCGGCTACTAATCGGGGAATCTCTGGTTTTCTTTAATTTTCTGCACCAAGATCACTTTGCAACAATCACCAAAGCAAATCTCTGCTTTGTAGGTTGGTTTTCCTCAGATCTATACTTCATTTAGCTTATTTGCAACTTATTCGATGTAGATCTTTGGTGATTTTTGATTTGGATCCATTTGCTTGAATTTGATTCTTGATGTTGATGATTATTGGATTCAATTGATGTTTGATTGCTGTAATTCAATGTAATTTCGTGCTTAATTGATTGCATGTTCGGTTGGATGTTTGGATAAGTCATTTGCAACTGAAAAGTGCTTTTGGAACTAATTTTTTTCACTACTATCCCAGAGTAACCAGTTATCAGTTACGCCGTAACCGGTTACACTGTGTATTTTTCAGCATATTTGTGCAATTTTGAACTGTGTAACCGGTTAGCAGTTATGCTGTAACCGGTTACCACTGGAGCAGAATGAAATTTTCTTGCTTTTTCTTGGTTGTTTGAGGTCCTTTGCATGTCTAAACTTCATGGATCCATATATTGATGATTTGTGGACTATTCCTGAGCTATTTTACTTCACACCATGGTATGAACATGATACGTCGACGCGCGATCCTTGTTTCTTTATCAGTGATTGTTAATGTTTGCGTTGTTGATTAATTGATGCGATGAACACATAATGCACATACATTGAGCTTGTTAATTGTTAATTGATGCTTGTGTTGCTGGAATTGTTATGTGCATGTTCATTTGCTTTCTATTTCAAGAGGTGCACACTTGATTTGGCTTGTTCACGTACTTAAAGTTGTGCATTCTTTCATGATGATTTCAAGGATTGTTTACCATGTTGTGGAATGATTGTGATCATGTCTGATTGAAATATGTGTTGTTTGATGCATGTCCATTGTGCCATGATTGAATCATCTTCAAATGTTGCATGCTGCCCTGATTTTCTACTGATGTCTGTGTGCACACATGTTGTTATATGTGCTGCTGATTAACTTTTTATAGCTCCTTTTATGCTGAATCATGTGCTGTTATAAGTTGTCTTGCTTATGCGCCACTTTTTTTACTGTTGTATGGATGCTGTAGCGTTGTAATAGCCGCTGTTTTTCTTGTTTATTCGCTTCTCATTGCTTTTATAGATTACATGATATAATGCTTTGTGTACAACTTTTTTCACACCCCTTAGGGATCCTAGATCATCCTTAATTTTTTATTAAGGTGAGGTAGGATAAGCATTAGATAGTGATATCCCTCTCTTCTTTTAGACTTAGGTTGTTCTTACACCTCACATAACCATAGGACATCCATGCATGATAACTTTAGGATAATTAGTCCCCGACTTAGATTTTTTTCCTTTAATCCCTTGAGTCTTTTCTCTTCTCATCTCAAAACACAAATCGAAACATCTAATAAAGGATTAACATGTATTGCGCATGAGCCTTGCATGTGGGAAATAAGATAGTGGAGGATCTTCTTTCACTTTCTTAGAGTGTTAGCGTACGTCCCGTCTTGGGTCGATATGCGAAGTATTCGATCCTATGTCATAGACTTTAATGCAATATGTGTTATAAAGAGAAAATAATCAAAACACTTCTTCCTGAAAATCAACAAACAAACAATTCTCTTCTCATCTTCCTCACTCCATTCATAAAGGATGCGTCACTTTCGTTCTACCGAAAACAGGTAAATGCCTAAGACTCCATACAACGAGCTGCGACACCTAACTGCTGGAACGTGATCCTGGACGTATTCCACTTAAAAAACACAAACAAAGCAAATCCATCCCTAGTGAGGGGAACTACGTCGCTCTGATTCTCGCGTGTGAGCGGGATACGTAGGCAGGACATCGTGCGAGATCTCTCTGAGCACAATCCCTTCTCTTTTCCCCCAAATCGTAGTCCGAACTACAATGACTCTGACTTTCCCATTGCACAAAGGAAATACGTAGGCCTAGGACGCGACGTCCTATCGAGTCACTTCTTTTTCTTTTCCTCCCGTTCTTCGTTCTTTTCCGTTCTCGTCCCTTTTCCTTCTTCTTTCCAGTAGCAGTGGAGCTCCAGACGACGACACCCTTTGATACAGACAGCAAGCGTGGATCCCATCGGGTACGATGGACGCGAGGGGGTGCTAATACCTTCCTCTCGCGTAACCGACTACCAAACCCAGTTCTCTTGGTCACAAGACCATGTCCTTTTCCTTCCCTCGGGTTTACGCAGTGTTTCCTTTCCCTCTCTTGGGATAAATACACATTGTTGGCGACTCTGTTTCCGCGCCACTTTTGCATTTGTACTTGGATGAAAATACCGGGAGCGACATCGTTATGTTTCAATGTAGCAACTTTCCCTTTAAATTACAATTTTCTAAACTTTGTAATGGTTCAAATTTGAATAACAAGATGATGAAGGAGCTATGTCAGAGCTTTAAAATTGAACATCACAATTCTTCTCCCTATCGTCCGAAGATGAATGGGGTTGTTGAAGTGGCAAATAAGAATATCAAGAAGTTTGTGCAGAAAATGGTAGTGACGTATAAAGACTGGCATGAGATGTTTCCTTATGCTTTACACGGTTATCGTACTTCAGAGTGTACGTCAACTGGGGCAACTCCTTTCTCACTTATATATGGTATAAAGTCGTTCTACCAGTAGAGGTTGAGATTCCTTCATTAAGAATTCTGGTAGATATGAAGCTTGATGAAGCTGAATGGGTACGTTCCCAATTGAACCAGCTGAACCTTATTGAAGAGAAGAGGTTGGCAGTCATTGCACATGGCCGACTGTATCAGAGCAGGATGAAGAAAACCTTTGATCAGAAAGTGCGTCCTCGGTGTTTTCAAGCTGGTGAATTAGTTTTGAAAAGGATCCTTCCTCCTTAAACATATCACAGGGGCAAATGGACTCCAAATTACGAAGGTCCATACGGAGTAAGATAGGTTTTCTCTGGCGGGGCTTTATTACTCTCAACTATGGATGGCGAAGATTTTACATCCTCTGTGAACGCAGACGTAGTCAAAAAATTCTTTGCATAAAAGAGAGCCGCTGGACATAAAAATAAGGTCCAGGCAAAAATGGGGCATCCCGGCGAACCATAAAAAGAAAAGGTTCGGGCAAAAGTTAGGGATAAAAATGAAAAAAGAGAATAAACCCGCAAAGTTGAAAACCCGACAAGGCAACTTTGGCAAAAATGGGTATCCCGGTGGATTGAAAACCCATAAAGGGCGATCCAGGCAAAAGTTAGGGATTTGAAAGCAAGAGGCTACGATCTGCGTCCGATCTGTGAACCCTTTCAATACATGGGAATTTCGAAGGAAAGGAATCAGCCCAGCCAGCCTCTTCGAAGGTCAAAACATATGCAGATAAGCGAGACATACAGGTCATAGCTGAATCGAATCATGGTGGATATATGTTCCCCGCATTGCCAACATGTGTATTTTCTTTTACTTTTTGCGCAATTACCTCTTTCCAGGAATTGGCTCTGAATGTAAATGCCTATTTACAGGCCAACTCATTCAATGAAATTTTCACTTCAGTCAGAGAGCTTTTCATTTATATTTTGTTTTTACTATTTTGTTTAGGAAAACGTCTGATATTCTGATAAGACATTGCATGCAAAATGTTAAGCTTTGTGAAACATATCGAAAAATAGTGGAAGTTGCTTATGAAACAGTCATTAGGATGATAGTCTAGATAGCCATTTTTGCGTTGTCTTTGTTTGCAGGGTAGCAGGATTTTTCCCCAGTAGAGTTACTTTCCTCAGCATCCCAAAATCATGGTGGATCTATTACTCCCAGCAAGCAGTCAGAAGCGGATTGCTTCAAGATGGATGTGGTGGTATCTTCAGCAGGGGACATGTTAGTTGTCTATGCTGTGTGGTCTAATCCCCCGGTAGGGTAGGTGAATTTTTTCCTCAGCAGAAATTATCTTCGCCGGACAGAATACAGAGGTTTATTTCCCCAACTAGAGTAGTGGTGGGTCCGTTGCTCTCTTAGCAAATAGCCAGAAGTTGGTACTTCTGTATCCCCAGCAAGAGACTAAGGGGATATCTTCTTCTGAAAAAGATATTATTTCCCCACAGAGGTGGAACACCTATTTTCCTCAGCTAGTCAGGAAATGTTTTCTCACCAACAATGGTTTGATCTGGTCCCCAGCAGAGGATTAACCTTGGTGGCATCCCCTAGCATAGTTGATATTGTCGATCACCATTCCCCAGCAAGTGAAGGCACAGATCTCTCCTACCATCAGGCTTGAATTCAGTAATACCTCAAGCCGGTTCGAAGTTATTGACTTGTCTCTCCAAGAAGAGTTTGGTGGTGACCTCCTCAATGGTCTGTTCAACAGCGGCCGATATTCCCAGCAGGTCTTAAGTCCAATCGTTATTGGCATTCTTTCGGATTCAGGTAGAAGTCATTGGTAACCCCCAGCGGAGAGCATTCCTCTTTAGGTTTCATCTTCAATATTCGTTTTCATCCATCCCCAATAGAGTGGATAGCCTTTCAGAGTTTTCATCTCCAGCAGAGTTTGTGATTAATGTCTTCCTTAGCAAAGTGGAGTCTCTCATCAGGGTCTCTTATTTCAGAGGACAATTTAGTTTGTCATCCTCGGTGGAGTTGCTTTCTTCTTCAACATTTATTTTACTGAAGCGCTTCTGTTGCATTGCATAAGCATTCTTGCATTGCATCCTCCTAAATGCGTAGCATTTCCATTTCGCATGGAGCATTACGCCATAGAGAAATTCAAACATGCGCACTCGAAGCATAGTCCAGATTTGATTTCTTTTGCCAGTCTCTTTCCCCAGCAGAAAGTGATGTAACTCAGGAGATGTTGTTTAACATTACACAGCAACCAGTGGATTCGTCCTTCCTATTCCTTCATATCCTCCCTTACAGAGTTGTCTGTTCGATTTCTCTTTGCCCCGACGGAGTCATTTTGGTAGATCTATTGATTCTACTAATCTTTGGATAGCCCGTCTATGGTCGGTCTTCCTTTTTGAGTTCGTCTGCGGCCGTCCTCGTTTTATCTTTGTTGGGTAGCCCGTCTGTGGCCGGTCTTCCTATTCGAGTTCGTCTGCGGTCATCCTCGTAAACAACTCTATTTCATTATCCCTACAGTTTGCAAATTTCCAGGTTTTAGTATTCAATCTCCATGTATCTCAATTGTTTGGAAATCTTCGCTTCCATACCCTCAGATCCAAGAAGTTTGAATAGGGACAGCTGTAGCACCCCAAAATTTACCCTCTTATTATTGCCTAGCTTATGTTTCATTACATTGCATTTAGACCTCATTTCATCTCATATATCATCTCATGTTGCATAAGGGCATGTGATCAGTGGATTGCAGAGCATTGATTTCCAAAGCATGAGAGCAAGAGCCAAGGGTCTTCAACAAGCCTCAAAGGTCTCTTATATCATACATCATATCATTTGATCCCACAAGTCATTAGAAGATGGGAATTCATCAAGAAGATTGGACAGTGCATCATTTCCTATCAAAAACAGCCCAAACTAGGGTTTTGGATTCAAGTGGTCTCCTGATGAAATTTTGGTTCAAAATTGATCTCAATGTTTTCTACATGATATCAAGTATCTAAGCATAGAAGATTGCCCATTGGTTCATTTCAGAAGAGGTTCAATTGGTCAGTTGCTTGAGAATCAAGAAATTGGGGAAAAAGTCAACTGTGCAGTGAAAAAAGTCAACTCCTGACTTTTTAAGGCCAAATTCATGAAATTCAAGTTACATGTGTTTAATGGACAAGATTTGATCAATAAATGATGGAGGAATTGTCAAAAATCAAGCATTGTACAAAGTTGCCATTTTTAGAAACTTAGGGTTTCCAAAAATGGCAAGTTTTGGACCATTTTGCACTACACTTTAAGGTTTCCTTTCTTCAAGATAAAAGCTTCAAACTTCAGGCCCAAGTTAAGCCAATTAAAGATCACATGTTAAGCTTCAAATCCATATAAAGAACTCTTCCATTGGATCAAAATTGAGGGAGTTATGATCAATCAAAGTTTGGTAAAATCAAGGCAAATTTCAAGTCATGGCAAGGCAAGTTCAGGCCTCTAGGCCATAATTTCATCAAACACTTGGTGTGCCAAATGTCAAGCCATTTTTCTCATGGAATAAAGCTTCAAATGAAAAAAATGTTGAACATCAAAGTTGTTCATCTCCATGTCCTCTTCAACTTTGATGTTGGACATTTTTCCATTTGAACAAATTATGAAAGAGTTATGATGGTCCAAACATGAGGGTGTCACACTGAATTTTCACAAGCCCATAGTCATGCATGCCATGCAAGCCACACGCCCATGAAGTCAGTTTTGTGCCTTGATGTTCTAAGCTATTTTTGATCATCTTACAAGTTTCTATTCAATTTGATTCCAACTCCAAAAGTGTTCTACCATATTCCATCTTTCCATAGCCACCAAAAACTCATAATTTCATGCAATGTACACAAAGAATTTCATCTTCAAACCTCCTTGTTTTCATTGAAACCATGCTGCCAAAGTTGGGATGTTGTAACATTGTTGTGGTTGTAGCTTGTTTGCACGCATGATATTACACCACCTTTTGCCTCATTTGGACAAACACATGATCTTACACACCATGACACGCCATACTATCATACATACAAGAGGGAATAAAAAGAAACTTTCTCTACAAGCTTGTTGTTACACACTTACATCACCACCATTCATTTTAATCATCACCACTGATCACATAACTTCATCACCATCTCACTTCATCATCCTCACCATAGCTGCCATAAACCTCTCCACACCTTAATTAAACTTAACCAACTCGCGATTAACCAATTTAACTCAGTTAGTTAGATTAAACTCACTTAACCCAACTCAGTTAACTCATTGTCTAACTGTTAACCACATGAGTTAACATCCTAACCACAACTATATAATTCAAACTCTCACAGAATTTTCAAAAAAACACTGGATTTTGCTTGATTTCTCACCAAACACTCTCTGAATTCTCTCTCTCTTTCTGCACAATTCCACCATCATCTTCCTCCATATTTCATCTTCATCATCATCAATGATTCATCTCTGTTCAAGAATAAGGGAGAATAAGTTCAATTCATCAAGTACAGCTTCGGTTCAGTCGGATTTTCATTTTGTTTTCTTCAAGATCTCAAGTTCAGTGGCATTTATTTTGCTCCATTTAAGCTCAAGAGCATAGGAGGATCATCTCTGGTCTTCTTTTACTTTGAAGAACTTCAAACTCTGGTTTCTTCTTCAACCTCCTTTCTCTGAAATTTTGCTCGATTCATGCTTTGTTTCATGTTGAGTATGGCTTAATAGAAGCAGTGTGAGTTCTGGCAAGTTGATAGGCACTTTAAGTGCATAGATCCAAAACTTAGGGCAAATTTAATGCGTTCGATTCTCTTTGTGTGCATGTGATTTGTGAATTTTGAAGCCAGATTCTTAATCTACGTAACTTCAGCTTTCGAATGGTGTGCATATTACTCATTTCTGAAAAAATGTAATGATTATAGTTGCCGGAGGTGGCCGGAGAAGACGACCGGAGGTCCTTCTCCGGCCGGTGAGGTGTGTGCTAGGGTTTAACCACCAGATTAAAACGTTGTCGTTTGATTTCCTTGATCCAACGATTGATATGTTGGCAACACATAAATGAATCATGTGACCTGCGTGTGATTTCTTTTTCTCTCTGAATTGGTTTCGTGCGCGTGCGTGTAGGAGAGTTACCATGTGCTTGCACTCTGATTCACGTGATCATTTTACTTTTCTTGATGATTGTTGGTTTATTGATCCTATGGTTGTGATTGAGTCAGCATGTTGACTAATTGTGCACCACATCACACACACACACGCGTTTATTGGACTGGGTTTCTAATTGATGTTCACACCCCCCATGTTTTGAGCCCATTCACTTTTAAACTGAAAGTTTACTTTCGCTGCACCCCCACTTATATTTTCATTCTATTTTAATTTCTTTTTTTTACTATTTCCATTTTTTCCTTATAAAAAATACCAAAATGCATTAGAAAATTCTATAAAAATTCATAAACCATTTTTACACATCAAAATAATTTTCCATATTTTTATTTCTGATTTTCTCTTATTTTGACATTATTTTCATAATTTCCTTTTAATTTCTTTTTAAAGTGCATTCTTCTTGATGATTGGTTCATTTTTTATTTTAATTGAACTAGTTCTGTTCTAAACTTTTGCATGGATTTTTGGATGATCATATTACACATCTTGTGGCACTTAATCCATATTTTTGTTGATTTTTAAAGTCATTTTATCATGTATTGTGGTGAGCATTTTTGTGCATTCTTTTGCTTGGATTCCATGTGGTTTTGAGGACTTGGTTGAATTGGTTTATCATTGAGTTTTGCCATGAACATTTGACATGTGATTAGCTTCTGAATCATACACTTTGTGACCTAATTCCATAATTTTTCTAAGTCTCTTTCTATTTTTTCCTTGATGATTGATTACATGTCCCTTTATGAGTTTCATTGTATGCTTATGCTATGGTTTTGTGTCATATTGCCTATGGTCTCTTGAGATGATTGATGTTACCTTTTGACACATGTTTACTTGGATATTATAGGTCGTGTATGTCAAATTATAGGTCCTCCATGTTTCCTTTTGGCATGTTTTGCAATTGATGTTCATCTTGCATTCATACTTAATTGTGCACATATCACTTGCTCTTCTTCAATATGATTTGTGTGTATCTCATGTTGGTATGCCATTCTCATTGATTCTTGTATGTCTCTCTACTGTATATAGAACATTTCATCCATTTTCATTGACTCATAATGTCATATCATATGTATTGTAATTACATGAACATTTGAAACATGTTTCATTTTGTATGAAGTTAAATTGTGTTCTCTTCTTCTTAATTTATAATTTGACTTGTGTATGAATCAAACTTGTTCATTTGTGCACTCTCATGTCATCTTACATCATGTATGCTACTGATCCATGTTCATTTGTATTCATAACTGCATTTCTTTCTCCTTTGTAACTTGTTTGGTAAGTGAACAACAATGTGAATTCTTGTGTGACCTTGTTCTATTTCTTCCCACTCCTTCTTCTTGAGTTTTATTCTCATGTTATGGATGTTAATTCATGGTTACTTAATGACATTTATGAGGTGTTTTCCTACTGGTTGTGGTATTTCACATTGCATCATTGCATGTTTTACATCTCTTAAATGTTCATGATGCATCTTTAGTGCACATCCTTGCATTCCTTGGATGTTTGGTAGATTGTTTAGGCATAGATTGATATTGTAAGTCTTTGTAACCATTGGTGGATGTAAATAAGTTTTTCTACTGCCCTAGGTCAGTACCATCCTTTATTGATCCATTCCTTTTAGGTGTGATCCTTTAGAAAACTTCTTAGAGTTTGTTTTAGAACATTAGGACTTATGTGTTTACTTCCTTCACTTGTACATCATTTGAATTGTTTTAGTGCTAACTTTTCAGGGGCAAATGGTAAGTGTGGATGTGTATCCACATTCAACTTCTTTTTCCTCTTTAATTCATTCAATTTGTGTTGGTGCCAAGCATCTAATGCTTTCTTTGTTCAACCTCTTTCATCCCCTTTGAGTTCTTAACTTAGCTTCCATCTTGGAAGTAAGTTAGAATTCACTCTTCTTCTCTTTTCTTTTAGAGGTAGGTTTCTAAACCACACTTAACCATTAGGAACATCCATGTATGATAATTTTAGGGTTTGAGTCTTAGTCTCCCTCATTAGATTTTACCTTTCTCACCCTTTGAGTCTCTTTTCTTCTCATCTCAAAACAAAAAGCAAAAACACTTAATAAAGGCATAATGTGTATTGTATTTGAGCCATTCATGTGAGAATGAGATAGTGAGGGGTCTTCTCTCACTTTCTTAGAATGTTTAGCATACGTCCCGTCTTGGGTCGATATGCGAGGCATTCGATCCTACGTGAAGGACTTAAATACAATATGCGTTGTAAACACACCAATAATCAAGACACTTCTTCTTAAAAAATATAAAAACAAGCAAGTTCTCTTCTCATCTCTTCACTCCTTCCTTAAGGACTCGTCATGTTCGTTCTACCGCAAACAGGAAACGCCTAAGTCTCCCTATAGCGAGCTATAACACCTAATTGCTGAAACGCGCACACTGACGTTTCCACTAAAAAACACAAACAAAGTAACCCTTGTTGAGCCGAACTACGTTTGCTCTGATTCTTCTTTCTCGCCTAATTGAAGATACATAGGCACGAGATGCGATATCTCGACGAGCAACCATTCCCTGTAGTCCGTTGAACTACGTTGACTCTGACTTTCCCATTGCACTGAGGGAATACGTAGGCCTAGGACCCCGAGGACTTCCTATCGAGTCACTTCTTTTTCTTTTCTTCCTCGTTTCTCCATTCTTTTCCGTTCCTGTTCCTTTTCCTTTCCAGTAGTAGCGGAGCTCCAGACGACGACACCCTTTGATCGAAACAGCAAGCGTGGATCCCATCGGGTACGATGGACGTGTGGGGTGCTAATACATTCCTCTCGCGTAACCGACTCCCGAACCCAGCTCTCTTGGTCGCAAGACCATGCTCTTTCCTTCCCTTCAGGTTTACGCAGTGTTTCCTTTCCCTCTCTTGGGATAAATACACATTGCAGGCGACTCTGTTTTCGCGCCACTTTCGCGTTTGTACTTGGATGAAAATCCCGGGAGCGACAGGATGCACCAACATACCTCATTAATCTTCTCAAGGATTATTGAGCATTCACTACAACCAAGAAATAGAGTTTTGAGCCCTCTCATAGCAGTCAGACAAAGGATCAATCAAGAATTGACATGATCTTAAACTTTTCTAGCTTCTTAAACACCCATAAAGGATCAAGAGGTCTACCACATCAAGAATCAAGCACAAGGTTGTAACATTCCAAGTGGATCAAGCCTCAAGATTGGCAGTGTCACCAAATTAGGGTTTTGGTCGACTAAGGCCTCCGGATGAAAATTTTCATCTAGACATGAGCCAATACTTCAAAACATGATTCAAGAAGCTCAAAGGGACCTTATGGGTCCAATCATCAAGTCAAACTAGCCTCAGGGGATGCATTTATCAAAAATTAGGAATTAGGGTTTCTTGACCTAATTCACCCCTAAGTTGACTTTTGGAGCAAGACATGAGCCAAGACCTCAAGAAATACTTTGAAGAACTCCAATATCCTATGTTTATCCTCTTTCAAGTTCAAATGGATATCAAGAACTTGATTCATAAGCAACACAAAGATGCAATTTCATCTGGACCACAAACTATGGTTTCTGTGAAAAAGTCAATTGTACCTTTGACTTTTGACCAAGACATGATCCCAAACCATGGGGCATGGTTCAAGATACTCTAAAACACCTATGTAATACATCCATTAGGTTTGAATTAGGTCAAGAACTTGATATCATAGAGGATCACACAGTTTGAAATTCATCTGACAAAAAGTCAACTGTGCCTAAAAACCAAGTTTGACTTTTTGACTTTCTTGACAAACATGGCTTCCCTAAGTCAAAAACAATGTTAATTCATGGTTTGGATCATCATTCATTAAGAAAAATCAAGAAAAATAGGGTTACTTGAAAAAGGGGCAACCATAAGAAACTTAAAATTTTCTAAGTTATGGAACAAAAGTGATTTGGTACTAACTTTACAAGGTCATAACTTCCAAACTACAAGGCCTTTTTCTCCTATCCAAAGCTCAAATGAAAGCTCTCATTACATACTTCAAAATTGTCAACTACATCAGATTCCAAATCCTCATGGATTTTCAGTTATGGATTGATCGAAATCACAAAAACATGAAAATGACCACTTTTCCAACACTTAGTGAAATTTTCATGTCAGAATCTGTTTCACTTTTTCACCAACTCTGAGGCCATTTTTTATTATGATCCAAGATGTTTCAAGACCAAAGTTGGACATCAAAGTTAAAGTAGCATATACAAGCTTTCCAAGGAGTACAAGAACTCATCCTAATTCAACTTGAGTAGGGAGTTACAAGCATGGAAACATGACACCTCCAAGACTGGTTTTACAAGACAGTCTTGTACATGCCACACAATTTTGTCATTTCCATGACTTGGCAAGCCTTGTCACCATACAAGACAAGTTTCTAAAGTGCAATGAACATGATCTCTGCAGAGCTACAACACCATAGAGCCTTGCAAGTCAAAAACCTCATCATTTGGCATGTGGCATTCAAAGTTCAAAGTCCAAAAACTCCAATTTTGTCATGAGGCATTTAAGAGATGCATAGAGGTGGCATGTATCAGTCCATGATCAACCAAATGAGTCAAACCTTATCCCTGCAACAAAAGACTCATATTCTACAAAATTGACTCAAGTCAATGGCTAAAGGAGACTTTGGCTACATGACAAAGTTCAATGGATATTGGAGTGATCCAGCCTCCAATCATATTGCTCCCAAAATAAACTTGCTCTACTATAAATATAGCTTCTTTCTGATCAATTTAAGCACACCAAAGCATAGCAATACATGCTTTCCTCAAAATCTCACTAAAAAAATCATATTTTGCTTCTCTTTCAAGTCACTATCGAATTTTCAATTTGAGAGTAATTCAATCAAAACCAATCATGCCAACACCTCACATACATCATATATGAGTGATCCATAACCTTAAAACTCATTTGGAACATCAGAATCACAAAGTCACCCCCAATTTGCTCAAGCTTTTTGGCCTATTTGCAGTTGAGTGCCACAACAAGTTCCAAACTGCTTTAAACCATTCCAAGCTTCCAAACACCTTGTATTAGGTCCATTGAAGTTGTCCAGATCATTACACAACATTTGTAATAACTCCAACACAGAATTCGAATTCTTCTTGCAAGAGGTAAGCCTGACACTCTCAAACTCTATAATTCATGCATCATAAATGTGTTTTCAAGTTACAAACATGTTTCTGCACTTACGTAGAGTGATTCCCCTCAATCAATTGCTTTGTAGCTTTCGTGTATAAGATTTCATAGAGTTCTTGCAGAAATTAGGGTTCTTGAGTTCATCTTTTGATTTCTCATTCCACACTTAATATAAATGTAATTAATTTATATCACTGAAATCCTTGTTCAAAAATACACAACTTTCATGTTTACAAAAGTCAAAATCATTACGTATTGAGAGAGATATGGGAGGTTTTGCAAATTGGCCATGGCGGGTACGAGCGAGGAAGAAGAAGATGGCCTTGGCGCAAATTTTTGAATTTTTGAAATTTGATATTTTTATTAAATGATTTCAAAAATTAATTTCTCTCTCAAATTTTGTCGTTTTTTATTTGTTCTTTTTTTTAAAAGTCACAAAAATGTTAAATTATTTTATTCTACAAAAAAATTAAATTTATATTATTTATTTAATATATCTTGAATTTTTGTAAATAATTTCATTTTTTATTATTTTTAACATTTTTAAATGAAATTCTCACTTTGATTTTTCAAAACCAATTGGATTTCAAGCTTTCATGTGATTAAACATTTTTTTTCAAAATATTTTCAAAGCTTACCACTTGTTTTTAAATATATTTGATATTTTATATTTAATTTCCTTTTGAAAATTATATTTAAATTAAAATTAGGGTTTCTCTTAATTTTAATTTTTCAAACTTCTTTTCAAAATCATTTTTGGGTCTCTTGGTAGAGTGTAAGTCCCACCCCTTTGTACATAAATAATTTGGGCCTCAGTCATTGAATAAGTCCTGATACGATTTTAAAAACCTCGGCGCGATCACCATTTTCAAAATAATGTTCATCTGGGCATCTCCTTGAGTTATAAGCCCCAACTTTTGTATAAAAGTAACTTTTGGGCCTCTAATAGAGTGTAAGACCCATCCCTTGTCACACACAAACTTTTTGGGCCTCAGTCATTGTATAAGCTCCTCTGTGGTTTCCAAAATCACGGCGCGATCGTCGCCTTTTCAAATATATCATCTAGGCCTCTCCTTGAGTATAAGCCCCATTATTTTCTTTACAAACACTTTTGGGGCTCTATTAGAGTGTAAGACCCAACCCTTTTTGTACAAAAAGAATTTTTTGGGCCTCTGCTATAGTATAAGTCCCACAACGTCTGTCGATATCGCAGTGCGATCAATGTTATCAAATAAGTCATTTTGGCCTCTCCTTGAGCTATAAGCCCCAAACAAATATTTTTTAACAACTTTCCTTTAATTCAAATTCAAATTCAATGTATTTTCAAAACTTTCTTCAATTTCTTGAAACCCTAAAAGAGGGAATACAATTGTAGTGAATACAACAGATCATTTTATGCTTGCGCTTCTTCTCAGAAGGTAAGTCCCCACATATTTTCAATGCATATATATATATATACATATATATATATATATATATATATATATATATATATATATATATCTGTCAATCTAATTGTCTGTGTATATTTGTGCATATCTTGTTTAGAATTTTCCCCAGCAGTTAGGTCTAGGTTTAAGATCAAACCAGAGGTTACTTTCAACATAGTCAAAAACTAGTTCCCCCATAGGAAATTCTAGATACAGTCTTGCCTCCTCTTGGGCTTATACAATATGGAACAGAGAAAGGAATTATTCTCGGTGAAACTTTTCTCAAGACTGTCCAAACTTAGAAGTATACGTGTACAAGAAATTTATTTCCCCAAAGAGGAATAATTCTCGGTGAAACCTCTTTTGAATTTCTTCAAACCCTAGAACTGTTCAGCAAAGAAAGGATTAATTCCCGATGAAACCTTTCTTGAACTTTTCTTAGGCTTGGACCCACAGGCTTCCTAAAAGCATCTTCATCCTCCTCTTGGGCTTAGTACAAGGACCCTCAGGCTTCTTAGAAGTTCCTCAGCCTCCTCTTGGGCTTGGTACAAGGACCCAAAGGCCTCCTACAGGTATATGACAGAAATTAGTCATCTCTACTAGTTTAATCCTCAGGAGACTCAAAAATTCAAGAGCATCAGACCATTCTAGGGTTGATCTTCATCCATTAAAACTTTAGCCTCCTCTTGAGCATCATACAAAGATCTCTCTCTACAACTATAACCTACCACTTCTTGAGAGACTAGGACAGTCTCAGCCTCTTCTTGGGCTTCATACAAGTAGACTTGGAAAGTCTCATTTCCTCTTGGATCTCACCAAGAAACCCTCAAGTTTCCTAAAAAACGCAGGAAAAATCCTGATCAGTATACCAATACACTAAGCCTCCAGCAAAGTTAAAACCTCTATAGGTTTTCAAACTTAACTTTGAACCTATCTAACCCCCCAAAAAGGCTTAAGGTTTCATTTTAAGAAATCCCAGCCAGGGTTAAGTTACCATTAACAAATCCCCAACAGAATCAGAACCTTATGGCATCTGATATTTCAACTCTTCTTTAATCTCTAGCAAGAGTTGATATTCCTTTTGGAATCCCTATTACATATTGGACCTGTCTTTGGATTTCAACAATCCTCAGCAGAAGCCAGCCTCCTCTTAGGCTTCATATAAGAATTTCCCCAGCCATCCTCCTCTTAGGCTTCATATAAGAATTTCCCCAGCCAGCCTCCTCTTAGGCTTTATATAATGATTTTCTTCAGTAGAGTCAACCTCAATATTAGGCTTTGCACAAGATAGATAAAAACCTCCCCAGTGGAGTCAATCTTTTTTCAGCCTCATTCTTGGGCTTTTTACAAGACAGATACAAAACCTCCCCAGTGGAGTCAATCTTTTTTCAGCCTCAATCTTGGGCTTCGTACAAGACAGATATAAAACCTCCCCAATGGAGTCAATCTTTTTCCAACCTCAATCTTGGGCTTTGTACAAGACAGATAAAGAACTCCCCTAGTAGAGTCAACCTTTTAGCTTCAACCTTGGGCTTTGATCAAGGTACACAAAAACTAACATCACCTCAGAGGAAACCAAGAATTCTCTCTGCAGAAAGATATTTTCTCTGTACATCACACGTCAAAACAAACAATTACAACCTTTTTCCAGATAATTGTTGTAAGTGGCACAATTGTTGATTCAAATATCCAAGTTGTGGTCCCTCTTTTATCCTGGTAAACTTCTTATTTCATCTAATTTCTATAAGTGGCAAGCCTCTGGATTATTTACATCCAAGCTAATTTCCCTCTCTTAGCATGGAAGACTCACAAGGAAAAATGGCATTGCTCTACACGGAGTTAAAGTTTCTTCCTTCAGGACACCTCCCTTATAAAGGAAATTATGGCATTGCTGGATTCACATATCTTAGTTAAAGTAATTTCCCTTTATAATCAATTTCTTAACTTTTGTGATTAATAGGTGAGAAATCTCCCTTTAGAGATGATAAATTCTCTCTTAGTCAAACCTTTAGCTTCAATCTTGGGCTTTAAACAAGACACAAATACCTATAGCTTCAATCTTGAGCTTTGAACAAGACACCAAACATCTTTCCTCCCATAGAAATAGGAGGAACTACGATTGCTCTGATTTCCCAGATATCTTTACGGGAATATGTAGGCATAAGATTGCAAAATCATAGCGAGCACACAAATCAAAAACTTTAGGTCCAGTACCTTCCCAAAAACAACAAAAACACTCTCTCAACATTCCCAACGGAGAAATTTTCCCAACCCACAGCAGATAAACACCAGAAAATACTTAAATCAACAGAGAAACATATAAAAAGTCTATGGATAACCATATATACACTGGGTGTTAACAGCTTCCCTTTGTATAACCTGACCCCGAACCCCCAATCTCTTAGCATTTGTTAAACAAAACATTTACGTGCAAGGTTAGTTTTAGATATCTTCCTTTTCCTTTCCAGCTTTATAGGATAAATAAGAAACCAGAAAGTAGCCCAAATTCCAACCATTGCGGTAAGGTGGTCGCGTCACCGACAAAAATCACGCGCTACACAACGTATAATCAGAATTTGAACACCAGTTTAGATTCTGAACCTGATCAAAGGCAAAGTTAAAAAACGGAAAACACAATTCAACCCCCCCTTATTGTGTATTTTTCCCACCTTCAGTTAGTATCAGAGCATGGTATGTGCATAACACTTAACACTGGTGCAAATAATGATCCAATGAGAAGAATATGTCTGCTAAATACTTTCCTTCAAGAAGGAGTTAAGTACCACATGAAAAATATTACACTGCTAATCCTACCATATTCAAAAGGTGATTCTGCTGAATTTAAATGACGTATTAAGAAAAATATTTTTTTAATTCATTGGTCTTAATAAAGGGTTTTGATGAAGGTATATAGAATACTCTTGAGAAAGGTATTACTATAGAAGTTGATGGTGTAGGGACGATCAGAGTCTGAAAGTCTCTAACACCAGATTAGAAGAAGTTTATTGCAAATATCTTTAGAGTTAGATGCATTTTGGTAGGTGCTCTATCTCATTCTGAGTATATTAACATCATTTATATGTCTAATGGTCAAGATTATCTTTGAATCCTTGTGTTCTTATTTTAAGGGAATCAGGTTGAAGCTTATTAAGTTACATTTTTCAAGGAAATTCTAAGAAGTCTGCCTACTGATATTAAACCATAAAGTCACATCTACTCAAGAAGTCAAAAGTTTGAGTAGATTATGTCTTGAAAGGTTTGATAGCATTTTTCGAAGAAAAGAAATGAAATTAGATGATGAAAAGTTGTCTAACAGATCATCCTTCCTCAAGCCTGTTGAAGAAAAAATTTCTTTGGAATGTTCGATGATGTGCAATTAACCTTACTTAACAAAGGACTCTTTCAACTGGCTGAATGGAATGTGATATCTGTTGATAGAAGAGTAACTTCAGAAGCTTCTGAAATATTCTTATTTCAACTGATTTCCTAAATCTTAAGAACAAGGAGATATACTACCAGAAAAACCTAAAAAGAAAAATGTCAGAGATCTTCAAGGTTTGTTCTAATGAAGTTGACATAATTATGGATTTAGAATCTGATGAAGAATGTAATCTGACATTGATGGTCATTACTTCTTCTGAAGAACCAATCTGAATCCAAGAATAAAAATCAATTATTGAAGAGAAAGAGATAGCTTCAATCTATCTTGCTTCAATATTAATAATAAGGAGTCTGCATCTAAAGATAAATATCTTAAGTGACTTCATTTCTCCTTTGGAAATTTAAGGCTATCATAGAATTTGTGTTAAAGAACAATTGTATGATAAACCTTTTATTTCTTCTTCTGTTTGTGGCAATACTATGACAGTGTTGTAAACTTGTTTTATGCCAATCTCTGATAGCAAACATTATCTGAATCTATGCTTGTCAAATTTCAAAGTCAAACGATTTAATCCAAGACAATGAAATTAATGACTCTGCTAAGAAAAATATTTTTTCAATATCGTTACTCATTCTAGGCTCATACTCTTAAATGAATAATGATACTGCTATTAGATTGAGGCATAAAGTAAGAAGAAGCCAGTCAAGACTAACACTTCTAGACTCATAGAAACATGCGTGCCAATATCTATATTTGTATTTGCTACAGATATGACAGAAGAAAAGAGCAAGGCATCTCCCATGGTTGTTTACAACATGTGATGGAAGAAAAGCCTACATCCCAGATTCAAGTGTTAAAAGCTTGAAGTTTGGTGAAGAAAGTGGAATCATTGGTGTAAAAGCCAATGAATCAGAATCCACTCAAAACAGTATTCAGATTCCATGGTCAGATCTGAATACTCATCTGGAGCATGACCAAGAAAAACAAAAACAAAAATGTATGTTATGTTCTTTCCTTGCATATTTCTTGACTCAATGAAATATTTATGTATGAATAAATACAAAGTCTCTGTTAGATCTCTAGAGAAATTCTTTTAAGAATCTTCAAATATCTTTAAAAAGAAAATATATTGTATTTGTCTATACTAAATATGTCATTAACTAGGAGATGACCATATTTATAGAATCAGTACCTTCACCCTTTGTGATGATATTGTTGCTAGTTAGTTGTCAAAGAAACCAATTTAATATTCAATAATCAAGATTGACTCGAGTTCCAAGAGAAAAGGCTTGATTTTGAATAGAATATCAAGGACTGGTGACTATCAGAAGATGTCTCACTCGAAGTCTAATCCTACTAGACTCTGATGACAGATAGCTTCTGAAAAATTGCCAGTCTCTGAGATTCAGAAAAGAAATCTTTAATTCTGATAAAGCAGTTTAAGTAAAAAAACTTTTCAAAAACTCGGTTTACTTAAAACCCCATAAATTTGATTATCATTTGGTGGATGCAAGAAATCTGCTAGGTAAGAACCTTAGGGTAATGATGTTTTCTTTTATATATTTCTATTACTTTATCCCCCTATCTTTGTGAAACATCATTTTGTATCATCCTTTTGTTCTTATGACAAGATTCTTATTCCTTTAGAGTCTTGTTCAGTTTCTTTTTTTTTATTTTCTTTTGTGTTTTTCAAACCAAACTTGAGAAGAATTCTCTAGTCAATTCTCCTTTGAATCAACTAGTTGTTATCAATGAAAAGTTTGTGGATTTTGATGAGTTATTTAAACATGGTTATAACTTTCAAAAGACTATGTCCGAACAAGGTTGGAATTGATACTTTGATATGCTTTATGGTTTCACTTATCCAAGTCTGGTCAAAAAGTTTTGGATTAAGTTCTGAGTGTGCTACTCATTCCAAGGTTTCTAGTGTTTCTATAATAGTAACCTCTAAGACGATTTCAAATGTAATCAACTGTGAGTGTAACACCCCAATTTAAATTATTAATCGTCGTGTTATTATTTCTGTTTGTTGGGCCTGGTTAAGGGTGAGTGAAGGGTAGTGTCTTAATGAATTAATGAGAATTAAGACTTTAATTAATAATAAGGATAGTGATGCAAAAATAATAATATTAATATGGTTAATATTAGTGTTATTATTATTATTGTTATTATCATTATTATTATTAGGATTATTATTATCAATATTATTTTATTATTAATTAAATAAATAAAACCTGACTAAAGAGAATTAAGGGGAGTTTAGTGGACTAAGGTGGTTTTCACGTAAAACAAGAATTTGAGAGAAAGAAGAACAAGGAAGAGGAAGGGGTGCTAGGGCAAGGATTTCTTCCCAATTTTTCCAGATTTTTGAACAATTCGAGGTAAGGGGGGAGAACAGGTTCATATTTGGTGATTAAATCGTATAAGGGTAGTGGGGAGTCCTAAACCCCGTAGGATTTTGTTTGATTTTGTGTTGTTGTATGATTTTGGTGTCTATATGTGAATTCATGTCGAAATTCGTGTAGTTGAATTGCTGAATCGATGTTATATGGATGTTGTTGCTGTTGTTTGAACATGATTGTTGTAGATCTTAATTTTGGTACAGGTTAGGGAGGTGAAATTAATTCTAAAAACCTGTAGATTGTGATTAGTAATCATAAGAATAAGAGATAATATGAACCTGAGTACCTAAAATCAATGTAGAATAAGTTTTAGGACTGTTTTGGATTAGAAACTAGTGAAATTCGTAGCAGAACATAGTCTGGTGTGGAGAATTGGATTTTTCGTAATAGATCTGGCCATACGCGTACCAGGTAAGGTGATACGCGTATGGGAGGGCTAATACGCAGCAATATGCGTATGACGGCTAGGCAGTTTGCGTAATAGGAGGGCCGTACATGTAATGGGTTGGAATTTGGGAAATTCAGTAGGAAAACGTCTCTGTCCGTACGCGTACGACACAAGGCATATGCGTAAGGACTTGGGCACTGTGAGGCAATACGCGTATGAAGAGGGGTATTACACGTACGAGTTGGGCGAGTGAGTTGGCAATACGCGTATGGCACTGGGCAATACGCGTATGGCCAGCGAGTGTGCAGAAATTCACCGTTTCGCGATTTCTTTCCCGTTTTCGCGTCTGATTCGGTTTCTCTTGGTTTGAGAGGTTGGGATTGGGAGTCAGATGTTGAGTAATACACAGTTGGTGATGAAACTAATTAATTTTATAATTTTTAGGAATTAAATAGTGTTTGGTGAATTATGGTGGCTTGTGAGGGTTCAATGATTATGGTGCAAGTGGGAACGATTAGGTGTGTCATGTGTGATCAAGAGGATCGTAACTATGTATGTCTATTATTATAAATGTCTGTTATATGTATGTTTGTTGTGATCAGGAGGATCGTGAATTGTTTATCATTTGATATACATGTGTGTTATATGTATGTTTGTTGTGATCAGAAGGATCGTGAATTTGTATGAATGTGTCATACATGTGTTGTTATGTGCATTGAATCTTGCATACATATTATTGGTGGGATGGATCATTGCTCAGGAGGAGTGTATGTGATTCATCCGAACTCCCTTGAGGAGTGTGGTGGGATAAATCATTGCCAAGTAGGGGTGTATGTGATTTATCCGGGTTCGATTGAATGAACCATGGTGATGTTGGTACCACATGCATTGCATTGTTAATTGTTGATTGTTGGTGATTGAATATGACAGTAGGTCGTGATTGTATGTTGTTGTTGTTGGTGTGAGATACTACCTCCTTATATGTATTATTCACCTTTTTATATTGAATGTAGTTCTCACCCCTCTGTTGTTGTTGTGTCTGTGCTTCTTCGGAAGTACAACTATTCAGGTGCCAGGTTAGTGCTTGGAGCTTGTGTAGCTTGTTCGAGTTTAGAGAGTCGCTCTGATACGTAACACGGGATTTGGGGGTTTTTACCAATTGGTTTATGTTGTATACTTGTTACGTATCTTTCAATTGATGAATATTATGGTGGACCACGATTATGTAAAGTTTTTGGTGTTATAGGCAGATGGCCGTAAATCAAATAATTGAATAAATTTTCCGCTGTTTGATTTTATTAAAATAAAGGAGATTTGTTTTGTTGATTTTAAAATGTGGCATCCTACTTTAGGTGTGGAAACTCTGATTTATTTCATATATTTTGTTTATTTTGAAAAATGGGAAAGTGGGGTGTTACAATTGGTATCAGAGCAGGTCGGTCTGTCCGGCCAGGTTGTCTAGTATGAGTTGTGTCGTGGTATGCGACATGTGTGTAGAACACTGTCGGTACGTGCTTGTTTTCTAACTGGTTGGTTGCAGGAGTTGAAGTTGAGATAAGTGGGGGGAGAAGCTGGTGCTTCCCCAGGATGCTTCCACTCTGGAAGGACGGATTGGTAAGTAATTGAGTGTTATCATAGTTGGTGAGGGAGGGTCTATACTTCATCGGGATGATCGGCTGTCTATAAACCAATTGGGGAACTGATCACCCTCAATCTATTATTGATAGTAGTCTGAATCAAGATGAATGGATAGACGCGCCTTGACAATTAAGATAGCATGTGTTGTGGAAGATGGTTGTGTTGAGTCAATAGAGATCTTTATTATCTAAAAGAGGATGTAGAAGAGAAGTACTTGTCGGTCAAGTTGAAGAATATCTCCGTGGAGGGACAATCAGGTATGGTTAGTGATTGCTTGTCAGGGAGTAGAGAACAAGGTGATGGCTAGAGAGATGCCAGTGTTAGGTAATCCTTGATGTCTTTCTGAGGTGTGGATCCGAATTGGATAATGGTAGGGAACTGGTATTGTGGTGTGCTGAGCGAACGGGTGAATATTTATCAGGAGATGCCTCAATGTATTAACGTTCGCGTTGTGACGAGTTAGTAGTGAAGTTGCACTTGTCGAGTTTCTGGTTGTTTGTGAATTTCTTTTTGGATTTATTTTCAGGCGAGATAAGTGGATCATAGGCACGTTAAGAAGATAGAAGTGATTATTGATCCAACACTTGGTACGATTCCGATGTTATTGACTCCGTACGAAAAGTAGATGCAGGGTGTATTTGTGGAGTATATGAATTGAACCGTCAGGATTTGTTGATGATGTTTGAGTATTCCGAATCGGAGGAAAATCACGCAGAGCATATGAGAATTGTTTTGTAGGTGCAGAAGGATAATGAATTGTTCTCAAGTTTCGAATTGGGAGTTTTGATTGTAAACGGTGAGTTTATTGGAACAAGTTATTTTTGTGAGGGCATTGTGGTAGATCCATCGGGAAATTAGCGCAGTGCTTCGGTGGGAAAACCTTTGAAGACAGTGACGGAGATTAAGAGTGTCTTGGACTTAGTAGGTTATCATTGAAGATTCTTATATCGGAAAATGAGGCGGATTAGAGGTTTTGGTATGTTAGAAAGGTCGGGATGTCTCTGAGGGGAAAAAAAACTCTTAGGCGATGAAACCAAGAGGTTTGCTATGTTTGTGATAGTATCGTTCTAGAATTCGCAGGAAAGCCACAGTAAAGGGCTGCCCGTTGTGCATGATTCCCAGATGTGGTTCCGGATGGAATAACAAGCGTGATGTGTATAAGGGTATTAAGGCTATGGGAAGCAAACTTAGAGTTTGGATAAGTTTTGGAATTATTAGAGTTTTAGGGCGTTAATGGAAATTTTGAGAAAACTCTTGGGTGTGGATGTAATATTGAGATTGAGAGTTCTTTTTTGGTTGACTGTTGATACATGTTAGAAATTGTAGAATGTGGATTGTTTAGAGGATGAAATTGGGTATGGATTACTGACAGTTGAATGAGGTAACGATTGAGAATAAGTGTCCACTTTCAAGAATGGAGGATTGGAATGGTTTGGTTGAGTTTGATTAGAATTACAATTGTTTGGAACGTTTGATAAGAGTGGTGGGTTTGTGTGGGTCGAGGCTTTGATCGATTTCATGTGACTGGTTATGTTTGTTATCATCGGAATGGGTTGTTATTTACTCGGTTAAGCTTGTATATGAGTCTGGATGAGATGGAATGAGTTCAGAGTGGTGTTCATTAGGGATGTTCGGATCTAATATACAGTCAGAAGGAGACTAGGTAGGGTGTTTGAGAATTGAGTTGTAAGTGTTGAAAAGAAAGGAATTTTTATGCTAAATTAGTCAAGTGAGAATTTTGGTTGAAAAGAGATTAGTTTCTTGGATATGTTAATTCTGATGATGGTATTGTTATGAATCCATCGGAAGTAGATGCAGTTCTACAATGAGAGGCTCCGAAGTCGGTTAAGGTGATTAGAAGCTTTTGGACTTTAGTTGGTTATTACCGGAGGTTATGGAAGGCTCTTCCAAGTTAGAATTTTGTTACTTCAGTTGACTTGCAAAGGGTAAGTCGTTTGCTTTGGATGTTCATTGTGAAGGAGTTTGAGAGGGCTAAAGTAGAATTTGTTTGCGGCCCCAGTTTTACTTCTTCGTGATCCTAATAAACCATTGTGAGGTATTGGGATGTGTCCATGATGAATTTAGTCGGTGTGTGGATGCAGGATGGAAAATTCGTCGCTTATGCTTTACGACAATTGAGAATTCATGATTTCAAGATGGTTGCGGTTATTGTTGTGTTGAGGATCCAGCAATATTATTTTTATGGTTTTGAATTCAAATTGTTTAGTAATCACAAGAATATTGAGTACCTGTTTGGTCGGAAATAATAGAGTATGAGACAACGAGGACGGTTAAGATTCCGGATGAGTTATGACCTTAGCTGGAATCATCCTATTGGAAAAGTTAATGTCGTACCAGATGAGTTAAGTCGGAAGTTTTTATACATGTCTGTTTTGATGACCAGATGGATTAGAACTATTTGAGCAGTTCAGAGACTTGCATCTGGTGTGTGAGATAACACAGCAGAGTGTGAGGTTGGGTATATTAGTAATGAACTATGATTTTTCTGGTGAAGATTAGACAGAGTCAAAAGTCGGATATGACTTTGGTGAAATTGAGTGTGGCGAGTAATCAGAGTGCGCATCGAAAGCGTGATATGGTACCTTTCGTATGTGTGTGCGTAACTGGTACGAGTTCATAGGTTGAACAGTGGAAATATGTAGGAACGATGAGACCATTGGACGTTTCAGAATGGAGGTGGAAAAGGTTAAATATTATTCTTGGACTATTAAGTAGATGGATGTTTTAGTCTTATGTTGATGGGTGAATCGTAGCATTGTTATGATAATGTTGTGTGACAAGGATGTTGGCATTATGAATATGTAGATGTTGTTGAAAACAATGTTGTGTTGTAGAACCATATGTTCTTGTTTTGTTGTTGCCTCGTTGCCTATGGTGATGGCTCGAGTGCGGTTGACTAATTCCTATGGTGGGGAATTAGGAGAGAGTTACCTATGGTGAGGGTAACGATCTTTGTGTGTGTTCGTAACTTGAGTATTCTTTGAGTCATGAGTTAGAAGACAAGTGCATTGTATGGGCATTGCATCTTGTCGTTGTTGTAGTTGCTGTTAGCAAGGTCGTCTGTTAGTTTGTGTCATTCATGGTGTACCTTTTGTTAGTATGATTATTGGTTATCGATTGTGAGAGAGTTTTACCCGGAGTGATTCATTTCTGTTATATTTTCGAGGGCGAAAATAATTTAAGTCGGGGAGAGTTGTAACACCCCAATTTTAATTATTAATTGTCGTGTTATTATTTCTGTTTGTTGGGCCTGGTTAAGGGTGAGTGAAGGGTAGTGTCTTAGTGAATTAATGAGAATTAAGACTTTAATTAATAATAAGGATAGTGATGCAAAAATAATAATATTAATATGGTTAATATTAGTGTTATTATTATTATTCTTGTTATTATCATTATTATTATTAGGATTATTATTATCAATATTATTTTATTATTAATTAAATAAATAAAACCTGACTAAAGAGAATTAAGGGGAGTTTAGTGGACTAAGGTGGTTTTCACGTAAAACAAGAATTTGAGAGAAAGAAGAACAAGGAAGAGGAAGGGGTGCTAGGGCAAGGATTTCTTCCCAATTATTCCAGATTTCTGAACAATTCGAGGTAAGGGGGGAGAACAGGTTCATATTTGGTGATTAAATCGTATAAGGGTAGTGGGGAGTCCTTAACCCCGTAGGATTTTGTCTGATTTTGTGTTGTTGTATGATTTTGGTGTCTATATGTGAATTCATGTTGAAATTCGTGTAGTTGAATTGCTGAATCGATGTTATATGGATGTTGTTGCTGTTGTTTGAACATGATTGTTGTAGATCTTAATTTTGGTACAGGTTAGGGAGGTGAAATTAATTCTAAAAACCTGTAGATTGTGATTAGTAATCATAAGAATAAGAGATAAGATGAACCTGAGTACCTAAAATCAATGTAGAACAAGTTTTAGGACTGTTTTGGAGTAGAAACTAGTGAAATTCGTAGCAGAACATAGTCTGGTGTGGAGAATTGGATTTTTCGTAATAGATCTGGCCATACGCGTACCAAGTAAGGTGATACGCATATGGAAGGGTTAATATGCAGCAATATCCGTATGACGGCTAGGCATTTTGCGTAATAGGAGGGCCGTACGTGTAATGGGTTGGAATTTGGGAAATTCAGTAGGAAAACGTCTCTGTCCGTACGCGTACGACACAAGGCATACGCGTAAGGACTTGGGCACTGTGAGGCAATACGCGTATGAAGAGGGGTATTACACGTACGAGTTGGGCGAGCGAGCTGGCAATACGCGTATGGCACTGGGCAATACGCGTATGGCCAGCGAGTGTGCAGAAATTCACCGTTTCGTGATTTCTTTCCCGTTTTCGCGTCTAATTCGGTTTCTCTTGGTTTGAGAGGTTGGGATTGGGAGTCAGATGCTGAGTAATACACAGTTGGTGATGAAACTAATTAATTTTATAATTTTTAGGAATTAATTAGTGTTTGGTGAATTATGGTGGCTTGTGAGGGTTCAATGATTATGGTGCAAGTGGGAACGATTAGGTGTCTCATGTGTGATCAGGAGGATCGTAACTATGTATGTCTATTATTATAAATGTCTGTTATATGTATGTTTGTTGTGATCAGGAGGATCGTGAATTGTTTATCATTTGATATACATGTGTGTTATATGTATGTTTGTTGTGATCAGAAGGATCGTGAATTTGTATGAATGTGTCATACATGTGTTGTTATGTGCATTGAATCATGCATACATATTATTGGTGGGATGGATCATTGCTCAGGAGGAGTGTATGTGATTCATCCGAACTCCCTTGAGGAGTGTGGTGGGATAAATCATTGCCAAGTAGGGGTGTATGTGATTTATCCGGGTTCGATTGAATGAACCATGGTGATGTTGGTACCACATACATTGCATTGTTAATTGTTGATTGTTGGTGATTGAATATGACAGTAGGTCGTGATTGTATGTTGTTGTTGTTGGTGTGAGATACTACCTCCTTATATGTATTATTCACCTTTTTATATTGAATGTAGTTCTCACCCCTCTGTTGTTGTTGTGTCTGTGCTTCTTCGGAAGTACAGATATTCAGGTGCCAGGTTAGTGCTTGGAGCTTGTGTAGCTTGTTCGGGTTTAGAGAGTCGCTCTGATACGTAACACGGGATTTGGGGGTTTTTACCAATTGTTTTATGTTGTATACTTGTTACGTATCTTTCAATTGATGAATATTATGGTGGACCACGATTATGTAGAGTTTTTGGTGTTATAGGCAGATGGTCGTAAATCGAATAATTGAATAAATTTTCCGCTGTTTGATTTTATTAAAATAAAGGAGATTTGTTTTGTTGATTTTAAAATGTGGCATCCTACTTTAGGTGTGGAAACTCTGATTTATTTCATATATTTTGTTTATTTTGAAAAATGGGAAAGTGGGGTGTTACAGTGAGGAAATTGGAGAAATTCCAGGCACTCTTGTTTGGAAATACTATATTCCTACTTGGTGTGCTTTTGTGGATCCATGAAACTGTTAGAACAAGATTTGGTTCTGCAAGATATCTCTTTGTTTTGATAATAACAAAGTGTATTTGTGTAAGAACAATTTTGGTACTCTAACGTGTACTTTCTTAAGAATTGACAAACAGGTTCTGACTCTGATAGAGAAAGTTCTGACTCTGATGGAGATTATGTGCTACGTCATTCTGAAATTCTCAATGGTCACTTCTTCTTCAAGAAGCAAGGTTGCTTCTGATCTACTATGCGTCAGAAAGACTCCAAGAAGACACTATGTTGCTGTTGCAATGTTCGCTTGGATTCTGGCTTTGAATTTAACTCTGATACTCATTTCCTGAAGACTAAGTGCTGAAGACTATGAAGACAAGGTTCTGATGAACAGCGTTCTAAAGACTATGAAGACTTAAGTTTTTGAAGACCAAGTTCTGAAGACAAGGTTCTGCTGAACAAGTTCTGAAGACTTATGTTTCTGATAACCAAGGGTTCTGAAGAAAGAGTGCTGAAGACTCTGATGAAAAGGTTTTGTTGAACAAGTTCTGAAGACTCAAGACTCTGAAGACCCAATGATTCATTCTTCTGATCATGCTTCAATCATATCAACTCAGAAGGCTCTGATGAACAGAAGAAGATGAAATGTTTGCATGGGAAAATAGCACATAGTACAGATCAAACATGTTCTTTTCCACTACCATTCCACGATCCTGAATTGGTGGCACAAATGACAATTTCAGTGTACGATTTTCATCCCAGCACAACAACATTATTTCAAGTCGCCAGTATTTTTCTGATATTACTGATTTACCCTTCAATGGGTCTTTTTCTGGCTATATAAAGAATTGATCATTCAAGGAATCAAGTGTGACACTGAGTGTGAAAAAGAGAAATATTTAAAACACTGATTCATATGAAGAAAGAACTCAAGAAATAGAGAAATACATGAGTGAACAGTAAAGCACCACAATACAAAGAAGAATATTGTTATTACTGTGTAGATTCTCTCTAAGTTAGATTGAGCTAGAAATTGTGTTTATATCTACTTATGTAAGAAGCAATTCATTGTAAACATTTTATTTGATCAAACAGTTGTTTGAATTCCTTAAGGGACCAGTTAGGTTAGAAGCCTTAAGAAGAGACGGTTAGTCTGTGTATTGTTAGTCACCAGCAATTGCTAGTGCAGTTGTAATCAGTTAGGTTATAGTGGATTAAGTCCTTGTGTATAAGGAGAAATCACCTTGGCAGGTGGACTGGATTAACTTGATAGTTTTCAAGTGAACCAGGATATATCGTGTGTCTTTCTCTATTGTTAGTTTATTTGTGATCTTTTTCTGAGTTTCACAAAAAGCTTTCATTTTGAAAACCCAATTCAAACCCCCCTTTCTTGTGTTTTTCTCACACCTTCAATTGGTATCAGAGCCTGGTTCTGATTGTGATAAACATTTTATCAACACTTAATAGTGTTCAATACCGATCCAGTATTTGTGTGAGATATCATGGCAGCTCCTACTAATACCACTGAAGAGAAAGATCATTACAGTGCCAAACCACCAGTCATTAATGGTGAAAAGTTTGACTACTGGAAAGATAGAATAGAAAGTTTCTTTCTTGGTTATGATGTAGATCTTTGGGATTTGGTAGTCGATGGCTACATTCACCCAGTTTATGCTACAGGTGCTAAAATATCCAGAAGTGTTATGACCAACCAACAGAAGAAAGATTATAAGAATCGTCATAAGGCAAGAACGATATTGCTAAATGTTATCTCTTATACTGAGTATGAGAAGATAATAGACAGAGATACTGCCAAATCTATCTTTGATTCTCTAAGAATGACTCATGAAGGTAATGCTTAAGTCAACTAGAATCTAGAAGAAACAAAGGACGCTCTAACTCATCATCTGGACAGAAGAAGCAGAACTCTGGAAATGAGGTTATCTGCTACGAGTGTAATGAGCCAGGTCATTACAAGAACGAGTGTCCAAAGATCAAGAAAGACAAGAAACCTAGGAAGTACTTCTCCAAAGTGAAGAAAGGTATAATGGCAACTTGGGACGACTCTGATTCTGAAGAAGAGGAATCTGATGAAGAACAAGCAAATGTTGCGCTAGTAGCAACAACTAAAGATGAAGTTTCTGGAGAATCAGAAGACAGAATATCATCAGAACCAGAATCATACTCAGAATCTAACTCAGAGATATCCTTAGCAGCTCAGTAGAAACACTAGTCATGGTACCTGGACAGTGGTTGCTTGCGACACATGACGGGAAGAAGGCATGTGTGCCAAAGTCTGGAACTTAAGCCTGGAGGCTTCAACAGTTTCAGAGGAAACCAGAAAGGAAAAATCATTGGCTCTGGAACCATTGGCAATGGTAATCTTCCCTATATTGCTGATGTTCTTTTAGTCGATGGTTTGATGCATAACTTATTGTTAATCAGTCAACTTAGTGACAACGGTTATGATATCATATTTAATCAAAAGTCTTGTAAGATTGTAAGTCAGAAAGATGGTTCAATCCTATTTGTCCGAAAGAGGAAAAACAACATTTATAAAATTAGACTTTCTGATCTTCGTGAACAGAATTTCAAATGCTTAATGTCTGTTAATAAAGAGCAATGGGTATGGCATAGATGTTTTGGCCATATTAGCATGAGGAGGATTTCTCAGCTAAATAAGCTTGAACTTGTCAGAGGCTTGCCAAATCTGAAGTATTCTTCAGATGCTCTTTGTGAAGCATGTCAGAAAGGAAAGTTTTCCAAAACTTCCTTTAAAGCAAAGAATGTTGTGTCCACCTTCAGACCGTTAGAACTTCTGCACATTGACTTGTTTGGACCAGTGAAAATTGAGTCAATCAGTGGAAAGAAGTATGGATTAGTAATCGTTGATGATTATAGTCGTTGGACATGGGTAAAATTCTTGAAACACAAGGATGAGTCTCATTCTGTGTTTTCTACCTTTTGCTCTCAAGTGCAAACAGAAAAGGATTGTAAAATAGTCAAAGTCAAAAGCGATCATGGCTGAGAATTTAAGAATAGATACTTTAAGAATCTTTTTGATTCTCATGGCATTTCCCATGATTTCTCCTATCCCAGAACTCCACAACAAAATGGAGTAGTGGAAAGGAAGAATAGGACTTTGCAAGAAATGGCTCAAACCATGACTCAAGAAAATGACATGGCAAAGCACTTCTGGGCAGAGGCAGTAAATACAACATGTTACATTCAATACAAAACATCAATAAGACCTATTCTGGGTAAGACTCCTTATGAATTGTGGAAGAATAAAAAACCCAACATTTCATATTTTCATCCTTTTGGATGTATTTGTTTTATGTTGAACACTAAAGAGAATCTTGGCAAGTTTGACTCCAAAGCTCAAAAGTGTTTATTGTTAGGATATTCTGAACGCTCTAAAAGCTACATAATCTATAACACAGAAACACAAATTGTAGAGGAATCAATTCATGTCAGATTCAATGATAAGCTTGAACCTGAAAAGTCAAAGCTAGTTGAAAAGTTTGCAGATCTGAAGATCACCTTATCAGAATCTAAAGAAGTAGAAGATTCAAGAGAAGCAGACAAAGATGCAGACTCTCCAGATTCAGATACAACCTTACCAGAAGCTGAAAATAACCCATCTCATCAGAAGAAGAATATATTAAAGACTTCTCATTTTGAAGAAATGATTCTGGGAGATAAAGCTGATCCAGTCAGAACCCGTTCATCCTTCAGACACTTCGAAGAAACCCTTCTAGGTCTAGTGTCTCTGAGAGAGCCAACAACAGTTGATGAAGCTCTCAAAGAAAATGAGTGGATTCTGGCCATGTAAGAAGAACTGAATCAATTCACCAAAAATGACATATGGGATCTTATTCAGAAACCCAAAGGTGCCCACGTCATTGGAACTAAATTGGTGTTTAGAAATAAGTTAGATGAGAAAGGTGAGGTCATAAGAAACAAAGCACGACTGGTTGCACAAGGTTATAGTCAATAAGAAGGGATAAACTATACAGAAACCTTTGCACCAGTTTCCAGGTTAGAATCTATTCGCATTTTAATCTCATTTGCAGTAAATCATGCCATTACTTTATATCAGATGGATGTAAAGAGTGCATTTTTAAGTGGATATATTTTTGAAGAAGTGTATGTACACCAACCTCCTGGTTTTGAGAATTCTGAAAACCCTGATTTTGTTTTCAAACTTAAAAAAATCGTTATATGGTCTGAAAAAGGCTCCCAGAGCTTGGTATGAAAGGCTAAGTAACTTTCTTTTGGAAAATGACTTTACCAGAGGAAAAGTGGATACAACACTCTTTTGTAAAACCTTTAAGAATGACATTCTGATCGTTCAAATCTATGTTGATGATATTATATTTGTTTCTGCTAATATTTCCCTGTGCAGGGAATTTTCTAAGTTAATGCAGGCTGAATTTGAAATGAGTCTGATGGGAGAACTCAGATTCTTTCTAGGAATTCAAATTGATCAAAGATCAGAAGAAACGTACATTCATCAGAGCAAGTATGCAAAAGAACTTCTGAAGAAATTCAACATGTCATAAAGTAAACCTGCTAAGACTCCTATGCATCTGACATGCATTTTAGAGAAAGAAGAAGTAAGTAAAAAGGTTTGTCAGAAGCTATATCGTGGTATGATAGGATCTCTTCTGTATTTGACAGCTTCACGTCCAGATATTCTGTTCAGTGTATGTCTTTGTGCTCGTCTCCAATCAGGCCCAAGGGAAACTCACTTAACTGTTATTAATAGAATCCTAAGGTATCTTAAAGAAACAACTAACCATGGCTTGATGTATAAGAAAACATCATAGTACAAACTTTCTGGTTACTATGATGTAGATTATGCTGGAGACATATTAGAAAGGAAGAGTACTTCTGGAAACTATCAGTTTCTGGGAAGTAACCTCGTCTCATGGGCAAGCAAGAGACAATCAACAATTGCTCTCTCCACTACAAAAGAAGAATACATATCAGTACTCAGATACACTGGATGAAGAGTCAACTTGAAGATTATCAGATACACGAGTGTAACATTCCTATTTTCTGTTATAATACTTCTGCCATTTATTTATCTAAGAATCTTATTCTACATTCTAGGGCAAAACATATTGAAATAAAACATCACTTTTTGCGTGACTATGTTCAAAAGGGTACTTTTCAGTTAAAATTTGTGGATACAGATCACTAGTGGGTTGATATTTTCACAAAACCCCTTGCTGAAGATAGATTTGTATTCATTCTGGAAAACTTATTAATCAAACCTTTTCTAGAATGAGATGATAATATTTTTCATGTGTTAAGCTACCAGAACGGATGATATAAGATTCTGATGACTAAACAAAGTATGCCATTATTTGTTTATTGACCTTCTGATTCATGATACTTCTACAAGTTAGAAAATGTCTTAATCAGAAATTAGTCCTGACAGATACCTCTTGGTATTCTAGACGTTAGAAACATCAAAACGTGATCTCTTGAAAACAAACGGCTGTGATTATTTGTGACACGTGTACAAAATCAAATCATACCTACTATTAAATGTAGCGAGTGATTTTGGACGTGGTTCTTAAGCACTGCCGCTCTGGGGTACTGTAGGTCGATTCATTTTTTATCCTATTGAAGCTGATGAAGGAAGGGAAATAGATGTCTCCAATTAACCCTGCTTGCATACTGAGTTTAAACAAATGACTGTTGGTTTACAGATGCAATTTAGATTGTGGGCCTCTCTCTGCTTATTTTGTTAAGAACACAATGTCTGGATCATTTGGTGGGAGGTTTAAGACTGATGCTTTTCGATTGATTGATGGAGATACTAGATTTTGGGTTCTTATGGTTAGTATGCTCGCTAAGATTTTTCAATCTTATGCCTACGTATTCTCGTTTAACGAAACAGGGAAATCAGAGCGATCGTAGTTCCTCCTATTCTATGGGAGGAAAAAGGTTGTTTTGGTGTCTTGTTCAAAGCCCAAGACGTGAAGCTAAAGGTGATTTATATCTTGTTCAAAGCCCAAGATGTGAAGCTGAAGGGTCTATTTGTATCTTGTTCGAAGCCCAAGATATGAAGCTAAAGGGTCTTGGCTTTAGAGAGAATTTTGTCATCTCTAAAGAGGAGTTGTTGATGTTTGTATACTGTGGCGAGGCACAGCTTTGATGCTAAAAGGTTGATTGACTCAACCGGGGTTTTCTTTATATAAAGCCTAAGAGAAGGCTATTGACCCAACAAGAGGGTGTTTTTTATATGTCTCGTACGAAGCCTAAGATAGAGGCTAAAGGGTTTTGACTCAACAAGATAGTACTAACAAGTGATTTACTCAACAAGAGAGTTATTTTATATGTTTCTTGTATGAAGCCCAAGACGGAGGCTAAAAGGTTTGTGACCCAACAAGAGGGTTTTTTATATGTGTCTTGTACGAAGCCCAATACGGAGGCTAAAAGGTTTGTGACCCAACAAGAGGGTCTTGTATACTCAACAAGAGAGTGTTTTGTATCTCGTACAAAGCCCGAGATGGAGGCTAAAGGGGTTTGACTCAACAAGAGAGTCTTTTATACTCAACAAGAGAGTTTTTGTATCTCGTACGAAGCCCGAGATGGAGGCTGAAAAGTTGATTGACTCAACAAGAGAGTCTTTTATACTCAACAAGAGAGTGTTTTGTATCTCGTACGAAGCCCGAGATAGAGGCTGAAAGGGAAGTGACCCAACAAGAGGGTATTTTATACTCAACAAGAGAGTTTTTGTATCTCGTACGAAGCCCGAGATAGAGGCTGAAAGTGTTTGACTCAACAAGAGAGTCTTTTATACTCAACAAGAGAGTGTGTGGAGAATCATTGTACAAAGCCCAAGAGGAGGCTGTCTGTGCTGGCGACTGTTTCAGTTGAGTGATAGGTCCAGTATGTTGGATAAAAGAGAAAATCGGTTCTTATAAAGAGACTAATTAATGGTATGTTATACTTTGGTACTAATCAGAAGATCAGGTTTATCTTCTGTTCTTTAAGGAAATGGGAAATCCAAAGGGTATTGAGACTGCCCAAGTCTACTGGTGTTTTGAGAAATCGATTCTCAGATAAGTGAATGATCTTTGTATGATGCCTAACAGAAGGCTGGAATGTTAAGGGTTCACAGAGAATGCTGCCTTTCCCGTCTCCATATTCTTTAACCCCAAGAGGAGGGAAGACTGTGTCTGGTAATCCTATGGGGATCTAGTTTTGTTTGTTTTTAAGAGTGACCAACAGGGCTTTACCTAGTGCTAGACGTAGTTGCCGGGGAAAACTCTAAATAACTATACTAGTATTACACAGTTGATATTTGACAAGTATATAAAAGTTTGTGAAAGAAGACTTACAGTGAGCAGCCCCACAATACAGTTATATATATATATATATATATATATATATATGAAAGCGGATAAAGAAAGCGGGTAAACACTTACTAGGTTGTAGAGCTTCCATGTTGTTTTGTTAGTTGTTCAACAAAGAAAACTTTGATAATAATATTATATTCAAAATCAAAGGATAAAGTATTTTAAAAAGATTGTTGGGGCTTATAGCCCAAGGAGAGTCCCAAGGTTTTATAAGTGATTGCACTGTTGTTTTGAATTTGTACAGGGACTTATACAAGTGACTGAGGCCCAAAAAGGTTTTTTGTACAAAGGGATGGGTCTTACACTCTCTCAAGAGGCCCAAAAGGTTTATTTTTATACAAGTGGTGGGGCTTACAGCTCATGGAGAGGCCCAGGGTTTGATTTTGAATTGGCGATCGTGCCAAGATTTTCTTTTAACGCAGAGGGACTTATACAATATCTGAGGCCCAAAAAGGTTTTGGTTAAAAGGGGATTGGGTCTTACACTCTATTAGAGGCCCAAAGTTTTTGTTTTTTGAAAAGGAATGGGGCTTATAACACGAGGGTAGGCGCAGATGATTTTTAAAAGAGGCGACAATCGCGCCGTTGTTTTTGAAAATACAGTGGGACTTATACAATGACTGAGGCCCAAAAAGTGGTGTATTTACAAAGGGATTGGGTCTTACACTCTAATAGAGGCCCAAAGTTTTTTGAAAAAAAGATTGATGAGGGTTGAATTAATCAAAACCCTAATTTGTTTTCAAAATGTATTTTAATTGAATAAAAAAATTCAATTAAAATGACCAAAATTGTTTAACATGTGGAAAACAAATTGTGATCTTGGATTAATGTTTCAAAAATCATGTTTTGATCCACAAAATGATTGGAAATCACTAAAATTTGAAAAATCAAGAGGGAGAAAATATTTTAAATGTCAAAAACAATTAAAATATTAATTCTTTACAAAAATATCAAGTACATGAAACAAATATTCAAATTTTCAAAAAAAGGGCGCCAAGAACAAGGGCAAGAACACGCGTCACCCTCTGTTTCTGCAGATTTGTGTTTTCTATCCAATCTCACTGAATACTTGATTATATCATGCAATCTATATATCAATCTACTCATTTCAACCTCACGATCATGTCTATGGTCTTTAATTTCATTTATTTTAAGCATGGAATAAGAAATCAAAGAGAAACCTCAAGAACCCTAAAATTCGCATGAAGGTTCAAAAATTACACACACGAATCAAATAAAGCAATTGATTGAGGGAAAACACTCTATGCATGATTATGAACATTTGGCCAAATTATTGTGCAGCAAAAAATGCATGGATCATAGAGTTAGAAGAGCTCATGCTTACCTCTTACAGCTGGTGATCGTGTTTTGTGTTAGAGGTGTTACAACTTGATTCCAAGGATATGGACAGCTTCCCTAGGTGCTATGGAGTGTGTCTGGATACTTGGAGTGGATGGAAATGAT
Source organism: Lathyrus tuberosus (assembly GCA_022829125.1). Classification (NCBI taxonomy): domain Eukaryota; kingdom Viridiplantae; phylum Streptophyta; class Magnoliopsida; order Fabales; family Fabaceae; genus Lathyrus; species Lathyrus tuberosus. Next base: position 558,313 of record JALAZF010000227.1, read on the forward strand.
CTGGAACTTGAGATGGTACCCCAACTGCAAATTTGTCAAGAACTTGAGCAATTGGCTAGTGATTTTGTGATTTTGGTGTTCCAGATGTTATGTGAGTGTTTGGATCACTTCTATATGATGTTTATGAGGTGTGTGTGTGATTGGTTTGATTGGAATTGCTCTCAAACTCAAAACCCGATAGTGACTTGCTTTGGAAGGCAAATTTGGAAGTAAGAAGGAGATTTTGAGGAAAGCATCTGTTTGATGGATTTGGTGTGCTCAAACTGATCAAAAATGAGCTCTATTTATAGTAGAGTAAGTTTGTTTTGCAAGGAATAGTGAATGGCAACTGCTGCATAGGTTTAGCCAATGTTGAGCAATGAGAATCCAAGTCTCCTCTAGCCATTGACTAGAGGTTAGGGCACAGGCTGCTGGTTCCCTTGGTCTTGGATAAGTCTTGACTGAATTTAGTTGGAAATGATTCAGTCCATGCCACCTTGGTGCATCCATTGAATGCTCCAAAACAAAATTGGAGTCTTGTCCCCTCTTTAGGGATTTCTAGGTTTGGCATGCTATTTTTAGTTCCAAGGACTTGGGAGGCTTGGGATCAGAGTTGGATAGAGTTGCTTGCCCTTTGCAAAATTTGAGCAAATCGAGCAAAACTCCCAAATCTGCCTTGCCATGACAGTTTTCAGCAAGGCATATTGCCATTGTCATATCTCATGGCTCAAGTGGATTTTGATGGAGCTCTTGACCATTTTGGAAAGCCCTCATATGATACAACAGCTATTTGATCATAGTTGTTTTTTATACCTTTTGGATCCAAGTGAAAAATGCCCCTACATTTGGAAAAAAGTGAAGGCAGATTCTGACTTAGTGAAAAATTCACTAAGTGTTGGAAAAAAGTGACATTTTCACTTTTTGTGATTTTGATCATTCCATAACTTAAAATCTATGAGGAATTGGAATGAGTTCTGTTTGAAGCTTTAGTATAGGGCAATGAGAGATACAAATCCAGCTTTGAATGGGGAAAATGGCCTTGTGGTTTAGGAGTTATGATCCTCCAAAGTTGGTACCCTAGCCACTTTGTTCCATAACTTAGAAAATTTTTAAATTTTTTATGGTTACCCCTTTTACAAGTTATCCAACTTTTCTTGATTTTTTTTTATGAATGATGATTCCAATCATACATTAACATCATTTTAGGGTCAAAGAACCATAATTGTGAAAAATCTCAAAAAGTCAAAGTTGACTTTTGTGCACAGTTGACTTTTTGTCAGATGAATTCCAAACTATGCGATCCTCTATGAAATCAAGTGCTTGACCTAAATCAAACTTGATGGATTGATTTCGTAGGTGTTATAGGGTGTATTGAATCATGTCCCAAGGTTTGGGAGCATGCCTGGGTTAAAAGTCAAAGGTACAGTTGGCTTTTTCCCGCGAAACCCTAATTGTGGTTCTGATGAACTTGAAACTTGTTGCTCAAGCTTCTTGGATCAATCCATTATTACAAATGGATAAATGTAGTGTGTTAGGGACCCTTATATCATGCTTTAAGGTCTTGGCTCATGTTTTGTCCCAATAGTCAACTTAGGGGTGAATTAGGTCAAGAAACCCTAATTCCTGATTTTTGATGAATGCACCCCCTAAAGTCAAATTGAATTGATGATTAGGTCCATGAGGTCCCATGGAGTATTTTAGGTTATAATTTCAAGCATTGGCTCATGCCCAGAGGAAAATTTCCATCTGGAGGCCCTGGTCAACCAAAACCCTAATTTGGTGACACTGGCAATCTTTAGGCTTAATCCACCTAGAAGGGAGCAGCCTTATGCTTAATCCTTAATATGGGAGTCCTCTTGATCCTTTGGGGATCTTTGAGAGGCTAGACAAGTTAAAAATCATGTCATTTCTTGATTGATCCTTTGTCTAAGAACTCTGAGAGGGCTTGAAACCCTAAGTTTGATTGTAGTGTATGCTCACCCATCTTTGGGGAGACTAATGAGGCATAATGATACACCCATATTGTGATGATGATTTGCACAATGATGGGAAATCTTAGTGGTCAAAATTTGGGGTATGACATATGCCCCTATTTAATCTTCTTGGACCCGAAGGTGTGAATGGCGAAGGTATTCGAGCATTCGGGGTGCAAGAGGATTAAATATCGGAATACCCAAAATTTTGATGGTGGTTAAGAATGGTAGTTCACGCATCCTTCTTCTTTTGCTAAGCAATGATGCTTAGAAAAGGTAAAACTTCCCCTCGATCCTAGTTTCTTACCAAGGAACCGGTCTCAATTTTTGAAGTAAACCTCCCCTCGATCCTGGTTTCCTACCAAGGAACTGGTCTAAGTTTCTGATATAAACTTCCCCTTGATCCTGGTTTCCTACTAAGGAACTGGTCTAAGTTTCTGATATAAACTTCCCCTTGATCCTGGTTTTCTACCAAGGAACTAGTCTAAGTTTCTGATATAAACTTCCCCTCGATCATGGTTTCCTACCAAGGAACTGGTCTTAGTTTCTTTTGTCAATAAACTTTCTTGACAAGGGACGCTGTTTGTAGCGGTTTTTTCCTCAAACTTCTCGCCGAATTTTCCTGGGGAGATGCCATTTGACGGAAAAAGATCTGATGTCAGACTTGCTGGGGGATCCAGTCGTTTGAGTTGTAGAGGTGCACAAACTTCTCCGCTGGAGACGCCATTTGTTGATTCCACTAGGGAAAACGAGTCTCTTTGAGAGACTGTTTCTTGCTTGGGGTATTTCATCATACTTTTCTCGGGATCTTCCCGGAGAAATGCCATATGATGTAATCCAATTTTGAGGTGCTGATGATCTTTTCATCAGCGGATTTTTGGAGAAAAACGATTACATTGCCGAATCTCTGATTACGAGGCTTTCTCTGGTGATTTTCCTTAATCCGGGAAAGCGAAGATATCATCTTCAATGGCGAAGAGTGATGTTTGTCAAAAGTTCTCTGGTCTTTTAGAGGTTCAAGTTATCAAAGTGGTCATGGGCCAACTCTAATCCAGAAATAAACCGGAGGAGAGAGATCGTTCAGACGCAACATTTCCTGACAAGGAAAGAAGTGACAACTCGATTGAGAGGACTTTTACCACTACGGGATAAGACCGACTAGAGTGATAGTGATGCAATATGAATGCAAATGTAAATCAATAATGCATGATGTATGTATGTTTATGCTGAAAAAACTAACACGACATACAGACTAAAAGATGAACACTACTGGATACTCGGCCACCGCGGGGGACAAAGAGGTACCACTGGGTTCAAAATAGCAATTCTGCCTTGCTTAGGAGAGATAGTCCCCGTGGGGAACAACGTTGGTTGGGCTTAGGAGATGTGAACTCTGCCGGGGATATCAGACGGAGTATTCGCATCTGACATAACTGATCCTTCATTCAGGCGCACTGGTTTAGAAGGAGTACTTTGATTCTGTACTTTGAAGCTCGCTTACTTCTGGAGAAGCGATCGATGTTCTTTCGATGTTCAACAGTCAAAAGAAATTGCCATCTTTATTTTAAAAGCAGAAACAGTTTTACAAGTAAATTCATTTTTGTTTTATTTCAAGAATCATTGATCATGTTAAAAAAACGTCGTTCTGTAAAGCTAAAACAAATAAGAATTGCAAACAAAAGCACAAGGGCTCAAATTTTATTGATAGGATGGAAATCAGCCAAACGCGTGATCCCATAGAGTATTTACAAAGTTAGAAAATGGTAATTTACAGGGAAAAGGGCTACGTTGAACCATAACGACCACTAACCTTCTACCAACTTTGAATTCTGGACATCCTGAGCTTCTGTCGAAGATGACCTTGACTGGAGTTTTCTGATGGATGACGTAACTCCTGCTGAGGGACTCACCTCTGTTGGACATAGTTACTTGCCATTATCCCTAATTTTTGCCTGGATTGTACTTTGATGTTTCCAACCCACCGGGATGATTTTTGATCTTGTCTCTAATTTTTTCCTGGACCGCCGTTTGGGGTTTTCAATCCACCGAGACGTTTTTTTTTAGTTTAGGCGAAGTATTTCTTGACTACTTGAACATTTGTGGGGTAGGCAAATTCTTCTCCGTCCATGGTTGCAAGTCTCAAGGCGCCGCCTGAGAAAGCTTTCTTGACCACATAGGGGCCATCATAGGTCGGAGTCCACTTGCCCCGAGAATCAGTGAGAAATAATTGTATCTTTTTGAGCACGAGGTCTCCTTTCTTGAAGACGCGAGGTCGGACCTTTTTGTCGAACGCCTTTTTCATTCTTTGTTGATACAACTGACCGTGGCATAGTGTCATCATTCATTTTTCTTCGATCAGATTCAGTTCGTCGTGTCGACTTTGACACCATTCAGCCTCTGTAAGCTTAGCTTCCATCAATACCCGGATTGATGGGATCTCTACTTCTATGGGAAGCACTGCTTCCATGCCATATACTAGAGAGAAAGGGGTTGCCCCTGTTGAAGTACTGACAGATGTACGATAACCGTGAAGAGCAAAGGGTAGCATCTCGTGCCAGTCTTTGTAAGTTACAACCATCTTTTGAACGATCCTTTTGATGTTCTTGTTAGCCGCTTCTACCGCTCCATTCATCTTGGGTCGGTAGGGAGATGAGTTATGGTGTTTGATCTTGAACTCTGTGCACAACTCTTTCATCATCTTATTGTTCAAGTTAGATCCATTATCCGTAATGATCTGGCTCGGAACACCATAACGGCAGATGATATTGTTTTTGATAAATCGAACCACGACTTGTCGGGTTACATTGGCGTATGACGCTGCTTCGACCCACTTGGTGAAGTAATCAATGGCTACCAGGATGAACCGATGTCCGTTCAAAGCCTTGGGTTCAATCATGCCAATTATGTCGATTCCCCATATGGAAAAAGGCCATGGGGAAGAGAAAACTTTGAGATGCGTTGGCGGTACATAGATTTTGTCAGAGTATATCTGACACTTGTGACACTTCCTCATGTACTTGTAGCAGTCGGATTCCATTGTCAACCAATAGTACCCTGCCCTTAGAATTTTTCTCGCCATCGTGTGTCTATTGGCATGAGTGCCAAAGGATCCTTCGTGAATTTCTTTTATCAGCATGTTTGCTTCTGGTCTGTCTACACATCGGAGCAAGACCATGTCAAAGTTTCTCTTATAGAGTGTATCACCACTCAGGAAGAAGCTTCCAGTCAATCTCCTGAGGGTCTTTCTGTCTTTTCTTAATGCCCCTGGTGGGTACTCTTGTTTCTGAAGGAAGCATTTGATATCGTGACACCAAGGTTTGTCGTCTATGACTGCTTCAATCGTGAAGATGTAGGTGGCCCGTTCAAAGCGCATTATGTCAATCTTAGGTATGTCATTCTATTGACCTACACAAATCATGGAAGAGAGAGTGGCTAATGCATCAGCCATGTGATTCTCATCACGAGGGATATGATGAAACTCGATTCTGTTGAAGAAGGGTAACAACCTTCTCGCATAATCTTTGTAAGGAATTAATCTGGATTGGCATGTGTTCCAATCTCCTTTGATCTGATTGATAACCAAGGCTGAATCGCCATATACATCTAAATTTTTTATCCTCAAATCAATCGCTTCCTCGAGACCCATGATACAAGCTTCGTATTCGGCCTCGTTGTTTGTGCCCTTGAACGTAAGTCTGGCGGTGAAAGGAATATGGGTACCCTGAGGTGTTATGATGATTGCCCCAATTCCGTTTCCGTAATGGTTGACAGCTCCGTCAAAGATAAGTCCCCATTGGGAACCTGGTTCTGGCCCTTCACTGGGTAGCGGTTCATCGCAATCTTTCATTTTCAAATACATGACATCTTCGTCTGGGAAGTCAAACCCAATTGATTCTTGATCGTCAATCAGTTGATGAGCCAAATGATCGGCTAAAATACTTCCCTTAACGGCTTTCTGAGCGTGGTACTCTATATCATATTCTGACAACAACATCTGCCAACGGGCAATCCTTCCCGTGAGAGCAGGTTTTTCAACGACATACTTGATTAGATCCATTTCAGAGATTAACCAAGTAGTGTGACGAATCATGTATTGGCGAAGACGTTTGGCTGCCCAAGCCAAAGCACAACAAGTTTTCTCAAGCATGGTGTACCGAGTCTCGCAGTCGGTGAATTTCTTGCTCAAATAGTAGATGGCAGACTCTTTTCTTTTTGTTTCGTCTTGTTGGCCAAGTACACAACCCATTGAGTCTTCCAAGACTGTGAGGTAGATGATCAGTGGTCTTCCTTCCACTAGAGGTGATAGAATCGGTGGATTCAATAGATACTCCTTAATACTGTTGAAGGCGGTTTGACAGTCTTCTGTCCAAACGCAGTCCTGATTCTTTTTTAGTAATTTGAAAATTGGCGCGCATGTCGCAGTCATGAGGAGTATGAATCTGGAAATATAGGTCAAACGTCCCAGGAATTCTCTGACTTGTTTTTTAGTTTTCGGAGAAGGTATTTCTTGAATGGCCTTGACCTTGTCAGGATCAACCTCAATTCCTTTTTAGCTGACGATGAACCCTAAGAGTTTCCCTGAACGGACACCAAAAGTGCACTTATTGGGATTCAAGCGAAGTTTATACTTCCTCAACCGCTCGAATAGTTTTGACAGGTGGGTCACATGCTCCTCCTCTATTTTAGATTTGGCAATCATGTCATTGACATATACCTCGATTTCTTTGTGTATCATGTCATGAAACAGAGTAGTCATGGCCCTTTGATAGGTTGCCCCAGCGTTCTTCAAACCGAACGGCATTACCTTGTAATAAAAGGTACCCCATGGGGTAATGAACGAAGTTTTCTCCATGTCTTTCGGCGCCATTTTGATCTGATTATAGCCCGAGAATCCATCCATGAAGGAGAAAACTTTGAATTTTGTTGTACTGTCTACCAGCATGTCAATGTGTGGTAAAGGAAAGTTATCCTTTGGACTAGCCTTGTTTAAATCTCTGTAATTGACACACATTCTAACCTTTCCGTCCTTTTTCGGAACGGGTACTATGTTGGCTAACCATTGAGGATATTCTGATGTGGCGAGGAAACATGCGTCAATCTGTTTCTATACCTCCTCTTTGATTTTGATGGCCATGTCTGGGTGAGTCCGTCTCAACCTTTGTTTTACTGGCGGATATTCTAATCGTAATGGTAGATGGTGTTCCACGATGCTGGTATCCAACCCTGGCATATCCTGATAGGACCAGGCGAATACATCGGGAAACTCTTTGAGAAGCTTTATCAAACTCTATTTGGCAGTTGGACTGAGCAGTGCCCCAATCCTGATTTCTTTTCTCTCTTTTTTCGAACCCAAGTTTACCGTTTCCAACGGCTCTTTGTGAGGTTCAGTGGACCTTTCCTCCTGTCTGAGTAGTCGGGAATCTCCTCTGGAATTTCATCGGATCGTATGTTTCAACGGGGTTTAAACTAAGCAATATGCATGACGTGATGATTGTTTTTAGAAGAGATAGAGAGAATACAAGAGTGTGTGCAGTGTATTTCTGAAAAACTGCTTGTTTATTACTATTTGTTTTTTAGGATTACCATTTTCTGAAAAAGAGAAAAGAGAAAACAACAATTAACGCGGAAATTACAGAACGACGTTATTTTATTTATGAACAAGTCAATTTTTGAAACTACAACCCTATAAAACAAAATTATGTCGCTTTGAGCAAAGCGAAGAGGGATAATTACAGAAAGTGAGCCCTATCAAAACATCCGTTTCACCTGGGCAGGGTGAAAGGTTAAAGACGGCAATTACTTTGACTTATGAACAATCTTTGGAATATCGACAGCAACCCATTGGCGGCGAACTCCTTGGTGAATCATAAAGTCTGGCACCTTCCTTGATTTGTCTTCAGAAATAACACTGATTTCTAGCGGAGCAGGGTCATTGGAATCTGTCTCCCAGGCAGAGTTGTCGTAGGAGGATTCCTCAGTTGTATTTTGCATAGTATTTGTTCTCTCAGGCAAATCTCCCCATCCATTTGGCTGGATGTCTTCGAGCCTGATACAAGAGCTCTCAAGAGCGGTGTACTTGACCATATAGTCGTATTTTCCACTTGGTTTTCCTAAGGTGTCCCATACTTCTTTGGAACTGGAGGAGTAATCTCTCTCGATGACGTTGACCTCGGGAAAAGCGTAGTTGATGAATTCTAGTCCGGCAAGCTTTGCCAATTCATCTTCGTACTGGATATTTTCTGAATAACCTGAGTGTTGATCCCATGACATGGTGGGGACACAGGTATTCTATTCAATGATGCTCAGCTAATTTTCATTGTTCGGCTGATTTTCTTGCCCCAAGTCTCCTGGGTACGGCTGCTAGATAGGCAAGCCATCCATTGGGCCATAATAGTCGTGGTCAAAGTTGTCCCCCATCAGAGTGTCTTCCTCTAATGAGTTTGGGGGAGCACGGCATCCTTCCGGATCACAATCTCCATATATCATTTCAACGTCTGACCTGGGTATAAATCTCGGACTCTGTGTGGGATAGTAAAATGGCGTAGGCACCTCTTCCTGAGACATATAATCGTCCTTGTTAAGATAGGACTTCCACTCCTCATCTGTGTCGGAGGGATCCTCCTCGTTGATAGTATGGACTGCTTGAGGCACTGGATGAAGGAAACCTCCACTGTGGAAGAAGTCATGAATGGGATGAAAACTTTCATCGTTAGCAGCGGTTTGGGTACAGGTTGCAAAAAAACCAAGACCTTCTTTGCTTTGTTATCGGTAGGAATGACAAGTTGTCCCCATCCTTTCGTATTGTTACTTTTGATCACTTCGAGAGCATCTTTGTATGAGGAAATCGAGGTTCCTTTCTCTAACTGATTCTCATTGCTCACCGAAAGTGCTTGGATCTGAGTTCCAACAACCTCCTCAGGTTCTATACAAGTAGATAATGATAGGTTACTCACGATCAAGACTTGTTCTCCACAAACCGTGACGAGTTGATCGTTCTTGACGAACTTCAGTTTTTGGTGCAGCGTCGAAGTGACTACCCCATCCTGGTGTATTGATAAGTGCAAAATGTACCTATTTTTGTATATAAGTTTTTTTGCACTTATCATTACTTTGTGTTAAAATTGGTTGAATAAACCCCGCTTTGTTCGTAAATACGTTTACTTTACGTTTTCGGTGTATAGTGCGGTACCGTGTAAATATCATTAAGTTTAATTGATTTTCATTTATTTTTACAGGTGTTCCAGCAATGTGATTTTTCCATATTCATAAATATCATTGAATAATCTTTCCAACGCTTCAAATCGTGCGTCAATCAGAGTTATGGTTCATGAGTTATGATCAAAACAAATTCTGGTTTGCTGTCATGTTCGCACTGCGAACCCCCGTGGGGAGCACTCGCTAGCGAGTTCGCACTGCAAACTCGGGGCGAATAAAAAGTGCATGGAAGCATGAAAAACACCATTCTGGAGGAAGTTAAGGCGGCATATGTTCGCAGTGCAAACGGGGGTTCGCAGTGTGAACCTGGGCAGCCAATTTTGCCTATAAACTTCATTTTTCAGCATTTTTTAGGTTATGTTTTTGGGGGAACTTTCACCCAACTTCATCAAACTTCATTTTTTCAGTATATTAGCTTAGAAAACATCATGGAAGCTTGCATGTGGATGATCTGGGGTGGATTTCTCATCGATCGGCACCGACAAACCGCGAGATGTTTGGTTCATTTCTGATTTTCTTCATGTCTTTCTTCTTTGTTGGGTTATGTATATGTATTTGCTATGAACTCATGTATATTTGTCGCCCATGGCGTTGTATAAAACTTGCTTTACAAATCTTTATTGGTAATTGTCTCTGATTTTTGCTTTATGCGCGGGGTTTGGGGTGCGTTAGAGATAACCGTCGCAAACTTCGATTAGGGATGATTGTCTGTTAGTTTCTGGATTCTAGAGATAGATTTAGGGCTAACAATCTTCAATAGGCGTCGAAGCTTAATGTCTTCCGTGTTTCGAGGCTTCGCTCGCGAGAGTGATGAAGAGAGTAGCACGGTTGTTTTCTTAACTTTGCGTTAGACATAACTTGTGTTGTGAGCGATGTTGGGTGATATTGAGGAGTATTGTAGGTGGAGTATAACTGGTCGGTAAGTTTAAGTTTATGAGGAGTGGTTTGTATGCATTTTCTGACGAGTTTTTCTCTCTGAAGAATGATTTCTTTTTGTTTTAATATTTACTTTTCTGTTTTCTTGTTTGAAACCAATTTAATCCAAACTCATAAGCGCGAGAGATTGTCGAATGGCATTCTTTCCCTCGAACCGATCTCTGTGGACACGACATAAATCCCGGAGGGAATTCTTCCGAAAATAAATATTTTTGCTTGCTTGCCCTATTCTGCAACCAGCATGTATCCAAGGTCTTCCTAATAAGCAACTGTACGTTGCCCGGATGTCCATGACCTGGAAAGTGACCTGGAAAGTGTGAGGACCGATAGTTATGGGAAGGTCGACTTCGCTGATAACTGCTTTTCGAGATCCGTCAAAGGCTTTGACGATGACCTCACTACCCCTCCTCGGGGATCCTTTGAATGATCGCATTAAAGTGGACTTCAGCATAACATTGATGGCCGATCCTGTGTCTACCAGTACGCTGGCTAAAGCATCATCCTGGCAGTTGACTGTGATATTGAGCGCCATGTTGTGACTTTTGCCTCCCTCTGGCAAGTCCTCATCACTGAATCCTAAGTTGTTGCAGAAAGTGATGTTAGAGATGATGTTATCGAACTGTCGTATTGACACATCCTGTTCCACAAAGGCCTACTCTAAGACTTTCTGTAGAGCCTCTCTGTGGGCTTCGGAACTGAGTAAAAGTGATAGCACATAAATCTTTGAAGGAGTTTGTAACAGCTGATCAACAATGTTGTATTCACTCCTTTGGATGAGCTTCAGCATCTCATCATCGTTATTCGAAAGGTCGAGATTACTGGATTGACCGACTGGTGGATCAGGAGCTTCTGTCGGAAGTTCCTTTTCTTTGTTAGGTTCTCCAACTCCTCGGTTGAAGATTCGACCGCTCCGTGTTACTCGACTGATGTCTGCAATATTCACGACGGAGGGTAATGGAGTTTCCTTTCCATTCTCAATTGTTGTTGCACCGTATTTGTAAGGGATCACCTTAGCTTATTCATACGGTAATGCTCCTGGTAGATAAATAACTACAGGAGCCTTCTGATTTTTTTGACTGTCATAAGTAACTTCAATCAGCTCCTGGCTAGGAATTTTTGATTCGTCCAGTAGAGGGATGATGGTACAAACATCCTTGTTCTGTTGATAATCAGAGATTATAACGACGTCTCTGATTTGATCAGCGAAGTAGTCTGGCGTCCAGTCGATTGGCTCGGAACCCGGACATGGGCGAATCTCTCTACGATCCAACTGACCTTGAAGAGCTGCCCGCACAAGGTAACATCCTTGGTTATTTTCCGAACAGACTCTATAACGTTCGTAGTTATGTGGTGGCACCTGGCCACGCCCGCTTTGGATGCAGTGTAACCTCACCAGGTCAGTCCCCATAGATCAGACATCCTAATTTTGACGCCGAATGGGGTTTCCATTAAGCACACTAATTTGTTGCGTGTCTTCATCCATATAGATCGGAAGCCACCAGTGGTTTAACAAGTGTTGTAAAGTTCTTTGAACGAGAGCGCACCTTTGGTTACTCTCACAACATCCTTTGCAGCTTAGATAATCGTGAGAAGTGAGAAAACCGAGTTGAACTTGCTTAACGTGTAACTCCACCAAGCTGGTATTCATCAAACGAATATCGAAGATTTGGATTATGTTGATCTGATAAGAATTTCTATCATGGTAGTCCTGGATCCACCCAAGATCCATCTGACGCTGGAGGGCCTCTTGTATCAAAGAGCATCCCTGTTTGTTTACCGAGCAAGTCAGACAGGAATTGTAATCATGTCGCAGAAAATTATGGTACTGGCTTTGCCTTAAGTGCATCGCCACCAAGTTGACATTCATTGCACGGATGTCGTGGCTCTGAATGATGTTGGAATTTGTATAGGTTATGTTGACTCCACGAACTCGATGTTCTTGGATCCACCCAAGATCCAACTGTTCCTGTAGAGCAGCTTGCACCACAGAACATCCCTGATTGTTTTTAGAGCATATATCACATTGGTGATAATTATGAGGTGGCACATGGCCATATCCACTCTGTCTATAATGCATCTTGACCAAGTTGGCCCTTAATAAGAGTACATAATGAAATTGATAGCTGTTGTTGGACCCTCTCTCTATCAAATTGACTGCAGCTTTCTCGTGTTGAGGCAGCGGGTTTGTGAGAACATTCGGATTCGTATCTTTGAAAGATAAGACCCCGCTCCTAACAAGCTTTTGTACGTCGGATTTGAAACTGAGACAGTTCTCTATGTTATGCCCTGGTCCCCCTTGATGGTAAGGACACGTCTGATCCGCCTTGAACCAAAAAGATGGATTTTCCGGTACTGTAAGAGGAGACTTGGTTTGGACATGCTCCTTGACCAGTAGTAATGGAAGCAACTCTGCGTACAACATGGGTATAGGGTCGAACCCTGATGGTCGTGTTGCACGGTTGTTGTTGTACGGAGGATGAGCCTGCTGAAGAGGCTGTTGTCCCCTTTGCTGATATTGTTGTTGATTAGGTTGGCTCTGCGCAACCTGAGGTTGATACATAGAAACAGGTGCAGGGTTGATAGCAGGAGTTACAGCTACTACTAGTTGATAACGTCGCCTTTGCTTTCCGAGAGAGATATTCCCAATATCCTGCTCTTTTTTCTTAGGGAGAGCACTACCGTATCATTTTGTACTACTTGATGATCCAGCGTCTTTCACTAAACGTCCTTCTCGGACGGCTTCCTCAAGACGAACTCCCATGCCCACCATCTCGGTGAAGTCACTGGGCACACTGGCGACCATTCTATCGTAGTAAAATGAGCTCAAGGTTTTTAAGAAGATCTTTGTCATCTCCTTTTCCTCAAGAGGTGGAGAAATCTGAGTGGCAATTTCACTCCATCTCTGAGCGTATTCTTTAAAGGTTTCTTTGTCCTTTTGTGACATCGATCTCAGCTGATCTCTGTCCGGTACCATGTCCAGATTATACTTATACTGTTGAACGAAGGTAGCGCCCAGATCTCTGAATGTGCCGATTATGGCGCGGTTTAAACCCATGTACCATTTTAACACAGCACCGGTTAAACTATCCTGAAAGTAGTGAATGAGCAGATCCTGATTCTTTGTCTGAGCTGACATTCGCCAAGTGTACATCACCAAATGGCTTTGAGGGCAAGAGTTACCCTTGTACTTTTCAAAGTCGGGCACCTAGAATTTGTACGGGACTTTCACATTGGGGACCAAACAAAGGTCTGCGGCGTCCTTTCCAAATAAATCCTGACCGCGAAGGGCTTGCAGTTCTTTCTGCATTTCCAGGAACTATTCCTGGAATTCATTCATTCTATCGAACATGGTGTCATTTCCACCAGAAGGTATCTGCGGAATCTGTCCTTCCAGGATAGTGTGTACCACAGGTGGTGGTATAGTCATTATGGCTGAGACTCTCGGTGCCTCCCGAAGTTTGTAACCTTTAGGAGTTGCTATCATGCCCCTGGCATCTTTGCTTTCCCGAAGTTTGTAACCTTCAGGCCCAGCGGCTCCTGCTGCGGTTCCCTGATCCTCAGTGATTGGCGGAACATATCCTTTCGGGATATAGTTGAGTGGCATGCCCCAGGGACGATCTTTCGGCATTTTGTACCTAGGATCATACTTCTCCACTATGGGCGTTGATGTGATTTCTGAGATCACAGTCCTTTGTTGCTGCATCTGAGCTTCTGCCACAGCTTACATGTCGTTATGAAGCTTTCTCAGATCCTCTTTCAGAGTGTCGATCTCTTCCCTCAACTCTCTGTTCTCTTCCTCGAGATCATCCATCTTTTTTTGATGATTGGCCCGAGTATTGTACGAATGAGACAGTTTGACTCTAGAATCGAGACACAAATGTGAGATTCGTAGGTAAGAAGAATGCGTTTACGCGAGAATGATAAATGATATGCAATGATTATATTAACTGTATGTTTTTGTTTAATCAAAGTAAACTTTGACAATTGGATTGCAAATATCAAACAGTGGGGAAACCCCATTTTATTGAATTCAAAGGATTGCGGAAATGGAAATACAGTAGATTACAAAGTGCTGAAAAAGGAAACCTAAACTAATGGATCCTGAGTCCTCCCTGAAGAGAGCTCAAGTGCTGGTTCTGGTGCTTTCCTTTTCTTTGACCGGGGCTCTTGGGCCGTTGTCGGGTTGTCATTCCTCTGCCAAGTGAAAGGAGCGAGCAAATTCCTTTGGTCATCCTGATTTTCTACAGCATGTTGCTTTAAAATTTCAATTAGAGCATCTTTTTCTCTTAATAGCTGCTGTATTTTCTTACACTCCACATTGAGAATATGGTACTTGTTCCTCCAAGACCTCTTCTCCTGTTGAACTTTGCTGAGAGTAACCTGAAGCTTTTCCGTCTCAGACATAAAATAAAGGGCATGGTCCCTTAATGGAAGAACTTCCTGACGAGGGTAAGGCATCCTCAGCTTGAGAGCTCTAGTTTGTACCCGGTGGAGATAAGGCTCCACCGAGACACAGTCTGGTTTTCCTAGAGACTCTCGTCCTTTCCTATGAACGTGTTTCCAGGCGTGCATTATTTCTGTTTTTACTGCCCTGTCATTTTCTCCTTCCTTGAAGAAAAGACCTTCCAGATGAGCATTCCGCGGGACATGCCTCATCGAGTATCCAAATTGACGACGAACTAAAATTGGATGATAGTTGATTCCTCCCTTAGTTCCTATAAGGGGTACGTTTGGGAAATTTCCATAGCAGTCAATGATCCTGATCCCGTCGTAGATTCGATTGTACCAATCGATGTCGGAGTTGGTAAGAGACATGATTCTCTGCGACCAACGTAAAGTATTCTTTTGATCCCAAAATGCAGTAGACTTTGGCAAATGGGAAGTGAACCATTTGTAAAGCAAGGGTACATAGGACGTGATCATTCCTCCGCTGTATAAATTCCTTAAGTGCACCGAATGATACGCATCTGCGAGCAGGGTCGGTACGGGGTTTCCAATAAGAAAAATCTTAATGGCGTGGATATCCACGAAGTTAGCAGTGTTGGGAAACAAAAATAACCCATAGGTGAGCAAAACAAAGATGCTCTCGAAAGCGGCCACGTTCCCTATACTGGCAAAGTACAGGGCTTTCTTTATTAAGAACTGGGCTGGGAAACCTTGGATGCCACCCTTAGTGGTCATGTGAGTCCTGACTTCTGACTCGTCCAAATAAATTGCTCGTGCAATGGTTTGATGCTTTGGAATTTCTTCCAGTCCAGAAAAGGGAGCTTGATCAGTGATATGCAGGTCAATTAGGTGAGAATACTCCTCTAGTGTTGGTGCTAGCTGATAATCCGAGAATGTGAAACAGTGATAAACCGGGTCGTAGAACTGGATTAGCGTGGACAGGATTCCTTCGATTACATGGACCTTTAACAAGGACAGTAGTCCTCCATACTTGGCTCTGAAAGCCTCGTGGTTGGTGATCATTCTTGCCAAACCTCTTGAATCCTCTAACTTTGGAACCTTGAAGGTGTACTTATGAGTTTTCCTTCTACCGAAATCTATTAGCGCAATCTCCTTCTCTGACATTTGCAATCATTGTCTTAGTTTAATTTGAAAAAGAGAGACTAGAAGAGAAGATTTTTTCTATTTTAATGTTTTTTAAATGAATGTATGAATGCAGCACACAAAAACATAGAAAAAACATGGGGTCAAAGGGTCGGTGTCATGAAGTCAAGGCTCTACCCCCCCCCCCCAAGGTGTATACTGGTGATTTTTTGTACCTGTCCGCAAAATCATTGACCCCTCTTGGGATGACAACAGCAAGCAGATCGCCAGCGAGCTGATGTATCCTAGAGTGATCTCAGATGAGGGCAGTATCGCGTGACAACTATTTTCGATAGCTTCCGCACTACAAAATGGCTTAAGTCTACTAAAAATCTCAGCTTCTCAGATAACCCAGTCGACCACACTACTTTCAACAACCGAAGTCGTATAGGCAATGTATCTGCAAAGGGAGTCTCCACTGAGTTTGATGGTCAATCGGGGGCTCTTAACTGAAATTCACTCCCAGTAAGATTACCCACATTGCCATCACCTATCTTAGGTGTATACTCAATCTTTCCACATGTGGCATCACACGCATTCCCATTAGCAGAAAAATAAACATAGATATCAATTAGGAAAATCAGTATATATATATTTGTCTTAATCATCCTAGACCTCTAGTCTTATGATCCTATACAGACAATGACTCCCCAGGAGAGTCGCCATTTCTGTGATACTTTGAGAATTTAAGGTTTCACCCAGAGAGATAAGGGGGACAAGATGCCCTACGAGGCCCCACGATGGGCGCCATTTTTTTGTAGCGAGCGATTTTGAACGTGGTTCTTAAGAACTGCCGCTCTGGGGTACTACAGGTCGATTCATTTTTTATCTATTGAAGCTGGTGAAGGAAGGGAAATAGATGTCTCCAATTAACCCTGCTTGCATACTGAGTTTAAACAGATGACTGTTGGTTTACAGATGCGGTTTAGATTGTGGGCCTCTCTCTGCTTATTTTTTTAAGAACACAGTGTCTGGATCATTTGGTGGGAGGTTTAAGACTGATGCTTTTCGATTGATTGATGGAGATACTGGATTTTGGGTTTTTATGGTTAGTATGCTCGCTAAGATTTTTCAATCTTATGTCTACGTATTCCCGTTTAACGAAACAGGTAAATCAGAGCGATCGTAGTTCCTCCTATTCTATGGGAGGAAAAAGGTTGTTTTTGTGTCTTGTTCAAAGCCCAAGACGTGAAGCTAAAGGTGATTTGTATCTTGTTCAAAGCCCAAGATGTGAAGCTGAAGGGTCTATTTGTATCTTGTTCGAAGCCCAAGATATGAAGCTAAAGGGTCTTGGCTTTAGAGAGAATTTTGTCATCTCTAAAGAGGAGTTGTTGATGTTTGTATACTGTGGCGAGGCACAACTTTGATGTTAAAAGGTTGATTGACTCAACCGGGGTTTTCTTTATACAAAGCCTAAGAGGAGGCTATTGACTCAACAAGAGGGTGTTTTTTTATGTCTCGTACGAAGCCCGAGATAGAGGCTAAAGGGTTTTGACTCAACAAGAGAGTACTAACAAGTGACTGACTCAACAAGAGAGTGCTTTTATATGTGTCTTGTATGAAGCCCAAGACGAAGGCTAAAAGGTTTGTGACCCAACAAGAGGGTTTTTTATATGTGTCTTGTACGAAGCCCAAGACGGAGGCTAAAAGGTCTGTGACCCAACAAGAGGGTCTTTTATACTCAACAAGAGAGTGTTTTGTATCTCGTACGAAGCCCGAGATGGAGGCTAAAGGGGTTTGACTCAACAAGAGAGTCTTTTATTCAAAGCCCAAGAGGAGGTTGTCTGTGCTGGCGACTATTTCAGTTGAGTGATAAGTCCAGTATGTTAGATAAAAGAGAAAATCAGTTCTTATAAAGAGACTGATTAAAGGTTTGTTATACTTTGGTACTGATCAGAAGATCGGGTTTATCTCCTGTTCTTTAAGGAAATGGGAAATCCAAAGGGTATTTAGACTGTCCAAGTCTACTAGTGTTTTGAGAAATCGATTCTCAGATAAGTGAATGATCTTTGTATGATGCCCAAGAGAATGCTGGTATGTTAAGGGATGAAGGTCAACCTATTAACTGGTCTGACACTTGACTCAGAAAAAAAGCTCTAGCAAATTGATGACTAGGTTCTGTTCCTATACCTGTAGAGGTCTCTGGGTCCTTGTACTAAGCACAATAGAAGGCATGAGAACTTTTAAGAAGCCGAAGGGTCCTTGTCCAACGCCCAAGAGGAGGCGGGGATGCTTTTAAGAAACCTGTGGGTCCCCAAGCCCCGAGAAGTTCAAGACATGCCATTCACCGAGAATAGATCAAGCCGGGAAAGTCCGAGAATTTGGAAGAAACTCAAGAGATGCCATTCACGAAGAAAATATCATCTCTGGGGAGTTAGAGTTTCTTTAACAATTTCTAAAAGTGACAGTCTGAGAAAGGGTTCACAGAGAATGCTCCTTTTCACGTCTCCATATTGTTTAACCCCAAGAGGAGGGAAGACTGTTTCTGGTAATCCTATGGGGATCTAGTTTTGTTTGTTTTTAAGAGTGACCAACAGGGCTTTACCTAGTGCTAGACGTAGTTGCCGGGGAAAACTCTAAATAACTATACTAGTATTACACTGTTGATATTTGACAAGTATATAAAAGTTTGTGAAAGAAGACTTACAGTGAGCAGCCCCACAATACAATTATATATATATATATATATATATATATATATATATATATATATATATATAAAGAAAGCGGGTAAACACTTACTCGGTTGTAGCGCTTCCATGATTTTTTGTTAGTTGTTCAACAAAGAAAACTTTAATAACAATATTATATTCAAAATCAAAGGATAAAGTATTTTGAAAATATTGTTGGGGCTTATAGCTCAAGGAGAGGCCCAAGGTTTTATCAGTGATTGCACTATTGTTTTGAATTTGTACAGGGACTTATATAAGTGACTGAGGCCTAAAAAGGTTTTTTGTACAAAGGGATGGGTCTTACACTCTTTCAAGAGGCCCAAAAGGTTTATTTTTATACAAGTGGTGGGGCTTACAGCTCAAGGAGAGGCCCAGGGTTTGATTTTGAATTGGCGATCGCGCCGAGATTTTCTTTTAACGCAGAGGGACTTATACAATATCTGAGGCCCAAAAAGGTTTTGGTTAAAAGGGGATTGGGTCTTACACTCTATTAGAGGCCCAAAGTTTTTGTTTTTTGAAAAGGAATGGGGCTTATAACACGAGGGTAAGCCCAGATGATTTTTTAAAAGAGGCGACGATCGCGCCGTTGTTTTTGAAAATACAGTGGGACTTACACAATGACTGAGGCCCAAAAAGTGGTGTATTTACAAAGGGATTGGGTCTTACACTCTAATAGAGGCCCAAAGTTTTTTGAAAAAAAGTTTGATGAGGGTTGAATTAATCAAAACCCTAATTTGTTTTCAAAATGTATTTTAATTTAATAAAAAATTCAATTAAAATGACCAAAATTGTTTAACATGTGGAAAACAAATTGTGATATTGGTTTAATGTTTCAAAAATCATGTTTTGATCCATAAAATGATTGGAAATCACTAAAATTTGAAAAATCAAGAGGGAGAAAATATTTTAAATGTCAAAAATAATTAAAATATTAATTCTTTACAAAAATATCAAGTACATGAAATAAATACTATTTTTGGGATTTTTTGGGAAAATAAAATATTTTAACATTTTTGTGAATTATTAAAAAAAGAATCAACTCAAAATCATTAAAACTCAGAGAGAAATTAATTTTTTAATCAATTAAATAAAATCACAAAATTCAAATATTTGAATTTTCAAAAAGGGCGCCAAGAACACGCGCCACCCTCTGTTTCTGCAGATTTGCGTTTTCTATCCAATCTCACTGAATACTTGATTATATCATGCAATCTACATATCAATCTACCCGTTTCAACCTCACGATCATGTCTATGGTCTTTTATTTCATTTATTTTAAGCATGGAATAAGAAATCAAAGAGAAACCTCAAGAACCCTAAAATTTGCATGAAGGTTCAGAAATTCCACACACGATTCAAACAAAGCAATTGATTGAGGGAAAACACTCTATGCATGATTATTAACATATGGCCAAATTATTGTGCAGCAAAAAATGCATGGATCATAGAGTTAGAAGAGCTCATGCTTACCTCTTGCAGCTGGTGATTGTGTTTTGTGTTAGAGGTGTTACAGCTTGGTTCCAAGGATATGGACAGCTTCCCTAGGTGCTATGGAGTGTGTCTGGATGCTTGAAGTGGATGGAAATGATCTGGAACTTGAGATGGTTCCCCAACTGCAAATCTGTCAAGAACTTGAGCAATTGGCTAGTGATTTTGTGATTTTGGTGTTCCAGATGTTATGCGAGTGTTTGGATCACTTCTATATGATGTTTATGAGGTGTGTGTGTGTGTGTGTGTGTGTGTGTGTGATTGGTTTGATTTTAATTGCTCTCAAACTCAAAACCCGATAGTGACTTGGTTTGGAAGGCAAATTAGGAAGTGAGAAGGAGATTTTGAGGAAAGCATCTGTTTGATGGCTTTGGTGTACTCAAACTGATCACAAATGAGCTTTATTTATAGTAGAGCAAGTTTGTTTTGAAAGGAATAATGAATGGCAACTGCTGCATAGGTTTGGCCAATGTTGAGCAATGAGAATCCAAGTCTCCTCTAGCCATTGACTAGAGGTTAGGACACAGGCTGCTGGTTCCCTTGGTCTTGGATAAGTCTTAACTGAATTCAGTTGGAAATGGCTCAGTCCATGCCACCTTGGTGCATCCATTGAATGCTCCAAAACAAAATTGGAGTCTTGTCCCCTCTTTAGGGATTTCTAGGATTGGCATGCTATTTTTAGTTCCAAGGACTTGGGAGGCTTAGGATCAGAGTTGGTTCCTCCTTGGTCCCCCCTTGAGGTGTTCAGATGGATAGAGTTACTTGCCCTTTGCAAAATTTGAGCAAATCAAGCAATACTCCCAAATCTGCCTTGCCATGACAGTTTTCAGCAAGGCATATTGCCATTGTCATATCTCATGGCTCAAGTGGATTTTGATGGAGCTCTTGGCCATTTTGGAAAGCCCTCATATGATACAACAACTATTTGATCATAGTTGGTTTTGATACCTTTTGGATCCAAGTGAAAAATGCCCCTACATTTGGAAAAAAGTGAAGGCAGATTCTGACTTAGTGAAAAATTCACTAAGTGTTGGAAAAAAGTGACATTTTCACTTTTTATGATTTGGATCATTCTATAACTTAAAATCTTTGAGGAATTGGAATGAGTTCTGTTTAAATCATTTGTAGAGGGCAATGAGAGCTACAAATCCAGCTTTGAATGGGGAAAAATGGCCTTGTGGTTTAGGAGTTATGATCCTCCAGAGTTGGTACCCTAGCCACTTTGTTCCATAACTTAGAAAATTTCTAAGTTTTTTATGGTTACCCCTTTTACAAGTTATCCAAGTTTTCTTGATTTTTCTTGATGAATGATGATTCCAATCATACATTAACATCATTTTAGGGTCAAAGAACCATAATTGTGAAAAATCTCAAAAAGTCAAAGTTGACTTTTGTGCACAGTTGACTTTTTGTCAGATGAATTCCAAATTGTGCGATCCTCTATGAAATCAAGTCCTTGACCTAAATCAAACTTGATGGATTGATTTCATAGGTGTTATAGGGTGTATTTAATCATGTCCCAAGGTTTCGGAGCATGCCTGGGTCAAAAGTCAAAGGCACAATTGACTTTTTCCCGTGAAACCATAACTGTGGTTCTGATGAACTTGAAACTTGTTGCTCAAGCTTCTTGGATCAATCCATTGTTACAAATGGATCAATGTAGTGTGTTAGGGACCCTCAAATCATGCTTTGAGGTCTTGGCTCATGTTTTGTCCCAATAGTCAACTTAGGGGTGAATTACGTCAAAAAACCCTAATTCCTGATTTTTTATGAATGCACTCCCTAAAGTCAAATTGACTTGATGATTGGGTCCATGAGGTTCCATGGAGTATTTTAGGTTATGCTTTCAAGCATTGGCTCATGCCCAGAGGAAAATTTCCATCTGGAGGCCCTGGTCAACCAAAACCATAATTTGGTGACACTAGCGATCTTGAGGCTTAATCCACCTAGAAGGGAGCAGCCTTGTGCTTAATCCTTAATTTGGGAGTCCTCTTGATCCTTTGGGGATGTTTGAGAGGCTAGACAAGTTGAAAATCATGTCATTTCTTGATTGATCCTTTGTCTAAGAACTCTGAGAGGGCTTGAAACCCTAAGTTTGATTGTAGTGTATGCTCACCCATCTTTGGGGAGACTAATGAGGCATAATGATACACCCATATTGTGATGATGATTTGCACAATGATGGGAAATATTAGTGGTCAAAATTTGGGGTATGACAGAAGAGACACCTCGAGCGTTGTGATTTCGTGAGACTAGGTTTCAAGTAATTTTTTTTACTCATTAATATCACTAATCATGTTTAACACATTGGATTTGAAAATTTACTTGATAACTATTTAAATATTTATGTCTTCCTTCCTCATTAGGCATTCATAAAGATGCATGTAAGACAAAGATTTCTTGGAACTTATCACTTGTCTTCCTTCCTTTATTCTTTGTCAGTTTATAACCTCTCATTTTCAAGTATACATTTATTTGTATTTATTGACTGGTGTCATAATATGAATAACGTATACTGATCTGTGATCTTTTGGAGACTGATACACTCCTTCCTCATTCCTTATTCTAGTATGTATCCCTTGATTTGGAAATGATGAATTTCTCGTTTCAATTCATTTAGTTTTTATTGTTATCACTCTTTGTTCTCTTTATATACCACACTTCTCCTCACAACTATTCATCTGTTTCTACTTGTTATTCACTTCTATTCTTCTTGCTTTCACCATGTCTATCAAAACCTTTACCGGGAATGAAGAAATCTTGGAGGTCATTAATGAGAAAAGGCCATGTCTCCCTAGATTTAGAGACGCAGGCATTTTCATCTCCACTAGCATGAAAATCCAAGGACGGTCAGGATACTTTGCAATTCTGCATGGACCCATTTATCCAGTCATGATAAAAGAGTTCTAGAAATATGCACGGATTGGTGAAGACAACAACTCGGTTTGGTATTCCGTTTTCAGTGTTCCAGTAATCATAGCACCTACCTCCATCGCCCAAGCCATTAAGTGTGTTCAATCAGGGGTGATTGTTGATGAGTTTCATCTGAACTATTCCTTTGTTGAAGATCTCATTAAGATTCATGATGTGTCTCGAGACAAGTATGAACCCTATAATCCTGAAGGACTTCTCCCTGATGGAAAGTTGTGGTTTCAACTACTTCTCACCAACTTTCGCCCCAGAGGTTTGGCCAAAAGCACCTTGACTCATGATGATAAATTGTTTATCTATTTCATGATGTACAATGTCAGGGTGAATCTTTCGCAAACCATCTTCAATCATCTGAAGAAATGTGTTGAAATCTCCAGAAATCAACATAAGTCCTTCATACCTTATGGAAGAATTCTGTCTGAGTTATTCTACAGGGCTGAAATCATCACTTTAGCCAGAATACTTGGACTAGAAGATGCTACTGCTGAAGAAAGGTGTGAAATGGTTGATGAGGTGGAGGATTTCTGATAGCTGGTTGGCGTATGTTTCATAATTGTTTGTCTCTTGGTTGCTAGTTGCTTGGTTCATTCTTACGTTTATCATCGTTTTTCTTATCTGTTGTCCTTGTTGTTGTTTTTCTTTTCTCATTTGTGATCATGTTCTTATACTGCGCCTCTGGCGTATTGTTGTTTTATTAATGAAGTTTTTCTTTCCTTATTTGCATTTATCTTGTCTTACTACATTCCATTATGACTACCATAAAAAGGAAGAAAATGACTAAATTTAACTTATCTAAATTCCTTCAAATCAAAATAATTTAGTTAAATCTTGGTTACCCTTTTTTATTATGATAAAAATGGGGAGTATTAATATGGAAAAATTATTTTGATAAATATCTTGTCTCTAACATTCTAACTCTTTAAATATCATATCTTTTTAGAATGTTTTTCAGGAAAAGTTATTATATTAGTAAAATGACTCTGATATCAATCGGGCTCTGATTTAGTTAATCAAGCTCTGTTATCAGAATGCATCACCACTATAATCAAGCTATGATATTTTGGATCTATCTAAGATTTCTACAATCAGGCTCTATATCCCAAATCTTATAAGATTTTGTTAAGTCTTAGATTCAGGGGGAGCTTGACAATGGGAAGTTTACTTTGAACTTATGTGAGTCAATTCTGATTATCTTCGTACAAAATTGTGCTATCAAAATACATTTTTTTGTCATTATCAAAAAGGGGGAGATTGCTAGAACAATATTTGGTTCTGCAAGATATCTCATTGTTTTGATAAAAACAAAGTGTATTTGTGTGAGAACAATTTTGGAACTCTAACGTGTACTTTCTTAAGAATTGACAAACAGGTTCTGACTCTGATAGAGAAAGTTCTGACTCTAATAGGGATTGTGTGCTACGTCACTCTAAAATTCTCAATGGTCGCTTCTGCGTCAAGAAGCAAGGTTGCTTCTGATCTACTATGCGTCAGAAAGACTCCAAGAAGACATCATGTTGCTACTGCAATGTTTGCTTGGATTCTGGCTTTGAATTTAACTCTGATACTCATCTTCTGAAGACTAAGTGCTGAAGACTCTGAAGACAAGGTTCTGATGAACAGCGTTCTGAAGACTCTGAAGACTTAAGTTTTTGAAGACCAAGTTCTAAAGACTCTGAAGACAAGGTTCTGCTGAACAAGTTCTGAAGACTCTGAAGACTTATGTTTCTGATAACCAAGGGTTTTGAAGAAGGAGTGCTGAAGACGCTGATGACAAGGTTCTGTTGAACAAGTTCTGAAGACTCTGAAGACTCAAGACTCCAAAGACCCAATGATTCATTCTTCTGATCATGCTTCAATCATATCAACTCAGAAGCCTCTGATAAACAGAAGAAGATGAAACATTTGCATGGGAAAATAGTACATAGTACAGATCAAACACGTTTTTTTCCACTACCATTCCACTACCCTGATTTGGTGGAACAAAGGACAATTTCAGTGTACGATTTTCATCCCAGCACAACGACATTATTTCAAGTCGCCGGTATTTTTCTGATATTACTGATCTTCCCTTCAACTGATCTTTTTTTGGCTATATAAAGACTTGATCATTCAACGAATCAAGTGTGACACTGAGTGTGTAAAAGAGAAATATTCAAAACACTGATTCATATGAAGAAAGAACTCAAGAAATAGAGAAATACATGAGTGAACAGTAAAGCACCATAATACAAAGAAGAAGATTGTTATTACTGTGTAGATTCGCTCTAAGTTAGATTGAGCTTATGTAAGAAGCAATTCATTGTAAACATTTTATTTGATCAAACAGTTGATTGAATTCCTTAAGGGACCAGTTAGGTCTGAAGCCTTAAGAAGAGACGGTTAGTCTATGTATTGTTAGTCACTGTAGCGCAATTTTTGTGGTCTTGAAGCACTATCGCTCGGGTACTACAGTTCGATTCATTTTTTATCCTGTTAAGCTAATTAAAGAAGGAAATAGATGTCTCCAATTAACCCTGCTCGCAAACTGTGGTTAAACAGTCAAAACTGTTGGTTTACAGATGCTATGTAGACGTGGGCCCTTCTTCGGTTATTTGGCCTAAGAACACAGTGTTTGGACTATTGGTGAGGTTTTTGATAATGTGTTTAGATTTGATGCTTTTGGGTTGATTTGATGGAGATACTGGATTTTGGGTTTTTTATTAGTATGCTCGCTAAGATTTTTTCAATCTTATGCCTACGAATTCCCGTTTAACGAAACAGGGAAATCAGAGCGATCATAGTTCCTCCTATTCTATGGGAGGAAAAAGGTTGTTTTGGTGTCTTGTTTAAAGCCCAAGACATGAAGCTAAAGGTGATTTGTATCTTGTTCAAAGCCCAAGATGTGAAGCTAAAGGTGGCTTGGATGAGAGAGAATTTGTCATCTCTAAAGAGGAGTTGTTGATGTTTGTATGATGTGAGCAAGGCACAGATTTTGATGCTAAAAGGTTGATTGACTCAATCGAGGTTTCCTTATACATAGCCTAAGAGGAGACAATTGACCCAACAAGAGGGTGTCTTTTATTTGTTGTCTTGTACGAAGCCCGAGATAGAGGCTAAAAGGGTTGACTCAACAAGAGAGTACTAACAAGTGACTGACTCAATAAGAGAGTGCTTTTATATGTGTCTTGTACGAAGCCCAAGACGGGGGCTAAAAGGTTTGATTCAACAAGAGAATCTTTTATACTCAATAAGAGAGTGATTTAGTTTCTCGTACGAAGCCCGAGATGGAGGCTAAAAAGGAAGTGACTCAACAAGAGAGTCGTTTATACTCAACAAGAGAGTGTTTTAGTATCTCGTACGAAGCCCGAGATGGAGGCTAAAAGGGAAGTGACTCAACAAGAGAGTCTTTTATACTCAACAAGAGAGTGTTTTATATGTGTCTTGTATGAAGCCCAAGACGGAGGCTAAAAGGTTTGATTCAATAAGAGAATCTTTTATACTCAACAAGAGAGTGATTTAGTGTCTCGTACGAAGCCCGAGATGGAGGCTAAAAAGGAAGTGACTCAACAAGTGAGACTTTTATACTCAACAAGAGAGTCTGAAAAGGTTAGCTCTGCTAGAGGAGGATCATTTGTACAAAGCCCAAGAGGAGGCTACCTTACCGCTATGGATTTGGGAGATCCTGAAGTGGGTCCAAGTGTGGGGAACTCTCATGAGAGAGACCGGGTTTCTGCCTATGTTTGAAGGGAACTTGAGAATGTCTTTGAGACTCAAGGGTCTTAGACTGTCCAAGTCTAGAGTTTTATCTTTTGTATAATGCCCAAGAGGAGGCACGGGCATTAAGGGATGAGTATCAACCCTACAACGACCGGAGTTTTGATGCTGGAAAGACTGCTCTAGCAAAGGATGACTAAGTTATGTCTTATACCTTTAAGAGGTCATTTAGGGTCCTTGTATTAAGCCCAAGAGAAGGCATGAGAACTTCTAAGAAGCCGAAAGGTCCTTGTACAACGCCCAAAAGGAGGCGGGGATGCTTTTAGGAAGCTTGTGGGTCCCTAAACCAAGAGAAGTTCAAGACATGCTATTCACAGAGAATAGATCAAGCCAGGAAAGTTCAAGGATTTGGAAGAAACTCAAGAGATGCTATTCATGGAGAGTGGATCAACTCTGGGGAGTAGAGTTTCTTTGACAATTTCTAAGAGTGACAGTCTGAGAAAGGGTTCACCGAGAATGCTGGCTTTCACGTTTCCATATTGTTTAACCCCAAGAGGAGGGAAGACTGTGTCTGGTAATCCTATGGGGGATCTAGTTTTGTTTGTATTTAAGAGTGACCAACAGGCTTTACCTAGTTCTAGACGTAGTTGCCGGGGAAAACTCTAAATAACTATATTAGTATTACGCAGTTGATATTTGACACGTATATAAAAGGATATGAAAGAATACTTACAGTGAAGCAGCCCCACAATACAGTTATATACATATGAAAGCGATAAATAAAAGCGGAAAAACACTTACCCGTTGTAGAGCTTCCATGTTATTTTGTTAGTTATTCAACAAAGAAAGCTTTTATAACAATATTATATTCAAAATCAAAGGAGAAAGTGCTTTGAAAAGATTGTTGGGGCTTACAGCTCAAGGAGAGGCCCAAGTTTTAACGATGATCGCACCGCTGTTTTAAAAACTGTACAGAGGGACTTATACAATATGTGAGGCCCACAAATTTTTTATGTACAAGGGGATTGGGTCTTACACTCTATTAGAGGCCCAAAGTGTTTTTGTACAAGTGATGGGGCTTACAACTAGAGGAGAAGCCCAGGGTTTTTTGTTTGAAAACGGCGATCGCGCCGAGGTTTTTGAAAACACAGAGGGACTTATACAATATCTGAGGCACAAAAAAGGTTTTTGTTTTCAAAGGGGTTGGGTCTTACACTCTATTAGAGGTCCATAGTTGATTTTGAAAGATGTATGGGGCTTATAACACAAGGGTATGCCCAAATGAAATTTGAAAAGGGCGACGATCGCGCTGAAACTTCTGAAACGGTATCGGGACTTATACAATGCATTGAGGCCCAAAAAGGTTTTATTTACAAAGGGATGGGACTTACACTCTATTAGAGGCCTAAAGATTTTGAAAAAGTTTGATGAGGATTGAATCAATCAAAACCCTAATTTGTTTTCAAAAATATATTTTAATTGAATAAAAATTGAATTAAAATGATCAAAATTGTTAAACATGTGTGAAAAACAAATTGTGATCTTGGATTAATGTTTGAAAAATCATGTTTATATCCAAAAAATGATTGGAAATCAATTAAGTTTGGAAAATCAAGGGAGAAAAAATATTTTAAATGTTAAAAACAAATAAAACATTAATTCTTTGCAAAAATATCAATTATATGAAATAAATAATATTTTGGGGAAATTATTGTAAAATAAAATATTTTAACATTTTTGTGAATTATTAAAAAAAGAATCAACTCAAAATCATTAAAACTCAGAGAGAAATTAATTTTTGAATCAATTAAATAAAATCACAAAATTCAAAGATTTGAATTTTCAAAACGGGCGCCAAGAACATGGCGAGAACACGCGCCACCCTCTGTTTCTGCAGATTTTCATTTTCTATCCAATCTCACTGAATACTTGATTATATCATGCAATCTACATATCAATCTACTCGTTTTCACCTCACGATCATGTCTATGGTCTTTAATTTCATTTATTTTAAGCATGGAATAAGAAATCAAAGAGAAACCTCAAGAACCCAAAAATTTGCATGAAGGCTCATAAATTCCATACACGATTCAAACAAAGCAATTAATTGAGGGAAAACACTCTATGCATGATTATGAACATATGGTCAAATTATTGTACAGCAAAAAATGCATGGATCATAGAGTTAGAAGAGATCATGCTTACCTCTTGCAGCTGGTGATCGTGTTTTGTGTTGGAGGTGTTATAGCTAGGTTCCAATGATGTGGATAGCTTCCCTAGGTGCCAAGTGATGTGCCTGAGTGCTTGGAATGGTTTGAAACAAGCTGGAACTGAAGATGGTACCCCAACTGCAACTTGGTTAAAACCTTGAGCAGTTGGCTGGTAATTCTAAGAAATCAATGTTCCAGATGTTGTTTAAGTGTTTGGATCACTTCTATACGATGTTTATGAGGTGTGTGTCATTGGTTTGGTTGGAATTGCTCTCAAACTCAAAACCCGATAGTGACTTGCTTTGGAAGGCAAATTTGGAAGTGAGAAGGTGATTTTGAGGAAAGCATCTATTTGATGGCTTTGGTGTACTCAAACTGAGCACAAATGAGCTCTATTTATAGTAGAGCAAGTTTGTTTTACAAGCAATAGTGAATGGCAACTGCAGCAGAGGTTTGGCCAATGTAGATCAATGGGAATCCAAGTCTCCTCTAGCCATTGACTAGAGGTTAGAGCACAGGCTGCTGGTTCCTTAGTTCTTGGATAAGTCTTGACTGAATTCAGTTGGAAAGGGCTCAGTCCATGCCACCTTGGTGCATCCATTAAATGCTCTAAACCAAAATTGGAGTCTTGTCCCTCTTTTAGGCATTTCTAGGTTTGGCATGCTACTTTTGATTCCAAGGACTTGGGAGGCTGATGGATCAGTGTTTGTCCCTCCTTGGTCTCCCCCTGAGGTGTTCAGATGGATAAACTTGTTTGTCATTTGTAAAATTTGCTCAAATCGAGTAAAATGCACAAATCTGCCTTGCCATGACAGTTTGCAGCAAGGCACATTGTCATTATCATATCTCATGGTTTAAGTGGAGTTTCATGGAGTTCTTGGCCATTTTGGAAAGCTCTTATATGATACAACACATGTGTGATCATAGTTTGTCTTGATACCTTTTAGATCCAAGTGAAAAATTCCCCTACATTTGGAAAAAAGTGAAGGCAGATTCTGACTTAATGAAAATTTCACTAAGTGTTGGAAAAAAGTGACATTTTCACTTTTTGTGATTTTGGCCATTCCATAACTTGAAATCCATGAGTAATTGGAATGAGGTGTAGTTGACACTTTTAAAGTATGCCATGAGAGCTACAAATCCATCTTTGGATCATCCCAAATGGTTACTTGGATCTCAAGTTATGATCCTTGGAAGTTGGTACCCTAGCCACTTTGTTCCATAACAGAAAAATTCTAAGTTTTTTATGGTTACCCCTTTTACAAGTTATCCCACTTTTCTTGATTTTTCTTGATGAATGATGATTCTAATCCCACATTAACATCATTTTAGGGTCAAAGAACCATATTTGTGAAAAATCTCAAAAAGTCAAAGTTGACTTTGGTGCACAGTTGACTTTTTGTCAGATGAACTCCAAACTGTGCGATCCTCTATGAAATCAAGTCCTTGACATAAATAAAACTTGATGGATTGATTTCATAGGTGTTATAGGGTGTATTGAATCATGTCCCAAGGTTTGGGAGCATGCCCGGGTCAAAAGTCAAAGGCACAGTTGACTTTTTCTCACAAAACCCTAATTGTGGTTCTGATGAACTTAAAACTTGTTGATCAAGCTTCTTGGATCAATACATTGTTGGAAATGGATCAATGTAGTGTGTTAGAGACCCTTCAATCCTCTCTTGAGGTCCTGGCTCATGTTTTGTCCCAAAATTCAACTTAGGGGTGAATTAGGTCAAGAAAACCTAATTCCTGATTTTTGGTGAATGCATCCCCTGAGGTTAAATTGACTTGATGATTGGGTCCATGAGGTCCCTTAGAGTATCTTGGGTTGTACTTTGAAGCATTGGCTCATGCCTAGAGGAAAATTTCCATCTGGAGGCCCTGGTCGACCAAAACCCTAATTTGGTGACACTGGCGATCTTGAGGCTTGATCCACTTAGAATGTTGTAACCTTATGCTTGATTCTTGTTGTGGGTGTCCTCTTGATCCTTGTTGTAATACCCCAAATTTTGACCACTAAGATTTCCCATCATTGTGAAAATCATCATCACAATATGGATGTACCTTTATGCTTCATTAGTCTCCCCAAAGATGGGTGAGCATCCAATACAATCGAAATTAGGGTTTCAAGCCCTCTCTGAGTGCTTAGACAAAGGATCAATCAAGAAATGACATGATCTTCAACTTGTCTAATCTCTTAAACATCCACAATGGATCAAAAAGGACTCCCACTTCAAGGATTAAGCACAAGGATGCTCCCTTCTAGGTGGATCAAGTCTCAAGATCGACAGTGTCACCAAATTAGGGTTTTGGTCGACCAGGGCCTCCAGATGGAAATTTTCATCTGGGCACAAGGCAATGATCCAAAACATGACCTAATATGCTTCATGGAACCTCATGAACCCATGCATCAAGTCAATTTTGCCTCAGGGGATGCATTCATCAAAAATCAGGAATTAGGGTTTCTTGACCTAATTCACCCCTAAGTTGACTTTTGGGACAAACCATGAGCCAAGACCTCAAGAGATGATTTGAGGGTCTCTAATACACCATGTTGATCCATTTGGAACAATGGATTGATCCAAGAAGCTTGAGCAACAAGTCTCAATTTCATCTGCACCACAATTAGGGTTTTAAGAGAAAAGTCAACTGCAACTTTGACTTTTGACCAAGGCATGCTCCCAAACCCTAATACATGATTGAATATACCCTATGACACCCATGGAACATGTCCATCAAGTTTGATTTAGGTCAAGGACATGATTTCCTGAAGAATTGCACAGTTTGGAATTCATCTGATAAAAAGTCAACTGTGCACAAAAGTCAACTTTGACTTTTTGAGATTTTTCACCAAAATGGATTTTTAACCATAAAATGATGTTAATGTATGATTTGAATCATTATTCATCAAGAAAAATCAAGAAAAGTGAGATAACTTGTAAAAGGGGTAACCATAAAACTTAGAAATTTTTCTAAGTTAAAAATAAAGTGGCAAAGGTACCAACTTTGGAGGACCATAACTCCTAAACCACAAGGCCATTTTTTCTCATCCAAAGATGGATTTGTAGCCCTCACTATCACCTACAAAAACTTCAACTACAAGTCATTCCAATTCATTAAGGATTTTGAGTTATGGAGTGATCAAAGTGGCTGAAAAGTGAAAATGTCACTTTTTCCAACACTTAGTGAAATTTTCACTAAGTTAGAATTCTGGTTCACTTTTTGCCAAATGTAGGGGGATTTTTCACTTGGAATCAAAAGAGATCAAAACCAAACTTGTTCAAACAGTTGTTGTATCATGTTAGGGCTTTCCAAAATGGCCAAGA
Source organism: Lathyrus tuberosus (assembly GCA_022829125.1). Lineage (NCBI taxonomy): Eukaryota > Viridiplantae > Streptophyta > Magnoliopsida > Fabales > Fabaceae > Lathyrus > Lathyrus tuberosus. Next base: position 590,325 of record JALAZF010000227.1, read on the forward strand.
ACATTGCCAAATTCAACCTACATCATGAGATACAACATTGGCAAGTTGCCTTGCTGAAATCTGTCAAGGCAAGGCAGAATTTGCATTTTGGCTCGATTTACCAAAATCAGCCAATTGCAATTGCTACAATCCACTTGGACACCTCAGAGGATTGAATCCAAAGGGGACAATCACTGAGCCAAACCTCCAAGGTCCAAGGAACAAAGAATAGCATGTTGAACCTAGAATGGCCAAAATAGGGACAAGACTTCAAATTTGGAATGAGGCATTCAATGGAACCATCAAGGTGGTATGGACTGAGCCATTCTCATCTGAAATCAGTCAAGACTTATCCAATACCAAGGGGACCAAAGCTCTGTGCCCTAACCTCTAGTCAATGGCTAGAGGAGACTTTCATTTCCATTGGCCAACATTGAGGAAACCTACTTACCAGCTGCCATGCACTATTCCTTGCAAAAAAAACATGCTCTACTATAAATAGAACTCAATTGTGGTCAGTTTAAGTACACCAAATCCATCTAACAGATGCTTTCCTCAAAATCTCTTTCTCTTGGCAAAAATGCCTTTCTTAGCAAGGTAGCTATCGGGTTTTGAGTTTGAGAGCAATTCTGCACAAACCAATCACTCACACACCTCACATACATCACATATGAGCTGATCAAACACTCACATAACTTCTGAAACATCAATTTCATGAAATCACCAGCTGGTTGCTCAAATTTTCAAACAAGGTGCAGCTGAGGTACCACAAACTGATCTAGCCAATTTCAATCAAGTCCAACCATCCAAACACAATCCATAGGGTGTAGGGAAGCTGTCCAGATCATCACAACTCATCTGTAACACCTCCAAATCAAAAATCACTCTGAACTTGCTGTCACGGCTTGGAGGTAAGCACATACTTGGTCATCTCTCAATCTATGCATATTTCCTCGCACAATAATTTGGCCATATGTTCATAATCATGCATGGAATGTTTTCTCTCAATTAATTGCATTGTTTGAATCATGTATCAAAAATCCTAGCCTTCATGCAGAAATTAGGGTTCTTGAGGTCTCTTCGTGATTTCTTGTTGTATGTTTAATTTAAATGAAATTAAAGTACATAGACATGATCGTGAGGTTGAGGCGAGCATAATGATATGTGGATTGCATGATATGGTTACGTATTCATGGAGATTGGATAGAAAATGCAAATCTGGGCAAACTGAAAAATGCGCGTGTTCTTGGTGTTGTTCTTGGCGCCATTTTCATATATTTGAATATTTGAATTTTGTGATTTTGTTTAATTGATTCAAAAAATAATTTCTCTCTGAGTTTTAATGATTTTGAGTTGATTCTTTTTTTAATAATTCACAAAAATTTTAAAATATTTTATTTTCACAAAAAATCCCAAAAATATTATTTATTTCATATAATTGATATTTTTGTAAAGAATTAATATTTTGATTGTTTTTGGCATTTTAAATATTTTTTCTACATTTGATTTTGCAACTTTTAATGCTTTCTAATTATTTTGTAGGTCAATACTTAATTTTTGAAGCATTAATCCAAGATCACAATTTGTTTTCCATGTGTGAAACAATTTTTGATCATTTTAATTGAATTTTTATTCAATTAAATACATTTTTGAAAACAAATTAGGGTTTTGGATTAATTCAACCCTCATAAATCATTTTCAAAACACTTTGGGCCTCTATTAGAGTGTAAGACCCAATCCTTTTTTTGACCAAATCATCTTTGGGCCTCACTTATTGTATAAGTCCCGATACCGTCAAAAAACAAACGGCGCGATCGTCGCCTTTTCAAAAATCATCTGGGCCTACCCTCGAGTAGTAAGACCCATTTCTTTTTCTTTAAAACACTTTGGGCCTCTTGAGAGAGTGTAAGACCCATCCCTTTGTACAGAAAACCTTTTTGGGCTCCAGTTACTTGTATAAGTCCCTCTGTACAAATTCAAACAGTGCGCTCACTGATAAAACCTTGGGCCTCTCCTTGAGCTGTAAGCCCCAAATCTTTCTTTTTCAAAGCACTTTCTCCTTTGATTTTGAATATACTATTGTTTTTATCTTTCTTTGTTGAACAACTAACCAAACAGCATGGAAGCACTACAACCGAGTAAGTGGTTATCGCTTTCATTTACTGCTTTCATATTATAAACTGTATTGTGGGGATGCTCACTGTAAGTCTCCTTTCATAAACTCATATCTACTGTGTAATAATAGTATAGATATTTCGAGTTTCCCCGGCAACTACGTCTAGAACTAGGTGACGCCGTTTCATTTATTCGTAGAAATAGACGCCTAGATCCCCAATAGGAGCACCAGATACAGTCTTCTCTTCGGCTGTCCTCCTTAGGAATCGTCAAGAAATTCAATCCCCCAGAGATGAATTATTCTCGGTGAAACTTCTCTTGAATTTCTTTAAACCGCCAAACGGTTTGGACTCTCTCTAAAAGTTAAAGTCACTGGATAGTAAACCTCGCACGTTTACCAGTGGTTTTAACTCTAAGAGAGTTTTCCTGAACTTTTCTTTGGTTTGGGACCCACGGGCTTCTTAAAAGCATCGGCCTCCGCTTGGGCATCGTACAAGGACCCACAGGCTTCCTATAAGCAATCCGGCCTCCTCTTGGGCATTATTCAAGGACCCGTCGGCTTCTTAAAAGATTCCAGCCTCCTCTTGGGCTTCGTACAAATTGTCCCGACGACCTCCTAGAGGTATAGGAACAGAACTTAGTCATCCTCATAGAACAGTCCTTTCATAGAGTCTACTACTGTTTCTCGAAGCATAGTACCAAAGATAAAACTCTAGACTTGGACAGTCTAACTTCCTTGAGTCTCAAAGACATTCTCAAGCACCCTTCGTTAAATAGGAAGGAAACCCGCAGACTCGGATAGTCTCAATACCCTTTGGATTTCCTGTTTCCTCAAAGAAAAGGAAATATCCCTGATCCTCAAATCAAATCCCTGAGTACAGTGTTGCTCATATAAGAACTGATTTTCTCTTTTGCAATCAGTATATTGGATCTGTCACTCAACTAAAACAGTTACAATAGGCTCCATCTCGGGCTTCGTACGAGATACCAAAATTCTCCCCAATGGAGTCAAAACAACCTTTTAGCCTCTCTCTCAGGCTTTGTATGAGACACGAAAGATTCCCTTGTTGAGTCAATCACCCTTTTTTTTGCCTCCATCTCGGGCCTCGTACGAGATATAAATCCCTTAAGCAAGAGTCAAACTCTTTGCTAGCCTCCTCTTAGGCTTTGTATAACGATATGCCCCACTGGGTCAAAAACCTTTAGCCTCTCTCTTGGGCTTTGTACGAGACACAAAATAGCCTCCTCTTAGGCTTTGTATAATGATTTTCCTAGCGGAAATTAGCCTCCTCTTAGGCTTTGTATAAGAAAACCACTGGTTGATCCAATCAACCTTTTAGCATCAAAGTTGTGCCTCATTCACAGTACACAAACATCAACAACTCCTTTCCCTTCATCTAATCGCTGTAAGCGGCAAGCCTCTAGATCATCTATATCCATGCCACTGTCCCTCTTTTAGCATGAGAAATTCCTAAGGAAAGATGGCATTGCTCTACACTGAGTTAAAGTCTTCTCCTTCAGGTTAAAACCCTTTCTTCGGAAATTATGGCATTGCTCGGATCCGCGCATCCCAGTTAAAGTAATTCTCCTTCCCCCTCTTTAGAGATGACAAATTCTCTCTAAAGTCGAGGTCTTTTAGCTTCACGTCTTGGGCTTTGAACAAGACACAAATAGACCTTTCAGCTTCACATCTTGGGCTTTGAACAAGATACAAACCACCTTTCGCTTCACGTCTTGGGCTTTGAACAAGACACCAAAAACCAATTTCCTCCCATAGAATAGGAGGAACTATGAACGCTCTGATTTCCCTGTTTTGGTAAACGGGAATACGTAGGCATAAGATCGAAAGAAAAGATCTTAGCGAGCGCAATCAACAAAAAAAAACCAAATCCCATATCCCCATCAATCAAAAGCAGTAATTCAAAAGCACCAGTCCTAACATCCTAATCCTTATTCCCTGCCAGAAACCCTTTGCCTAGAAAAAAGAAAGAAAGAAACCTGTATTGGCGAAATACGAATAACCAGTACAAAGGCCCCCCCACATTGATAGCATCTGTAACCTAACAGACCGCTGTTTAAACTCAGTATGCAAGCAGGGTTAATTGCAGACATCTATTTCCCTTCCTTATTCAGCTCACAATAGGATAAAAAATGAATCGACCTGTAGTTTAAGCTCAACCGCAGAGAGCGACCAGCGCTTAAGAACCGCGTCCAAAATCGCTCGCTACAGAAAAGTGGCGCCCACCGTGGGGCCTGTCTCTTTCTTTCTACTTCTCTTGTGTGAAAAATTACACAAACGGCGACTCTGCAGGGGAGTCTCCTTTTCTGCCTTAGGGTATCATCCCCATTTTCTACGGAAAATGGGAACTCTACCGAAGAGAAAGATTGACCTATGCTGGTCCATCTCTTAGGCAGGGAACCACAGATTGGGGCTTCCGCCGGGGAACCCATTTCTGTCAGGAACTTAAGATTCATAGCTTTATAAGTCTAGGATGATTAGGAAAAATATATATACTGCTTTTCCTAATTGCTATACGTGTTTATTTTTCTGCTACTGGGAATGCGTGTGATGCCGCATGTGGTGAGATTGAGTATACACTTAAGAAAAGCCAACCTTTTTCGTAGTGCGGAAGCTATCGGAAATAGCTGTTACGCGATACTACCCTCATTTGAGGCTGGTGATCTATTCTCAGTGAATAGCACTTACTCTAAGATTGCACACAACTCGCTGGCGATCCGCTTGTTGTCTGCCTTCCTGGGAGGAGCTGATGATAATGAGTACAGGTACAAAAATCACCCTAGTATAAACCTTTGGGGATGGGTAGAGCCTTGACTTCATGACAACGACCCTCTAACCCCATGTTTTTTCTATGTTTTTGTGTGCTGCATTCATGCATTCATTTAATAAAACATTAAAACATTCAAAAAAACTTCTCTTCTAGTCTCTCTGTTTTTCAAATTAAACTAAGACTATGATTGCAAATATCAGAGAAAAAGATTACGCTAATGGACTTCGGTAGAAGGAGAACTCACCAGTATACCTTCAAGGTTCCAAAACTAGGGGATTTAAGAAAGTTAGCGAGGATGATCGTTAACCCAGAGGCTTTCAGAGCTAAGCACGGTGGTCTGCTACCACTGTTAAGAGTCCATGTGATTAAGGGGATCATGGATGCGCTCATTCAGTTCTACGATCCGGTTTATCACTGTTTCACATTCCCGGATTACCAGCTGGCACCAACGCTGGAGGAGTATTCTCATCTGACTGATTTACATATCACTGATCGAGCTCCATTTTCTGGACTGGAAGAAATTCCAAAGAATCAGACTATTGCAAGAGCAATTTATTTGGACGAGTGTGAGGTCCGGACTCACATGACTACTAAGGGTGGCATCCAAGGTTTGCCAGCCCAGTTCTTGACGAAGAAAGCTCTGTACTTTGCTAGTATAGGGAACGGGACTGCTTTTGAAAGCATCTTTGTCTTGCTCACCTACGGGTTATTTTTGTTTCCCAACATCAATAACTTCGTCGATATCAATGCTATTAAGGTTTTTCTCATTGGAAACCCAGTGTCGACTTTGCTCGCAGATGCGTATCATTCTGTGCACTTAGGAAATTTGTACAGCGGAGGGGAGATCACATGCTGTGTACCTTTGCTTTACAAGTGCTTTATCTCTCACTTGCCCAAGTCTGCCGCTTTTTGGGATTGCAAGAGTGTCTTATGTTGGTCACAGAAGATCATGTCTCTCACCAATTCCGATATAGATTGGTGTAATAGGATTTATGAGGGAATCAGAATCATTGACCGTTGTGGAAACTTCCCCAGCGTACCCCTCATAGGAACTAAAGGAGGAATCAACTATCATCCGATATTAGTTCTTCGTCAATTTGGATACCCGATGAGACACATCCCACTGGGTGTTCATCTGGAAGGTCTTTTCTTCAAAGAAGGAGAAAACGACAGAGCCCTAAAGATGGAAATAGTGCATGCTTGGAAACAGGTTCATAAGAAAGGACGAGAGTCTCTGGGAAAACCGGACTGTGTCTCGGTGGAGCCTTATCTCCATTGGGTACAAACTAGAGCTCTCAAGCTAAAGATGCCTTATCCTCGTTACGGAATTCTTCCACCGAGGGAAACTGTCATGTACTTCATGACGGAAACTGAAAGGCTTCAGGTTACTCTCAACAAAGTTCAAAAGGAAAGAAGGTCTTGGAAGAACAAGTACCGCACCCTCGACGTAGAGTGTATCCAAATACAGCAACTACTAAAAGAGAAAGATGCTCTGATTGAAATTTTGGAGCAGCATGCTGTAGAGAATCAAGATGACCAAAGGAATTTGCTCACTCCTTTCACTTGGCAAAGGAATGACAACCCGACAACGGCCCAAGAGCCCCGATCAAAGAAAAGGAAGATACCAGAATCAGCACCCGATTTCTCTTCAGAGAGGACTCGGGACCCATTAGTTTAGGTTTCTGTTTCTGCACTTTGTAATCTACTGTATTTCCATTTCTGTAATCCTTTGAATTTCAATAAAAAGGGGTTTCCCCACTGTTTGATATTTGCAATCTAATTGTCGAAGTTTATTTTGATTAAACCAAAAAAAAACAATTAATATAATCATTGCATTCATCATTCTCACATCGTGAATTCTTCTTACCTACGAATCTCACGTTTGTGTCTTGGTTCTAGAGTCAAACTGTCTCATTCGTACAATACTCGGGCTAATCGTCAGAAAAAGATGGATGATCTTGAGGAAGAGAACAGAGAGTTGAAAGAAGAGATCGACGCTCTGAGAGAGGATATGAGAAAGCTTCGTAACGACATGCAAGTCATGGCAGAAGCTCAGCTACAAAGAACTGTGATCTCAGAGATCACCTCAACGCCCATCATAGAAAAGTATGATCCTAGGTATCAAATGCCGAAAGATCGTCCGTGGGGCATGCCTGTTAACTATATCCCGGAAGGATATGTTCCGCCGATCACTGAAGATCAGGGAATCGCAACAGAAGCCACTGGGCCTGAAGGTTACAAACTTCGGGAAAGCGAAGATGCCAGGGGCATACTCAAGACTCCTAAAGGTTACAAACTTCGGAAGGCGCCAAGACTTACTGCCGTAGTCACGGTACCACCCCCTGTGGTGCACACTGTCCCGGAAGGACAGATTCCACAGACACCTTCTGGTAAGAAGGAAACTATGTTTGACAGAATGGAGGAATTCCAGGAACAGTTCTTGGAAATGCAGAAGGAACTGCAAGCCATTCGCGGTCAGGATCTATTTGGAAAGGACGCCGCAGACCTCTGCTTGGTCCCAAATGTGAAAGTCCCGCACAAGTTCCAAGTGCCCGACTTTGAAAAATACAAGGGTAACTCTTGCCCTCAGAGCCATCTAGTGATGTACGCTCGGCGAATGTCAGCCCAGACGGAGAATCAGTACCTACTGATTCACTACTTTCAGGATAGTTTAACCGGTGCCGCACTCAAATGGTACATGGGTTTAAACCGTGCCACGATCAGTACTTTCAGAGATCTTGGCACTGCCTTCGTCCAATAATACAAATACAATTTGGACATGGCACCCGACAGAGATCAACTCAGATCAATGTCGCAAAAGGACAAGGAAACTTTTAAGGAGTATGCTCAAAGGTGGCGTGAAATTGCCGCTCAAATTTGTCCACCTCTTGAGGAAAAAGAGATGACAAAAATCTTCTTAAAGACCTTAAGCTCATTTTACTATGGCCGAATGGTTGCCAGTGCACCCAGTGATTTCACCGAAATGGTCGGCATGGGTGTACGTCTTGAGGAAGCCGTCCGAGAAGGACGTTTGGTAAAAGACACTGGATCAACGAGCGGTACTAAAAAATACGGTAGTGCTCTCCCTAAGAAAAAAGAGCAAGATATTGGGAATATCTCTCTCGGAAAGCAAAGGCGACGTTATCAGCCAGTAGCAGCTGTTACTCCTGCTATCGGCCCCGCGCCTGTTCCTATGTATCAACCTCAGGTTGCGCAGAGCCTACCTGACCAACAAAGGACACAACAGCCTCTTCAGCAGGCTCGTCCTCCATATAACAACAACCGTACAACACGACCATCAGGGTTTGATCCTATACCCATGTTGTACGCAGAATTGTTTCCGTTACTGCTGGCTAAGGGGCACATTCAGACTAAGTCTCCTATTTCAGTTCCAGAAAATCCACCTTTTTGGTTTAGAGCGGATCAAACATGCCCTTATCATCAAGGAGGTTCAGGGCATAACATTGAGACTTGCCTCAATTTTAAATCCGACGTGCAAAAGCTTGTTAGGAGCGGGCTCTTATCTTTCAAAGATACGAATCCTAATGTTCTTATGAACCCGCTGCCTCAACATGAGAAGGCTGCAGTCAATCTGATTGAGAAAGAGACTAACAATGTCTATCAAATTCACGATGTACTCTTATTGGGGACCAATATGGTCAAGATGCATTGTAGACAGAGTGGATATGGCCATGTGCCACCTCATAACTATCACCAGTGTGATATCTGCTCTAAAGACAACCAAGGATGTTCGGTAGTGCAATCAGCTCTACAGGAACAGATGGATCTCGGATGGATCCAAGAGCACCGAGTTCGTGGAGTTAACATGGTTTACACAAATTCTAGCATCATTCAAAACCACGACATCCGTGCGATGAATGTCAACTTGGTGGCGATGCACTCAAGGCAAAGCCAGTATCATAATCTGCCACAGCACGATTACAGTTCCTGTCTGATTTGCTCGGTAAATAAACAGGGATGCTCTTTCATACAAGAGGCCCTCCAGCGTCAGATGGATCTTGGATGGATCCAAGACTACCATGATAGGAACTCCTATCAAATCAACATGGTTCAGATCTTCGATATCCGCGTAATGAATACCAACCTGATAGAGTTACATGCTGAGCAGGTCCGACTCGGATTCTTAATATCACATGACTATCAAAGCTGTAAAGTGGGTTGTGAAAACGATCGAGGTTGTACCCTTGTCCAGGAGGCACTTCAGCACTTGTTAAATCACTGGTGGATGCCAATCTATATGGACGAAGATACTCAGCAGATTAGTATCAATAACAGGAATCCTACTCGTCCTCAAAGTCAAAAAGGGGTAGGATTTCCTGTTTCCTCAAAGAAAAGGAAATATCCCTGATCCTCAAATCAAATCCCTGAGTACAGTGTTGCTCATATAAGAACTGATTTTCTCTTTTGCAATCAGTATATTGGATCTGTCACTCAACTAAAACAGTTACAATAGCCTCCATCTCGGGCTTCGTACGAGATACCAAAATTCTCTCCAGTGGAGTCAAAACAACCTTTTAGCCTCTCTCTCAGGCTTTGTATGAGACACGAAAGATTCCCTTGTTGAGTCAATCACCCTTTTTTTTGCCTCCATCTCGGGCCTCGTACGAGATATAAATCCCTTAAGCAAGAGTCAAACTCTTTGCTAGCCTCCTCTTAGGCTTTGTATAACGATATGCCCCACTGGGTCAAAAACCTTTAGCCTCTCTCTCGGGCTTTGTACGAGACACAAAATAGCCTCCTCTTAGGCTTTGTATAATGATTTTCCTAGCGGAAATTATCCTCCTCTTAGGCTTTGTATAAGAAAACCACTGGTTGATCCAATCAACCTTTTAGCATCAAAGTTGTGCCTCGTTCACAGTACACAAACATCAACAACTCCTTTCCCTTCATCTAATCGCTGTAAGCGGCAAGCCTCTGGATTATCTATATCCATGCCACTGTCCCTCTTTTAGCATGAGAAATTCCTAAGGAAAGATGGCATTGCTCTACACTGAGTTAAAGTCTTCTCCTTCAGGTTAAAACCCTTTCTTCAGAAATTATGGCATTGCTCGGATCCGCGCATCCCAGTTAAAGTAATTCTCCTTCCCCCTCTTTAGAGATGACAAATTCTCTCTAAAGTCGAGGTCTTTTAGCTTCACGTCTTGGGCTTTGAACAAGACACAAATAGACCTTTCAGCTTCACATCTTGGGCTTTGAACAAGATACAAACCACCTTTCGCTTCACGTCTTGGGCTTTGAACAAGACACCAAAAACCAATTTCCTCCCATACAATAGGAGGAACTACGAACGCTCTGATTTCCCTGTTTCGATAAACGGGAATACGTAGGCATAAGATCGAAAGAAAAGATCTTAGCGAGCGCAATCAACAAAAAAAAAACAAATCCCATATCCCCATCAATCAAAAGCAGTAATTCAAAAGCACCAGTCCTAACATCCTAATCCTTATTCCCCGCCAGAAACCCTTTGCCTAGAAAAAAGAAAGAAAGAAACCTGTATTGGCGAAATACGAATAACCAGTACAAAGGCCCCCCCACATTGATAGCATCCGTAACCTAATAGACCGCTGTTTTAACTCAGTATGCAAGCAGGGTTAATTAGAGACGTCTATTTCCCTTCCTTATTCAGCTCACAATAGGATAAAAAATGAATCGACCTGTAGTTTAAGCTCAACCGCAGAGAGCGACCAGCGCTTAAGAACCGCGTCTAAAATCGCTCGCTACACTTGTCCATAAGGCGAAATCACCTTGGCGGGTGGATTGGATTAACTTGATAGTTTTCAAGTGAACCAGGATATATCGTGTGTCTTTCTCTATTGTTAGTTTACTTGTGATCTTTGTTTGAGTTTCACAAAAATCTTTCTCACACCTTCACAAACATCTCTCAGGTTTCAAATCTTTGTCCTAATGCAATTATTTGAAATCAGATTCTGAATTCAAACATTCTACCTAAAGACAAAGATCAGGACCTGGTGAACCCTATTGAAAAGGATTTGCTACTTCTTCTTAATTCAGATCTGCAGACTGATCTTCCTCCAGTTATGTTTGACTATTTAAAGGAGACTCTTTCATCTTTTCACAAGGGAAAGACTTTCTTCATTCCTTATGGATGAGTTCTTTTAGAACTGCTTATCCAACAGGAAGTTATCATAAGTTCAAAGGATGATTCTTCTAAAATCTGGAGAGAAAATATTGAAGCTATCTATGAGAGTTTTTTACGTTTGATTTTTGCAAATATATGCCTTGTAATTTTAAACATCTTGTATTAATCAGTATTTTTATTTAAAAAAATTTCTTGTTCATATTCTTGTTCAAGTTCTTATTTATATTAACTATTATATGTGTGTGTGTGTGTGTGTGTGTGCGCGCGCGCGCGCGTGTGTGTTTATCATGTTGTTCAAGATAATAATAAATAGGATAAAACACAAAAATGCATCATTCTTATTGAAAGATTGGGAGCTGTTACAATTTCTTAACTAAACATTCTAGATATTTGGATATGTCCTAAGGTATTCCCTAGGATCATCTAACATATCTAGATTGTTTAAATAATCTTCCCAATCTTCTCGAGCAAACTCAATAGTCTCCTTCTTCGGATTATTCCTGTAACACCCCCAATCTACCCCGAGCAAATAAAGCGATAACAAATAAATCAGAGTATAATTAAAACATTCATGGCATAGACGGAGGCGTCACATCAATTGAAACAAAATACAACAACCTGCCCATATAGATATGCAACAATCAGGTAGCACATAACAGAGGAACTCAGTTCCTAACACCCACAATTCAGAGACAGAATAAAAGCGGAAAATCTGCAACTGAATCTTATATATATATATATATATATATATATATATATATATATATATATATATATAACATAAAAGTTTGTCTGTCATACACAGATTCATACATGTACAATCCCAAAAAGAACATATACATATACACATAATCACAAACGATCTCCCCGACTACCCGGTGCTACATATCAGAGTCGACCGACAAAAGAATGAAGACCTAAGCTTCACAAAAAGACTTCCAGCATCTAATCTGCAATGCCTCATAGAGCATTTAAAATAGCAGAAGGGTGAGAAACACAATTATAATATAATTGCATACAATTATATAATAACACAAAAATGCACATGTCAAACATTCTCACCACAACTTACACCGTAATTCAAGTACAAAATAACATCATTCATATCTCATACATCCATCACAAAGGCATATCAATCATGCACAATACATTTATCACCAACATATATATATATCTCAACTCATCAATTCCATTCACAATTCCACACAAAATCAATCCATTCATGATTTATGCAAATGCACAAAGACCGACACAACGACTCTATGCAATGCAATGCGGTACCGTTCCATCCATCATTCTCATCATTAATTCACTCAGGAATTATTGGAATCATCGCTTGTTACTTAGTGTAACTCCCCGTCGGGCAAACGATGTTCCCCGTCGCTTTAGGTCCTCTTTGTATAAGGCACACGGCGTTTATGGATCGCTTTAGGTCCTCTTTGTATAAGGCACACGATCCGATCGCTTTAGGTCCTCTTTGTATAAGGCACACGATCGTCTATAATCATCGCTTTAGGTCCTCTTTATATAAGGAACACGATGTTATAGTGGATTCCCTCTGGAACCGTTTCGTCGCTCACACCCACTATGGCACACGACATCACAAGAATGCATATCATGATGCTTGGCATACAATGACTCATGACAATCAAATGCATACATATACACATCCATAATCATGCATATACAATCAACCACAATCACAATGCATTTACTTGCCCTTAGGCCACAAACCATCATCACAACATTTAATCACATGCATGCACATCATATAACATCACACAAGTCATACGATATGTATCAAAAGCATATTGCATGATAACACATCAATTACGCATAATTACGACGGTAAAAGTCGGCAAAACGACACATTTCCAAATTCCCGACATAATTAAATCGGTCACAAATCTCAAAACCATTTTAATAAGAAATAACATCTCAATAGCTTTCTAACGGTACCAAGAACGCCTCGATCCGAGTTACGGATCAAAAGCTACGGCATCGGACGTGAGATCGGATACAATTCTACACCCTCTCTGGTCATACGCATATTGCCTTGTGCCATACGCGTACTGCCCAGCTCGCTCACCCATTCCATACGCGTAATGCCCAAAGTGCTACGCGTATAGGCAGAGACTGAATTCTCCCCAAAACTTCCACTAAAAACTCCATACGCGTAATGCCTCACATGTTACGCGTAATGCCTTGCCAGGTACGCGTACCATTACGCAAATCAGCAGAGGGCCGTGAAAAATGTGTTCCATACGCGTATTGTCCTCATTTCCCCCTTGCCATACGCGTATTGCCCAAACCAATACGCGTAATGCCAAGCCTGATACGCGTATGGGCATCGAAACCCAGAATTTTTCCTGCAGAATTTCTGCTACGAAAATCAACCAAAATCATCTCCAAATCTCATCTAAACACCAGCAAATTACCAATTGAATGCACAACAACATCTATCTAACATGTCTCAGCAATTAGGAACATTAAAACATGATTTCAGACATAATTTGAATCAAATTCTAACAATCTCAACATATTAATGGTTTTGGTTCTATATCCAATTTCAACCAAATATCACACAAATACATACATACATAATCATACACAAGTATAGGATAATCGAGTTTCACACCCTTACCCGATTGATCGTGTTTTCAACAGTCGGTTGATTCGATTCCTTACTCTCCAAGTTTTTCTCCCCTTTTCTTCTTTTCTTTCTCTTTTCTTTCTTCTCTTTTTCTTTCTCTCTATTTTTCTCTCTATTTCTATTTTTATGAAAAACATAATATCTAACCAAGCCAAAAGACCAAAATACCCCTACACTCAAATATCTCGCAAACGCTCTCAAAACGCGATAAAACATAATCACGATGAAAAATAATATATTGCCAAATAAAAGTCAAGAATAAAATAATATAATAATAAAAATAATTAAATCGACTCGATTAAATAAATCTAACAAAACTGGGGCATTACAACTCTCCCCCACTTAGATATTTTCATCCTCGAAAATATTACCTGAGACGAACAACTCCGGATACGACTCCCACATCCGACTCTCCAACTCCCAAGTCAAATTGCCCTCAGCAGCGCCTCCCCACGCTACTTTCACAAGCGCAATATCCTTGCCTCTTAACCGCTTCAACTCGCGATCCAAAATTCTCACTGGTAATGCCTCAACCGTAAGGTTCTCCCTTACCTCAACCTCATCCATCGGAATCACATGCGACGGATCCGGAACATACTTACGAAGCTGTGAAACATGGAACACATCATGCAAATTCGAAAGATTCAGCGGCAACGCCACCCGATAAGCCACAGCACCCACTCTCGCGGATATCTGATAATGACCAATAAACCGAGAAGTAAGCTTCTTCAGCTACAATGCACGCCCAACACCCGTCACCGGTGTAACTCTCAAAAATACATGATCACCTTCTCGAAACTCAAGATCTTTCCTCCTTCGATCATGATAACTCTTCTGCCTACTCTGAGAAGCCTTCATTCTCTCACGAATAAGTTTCACCTTTTCCGTAGTCTGTTGAATTAACTCCGGTCCAACCACCGAACTCTCACCAGATTCATGCCAACACAAAGGTGTTCGACATCTTCTTCCATACAATGCTTCAAAAGGTGCCATTCCAATACTTGAATGGAAATTGTTGTTATACGTGAATTACACCAACGAAAGATAACTATCCCAAGCACCACCTTGCTCAAGAACACAAGCTCTCAGTAAATCTTCCAACAACTGAATAGTTCTCTCGGTCTGACCATCCGTCTGAGGATGATAAGCAGAACTCAATCTCAACTTGGAACCTAATGCCTTTTGCAAACTTTCCCAAAATCTGGAAGTAAACCTCGGATCTCGATCTGAAACAATACACAACGGAACACCATGTAGCTTCACAATCACACGGATATAAATCTCAGCCAACCTCTCCAAAGAAAAACTGATGTTAATCGGAATGAAATGCATCGATTTAGTCAGCCTATCCACAACTACCCAAATGGCATTATGTCCCCTCTGTGTATTCGGCAACCCTGTCACAAAATCCATAGAAATGTTGTCTCATTTCCACTCGGGAATATCCAACGGTTGTAAGAATCC
Organism: Lathyrus tuberosus; assembly: GCA_022829125.1. NCBI lineage: Eukaryota > Viridiplantae > Streptophyta > Magnoliopsida > Fabales > Fabaceae > Lathyrus > Lathyrus tuberosus. Next base: position 605,446 of record JALAZF010000227.1, read on the forward strand.
ACTAGGCTTCTGATGTTCTACCTTTGACTTCTGACACGTCAAACACGCATAAACAAACTGGGCCACATCCCTCTTCAATCCGGACCACCAAAAGATCTTCTTCAAATCTTGATACATCTTATTAGCTCCCGGATGTATACTTAAACTACTCCGGTGTCCTTCCTCTAAAATCATCCTTTTCAAGTCCGAATCATCAGGAATACAAATTCTACCACGAAATATCAAAACACCCTTATCATCCACTTTAAAGTCACCATTCACACTTTGATCTCTAACCGCATCGGCTACCACATTAGCTTTACCGGGATGGTAATTCAAGCTAAAATCGTAGTCCTTCAAAAATTCCAACCATCTCTGTTGCCTCATATTCAATTCTTTCTGATCAAACAAGTATTTCAAACTCTTATGATCACTAAAGACTTCGAATCTTGCACCATAGAGATAATGCCTCCAAATTTTCAACACAAAAACCACAGCCGCTAATTCCAAATCATGAGTAGGGTAATTCTTCTCATGAATCCTTAATTGCCTCGAAGCATAAGCCACAACCTTACCTTCTTGCATCAACACCCCACCTAAACCACTCAAAGACGCATCACAATACACCACAAACGGTTCAGTAGGATTCGGTAAGACCAAAATCGGAGCTTTAGTCAATCTTCTCTTTAGCTCACTAAAACTTTCCTCACACTGAATATCCCAAACAAACGCTTTACCTTTACAAGTCAGCTGGGTCAAAGGAAGTGCTAACTTGGAAAAGCCTTCAATGAATCTTCGATAATATCCAGCTAAACCCAAAAAGCTTCTAATCTCAGTAACAGATCTAGGAGCCTCCCATTGTAGAACTACATCTACTTTAGATGGATCCACTGCAATACCATTACCTGAAATCACATGCCCAAGAAAACTCACTTTCGACAACCAGAACTCACACTTGGACAACTTGGTATAAAGTCTCTTTCCCTTCAAAATTTGCAACACATCACGCAAATGTTCCGCATGTTCCTCTCGGGACTTAGAATAAATCAAGATGTCATCAATAAACACAACAACAAATCGATCCAAATGCTCATGGAAAATACGATTCATATACTCCATAAACACACCCGGTGCATTAGAAACCCCGAACGGCATCACAGAATATTCGTAATGTCCGTAGCGTGTCCTAAAAGTCGTCTTCTGAATATCTTCCTCTTTCACTCTAATCTGATGATAACCTGACCTCAAATCAATTTTACTAAACACACACGCACCTACCAACTGATCCATCAGATCATCAATTCTCGGAAGAGGATACTTATTCTTAATCGTCACCTTATTCAGCTGGCGATAATCAATACACAATTGCATACTTCCATCTTTCTTCTTCACCAATAAAACTGGAGCACCCCAAGGCGATACACTTGGCCTCACAAACCTATTCTCTAACAATTCATTCAATTGCTTCTTTAACTCAACCAACTCAGATGCCGACATACAATATGGTGCCATAGATACAGGTCTAGTACCAGGAACTAGATCTATAGAAAACTCCACCTCTCTTTCTGGCGGCACATCGGAAATATCCTCCGAAAACACCTCTGGAAAATCACACACAACTGGAAATACGCCAATTGCAACTTGACTATCCACAGTCAATGACGCAAACAACCCGAACAACTAAGCTTCATCCGCCAAAAGCTTCTTCAACTCTTTGGTAGATAAGAAACTTGATTCCTCATCTTCTTCAAGAGAAGGAAATCTTACCAACTTATGATAACAATCAATATGCACTCGATTGAACTGCAACCAGTTCATTCCCAGAACCACGTCTAAACCCTCCAACGGCAGACACACCAAATCCATCTCAAAATCTCTACCATATATGTTCAAAGGACAACTTAAACAAACCAAAGAAGTAGTTACCGACCCCATTGCTGGAGTATTAATAACCATCTCTCCATCCATCGAAGACAACAAAAGATTCAAACGCTTCGCACACTCAGACGAAATAAACGAATGAGTCGCTCTGGTATCAATGATAGCAACTAAAGGCATACTATTAATAAAACAAGTACCTCTGATCAGACGATCTGCACTAGTAGTCTGAGTTCCTGCCAATGCAAATACTTTCCCTCCAGCTTGAGCTTGCTTTGGTTTCGGACACTTCGTACTAACATGACCAGGTTCACCACAGTTGAAACACTTCATCACATTCCTCTTACAATCAGCTGCGACATGTCCTAAACCTCCACAATTGGAACACTTCCTCATATCCTTTCTACATTCAAACTTACGATGTCCTAAGTCACCACACCTAAAACATCTCGGAGGATTATACATACCTCCCCCACTTGGCCTTTTATCAAAATTAACCCTTTGCTTACCCTTGTCAGATGGTGTCACATAAGGACCACCACGAAACGATTGCTTTCCTTTCCTTTCATTCACACTCTTATAATGAATAGAACGAGCTTTGCTATCCTCCTCATAAATTCTACAACAATCCACCAAATCTGAAAACCTCCTAATCCTTCGATAACAAACTGCCTGTTTGATCTCGGGATGCAACCCGTTCTCAAACTTCACACATTTGGAAAACTCCGCAGTTGCTTCAGCATAATGTGGATAAAACTGAACAAGCTCCACAAACTTAGCAGTGTAATCAATAACAAACATGTTACCTTGTTTCAACTCCAAGAACTCTATCTCTTTCTTTCCTCTAACATCTTCAGGAAAATACTTCCTCAAAAACTCACTGCTGAACAAAGCCCAAGTAACAACTTCACCTGCAGCTTCCCACACATGACGCGTACTATCCCACCAATCATCAGCCTCATCCTGCAACATGTGAGTACCCAGTCTCACCTTATGTTCCTCAGCATAGTCCATCACTCAAAAGATTCTTTCAATCTCCTTAAGCCAAATTTGAGCACCATCAGGATCATGTCTCCCTTTGAAGACAGGCGGTTTGTTCTTCCTGAACTCATCATTCCCACCAGCATTAGGTGCACCCCGCACAGCCTGGGCCATAGCTTGCATAGCAGCAGCCAAAGCAGCGTCATTCCTACCAGCCATATTCTGTTCATATCCAATAACAGCAACTATGGTTAAACAAACAGCTCACCCCAAACACAAAGACCGACACGGACTGGCACGAACTGACACAAACTGACACAACTGGCTCTGATACCACTTAATGTAACACCCCCAATCTACCCCGAGCAAATAAAGCGATAACAAATAAATCAGAGTATAATTAAAACATTCATGGCATAGACGGAGGCATCACATCAATTGAAACAAAATACAACAACCTGCTCATATAGATATGCAACAATCAGGTAGCACATAACAGAGGAACTCAGTTCTTAACACCCAGAATTCAGAGATAGAATAAAAGCGGAAAATCTACAACTGAATCTCATATATATATAACATAAAAGTTTGTCTGTCATACACAGATTCATACATGTACAATCCCAAAAAGAACATATACATATACACATAATCACAAACGATCTCCCCGACTACCCTGTGCTACATATCAGAGCCGACCGACAAAAGAATGAAGACCTAAGCTTCACAAAAAGACCTCCAGCATCTAATCTGCAATGCCTCATAGAGCATTTAAAATAGTAGAAGGGTGAGAAACACAATTATAATATAATTGCATACAATTATATAATAACACAAAAATGCACATGTCAAACATTCTCACCACAACTTACACCGTAATTCAAGTACAAAATAACACCATTCATATCTCATACATCCATTACAAAGGCATATCAATCATGCACAATACATTTATCGCCAAGCCAAAAGACCAAAATACCCCTACACTCAAATATCTCGCAAACGCTCTCAAAACGCGATAAAACATACTCACGATGAAAAATAATATATTGCCAAATAAAAGTCAAGAATGAAATCTAACAAAACTGGGGCGTTACAATTCCTGCGTTTTGACCTAGAAGTTTTTCTTCTTCTTTGTGTCTCAACAAAGGTTGCTGAAGAAGTATCTGCTTCTAAGGTTGTGTGCTTTCTTGTAGACCTTGCAGTTGCTGCATTCTTTGCGCTTGCTTGAGTTGCTGCATTCAGCATTGTTTTCCTTCTGAAATCTCTTTTTGGAACCCAAATTTGTTTCTGCTTATATATTTTTGTGTTCAGAAGATTAAGTGATTAGGAAAGTCAGTTTGCTGAGACTTTTATAGAGTTTATTCATCCAAGTACCTTGAGTTTTTAATTGTTTTAATTTTTATTATTCAAATCAATCTTTTAACATTCTGACTTTTGGGAAATGATGGTTAGCATTCACTCCTATTAAGATTCTCTTAAAAACTGTAGATATTTTTATTAACATGTTAATTCTTGTTCCTGTTTATCTTGTTACTTCATTTATGCTTTTGTCGAAAAATCATAGAGAAAACTTAAAAAAGTACAAATGCAAATAAAATTGGTCCAAACAACTTTTTCATTAATAAAAATTTTTAAAGGATTACAAGAAAAGGGATTAGATGAAACTAAGATTATTCTAATCTAACTCTTCCATTGAATTATAACTAACCCAGTTTTCCTAACTGATGTCAGGCTCGTCTTCATCCACATCCTCATTTTCTGCTTCTGGGATAACCAGCTGATAAAACATCTCGTTTATCTTCTTCTTCCTTCTTTTCTTCATTGATTTCATTCTTGATTTCAACTCGGTGGCAGAAGGACCTTCTTCAGTTAGTTTCTTAGGTGTTGAGGAGGAACCTTCGTCAGGATAAGGGACCAGTTGCAGACGCCTCAAATTTTGATGGCCTTTGAAGATCTTGTGTCTTTAGACTAGTAGAGTTCTCTGAGACCTCTATCACAAATGAGATGTTAACACTTTTAGCTGAGGACTCCATGGTGCTTTGTTGGATGTTGATGAAAACGAACTAGGCTTCGGTTGCTTTTATAGTGGATTTTGGGTAACCCAAACATTCTAATAAAATCCTTTGCTTGATTCTTGAAAATGTTAACGACCAATAAATAATAAGCATGCATTGTACAACTCTTTAATGATCTCTGTTACTGGATCGTTATCTCTTCCTTGAAAACTAGTCAGATAATGATGATCTGTTAATGTATTTATGACTGTAATTCTTTTCTTTCTCTTTTTTTTATTCTTTTTTATGTGACAAAAGGGGAAAAAGATATAATAGTATTTAATAAAGAATTTTGAACCCTACATATTTAATGTTGTTCATTTATAATTAATGTATTTTTCAATTTCTGTTATTTTCTGTTATTTTGGTTATTTTTTATTTTGGTGATCTTGCCCGGGTGATATATTATAACTTTCTTGTATATAGAACTAAGGGGGAGCTTACAAACCTTAACCTTGGATTATTAGACTCAGAGGGAGCTTACAAACCTCACATTCTGATGTTACTTAGAGAAATAAAATATTTTTTTCTTGAATATAGTACTCAGGGAGAGTTTACAGAACTCAACCTTGGACTATTAGACTCAGGGGGAGCTTACAAACCTCATACCCTGAAATCGCCAAGAAAATTATAACTGCCCAACATTGTCATTTAAATACTTAGGTTTGTCATCATAAAAAGGGGGGTTGCTAAAATAAGATTTGTTCATGACATATATCTCTTGGGTTTTGATGATAACAAATTATTAATCGAACAATTGTATTGACTAATGTGTGTTCCAAGTATGCAGGTTCTAAGGCTTGAAAAGAAGGCATTCAGAATCTGATATAAGCACGCATTTGAGAGGAGTTGAGTTACTAACTTCTGGTGGATCAGAACCTGAAGAACACTCTCTAAGTGATGTCTGGCGTAGACTCTAAAGCTGAAGACCTCGGTATTAGAAGAACAACATATTGTTTCTACATTAAGTTAATGTATCAGCTTCTGATGAACATTTAGAATTAGTAATAAAGCTTAAGTTATCCGTATTGCAGAAAGCAAATTGTATTGTCAAATCAGCTTGTCAGCTAGAGTCTATTTTTCACAAGGCTCAAGAAGAGTTGACATGCTTTACGGATATCTACTCTCAACAACTCTACAGTACAAGATTACATGGAAGATGCAATGGTGAAACATGTTACACAATGGATTAAGATCTTTTGGTGTATCTCTCTTCAACGTCTCTTGTACTATGGAGAAACAAAGACACTTGTTCAAGTTATCTCTTCCAACAGCTACTCTTCTACAACTACTATATACGCTACTGAAAATTCAAACTAAAGTCTTCAACAAGGAGCAATCAAAAGGGAAAATATAAAAGGAAAGCCAAGAAGGATAGAAGTGTTCTACACTTCTGTCCAGATGGAAGAAGGATAGAAGTGTTCTACACTTATTGTATATTCCTCCATCTGGACAGAAGTGTAGAATACTTCTATCCTTCTTGGATTTCCTTCAATATTTTCCCTTTGGATTGCTCCTTGTTGAAGATTGTACAATAAGTAACATAATCGAGTATTCAGATTTCTGTTATATATTGTAAATTGTAATAAGCCTTAAGATTTCTTAAACATTGAATATCTTAGAAATCTTAAGTGCTTAAAGGTCTTTGTTAAGGTGATTACCTTATACCTCTGATTTTGTATCAAGTACACCTTGTTCTCTATTCTGCTAAACATGATTGTTTAGTAGTTTAGATAAAGTTTCTTGCTATGTGCTTGAGAATCAAAGTCTCTTGTTGAAAAGCTTGAGCCAAGTAAGTCTCCTAATATATGCTAGAGCATTGAAAATCTTGATCAATTGTTGATTGAGCAGAAAGTCTTGGGCCTTAGAGGATTGAGCAGAAGTCTTGGGTTCATGGAACTGGAGCAAGGAAGTATTTAGTTCTTGGAACTTAAGCAAGGAAGTCTTATGCATAAGGGGCATGAGCAGAAGTCTTGGATTCGTGGAATTTAAGCAGGGAAGTCTTGGACTGAGGGTCTGAGCAGAAGTCTTGAGTTTGAGGAGCTTAAGCAAGGAAGTCTTGGGTTCGTGGAACCTAAGCAAAAGCCTTGGACCTGATGGGTTTAACCCGGAAGTCTCGGGCTGAGGGTCTGAGCAAAGAAAAGTCTTATGCTTAAGTACACAAGCGATTGTAATCATGTTTCGGTTATAGTGAAAATATCTTGTGATGCAAGGGGACTGGACTACTCTCTTTTGGGAGGAACTAGTATAAATCTTTGTTTGTTCTTTACCTTTTATTTTCTTCTGTTAAGGTTCTGCTGCAATGTATAATCAGAATCTAAACACCAGTTTAGATTCTGAACTCTGATCAGAGGCAAAGTTAAGAAACGAAAAACGCAATTCAAACCACCCTTCTTGTGTATTTTTCTTACCTTTAGAGACATCACCAAAGGCGTGATAACACACTCCAAGATAAGTAATTTTTTTATCAATTTGTATTCGTCTCACAAGTTGAACCTAAAAATCCAAAAGATGCCTTACTTGATGAGCATTGGCTTATTGCCATGAAAGATGAATTAAACTAGTTTAAAAGGAATGATGCATGAGACCTTGTCCCTCTTCTGCGAGATCACCAAGTTATTGGCCCTAGGTGGGTTTTTAGGAATACACTTGATGAAAACGGAGTGATAACTTGGAACAAAGCCTGACTAGTGGCTCAAGGTTATAACCAAGAGGAGGATATTGATTATGAGGAAATTTATGCTTTGGTTGCTTGTCTCGATGCTATACGCCTTCTACTAGCCTATGCTTGCACCAAAGATTCAAGTTATATCAAATGGACATGAAGAGCGCTTTCTTTAATGAATTTATTAATGAGGAAGTGTATGTTTCACAACCTCCCGATTTTAAAAATCATGAGTAACCTAATCATGTTTATAAAATAAAGCGAACTTTGTATGGTCTTAAACAAGGCCCTAGGGCTTGGGATGGGCGACTTAGTAAGTTTTTAATCGATCAAGGATACTCTAGATGGAAGGTATTGTAAGCTGCTAATTTCGACGCCTAGACTTCTTCAGAAAGTGAGTTTTGAAGAATTGCCAAAATATTTCGACAGAAGATTATTTGTTAAGAAGGTCAGTCGAAGATCAATATTAATTGGAGGAGCATATTTGGAGATTTTTTCTAAGTATTAGAAATGTTTCAACGGATTGGTGATGAGGCTACTTTCGACGGACGTTTTGAAATTCGAATTTAGGAGGGAGTTTCGTTTTGAAAACCAGATGCGTGGAGCACATCCAGGGCGAAAAGGCATGCAGAATGCCATGTGTCATCGTTAGGAGAAATAGCTATTATTGACAGTTATTTCGATTGTATATAAATAGGGAGTCTTAGCGTTTAGAATGGGGTGTGTTCAAAATTTGTACAAGTCACTCAAGAAATACTCAAAGTAACCGTGTGAGAGAAAAGAGTAGTTACTGAGAAAATGTACGTTTGAAAAACACCAGTTTTTATTCCTTGCATTTTAATGAAATCTTTAGTTACTCATTTAAAATTCCTTTTCATTCCTGCACTTTTATTCTTGCAATTTACTTACATTTCGCCATTTCTTTCAAGAACCAAAGTCTTTATTTTAGTCGAAAAATACTAGTTGATGAAAACAATGATGAATTCAATAAACAAAAGGTTTTTAACACAAATTGTCAAGATTGTTAAAGCACATTGTCCTAGGATTTGTTTGATCGGTCCTGTAAGCAAATTAATTTTTTTCATAAATTAGGAGATCAGCGGTTGTTTGCAAATTTTCCAAGCAAACAAATTGGCACACCTGGTGGGACCTTGTTCTATTGAAATTTGAAAACCTTTATTTTACACTTTACTCGTACGAAATTTTCTTCATTTCTGTTGTATGAGACTAAGAAGTGGTAAGATAGCCATAAATAACGAAGAAAGGCCCAGAAGGAGATGAGTACGCAGAATGGCAAATCCAAATCTGCCTAACAATCAGAATCCTATGAATAATGAAGTACCACCCCCTAATCCTTCGACTGGGGGCAATATGGCCTCAATATCAGTATCAGAGGCTATGCCATCAACAGCGGGTTCGACACTTGCATATGCAATTCCCCAGAGTTCGCCTAGTTTTTCAACTATGGGACCCCAAATGCCTCAAATGATGCCTCCCCCTTCAGGGAGTATGTACAGACCCTTTATATCTGGTTTTTTTATGCCTCTAAGTCGAGAACAACCATATGGAATGCCAACTTCAGTAATGGCAATTTTACAAAATACGCCATCAGCATTTATGGATCCAACAATGAACATAACTTCGCCTTTGCAAGGGTAGGGTTCTGGTGTGAACCATATGGGTAGAATTAGCCACCCTTTAGGAACGGGATATCAAACTTATATGCCGAACATTACCAATAATTCTACACAAGTGATTAGGCAACAAATGGATGAGAGTAACCATGATATGGTCCAGATGTTAGCCCAACAGATGGGGGTTATATTTAACCCTTTGATCCAAAACACGAAGCAAACAAATCAACAATTGGCAGCACAGATGACGCGTATTGCTGATTTCTTTGGTGTCCCCCAACCTCCCCCAAGGGAACAGGTAGTTCAGAACCCAAGGGTAGTTGTCGAAGAAGAACCTACCATAAATTAAAGGCAACCAAACATCCCTCAGGCGGAAATTTTGAACCAAGGAGGGGTAGTCGAACCACCTGGGGTCGAAATCCCCGTCCAACAAGAACCAAGGGTGTTGCTAATAAACCGAAACCAAAATGCTGACAATATTATACAACAAATGCATTGTAATGATATCCCGGCAGAGAACAATTTGGCTGCCATGGTCGAAAGAATTATGGCGCGAAATGGTATGAATGTGGGATTACAAAGGCCCAGTTATACCTCCCCTTTGTCGGAATATATTTTGCAGCAAGAATTACCCCATAGATGGAAAGTTCCCAAGTTCACAAAATTTTCAGGGGATACCAGTGAATAGACAGTCGAACATGTGGCGCGATACTTAATTGAAGCAGGCGAAATAGCGCACAATGAGAATTTGAGAATAAAATAGTTCCCTAGTTCCCTAACAAAGAATGCTTTTACTTGGTTCACCACATTGCCTGCGAATTCAATACATACCTGGACCCAGTTGGAGAGATTATTCCATGGACAATTCTACATGGGACAGACGAAGATAAGTCTGAAAGAATTGGCTAGCGTCAAGAGAAAATTCTCAGAGCCAATTGACGATTATTTGAATAGGTTTAGGTTGCTCAAGGCAAGGTGTTTCACAGAAGTGCCTGAACATGAGTTAGTTGAAATGGCCGCTGGTGGCCTTGACTATTCAATCAGAAAGAAACTAGATACCCAGTACTTGAGAGACATGGCCCAATTGGCTGATAGGGTTAGACAGGCCGAAAGACTAAAAGCCGAAAAAGCAAGGGCTAATAAAAATAAGAAAGGGTAGCATACGTCAGAGTTGGTGAGGATGATGACGAAGATGGATCATCAAATTTCGACGAACAAGAGGTTGATTTAGCAGAACTAAAATAGGGGCCACCATATGCGTGTAAACTCTTAACTCCGTCGAATGGGAAAAACCCAGTCGAATCAAAAAAGAACGACAAGTTCCCCAAAAGAACTTATACATTCGACGTCACAAAGTGTGACGAAATATTTGATTTGTTAGTCAAAGATGGTCAAATGATAGTGCTTCCTGGTACTAAAGTGCCTCCTTTAGAACAGTAGAAAAAGAGAGGTTTTGCAAGTACCATAATTTTTTGGGTCATAAAACGTCTCAGTGTTTCCTTTTCAGGGATCTCGTGCAGAATGTAATCAGAGATGGAAGACTCAAATTCGGCGATAAGTCAAAATCCCAGGCGAAGGTGGATTTAAACTCTTTACAAGTGGTGGAGGCACACTATGCTGAGCCATCCACAGTGAACATGGTTGAGGTTACTGAAGGCTTCGACGACAATGTAAACATGATTGAGGCTACTGATAGCTTCGATAACGACGCGAATATGGTGGAGATTGCTGAGGATCCCGCCAATAAAGGTGACATGGTCAAAGTTACAACTGACTTCGTGAACCAGGTTGTGATGGTTAGGGTTACTGAAGACCTTGATGCAAAGATCATTGAGAACTATATTGCTGAGGCCACTGAGGACGTCAACAACGAAACTACTGACGGTTTTGTCCAAACCAACAACGAAACTACTGATGGTTTCGTCCAAATCAACAACAAAACTACTGACGGTTTCGTCCAAATCAACAATGAGACCACTGATGGTTTTGCCCAAACTAACAAAGGAACTACTGAGGGTTCTTACAAATAGGCTATTGTTGGTATTCTCCGAAGGACCATGGAGGATCCAAAAGGCAAAGTTGTCGGATACGTCAGCCCACAGGTTACCAGGAGTCCAATCCCAAAAGTGCTAATGAATAAGATCTCTGAGGACTTCAATCGAATGAAGAAGGAAGATGAGGTCAATGAAGGCCTCAGTTTGAAGTTGAATAAATTAAGCATGGACACTGAGACACCTGTCAATGTAAACATGGTCGAAGTGGCTCAGAACATGTCAATGCAAGTCGACGAAGAACGTCAACGTGAGGAATACCATAAACTAGCGTATCCCAAGGAGGAAGAGAATCTGGCAGATTTTATACATAGATGCCAGAGGAAAATATCTAAGGTAATGCTTTGCCCTTGTTGCAGTGTCGTCTTCGACAAAAAGGTTGCACAAAACTTAGAGGGAGTGGAGAGAGAAAAAAGAAGGGGAAATTGGAGACCTTCTGGAGAAAGATTCGACCCCAGAAGAGAGGACCAAAGCAAGGAGAAATTAGGGGGAAGATACCCAAACACATTCAAACCTACAAATAAAGCTCCAGACGACAGGTGGGTCAATCCAATCCGACAAGCCAAAGGACAAGGGAAATTGAAGGATTTCGAAGTGCAGCGAGGATCTTCTAAATCATACAGGAAGGAATTCCAAAAATCGAAAAAGGTGACTTACCCTTCTAAGAATTATTAGGGCGAGAATCCTATGATGAAGTCACAATGGAGGAGGTACCAACATCGAAAGAAAGCTGAGAAGGAGGCTGCAGAAAAAGACAAGCCAGAAACCAGCAGCAATGTTCAAACTCCGACTCAGAAGGAAGAAGTAAAGATTGAGAAGCCACCTCTTGCACCAGTACAAGCAGCGTCAAAGGAGGAAGTAACCAAGGATGATGAAATGATAGGCGATTTTAACTCAGAGTCAGAGGCATCATTCGACGTAACATGTAACATCGTTTCAGTGCTCCCTAGGGAGTATGATCAAATAATGGAAGTCGAAGAGGAAGAGGAAGCTTTGGAGGTCGAAACGGCCAGACACATGCCTGTTTGCTACTATATCATGTACAATGGATGCGTTGAAGAACATAACACATTTTTCGAAAGGCCATATAACTCAATGAGGTACCACTTGAAACCCCTATTTATAAAAGGAAAAGTGGGTAACATAGGGGTGAATAAAATTTTGGTCGATGGAGGAGCGGTTGTCAACTTGATGCCGCATTATATGCTTAAGAAAATTGGAAAAGATGATTCCGACACCAAACCTCATAACATGGTGTTGTCGAATTATAAGGGGAAAGTAGGAACCACTATGGGTGTGATACAGGTAGATCTAAGTGTCGGAACCATCACGAGGCCGACAATGTTTATGTTGATTGCGTCGAAAGCAAATTATAATCTTCTCTTAGGCAGGGAGTGGATACACGGCATTGGTGTCATCCCTTCGTCAATGCATCAACGAATAACGATTTGGCGCGCAGACGGGATTGTTGAAAATATAGAGGCTGACTAGAGTTATTTTTTAGCTGAAGTAAACCAGGTGGATAGGCGAAGCTTCGACAGGAATCTAGCTCACATAGCTCCTTGTAGCCCAGCCACCTTCGACATGACGCCAACGGACAACGCTTTCTGCTCACTATACCTTCGTCCCACCCACGGGTTTCAGTGGGATAGAGAGGTAGTTGGCGAAGAAGACTACATTTTTGGAACCTCACACATCTGGCCAACTGGCTGGGGAAGCGAATTCAGTGACAATGAGTGAGTCACTAGTTCTCAAAATGATCGCGATTTATATAGCCGAGAATAAACTCAAAGCGGCCTTAGAGGCCGAAGTAAAGTATATAGCTGTCGAAGCCAACCAGATCGAAACAGATCAACAAGGTCTTGAAAAGGATTCTAATATGGATCCACCAGATAAAGATCTAGGAGATTTGCAAAACCAGAGGCTCGGCGCAATTTATGACGATGAGCCATTGGGCTTTGAAAAGGATCCATTAGCAGCAAGCATCAAGATGATGGCACAGGATCCACTCGAGGAAATCGACTTGGGATCAGGGGCAGAGAAAAGATCAACCTATATCAGTGCGAAAGTGAGCCCTCAACTCAAGGTCGAAATAGTCCAGTTGCTGAAGGAATTCAAGGATTGTTTCGCATGGGACTACGACGAAATGCCCGGGCTGGATAGGAGTCTGATCGAATTAAGATTGCCAATAAAACCTGGGAGGAAACCTGTTAAGCAAACTCCAAGGAGATTCACCCCAGAAATCCTCTCGAAGATTAAAGAAGAAATCGGAAGACTCCTCAGATGCAAGTTCATCCGTCCAACCAGGCGGGAGATTTCCTAGGCTTTATGGTCCACAAGAAAGGGATCGAAATTAACCAAAACAAGGCCAAGGCAATAAAGGAGGCGAAAGTGCCATCTACAAAGAAGGAATTGCAGTCTCTACTTGGCAAGATCAACTTTCTCATAAGGTTCATCTCCAACCTCAGTGGGAAGACGCAAGCCTTTTCCCCTCTACTTCGACTGAAGAAGGAAGACTTTGAATGGGGGCAAAAGCAGCAGGATGCCTTCGATAAGATCAAGGAATACCTGACGCATCCTCCAATTTTAATGTCACCATGTAGAAGTAGGAGTATGAGGCTGTACATATCCGCGTCGGACAAGACATTAGGGAGCATGTTGGCTCAAGAGGATGAGAATGGTATCGAAAGAGCCATTTACTACCTCAGTAGGGTCTTGAACAATGCAGAAACTAGATATAGTGTAATTGAAAAGTTGTGTTTATGTTTATACTTTTCATGTATGAAATTGAAGCACTATATAAAACCAGTTGATGTTTACGTTTCTTCGCATTTCGATGTTATCAAATACTTGTTATCTAAACCAATCATGCACAGTCGAATTGGAAAGTGGGCATTAGCATTAACTGAGTATTCTTTGACATATCTACCTTTAAAGGTTGTCAAAGGACAAGTGGTGGCGGATTTCATAGTCGACCACGCCATAAATGAAAAGTCTTTGGACTATATAGAAATAGAACCATGGAAGTTGTACTTCGACGGTTCTAATCATAAAAATGGAACTGGAATAAGAGTGCTAATTATTTCTCCTAACAAAATTTAAGTACAAATTCGAAGGCCTATGCTCAAACAATGAGGCAGAATATGAGGCTTTGATAGTAGGACTTGAAATTTTGTTGGAATTGGGGGCAACTCGGGTCAAAATAATGGGTGACTCGGAGTTAGTCATAAAGCAGATAACAAGTACAAGTGTGTTAAAGAGAATTTAATCATGTACTTTGTAATAGATAATCGACTCTTAAAGAGATTCGATATGGTTACGATTCGACATATCCCTCGAATAGAAAATCAGGAAGCAAATGATTTAGCGCAGATAGCTTCTGGATACAAAGTGTCGAAGGAAAAGTTGTAGAAAGCCATCGAAGTTAGAGGAAGAGTCGTGTCAGCTAGATTATCCCCATCAGATTTGGAGACGATAAAGCTTGGATACGCTGACGAAGAAAATTTTGAAATTTTTAACATAGATGATTCAATGACTGGAGATTGGAGAAAGCCTATAATAGAGTACCTGCAAAATCCAACAGGACCAGTCGAACGGAAAATCAGGTATCGAGCTTTGAGTTATGTGATTTTGGGGAATGAACTATTTAAGAAAACTCCAGAAGGAATATTACTTAAGTGTTTAGGCGAATTTGAGGCATACATAGCTTTGTTGAATGTACACAGCAGGGCATGTGGTGCACATCAAGCAGGCCATAAGATGAAGTGGTTATTATTCCGACAAGGAATGTATTGGCCAACTATGTTAAAAGATTGCGTCGAATTCACGAAAGGATGCCAAGAGTGCCAGATACACGCAGGGATACCACATGTTCCTGCAAGTGAGTTACATTATATAATAAAGCCTTGGCCCTTTAGAGGTTGGGATTTGGATTTGATTGGAGAAATTCGACCGGCCTCTTCAAAAATCCAGAATTTTATTTTAGTTGGGATCGATTATTTTACAAAATGGATCGAAGCCATACCCCTAGTGAATGTGGATCAAGAAGCAGTAATCGAATTTATTCGAAAACACATCATTTACAGATTTGGCATCCCAGAGACAATAACAACGGATCAAGGATCTATTTTCACGGGTAAAAAGATGCAAGCATTCGCGAAGGAAATGGGGTTCAAACTTCTCACATCAACACCTTACTACGCTCAAGCCAACGGACAGGTCGAAGCAGCCAACAAGGTGATAATTGGGTTAATAAAGAAGCACGTGGGAAGAAAGCCAAAGAATTGGCACAAAACTTTGGACCAAATTCTATGGGCTTGTCGAACCTCTACTAAGGAAGCTACAAATGCTACACCCTTTCGACTAACATATGGCCATGATGCGGTCTTACCGGTCGAGATATACTTACAGTCAACAAGAGTTCAAAGACATCATGAAATTTCATCAGATGCATATTGGAATATGATGATAGATGAACTAGTTGATTTAGACGAAGAGAGATTAAACGCGTTAGATTTATTGAAAAGGCAAAACGAAAGGGTGGAGAAATCCTACAATAAAAGAGAAAAAGGTAAAGCCTTTTTAATTGGAGACCTTGTGTGGAAAGTGATTCTTCCCATGGATCGAAAAGATAGACTTATGGGAAAATGGTTCCCTAAGTGGGAGGGACCTTTTCAAATCACCAACATGTTTTCCAATGGTGCGTATGAAGTCAAAGAATTAGATAAAGATAAGAGAATACTGAAAATAAATGGGAAGTATTTGAAAAAATATAAACCCATATTGCAGGAGGTCAAAATAGAAATCGAATAATCTTATAAAAGAAATAACTAAATTGGTAAAAATTTGCCAAACAAATGGCTTAAGTGTCATTACAAAAGAAATAGGCCTCAAAGGACCCAGCAACATTACAAAATCAAACAGGGAAAGATTGCTTCAACTTGTCAAACTTGGATCGTTGAATTTCGAGTCGACGCTCGCAGAGGGCCTTGCTGGTCGAAATCTCTTCAATCTCCTTGCCTAACTTCTGAGCCCGTTCAACATGATGCACTCCAACTTCAATCTCTTTGGCTATTTCATCTTGATTGACTTGTTGGAGTTCTTCTTTGCGTTTCTTAGCCTGGGAAATCTTGTTTTGAAGAGCAGCAATCTGTTTCTCCCATTTGAGGATGTTTTCGTCGCACCCGACAATCTCTTTTCAATTTTGTTCAGACGCCTTTTTCATTTCAGTTACCTTGTTGGTAGAACTTGTAGCAGCATCCCATTCAGCAAGTTGCGTTTTCGACTTGTTCTCAAGCTTTTTTGAATAGTCTCTAAGACGGTTAAAATCTGCCGCTACAAGGTCAATAAGAGTAGTTAAGTCTATGACAACATCAGTCACTTCAGGGGGAGCCTCCAGGACGTTGATTTGTTTCAAGAGTTTTTTCAGGTCAAAGTGGGCAGATGAATCCTTCTCTAGAAGTTGAAACAAATCAATATTGTGGATTTTCTGCCGAATTTGGGCCATCACTTCGTCCATGGATTTTGCGCCAGAAATGGTCCCTAAAGTAGTCGAACTACTGGTGGTGGTGTCAGCAAAGTTATAACGAGTGCTGAGCATGGCCTTCAGATATTCTAGTGGTCTTTGCACCTTCAGATTCTCAAGTTCTTCATGAGAAAGGCTAGTCGAAGTAGTGTTGGTTGAACCAGCTCTGGGATGATCAGCGGGATTTTGCTTGTCGCTTTCTTTCTCTTCATCAGCAGCAATCTTTGGAGTGGTCTCCTTTTCGTCTTCACTCTTTTCTCCCTCTTCATCATCTGTTTCAAACTCCCCATCTTTATCTTTGCCAGCATCCTTTAAGTTGATGGGGGAATTATCTTCAGGATCACTTGCTGTTGTGAGCGCTGTCGTAGGCATTACAGTGTCTCCACCACCGTCAACTAAGTTATCATCCTCAGGACCAGCCTCTTCTTCGATTACGTCCTGAAGTTTTTTAGAAACGGCGGTGGGCTGATTCACTTCGGTGGCTGATTCTTTAGTCGAATCTTTGGGGGAGGGTTTTGAGGCGCTTGTGGGCTTGTACGTGGGATCGCTGCTAGTTTTTGGAAGGGCTTGAACCATAGGATGCCCATGGGTGTCAACAAGGACCTAGAAGATGAAGAAGTCAGCAAATTTATCATGAGAAAAAATGTTTTTTGCTGTCGAATCTGAAGAGAAAACCTACCTCGGGAATTTCAGTCTTAAGACTAGAACTCTCACTTTCTGCTGAACCTGTGGTCACTTGCTCAACATGAGTTTTGTGAGGAGTTATCTCCAATATCCTGGAAGCAGAGGTTTTTTGTTGTTGAGGCTTCGTTGGTCTCTTCTTTTTTCTTGAAGGTTTGACTTGATCTGGGAATTCGTCACCAGATTCAATGCCAGAAGCTTCAGGTTCTTTTTCTTTTCTTTTCTTGGGCGTTGAAGGAAGTCTTCGACTGCCCTGAAAAATAGCAAAAAGTTTTCATTAGTATTTCAGAAAATAACAGTAAAGAAAAATTGATTAAAAAAAACAAGGCAAAATCATACCTTCGCCAAAGGTTTCTGGGTAATATTTTTTGGGGCTTTCGCATCCTTTACAGTTGAGGCTTCGACGACAGCTGGCTTCTTGGCAGGAATTTTTACGGCTAAAGCAAAAAAAAGGAAAAATGTTAAATACAAGTCGAAAGATACATATACGTGCAAATGAAAAGAAGTGATGTCGAGTATCTTCCCATTCCACACCTTCATATATAGGAGTTTCCACGCGAATGTGTTATATGCCAATATGAAGGTGGCCTTTGAAATTGTCCAAGGTATACTTAGTCGGAACCACTCGCTTAGCACGTTTTTTATATTCCTGGCGAAGAAGTTTCATGGAATCCCCACAAGTGAACCAATCTGGAAATGGAGGACTAAAAGCCACACCAAATTCAGCAGATGGTAGAGGAGGAAATTTTGGTGGATAGAGGTTAAAATCTATCTCATAACTTTGTTCTGGTCGAACGTATGGAGGTAGTTTTAACTCATCCTATTTTCTAGTAAATTTTTCTTTCAAAGTAACAGCTGCTTCGCTTATGGTTCGACTAAGTTCGTTGGGCCTGTAGGCAGTTTCAAAGTATTTCTGGAATGCTTGGATTTCTTTGACGTGTCATGAAGTACCTTTCTTCGTTTTATCCTGTACAGGGGCGAAAGCTCTGGTCAGCTGGATGGTGAAAGAAGGCACGTCGAAAAATTGAGAGTCATAATAAGCCCTCCACCATTCGTCAAACTCTTGAGTACAGAGAAAGCTAGGTTTAAAGGGCACTGGTTGAATTTCGACCAGGTTTGAATACTTCGCCAGCAACCCATAACACTCATCTTCGGTGTGGGTCATGTTGTAGTGAATCAAAGAACCTTTCCTTGAGAAGAGTGGTTTTGGTTTTATTTGTATTAATGCAAACTGTCGAGATACCAGATTGGGTTGGTAGTTAATAAGGGAGACCTTCAGCTTTGAGGGAGCGAGTCTAGAAACTAAAAGTCTAGGGGTGAGAAAAGATTCCTAGACATTAAGGAATTCATCTTCTAGAGCTTTCGACTCTAATGGAAGTTTCCTGGTGAGTCACTCTGGTCCAATTTTTCTATCAGCAAAAGGAGCCATATTGGGAGTGAAGTTATGATGTTTAGCAAACATCATAACATAACTAGTAAAAGTTTGTTGAAGGCTCAGACCTTCATCATTGGGTGTTAACTGCACCAGTCTGGTTCCTTCGATTCTTCTGTCCTTCAGAGCAGTTTCGTCCACAGTTTGTTTGTTGGGTAAGGAAGCTTCAAAGGTGGCATTGAGCCATAGTTGTAAGAGCCAAAATGGTCCTGACAACAGTAGACTCCCTTTGTCCTTGATGTTCTTCGGAAAATTAACCCCTTCACTAAGAGATTTGTATAGATTCGCTAAGATCATCTCACTGAGGCACGGTTGATGTCTAGCATGAAGCTGATTTGCTATGGTTATATAATGTTTCGCCACTTGAAGGGATCTAGAGCAGAAAACACATCTTGACAGCCAGAGGGCTAGGAATGCTACATGCTCTTGATCAGAAACTTATTTAGTTTCTTTGTCATGATAATTGGCAATATAGGCTGTGAAGGTGGCCTTATTTGTGTCGAATCCTATAGAGTCATCAGACAGTAGGGTAGGATCATAATCTACCCCTAGTGGGCTAAGGCCAGTTATGGCAGCTACGTCGAAAAGAGTGGGGGTGATCATTCCGCAAGGAAGGTGTGGAAATTGTTATAAGTACTGCCCCAAAAGTAAAGGGAAGCTAGAAGCATGGAGGGGCAATATCCTGGTCCTACTTTCGACAACTGGATAAGGTCGAAAATGCCCATAGTTTTCCAAACATCAGCTTTGATCTTCTCTATTTTCTTCAGCCAAGCTAGATAGTCAGAGGGGTCTTTCGACAAAGGACAAGACCTAAAGATTCTAAAGTTGTTCATGTACTCTAAATTTATGACTTCCTCAGAAGGAGATCCTTGGCCATCTACCTTGGATTTTTCGTCTATGATTTTCTCCTTATCAGTTCTAGGCTTAACCCCGTTAGCTATGGGTTTGTAACGGTGGTAAGCTGGAAACAATTCTCTCACTTTTACGGGATCTAAGGATAAATCAGGTAAAGGTCCTAGTATTGCGTGAGACTTACCAGAAATTAAAATAGGAATTAGTACCTGAGATTGGTAAATACGTCGTTTCTCCTCTTCATTTAGAGGCTCTGGTACATACTGTTGGTTGCCCACCACCTTTGGCCCAAGGATCTTGTGGACAGGTGGTAAGTTTTTGGATTTTTTGGAATCTTTACTTGTGATTTGGGGAGCAGCGGAAGATGTCATGGTTGATCGCAGAAGAAAATGCAGAGAAAACGAAGAAGATGAAGATGTGTTGAAGAGAGTTCTTGCCTAAAGTGCGTGAAAAATGAAAAAAGAAGTGTTTCAACCTATTTATAGGAGAAAAAGGGACTGAAGCGGTTGAAATTCATAATTTTTTTCAAGATAATGGAAAGATAGTGGAAAAAGTGTGGGACACGTGGCAGTTATGAGTGGATGGGTCAGGCGGGTGGCAGTTAAAATTTTTTGACCCATGATCCGCTAGGGACTAGGGTAGTGATGATGAAAAATCTTAAAACGTGGGCTAACAAGACGTTTGAGGAAAAGTGTAATGATGGCTCTAACGTTACAAATGTCTAGTCATATGAACAGTCATATGTTGAATTATTGAAGGCGTCGAATTTTATTGGCAAAAAATGCTTTTCTCCCTTTGTCGAAAATGCATTTTCTGGGGGGAAATTTGTAAGCTGCTAATTTCGACGCCTAGACTTATTCAGAAAGTGAGTTTTGAAAAATTGCCAAAATATTTCGACAGAAGATTGTTTGTTAAGAAGGTCAGTCGAAGATCAATATTAATTGGAGGAGCATATTTGGAGATTTTTTCTAAGTATTAGAAATGTTTCGTCGGATTGGTGATGAGGCTACTTTCGACGGACGTTTTGAAATTCGAATTTAGGAGGGAGTTTCGTTTTGAAAACCAGACGCGTGGAGGACATCCAGGGTTAAAAGGCATGCAGAATGCCATGTGTCATCGTTAGGAGAAATAGTTGTTATTGACAGTTATTTCGATTGTATATAAATGGGGAGTCTTAGCGTTTAGAATGGGGTGTGTTCAAAATTTGTACAAGTCACTCAAGAAATACTCAAAGTAACCGTGTGAGAGAAAAGAGTAGTTACTGAGAAAATGTACGTTTGAAAAACACCAGTTTTTATTCCTTGCAATTTAATGAAATCTTAAGTTACTCATTTACAATACCTTTGCATTCCTGCACTTTTATTCTTGCAATTTACTTACATTTCGCCATTTGTTTCAAGAACCAAAGTCTTTATTTTAGTCGAAAAATACTAGTTTATGAAAACAATGATGAATTCAATAAACAAAAGGTTTTTAACACAAATTGTCAAGATTGTTAAAGCACATTGTCCTAGGATTTGTTTGATCGGTCCTGTAAGCAAACTAATTTTTTTCATAAATTAGGAGATCAGCGGTTGTTTCCAAATTTTCCAAGCAAACAGGTATATACTACACTTTTCATTAAACGTTAAGGAAAACATACTTTTCTTGTTTGAAATTCTGGCACTGTAACACACGTTGATACTGATGTCCTCACATCAGAACATAATGTCAAGACAGTTGTTACAACATCGTCTGTCTAACAGAACAAATAAACCAAACTGAAAAATAAATGGCAGAAATATAAATAACACAGTTAATTGGTAACCCAGTTCAGTGCAACATCACCTACATCTAGGGGCATCCAAGCCAGGAAGGAAATTCACTATGATAACATTAGTTCAAAGCTAAACTCGCCTATTTACAACTTCTCACCTAATCACTACCTTGTGCAACTTCTACCTAGAAACCCTCTAGATATGAGATCCCCCTCTCACTTCCTAATCAGTCACAATCCCAGTGACAATTCCACGAGAAACCAAAATGAAGAAGAACATTCTTCCAACTACAACACTTGGTTTCACTTAAAAGCTTCACCCAAGAACAATACACTCTTGCTTACAAGCTTTAGATTGGAAAATTAACAATACAAAAACAGTCTACCACAATGTATCAAAAGATACAAGGGTGACATACAATTAACACACAAGAAACTCTCAAATCTAACACTACAAAACCTCCCCTTGTTTTATAAAAGTGAAAGTCGTATCTTTATTAGGTTTAGGTTTTCTTTAAATAGCCTTAAGACCTTGTGGGCTTGGGCTCTTGAGGCGCAATTCATCAGGAATCAGCTTGGAATAATAAGCAAAATTTGCTGCACAAAAATAGGAACAAAGTACAAAGTTTCCTAAAAAGGCTCAACGATCCTTTTTTAGAAAATCGTCACAATCTATCAAATCAGAAGTTCCCATAATATCCTTCCTTGGATAGCGCATACATGTGAATCAGAACACACTAAAAAATTACACTCAAAATACCAAAATAGCCATGCCCTAACTATCTGGTATAACATGTCCTAGAACATGTCACAACATCATGCAGAACATGATGTCTGGCTGACATGGCAGAACATCTGGTTTGACATCTTGCTAACAGCATATTGTTTAACCAAAATGCAACCAACCCAAAAGGCACAGAACTTTCAATCTCCCTCTTTGGAAAATTTTGGATAAAACAATCTTTGCACAACAATTTTGGAGAAGAGGAATAATACCACAAAACCTGCAATCAGAAAGATATCATATATAAAGTGCAGCTACAGAACATTAGAGATTACATCTCCTTCAAACTCCAAAAATGTCAAGACATGTGGTCTGACATCATAGCTCAATAACCTCATACAGGTCCATTTCTCCCCCTATCACAAATAACCAATACTCCCACTGAAGGGGACACCCCAAAGCAAAAGATAGATAAGCATGAACTATCCAAGTTCATACATTAGAAATGCATACAGCAGAAACCACACATGTTACTCAGAGTACCAGAGTAATAAATTACCATAGATCATCCAAGGTTCTCCACAACCTCAACATGTCATGACATATGATTGCACATCATCACACATATATCTCACCTCAGTGGTAGCAACACAAGCATGAGAGATTATCATGCTCCCCATGAAAAGTTGCATACAGTCCAGCAACAACACAGAAGAACTACTCTCCTAAAGCAGTAGTATAACACATGACATGAAGTCATGACATCTGATCCAACATCAGAAACAACACATAAACTAAGACTTTTAGCCAAAAATTGACAAAAAGACAATAGAGTAAATGTAAACTGTAACACCCTTCTACCCCACATACAATACGCGGTAAAATAATCATTTAAAATTAGAGTAATACATAGAAAGGCGTTACATTTTTGCCTTAAAACATCTTGATAACAATCCTGCTCCGTAGTACGGGTTTTTCAACAATTTAATTCAAAACATCGCAGCGGAATAACTTTATTTCAATCAAATCAAACTTCAAACATCTTAAAGAAAACGATAATAGCATCCGTTAAACCAAGTAAAATAGAACTCAGAGGTTCACAATGTTCCCGACCCGATGTTACATAATCAGAGCAAGACACACCCTCTACTCAACTGAAAAGAAACTGACTCCAAAGCTACTCTTCACGCACCGCGAACTAATCTTGGTTATCTGGACGTTACCCACGTAGAGGCAATATAAATCATATAAAGAAAGGACATTAACAGGGCAACAATGGTTTTTTTATCAAATACTACAGCGACTCACCCAAACCATCATATAAAACATCACGTCACCAATCTCACTCATATGCAATCATGCAATGCCACCAAGAATGAAATCCAACATCATAATAATGCATGTGGTACCAAATCGTCATAATAATGGACACTCGGCCATCAACCCTCCACAAGGGAGCACGTCACAAAATACTCCAATCCGCACAATGGGATTGAAGCCACCAAAATAACGGACCGAAGTCACATCATAGAATGCCATGAATGCATGATGCAACAACATCGTCTTAATCATCATTAAAATCACCTTTTGCATCATCATTCATATCAATATTCCTCGTACTCATCAATACAACATCTATTCAATCAATCACATAATTCATACTAGCTACAAGTTCTCACGAATCCTACTTTCGTCATCATTTTCATCACTAAATAATCATCATATAACACGTCAACACATAGCAGCAATTTACAGCAACGTCACAGCATTAATATAATATAAAACAGATATTTTCCATGAATTTTAGGTCAATAAAAACCATATTTTTCAGTCCCAGGTCTCGCTAAGCGAGCCCAACCCGCGCTAAGCGCGCAGCTCTCTGCCTCGAAGACGCAAAATTCCTCCAGACCGCGCTAAGAGCGCTAGGCCGCGCTAAGCACCCTCTGCGATTTTGGCAGAAAAACCCTGCGATAATAGCACTTCTCCATCTGCGATTCAACACCCCTAAACCAGATTTTATCCTTAATTACCACATATTATGTTATTATAACCTATAACTATCACATATACGTCAATAACAACAATCATCACATAGCAAATCATCAAAATTCATCATCCCTAACCTCCAATTCCTAGGTTTTCCCCCAAAACCCCAATTACCCACCAACACCAAATCTTTATACCAAAATATTGCAAAGTGATACTCCCCATACCTTAGAGTCTTGATTCTTTCGATCTTCTCTTGAAGTTTCCCTAGAAATCCCTCTATGCCCTAGCCTCCTCCACTCTTTTTGTGTTCTTCAGAGCACTCTTTTCTTTCTTTCAACCAAAATAACACGAATAATGAAAACTCCCCTCACTATTCCTTGTTTTAACTCAAAATACCCCTAAATATGCTCTTCCCATCTTACCCTCACTTATCCTTTACCAATGACCATCATACCCTCAAGGCTTCTAACACTCTCATTTTAAATAATAATAATTTGAATAATGTGAGACAATTATTCTTACCATCAATATTATTAATATAATTCCACCACAATGCTCATGAAACACAACAACATGTCATCAAATTACCTTATATTCACAAATAATAAATAATTAACTAAATATGAATTTAGGGCGTTACAACTCTCCCCAACTTAAGGAATTTTCGTCCTCAAAAATTTACCTGAAGCAAATAGAGTCGGATATGACTCCTTCATCTGATCCTCGCGCTCCCAAGTCCAACTTTCACCAGCTGGTCCTCCCTATAAAACTTTCACAAAAGCAATCTCTTTACCTCGTAGTTGTTTCATTTCTCGACCATCGACACGCACATGCAATGCTTCCACAGTTAGATTATCCCTCACTTGTACATCATCCATCTGAATCACATGTGACGGATCCGGAATGTACTTCCTCAATTGAGACACATGGAACACGTCATGCAAATTCGTAAGTGACGGCGGTAAAGCAATTCGATAGGCTACCTCTCCTATCCTCTGCGATATTTGATATAGACCAACAAAACGTGGAGTGAGCTTCCTAGACTTCAAAGCTCGACCCACACCAGTCACTGGCGTCACCCTCAAAAACATGTGATCTCCCTCTTGGAATTCAAGTGCTTTCCTCCTCTTATCATGATGTCTCTCTTCATGTCTGGCCATCAAAACAACTTATGCAGATCCTGATACATCTTCGTAGCACCAGGATGGATACTCAGTCTACTTCGATGTCCTTCTTCTAGAATACTCTTCTTGATTTCTAGAACATCTGGAACACATACTCTATCTCAAAACCTCATCACACCATTCTCATCAATCTGGAAGTCACCTTTGTTACCTTGGTTAATCAAAGTCAATTGGCCAACCAACTTTAAATCAGATTATTATCCCACTCTGATTTCTTCCAGAATACTACTAGTCAACCTCAACATTCCCAACTTCACACTGTCAGGAGTCGCTTCACATACCAAACTCAAATCTCTGAATTGCTTAATTAGTTCTAACTCTTTCACCATAAGCATCGACATATGCAATGACTTTCTGCTCAACGCATCGGACATTACATTTGCTTTGCCCGGATGATAACTCAGATCAAAATCAAAATCCTTCAACAACTCTAACCACCTTCTCTGCCTCATATTCAATTCCTTCTGATTAAATAAGTACTTCAGACTTTTATGATCGCTGAACACCTCAAATTTAGAGCCAAACAGATAATGTCTCCAAATCTTCAACACAACCACCATCGCGGCTAATTCCAAGTCATGTGTAGGATAATTCCTCTCATGAACTCGCAATTGTCTCGAAGCATAGACAATAACTTGTCCATTTTGCATCAATACTCCACCAAGACCCATCTTCGACGCATCACAATACACTACAAAAGATTCACTCGGATTAGGCAAAATCAATACTGGAGTAGTAATCAATCTCTTCTTCAATTCCACAAAACTCTCTTCACAAGCTACATCCCACACAAAAGTTTGACCCTTTCGAGTCAATTAAGTCAACGGTAATGCCAACTTAGAAAAGCCTTCAATAAACTTGCGGTAGTAACCCGCTAAACCCAGAAAACTTCGTATCTCAGTAGCAGACTTCAGAATCTCCCACTGTAATACAGCATCAATCTTAGAAGGATCAACGGCAACACCACCACTAGAAATCACATGGCCAAGGAAGCTCATTTCCTTTAACTAGAACTCACACTTCGACAGCTTTGCATACAACTTCTTCTCTTTCAACACTTGCAACACAGTCCTCAAATGCTCGGCATTTTCTTCTTCAGATCTAGAATATATCAAGATGTCATCGATAAACACCACCACAAACTTATCCAAATACTCATGAAAAATCTGATTCATGTACTCCATGAACACACCAGGTGCATTAGATACACCAAACGGCATCACAGTGTATTCATAGTGTCCATACCTCGTCCTGAAAGTCGTCTTTGGAATATCATCAGGCTTAACTCGGATCTGATGATATCCCAACCTCAAATCAATCTTGCTGAACACACATGAACCTACTAGCTGATCCATCAAATGGTCGATTCTCGGTAGCGGATACTTATTCTTGATAGTCACTTTATTCAGCTGCCGATAATCAACACACAACCTCATACTTCCATCTTTCTTCTTCACTAACAACACAGGAGCACCCCAAGGAGAAACACTTGGTCAAATAAACCTCTTCTCAAGCAACTCCTCCAACTGTTTCTTCAATTCACTTAGATGAGAAGCTGACATCCGATAAGGAGCCATCGACACTGGACTCGTACCTGGTATTAAGTCCACTGCAAACTCTACCTCACGCTCTGGAGGCAAATCACTAATGTCATCTGGAAACACATCTGGGAATTCACAGACAACAGGAAACTCCACACTCGCAGCTTCACGATCAATTTGTAACGATGCAAACATTGCAAACACCAAAGCTTCGTCTTCTTGAAGTTCATCTACTTGCTTAGCAGACAAGAACATCAACTCCCCACTATTATCAATCTCAAGAAATTCTACAGTCTTGTTATAACAATTGATATGAACACGGTTAAACTCCAACCAGTTCATTCCAAATATCACGTCAATCTGGTGCAAGGGTAGGCACACCCAATCCATTACAAAACTCTTCTCAAATATCGTCACAGGACATCTCAAACACACAAGGGTAGTAGTAACAGAACCATTAGTTGGAGTTTCTATTACCATATTCCCCTTCATATCAGATAACTTCAAACTCAATCTATTAGCACATTCAAGCGAGATAAAAGAATGATTAGCACCAGTATCAATAATATCAACCAACTCGATATTATTAATAAAACAAGTACCTCGAATCAGGTTGTCCTTCTCTGGGACTTCTGCACCACTCAAAGCAAACACACGGCCACTGGTCTGGGCAGCAGTAGCAGTCTTCTTCGGCTTTTGACATTAAGTACTGATATGACCTTTCTCACCACAATTGAAACAGGTCGGACCTTCATCTTTGCAGTCAGTAGCTTTATGCCCCTTCTTGCCACATCAATAGCACCTCACCACAGTATTGGTGCACGCATCAGCACGGTGACCTTGGTCACCACACTTATGACACTTTCCAGAAGCGGGAGCTGCTCCCCTACTTGTCCTTTTCCCATCTGAAGCCTTCTGCTTCCCTTTGTCAGCTGAAGTTGTATAAGGCTTACCCCTATACTGCCCTTTCTTCTCACTCAAATGCTTGTAGTAGGCAGATCGAGCTCGGCTGTCCTCATCGTAGATTCTGCTCTTGTCCACCAACTCAGCATACCTGTGGATTTGCTGATACCCAATACCCTGCTTAATCTCTGGTCTCAGCCCATTCTCGAACTTGAGACATTTGGACATCTCAGCATCAGCATGATTGTAGTGCGAATAAAACTTCACCAACTTCTCAAACTTCGTGGCATACTCTGCCACAGTCATATCTCCTTGCTTCAGCTCAAGGAATTCCACTTCTCTCTTGCCACGAGCATCCTCTAGGAAATAATTTCCCAGAAACTCTTGCTTAAACACAGCCCAAGTTATCACATTGCCAACACCTGCAAGTCTCTGACGGATGTTATCCCACCAGTCCTCCGCCTCTTCTTCCAGCATATGCGTTCCAAACTGAACCTGTTGC
Source organism: Lathyrus tuberosus (assembly GCA_022829125.1). Lineage (NCBI taxonomy): Eukaryota > Viridiplantae > Streptophyta > Magnoliopsida > Fabales > Fabaceae > Lathyrus > Lathyrus tuberosus. The sequence continues at coordinate 633,779 of JALAZF010000227.1, forward strand.
TCATCAGAACACCCCATCACCCAAAAGATCTTCTCGATCTCCTTCAACCACTTGTGTGCATTTGCTGGATCATGCATACCCACAAAAGTCGGTGGATTATTTCTTTGAAACTTCCCCAAAGCACGAAACTCATCAGGAGCTCCATCATTTGGATTCAGCTGTGCCACCACATTAGCAACTGATTCCAATGCATCATCAATTGAACGATCATTTCTTCCAGCCATCCTTCACACCACCAACAAGGTTAGAAGAACTAAAACATCGACAGTGTACACACACTCGTCGACTGACAGGGACAGACATCAAGTAAAAACCTGGCCGGACGGACTGACCTGCTCTGATACCACTAATGTAACACCCTTCTACCCCACATACAATACGCGGTAAAATAATCATTTAAAATAAGAGTACAACATAGAAAGGCGTCACATTTTCGTCTTAAAACATCTTGATAACAATCCTGCTCCGTAGTACGGGTTTTTCAACAATTTAATTCAAAACATCGCAGCGGAATAACTTTATTTCAATCTAATAAAAACTTTAAGCATCTTAAAGAAAACGATAATAACATCCGTTAAACCAAGTAAAATAAAACTCAGAGGTTCACAATGTTCCCGACCCGATGTTACATAATCAGAGCAAGACACACCCTCTACTCAACTGAAAAGAAACTGACTCCAAAACTACTCTTCACGCACCACGAACTAATCTTGGTTATCTGCATGTTACTCACGTAGAGGCAATATTCAAACAGGCAGGGTGAGTAATCACAATTCAATATAAATCATATAAAGAAAGGACATTAACAGGGCAACAGTGGTTTTTTTATCAAATACTACAGCGACTCACCCAAACCATCATATAAAACATCACGTCACCAATGTCACTCATATGCAATCATGCAATTCCACCAAGAATGAAATGCAACATCATAATAATGCATGTGGTACTAAATCGTCATAATAATGGACACTAGGCCATCAACCCTCCACAAGGGAGCACGTCACAAAATACTCCAATCCGCACAATGGGATTGAAGCCACCAAAATAACGGACTGAAGTCCCATCATAGAATGCCATGAATGCATGATGCAACAACATCGTCCTAATCATCATTAAAATCACTGTTTGCATCATCATTCATATCAATATTCCTCGTACTCATCAATACAACATCTATTCAATCAATCACATAATTTATACTAGCTACAAGTTCTCACGCATCCTACTTCCGTCATCATTTTCATTACTAAATAATCATCATATAACACGTCAACACATAGCAGCAATTTAGAGCAATGTCACAGCATTAATATAATATAAAACAGATATTTTCCATGAATTTTAGATCAATAAAACCATATTTTTCAGTCCCAGGTCTCGCTAAGCGAGCCCAACCAGCGCTAAGCGCGCAGCTCTCTGCCTCAAAAAGGCGAAATTCCTCCAGACCGCGCTAGGCCGCGCTAAGCACCCTCTGCGATTTTGGCAGAAAAACCTTGCGATAACAGCAATTCTCCATCTGCGATTCAACACCCCTAAACCAGATATTATCCTTAATTACCACATATTATGTTATTATAACCTATAACTATCATATATACGTCAATAACAACAATCATCACATAGCAAATCATCAAAATTCATCATCCCTAACCTCCAATTCCTAGGTTTTCCCCCAAAACCCCAATTACCCACCAACACCAAATCTTTATACCAAAATATTGCAAAGTGATACTCCCCATACCTTAGAGTCTTGATTCTTTCGATCTTCTCTTGAAGTTTCCCTGGAAATCCCTCTATGCCCTAGCCTCCTCCACTCTTCTTGTGTTCTTCAGAGCACTCTTTTCTTTCTTTCAACCAAAATAACACGAATAATGAAAACTCCCCTCACTATTCCTTGTTTTAACTCAAAATACCCCTAAATGTGCTCTTCCCATCTTACCCTCACTTATCCCTTACCAATGACCATCATACCCTCAAGGCTTCTAACACTCTCATTTTAAATAATAATAATAATTTGAATAATGTGATACAATTATCCTTACCATCAATATTATTAATATAATTCCACCACAATGCTCATGAAACACAACAACATGTCATCAAATTACATTATATTCACAAATAATTAATAATTAACTAAATATGAATTTAGGGCGTTACAACTCTACCCCACTTAAGGAATTTTCGTCCTCGAAAATTTACCTGAACCAAATAGAGTCGGATATGACTCCTTCATCTGATCTTCGCGCTCCCAAGTCAAACTTTCACCAGCTGGTCCTCCCCATAAAAATGACTCTTACTGATCCTCAAAGACATGATTGTTTCTCAAACAGAACCATCCTTAATCAACTAGAGGCACACATGCTAGAAACAGAACAGGATCCATATAAGAACACCATGCAGTGAGAACACAAATAGCTCCGCCTGGATTACAACGCTGAAGAAATCAGTAAGGTGAAGCAAAACAGCTCAAGCACAATGTCCAGACATCAGGTCTGACATCACAAACAACATAAGCTATATGAGAACATGTAAGCTTTGTACATACTACAATCTTGCAGCAACAAAACAGACAGGCACCTCCCTTAGAGATCATAACCTACTGCAGAGAAAAATAAATTCTCCTAGACAACAAACAACATTGTTCATAAGGATACGCCCATGCAATTATGACCTTTCCCAGTTCACATATCATAGGCACGCGCACAGCGGAAAAATATACCTCAAACACATTTAAGAGAAACCAGAGTTACCCAAGGCACTTCAGGCAGATAAGATGTCATGCAAATTTGGTTTGACATCAAGCACACAATCCCCATCAGAAGAAATACATTTCCTATTTAATCATCAACAACTAGAATGATGTCAGAACATGGCATTCCTTCACCACCAGGGAACACATAGACATGCAGAAGTCATTTCCATACTTCACATCACAACATCATAATAGAACACCCAAAGAAACCCATGGTTCTTTACAACAACAGGTATGTCATCCTGCATCACACATCAGAGCCTTCCATTCAGCCATCATCACCACCAGAATTGGCTAATGGCTATACACCAACGTACATCAGGATTAGATATCTGAAGCTCTTGGTGAACACAAACTTCACAAAATTACCTCCCATGTATAATCTGCTCCATTTTCTGGAAGGTTAATCTGCTACAATGATGTTCCAACATTTACTTGGATGTTAGTCCCTTGAACCCTTAACCTTGGATCTGGACAATATTCAGGATCTATTTTCATTATAGCAGCTCAGTGACATCCACTTGCACGAACTTCTTGAGAGCTAGCATTTAAACATAGAAGTAAGGCAACAAACAACAAAGTCGGACTAGAGACACTCAAGGAAAAATTACACATAGAGAAATAAACTCTCACATACAACAAGAACCAAAAATAGCTTCTACACTAAAGCACGATGTCAAGACAACCTGTTTGACAACACAATACCAGCATAAACACTTATGCAAACAAGAAGAGGTTCCTTCAAACAAACATCATCTGAGCTAAACAAAATACTAGGGTGTTGACTGAGCAAGCCACCATTATTAGTCTTTAATCCTTTATTAGCTGACTTTCACTTGGCCTCATAGGAACTACATGAGGGGTTACAACATTTGATGACTACATCTTCCTTGAACATTAAGCTTGAGAAGTAGTTCCTTGGAATGAGCACAAATAACAATTGCCTCTGGACTCAACTTCCTCATCGTCACTTCATACTACTCATAAAGGACCAACTGTTATCCTTTAAGACCTTGAACATACAGCTAAGTTTTCTTAAACTCGCTACTCAACAGCCCTATACCATGGAAAACTACATTAGAACAAGGAAATCATATTCACAAACCTTTTTGAATTCACCCTTTTTGGCACATTATCATAGGAAAAAGATTGGAACGAGATACTTAGAGTCCACCAGAACCACCATTACTCCAGTCATGAGTTGGAACACCAATAGCCAGAATACCAATCTTGCTTAGTTACAACACCACAAGATATGAGAGCTAAGGCAATTTGCATCTTCCTAAAGCTCTAACAACTGCTTAGTTAGTTATAGGCTGAGTTGAACCTTTGAAACAAACCTTCAAGTTGAACCAGAAGTGCCTGATATGACTAGCTTAATCCTAGAAGAGAAATACATCTCCTAAACCAGTTTCTGCCTTTAGCATGAATATTCAAAAGTTCACCACGATGTCGAGACAATTCAAGATCATCAATGACTCAGCTTTCCTCTTGATGGAAACCAAGAAACACATAGACATAAACTCCCAGTCCACGATGAAAACATTAGAACAGTTGTTCACATCCTCATACACTCATGTTTTACACCAGGTCCAGCTTATCCTTGAGCAACAGATACTTGAAGATGTCAAGATGAATGTTCTTGACATCTGACATTGTCTATCTATCCACTTTCCTCAGATCCAGGTTGAAATGTCTCCTCATCATATGCTGGAACACAAACTTCTATAGGGTAGGAAACAAAATCCATGCTCTTATGGTGCCCTGAGAGGTCCACCTATGCGGAAGGTGCCTTGATCTTCTTCTTCAACAGCAATCACAATCATGACACGACTCTTGGGAAGATACCTTTGAACCCTGCTGACCAGATGTGCCTTCATGAAAGATATTGAGAGGATCCCAAGCATCTTTAATCACCATACATGTGTTTATCAAATTGAACACATGCTACTCAACTCCATTGGATATGGAGTTTAAATCTTATAGAGCAATAAGAGTCACTCATACTCCTCCTTAAAAGGAACAAACCAAACACATACTTTGGTGACAATTTCCAATAATTGTTCTACTTTCAACACACATATAGTACCAGAAAGAAATATCTCCCTGAAGCTCACCCAAAAAACTGACTAGGGTGTCAGCTCTGATGCCAATTGAAATTCTGGCATAGTAACACACATTGATATTGATGTCCTTACATAAGAACATAATGTCAAGATAGATGTTACAACATCGTCTGTCTGAGAAAATAAATAAACCAGACTGAAAAATAAATTGCAGAAATATAAATAACACAGCCAATTGGTAACCCAATTCAATGCAACATCACCTACATTTGAGGGCATCCAAGCCCGGAAGGAAATTCACTATGAAAGCATTAGTTCAAAGCTAAACTCGCCCGTTTACAACTTCTTGCCTAATCACTACCTTGTGCAACTTCTACCTAGAAACCCTCTAGATATGAGATCCCCCTCTCACTTCTTAATCAGTCACAATCCCAGTGACAATTCCATGAAAAACCAAAAAGAATAAGAACACTCTTCCAACTGCAATACTTGGTTTTGATTAAAATCTTCACCCAAGAACAATACACTCTTACTTACAAGCTTTAGAGTGGACAATTAACAAAACAAAAATAGTCTACCATAATGTATCAAAAGATACAAGGGTGACATACAATTAACACACAAAAGACTATCAAACCTAACACTATAAAACCTCCCCTTATTTTACAAAAGTGAAAGTCGTATCTTCATTAGGTTTAGGTCTTCTTTAAATAGCCTTCAGATCTTGTGGGCTTGGGCTTTTGAGGTGCAGTTCATCAGGAATCAGCTTTGAATCATAAGCAAAATTTCCTACACAAAAATAGGAACAAAATACAAAGTTTCCTAAAAAGGCTCAACGATCCTTTTTCAGAAAACCATCACAATTTGTCAAAATAAAAGTTTCCATAATATCCTTCCTTGGATAGCGCATACGTGTGAATCAGAACACACTCAAAATTCCAAAATAGTCATGCCCTAAGTATCTGGTATAACATGTCCTAGAACATGTCATAACATCATGCAGAACATGATGTCTGACTGGCATTGGCAGAACATATGGTTTAACATCTGGCTAAAAGCATGTTGTTTAACCAAAATGCAGTCAACCCAAAAGTCACAGACCTTACATTGTTCAAGTTTATGTTGATGATATCAATTTTGGTTCCACTAAAATGCAATTAGCCAAGCAGTTTTCTAAGCTAATGCAGGGTGAGTTTGAGATGAGTCTCATGGAGGTGTTGAATTACTTCCTCAGTCTCCAAATCAAGCAACTCGAAGAAGGTACATTTGTGTGACAAACAAATATTGCAATGAATTGCAAAGGAAATTTGGTACAGAAGATGCAAAATCAATTGACACTCCAGTTCCCACAAATAGAAACTTGGAAAAAGATGAAAAGGGTAAGGATGTTGATGTCAAGAAGTATAGAGGTATGATTGGTTCTCTTCTATATCTCATTGCATCTAGGACGGGCATTATGTTTAGCATGTGTTTAGGCATACTTGATATCTCAAATTTTGCCTAAATATGATTTGTTGCATGCACTTTATATACTTTTGCTCTAAATTTTCTTGGAAGCTCAATCACATACAAGTGCATCCTTCATCATTTTATACGCAATGTAATATTGTTCAATGTCTTCCTTTTGAAAGTAAGCCTTTTACTTTTGTATGTTATCTATGTTCCAAATGCTTGATGTATGAAATATGTCATGTTTGTTCACTTCCAAAATTCTCAAATTGATGTCTTTCAATTTATATTCTTAAAGTGACTTCATGTTATTCTTCTTCTATACCTGAAATATGTTCTTTATGTATAAGTATGTATGGGTGTTGTTTATCTATTCTGGCATGAAATATGATTGAATATGTTATAATGTTGACAAAATTCTTGTTGTGGGTCATTAATATGATGACATTTATGTTTTTGGTTTGAGTGGTGATAAATATAAATAATCGTCTTGCTAGAGCACATGCGTGTGCAACATTTAGGAGCACCAAAAGTATATGTCACATAAATGTGTCGATTTTGAAGCAACTCAAGAGTTTTTTATTGCATTGTATCCTTCATCTTTCATGTTTAGTGTTTATGTTATTTGGCATGATTTGTGGCAACCATGGTATATTGTTGCTTTAAATGCCTTTATTTATGTTTATGCTTTTTCAATATTTACATCATTCTATGTGAGTGTTGTTTTATTAATGACTTTATCTTTGCAAACGCTTATGTGTGTTATATTGGTATATGGGTGATATAAGATACTTCTGATCGCGTGTCTTGTCTCTTTTTGATGTTGTCAAAGGGGGAGAAATGTTGCAAGATGAAGTTGGGATGCATACATTCAGGGGTAGCCTTCATGAAGACACGAAACACGTCATCTCAAGTTTTACCATCATAAAACGAGGGAGTATGTGAGTGCAACCTTCCGAGATGTATTTTAAATGATGTCAAAGCTAGCATACTTTAGCGTTTAGGTATATTGAATGGTACCCTCTAAATTTAAATGTGCATCTTAGCAATAGGAAGCAAAATAACATGTTGGAAAAGGTGTAGAAAAGGTTAATGCATCAAAGAAAGGTTTTGGGTTAAATATACAAAACCCCCCTGCAATGTTAGCGAATTCTCATTTTAGCCCCTGTAAAATTCTTTTTTTTAAACACCCCCTCTTAATATCCAGATTCCCTCACTTAGGCCCTTGGCTGCCACATTGCAGCAAAGATTCCTTTCTCTTGCTTGCGTGGCATGCCAGGTGGCATTTTTTATATTATTTTATTATTTTATTATTTTTTTTATTTTTTTTTATTTTTTTTTAAATTTTTTTTTTAAATTTTTTTTAAATTTTTTTTTCAGGGACTAAAATGAGAATTCGCTAACATTGCAGGGGGGTTTTGTATATTTAACCATAATTTTTATAATTTTTTTTCTTTTTTTTTTATTTCTTTTTCACCTTGCAACCGATGTAAAAACATATATTTTAAGAAAGATAGCATACATTTTACATCGGGCCAGAAAGGAAACCGATGTAAAAAAAACATTTTACATCGGGCCAGAAAGGCAACCGATGTAAAAACATACATTTTACATCGGGCCAGGAAGGCAACCGATGTAAAATGTACATTTATTTCTATAAAAAAAAGTTAAATCCATATTTCACATCAGACTTAATAGTCAACTGATGTAGTAGATGTATTTTTCACATCGGACTATGGCCCGATGTAAAATGTCTTTGATTTACTACATCGCTTAGTTTTACATCGGATCCAGAACCGATGTAAAATGTGTTTCTCGCCCGATGTAAAAAGTATTTTCTGCACTAATGTAATTTTTAAAATAACAATTTGTTTAAAATAGAATTAAAAATAAAAATTAGGTCCAAAAATGAAAAATAAAAAAAAATAAAAAAATAAAAAATATATAAATAAAAACGAAAAAGAAATAAAAAAAAAGAAAAAAAAATTATAAAAATTATAATAAAAACAAACAAAACAAATAAAACAAAATAAAACAAAAAAGTAAAAAAAATTTAAAAAAATTTAAAAAAATTTAAAAAAATTATAAAATTAAAAATTAAAAAAAATTAAAAAAAAATTAAAAAAAATTAAAAAAAATTAAAAAAAATTAAAAAAAATAAAAATAAATAAAAATAAAAATAAAAAATAAAATAAAAATAATAATAAAATAATAATAAAATAATATAAAAAATGCCACCTGGCATGCCACGCAAGCAAGAGAAAGGAATCTTTGCTGCAATGTGGCAGCCAGGGGCCTAAGTGAGGGAATCTAAATAAGATGAAGGGGTTTTAAAAAAAAAAACTTTGTCAGGGGCTAAAATGAGAAATCACTAACATTGCAGGGGGGATTGTATATTTAACCCAAAGGTTTTTAATGCATCGAAAACTGATTTTTATGTGAAAAATAGCTATGTGTCGACACATATGCGTTATAGGTCGACATATGGAAGAAAATTTTCTCAACAGGTCGACATATACAATTTTTAGGTCATCTCATGACCTATACAGGTCGGCACATGCATCGAATAGGTCAACATATAACTTACATAGGTCGACCTATGCGACATATTTTTCTAAAAATTCCTGATTTTTTGAAATCTCTTGCATTCTTTTTTCCCTCCAACTTGCACACATGTGTATACTTCATACATGCATCATTCTTTTCAAGCATTTTTTAGAAAAATCATAAACAAAACCGGTTCTAAAGAATGCTCATCATCTTCGACCTTCATTCTATACATACACACAAATAAAGTATACATAATCATTCATTGTTTGGGTGCCATCTAGATTTAGTGTTGATAACGTCTAATTTAGGTTGGTGAATTGTTAATTGGGTTAACCAAGGTGGGATTTTCCTTCAAAATCAATTATGGATTTGAAGGTTTTGGACAAGATTATGCGATTTGTGTTCGATCGAGTGAATGATTTGAAGAACGGAGAGTTCTTGCAAAGGAGTAGCGTGAGAAGGTGAATCAAATTGGTAAATCTTGGGTTACAACAATTCGCAATTTGGATTCGATCAAGTGAAGGCTTTGAAGAATGGGGGTTCTTGCAAAGGAGTAGCGTGAGACAATGAATCAAATTGGTATTGATAAGTGACTTGATCAAGGGATGAGAAAATGTTAAAATCAACACCAAACACATGGTTTATAGGGTTGTGTTACTACATTTATCTTGTAAACTAAATTTCCAAAGTAATGTTAATTTCACATTCTCAATTCTAGTTTGAGTTGAGCCAGATGTACCCATAGCGAGGCCGATTGAGGAAATGCCTAAACACATCCTTGTGACCTCTCTCGCTCTCTCTCTCTCTCTCTCTCTCTCTCTCTCTCTCTCTCTCTATCTATCTCCTAGTTTGTAGAAGGTTTTGTTGATTTGATCACAATATATTTGATTGTGGTTTGACTTACAAATCAACAAAACCATACATAATTATAAACGAAATTGATTGCACATAAGGTGTTTGATAATTTGTCTCAATTTAATTTTTGTGTTTGTTATCATTTGAAATAGCTTTACTTGTTAAGTTTCCTTCAAGTGTTTCTGATTAAATCATATTGATTGATTTGTTTATCATTATCATCAATTGGTTTTCATATATGAATATCCGAGATTTTTTATAGCAGTTCGGTTTAAACGATTGGATTAGGGTCACTTCTGCTAGCCATTATTTTTTCAAAACAGATTTTTAAAGAAAATTTTTAACTTAGGATATATTCACCCCCCCCCCCCCCCCCCTCTAGATAAGTTGTCTTCTTCTAAAATGGCCATCCTGAACAACTTGAAAGGGATCTATCATATTTAAATTCAGACCAGCATAAAGGAATGCGACCTGTTTTCTCGCCATCTCAAAATGATGAACGGAGATTGCTATAACTTCATTCTTGAGTAGCAAGCCCCTCTCCTCCAAAATCTCTAGAGTGTTGCGAGCCCTTTTGAGTGATTTCTCTAGATGCCATACCTCTTCAAACTAGGCGAGAGCCTTAGTGGAAAATTTCTTTGTAAGTTCCTTCATAGTGTACCATTTTCCCCTCTGCAATCTTACTGCCTTTCCACCTTTATGATCACTTTTATTTACATGGTTCACCTTGATCTGTAATCCTCAGATAGTGGAGAATGTTTCTCCCTTTAAGCTTTCTCCACTAGAAGGCATCTCAAAAGTTTAACTCTAATAGATCAGATAATCTGTTTGAGGACATGCCAATGAGTGACTGATAATCACCAGGAAAATTCTCCAGGAAGGAAAAGTGGTGATCAAAAAAATCCACAACGTTGAAAGCAGGATTGTTACATAAAGAGGGTTCAAGAGGGACAAACTCATCTCCTGTTTTCTCCTTCTTTTCTATTACCTTGTGACTCCTTTATGGTCTGAAGGGACCTCCTTCCGCCAGGGAATCTTTGGAGAGCAGGCCTTGCCAACTCATGAGGTCTCACATTGTGTCACCCCTTTGTCAAAATCTACGCTCTAGGGAAGGGGCGGGGGGAGACTTTCTTATTTTCGTGCCATATACATCTTAATCATGCTCCCTATTCTCACATCAAGGGGGTCTTTTCCATGTCCCCTACAAGTAAAATAATATTGTTAAGGAATACAAAGTAACAAGTACGTAAGGAAGTCAAAAAAAGGTATTCTTCTAGACCTAAGTATGCATCCACTCCATCGTCTTCTTCCTGCTCCCAAGTAATAAGGATATAAGAATCCATAGAACAAAAAATCTTAAAATTTAGACTACTTCACAATAAAGGGGAGAGAACACTTTGGTCCACCCTTTGGGTAATCCGAGGATACGACGTCCATGAAATAGGGAAAAGAGGTTTGTCCCTTGCCCCTGAAGTAATTGGAGAAGCATTACCTCACCCTCAAACTCGCGCAAACTTGTCTTTCCAATCCTCATAAGGGTTTGATAAAGGCTTCTGTAGACGTCCACCCAACAAATAGCACAAGGTTACTAAGCCGTTATTGGAAAGAATTTTTGTCCTAAAGAAAGAAATGAACACTCTCATAATGAGGGGAGCACCCAGGTTGCAACAGACTATCTAAGAAGTCTTGAGTATACTTGACACATCTGGGGTGATTTAAGAAGGGGAAATGAAGATAGTTATTGAAAAATTCACTTTGAAAAAAGGAATTGGAACTAAGACCCTCAGCTTGTGAATAATGGAAAGGTGGGTGTAAAAATAGGGATCAGGCGTCTTGCTGGAGGTATCCATGCTCTCTCTCTCTCTCTCTCTCTCTCTCTCTCTCTCTCTCTATATATATATATATATATATATATATATATATATATATATATATATATATTTCTCCCTCTATTTCTCCCTTTCTCTCTATCTCGTGGAATAGGGTTCCATTATCATATCCTCCTCACCTCATGTAAAGGAAAACCTAGTGCCATGACGAAATTTGTTGATTGTATCAATAGTAGAATACAGGGACATATTGTCTTAAACATGAATATGTTTAGTTTTCTTTCCCATTGTTACCTTGGTAAAAAATCAAGAGGTTAGACGTTTTTACCCTAAGAAAAATAATGAGTCATTTAATTTCCCTACCGTCACCCTCGAATGGTATATCTTTCTAGAAGAAGAAAGTAAGAATGAAGAAGAAAATAAAGGATATTCCCAAAATAATATAGGGGAAGTCCAGTATCACAAGTCATACATCCACCTAATAGGGTATCTTCCATAAGAAGTAGGAAAATCTCTACACCTAGAAGACGCGTGTAAGCAAAAGAGGATAAATTGATTTTCCTAAAGAGCACCATCATTAGGTACATTAAATGTCACCCTCGCTCTTTTTCCCACTAAACCATTCAAGCTTTCAAGACTGATTGAAGTTTTGACATTTTAGAGTCCAATCAAAGTGAAATTGGGTATATCCCTTTACCGTCAAGTTATCTAAGGCATTCTCTTAACAAAAACACTCGTCCCAATCTGAGGGACTTGTATCTTAAGAAAAAGTCGCCTTCACTTGAAGAACTCGCCCCTAGCTAATGGATTCACCTCTTAATAAAATTTCGCATTCAACTGAGGGACTTACCCTAAGCTAAGGGACTCGTCTCTTAAGTAAAAACTTCCTTTAGCTGAGGGACTCGCCTTTTAATAAAATGTTTCCTTCAGCCAAGGGACTCGCCTCAAGCTGAGGGACTCGCCCCTTAATAAAATCTGCATTCAGCTGAAGGTCTCTCCCCAAGTTAGGGGGCTTGTCTCTTAAGAAAAAGTCGTCTTAAGCTGGGAATCGCTCCAAGTTGAGGGACTGGCCTCTTAATAAAAATTCTTCATCAGTTGAGGGACTCGCCCTAGGAGGAAGGACGTGCCTTGAAAATGAAAGGGACCTTGAAAATATTTCACCCTTAACAAAGTCCTCATGCTTGTGGGAGTATACAGTGTTATATTTGTGTGAGTCCTAAACAAGGAGGGCTCGGGCATCCTCTCTTAAGAGTGATATCGCATAGGTAATATACTCTCAGAATAGAGGGGCTCTCCCTTAGCACTAATGACATTCATAAAGTCGTTGGTCAGATGAGAGGAAGCCCACTATGATTCTCTGAAGAAATGGTGGTCAAACAGCTTCCCCTGTTCATAAGGGAACAGTTACCTCCCCTAAGGGTTTCCCAACCTTATGCCCGAAAAGACTTTATAAATATCTCTCCCCATGCGGGAGAAAGGACAAGTTTTAACTCATACAGGTCACACTTACATAAACTTATACCTAAGTATACCACTCAGATACAGAGCCTCTCACCTCACGTGGGTAAATCCTCTAAACTACCATAAAACACCACCTACGGGGATTCTCGTTGTCGTGGGCAAGCCCTAACCACTACACATCCTAATATACGTACTAAGGCCTATGAGTTCCCCTTCCGTTGCAGAGGTAACATGAACACCTGTACTTTTTAAGCAGTACAACGTGTCTTTCTCGCACAATCGTGTTTTTGAGAGTGATTTATTGTGTTTTTGTTGTGTCATTGTGTTGATATTCCACTATGTTGATGTTCAAAAGCATTTTTAAGTGACTCTAATAGCAACGAGTTTTAGTCAGACGGTGAAATTTATAAAGATGATGTCAATAAATATCAATGAAAGATTGTTGGAAAGTTGGTTGAGTAAAATAGGGAAAATAATGACAAAACTTTATTTGAATATATGGTGGATATGCATAATATTCTAAGCATGTGAGAACTCTAGAATCCATAGACGGCGAGGGAAGTTCAAAGTTTAAATTTCTTATTTTTAACTCTAATGTTATTTTTGGTGAAGTTAGGCTAGAATATGGGATGGAATTTATAAAATTGGAAGATTTTAAAATTGATGTGAAAGATGTGAACTTTTGGAATTGAAATTAAGTGAAAAAAGAATGATAAGGTAAGAGTTAGGGCTATCTATCATGTTTAGGAATGCTCATGGGTTGCCTTGTGGTCATGGAATAACAATAGTTGAACTTATTATATTAAGACACTCGCTCTAGAACATACATGTTATATAGTGTTTAGGCACAAGTCAGCTAGTAGAGATTGAGTTGCAAATAAATTGAAACAAAGATTAATGATACAACATGACCTTAGAAGGAGTCAAGCTTAGAATGCTACTTATGATCACTACATCTTGTCAACAACCAAGAACTTTGGTCAATATATATCATCCTAAGCTATAACCACACAAGTTGAAAATACATATCGACTGACCAAAAAAGCTTAGAAGGAAAGACTCAATTTCAAAAGACATGTTTAGGAGCGTACAACGAAAGGTTAAAAGATTATATGAAGTAATTGTTCAAAATTTGGTGAAGTTAGTCATTATGAAAAGACATGCAAATGACCTCCTCAACCATGATATTTGAAAAAGAAAAAAGGTAGCAAAAAAGAAAAAAAAAATATTACTATGGAGAGTTTATCACAATCTGACCACCAACACCTCCATTCCACCTTCCATGTTCATTTCAACCTCTACAAAGTGGATCTAGTAGTCCTGGACTCATGCCTACTTCTGGATTTACACAATGGCGGTCTACTTGATGTTTCCTTCTATTTTAATTAATTTTTTTCTTTTGGATTTAATGTCATTATGATGTTTCATTTTTGAAGTTATAATTATTTGTACAATGTTCTTTGCAATTTTATGATACTTTGTTTTGTTGATGTTATTTTGATGGTAATGTAATATTTTGAGTTTTTAAATAGTTATTAGTTTAATTATCTTTTGAATTTGATGATTTCATAATGTGCATGATAATGATAAGAGAATTTCTTATCACACCACCCTTGTTTCTTAGGCACCATCTGAATTTCTGATTTTGCCCCCTGATTCCGGATGTGCACATCCGAACGCACCATTTTTTTTTAAAAACGCTGATGCATTCCAGAAGTGCACATCCAGAAACATTCCTGATCTGCAGATCCGGAAAATAGCAGAACTTTTTTTTAATCGGTTTTTTTGCTTGGTCGCATATGTTAATAAATCGTCGCAACTTAATATACATTTGACAACATCCATATATATAATAAACGTCTGTCAAAATACAGTGCATACATGTAATATAAATATGATACATCAAAAAAAAACTACTGCGTATGGCGAAAGATCTCACCTGGCTCCCCTGCTCCTCTGCCCCTACCCCCTAACCTGGATCGATATCTGCGGTACTGAAGTGCCCCCCCCAGCAATCGCAATCATCCTATCCACGGTAAGTCTGGCACCAGAACCCTCAGGGAGGTGACCGGCCTCAATGGCCTGCTGCCCTATCTGTACTATCTGACGACAGCGTGGTATGACATCCTGAGTATGGTCTAGCTGAGACTGTCGCTCCTCTAATATCTCCTGATGAGCAGGTCTGGGTGTCGATCCCTCAGCAGTGGGCACCATGCATGGGTGTGAGACGGTGTAGAACCACACGATGTACCCGGCAGCAACACTCTAGTCTGTCTCTGCTCTGGTCGCCCGAGCCTCCTCCGGTACCAAGTTGGACTGGTAGTCAACATATAGCTCATCTATCTGCCTGCGGGTCAAGCCTAGAGGAGCAGACTCATGAGGCATCCTGGGGATCGTCTGCGTGTAACCAAACTGATGTAAGACGCGCTCTGGCAAGTATCGGGCAGTAACGGTCGAACTGCATGCCAACCATCCTGAGAACAAACAAACCTCATCGAACGGGCGCGTCACACGGTGAGCGGCATAGGGGCAATACAAAACGTCCTCAGCAGCCATCCGATCTAGATACACTCTGAAGGGGTCTGGCGCCTGGTCCCTCTGAGCAGGACAAATGCAGCAGCACGTGGCATATCCTCAGTGTACCCCTGGACACTCTCCAAACCAGTAATGTAGGGAAAGTGCTGTAAAATCCACGCTTGGAAATGGAACACATAACATGGGTGTCAAACATTATAATGAATACAGAAAGAAAAGAAATGAAAAAATCACTTAGAATATTAGATTGTTACCACATATAGCGTACAGCTCCCTGCCACAGTTTTGGCTGCCCAGCAGTAACCATCAGAGAGCCTGGAATAGGTGAATGCCAGCGCAGCTGCCCCCCAGTTGTACCCATGGATCTCTGTCTGATCCGAAAGGTACCTGAGGTAGACGATATCAACATAATAGGTGCTAGTGTCCACAAACACCTGTGTGCCCAGTAAAAACAAGTAGTAGCATCTCAGGGCACGCGTCTTGTGGATCGTCACCTCAGCTGGATCACCATCTGCCCGTCCTGCCTCTGCAAGCGCCTCAGCAAATCTATCCATCAGAAACGAGAACCGAACATGTGCGCCTCTCAACTGGTGCACCTCCGCATGTGCCTTCTCTGGACTAGCCCCAAGCTCTGTAACCAGCAACTCCAAGTCATCCGCCTTCGTCAACCTACCGTGACGGAGAAGGGTACCCGTGATCGGTAGATGTAAGAGGCATGAGATGTCGTCTAGCGTGATCGTGATCTCTCCGTACGGTAGATGGAATGAGGATGTCTCAGGGTGCCATCTCTCAACAAATGCCATCGGGATACCGTACTAGATCTGGGAATACCCAATCCTAGACAGGCCTCCAAGACCAGACTCCGCAAGTGCATACGTGAACCACTCAGCCTCTGGCAGCATCTCAATCGTGTCCATAACCTTGCCCCCATGGTTATAGAACTTCTGTGAATCCTTATCCTGAAAATTTCCAAATAAAACAATGTTACAAATGAACATATTTTCAACGAATACAATTCTATAAAAAAACCGAGAAAAGTTACCTGTCCTAGCCAGACATATCTGGCAGTATGCTCAGAGTACCCCACGAGTAGGGACATATCAGACGGTCCCCCGGGGTAACCGCCCAACTCATCGAAATCGTCATCAACGTCAACACCCTCATGTGCTGGGTGGTCACCCTCTGGAACAGGAACATGAACAGGGGAACGAGGAGGAGCAGCTGATGGAGCAGGAGTCTCCCGACGACGCCTGCGTGCGGGCTGGGACCCTAATGAACTAGCAGTAGAATCCTGACGCCTCCGAGATGAAGAATCGGTGGCTGACGGGGGAGTGGCCTGAACCTGTGATGTGGAAGTGGCCTGAACCTGTGATGTGGTGTAGGATGTGGTGTAGGATGTCCCTCAGCTGTATGGGCTACCCCAAGTCCCTCTGCGCCGGAAGCCTCGGCTGAAGACTGCATCCACTCACGTCGGACAGATGCGTGCTGAGCTGTCCGTCCATGTATGGTACGATCGTCTCTGTCAGCCATCTAATCTGCAAAGCATAATAAATAAATTAAATTTTGTTTAAAAATAATTAAACAAAAACAAACAAACAAAATTAAAAAAAAAAAAAAGTCTTCCAAATGTGCACATCCGGAAGTACACGGAATTTTTAACGTTGGGTATTTCCGAATGTGCACATCCGGAAACACTCAGAAAACTAAACGTTACAAGCTTTCCGGATCTGCAAATCCGGTACGTATTTAGAGGTTTAAAAATGGCAGCCATGGTCACTGTAACATGCAAAAGACCATTTTAATGCCCTGATCGTCCGTTTGAAGCAGTAAAAATGACCTACATTGTCTCTAACCTATGTTATTCATACAACCTAACAATTTCTACACCTAAATGTCTACTCTAAATCGATTACTCGAAAATAACTCCGAAACTCTAAAATTTGAAAACTTACCGATTAAAATGAGATACGGAGGATTTGGAGTGTGTTGATGGTTGTAGAAGTTGCTCTGCGCCGAACTCGAGTGGGAAAAATCGAGATTTGTGGTGATTAAAAATTTGAGAGTTTGAGAGATTTTGGAAATGGAAAAAGTGAAGAATGAGGGGGAGGAAGAACGTCTGGTGCGAATTAATAAGAAATCCTTCCGGATGTGCACATCAAAATTGTTTCCGGATATGCATATTCGGAACAGCTCTGTGTTTTTTAAAAATTTGGTGCGTCCGGATCTGCACATCCGGAATCAAGGGACAAAAAAATAATTTTACGTAATGCCTAAGAAATTTGGATGGTGCATTAAGAAACTCTATAATGATAATGTATGTATTTCGATAGATCTTTTGATCCTTAGTTTTAATATAATGGTACTATAATGTATCAATAAATAGAAAGGCTAACCTAACTCAATTGAATTTTGTAAAGGATTAAATATAATTTTTGTTGTCACAGTTTAATTTGAGTTTTGTAGTTTTTCCAATACCAAAATAGATGCTAATTTGGTCCCTTAAAATTTAAAAATGTAAGCTTTGATATATTTTCATGAATATTTAACAATGTTCATTTTTATTTAACAATGTTGTTTATATTTGTAAATAATAAGCATGACAATCCAGTCACGACTCAAAAGTTTAAAAAAAAAAATCAATTTGAAAAAATATTAACAAAGAGATCAACATAATCAAATTAAGTTTTGTAAGGGATTAAATGATTTTTTTTTTCAAAATTAATTTGAACTCTATGATTTTTGTGAGACTAGAATGAGTCTTTATTCCAAAATTTATGGACACAAGTTATACATATTAAAAATTTTATTTTAATTAGCTTCTTAATTGCAAAGTGTTTATTTTTTATGTTTTACAAAGAATTTTTTAGTTTTAATTTTTTGTATTATAGGAGTTGGATCCATTCCTTAATATATTTCTCTCTAACATTTTCTCACTCTTATGCTTTTTATTATTTTGTTTTCTTCTCATGTATTGCACTTGATTTAGTTAAAGGACAGAGAAGGGTATATTTTTAAAAAAAAAACATATATTTTAATTATATAAAAAACTTTTAAAAAAGCATAATGTAACTTAAGAAATAAAATCATCTTACTTCTAAGTCTTTATCACAACTCTTAATGTGACCCACTATGTCCCCTCTTTCTTGTATATCCGTTCAGTTTTAAACCCCAATTTCTAAATTAGTCAAATTTTCCCATTCCCGTGACACACAAAATCACCTTTTGAGCTGAAAAATATATTCGTTTTATATTATTGTGGACCAAGAGTATTTTTGTTTGTTGATAAGCTGGACCAAGTAATATACAGTATGTCCCTACCTGGCTGAGGTAAGCATTTAGGGATGTGTATAAAAAACTTTTTATAAACAAATTGAATCTATTTTAAATTTTGAGATTTTAACTTGTCACCCACGCAGATATCCCATATATCGGGGAATTTTTTTACGTAAATACCCTTAATTTTGGAAAAAAATTCCTAAATAACTCATGTTTCAAAAATATTTTCAAAATGCCCCATTAGGGTTTTGGTTTGAACTATGTCACTATTGGAATTTGCGACTCCCTTGTAGAGGTTTAACCATGTCGCCAATGCAACTGGAGACAGCCTTCCAAGTCGCCAGTGCAATTGGCGACACAGTGTAATGGTTAAACCAAGTCGCCAATCCAAGTGGAGACATGGTGTGTTTTGTGTTTTGTGTTTTTTTTAAATATTGGAATATTATATTGATTTTGTTTGCACAATGATATAAAATTTTCATTAATTCAATAAAATATTACATTAATTAATCTTCGTGACCGGGTGCATCCAACCGGCCACCAGTTCCACATCCCCTAGGGACCCTCACTCGTTGCACTCGTTGCAGCCGTTGTACTCGTTGTACTCGCCCCCCTTGTTCCCCTTGTTGTTGATTTACGCCCGGTGTTTGAGGGGTCGAAGTCTCAGGAGCAGTCCTAGATGGTTCCCTTAGGATGTCTTGCATTCCCGTGAAGTCTTGGGGACTGAAACTAAGCGTGCGACCCATGCCATTATAGTTTGAGGGGGTGATTGGTGTGCGGGCAGCCCGATTGAAGGGAGACATTGGTGTGAAGGATTCGTTGATGAAAGGTTGAAATGGTGTTTGAAAGCCATAAGGATGTTGAGAAGGTTGGCTAGGGTATAATGTTTGGGCGTTTGGGCTATGAAAAGATGTTTGCCCAATTTGGCTATGGTATGATGTACCCTCGTTTTGGCTGTATCTTTGTGACATGCTTATGGCTATCTATCTGATGTTTACAGGGTGGTTAATGTTATGAATGTATACAGCAAAGGCTTTGCAGTGCTACCAATGGAGGATTATTGGCCTACATACCAAGATGAAATAGTTTGGCACAACGATGAAATGAGAAGAAAGAAAAAAGGGCGCCCAAACAGCAAGCGTATAAGAACCAAAATGGATATCGGTGATAAAATGATACGACTATGCAGTATCTGTCGTCAGCCCGGCCACAACAAAAAACATTGTCCCAATGTTGGAGGAACATCTGCATCATAATTTATCTTATCTTTTCGTTTGTTGCAACCAAATGTTTTCATTAATGCATTTCTCTTTGTTATAACAATTTAAACAACATACAACAATAAGTTGATTGATACCTTGTGTGTTCCAAAACATCATGTCGATCGGTGGCTTGTCTCGCGAAAAAATAACTTTACCCCAACGACGACGATACATTTTATGAGTAAAACAAAGTTGTGAGAAGAGATGTGGAACAAACCAAGCTTAACACCCCTATTTATAGTGAAAAATTTCAGTTTTAAGGGTGTCTCCACTTGGATTGGCGACTTGGTTTAACCATTACACTGTGTCGCCAATTGCACTGACGACTTGGAAGGGTGTCTCCAGTTGCATTGGCGACATGGTTAGACCTCTACAAGGGAGTCGCCAATTCCAATGGCGACATAGTTCAAACCAAAACCATAATGAGGGCATTTTGGGAATATTTTTAAAACATGGGTTATTTAGGGATTTTTTTCCAAAATTATGGGTATTTACGTAAAAAATTCTATATCGGGTGATATTATTTTTATGCAGTTCTAAATTTCTTTTCTTTTTTTTGTGGAATTACTATTACGCTTAAAATTTTGAAAAAAATGTCTGAAATTTTTGAAATTTTCATGAAAAATGAATATTTTTTAAAATAATTTGAAGAAATATCAAAAAAAAAATTTAAAAATCCAAAAATTCTAAATTTGTTTTAACATTATCAAAAATTTTAAAAATTTCGATAAACAACAACAATTTTTGAAGTTTTCGCTAAACTTTTCAAAATTTTAATAATGTTAAATTTTTTTTGTTTATTAAATATGAACTATCGGATTTTTAAAAAATCCAGAAAAATAACATAATACCGAATTTTTAAAAAAATCTAATATGTTATTTTTTTTCAAAAAAACCAATAAAAAGTTATATAAAAAATTTAAAAATAGACTATTGACAATTTAATCTATTAGCAAAAACTTAAAATGAACTTAAAATAAACATCTGAAAAAATGTCAAGATATCTTCGGGCAGGACAGCATATCACCCCAACTACCTAAAAATCATATACTAAACATTGGATGCAACCTCACATATCACAAAAAGATGAGAGGACAACTCAAAGAGCAACGAACAAAAAGAATAAGAAATAATCCTAGAGACCAAATGAACTTCCCTCTTAAATAAGTTATCTCTTATCTCTTATTGAAATATGATAATAAATAAGTTATCTCTTATCTCTGATTGAAATATGATAATACATAAGAAGTTGTTAAGAAAAAACTATAACTCTAGAGTGGCGAGCTACATCAATTATTTTCATTATCTTTTCATTATTAATTTGCAAATAGAATTAAAATGTATGAATAAGGTTATCGTTATTCTTTTATTTTTCTTTAGTTTGTGAATTAAAGTAAAAAACGTACTTTCATTTAATGAAATAAACAAAGTATAAATTTGAAGCTAATTTTTTTAATTTATTTGGTAGCGAAAAAAAAAGCATTGAAATCTAGTTTTAAGGCACATTGACAAATCTTTTTTACACCAATTCAATGAAAATTCAGATTTAATACCATTTTAAAAATATTTTTTTAATTAATGCAAGAAAAAAAGCCAAATTTTGAAACTAATATGCCTAACTATCATTTTTTATTAAAAACTGGTTTAGAATCGGTTTAGAACTAGCTTGGAACCATTTTTCCTTTTTAAATTGATTTTATAAAAATTGATTTGATTTTTAAATGAGAACCAATAAAATGGGTTGGTTTTTGTAATTTAGTTACTGATCGTACCTGGATTAGACAGTATCTGGTGGCCAACAACGTCGTCTGGACTTCAGTTCCGGTGAGGTTGAAAGACGGCGGGGGGAGTGTACCTGCAAGGTACTCCGACGCTCAAGTAAGGCAAGGGTCACAAGTAAAAGCAAGTACATGGTTAGAGTAAGAAAGTGTGTGTA
The DNA here is from genome assembly GCA_022829125.1 of Lathyrus tuberosus. Classification (NCBI taxonomy): domain Eukaryota; kingdom Viridiplantae; phylum Streptophyta; class Magnoliopsida; order Fabales; family Fabaceae; genus Lathyrus; species Lathyrus tuberosus. Next base: position 655,756 of record JALAZF010000227.1, read on the forward strand.
ACCTGACCCTCTCAAGTGAGAAGGTATTTATAGAGAACCCCCAGCGCAGGGCCAACAGTCACTAGCACTGGGCTGGATTGCCAGGCCCAATCCAAGTAACTGTCAGGGCTTACGTGGCGTAGTGAAGACCAGCACGTGGTCTTCGCCCTGGGGTAACCGTTCCTAGATCTCCGGAGTTAGGGCAGACCGATTCCATCGGGAGTGGGTGGTTACATGAGAACGTGTCCTCGCGGAGAGAAGTCTTGCGTGTCGGGGAGAGACGTGTCCTCGCGGGGAGGACTCTTATGTGCAGAAGGAGATGGCTCCTCGGGGGAGGGAGCACCTGAGTGTCGAGGAGGGGCGAGCTCGGAGAGACTTAGCGCCTCTGCCCGACGCTCTATGCCGTGTGTGCCCGAACACCGCCGAGGTATGGCGTGTGCCCGACGCTGCTGAGGTGGGCCTGTGCTCGACGTTGGTAGTGCTAAGAGGCCTTTGTTGGGCCATCCCAGGACGTGTGGGTTGGGCCTGCTCGATTGAGAAGTAGACCCCAGCCCAGTCCAGAACAGGAGCCCCCCAAGTCGTTGCTCTGAGGTGTCAGAGTAATGACTTAAGGATCAGCACCATGTCAAGGAAGCATCCCATCGAGGAAGGGATTTCGAACGTGTTCATGGTGCCGGGGCGATCCTTGTCGTCTGATACCCACGGTTGCCCTTTTGTAGGGAAACGTGCCAACGGGGAAACTTCCCGGCATTGACGGGCTTACCACTACGAGCGAGGAATGTTGGCCGTGCAGAAATCTTGAAGTCTGCTCGAGTTCGATAGGTCGTTGCTGGGCGACGAGCAGCCAGAGGAGGACGTAGTCGACTAGGTGTTTACCTGTTCGTTACGCTTGGCCTGCGAGCCACTTTCTTTTGTAATGACTTTTGTCCGGCCTGTGTGCCAGGGGCTTTTTGATACTTTGTAATATTTGTACGCTGGACTTCTGCCCGATTAATGTATTTTTGTTTATATGCATGTGTGATGTTTGTATGTTTTCGATTGTGTGTGATGTTATTGCATTTGCTATACTTTGTTTATTTTTGAAGTAATAGAGATTTTGGGGCTTGCTCGACTTCGATAATCCTCGACTGCGTGGAGAGCTGGTCGAGTGGCCGAAAGTCTATTCCGACCTTCGACGAGGCTAAGAGCTCGGTCGAGGTCTTACCTTCGTGGCGTGAACTTCCCATTGCGAGCTGGGTGTTCTGCCTAATTGGTACGACGACGCAGGAGCTCGATCGAGGTGTCCTCGTCGGATCAAAGTGCTCGCGCACACACAACGCAGCCCTTGACCATCGTGTTTCGTATAGGGGTGTCGCGCTTGTACCCTAGTGTGTCCCCGTAACCGCGATACTAGTGTGTCGCGGGCAGTGCTTAACTGTAATACTGTTTTAGCTTCTCAGTGTTCCATGGTCGAGCAAGTTCTTCCCCGTGCAGGTTCTCGAGGAAGTAGGCTCATGTCCCGGTTTTCTCGCGAACGCGGTACGGGTCCTCCCAGTTCGCGGCAAGTTTGCCTTCCCGCGAATCTTTCTGGTTCCTTCGTAGGACGAGGGTGCCTACTCGAAAATCACGTTTGATAACTTTGTCGTTATAACGCAAAGTTATTTCTGTTTAAGTGAAGCTTCTCGGAGGGAAGCGCCCGAACGTGTATCCTCAACGAAATCGAGCTCTTCCCTCAGGGCTTTGTTGTTCGCGTCTCCGTCGAGGGGGGCTTCCGTCCTCCTCCTCGTCGGGGAGGAGAGTCTTCTTCTTTGTGGTCGTGGGGGCCTTCTTTGCGTCTCGATTCAAGGGCGATCTGCGCTGCCTCCGACTTCTCGAGCTCGATGTACGACTGAGCCCGTTGGAGGAGATCCTCCAGACGACGGGGTCTGCGAAGGCCCACGAACTTGGCAAAGTCAGATCCAAAACGTAGCCCGTGGATGATTAAATACTTCTTCATGTCGTCGGTCGTATGGACCTCGACAGCTTCTCTGTTTAATCTCTCAATGTAGTTCCGAAGAGATTCGTTCTTCCCCTGGAAGATGCTTTCTAGGGCAGCTTCCGTCTTCGGGTGTCGACGAGATGCGGTAAAGTGTTTGGTGAAGTGTTGTCTTAGTTGCTTCCAGGATGTGATCGACCCGGGTACCAGACCCTTGTACCAGGTCATGGCGCCCTTCTGCAAGGTGGTGGGGAAAAGCCTGCACTTAATGGCTCCCCTGACGTTTCTGAAGTCGAGCATGGCTTCGAAACTTTCGACATGGTCGTCGGGGTCGGCCAGGCCGTCGTAGTTCCCCAGTTGCGGAGGTTTCTCCATGCCCACGGGAATTGGGGTGTTCATGATCTCCCATGACAGAGGGGTCATCTGGTCGTCGTCGTCACTTCCCGTCGGGGACCTCGAAGGGGATCGCTGATGCCGTGGAGGGGAATTCCTCGAACGGTTCCTCAGCCTCTCCTCGGTCTGTTTGGACTTCTTGGTAGTGGTGGAGGCCCTGGGTTCCTTCCGAGGCGGGGAACGAGGGCGTTTCTGGGAGATCGTCGGCTGGGGGCGCTCAAGACGTGGCCGGCGGCCCCCGCGCACCGGCGAGGGGGTTCGAGATTCGTCGGAATGGGTCCTTCGCGGGGAAGGAGAACGGCGAGGTGACGGTGGACGTCGATGTCTTCGCGGGGAAGATCGTCGTGCCCGCCCTTGCTCCAGTGCTTCAATTATGGTATTCTGTTGTGCGATCAGCTGGTTGGTCTGATTGATCAAGGCAAATAGGGCCACGGTGCTCGAATCTGCATTGGGCGGAGGAGCAACTGGCTGAAAAATGGCTTGCTGGTCGTCTTGGCGGGCGGCGTTGTCAGCCACGTCTTGGGAGTCCGGGGAGGCGGTCCGCCCGTCTCTTACGTCGCCTTCATCGCCGTTAAGGATAGCAGCGTCCTCGTGGTGGTTTCCGTTCTCGAGTTGTGCGAGGACGGTGTCCAGAGCTTTGTGAGCGGACGGATTGACCATGTTGGTGATGAATGGGAGGATTGCTTTGGTTTATCGAAGGAAAAATGGGGAAGCAAAGGGTTCCCACAGACGGCGCCACTGATCGTACCTGGATCAGACAGTATCTGGTGGCCAACAACGTCGTCTGGACTTCAGCTCCGGTGAGGTTGAAAGACGGCAGGGGGTGTACCTGCAAGGTATTCCGACGCTCAAGTAAGGTAAGGGTCACAAGTAAAAGCAAGTACAAGGTTAGAGTAAGAAAGTGTGTGTAACCTGACCCTCTCAAGTGAGAGGGTATTTATAGAGAGCCCCCAGCGCGGGGCCAACGGTCACTAGCACTGGGCTGGATTGTCAGGCCCAATCCAAGTAACTGTCAGGGCTTACGTGGCGTAGTGAAGACCAGCACGTGGTCTTCGCCCTGGGGTAACCGTTCCTAGATCTCCGGAATTAGGGCAGACCGATTCCATCAGGAGTGGGTGGTTACATGAGAACGTGTCCTCGCGGGGAGGAGTCTTGCGTGTCGGGGAGAGACGTGTCCTCGCGGGGAGGACTCTTATGTGCAGAAAGAGATGGCTCCTCGGGGGAGGGAGCACCTGAGTGTCGAGGAGGGGCGAGCTCGGAGAGACTTAGCGCCTCTGCCCGACGCTCTATGCCGTGTGTGCCCGAACACCGCCGAGGTGTGGCGTGTGCCCGACGCTGCTGGGGTGGGCCTGTGCTCGACGTTGGTCGTGCTAAGAGGCCTTTGTTGGGCCATCCCAGGACGTGTGGGTTGGGCCTGCTCGATCGAGGAGCAGACCCCGGCCCAGTCCAGAACAGTTACCATGCAGACCTATACTATCAACATGTTCAGTTATAAGTTAAAATCATAATTGTTCTATTTGATCTCACTCTTAAACTAGACCTTGTGAGAAGAATCCAGTATAACTATAAAATTCAAAAGATAAAAATATTTGCGATAAGATTAATGTTAAAACGATGATGTCAGAAGGCAAAATATTTATTTTGATATCAGTGGTCAAGTAGAAAGTTCTAGAACATGTGGAGCTGAAATAGATATGTCATAAAAAGCACCTGATCTAAGTAGGAAATCGAAGTAGGGATGTCACATAACAGAAGAATTATATACTAACATTTGTCATTGTGGACAACTGTGATTGAAGCTAACACTACAACAAAATATAGATTTCCTAACGAATTTTCACCTCAGTCGAATATTGGACCGATGTGTAAACAAAATGTGGTGGCATTTTTAAAATTTTGATCAATGGGCGCCACTTATCCCTAGGTTGGTAAACAAACCGTTATTAAAAAAATTTGGTTAGGCCCCTTCCGATTCCCCCAAAGCCCTTTTCATTTTATTTAAAAAATAAAATTACTCATTGCCTCGGCTGAATAGTCAACCAATAGAAAAAGTATTTTATTACATGTCTTCCATTTTTTTTGGGTATTTACATCGAACTCTGGTATAGACAATGGTAGCTTCATGGTTCGACAGGAGTTGTGTATGATGCAGTCGAAGTCTGTTCAAGCATGTTGTCGAAATATGTTAATTTGTAATTTAAGTTAGTATGTCGAATTGGGCATTGCTTGTAAGCCTAATTGTTTAAGTTTTCTTGTCGCTCAAGTTAACTTAGTAGTGTATAAATAGACTAGTTCTCTCAGGTTGTTGAGAGAGGTTAATTGTTGATATCCATTTGTAATCTTTGAACCCTTATTGAGAAAGTGAATAGTAAAATAGTTTTAATCAACTCTTATTTTTCTTCTTCCTTCTTCTCTCTCCTTTGTAAAAACCTAATAGGATTTCTTGTGTTTCTTCAAGAAACTTAATCTTTTTCTCATATTTTGGTGTGTTCTTGAACGACATCAATTCACAAAACTTTTTATTTTTATTCAAAAAAGAGAAATGACATATTCTCTCAGTTGAGATGTTAAACGATAGGAAAACTACCATTTATCACCTAGGTTCAGGAATCTAACCGATAGGAAAATTACCTATGTGTTCCCCTCGGTTGACACCTGGCATGATAGAAAAAATATCTGGTTATCCCCTCGATTTTGGTACTTAACTGATATGAAAACTATCCATGAATATACATTTTCATTTAATTAGGGTATCTGACCAATAAGGTAACTAATTTCCAAAAATTAATTCTAGAATAACCTATTCCATTCATCCAAAAAAAATACACTCGAAACAAAGAATTGAGATCAGAATGAAACGAATCCTAAACTCAAAATTTCATCATCTCCCTAAACAAAACTTAAAACTTCATTTCTTCTAAAAAAAAGAAACTCAATAGATCATCTTCTTTCATATATGAAACAAACTTCATCATCATCCATTCGAAACTCGAACACAATTACTGCCAACACAACTTGAATGAAACTCAAAATGAAACAAAGAAAGTGAAACTTATATCGTCTTAATGGGCTTCATTAGGAAATGAAACACAAATTCTATTCATCCACTCAAAAAGAAGTTTTATCCACCTCAACGCCATTATTGGTAAAATCTTCATCACACATTCATCTTATTCGCCCTTTGAGATATGTCCATGCAAACATATCTTACGACACTAATTTTTTGGGTAATGGAATAAATCAATGGCCATTACGGCCAGCCTGTAATAGGCATTATAACCATAATGATCCTAGTGACAAAAACTCTTCTTTTTTTGTTAATGGTAGGAAACAACGACCATCACAGCCAGACCGTAATGGGTATTATGACTGTAATGACCCATGAAAGTATTTTTTATACAAATGATTAGAATTTAGACGGTGAAACCGTTGATCTATGTACTTGCAAGTAAGTGATCCAAGATTATAAAGCTCGTGAATAGCAAAATTCAAGAAGCAACTGTGTGGATTTGAAAATGACATTTTTTTCGATGTCGAATCAAAGTTGGCTTTAAATTGTGTTTGGAAATCAAATGTTCCAAGTAATATCCAAGTGTTTGAGTTGAGGCTCATTATGAAAAGGCTCCAAACTAGAGAGAGTTGGCTAAGCAGGAAGTTATCTCAAGCGTGCATAATCAGAATAATCTCATTGTCATTTATTCCTTCCCTGTCATATTGTTATTGATGTGTGGTATAGTATTTCTGATTGGATGAGCCTAGGTAGGCTATCTCCTTGGATTGATATTTCTGAGCATTTGTTGTGTTTTGAATTTTAATCATGCTTAAGTTGAAGCGAAATTTCAAAATTATCATTTGGTTAGTTGTTGTTCTAGCTGTTTGGATTACTCATAACAATATTCTATTTAATGGTGGGAAGAAAGGGGTTCCGAAAATTGTTTTGGTGGCTAAATTGTTCTTTTGGGATTGGTTTGGAGCTAGGTATAAGCGAATTGATTGGATGTTGTTTTAAGACTTTCTTTTGTATTTGGGTTGAGTAATCCTTGTGCTCACTTGGGTTGAGTACTTGTTCTCACTTTTAATACAATTTTTGCTTGTTAAAAAAAAACCGATGAAAAATTTTGGATACAGATTATGTGGTTAGGAATTGAAGGACAAAAATCAAGTAAAACACAAGACAATCGTCAATTTTACCAACCCTGCCATTCCTCAAAAGATTACCAACCCTCCGGTATAATACCATCACTCCCAATAATTCCAAACCTCAAAACCATACCATCACCCCCAACAATAGCAAAACCTTACCATCACCTCAGTCACATTTGGCAATACAGTTCTGCACAAAGGATGACTTGTTTGTTGCCAATAAGCAATATCATATCACGCATTTTCTAGACTACAAGGTAGTTAAAACTTATGGAAGCATCTGGAAGTGTGGAGGTGTAGAGCATTCCTAATCAAGAAAAAGCAAGTTGTGAGAGATCGTATGCCTAGATGAAATCATACATGTATACCAGTAAGGAACCTTCATGGAGGAAGGAAACTCTTTCACAAGCAAATTTTAGGTTACTTCCCTGGCATTCACCTGTTGGTCTGCACAGCAACCATGAAATTTCATGTAATTTGAATCAAAACAGTAAATGAACAAGTCATCTTCTCCTGACACATCGATATAGAATAAGATGGAGTAATCATATGTATCCGACTCTGTGTGTAAACCGGATATCCTTCTTTCCCAAGTGTGGAGATTAATCCCTCAAATCTTGCAAGGCCCAAATGGGCGGCAAACTCTCCCTAAAAATTTTGACTCGGCTGCATGTGCATTTATCCTAAGTCTTCTAAAATAAACTCAATAATAAATAATACTCACCTACTTTATATGAGCCAGATTTAAAAAGTATAACATCCACCCTAGCTATTTATTTAATTCTAATATTGTGCAGCAAGGCTGGACAGTTACAAAGGAAAAGGAAAGAAAATGCCAGTTATAAGAATGAACATATATGATATATCATTACAGTATCAAAAATATATATGTTCAGGATGCTACAAGAGAATCGGAAAATTTGGGTCTCATTGGACAGCAAAAATATGGGTAGTAAGAGACATTCTGTATACCTTTGACTGCATCACAAACCAATGAACAAATTAACCAACCAGTTTACAATCTTATGGAACCAAGCAAATGAAAATATTGCAAACATACACTACACCCGATATATCTGTGGGATGCAATGACTGACAGACATTCAAGCATATTGTTCCAAGAGATAAGCAAAATGAAGTGTATTTCATATCAACCTCTTATCAGAACCCGAACCTTTAAGATTAAGGTTGAACCATTTCTTTTTCCCTAATTTATCCTTGCCATCTGACCCATCTTCCCCGGGGCTCTCACCTTTGGAATCTTCACCAGAAATTTTGCTAGAACTACCATTGCTTAAATTACTACCACTTCCACTAATATTGGTTGGCTTAACAATGGTGAAGGTTGAATGGATACCATCCCTTTGTTTCAGAAGCTCATCAACCTGTGTAAGCCAGATAAATAAAGACAAGTTACACAATATTGTAGGTGTAAAATACTAAAGTGCAAAACACATTTAATGGTAAAGCAAGGATGCTATGATAAAATGTTTCATTTATTTTCTATGTTCATTTTCACTTGATATATTTTAAATAACGATTGATAAAACAAATTGTTTTGTTTCATTTTGCTTTGTACCTAAATAGTTTTGGAAAACAAATAATATTTTCTCTGTGTTCAGTTTTAATTACTAAACACAGCCTTATTTTCACTTGGTTAACTATTTTCAAAGCCTTTTATAAAAAAAGGTAACAACTTCTCATCATTTTCTTCATATTCTCTACAAAATGTAGAAAAAAATAAATAATGTAAAAACAATGTCATTTTTACAATAACATTGAAAACACTGATAGAATGTGAAGAAATGGTGAAAACGATTCAAGACATCTTGAAAACAGGAAATGGTTTTTTTCTTTGACATTTTGCACATCATATTCACATAATAATGTACATTAAAGGCCAAAATGAGGATAAGCATTGTATGGCACAACAGCCGAGTTGTTTCCTTTTCCTCTATTAAATTATAATATGAGATTGCAACAGATTATCAGCCAGCCAAGTAAGCCAGGTGAGAAAAATCTGCAACAGATCTTGCCACAACTTAATGGAGCAGACGGAAAAAAAATTCAACTGATTATCAGCTAGGCTGTGGGAAAATTTAGTATTAAAAAGAATGCTAACGTGTACACTTCTAGATATGCATTTGTAGTATAACTGTAGCACGTGTTGAAGGAACGTACAGACTGTTTTTCTTTTGCGTATCTGTCTGTCACTTCCTGATAGCGTGCCAATGCCTGAAAAGTATTCAGAAAAACATCACTTTAAGAACCACAAAACAAACTTCAAATCATGAATAACTGTCGAAAAATAATAATAACCTTTCTATATTCTGATTCAAACTGGCGTAGTTCATTCCTCTTTCTTAAAATTTGAGCCTCAATATCCTTGAGTTTTTCGGTGGTGTCTTCAAGTGTTTCTGCACATACTGCTTCAATTGTATAGCTAGCAGTCTTAAAGAAATTATCTCCTACACAAGATCAACTTGAATTTAGCTTGCATGAAAAGAAAAAAAAACAGCACCAGCAAGCCAAAGAAAAATGAAACAAAATAAATTATTCAGACCATAAACAGCAAATATATGTGTGCCAGGCTTTAATTCCGAGACCTCACAAGGTTGCAGACCTTCCAACCTTTTAAAGAAAGCCCCTTCAGGATCCTTTGCCATCGCTAACTGCACCACAGCTCTAAAAGTAAGGAATACATTCCTGCAGATATCACAGTTGAATCCAAATACACACAAACTAATTTACATACCGCATTCACAGTTGAATCCATTCTGTACACTTGAAAATGTAAGAAATACATTCCTGCAGATGTCACCTTCCCAGTCTTCTCACTATCTTCCTGTATAAACAGTTGCATAGAATACTAGCTCAATAAATGCCCAATTATAATTGCATAACTACACATTCAATAAACTAGTTGTGAGTTCTGCAATTTAAGAATCAATTGCAAATAGCTTAAGAAGAATTAAGTGTATATTAACCAGAGTAGTTCATAGCGGCACTATCCCGCCATAGCGAAGCGGAGGCTGGCCGCTATGGGAGGAGAGCGGTTCCCGGCCCAGAGCGGTTTCTGGCCAGCAATCTGTTTCCCCTCTAAAAAACCAAAATTAATCTTTAAATTTACAATATTTTAAGGGTAATTTTGGGTTTTTCAATCAAATTTGAGTTTTGACTCAATATTAACTTTCCTTCATCGTCATTTATGCACTTCAAGGCTCACGTGTGCTTTGATTTATGAATATTTTGAGTTGTTATTTGTTTAATTTTACATTAAACATATGTTTACAATTATTATACGTAATTTGTCCAATAAAAACATCAAATAGAGCAGTCATCCCGCTAACCCACTTTTGGGGTCAGACGCTCCGCGCCGCTATCCGAGAATGACTACTCTAATCGTAACACAATCCATCAGGTTGAATGCACACAGCAACTTTCAACAAATGTGTGTTATATCTTTCTCTGGTTTGTGAGCCTAATAGAAAATTACTTTACATAATCCAGATGCAAAACTTGTTTCACAAGTTCTACACAAGGCCAAAAACTTAGAAGCAACCACCATAGCTTGAAATTTGTGCTGTCATGCTTCCGCATTTTTTTAAACAAAAATACAATCACGTGCAAAGATTGCTATTTAATGCCAGTGATTATCAATATTATGCTGCAAGACACAACTACAAGGGAAAAGGAGACTGGGGTGGAAGGAGGGAAGAACTTGAGTTATAACTTATAAGTTAATGGGCAACACTTTGATGATCTAACATTCTGGAGACAACCATGCTTGAAGAAAACGCCAGTAATACCAAATTAATAGTCATTTCACTTTTGGGGGAATAAAACTGTTGATATTTGTAAATATATATAGTGTTAAGAATATTTGTATATAGAATAGTCCCACATCGACTATATCATGTAATTAGTTGTAATCTATCTATATATAATAATGTCTCCGTAGTGCTTTTCAAAACACACGGTTTATTCATGTCTTAGTTTCTTGTATTTCAACATGGTATCTAGAGCCTACTAAGAGGCAATTCTTTCTTCGCCGTACTTTACTCGGTTGACCTACTGTCTTCCGGTGAGAAATTTTTTTTTTTTGCAAACCGTGTTGTCACTCCGGTTTGCCTCACACTTTTCAAAAATTCTTCGGTAACCGCCTTGCCGCCACTGCCGCCGTTACTGTTCCGGCAAAACTTCCGGCGACGTTTCAAAAAACCGACCCCACCATTCAACTCGCCGTCCTCCGATCCGGTCGTCGCCCTTTTTCTGCCGCTGCCCCAGCGCGTCCAGCGGCTGATTCCGGCCGTTTTCCTGCCGGTCTACCCGCTTCTCCCCACCCATTCCAGATCCGACCTCTGTTTTACTTTCCGACTTACGGAAAACGGTGCTCAAGTGCAAACAGCCCCGATTTCACTCCGTTTTTTTGTGTCATTAAACCATGGGAGACGCTGATTCTGTGTCGTTTACTAAAGTTTCGCTTATCCCATGTGAAAAACTAATCGGATCAGCAAACTATAACATATGGGCTCGTGCTGTCGATATGTGGTTTCATGGTCAGGGATATGAAGATCACCTAACCACACAATTGAGTAATGTTGCCGTCGCCAAACTCGTTAAATGGAAGAAAACTGATGCCTCTCTGCTTACCGTGTTATGGTTCTCCATAGCACCTAACCTCAAGCGCAGTATCAAGCCTTCTCCACTTGCTATGAGGTTTGGGAAAAGGCGAAGAAAGTCTTCTCCAACGACGTTCATTGTCTATACAGTGTCATCCTCAAACTCGACACACTGAAGATGGAAAATATGGATATGCAAACATATCTGAGTAAGCTCTGATGCCATGTTGAAATACAAGAAACTAAGAGACATATGAATAAACCGTGTGTTTTGAAAAGCACTACGAATAAACGATCCACCTCTGGGTATTGTGTACTTGTTGGAGGAAACCTTATATCCTGGAAAAGAAACAAAATGTAGTTGCAAGATCAAGCGCCGAGGCAGAGTATAAGGTCATGGTAATGGCAACATGTGAACTTATTTTGTTAAAACAGTTGCTCAAGGAACTTCAAATTGAAGAAGCAAGATCAATGACACTTATTTGTGATAAGCAAGCTGCATTGCACATTGCTTCAAATCCAGTCTTCCATGAGAGGACCAAACATATTGAGATAGAATGTCACTTTGTCAGAGAGAAGATCGAGTCAAGCGACATCGTCACAAGCTTTGTCAACTCTAATGATCAATTGGCAGATGTGTTTACAAAATCCCTACGAAGCCCCAGAACTAACTATATATGTAACAAGCTTGGTGCATTTGACTTATATGCTCAAGCTTAAGGGGGAGTGTTGATATTTGTAAATATATATAGTGTTAAGAATATTTGTATATAGAATAGTCTCACATCGACTATATCATGTAATTAGTTGTAATCTATCTATATATAATAATGTCTCCGTAGTGCTTTTCAAAACACACGGTTTATTCATATGTCTCTTAGTTTCTTGTATTTCAACAAAAACCATGGGGAATTATGCAGTTGAGATTAATCCTCATTCAACTGCAGAAGCACAGGAATTATGCCGTTTATCTATTATAGCTTATGTGATAACTGAACCCATGTTATCGTCCATGGTGGTTGAGACTGCTTACAACCTCAACCATTCATGGTGGTATAGCAATTTCAATTTAATACTGATATTTTGGTAAATTATCAAGTCAAAGGAAGTAAAAGTTGAAGCACTAGATAAATATTACCTGTAATGCCAAACCATAACCACCGTTTGCATCTTGTTCGAAATAGAGCAACTGAAAAATCGGCGTTCAATATTACAATCCAATGCTTCATTAACTGGAAGAATCTTGTAAAAAGGAATTATCAGTGATACCTTGAATTTGCTTTGTGCAGTTGAAGTAACTCTAACTACAATTCCTGACTCAGCTTGCTGCTCGCTTATTGTCACGCCAAAAAAATGAGCACATTGCTTCTCTACCTGCATTGAATTCCCACAAAGTGGAATAAGAACAAACAGATACCAGGGAGATTACTGTATTGCTTCACTCATCACGAAGAAGGAAACAACCTTTCCACTAACTGATGTTCCAATTGGAAGGGGTCTGACTGTAACTGTGCCATTCAAAGCCTCTTCAAGAACATTAGCTGAAATGGTAGTCTTGATAGGGACACCCAGCTTGCTATTACCAAATAAAGTAAGCAACAATGTAAGAGCTAGATAACTTTGAAAAATAAACAGTCATACAATAAAATCCACACCTGAATAAAGCTGCAAACATCGTGTTCACAGTCCCAAGATTAGATAAATCGATTTCCATGTCCATGCTATCAGCATCAAGTGCCTGATATGCATAGGAAAAATAGAAGTAAGTTACACAATAAGAAAAGAGTTGTATCAGGAAGAATATGAACTGAAACACAAAAAAAAAGCTTCCGAGGACTATATAGCAACAATATATTAAAACAACCCATTTTACCTGAATGCAAGGAGCAGAGTACTGATGAAACTAAAATTTTCAAGAGCATACATGCCATAACAGTAAAGATAAATGCAAGAATTAATCTTAAAATATAGTAATCTACCAAAAGATAGACAGGAATAACAAAAACAGCACATGTAAATGGTATATACCGAAACAAATGGCCGAAATTTCACAGCTAACAAGCTTAAACTCGAATTTTGGCTAAATCAATATAAAATTAAACACGTAGGTAGGCAATATGAATGCATTAGCTCCTCTCTCCTGAGATGTAAATGTTGGAAGCATAAGAAAAGCTTTCAGGTTCAACTTTGACCGTCATAGAAGTAAGACGTTAAAATGGCATATCCCCATTAAAGGAGGGGAAAACAAATCTAGTAGTCAGGTAATGTATTTCATATCTATTTGCCCAGCTAGATGACTAAGTAGAATTTTCCTATGCCACCAGCCATAAACAGAAAGAGTACATACATATATATAGAAGAGTGTTGGATTAACATGGGAAGGATAGGCCTTTTCAAACAAACAAACAAAAAAAAAACAAGCGAAGGATAGGAAGTAAGGGACCTCAAATCCTGCACTGTCATACTGCCTTCTCTTCTCTGGGTCAGATAAGATATTATAAGAATATGCAACCTCTTTGAATAGTTCTGAAGCTTCAGGATTACTTGCATTCTTGTCAGGGTGGTACCTGTCAATTATATATAGAGATCAGTGTTATCAATCCTAGATAGAAGTATAGTGGCCGACCCCAAAAACACCACAGTGAGATAGCAGATAGGGGATGACCACTAATTTGAAATCCTTGAACAGTTTATACAAGTTATACTATAAACTTAAAAGTTACAAAACTAGCCATGACAGACTAATGAGAGGGTGAAAAATGACAGTAGGAGTGAGACGGGGAGAGTGGAGAAGCGAAAACACTTGTCGGGTGTTTTTTAATTGCAAAATTTCCTTAAACACTCCAAGCAAAATGCCCTAACCTTTTAATTTTAAGGACTTTTCAGAATCTTGTGAACTCGTTATGAGGTGTCGCACTGCTGTAGCAACTGTGAAATCCGCCATTTTGGCCACTACAGCCGCTACACTAAACTGATCCATTTTAGCGCCCAGCTTACAAGATTGATAAAGATATATTATAAAGACCTACTTATGTTTATTGCAATTTTTATAAAGAAAACAACCAAATAAACTCCATATTCCATAACATCAAAACAAAAATCCAGAAAAAATATAGGTTATCAGATAAGAAAGAATGTTCATTATACCTTGAAAGGTTCTACAAAACATTAACTACTCCATTTTGCATATGCAAGTAATAAATCACTAGAAAACAAAAATACCTAAAAGCAGCTACCAAAACAAAACCTTTTATAAACTACCCAAATGAAATAAAAGAGACGAATTTAGGGGGAAAAACGAACTTTAGAGCGAGCTTTCTGTAAGCGGTTTTAATTTCCTGGTCGGATGAATCCCTTGAAACGCACAAAACTTCGTAAGGATCACGTCGAACAGCTGGTGTAGAGGTTCCTTCCATCTTCGAACCCATTCCCGTTCACCAGCCTTTTTTTAAGGAGCTGAAAAGGGACCAAATTAGGGTTACGGAAACCACTATGACAATGACATGGTATAGTTTGACCTAAGTGGTAAAACAATGGAATTGAAAAAGGGAAAAGGAATCGGAGACGACGAGGGGCACGTGATTCAAAGCGACATTGGATCGGTTACGTGGGAACGAGAAAAGAGGGGAAATTAGGGATCTGAAAGAGGTGAATTTGGAATGGGAAACAGCGTTTTGAAATGAAGAGAGAAGAGAAGAAACAGAGTCGGGTTGCGTCTGTATTGTACGACTCTGAGACGGGGTCGATGGCGTCCTTTCTTTTGTTTCTTTTATTTTATTTATTTGTACGTTGAAAATGCTGAATCGCCATTCTATGACTGGTTGGTTTAACTATTTTGCTTCCAGTATTGGATTCGACCCCCCTTTTATTTTTTGTTTGTATTAGTAATAAAAATTAATTTTTTATAAATAATACACTAGTAATAATTAATAATAATAGAAAAATATGGCTTAAAAAAATTTTACAAATATATTTGATTCACGAAATTAATTTTTTAATTATTTTTTAAAAAAAAGTGATTGAAAATTTATAATAATTAAAAAATCATGTCCATTTTAATATTTATATTATAAAAATAATGTAAGTGGTTAATAAATTTCGCGGCGCGTTATTCTTTATTAGATGATAAAATCAATTCTTTTAAAAATTATATTTATTAATCTATAAAACATTGTTATGTATGAATCTTTAGACTTTCTATAATAAAAATTTGTTACTCCCTCCGTCTCATAAAAAATGTCTCATTTGCACTTTTTTCATGTCTTAAAATAAATGTCTCTTTAGAATACCAATACAACATTTATTATTTTTTTTCACTACTATACCCCTATTTATTAACTTTCACGTTTTTCAACTACTCCACTAATTATAAAGTAAGGGTATTTTAGTACAAACATATAATTTTATCTTTAAAGTTAACACTTTCAATCATTTTCTTAAGAACCGCGCACATTCCATTTCAGACACTTTTTATGAGACGGAGGGAGTATCTCTGATGCTAGGAAAGTAAAAAATGTCAAAAGGCGAATAGTAAGAGAGCATTTTGATAGTTGGAATATGGTTTTTCATTTTAAATTCAAATAGTTTTGTTCTTTTACACTTTTTTGTATTGAAAAACGTAAGATTGTTTATCTTTTAATTTATATTTTTATCTATAAAGTTTCACAAAAAAATTCTATATGATGATTTGTCACGTTTCGCAAGTGATGTTTCATTTAAAAATAAATACATAATCAATTTTAAGAACAAAAATGTGAGAGGAGACCAAAAATATGTAAGTGTTATGTTTACCAATATTCATATTTGCTAACTAAAAGGTTAAAATCCTAATCTTCAGGATGGTTTAAATTCCTAATCTTCGGATTATGGACTACCTTGTGTTGTTGCTAGGTCTGTGGGGAGGAAAATGATCGGCGGAGAATGGGTGAGGGTGACGAGGAAGAAAAGGAAAGAGTTCAATAGAATATTTGTTTCGACTGCTAGACTAGGTAAGGATAGCGTTGTGGGAGAAAGAATTTCTTCATTTTTTTTTACGGAATTTCCAGATAACTAGGAAGCTAAGGAGATGGCGGGAATATTTAAAGAGTTTGGATTGATATCTGAAGTTTTCATACCAACCAAAAGAGATAGGAGAGGAAGAAGGTGTGGATTTGTAAGGTATCAGAAGGTGGTTGATGATAAGATATAGCAGCAAGACTTGATAGCATTCAGATTAAGGGTAAGAAGATCTTTGCCAATGTACCAAGATTTTAGAGGGTTGTCATGGGCGGAGGATAAGAAGAATATGGAGGGTTTCCACCATGGAAATCAACAAAACATAAATTCGTATAACGCATGTGTTCCGGGTATATCATTTGCACAAGTAGTGGTAGGAAAAACGTTACCAAATGATCTGGTAATGAGAAATCAAAGACATATGAGGAAACATAAGCTTGAAGAGAAAACTACATTTGCTCACCTCTAATTCATTGTAGATGAAAATGAGATAATTAGGTTTCAAATGGCCTTTGTAGGCTTGGTAGATAAATCTGGTTCAACATATGGAATCCAAGATGCTTTCAATGAAAAAGGATTATTTAGTATTAAAGTAACACCGTTGGGGGCGAAACTTTATCTACTTGAAGAGAGTGAACCTGGGGAGATCAAGACGATTGTGGAAGAAAAGAGGGATTGAGAGGAAAGTTGGTTCGATGAAATTCACCCTTGGTCTCCAGAAGATGTTGACAATGAACGTCTTACTTGGATTAAATGCTTTGGTCTGCCTTGCCATGCATGGAGTCACATGCTTTTTAAGTTCGTTTCTGGACGTGTGGGGGAATTTATCTGTTGCGATGAATAGATAGATAAGCAAGCAAACTTTGATGTAGCCAGATTCCTTATCAAAACAAAATTTTCAATCAATCTCAACGAGGTGTTTAACGTGGAAGTAAACAACAATATTTACAGGATTAAACTGGATAAGGATCATTATGGTCCAAAACGAATTGTATTGAGAAAAAAGGTGGAGAAGGTATGTGAATCGGAGTTGTCGTCATCGGAATCTGAAGATGATGATGGCACGTGGGAATCACGGGACGATTCGGTGGATTCCGTGGAGGATGAGGGTGATGGAATTTACAAGGGAGGAGAAAGTGAGGGCAATCTTTCTAGTTCCAACGTCTCTAAGTCTGCAAAATCGGCTGATGGAAATCTTGAGATGGATTTTGGGGAAGGGTGTAACATTAACGTACTAAGGAATAGTGATGGCATTGTAGGGACGGGTGAAAAGTCACCTTTTGGAGCGGTGGTACCAGACAAAAATAATCATGTGGGTATGGGATCATCTAACACGTTAGCAGAAAGAGGTTTAGTAAAAAACAAGGAAACAAGGTTGACTATCTTTCCTATGGATCCTAAGGTGGGCCTGGCTAACCCGTCTACTTTTGACCTAAATGTCGATCCTTCCGATCCAATTCAATGTTCTGATGTCAGACCCATTGGGCCTGTTATTGGTACTAAACTTAGGAAGATCAAATTGGTAAATGACATCTACGATATCATCAAAATTTTGTTTTCCCTATCTTATTTCTCAACTTTAGTCCACCATTCTTTCTCTAAAATTCCACCTTAGAGAGCGGTGGAATCTAATAGGAGAGTTGTGATTGCTCAATTAAGGAGGGTGACGTTGTATCACAATACTCATAAGGGTCCATTTTATGTTGCAAATCAATCAGTGATTCAAATTTTAACCACGACAACACTAGAATCTTGAAGACTATTGATAATATTCCGGCCAAGGTTTGGAATTCCATCAAAGAGGTGGGAGTTGAAAGGCAAGAAAATGACGAGGTGTTTGAAAGAATTATTAGAGAAATAGAGAACCGAGATAGGAAGAGTTTTGAAGATAGGAAAGGGCAGAAATTAGGGTTCCATGAACTGCATGTCATTTAATGTTCGAGGGTGTGGATCCTCTCCTAAGAAAAGAATAGTGTGTCAAATCCTAGCAGATGAGAGGGCAGATGTATGCTTTATTCGGGAAACTAAGTTACAAGAAGTGGGGGAGTCTTGCGTTCAGAGTATTTGGGGTTTGGGTGATGTGGACTAGTCAGCAACATATTCAATTGGTCAATCCGGTGGATTACTTTTGATGTGGAGAAAAGATCAATTTGTATCTGAATTTAGCTTTAGAGGAAACAGATTCTTAGGGGTTTGTGGTAAGTGAAAGGGAGAAACATGTTTTCTACTCAACGTTTATTCTTCATGTAACATAGCAGAGAAGAAGCGTTTATGGGTGGACCTTATCACGACTAAAAGTAGGCCACCCCAAGGTGAATGGTTAGTAGCGGGAGACTTTAATGCAGTGAGGTCAAATGAAGAAAGAAAAGGAAAAGGTAGGAACAGTGCTACAGAGATGGTGGTGTTCCGGACTGGGTCGCGGTCTGCCCAACCGTCGAGCAGGCCCAATTCAGTAATGGGTCGGCCCAGCATGATCCTTCCAATGGCCAGTGCCGAGCACAGCTTCGCAGGGACGAGGACCCCGCGTGTCCTCCCCTCGCTAGCCACCTAGCAACATCTATGTCGGGCACAAGCTTATAGTCGGGGAGAACCTCGAATATCCTCGACCTCTACGTGCTCCTCCCTGCAAGGACACGTTCTCTTGTAACTCCCCACTCCCGAAGGAATCGGTATGCCCTACTTCCGGAGATTTAGGGATCGTTACCCCAGGGCGAAGACCACATGCTGGTCTTCCCTACGCCATGTAAGCCCTGGCAGTTGCTTGGATTAGGCCTTGCAATCCATCCCAATGCAAGTAACCGTTGGCCCCGCGTTGGGGACTCTCTATAAATACCCTCTCATGTGAGAGGGTCAGGTTACGATACATTCTAACTCTCACACCTGTTCTTTTATACTTGTCTTTCTCTGACCGTTATCTTACTTAAGCGTCGAAGTACCTTGCAGGTACACCCCCCCGGCCGTCTTTCAACATCACCGGAGCTGAAGTTCATACGACGTTGCTGGCCACTGAATAACTATCTGATCCAGGTACGATCAGTGGCGCCGTCTGTGGGAAGTCTTACTTCCCCGTTTTTCCTTCAACGATAAACCAAAGCAATCCTCTCGTTCATCACCAGCATGGCCAACAACCCGTCTGCGAACAAAGCTCTGGACACCGTCCTCGCGCAACTCGAGAATAGAAACAATCGTGAGGGCATTGCTGCCCTCGACGCCGAGCAAGGCGACGTGAGAGACGGACAAACCGCCTCCCCCGACTCCCAAGACACGGCTTACGAAGCTGCCCGGCAGGACGACCAGCAAGCCGTCTTTCAGCTAGTTGCTCATCCGCCTAATGCAGATCCGAGCATCGTGGCCCTATTTGCCTTGGTCAATCAGACCAACCAGCTGATCACGCACCAGAATCTCATAATCAAAGCACTCGAGCGAGGGCGGGCACGACGATCTTCCCCGCGAAGACATCGTCGTCCACCTTCGCCTCGCTGTTCTCTTTTCCCGCGAAGGACTCCTTCAGAAGAATCTCGAACCTCCTCGCCGGTGCGCGAGGGCCGTCGGCCACTGTAAGACCCCCTTTCTATACCCCCAAATAATCACATAAATCATTTAGGCACATATTAAAAATTTCGCCAGAGTACGATTAAAACATGGCATAAAAGAGGCATGTCACATCATACACAATTTTACAACATACAACACCTGCTCAAAACATTGATATGCAACAGTGGGGTAACTTTGCAACAGAGGAACTTTGTCCTTACACCCACATTTCAATATTTAGAATAAAAGCGGAAAATCTAAACATTGAACCACATTCAAACATATATACAGAGATATATACTTCACAAAGTATTATCCACCAACATAATTCATGTTTACATCAACATTTATCCAAAAGAAACATGTACAAATGTATCACAAAAGAATAATATACATCCTAGCTACCCGGTGCTACATATCAGAGCCAACCGACCAAAAGAATGAAGACACGCTTCACAAAAAGACCTCCAGCATACCTACTCTGCAATGCCTCATAGAGCATCATAAAACAGCAGAAGGGTGAGTAATATTATCATAATAACAATGCATATAATTATATATATATATAAACATAAAAATACACATATTACACATTCTCACCACAATTCATCACATTGTCATCCATATACATCACAATGTATATATATATATATATATATCCACCAAGCATATTCATCATACACACTTTCACAATTCTCAATCATTTCGTATAAACATACACAATTCTGTTCATTCAACAACACATCATTATAAAGTTGATAAATGCAGATCATAGAGGCCGACTCACGACTCTATGCAAATGCAATGTGGTACCGACTCAATCCTCTCAAGTTCACTCAGGAACTTCTGCTGGAACCATCGTTCGTTACCAAAGTAACTCCCCGTCGGGCCTACGATGTTCACCCGTTGCTCACACCCCACATGGGCACACAATGTTTATGGATCGCTCACACCCCACCTGGGCACACGACCCGATCGCTCACACCTCACACGCGGGCACACGATTCGATTGCTCACACCTCACCTAGGCACACAATTCGATTGCTCACACCTCACATAGGCACACAATCGTTCGTAATCATCGCTCACACCTCACATAGGCACACGACGATACAACGGATTCTCATTAGAATCACTCAACACAAGAATGTACTTCATTATGCTTCACATGCAAAATGACTCAAGACATTCTTGAAATGCATACATATTCATGCATTCATCTCATACAATCACATACAATCTATATACGTTCACATCAACGTACTATTATACGATTCGCATTCAAACACACAGTCAAAACGGTACAAGTCACTAAATAGCACTATTCCCGACTTTTCGACATAATAAAATCGGCCAACAGTTTCCACACCATCATAATCACAAAGTACAGCTCAATGGCTTTCCAACGATATAAAGAACGCCTAAATCGGAATTACGGTTCGGGAATTATGAATTTAAAAAAAAAAAAGAAAATTATAAAAAAAAAACGAAAGCGCCCGGCGACAGGAAAGTTTCGCCCGGCGACGCTCCCATTTCGCCTTCGCTTCGCCCGGCGAAGAAGGGGCGAAGGAAATTCCCCCAAAGGTGAACCAAACCAGTAGCTTGGCACCCTCGCGCCTCTTAATTTCGCCCGGCGAAGTAACGAACCGCCCGGCGCTCTGGGCCTTTCGCCCGGCGCTCTGCACCAGAAGCAGAATTTCTGCTTCGTTTCCACTGTTCCAAAACTCCCAAAAACTCCACTTTCTCCCCCAAATCACTTCCAACAGCAAAACAATTCATAGCAATGATTCATAACCATATGGAGATTATACAACACAAATTATATCGATTTCTATCCGCGAAAACATCGATTTCTACCATTTTCTACACCAATGGGTTTATACCCCAAAACTCATGAAAATCAACAAAATCAACAATACAATCATACATAATCATACACATTGATAAGATAACAATGTTTCACACCCTTACCCGAATTCCAACTTGCTATGTGATTGATCTTGATGAATTTTCCTAGTTTTTCCAAACTTTCTCCTCTTTTCTCTTCCTCCTCTTTCTTTCTATTCTTTTTCTTTTTATTTCTCTCTATTCTTCTTTTCTATCTCTTTTTTTTTTCTTTTCTATTTCTTTTCTCTCATTTTCCAAACAATCAACTAATTCATTTTTCTCACATAATTCTAATTCCACAAAATTTCTAACTTATCAATAATTGAGAAAAGTCTAAAATACCCTTCATACTAATTTTCCCGAAAACTCTCAAAACGGTAAAATAACATAACACATCAACATATCTTATTAACATACTAATTCCACAAATAAAATAACTTATCACTCAATTTAAATAAAAGACTCAACCAAAATAGGAATAATTGGAATCGGGGAGTTACAACCACGCCTCGAACGCCCCCAGCCGGCGATCTTCCAGAAGCGTCATCGTTCCCCGCCTCGGAAGGAACCCAGGCCCTCCTCATACCAAGAAGAGCAAGACCACCGAGGAAAGGCCGAGGAACTGTTTAAGGAATTCCCCTCCGCGACAAGGACCTAGTCGACATCACCGATCCCCTTCAAGGTCCCCAGTCAGAAGCGACGACGACGACCAGAGGACCCCTCTATCATGGGAGATCATGAACGCCCCAATTCATGCGGGGCATGGAGAAACCCCCACCAGTGGGGACCTACGACGGCCTGGCCGACCCAGACGATCACGTCGAAAGTTTTGAAGCCATGCTCGACTTCAGAAAAGTCAGGGGGCCATTAAGTGCAGGCTTTTCCCCACAACCTTACGGAAGGGCGCCATGACTTGGTACAAGGGTCTGGCTCCCGGGTCGATCACGTCCTGGAAGCAACTAAGGGAGCGCTTCACCAAGCACTTCACAGCGTCTCGTCGACACCCGAAGACGGAGGCCGCCTTAGAGAGCATCTTCCAGGGGAAGAACGAATCTCTCAGGAACTACATTGAGAGATTCAACAGGGAAGTTGTCGATGTTCATACGATCGACGACATAAAGAAGTATTTGATCATCCATGGACTACGTTTTGGATCTGATTTTGCCAAGTCTATGGGCCTCCGCAGACCTCGCCGTCTGGAGGACCTCCTCCAACGAGCTCAATCGTACATAGAGCTCGAGGAGTCGGAGGCAGCACAGATTGCCCTCGAGTCGAGGTGCAAGGAAGGCCTCCGCAGCCACAAAGAAGACTCTCCTCCCCGACGCGGGGGAGAAAGGAAAAAGGAAAGCCGCCTCAGGGACTCCCGCGAACAGAAAGGACCAGTTGGCATGTTCACAGAGTACACGCCGCTTAACGCTCCCCGCGCGCGAATCTTCTCCGAGTGCTCCAACTCGGAATTTCTGAAAGGAGGCGTCCGCTTCCCGAAGCCGACTCCCCCCAAATCAAACACGGATAAGTCCAAGTACTGCAGGTTCCATCGGAGCCACGAACATGTCACAGAAGACTGCATCTATCTCAAAGATGCAATTGAGATCCTGATCAAGGAAGTGCACTTAAAAAAGTACGCCCAGAAGAATGGTGCTCCTCATCCCAGTTCCAGGGAAGCCTAAAACGTCGAGGAGACGACACCTCCTCCCGACGAGAGTCGACTTCAGGTTGCCCTCAGCATCACTCGACCCGAAGACTTTTTCGTCCCCGGAGACATTGAGAGCCAGGAAGCAGTTCGCAACATGTGGGCGAACTTCCCCCACGAGGACCCCATCGCTGCCCGTAGCACCTGGGAAGGCTTCCCCAAGACAATGGCCATCTCCGGGGGTGGTTACGAGAAGTTGTCCGTTGTAACACCCCAAATTTCGTAAAAATATTTATTTAATTTATTTAAATATTATATTCGTGAATTTTGGTGATTTTGGTGATTCGGGTGGATGTCGGTGATTTTGAGAAGTTTTGGTTATTTAATTAAATAATAGTATATATTACGGAATGTATTGTATTATTATTTATTTTAAATAATATTAGAGGAATTAAGGGTAAATTGGACATTTGAGGAGAATTAGTGAGGGCATTATGGAGAAAGCCCAATTTTGAGGCCCAAGAGTTAAATTAACCCAAAAAGGAGGAATTGAGGAGAATTAGGATTCATTTTGTGATTAATCGTGAAAAAAAGGAAAGAAGGTGCAGAGCTCTGAGGAAAGAAGGGAAACGGCGAGGATTCGTGAAGGTTTCCGCATAATCGATAGAGAAAGCTCAGATTCGACAATCTAAGGTATGAGGAGTATTACCTTTCATTGTTTTCAATATAGGGATTCGATGTGTTTAAGGCTGGTTTTGAGGTTTATGTGGATTTATGATTATATTGATGATTTAGGTGTTGTTTTGTGGGTTGATGATGAATATGAAGGGTTGTATTGAATTGGGTAAAATTAGGCCTTTGAGGCTAATGTTTCTTTGATTGTTTTGACCTTGTAGGAAAAGGGGATTGTAAGGGTTTATGGGTTTTGAGGTAAACTGATGAATTTAAGGGCATTTTTGTGAATCGATTAATAATGTTGAATTGAACCGGTAAAATAGACCTTGGGGATGACTTCCTTGTCGATGTTGTTCCGACCTTGTGGCGAAAAGGATTTATGGAGTTTATCGGAGGCTTGAGAGTTTTGACGGTTTAGGTTTCCCGTAGTGTCCCGAATCGACCTAACAGACGTAGATTTTAGGCCTTTAAATTCGGTGATATGTTAGGACTGATGTAGGGATGATTTTAGGTCAATTGAGACTGTAATCGCAGGTGCTTTGGAGGTTTAGGAGCTACTGATGCGTAGCAGCGATTTGCTGTAATCGCAGGTTCGCTAGGCAAATGTTCGCCAAGGCTCGCTAGGCGAGCAGCGCAGCGAATGCGCAATAGTATGAGTGTGGGTACAGAGGTGATTCTGGAATAGAGGGAGTGATTCGCTAGAAGCCTCGCTAGGCGAAGGGAGCAGCGAGTAGGTTCGCTAGGCGAACAAACTAGCGAGCATGACAGATGCTGGGGTTTCTGGTGTTGAGTATGGGATCTGTGGGGTTCGCTGGTAGCTTCGCTAGTCGAAGGCCGCAGCGAACAGGTTCGCTAGGTGAACCCTGGAGCGAACGTCTGCTGTTCGCGAAATATTGTCTATGTTGCTGTGTTGTTTTGATGTTTGAGGTTGTGATGTTTGTGATGATTTACCATGATGTTATTGGTGAATATGAGATGATAATATCATGATGTTTGATGATTAAATGATGACATGAATTACCATGATGTATATTGATGATTATGATGCTGTTTATATATGATGTTTGATGATTAATTGATAATATGAATTACTATGATGTAAATTGATGGTTAAATGATGATGTGACTGACCATGGGTTAGGTGAATGATTAAGAAGTAATGATGCATGACTAATTGATGTGAATTGCCATGAGCTATATTGATGATTATGAGATGATGATTAATGATGTTTTGATGACGTATTTGATGATATGACGATATAATGAGATTGTGATGAATGATGATGCATGTAATGACTTTTGTTGATGTTGATGATTATGACGTTGTGCATCATGCATTCATAGCATTTAGACTTCGGTCTATTGATGATTTTAGGACTTAGGTCCAGTGACGATGTTAGGACTTCGGTCCAGTGGTGGCTTCAATCCCATTGTGTGGATTAAGGTGTTTATGACGTGCTCCCTTGTGGAGGGTTGATGGCCTAGTGTCTATCTTTTGTGACGATTGGTACCACATGCATGAGTCTTGTTGTGCATTGCATTTTATGTGGCATTAACGTGATGTTGTGATATAGTGATTCATGATGTTTTCCTTTATGATGACCCTGAGGATGTTGTATATGATGATGATGCCATTTTGCATATCCTATTTTTATATTGATTATAATGAATTGTGATTACTCACCCTACCTGTTTGAATGTTGCCTCCACGTGGGTAACGTGCAGGTGATTAGGTTTAGCTGTAGATGCCTTCGAGGACTTTTGGAGTTGTACTTTACTTTTGGTCGATGTAGAGGGTCTTGCTCTGATAGTGTAACATCGGGTTGGGTTGTTGAGTTGAACCATTGTTGAGTTGTTGTTTTGTGATATTGATGACCATGGGTTATTTTGAAACCTTTTTGATTTATTGGGGTTATGGTGGTTCTGCTGCTAACTTGATGGCTTTTGTTGAAAACCTTTTTATTTTGAATTATTGAGTTCCGCTGCCATATGAAGGCTTTTGAGTATTTTTTAGGAAAACCCGTGTTTACGAAGCAAGTGTTTAATTTTGAATTTATTGAGAAATGTGCATCCTTTGAGGTGGTTTTTTATTTTACTCTGATAAATTATATATTTTGCCATGTTTATTCGTGGGGTAGAAAAGGGTGTTACATTAGTGGTATCAGAGCAGGTCGGTCCGTCCGACCAGGTTGTCTAATGTTGTTTGTTTCCCTAGTGTGCGACATGTGCGTAAAAACACTGTCGATGCTTGTTTTGTTTTCCATTTGCAGGTTGGGAATGAAATAAGTGGGGGAGAAGATGGTGATTCTCCAAGGTGTTTTGAGTGTGGAGCATTGGCTTAGTGTGGTGTTGGACGATGCAAGAGTTGGCGGAGATAGTCTGTACCGCCTTATGATATCGGCTGTTATTGACAAATTGAGGAACTGATCACCCTTAATCTCTTGTTGATAATAGACGGGGTCATGTTGGATGGGATAGACGTGTCTTGCGAGCTTGAGTAGTGTGCGCAGTGAACTGTTGGGGTTAAGCTGAGTGCTTAAGGATTGTTTTGATGAGTCGATGCAGACTAATACACTTGAAGATGAGGCGAATTCAAGTTTCTTGTCTGACGGTCAAGTTGGGATACCTTGAAGAGAACGACCAGGTATTGTTGATGTCTCCCTTTTGAGGGATAGAGGACAGTGTGATGGCTAGTGATATGCCGATGGTGTGTAATTCCTGACGATCACCTGAATCTAATATCGACGAAGGTGAAGAGTTGTTTGTTCTGTGAAGCAAGTGGGTGAGTCTGTGAAAGATGATGCAAAGGTGTTATGATGTTGGATTATTGGAAGGCATGAGGGATGCGGTGGTGTGTGACTATCTGGAGGTGTTCCCATGAGATATCAGTGATTTACCGATGTAGTGTGGAGTGTAACTTGCTATCGACCTAGTACTCGATGCAAGCTCGATGTCGGTGTTTGCATACAGAATGTATGTTTCTAAATAAGTGAATTGAAGGAATAACTGGAAGAGTTGTTGAGAGGAAGTTGTTCGACCGAGTGCTTCCCTGTGAGGTGCCCCTGTGATGTCGGTGAAGAAGAAATATGGTATTATGAGATTGTGTGTGGATTATAAACATGTGAATGGAGTGACGATCAAGAATAAGTGTCTGCTTCTGAGTATTGAGGAATTAATGGATCAGTTAGTAGATGTCTGTGTGTTTATCAAGATTGATTTGAGGTCTGGTTAAGTCTGATGATATTCTGAAGACGGCTTTCAGGACGAGGTATGGTGACTATGAAAGTATATTGTGAAGTCGTTTGGTGCGTCTAATGCACCTGGTATTCATGGAGTATATGAATCGTAATTTTCTTGAGTATTTGGATAAGTTTGTAGTGGGTTTTATTGATGATATTCTGATAGACTCTAAATCTGAAGAAGAGCATGCTGAGCATTTGAGGACTGTGTTGCAGGTGTTAAAAGAGAAGAAGTTGTAGGTGAATCTGTCGAAGTGTGAGTTCTTGTTGAAGGAAGTGAGTTTCTCGGCCATGTGATTGCAAGTGGTGGAATTGCTGTTGATCCTTCTATGATTGATGTGGTGTGGCAGTGGGAGTCGCCGAGGTGTGCTACTGAGATACAAAGTTTCTGGGATTGGCGGGTTATTACCGCAAGTTTATGGGAGTTTTTCTAAGTTGGCATTACCTTTGACTCAGTTTACCCGAAAGGGTCAAGCTTTTGTGTGGGATGGAGCTGGTGAAGAGAGTTGTGTGGAATTAAAGAGGAGGTTAACGACCGCTCCAGTGTTGATTTTGCCTAATTCGAGTGGATCTTTTGTGGTGTACAGTGATGCGTCGAAGATGGGTCTTGGTGGAGTATTGACGAAGAATGGACAAATTGTTGCCTATGCTTCGAGACATTGAGAGTATGTGAAGGGAATTATCCTAAGCATGACTTGGAATTGGCCGCTGTGGTGTTTGTGTTGAAGACTTGGGGACTTATCTATTTGGCTCTAAATTTGAAGTGTTCGGTGGTCATAAGAGTCTGAAGTACTTATTTGCTCAGAAGGAATGGAATATGAGGCAGAGAAGGTGGTTAGAGTTGTTGAAATATTTTGATTTTTGAATTGAGTTATCATCCTGGCAAAGCAAATGTAGTGGCCAATGCATTGAGTGGAAAGTCATTGCATATGTTGATGCTTATAGTGAGAGAATTGGAATTAATCGAACTGTTTCAAGATATGAGTTTGGTGTGTGAAGAGACTTCTGACAAGGTGAAGTTAGGAATGTTGAAGCTGACAAGTGGTATTTTGGAGGAAATTAGAGCGGGTCAGCAAGTGGATTTAAAGTTGGATGACCAATTGACTTTGATTAACCAAGGTAACGGAGAAGAATTCCAGATTGATGAGAATGATGTGATAAGGTTTCGAGATAGAGTGTAGGGTTCATATGTTCTAGAGATCAAGGAAAGTGTTATATGAAGAAGGATGTTGCGGAGTTGTGTATGCGTGTTTGACTTGTCAGAAGTCGAAGTTTGAGCATCAGAAGCCTTAGGTATGAGGCGACCGTTGAGTATCCCATAATGGAAACAGGATAGTATGTTCGTGGATGTTTGTGTCGGGATTGCCGAAGACTGGGAAAGGGAGTGATTCTTTGTGGGGTGATAGTGGAGGAATTAACTAAATCGGCTCATTCTTATAGATGAAGATTGATCACTCCTTGCAGAAGCTAGCTGAGATGGGTATTGAAGAGATTGTGAAGTTACATGGGGTACCTTCGAATATTGTGTCGGATAGAGATTCGAGGTTTACATCGAGTTTTAGAAGAGTTTGCAAGATGCGTTGGGTACTAAGTCGAGGATGAGTTCTGCCTATCATCCACAGATGGACGGTCAGACGGAGAGGACTATCCAATCTTTAGAGGATTTGTCGAGGGCTTGTGTGTTGGGTCAAGGGGGATCGTGGGATGGTCATTTGCAGTTTTCATGCTAGTGTTGGAATAACGTTGTATGAAGCTCGTGCGGAACGAGGTGTAGGACTCCATTGTGTTGGTATGGGTCGGGCGAGAGTGTTGTACTCGGACCTGAAATTTTGTAAAAGACACCTGCAAAGGTTAAGAGGATCTAAGAAAGAGGAAAGTTGGACCTGAGGTGTGGAGATCAGATGAGGGAGTCGTATCCGACTCTGTTTCCTTGAGGTAATTTTCGAGGGCGAAAATTCTTTAAGTGGGGGAGAGTTGTAACACCCCAAATTTCGTAAGAATATTTATTTAATTTATTTAAATATTATATTCGTGAATTTTGGTGATTTTGATGATTCGGGTAGATGTCGGTGATTTTGAGAAGTTTTGGTTATTTAATTAAATAATAGTATATATTACGGAATGTATTGTATTATTATTTATTTTAAATAATATTAGAGGAATTAAGGGTAAATTGGACATTTGAGGAGAATTAGTGAGGGCATTATGGAGAAAGCCTAATTTTGAGGCCCACGAGTTAAATTAACCCAAAAAGGAGGAATTGAGGAGAATTAGGATTCATTTTGTGATTAATCGTGAAAAGAAGGAAAGAAGGTGCAGAGCTCTGAGGAAAGAAGGGAAACGGCGAGGATTCGTGAAGGTTTCTGCAAGATCGATAGAGAAAGCTCAGATTCGACAATCTAAGGTATGAGGAGTATTACCTTTCATTGTTTTCAATATAGGGATTCAATGTGTTTAAGGCTGATTTCGAGGTTTATGTGGATTTATGATTATATTGATGATTTAGGTGTTGTTTTGTGGGTTGATGATGAATATGAAGGGTTGGATTTAATTGGGTAAAATTAGGCCTTTGAGGCTAATGTTTCTTTGATTGTTTTGACCTTGTAGGAAAAGGGGATTGTGAAGGTTTATGGGTTTTAAGGTAAACTGATGAATTTAAGGGCATTTTTGTGAATCGATTAATAATGTTGAATTGAACCGGTAAAATAGACCTTGGGGATGACTTCCTTGTCGATGTTGTTCCGACCTTGTGGCGAAAGGGATTTATGGAGTTTATCGGAGGCTTGAGAGTTTTGACGGTTTAGGTTTCCCGTAGTGTCCTGAATCGACCTAACAGACGTAGATTTTAGGCCTTTAAATTCGGTGATATGTTATGACTGATGTAGGGATGATTTTGGGTCAATTGAGACTGTAATCACAGGTGCTTTGGAGGTTTGGGAGCTACTAATGCGTAGCAGCGATTTGCTGTAATCGCATTGCTTCGCTAGGCGAGCAGCGCAGCGAATGCGCGATAGTATGAGTGCGAGTATAGAGGTGATTTTGGAATAGAAGGAGTGATTCGCTGGAAGCCTCGCTAGGCGAAGGGAGCAGCGAGTAGGTTCGCTAGGCGAACAAACTAGCGAGCATGACATATGGTGGGGTTTCTGGTGTTGAGTGTGGGATCTGTGGGGTTCGCTGGCAGCTTCGCTAAGCGAAGGCCGCAGCGAACAGGTTCGCTAGGCGAACCCTGGAGCGAACGTCTGCTGTTCGCGAAATATTGTTTATGTTGCTGTGCTGTTTTGATGTTTGAGGTTGTGATGTTAATGATGATTTACCATGATGTTATTGGTGAATATGAGATGATAATATCATGATGTTTGATGATTAAATGATGACATGAATTACCATGATGTATATTGATGATTATGATGTTGTTTATATATGATGTTTGATGATTAATTGATAATATGAATTACTATGATGAAAATTGATGGTTAAATGATGATGTGGCTGACTATGGGTTAGGTGAAGGATTAAGAAGTAATGATGCATGACTAATTGATGTGAATTGCCATGAGCTATATTGATGATTATGAGATGATGATTAATGATGTTTTGATGACGTATTTGATGATATGACGATATGATGAGATTGTGATGAATGATGATGCACGTAATGACTTTTGTTGATGTTGATGATTATGACGTTGTGCATCATGCATTCATAGCATTTAGACTTCGGTCTATTGACGATTTTAGGACTTAGGTCCAGTGACGATGTTAGGACTTTGGTCCAGTGGTGGTTTCAATCCCATTGTGTGGATTGAGGTATTTATGACGTGCTCCCTTGTGGAGGGTTGATGGCCTAGTGTCCATCTTTTGTGACGATTGGTACCACATGCATGAGTCTTATTGTGCATTGCATTTTATGTGGCATTGACGTGATGTTGTGATATAGTGATTCCTGATGTTTTCCTTTATGATGACCCTGAGGATGTTGTATATGATGATGACGCCATTTTACATATCCTGTTTTTATATTGATTATAATGAATTGTGATTACTCACCCTGCCTGTTTGAATGTTGCCTTCACGTGGGTAACGTGCAGGTGATCAGGTTTAGCTGTGGATGCCTTCGAGGACTTTTGGAGTTGTGTTTTACTTTTGGTCGATGTAAAGGGTCTTGCTCTGATAGTGTAACATCGGGTTGGGTTGTTGAGTCGAACCATTATTGAGTTGTTGTTTTGTGATATTGATGACCATGGGTTATTTTGAAACCTTTTTTATTTATTGTGGTTATGGTGGTTCTGCTGCTAACTTGATGGCTTTTGTTGAAAACCTTTTTATTTTGAATTATTGAGTTCAGCTGCCATATGAAGGCTTTTGAGTATTTTTTAGGAAAACCCGTGTTTACGGAGCAAGTGTTTAATTTTGAATTTATTGAGAAATGTGCACCCTTTGAGGTGGTTTTTGATTTTTCTCTGATAAATTATATATTTTGCCGTGTTTATTCGTGGGGTAGAAAAGGGTGTTACATCCGTCGGGTCGATCAAGCGGAAATTTGACGAGCTGGAGTCCGCAACGTCAGCGAAGGCCACTACTCTCGAGAAGGTGCAAGGGAAATCAAACCCTATCACCTTTTACCTCGAAGAGCTCCCCGGCGGAGCGCCCAACGCCACTATCCCCCTCTTGGTCAGGGCGCAAATGGCGAATTTTGATGTTCAAAGGATCCTTGTCGACCAGGGAAGCTCGGTCGACATCATGTACGCTCATCTGTTCGGGACTCTCCAGCTCGACGAGAGACATCTGACCCCGTACGTCGGTTCAGATCTGTAGGGGTTCAACGGCACCACCACCAGACCATGGGGCTACGTTGAGCTGATGGTCACATTCGGGGCCAAAGACACTGCCCGACGAGTGAAGACCCACTTCCTGGTGGTCGAATGTCCATCCCTCTACAACTGCATCCTCGGGAGGACCACCCTGGCTGAACTTACAGCGGTGCCATCAACGGTCCACCTCAAGATGAAGTACTACACGACCAGGGGACGAGTAGTTACGATGCACAGGGACATAGACGCGGCCAGGAAATGCTTCGACGCTGCCATCAAAGGCATGAGTTCCATCGGTACCAAGCCCAAGACCGGAGCAAAGTCATCCCCGAACACCGAACAGAGGCCTCTCCCGCGCGTCAACGCGGTCGACCTCGACAGCAGGTTCCCGGGCGAACCCGATGAAGACGGGGCAGAACACCTCGACCTCTAGGCAGAAAACAACGGGCAGCCTCTCCACCCAACGCGCCCCATCCCTGACGGAGACTTTGAGCTTGTCGCCCTCGGGGACGATCCAGACCGTAACGTGAAGATTGGCACCGGGCTCCCCGACTTGGCGAAGAAGCAGCTGAAGACATGCCTCCGGGAGAACGCTGACCTATTCACATGGAGCACCTCCGGAATGCCTGGCCTCGACCCCGAGGTGGCCTGCCATCAGCTCGCAGTAGATCCAGTCGCTAGGGCCATAGTTCAACGTATGCGTAGGCAGTCTCCCGAAAAAGCGGAGGCTGCTGAAAAAGTTGTAAAAGACCTCCTAGAGGAGAATTTTATTTCGGAGGCCAGGTACACGACCTGGCTGTCCAACGTTGTACTTGTCAAAAAGAATAATCAAAATTTGAGGATGTGTGTTGATTATACCGACCTTAACCGGGCTTGCCCGAAAGACTGTTATCCTTTGCCTAGCATCGACCAGCTGGTCGACAATTCTGCAGGTTACAAGCTATTGTCCTTCATGGACGCCTACTCGGGGTACAACCAAATCCCCATGGATAAGGCCGACAAACAGCACACGGCCTTCATGACTGAGTCGGGCAATTACTACTACAACGTAATGCCCTTCGGACTCAAGAACGCCGGCGCGACCTACCAACGGATGATGAACAAGGTTTTCCGGGGAAAAATCGGCGACATGCTCGAGGTCTACATGGACGACATGATCGTCAAGTCCGAAGAAGAAGTCGACCACGCCGTGCACCTCAAGAAGGTGTTCGACACAGGGAGAAGATGTCGCATGAGGTTCAATCCCGATAAATGCACCTTCGGCGTCCTGGCAGGTAAGTTCCTCGGCTTCTACCTCACGGAGCGAGGAATCGAGGCCAATCCCGACAAGTGTAGGGCTTTCTCCGAGATCCCAACTCCGAACTCGAAGAAGTCAATACAGTCACTGAACGGGATGCTCACCGCCCTCTCCCGCTTCGTCGCCAAGTCTGCGCAATACACACTCCTATTTTTCAAACTTCTTCGACAAAAAGCGACGTTTGAATGGAGCGAAGAGTGCGAGCAGGCGCTCCTCCACCTAAAACAAGTCCTATCGCAACCCCCGGTCCTCTCACGGCCTGAGAGCGGGGAGACACTGTTCTTGTATCTCGCAATCACGAGTGAAGCGGTCAGCGCCGTCCTCATTCGTGAAACCCCAGACGGGCAGAAACCGATTTACTTCACGAGCAAAGCCCTCAAAGGCCCCGAGCTCAGGTATCAGCAGATAGAGAAAGTCGCCCTGGCCCTCGTCACTGCGGCCAGGAGGCTACGCCATTACTTCTTAGCCCACACTGTCGTCGTAAGGACCGAACACCCTATAAGGCAACTCCTTGGATGACCAGATATGGCGGGTAGGATGCTCAGGTGGTCGCTCGAACTCGCGGAGTTGGACATCTAATACGAGGGAAGGAAAGCCCTGAAGGCTCAGGTATTGGCCGACTTTGTGGCGGAGATAACCGTCCCAGAACCTTCGACCAACGGATCCTAAAAATGGACGATCTATGTCGACGAAGCATCCAGCCCAAAGGGAAGCGGGGCGGACATTATCCTCAAAAACGAGGAAGGCATCCTGATCGAGGTATCCCGCGAACTATCCTTCCCGACGTCGAACAACCAAGCAGAGTACAAAGCTTTCCTCGTCGGGCTTCGACTGGCCGAGGACCTCGGCGCCAAGGAGGTCAAAATCTTCACCGACTCCCAGCTCGTGGCCTCGCAGGTCCGAGGAGAGTGCCAGGCCAAGAACGACAACGTCATCGAATACTTGACCTTGGTGAAAGAAAAGATGAAAAATTCACCTCCGCCGAAGTAACCCACATCCCTCGCGAGCACAATGCCCGAGTAGATGTCTTGTCCAAATTGGCAAGCACAAAGAAGAAGGGCGGAAACAAATCCGTCATACAAGAAGTGTTTTCTCGCCCGAGCATCGACAAGCCTGTTTCGGCGACGGACGTGAATGCCATTGGGGACAGCAATTGCTGGATGACCCCGGTATACGAATACCTCACGACGGGCAGACTACCCGAAGATCCCAAGGAAGCAGTGATGGTCAAGCGGCGGGCGTGCTCATACACGATAGTCGAGGATAAGCTATACTGGCGAGGGTTTTCTATCCCCTTACTCAGGTGCATCGAGGAGACCAAGGTCCCCGACATACTCCAGGAAATCCACGAGGGAATCAATGCACAACACCTCGGCGGGCAATCGTTAGCCCGTAAGGCACTTCGAGCAAGGTACTACTGGCCCATCATGCAACAGGACACCAAGGAACACGTCAGGAAGTGCGATAGATGCCAGTGGCACGGGGACATGCACCTCGCGCCCCCTAACGAGCTCAAAACATTGTCCTCACCGTGGCCGTTCACGTGGTGGGGAATGGATATCCTCGGACCCTTCGTCGTGGGATCGTATCAGAACAAGTACCTCATTGTCGGGGTGGATTATTTTACGAAATGGATCGAGGCAGAAGCGTTGGCCAAAATCACGGCCTTCAACATACTACGTTTCTACAAGAGGAACATCCTCGCCCGATTCGGCGAGCCCCAAGCTATTGTCACCGACAACGAAACACAGTTCACTAACAGGAATTTCCAAGACTTCGTCACCAAACTAGGCACGAAGCAGCACTTCACGTCGGTCGAGCACCCGCAAACGAACAGGCAGGCCGAAGCAGCGAATAAAGTAATCCTCCGAGGATTGAAACGTCGATTAGGTGACGCCAAACAATGGTGGGTCGAGGAGCTACACATCATCCTCTGGGCCTACCGAACAACCCCACATTCCACGACCGGGGAGACCCCCTTTCTTCTGACCTATGGAACGGAAGCGGTGATCCCCGTGGAGATAAGGGAGCCCTCGAGGAGGATGAAGCCCCCCTTGACGGAGACGCGAACAACGAAGCCCTGAGGGAAGAACTCGATTTTGTCGAGGAGACACGTTCGGGCGCTTCTCTCCGAGAAGCTTCACTTAAACAAAAGATAACTTTACGTTATAACGACAAAGTTATCAAGCGTGATTTTCAGGTAGGCACCCTCGTCCTATGAAGGAACCAAAAGATTCGCGAGAAGGTAAACTCGCCGCGAACTGGGAGGGCCCGTACCGCGTGCGTACGAAAACGGGGACAGGAGCATACTTCCTCGAAAATCTGCACGGGGAAAAACTCGCTCGACCATGGAACGTTGAGAAGCTTAAACAGTACTACAGTTAAGCACTGCCCGCGATACACTAGCATCGCGGTTATGGGGACGCACTAAGGTACAAGCGCGACACCCCTATACAAAACACGATGATCAAGGGCGGCGTTGTGTGTGCGCGACCGTTTTGATCCGACGAGGACACCTTGACCGAGCTCCTTCGTTGTCGTACCAATTAGGCAGAACACCCAGCTCGCGATGGGAAGTTCACGCCACGAAGCTAAGACCTCGACCGAGCTCTTAGCCTCGATGAAGGTCGGAATATACTTCCGGCCACTCGACCAGCTCTCCACGCAGTCGAGGAATACCAAAGTCGAGCAAGCCCCAAAATCCCTATTACTTAGACAAAAGCAAACAAAGTATAGCAAATACAATAACATCGCACGCGCAGATACGCTAAAATCAATGCATTAACCGAGCATAAACCCATCGTACAAATATTACAAAGTATCAAGAAACCCTTGGCTCGCAGGACGGGCAACGATCATCACAAATGACACGCATGCCAAACAAAAGACCAAAAAAGCAGCGGTACGCAGGGCGAACAAGCAAAGAAACTAAACACCGATCTCCTCCTCGAACCGGTCGGCGCTCTCCTCCTCTGGCAGGTCCAACTTACCATCGACCACACGAAAAAATGCGTTAATTCTGTCGAGCGAAAGCGGGACACCTAGATTTTTGGCTTCGACCTGCTCCACAACATTTTTGAAACCTATCTCGAGAGCCTCCAAACTATCTTGCTGAAGCTCCCGAATCTTAGCGATCAAATCTGCACGGCTGGCAAAACCTTTTTCCTCGGCCGACTCGTTTTTTGCAGGGCGGTTAGCATCTTCCAACTCAGCAATTCTGGTTCAAAGGCGGTCACGCTCCTCTTGAGCCACCTTCAGCGCAGCGTTGGCCTGGTTCAGCTCGTCGAGGACACGGGCGTGTTCCTCGCACTTGGTCTGGGCCTCTCGCAAGTCAACCTCAATTTTGTCCTTCTCCTTCTCAAGGGCAGTGCATTCATCTTTTATCTTCTGCAGTTCAGAGGCAGAGGGGGCCCCCTCGCTTAATATCAAGGTCGTCTCAAAGACTCGAATCATCGCCGCCAGGTCCTCGACAAACGCCTCTTTCCTGGCCGCTCCATCCATTTCCAGAACCGCATTCACCTCGACCGCAGCGACGACGGGAAGGCTTCCCCCGAAGAAGTTCCACTGAAGATGGCAGGCGGGCAGAAGAAACTTCCCCGTGGCGGCGGGCTCCTCGAGGTCCACGAGGACGGGCCCCTCAGTCCTCGCCCTTTTGGCAGGGGTGCGCTCCGGAGGGGGAGACTAGCTGCAATGTTGGGAAGACGAGCTGCTCGTCGTTCCGATCGACACCGCTGCCTGGATAACGTCTAGAGCCCGACCCTTAGACCGTTTGGAAAGTCGCTCATCAGCCAGCTTCATGATGCGCTCGGTGGCGTTCGACATTTGAGCTTCAAGGGAAAACACGACACAAGTTAGCACAAGGAAACAATACTAAGTGCACACACGAACAGAATAATTAGTTCCTACCTAAAAACCTCTTGGCCTCATCGGGGGACTTCCACTCAAGGAGAGCCTTGGTGTTTATATAACGGCCTTGATCTTGACCCTTCCCCGGGAGTCGAGGATAGACTTTCCATCCCTGGTCATACACACCGCCCGACTGAAGCCAGCGACGTACGCGATCAACTTTGCATACGCTTCTTTGTCCTCCTCCGACAGCTCGCCAGGTTTCATGAGGTATTCGTCTGTACCAAGCGCGAAGTGCGCATCCTCCCACTCCAGGGGACACTTGGACACGAACCTCTCCTCCCCGGAACTGTCGGTCACGATGTCATAAAGCGTGCCCACAACATCGTGAGTCGCGGGCATGACATAGTAGAACCTATCTTTGAAATTCCTAATCGAATCCGAGTACGCCTTGAACAACTTCCTCGGCTGTTTGAAGGAGACCCAACTATGTCGCCCCTGGTCCGTTGAACATTGGAGGTGGAAGACGCGGAAAAAGAGCGCGAGGGTGGTCCCGACGTTGAGGTAGTCGCACACAATCTCAAATGCCCGCATGAAGGCGAGCGCATTAAGGTGGAGCTGAGACGGCGCCAGGTGCAGCCGGTTGAACACCCCTATCTGAAAGCTGTTGAAGGGGAGACGAATACCGGCCTCTTTAAAGGCAAACTCATACATGGGGAACCTTAACCCACAGTAATTCGAGCAGATACAGTGGTGTGCCCGGGGCTGAAAGACCGTCCACTTCGCCTGCTCGCCCTCAGGGACGTCCTCGACGAAAGCGAAAGTGTCTGTGTCGTCGGCAGCGAAACGTGATTTTATGCGTAGAGGCTCCTCGCCGGCCCATTCGGCAGCCGGACGCACGAGCTCCTCCCCAGGGATCTGCGCGGGTCCGTCCACGTCGGGTTCATCGTCTATCTGCATAATCCCCGAAATCTTCACGACCATTTTTACCTGAAAAGCAAAGGAAATAAGTGAATTCGTTGGCCACAACCAAATCCACCCTTCCACCGCCGATCAAGTGAAAGGGCAGCGAGAGCACGGGAGATGCTCGGGACACAGAGAGCTACTCGATACCGTTACCTTGGGACCTTCTTCAGGTCTCTGATCCTCTCACCTCTCTTCCCTGGGACATTCATCGCATATCCTCAGGACATTCATCGCATATCCTCGGGATATTCATCGGGTCCTCGGGATATTCATCCCAATCCTTCGCCAAATCTGACGGAACCCTAGAAACGTACTGCCATTTCTCGCCGGAGGCTCTTCAGTCGTGCCGGAAACATTACCGGTTGGCCGGAAAACTACTAAAGGAAACAAAAACGGAACAGAAAAGGATTAAGAGCTTACTTGAAACGGTAGTTGAGAGCGGACCGGAACGGCGAAAACAGTGACGCACGCTGGTGTACGGCGGTGGAGCAGCGACGTGAATATAAGAGAAATCCAGAGCGAAAAAGGTGGGAACGTGCAAATGGCACGAACTCAACCCTTTTATAGGCCCCTCACGGGGCTCGAGGAGTCCCTAGGCTTTTGAGTGCCCTAGGCCTAGCCGCCCCTAGGCATTAATGACAGACGACACGTGGCACACGCGTTCCCACGCTTACCTCTTCACCTGCCTTGCTCCTCGACCTCCCAACCGTCCGTCTTCCACACGTCACCACCCTCGCGAGTCGAGCAGAGCCTCAGATACCTGCCCGCTTAACATCCCGTGCTCGTGGCCTCCTCGCTGCGTTTAGCTCAAATACGCTTCATCGTCGCCACCCGGACGACAGAAGGTACCGAGGGAATTCAAACAAGGAGCCTCGCGTCGACCCAATCCTAAAGTCATTACTCCGACATCTCGGAGCAACGACTTGGGGGGCTCCTGTTCTGGACTGGGTCGCGGTCTGCCCAACCGTCGAGCAGGCTCAATTCAGTAATGGGCTGGCCCAGCATGATCCTTCCAATGGCCAGTGCCGAGCATAGCTTCGCATAGACAAGGAACCCGTGTGTCCTCCCCTCGCTAGCCACCTAGCAAACACCTATGTCGGGCACAAGCTTATAGTCGGGGAGAACCTCGACCTCTACGTGCTCCTCCCCGCGAGGACATGTTCTCCTGTAACTCCCCACTCCCGAAGGAATCGGTCTGCCCTACTTCCGGAGATTTAGGGACCGTTACCCCAGGGCGAAGACCACGTGCTGGTCTTCCCTACGCCACGTAAGCCCTGACAGTTGCTTGGATTGGGCCTTGCAATCCAGCCCAATGCAAGTAACCGTTGGCCCCGCGCTGGGGGCTCTCTATAAATACCCTCTCATGTGAGGGGGTCAGGTTATGATACATTCTAACTCTCACACCTGTTCTTCTGTACTTGCCTTTCTCTGACCGTTATCTTACTTGAGCGTCAGAGTACCTTGCAGGTACACTCCCCTCCGGCCGTCTTTCAACATCACCGGAGCTGAAGTCCATACGACGTTGCTGGCCACTGAATAACTGTCTGATCCAGGTACGATCAGATGGGGTTCTCAACTTTCATTGAAGCAATGAAATTGAATAATGTCCTGGTTATTGGTAATTGTATCACATGGTTTAAGACCAACGGAAGTTGCAAGAGCAGAATTGACAGGTTCTTGATTATTGAAGGTCTTTTATCTAAACGGGGTGTGATGGCTCAGCAAGTGGGGGAGAGGGATATTTTAGACCACATGCCAATCTGGCTAAAAGCAAACACGTCAAATTGGGGGCCCAAAACCCTTCAAGGTTTTTAACTATTGGTTTGAGAATCCTTCGTTCTTGGATTTTGTTGAAGAAAAATGAAAGGCAAACCAAATTATGTGCAACCCTAGTCATACTCTTGTAGAAAAATTTAGAATTCTCAGAGATCGATTGAGGTGGTGGAATAAAAATATTCAAATTCTGCTTGATCATACTCTCTTTACATTTCAGATTATTCCAAATCTTGTCAATCTCAATGCTTAGGGGCAACCATAGAAGACTTTCCTTTTGGACTCCGATGTTGGACTGCTTCAGATCTAGATTATCAACATGGCGTGGGAAGTTGCTTTCAGTAGGGGCCAAGGTGATTCTCATCAACTCAGTTCTTACCAACCTTCATGTGCATCATCTATTTTTCTTTAGAGTTCCTTCAAAAGTGGTTAAGGAGTTAGTTGCAATCCAAAGAAACTTCTTGTGGTCAAGCACTCACAATAAATAATGTATAGCTTAGGTAAGTTGGGACAATGTATGCTTGTCAAGGAATAATGGTGGTTTGGGTATTAAAGACCTTTTAATCTTCAATACGGCCTTGCTTTCTAAATGGTTATGGAGGTTCATCACGGAACCTGGTGCAATATGGCGTGGAGTTCTTGAATGCAGGTACGGTGATTTAATGTCTAGAATCTTGCTCAAAAGAAAGCTTGGGGTAACGAGGAATGAATCTTTATGGTGGGAGGACTTGATGAAAATTGGTGATTGAATTAAGGATGGGGGATTTATTTGTGAACTTTCATGCAAAGTGGGATATGGCAAGCAAATATCTTTTTGGAACAACTGTTGAATAG
Source organism: Lathyrus tuberosus (assembly GCA_022829125.1). NCBI lineage: Eukaryota > Viridiplantae > Streptophyta > Magnoliopsida > Fabales > Fabaceae > Lathyrus > Lathyrus tuberosus. The sequence continues at coordinate 696,337 of JALAZF010000227.1, forward strand.
GGCAGACACCATTGGGAATCTTATTCAAAGAGATGTTTGAAAATTCCTTGAAGAAGTTAGCTACTATATCAGATATGGGCTTGTGGGAGCAGGGCTTGTGGTTTTGGAATTTTGATCTTTTGAAGTAGGACCTTTCTTCTGAGTTGGAAGAAGAATTTCATGCCATGAAGGTGTTGCTGTTGGAGGTTAGGCCGCGTTTAGATACAGAAGACAGGTTTGTCTGGAAATCTGGCAATGATTATTCTTTTACGGTTATGTCATGTTACAAAGCCTTGTTGCACCATTTTGTTTCAAATGTATTTGAGATTATACCCAAGACTGTTTTAGATATCCTTTGGCAAACAAAGGTTCCATTGAAAGCTAGAGTTTTTAGTTAGAGAGGTGTGTGGGATAGACTTCCTACAAGAGAGAATCTGGCATCCAAGGGTATAATCTTCAATCCACACGATGTTGCATGTATTTTTTTGTTTCAATTCCGTAGAGGATATCAATCACCTTCTTTATTCGTGTCCATGTATTATTCTTGTGTGGGGGAGAATAGCAGAGTAGATGGATATACCATGGATCATTGGGGAGAACGTGTGTGATCATTTGATGGAATGGTTCATTAAAGTTGTGAGGAAAACTTCCAAATCCACATCCTGTTTTATTTGGATCACAACTTATTGGACTATTTGGTGGATCCGCAACCAGGTGATTTTCAATGACTTAATTGGAAACCAAGCAGATATTACAATGAAGGTAATGCAAATCTATTGGTCTTGGTTGGAGTGTTGTTCTAAATCTAAGCCAAAATGTAGTTTTTATGATTGGTTTAAGTCTCCCTTGGATTTTCTAAATTAGGGGTGGCTTGTAGTTTGTCAGGTGTTGTTGGGTTACTAGTTGTGATACTTGTAAATGGATTAGTGTACTCCTAGTATGCCCTTATAATTATATTGTTGCTTATCAAAAAAATATGTAAGTGCCCAGTTTCCTAAGCTTTCAATAAAAAAAGGGAAAATTACATTCATTTCCCCCAAGTTTATTAAAATAACATTAACCCCCATAGTTTTAAAATATCTACTAATCTGTCTTGAGTTTACATATACCAACAAATTGTTTTAGTGACAGATAAAACCGTATACATATGGTTTTTTATCGTTACTAAAAAATGGATGAGTTGTCGATGTCATTTTAATAGACCTCAACTGAGATTGATGTATGTTTAAAACTAGAAAGGGTGTCAGTGTCATTTTAATAGATCTCAGGGGAGGAGAGTAATCTACCATATAAGAACATTGAATGTTCTGGAAAATACAGTGGTGCCCTTGCTGATCATACATGCTGCCACGTCTTCTTTTTCAAGTTTGCCTTCTTTGCCTCAAGCCTCCGTGTGTCATGTTTTTTTCATTCCTCATCTATTTCTCTTTTTTTTTTTCTGATTTACAATATTCTCTTTCATTTCTCTTTCTTCTTCTTTTCTCTCTCTGCTTTTCTTCTTCTTGAATCGACGTTGTCGTTTTCGTCGGTGTTCTTCTTGGCTGCACCTTCACTTTCTTCTCACCACATGGATTCTTCACTTTCATTCCAACTCCTCCAATTCTCAATCATAAGGTAGTTGTAATTTCATTTGTTTTGTTGAAATTCAATATTTCATTTTCAGTTTAGAAATATCAATATCTTGAACATTTTATGTAGTTCATTTCTACTCATTTAGAAAACTCTGTAATTGTTATTACACCATATCAATTTTTCTATATTACTTCAAAGTTTGAATCTTTACTATTCTAATTTGTGGTTAGGGTTTTTAGAATAGAAATTAAGTTTGTTGATTTTGAGTGATGATCGATGATTTTCTGGGTACTGTGATGGATTTGCTGAGTTTTTAATGTTGTTCCTTTTATTTATTTTTTTAGGTTGTACATCTACCCATATCTAACGATTCATCGTCGTGCTTCGACGTCGGTAAGTGCTTTTAAAGAGAATAACATGTTTAATCTTATGGTTTTGATGGATCTATTGAGTTACCTTCTGGAATAACTTAATTTCTACTTTTGATTTACCTTTTGATGTTTAGGGTTCAGTTTATGCATTTTGAATCTTGCATTTTATAGTGTTATTATGTGATTCTTGCTTTTAATTTCTACTTTGGTATTAGGTTGAACTATATACTATATTATGATGTCATATAATCTGAGTGTTGTAGATATGAAGATGGTTCCATGCTTTGGTGGGATTTACATAATCCTGGAGCTCCAATAAATGCTATTTTTATTTTGTAATCGTTCTCAATCTTAATGTTGGTAAGTGGTACCTAATCCTTTGAGTTGTGAAGATAGTTTGGATTGGAGAATTTTGAGGTTTGAGTTTTTCATATTCTTCATGTCCCAATATGTTTGCTTATTATAACTTATATTGCTTACTTTTTTAAGCATTAGTAATATGACTATTTTTTCTGCAGTTTTTTCAATAAGTAATGAAACCGTGATTAATCTATGTCTCAAGTCAGTAACTGTTTTGATTTTTCATTGCATGTGTAAAGGTGTAGCTGATTTTCTAATCAAACCTATTCGGAAGAATAAGCTTGTGAACTTATGGCAGCATGCATGGAGAAAGCATGGTGTATGTCTTACTTCTGAATCTTTTTACTTTTATGTATATTCTTCTTTATAATTTAGTTCTTTTGCAAGCTTGGGACCATTCTGTTGGTTAGTTCTTTGATGGAATACAGCAAGCGAAGCGTTTGGTTTACATTACGGGATGGTCGGTCTCGCACAAAGTTGTGTTATATTAGATAATAAGTTATCTTAAGTTATCTTTTTTTATCCACTTTTACCATAACTTTTAGTGTTCTGCTAGGTTGTGCATGCAGGATTTGAGAGTGAGTTTTTTCTCTTGAAGAGCATAACAAGGTATGCCATTCTAAATTATCTTGTGATTTTGTTAATGTAATTGACCATACCAATTAATTATAAACATGAAAAAAAAACCATTCAGGGAAGAAAAAGAAGAATGAATACCATTTGATTCGAGTCCTTATGGTTGCTCGTCAGCATTTGATGTTGCCTACCCAATATTTTGTGAAATTACGACTGCATTACATTCCATAGGCATTCCGGTAGAACAGGTAAATAAATATACTTTAGATGTAAGCACCCTCTGAATTCTAACACATGCATCCCATTTTCTGGAATTTTGTTTTCCATGAAAAAATTGCAGTTACAAGCAGAAAGTGAAGATGGTCAATTTGAAGTTGTTTTGGAATACACCATTTATACTAAAGTTGCAGACAACTTAGTTTACACACACGAAACTATTAGGGAAATTGCTAGAAAACATGGCTTGATAGCAACTTTTCTTCCAAAGTAAGTGCCAATGTAACATGTGAGAGTTTAGTTTAGTTTCATAAAAAAAAAAAAATTTGTAAAACACAATGTTTTGTTGTGATTTTGAAGGTACAATTTAGATGATGTGGGTTCTGGATGCCATATTCATCTAACTTTGAGGCAGAATGACAAAAGTGTATTTACGGCATCTGATGAATCATCGAAGTATGGAATGTAAACTTTGGGAGAATAATTCATGGTTGGAGTTCTTCATCATCTTCCTTCTATTATGCCATTTGTAGCACCACTTCCAATAAGGTTTCTAGATTTCTATTATCTATAAGTACTCACATTATTAAATCGAAATACAAATTATTATGATATGTTTTCTTACACGATTATTCATTTTTTTGCAGTTATGATAAATTACAATCGATTATAGGGGGTCATACTTATTATGGGGAAATGAAAATAGGAATGTACCATTGCGAGCTTCATCTCCTCCTGGAACTCCCAATGGTTTAGCGAGTAATTTTGAGTTTAAACCATTTGATGGTGTTGCAAAATCCATACTTAGGCTTATCTGCTATAATTGTTGCTAGCATTTATGGTCTTCGTCGACATATATCTCTTCCTGAACCTGTTGGTAAGAATTTGTTAACAATTTCTTCCTTATTGCCTTTTCATGTTCCTTTTGCTGATTTGCATGATGGTTGCTTAACATTTTTATAGTTCTTTTATCGTTAAGAATTTGTAACAAATATTAATTAATTCTTGAATAATAAACCTCTTATTTTATGTATGAAATAGATACAAATCTTACTCCAGAGAACATTCAAAGATTGCCAAAATCACTCTCAGAATGATTGGAAACTCTTGATAAGGATAACTTCCTTGTGAATTTTTTGGTCATAAGTTATTGAATGTCATTAAAGAAATTCGAAAGGTAAATATTTTTACCTACATGCCCTTCTATTTATAATATTTTAAGATATGAAAAGCTTTATGGACATTATGACATGTCACTAGATTAGATCAGGGCCGTCTTTGAGGGTGTCTAAGACGGGCTACCGCACAGGGCCTCAAATTTTTCAGGGTTAAACTATACTTAAATGGGACCTTAAAACAATATTTATCAAGTTAGATTATGAATAAATAGAGTCTCTATTTTTTTGCCCTTGTTAAACTATGACTAATTTATACAGGGCCTCCAAAAACTTGAGACGGCTCTGGATTAGATCATATAACTTGTAGTCTAAGTTGTTTTTTTAATCCAACTTAGTGATGTAACTTGTGATGGCAGGCTGAAATTGATGAATACTCGAAGAACAAGGATGCATACAAATAACTCAGACACCATTATTGATTTTGAAGAATTAATGTGACTTGTGATTTTGAAGTTGTTTGATACTTTTTAGAGTGGTTTTTTTGGATTGTGTAATGAAGTATTTTTTTTTTTATATAAATAAAATGTTGTTTTTTAAATAAGCGATTTATACACGGGGAAAATTGTTGTTCTACTTAATATTTATATTTATATTTGAATTAAATTTTTATTTTTTTTAAATGTACCGTTCATATCTATTGTATAAAATATCATTAAATACATTTTATTATGTATTAAATATTTATGAAAAATATTGATAAATTTAACATTTTATTCTAGAAATGATTCAAATATCAATACTTGAAATTTCAAATTTATTTTTAAAAAATTGTTAATTATTTAAAATTCCGTTACTTAATTATGATCTTTATGAGTATCTCACAAAAGATATGTTTTTAATAATACTTACATAAATTAAGAGATTGTAAGAGAAAATATATATCTACGGGAAAAACTGAATTACTGAAACGGGGAAATTGAAGTCATTGATAATATAGTAAATCATATGAGACAAATATTTTTATATACGGGAAAAATTTTAATACTTTAGATTAAACTTTATTTTTATATATGAAAAAAAGTGTATTGATAATCCAAATACTTTTATAACTAGAAACAAGTTTTTTATTCATCAAAATATTTTTATAAATAATGTAAAAACAAAATTCATTCTTATTATATTTTGAAAACAATTGTGCATAATTCATCAGTATCCATACGAACACACGAGTATCCAGACTATAATTCGTGCGAACGCATGGGTTATTACAATTATGGTTCAATTAAAGAAAATAAAGGTAAATATTTTTAAAGTAATGTATGAATCCAAACACGGGTAAATGCATTTATTTATGGTACTAATATTTATTTATACACTTAAATTAAAATATACAAATACTATGTTATTATTTGATATTTTTTCAAAACTAAATTATTGCATAAATATTTTTATAAAAAATACCAATCGGTGTCTGCGGATATTGATTCTATCTTTTTTTTAAATATAAATTATATTTTTTATATTTACTAATTTTTATTAATTCTATTTTTTTTTTCAAATTTTAAATGTAGACAAATGCGCGTTACCGACAGGTACCCGTGCGAAGGCACGGGTATCCCACTAGTTTTCCCAAAAAAAAATTGAATGACGTTTAATTAGGTTAGAACACTTTTAAAAAAATATTTTTATAAATGTTCTGGACTGGACCAATGGCTAGAATTGGCCCAATCCGCCTCTGCTCCAGAGCGGCCCAAATTGCCTAAGCCCAATCCACAGAGGGGCAATAACGACATTTTTGCCTCTCCAACCGGGCAAGGAACGCAACGTCCTCCCCGGCTTTTATGTCCGTTATGCACGGCTTCCTCGTTGCCCGAACAGCAAGGGACAGGCGCCTGAAACTGCGGTTCTACCCGACACAACGACTAGTTTCTGGCAGCCCGCCCGACATAACGGCTAGTTTGAGCAGTTACCTATTCTTTGGGGAAAACAGTTATTTCGCCCCGAAAATAGGACCGTTGGCCACGCGCTGGGGGCTCTATATAAACCATCTCGCTTGAGAGGGTCAGGTATCATTTTTTCACCCTAAGAATACGTTTTGTACTTGCCCCTTTTTCTCTGACCCTTTCTTACTTGAGCGTCGGAGTGCCTTGCAGGTACACCCCCTCTCTCCACATTCACAAGCCGAACACCTTTCACGCCTGACGACCAGCATCCATCCGAGCACCTTGCAGTCTGACGACCAGCTTACGTGGACCTGTTCGAATACTCCGGATCAGTGGCGCCGTCTGTGGGAACTCCTTGTTCTCCCCTTCTTTCTTTCCTCCTCGGAAACTAAAAGATCAAAACATACTTTCTTTGATCCGCCCACATATGGCCGCTCAGAACTCCGCGAAAGGTGCTGACGCTACGGTTCTCGTTCCCGTCAACAAGATGGACGTTAACTGCAGTTCGTTGTTACTTTCTAATCCCCGTTTCTTTCGAGACGGGGCCACTGCGTCTCCAACTCCTCCTCTCACCGAGCAAGGAGGCAAATAGCTACCGTTGGGGGAACGACCAATTCTTGGCCCTCCCAGAGCTGACCTGGCCGTTGTAGCTCTTCTGGAAGCTGTCAACCGCACAAACCTCCTTATCTTGCAGCAAGGAGAAATGATAGGAGCTCTCGAGGAAGCATCTCTTCCAAGATCCTCTCATCCCAAGAGTAAACACCGGAAATCAAGAAGCCCGCCACCTAGGCGCGGGGAAGACCGTATGACGAGGCATGAGGCCGAATCACAACGCGTTCGCAAGCGCGACCAGATCTCCCCGCGGGATCGGTCACCACCAAGACACAAGAGAACGAGGCAGGACATGCATTCTCCACCGGTCAGACCTCGTGACCGGCTACGTTCACCCTCACCTCGCAGAGACCGCCGTCGCGAGCGCAGACAACGGTCACCATCAACTCCAAGTTCAGACAGCGACGACGAGGCTCGCGGCCAGTTGTCTCGCAGGATCCTGGCCACCCGTCTCCCTAAAGGACTGGAGAAGCCTCCTTCTCTAGGGACTTACGATGGAACCACTGACCCAGACGAGCACATAGAAAACATAGATGCTCTTTTGGACTATAGAGGGGTACGAGGAGCCATCAAGTGCCGCCTGTTCCCGACCACGCTCCAGAAGGGAGCAATGACATGGTACAAGCAACTGCCAGAAGAATCCATTACATCCTGGAGACAGCTGGGGAGGATTTTCTCCCGTCACTTTACCGCATCGCGACGCCATCCAAAGACCGAGGCGTCCCTCGGAGCTGTCGTACAGGGAAGAGATGAACCTCTTCGGGCCTACATTGAGCGGTTCAACAAGGAGGCCGTCCAAGTGCCAACGACCGACGAGATGAAGAAACTCTTGCTCGAGCAGGGATTACGTCCTGGCTCAGACTTCGCGAAAGCTATAGGCCTCGATCCACCGAGGAACCTTAACGCCCTTATCCTCCAAGCCCAGTCGTATATACAATACGAGGAGAAGGTTGCTGCCCACTCTGTCCGGGCCTCTCGAAACCAAGAAGGTGCCCGGTCATCCAGAGCTGAAGAACCCTCGACATCCCGTCGAGGAGATAAAAGACGCCACGATCGGCCTCGCGATGCACGCTAGCAGAAGGGACCTTCTGGGCGGTTCCATGACTATACCCCCTCACTACCTCGAGGGAGAAAATCTTGTCCGAATGTGCCAACTCAGAATTCAAACAGGCGGGAGTCCGTTTCCCCAAACAGCTTCCGGCCAGGCCAGGTGTAGACAAGTCCAAGTATTGCCGCTTCCACAAGAGTCGCGAAAAAGAAAGATGCTCCCCGGCAAGAAACCCAGGAGAGCAAAAAGGTTGCCGAAGAGACTCCACCCTCCGATGACACCAACGTACAAGTCGCTATGTCCATAACTCGGCCAGAGGACTTCCGCATCCCTGAGGGTCTACCCGCCTCCACGTACCTCGCTGCTCAAAGCCCATGGGAGACCTTCCCGTCGGCCATGGTCATTTCTGGTGGTGGATTCAACAAAATCACGGTCGGTTCAGTCAAGAGGAGATTCGATCAACTGATCAGCAAAAGCTCCAATGAAGTCACCACGCTGGATACCGCTCACAAAGGATCCGCTCCTATTTCTTTCTACAAGGAGGAGCTCCTCGGCGGGGCACCGAACTCAAGCATCCCACTACTTATCCGGGCAAGGATGGCGAACTTCGACGTTTGCAGAATACTCGTGGACCAGGGCAGTTCAGTTGATATAATGTACAATCACCTGTTCGAAACACTGCAGCTGAACGACTCTCACCTTACTCCATACTTTGGATCCAACCTGCAGGGATTCAACGGAGCGGTGACAAGGCCCCGGGGTTACGTAGAGCTCATCGTAACCTTCGGTTCAGGAAAGACAACCTGAGCAATTAAAGCACAGTTTCTGGTAATTGAATGCCCGTCACTATACCAGTGCATTTTTGGAAGGCCAACCATGGCAGAGTTGATTGTAGTGCCTTCCACCGTACATCTCAAAATGAAGTACTACACTTCTGAAGGGATGGTCGCCACCCTCCACGGCGATATCGAAGCTGCCCGTCGGTGCTTTGAAGTAGCGTCAAAAGGACTAAGCACCATCTCAGCAAGGCCGAGGACTTCTGGTCGTCCCCCTCTGCCCAGAAGCTCCGAGCAGCCAAAACCGCTCCCCCAGGTCGAATCTATCGACTTGGACAGCCGTTTCAGCGAGGAAGATCACGCCAAAGACCCAACGACTTCGGGCAGCCAGTCCAACAACAGCGGCCATCTCCTACGCCCTGTCCCAGATGGCAACTTCGAGATTGTTCCGTTCGGAGAAGACCCCCAACGGGGAGTGAAGATCGGAGCAGACCTCCCCGACCTGGCCAAGAGAGAACTAAAAGCGTGCCTCTGGGAGAACGCAGACTTGTTCGCGTGGAGCGCTACTGAAATTCCAGGATTGGACCCCTCCGTGGCTTGCCACCAGCTTACAATTGATCCGGCCGTCAAAGCCGTTGCCCAGCGTAGAAGGAAACAGTCCCCGGAGAAGATGAAAGCCGCGGAGAAAGCTGTCAAAGACCTTCTAGACGCTAGGTTTATTTCTGAGGCCAAATACACTACATGGCTCTCAAATGTTGTACTTGTAAGAAAAAATAATGACAAATGGAGGATGTGCGTTGATTATACCGATGTTAATAAGGCCTGTCTGAAGGACGCATACCCCCTCCCCAATATAGATAAGCTCGTAGATAACTCAGCAGGTTTTAAACTTTTATCGTTCCTCGACGCCTACTCGGGCTACAACCAAATACCAATGGCCGCGAGCGATAAAACTTACACGACCTTTATGACCGAATCAGGCAACTATTACTACAACGTAATGCCCTTCGGGCTGAAGAACGCCGGCGCCACATACCAACGAGTAATGAACAAAGTCTTCCAAGGACAAATAGGCGACATGCTCGAGGTATACATGGACGACATAATCGTCAAGTTCCACGAGGAACTAGATCATGTCGCCCATCTTCGCAAAATTTTCGAGCAAGCAAGAAAGTATCAAATGCGTTTTAACTCAGAGAAGTGCACGTTCGGTGTATGGGCAGGTAAATTCCTTGGCTTCTACCTAACAGAACGAGGAATAGAAGCTAACCCTGACAAATGTCGGGCATTCTCTGAGTTCCCAACGCCCACGTCTAAGAAGAACATCCAGTCCCTCAACGGGGTACTCACCTCGTTGTCCCGCTTCGTCGCAAAGTCCGCCCAACACGCCCTTCCTTTCTTCAAGCTCTTGCAAAAAGAAGCAGGGTTTGAATGGACCGAAGAATGTGAAGCATCCCTCCTTCACTTGAAGCAAGCTCTGTCGAAACCGCCCGTATTATCACGGCCAGATACCGGGGAAGTCTTGTTCCTATACCTCGCCGTCACTGTCGAGGTCGTTAGCATCGTTCTCATTCGCGAGAATCCTGGCGGGCAAAAGCCAGTATACTTCACGAGCAAAGCGTTGCAGGACGCGGAGTTGCGATATCAGCAGATAGAGAAGGTGGCATTGGCCCTCGTCAACGCTGCCAGACGACTGAGACACTATTTCCTGGCCCACACGATCGTGGTAAGGACGGATCAGCCCATCAAGCAATTACTGGGACGACCAGACATGGCGGAGTGAATGCTCAAATGGTCACTAGAACTGTCCGAATTCGACGTCCAGTATAAAAGCAGAAAAGCTCTTAAAGCTCAGGCCCTGGCCGATTTCGTAGTGAAAGTAACCTTCTCAGACTCCTCGTCCCACATAACAAACAGATGGACCATCTACGTGGACAGAGCATCCAGCTCGAGCGGCAGCGGGGCAGGAGTAATTTTGGAGAACGACGAAGGGACCATAGTCGAGGCTTCTCTCACATTGTCCTTTCCCACGTCGAACAACCAGGCCGAGTATGAAGCCTTCCTCGTCGGGTTGCGCCTAGCTGAAGACCTAGGGGCAGAAGAAATCGTCATCTGCACGGACTCTCAACTCGTAGCCCACCAGATATCCGGGGAGTATCAGGCCAAAAACGACAGTCTCTCTGAATACCTCACCCTCGTCAAGGAAAAAATGTCGAAGTTCAGAACGGTAAAAGTGAGACATGTTCCTCGCGAACACAATGTGCGAGCGGACGTCTTGTCCAAACTAGCAAGCACTAAGAGGAAAGGCGGAAACAGGTCAGTCATCCAAGAGATACTTCCCCGGTCCAGCATCGATAAGGGATCCTCGACCCTACACGTGCACGCGATCGGGGACAGCGATTGTTGGATGACGCCCGTGTACAACTACCTCACCAGGGACGAACTTCCGGATGACCCCAAGGAAGCCAGCACCATCAGACGAAGAGCTTGCTCGTACGTCATCCTCGAAAACAAACTCTACCGACGGGGCTTCTCCATCCCGCTACTCAAGTGCATAGAGGAGGAGGTTATCCCCCACGTATTACGAGAAATCCATGAAGGTATTAACGCCCAGCACCTGGGAGGAAGGTCCCTTGCCCGCAAGGCCCTCCGGGCAGGGTATTATTGGCCAACCATGCAGCAAGACGCCAAGGAGCATGTGAAGAAATGCGACAAATGCCAACGGTATGGGGATATGCACCTAGCTCCACCTAACGAACTGAAGAGCATGACCTCCCCGTGGACATTCGCCTGGTGGAGCCTAGACATCCTAGGACCCTTCGTGATGGGGTCCAGCCAAAACAAATACCTAATAGTGGGCGTAGATTATTTCACAAAATGGATAGAAGCAGAAGCCTTAGCAAAGATAACAGCACTTAACATTCTGCGCTTTTACAAGCGGAATATCCTTGCCCGTTTTGGGATTCCCCAAGCAATTGTCATGGACAATGAAACGCAATTCACGGACAAGAAGTTCCAAGACTTTGTCGCCCATCTCGGAACAAAGCAACATTTCGCTTTGGTAGAACATCCCCAGACCAACGGACAGGCAGAAGCGGCCAATCGTGTCATTTTGCGTGGCCTCAAGCGAAGACTGGATGAAACAAAGAAAGCCTGGGTCGAGGAGCTCCACAACGTCTTATGGGCATACCGCACTACTCCCCAGTCCACCACCGGGGAAACACCTTTCCGCTTAGCATATGACACGGAGGCTGTTCTACCCATTGAAATCCACGTACTGTCCAGGAGGACCGAATCACCTCTAGACGAGGAAATGAATGACAAAGCGATAAGAGAGGAGCTCGACCTTGTCGAGGAAATCCGAACAGGAGCAGCCCTCCGCGAAGCATCTCTTAAGCAAAAAATAGAAATCAGGCACAATGCCAAAGTCTTACGAAGAGAGTTCGATGTGGGCAGCCTTGTCCTGCGAAGAAACCACAAGGAATCTCGCGAAGGCAAACTAGCAGCCAACTGGGAAGGGCCATACAGAGTCCCTGCCAAAACGGGGAATGGCGCATACTTCCTCGAAAACCTCAACGGGGATGCAATCCCTCGACCTTGGAACGCTGAAAAACTTAAGCAATACTACAACTAAAGTAACTATAGGCTTCCTCGCATCAAAGGACCACCTAACGGTCATCATGCTCGTCCAGGTACAAACGACGCATACGCACAAAGTAGAATCCCGCTCAAGTGAATGAGCCGGAGCTCTGCTCGTCGGCGGTCCTCAACCGAGCATCGCCTTCGCCCAAGTACCATGATTGGCAGAACCCCAGCTCGCGATGGGACGTTCACGCCGCGACCTCAGGCCTCAATCTCGATCTGAGACCCGTAACCTCACCAGGACCTTCCCCGGTTATTCGACCAGTTCTCCGCACTGACGAATCAACACACAATGAGCTATCTTTCAAAAAGAAAACTCTGTTAACAAACACACCCTCCGACGGGCAGTCATACATGTAAAGTACATCAATATGAACAAAAATTGCATAAATAACATAAGTCGGGCATTAAATAAAAAAGACCACAAGGGCCAAAGATTGTGCGTATTACATAAAAAAAGGGGCCACGCCCCCCCCCCAAAAATCAAATAAGATTACAGATAACTCAACGGCGCGCAGGCCGGACAAGATACAACAACATCACAATAACAAAACTCCTCATTCTTCCGCATGCTCGGTCGACGCGGGCTCAGGTCCCTGCTCCTCCACGGGCTGGTCCTCGGTCTGAACTTCGGGGGTATCAAGAACAAGGCCTGCGGGCAAGACGATGCGACCATCCTCCACTCGCGCAAGGTAGTGGATACCCTCGGTCGAAATCTCAAGCCCAGGGTTCACCACCTGCAACTGGGCCACGACACTTTCGAAGGACTCCACTGCCACGGCGATACCGTCATCCTCGGCCTGCAGAATGCTGGCGACCAGCTCAGCCCTAGTTTTCAACACTTTTATCTCATCCGGTTCATCAGCACCCGGGGCACTGGCCGCCATCAGCTCCTTGTTCAACTCCTCGGCAGCCTTTTTCTCCGCCTTCATCTTGGTGACCTCCTCTTTCAGCTTGGTCGTCTCCTCTTCGGTCTTCTTCCTAGCTTCACGAGCACCCTTGACCTCCTCCTTCAAGGCCGTCTCAGAAGCCCGGGCAGCAGTAAGTTCGACCTCAAGCGCAGTGTCCCCTTCCGCATAAACGGCCGCCATCTCCAGCATCCTCACAAGGGTAGAAGCATCCTGGGCCACCAGCGCCCTCTTGCTCGACCGATCCATGCCCTCCAAGCTAAGAGACTTTGCCCGAGGAACGACCAGGGTGTTGCCCTCAAAAAATCTCTTGTCAAGGATGCATGGGGGGAGCTCAAATTTCCCCTTCTCAGGCGCCCGAGTTAGGTCCACAGTATCTAACGTCTGCGGCCGCTTCGCCCGCCTGGTCAAAGGCAATGGAGAGTCCCGTGGACCAGGGAAGGGCGTAGAAGAGGTCCCCGGAGCAGTTTGAACAAGGGAAAGAGCACGAGTACCAGTAATAGTCCGGGTCTTAGGGGGGCCGCTACAGCCTTACCCCTCGCCATGGCGTTCCTCACCACACGATCACGAGCTTGAGGCATCTCACCTGCACAAATGAAAACAAGCACGTTAGTTACGGGGAAAGGAAATAACACAAACAAAATCTAAGTAACTATGACTACTGAACAACTTCTCGGCATCCGCGGGAGTCTTGCACTCCAGCAGTGCCTTCACATTGATAAACCTGCGCTCAACTCTCTGGCTCCCGTCCTCCTCGAAGATCGGATTACCCTTGCTCGTCCAGCAGCTTGCAAGACTGAAGGAGTTGACACACTTCACCAGCGTCTCATAAGACACGACATCCTGCCCGCGTAGCGCGCTCGGCTCGAAGACGTAGGCACTAGGCTTCTTTGAGAAGTGGTCAGGTGTCCAACGGATCGGGAACTTATACAACCTCTCCCCGATATACTTCCCCTCCTCGTTGAGCAGCTCCTCTCCGTTCTCATCCACCTCTATCTCCCAGACATACGTGTTGTCCTGGGCAGCTTCAGACACTGGCTCAACGATGAAGTACCGTCCCTTGAACGTTCGGATTGACTCCGAGAACGGCTTAAATAACTTCTTGGGCTGCTTCAAGGAAACCCATCTGTACTTCTTCCCCGCCAGCTGCCGTTGAAGATGGAAAACAACAAAAAATAGAGGGAGAGTGGTTCCCAGTGTGAGATGCTCGCACACTAACTCAAATGCCCGTATAAAGGCCAGCGAATTGGGGTGGAGTTGCGAGGGCACCAGCTTGAGATGCTCAAATACCGACCGCTGGAAATCAGTGAAGGGCAACCTCAGCCCCAATTCCTTGAAAGCGTACTCGTACATCGTGAAGCAGTCCCCGAACTCCGAGCAGACCCGCTCGTCCACGGTGGGAAAATACATTTTCCAATCCCCCGGAGGGCCCACCTCTGTAAAGGCGTCCCCACAGATCTGGCGAACGTGGAAATATGTTCGGAAGGCTCGGCCACCTCCCACTCCTCCGGACAAAACCCCTCAACATCTTCCTCCATGGCATCCAAATCCTCTTCCTCTTCAACTTCGCTCGAGGAGCTCGATGCCGTCGAGCTCGAAGACGCAGAACTCGAAGCCGTTGCGCTGCTATTCTCCTCGGAGACAGTTTCCTCCTTGGATGTGACTGGGATAACTTCTCTCTCTGGCTCCATCGCCATTATGATCACCTGAAAAAGCAGAGAAAGACAGTGAATTCGACAGGAAATCAAATGCACCCTTCCACCTCTAAGTCAAGTGAAAGGGCGCGCAGAAGGCTAAGGACAACGTCCCCGGCCTAAGCCCTAACATCAAACGAAAAAACCTCCCCGCGAGGAGATGCCCGAGACATACCATCTTCCCACGAAGGACCTCCCCGCACTCGCGTCCAGATTCCGTTTGAAGCTCCACCGGAAACCACAAGGCTCCACCGGAATCTGGAAACGTTCTACTAGAAAATTTACCATTCCATCAGAAGATAATAAGACGCGGTGGTCACGACTCACAACCACGACGTGGACCACCACGCTCACCAAGCGCGCTACCTACTCCGGCGAGACGCTTGAAGCAGCAGAAGGGCAGAACCACCGCCCACCACCAACACTCGCCGAAAACCTACCTATTTTGTCACCTAAAGCTAACCCTAGCCGCATGCAATCTACCACTAACAACAAGAGAAAGTAAAACAACCTGGAAATCAGAAAACTTGATTTGAGTAGAAGAGGGAGACTGCTCGAAACTTGGCACGGTGGTCGGTTGCTCTGAAGACGGCGACGGGCAAGAACGCTGATGACGGCGAAGAGAAATCAGAAGGGAAAAAGTGAAAAATGGGACAACCTTCCCCCTTTTATATTGAGTGGCACGTGCACACACGCGCCCGTAGGCAATAATGACTGCCCACTAGCCGTAATTACCTATTAACTGCTACACAGGGCTCGATGCACACGTGGCAGCCCAACGTTTCCCATTCTGTCTGACGCTTTATCTCCCCGAATATCGGGCAATAAGGTCACGACCACGAACATCACGGACACAGAGGGCCACGAACACCTCGAGACAATCATCCTCGTCTCCGCGCTAGCTCCCCTGAGCAACGAGCAGTCCTTAAGTCATCACTCTCATGCTCGGGAGCAACGACTTGGGGGGCTCCTGTTCTGGACTGGACCAATGGCTAGAATTGGCCCAATCCGCCTCTGCTCCAGAGCGGCCCAAATTGCCTAAGCCCAATCCACAAAGGGGCAATAACGACATTTTTGCCCCTCCAACTGGGCAAGGAACGCAACGTCCTCCCCGGCTTTTATGCCCGTTACGCACGGCTTCCTCGTTGCCCGAACAGCAAGGGACAGGCGCCCGGAACTGCGGTTCTGCCCGACACAACGGCTAGTTTCTGGCACCCTGCCCGACATAACGGCTAGTTTGGACAGTTACCTATTCTTTGGGGAAAACGATTATTTCGCCCCGAAAATAGGACCGTTGGCCACGCGCTGGGGGCTCTATATAAACCCTCTCGCTTGAGAGGGTCAGGTATCATTTTTTCACCCTAAGAATACGCTTTGTACTTGCCCCTTTTTCTCTGACCCTTTCTTACTTGAGCGTCGGAGTGCCTTGCAGGTACACCCCCTCTCTCCTCATTCACAAGCCGAACACCTTGCACGCCTGACGACCAGCATCCATCCGAGCACCTTGCAGTCTGACGACCAGCTTACGTGGACCTGTTCGAATACTCTGGATCAATAAACTTGTTTATATTAATATTGTTGTCAGCGATTGAATCATATATCAACACTTTACCCAGACCCGTGTTCAATCTAAGTGACTTTTATAATTATTATACAAAAGAACTCGATAAACCATGAAACTAGTAAATAATTGGAAAAGTCTATGACATCTATGGTTTTTCCGATTTTGTAGGCTAGACCATGATTTTTTTATGGGAAGAAAATTTCATTAAATAGCAGACGAAAGAGGAACAAAAACAGAGGGATCCACAATAGGATAGCCTCCAATCCAAGTCTTAGAACCATACATTTGACCAAGCCCAACCAAAATATGGGCATCAACATTAAAAGATCTAGGAATAAACATGGCAGAAAAAACTTTAAAAGAATTAAGCAACTCTTTACAATCAGCAGCAATTGGTTTGAGGGGGTGGACAATGGACAAATTGATACAATCCACTACAACTTAGGCGTCTATTTGGACCACTGCACTCTCCAGCTTTAAAGTTTGCTTAATCTTAATACTCCATCTTAAAGCAAGCATATTCGCCATGGCAGGTTCCACCACGATATTATCCTTCCTGCTAGCTGCCAAAAATAATGTTCTTCTATTGATCCTTTACAATGCAACCAAAGGACACAAAGCCCACTTCAGGTATTCCAGCATCCACATGTACTAAATGAACCTCTTTTAAGTTTGATTCCAAAGGAGGATGAGAGATGATGTTTTTCTTTTTACCACAACTCAGATTCCTTTTGTTGAATTCCACCGCTGCCTCTAAAGCATCCTCAGCTACTCTGACAGGGTCTACATTCTTTTGCTGGTAAAGTTGTGTTATACCCCAAATTTTACCCTTAGATTCTTTGATCGTTTGCATATCATTCTAGGCCAATCATCTTGCATAATACCCAATTTATCAGCTGAAATAAACTTTTTGGAATTACAGTCGAATCAGTCAAATTAAGAGTCAACTATGCGTAAAATCAGTGGACGGAGAATTTTAAAATCGAGCCTGCAGACGTCAGTGGTATTAATCTACGTTCCGTGCAGTTTAACCTGGTGTGCTCGTTTGAATTTTTCGACCATTTTCGGTCGCATTTTTGTACAATTAAGCCGTTTTAGTGGGTAAAACTTATTTTTTGAAATTTGACCAAACGCTGTATTTTTCCAGCAAGTATATTTTGCGCTTATCATTTTGGCGTATTCGATTTATTTTTCTGAGCACTTCGACTCCGGTCCAATTATTCGTTTTAATCGGTTTTATTTTAATTTTTTAATTAATATTTGTTTTAATCAACCTTTTTTTTAAATCATTATTTTGTGTTTAAGGTCTATTTTATACTTTTATTTATTTATTTATTTATGTTTTATTTTATATTTTATTTTAATATTCAGATTTTGTTTTTATTTTATTTTTAGGAATACTTAATAGATAAGTTTTAAAAAGTCATTTTTGTGTTGCTACTCTTTTGTGAAAAATATCTAGTATATAACATTGTCTTGCACAGACTGAGAGAAGCAAGAGGGAATCACGCTGGCCCTTCCACTTTTCCACTTGACATGTCTCTCTCTACATACATGTAACACTGCACCATGTACTCCCTCTCACGAGAAAGAAAAAAAAAACATTAATACACACCAATCCAATATCCTCTCCATCACGGTGCAGCACACGATACACTTCATTCTACACACATATAATCAACTCTTTTCACATTGATTTACCACCCACTTTTTCTCACAACAACACTTTAAACTCCCTTTGACCTTCATCCACCCACCACACAATAGCAACCCCAAACAACCAAAGCCGCTCCATAACCATGAACCTCTCATTCAACCTCCATTTTCACACCTGCACGTGAATTCCTTGCATGAACCACCATCAAAATCTTACTCCCCCATGAAAAGGAAATTCGCAGCATTCACACAAGAAAAGAGAACACACTTCTCAACTCAGCCTCTTCTTCTTCCTAGCTGCACCTCATAAAAAACCGATAACCGCCAACCTCCATAAACCAAAGCCTACCGCCGGCTGCGCCATTCCATCTTAGCCGCGTCGTTCACGTCCAAACTCACCATAAGCCACCGAAAGAGAGCAGAGTAGAAGAAACGACAATAAGGAAACTCACGGAACATACAACAACAAGCATTTCATTTTCGGCCTTACGGCGAGACAACCTTTCAGCAAGCATTAATACGTAACAACAATTGTAGCAGCTTTGACATTGGTAACATTTTTGTTTGCGAGCTTTGTTGAATTTTTGTTGTTTCTGCTGCAAAATTTGTTTTTTACCTTCTACTAATAATAAGTGCAATATATGAGTTTTATGTTTTTCTAGTTTTTTATGTTTTAGTTTTTAAGTATTGTTTGATAAAACAGAAGCAGTGTTTGCACAAGTATTCTATATTGATGTACTTGTTGAAAATGAAATACAATCTTGGTCTTTATATAGACCCAAAAGTTCTACTATTCAAACAAACAATAAAAGCTAATAATAACCCACTATCTATTTGGTATTCCACTAACTCTAGATTTCTCCACTAACTTAATAATAATAAAGACCCACTAACAAAACATTAAAGTTTATTCAACAAAATTCCCCTGTAAACTTAAATGTTTCTACCGTCCACCAAGCCCATCATCTTCTTTCCTCTGTCGAAAAGCTCTTTCGACAATGGCTTTGTGAGGATATCTGCTGCTTGGTCTTTGCTCGCTACATGCTTCAATTCGACATTTCCTTCTTTCACATGTTCTCGAATGAAATGAAATCGACCATCAATATGTTTGCTTCTTTCATGATTCACTGGATTCTTTGCTAGCTCAATTGTTGATTTGTTGTCCACGTGTATCACAGTTGCACCTTCCTGTTTTAACTCCATTTTTCCCAACAATCTTCTCAGCCATATTGCATGACAAACGCACCAAGATGCTGCCACATATTCAGCTTCACACGTCGAAAGTGTTACTATTGGTTGCTTTTTGGAAAGCCAAGTAAAAGCAGTATTTCCCATAAAGAACACATATCCAGACGTGCTCTTTCGATCATCAATATCACCGCACCAATCACTGTCGGAATAACCAATCAACCTGTAATCTTCTGATTTTGAATAAAACATTCCAAGTGACACAGTTCCTTGGATGTATCGAAGGATTCTTTTCAATGCCTTCCAATGTGAATAGACTGGTTCCTCCATGAATCGACTTACAATTCCGACACTTAGCGAGATGTCTGGCCTTGTGCATGTGAGATAACGAAGACTTCCTACCAAGCTTCGAAATTTACTCACTTCGACACGATCTCCCCCATCCAAATTTCGACAGCTTGGCACCTGGTTCCATTAGCGTCGAAACCGGATTACAACCTTCCATCTTATATTTCTTCAAGACTTCTTTTGCATATTTTACTTGAGAAATAAAAATTCCTGATTCTTCTTGTCGAATCTCCAGACCAAGAAAGAATCTCATCAGACCTAAGTCTGTCATCTCAAATTCTCGTGTCATTGTGCCCTTGAACTCTTCTATCATCTGATCATTATTACCCATAAAAATGAGATCATCAACATAAAGAGCAACAAATAACATATTACCTCCATTCTTCTTTACATAAAGGGCATGCTCATAAGGACATTGTATGAATCCATTCTCCTTAAAATATGTGTCGATACGTGTATTCCATGCCCGTGGTGCTTGCTTCAACCCATAAAGTGCTTTCTTCAATTTCAGCACCTTCTTCTCTTCTCCAGTTTTCATATAACCTGGTGGCTGTTCGACATAAACTTCTTCTTCGAGCACACCATTCAAAAATGCTGATTTGACATCCATTTGAAATATTGGCCATTTGAATTGAGCAGCTTGTGAAATTAGTAGTCGAATTGTCTCCATTCTTGCAACGGGAGCAAAAATTTCGTCATAGTCGATTCCTGCTTTCTGCTTGTATCCCTTCGCAGCAAGTCTCGCCTTGTAACGTTCCACTTCGCCTTCAACATTCATCTTTTTTCTTGAATACCCACTTCACACCAATGGGTTAACTACCTTTTGGTAAATCGACCAGCTCCCACGTGTTATTGTGATTGATCGCCTTAATTTCTTCGTCCATGGCAGTTTTCCACTCCTTGTCTCTCAATGCTTCTTCAAAATTGATATTTTCATCATCTGCCAAAAGACATACAAGATGTACTTCACTTGTCGAATCATACAAATCTTGTAGACTTCGCATTCTGGGTTGTCGAGGTTCATCTTCATTTTCAGACTCTTCAAGTTCTGTCGAAATGCTTGTTGGTACAGCGACTGGTGGTTCTCCAACTTCGACGATAACTTCTGTCGAATTGTTCCAGTCCTACTTGCTTGCTTCGTTTATTCGAACATCCCTACTCACTATCACCTTCTTGTTTATGAGATCGAATAACCTGTACCCTTTCGTCTTCTCATCATATCCAATGAATATGTACTTCTGACTTTTGTCTTTAAGCTTCGTTCTTCGTTGATCTGGTACGTGTGCATAAGCCACACTACCAAATACTCTGAGATGAGAGACTGTTGGCTTCTGTCCGCTCCATACTTCTTGTGGTGTTTGATCTTCTAACTTCGAATGTGGACATCGATTCTGAACATAAATTGCACATTGTACAGCTTCTGCCCAGAATTCCTTCGACATGTTCTTGCTCTTAAGCATTGATCGAACCATATCAAGAACTGTTCGATTCTTTCTTTCAGCCACACCATTTTGTTGAGGTGAATATGGTGCAGTTAGAAATCTCCTTATGCCCTGCTCTTCACAATACTTCATAAAAGCTATCGAAGTATACTCACCACCTCTGTCAGATCGAACTGCTTTGATGTGTCTGTCAGTTGCCTTCTCCACCATCGCTTTGAACTTTTTGAATACCTCGAATGCTTCAGATTTTTCTCTCAAGAAATAAACCCAGGTTTTTCGTGAGAAATCGTCAATAAAAGAAATGAAGTACCTTTTGCCACTGAAAGATTCTAGAGTGATTGGCCCACAAATATCAGTATGAATCAATTCGAGAATATCTTTAGCTTGATATTCTGCCTTCTTTTGAAATGAGGTTCTTGTTTGCTTGCTAAGCACAGAATCTTCACAAAATTTTCCTTCATATTCCATGTCTGGTAGCCCGTGTACCATGTTCCTCTTCGCTAATCTTTTCAGACCAGCATGATGTAAATGACCAAAGCGTTGATGCCACAGCGACGCTTTGTCTTCGACATTGATTTGCAAACATTTTCCTTGAACACTCCTCAAGTTCAGCTTGTACATTCGATTTCTCCCCTTTTCGACTTGAGCAATCAAATGCCCTAACTTGTCCTTCAAGTGCAATATTCGATCTTTCATGAATATAGAGTAACCTTTTTCTGTGAGTTGTCCCAGACTCAAAATATTTGTCTTGAGATCTGGTACATAATAAACATCTTGGATTGACCCAGTCAAGTCATCCTTCTGCAAGTAGCAAATCGTACCTTTCCCTTCGATCTTCACTTTCGATGCATCTCCAAAAGACACATGACCATCTTCAATCTTTTTCATTTCTTTAAGCAGGTGTTTGTGACCGCACATATGATTACTTGCTCCAGAGTCGAGATACCACATAGTGTCATTTTCTGCATCTTCTTCCTTTTGAGTCATCAACAGAAAACCATCATTCGCTTCGACTTCGAAAGCTAGATTGGTTGTTTCTTCTACTTTCTTTTCGGCTCGACAATCTTTTGCAAGATGTCCCACTTTACCACAGTTATAACATTTGAAGGAGTTGCAATCCTTCGCATAATGACCCTGCTTGTTACATTTGTAACATTCGACATTTGAGTAGTTCGACCGACCACCTCTTTGACCACGTCCTCTGCCACGCCAATTTTGCTGGCTCGAGTGTCCTCTGTCGAAGTTGCTGCCTCGACCACTGTCACGACCTCCATGGCCACGTCCTCTTCCTCGAGAGTTTTGAGAATAGAGTACCTTTTCGTCTTTGACTGACTCCTTCGTTTGATTTGCTTCTTCGACTGCTTCCTCCTTCTTCTTCATCTTTCGTTGTTCATGTGCCTCGAGAGAACCAGCGAGCTCTTCGACTGAGAGCGTCGAAAGGTCCTTCGACTCTTCTATTGCACATACAATATTCTCAAACTTATCAGTTAAAGATCTCAGAATCTTTTCAACAACTCGTGCATCAGTCACTGCTTCGCCATTTCTAGTGAGTTGGTTCACCACCGTCTGTACACGCGTGATGTAGTCAGATACATTTTCTGACTCCTTCATCTGTATCCTCTCCAACTCTCCACGAAGAGTTTGGAGTCGAACTTGCTTTACTCTGTCTGCTCCTCTGAACACTTTTTCTAACGTGTCTCAGGTCTCCTTCGACGTAGTCGAACCGGCAATTTTCTCAAAGCCTGATTCGTCAACTGCTCGGAACAGCATATACAATGCCGTCTTATCCTTCGAACGCGTCTCTTTCAACGCCTTTTGTTGAGCCGCCGTATACTCCGTGGTGTCTGCTGGTTCTGTGAAACCATCCCTGGTCACCTCCCACGCATCTAGAGATCCAAGAAGAGCTTTCATTTGGATACTTCAGTTTTCGTAATTTACCTTTGTTAAACGCGGCAACGGCATTTGACTCATCGTATTCGCCATTAGCTCTGATGCCAATTTGATAAAACAGAAGCAGTGTTTGCACAAGTATTCTATATTGATGTACTTGTTGAAAATGAAATCAATCTTGGTCTTTATATAGACAAAAAAATTCTACTATTCAAACAAACAATAAAAGCTAATAATAACCCACTATCTATTTGGTATTCCACTAACTCTAGATTTCTCCACTAACTTAATAATAATAAAGACCCACTAACAAAACATTAAAGTTTATTCAACATTGTTTTGAGTTTTTAATATATTGAATTGTGCTTGATAATGTGCTTGCATTGGTTATAATGACCTTGAGTTTTTTTGTCCATATCACACGTACTTGTTTTGGTTTTATATATGTATATATATTCCAGCACTTATCTGTTTGCTATGTAGATCCATAAATTTTATTTGTCCTTTATGCTGCTAAAGTAATAATGATGAGGAAATATATAATGTAAGTAGTTTCATAGAAGCATGCTACCTATATTTTTTATGCTTATCACTTTCATTCTTTAAATAGTTTATTTTTTTAGTTGTACGTATAAAAAATGAGATACAAGTGACTTTTAGTATGTGGACAGAATTTGATAAATATGAGTGTTGTAGTTTCTTTTCACGTGTTTCAAAGATTAGCTTCAAAATATTTAATTTTTAATTAAAATGAAAAAAAGCAATTTATATTTTTTTACTTGTTTGTTTTAATTATCTACTTTTTAATTCATATATTCTAAAAAACCAAAAAATATTTAAATAGTTTTTTATTTAACTTAGATTTTAGTTAGAATTAGTTTTTTTAAATAATTAATTTAGAATTTACTTAATTTGGTTTTTTAGAATTTAATTTTAGTTAATTAATATTAGAATTTATTTAATTAGATTTTTAATTAGATATTAATCTTCTTAGATTTTGGTTTGTTTAGACTTTATTTGTTTTTAAGTTAATTTTGACATTTTGCTTTAATCAATTCCTGATATTCATTTCGAGTTTAATTCTTTTTGCCCTTAACTGTGATTAGTCCTTAATTCCTGATGTTCACTTTGAATTTAATTCTTATTACATTTGTTGTACATATGTTGCTGTTCATTCTGCTCTCGATACTCGAGATTTCCTCTTGTTCCGTTTCTTACACTTCATTCCAAAGGAAAGGGGTCGTTCCAGTTGGCTGCCATGTCATTTAGGATAACTTAGATTATTCATTCCCTTATCTCACGCCGACGTGCGATCAAGACTTACCTTCCCTTTTAACCTAGCCCTAGGTTTGGAGTCGCCACACTCCACGTAGGTGTCTTGCTGTCAGACCCTACTTTCCGGGACCTTCTTACCCTTTTTACCTAGCCTTAGGTTTGAAGTCGCCGCACTCCGCGTAGGTGTCTTGCTGTCAGACCCTACTTCCCTTGGAACCTTGACCACAGTCAAGAGTTCTTCACCCCCATTGAGGGGAACTACGATTGCTCTGATTTCTCAAGTTCACCTTGAGAATACGTAGGCACAGGTTTGCGAGATCCTAGCGAGCTACCTTTTTCTTTTTCCACTTTTTACCTTTACATCCGATGCCTTCTCGGATTCCACCCTTGTTTACCTTTACATCTGATGCCTTCTCGGATTCCACCCCTTTTTACCTTTACATCGGATGCCTTCTCGGATTCCACCCTTTTTTTACCTTTACATCCGATGCCTTCTCGGATTCCACCTTTTTTTACCTTTACATCCGATGCCTTCTCGGATTTCACCCTTTTCTTTTCATACCTTTTCTTCTTATCCTGTTTACCCCGTAGTGAGGGGAACTACGATTGCTCTGATTTCTCAAGTTCACCTTGAGAATACGTAGGCACAGGATTGCGAGATCCTAGCGAGCTACCTTTTTCTTTTTCCACTTTTTACCTTTACATCTGATGCCTTCTCGGATTCCACCCTTGTTTACCTTTACATCCGATGCCTTCTCGGATTCCACCCCTTTTTACCTTTACATCCGATGCCTTCTCGGATTCTACCCTTTTTTTACCTTTACATCCGATGCCTTCTCAGATTCCACCTTTCTTGCCTTTACATCCGATGCCTTCTCGGATTTCACCCTTTTTTTTCATACCTTTTCTTCTTACCCTGTTTACCCCGTAGTGAAGGGAACTACGAATGCTCTAATTCCATTCCCGTCCGGATACGTAGGCACGAGATGCAATGTCTTGGCGAGCATACTTAGTGTATATACCCCTAGGTCTTTCTTTACCTTAGCACATTTCCCTTAGCAAGCAAACATTAACATAACACAAATACTAACAAGAGGTTCCTGTAGAGTACTACAGATACTTAGGATGCTAACACCTTCCCTTAGTATAACCAATCCCCGAACCTAGATTCTCTTATTAGGGTTTTCGGTTTTTACCATTTCCTTTGGATAAATCAAAGCTCGGTGGTGAATTTCAAAGTTTTGCGATGCAAGTTAATTAATAGCTTGTTATCCGATTCTCACTGCAACAAGCTGCACATTGCGGGCCGACCAAATCTTGTGGAGCAAGGAACACAACACGTGGATACTTAACATGTCCCCACAGTTGATAACCTTTACCAACCAATCACTGAGACCCTCACCATCAGGGATATGATAGCCAAGAATAGAGGAAAAGAAATATCGTTTTTGCAAAGTCACAATGCAGGAACAAGTGATGGGTCGTCTCGGCAGCGGAATAGCAAAGGGAATATGTTCTTGGCAAGTCTTCAAAGGAAGTTCCTAGCTCTATTATGGAGAGGAGAAGACCAAATTTTCTTCTAAAGACTGTGGTAAAGAATCCCCGAAGAGCAAGGATGCTTCGAGTCTCTATCATGGACACACATATGATAAGAAGATCGGACTAAGAACTCCTCGCTTCTTTCAAAATGCCAAATCTACTTGTCCACCATATTTCTTCTAGATAAAGGAATGCTGGCAATTTTGTTTTGCTTCCTCCACATCAAAGATATTGAAAATCAAATATGTCTTCCATTTTCCCAAATCATTATCAATGAGTTTGCTGACCTTGGAATTATTATCCAGACCTCTCACTTGACCCGGGACTTTAAAACTTGTATTATTGGGCATCCAACAATCCCTTCCCATAAACACTTTCTCACTGTTGCCAATCCTCCATCGAACTCCTTTGTAAACGAGGTCATCTGCGCTCAGGATGCTTCTCTAAGAGTAGCTTGGAGCAGAGCCAATTCTACTATCATTAATGGATTGCCCAGGGTAATATCTACTTTTAAAGACCTTCCCCATCAGAGTATATTCACCTGTCAAAAGGTGTCAATAGTATTTTCCAAGCAGACATGTGTTTAAATCACTGATGCCACAAAAACCTAAACCTCTTACACCTTTCGCAGGAGCCATTTTTCCCAACTTATCTAATGAACTTTCTTGACCCCATTTGTTGAACACCACCAGAACTTAGCCAACATGATTTCGATTTCCTGGCAGACAACCTCCGGTAGTTTATAACATCCCATGATATAGCTCGGGATTCCCTGGGCGACAACTTTAATCAGAACCTCTTTGCCAGCTCTCATAGAAATCTTTCCTTCTATCCCTTTATCTTCTTCCAGATCCTTTCAATGACTAGCCCAAATATTTCCTTCTTTGATATTCCAAACAAAATTGGTAGCCAAAGATACTTAGAATGTCTTTGCACAATTTTAACTCCCATCCTTGCACAGATCATGTCTTTTTCCTCCTCGCAAACATTTTGACTGAAAGACACTTCTGACTTATCGAGGTTTACCACTTGTCCAGAAGAGAGTTGATACTTTTGAAGAATATCCATAATACAATCAGCCTTAAAAGAATTTTCCCTAGAAAACAATAAGCTACCGTCGGTGAAAAACAGGTGAGAAATTATTGGAGCCTTCCTAGCAACTTGAATTCCATGGATTTTGTTCTCCTGGACTCATTTCTTTAAAAGACCTGAAAGCACATCAGCACACAATATGAATAAATAATGTGAGAGAGGGACCCCTTGACGGAGCTCCCTTTCGGGTGTGAAACTCATATTTGGTTGGTCGTTGACCAAAACCTTGTAGGACATAGTTGAGACACATTTGTGAATAAGGTTAACCATATAAGCAAGGAAACCCATAGAAGTAAAAATAACAAGAATAAAAGGCCAATCCAAATGATCAAACACTTTTAACATGTCAAGTTTGAGTGTCACGACTCCTCTCTTTCCTTTTTTCTTCTTCTTCATCTAGTGAAAACATTACATGGCCACCAGAGCATTATCCGTAATGAGACGACTTTTGACAAAGGCATTCTGCTCTTCATCAATGATATCGGGGAGGAAATGTTTTATCCTATTTGCAATTGTCTTAGTGACCATTTTCATCATTATGTTTCATAGACTAATAGGACAAAATTTTTTAGGACTTGAGGGGTTTTTACACATGGGAATTAGTGTTATATGGGTGTTATTGTTCAAGTCTGGGTCTTTGTTGTTGTTAAGCATGTCCAAAGCCATTCTATTAACCTCGGGCCCTACAATATGCCAATACTTCTGATAGAAATGGCCTGGAATCCCGTCAGGGCCTAGGGCTTTCAGAGGATTCATCTGGAAAAGGGCTTCTTTAACCTCTTGATAAGTGAACCTTTCTTCACACCAGGAGATATGTTCGGACTTAAGCTTTCCCTGTACCACTGAAAAACCTCATGAATATTGGAAGGAATGAAATATGAGAAAAGTTCAGTAAAATAATTCACCAATAGTCTTTCGCAATAAACATCACCTATTCACCAGTGCCCATTTTCGTCCTGAAGCTTCTGAATGTTGTTGGCTCTCCTTCTCTGTTATGCTTTTCAATGGAAGAATTTAGTGTTCTTGTCGCCATGCTTGAGCCATAAAGCCCTAATTTGTTGTCTCTAAATGACCTCCTCCATTTGAAGAAGATTATCCATTTGACCCTTACGAGCTTTGTTGGTTTTGATCGACTTTTCACTACTACCTCATCTTTCACCCTCCTTGAGCAGATCATCAATTATCTTTAGCTCCTTATTAATAGATGCAAATTTGTATTCCTGAAAAATATCATACAATCCTTTTAAAGCTGGAAGTTTGTCAAAACCCCTCATGCCTAGACTGTTCCAAATCTGCTGCACAACTTCCCCAAATATAGGATCCCTACTTCACACCTCTTCAAACATGAACATATGTTGTATTCTTCTCTCCCTACAACCTGAAACATCTTTCATCATAATACTTATGGCAGGGTTGTCAGACCCAAATCTAGATAGGTGACTCGCCCTAATGAGGGAGAACCTATTGATAAAGCTATTAGATCCCAGACCCTTATCCAGACGAGATTGGATATTATCACTCTCATGTCTGTCATTCGTCCAAGTAAAAGGATGCCCTTCAAATCCTAAATCAATTAAACTAGACATATCCAAAGCTTGCCATCCCAAAGATATTTGATTTGTAGTCCTACTATTTCCTCCTAGTTCCTCGTGATCGAACACCGCATCATTTAAGTCTGCAACAAGGATAACCTCATCTCCACCTCTCTTGGCCAATTTCTGGATCAAGCCCTAAATATTCCTCTTCTTCTGTTCTTCCGGGAAGTCGTAGATGCCATTAAAAAACCAATCCTGATGGTCACACTCATAAAAAACGGATCATTCAGTGTGGTTGAGAGAGTAAGACAAAATGGCTAACTGAACTTTTTCCTTCCACGTCAAGATAAGTCCACTAACTTTCTCCCTTCCATTACCACTACAATCCACATTATGACAACACTCCATACCACTTTTGAATTTGATGGTCCGAGTCTCGTATGCTTTGAGCCTAGTTTCCATAATAAACACTAAGTCGGGGTTGTAGCACCCCAAAATTTGCCCTCTTGTTTCTAACCCTAACTGGCTTATGTTTCATTTCATTTTGCATTATTATTTGTGTATATCATTGGTGCTTTGCATGGGATCGAAGGGTTTTCTTATTATTGGTGTTTGTCTTATTCAGAGGTGATTCAGTTTGTTCCTACTTCGGTCAAGTTGAGGCAAGGGTTGGATTCATGTTGTCATAAACATCTTCCTATTCAGAGGTTTACCAAGCCCCAAGATTTTCCCCATTCAGAGGATTCATCCAAAGCATCGGGACATGATTTCTTTGGTGTGAATCAGGGTTTGGTTTTTTCTCAGTTCAAGTGGGCATTCAAGGAAGATTAGGGTTTTTATTCACGGTTGAGCTTGTGGGTTTTTATCGACTGAGGTTCATTTGATTAGGGCTTCAGGTCAAGGAGATCAGTGATCATCAGGACAAAGCATTGATGGATTAATTTGAAGAGCATTGGTTCCAGATCAAGCCTTCTCAAAAGTATTAGGTGCTTAAGGTTCCTTCATTGATTCAACTGAGAGTTCTATTGGGCTAGGGTTTGATGCTTCAACTTCTCAGGTCATTTCTTCATCATTGTGCACCTAAAACAAGTGGTTCAGGTTTCTTATCTTTTGTGTGAATTGGTTAATATTCATCAATTGAAGATGGTGGTTAGGGTTCATGGCGAAGGCATCTTAATATTCACGGGACATGAGATCCACTTGTGGATTCATATTTTGTTCAGGGCGTGGTCATTCTTTTAATTGCTTGTTGCTTGTCATACAAGTTAACATGGACTGAGGAATTGAAGTTGAGGCTTCATTAGTTGGAAGATGAATTTGGGATATTGGCCCAAGTGATTTCATTGTGCTCGAATTATTCAAAAAGATTGGCTTCAAAGTCCTTGAGCATTTGATTTGTCCAGCATTTATATATGGATACAAGTCCAGTAAACCATATCCAAGCCTAGTCCATATCCATTTCCAAAACCAATTCAATATCCATTTAGATTCAATTTGTCCATTTAAATTACCGAACAATTCACTTCCCAAACCCATAACCATTATATCCATTTAGTTCCAAATGTCCATTTTACCACCAAAATCCATATTCAAATTCAAAGTTCCATACAAATATCCAAAAAAAAAAAAATTCAGTTCCTATCCAATTAAATCAAAATAATTTCCCAATTTAACACATAAAACCATCTCATCACAAATAAATTTCCCATCCCATAATTATCCACTTTTATCTACAGTCACGAGCCTATTTTCATGAGTAGGCATTTAGTTTCACAGCTTCACACGTGGAAGGTATAGTATTGCAATATAGGAAAGGTTTAAGTGCACTGTTTATGTGGAACAAGCTCATCTGAAGTGCAATAAGGTGATCCAAATGAAAGGAATTCACTAAATACAAGGGCGGGAGAGGGAAATGGCCAAGGTTGAAATTGGAAATCAAAAACAGAATTCCACTTGCAAATACACGTGACAGATCATACAAAATTTTCTTAACATGATTGAATAGAAATATCAAAACCACTCTCCAATTCATAACAGAACAAACGCGTGACTCTTTACACGATAAAATGCACAACTCACTCTAACAAAATCCATTTTTCCTATTTTACCCTTCCCAAATTTGGATATAAAGCAAGCTGCAGCAGATTTGAAAACACGATCATATTCGTTCTTCATCACCAATCTTCAATATTCTCCACTTCACCTTCAACTTCTCTTCTTCAACCTTCATCATCAATTACCCAGCAAAGTAATTCATAAGCTGCAAACCATTGAAACAACACCATTCAATAACAAATTCAGAATTGGATCACATTAACATAACAATTCCACACTCACCACCAGGACCGAGCCCTGCACGATCAAGAAGTATAAACACATATCTGCAGAATCCCATCCCTTTCACAAAGACCTTCATTAATTCTTCACATGCACAATTCAGAACAGCAGTGATCTAATCCAATCAACAAACACATCAACAACTCTGCAACAAAAATTTCAGAGTATCAACAACAACGCAAAGATTTGTGGCACAACACAACGATCAGTAGAAGCAGTGCGCAGAGAAGATCGAGCAAGAGTAAATTGAAGAAGAAGAAGGAAACAGAATTGAGAAGACGCGTTGAAGAGAAAAACGAGCATACCTGAGCCGTGAAACCTTATGTCGTCTTCGAAGCGCCATCAGAGCGACTCTGATAGGTACGTCAATCTCGTTCCAAACTTTGATGTGTGATAATTTGTTCACGTGTTTGTTGCTTTGGATCTGCAATTCGATTGTTGCTGATTAGTATAGGTTTGTGATGTTCCGATTTGAGAATCTTTCGCCGTGAGAGTTAGCCATTTGAACCTTGATGAGGAGAATGTGAATACGATGGTGATGATGGAGAGTGAACGGAGATTGAATATGAGGAAAAGGACGATACGATGAAACCATGTGAAGTTGAGAGTGTGAGAACTAAGTGATTGAAGGGGAAGAAGAAGATGAGAGCAGCGTGACACAGAGAGGAGAGTTTCGGTGAGACGATTGAGGTTGATTGTGGCAAGGAGGTTCAGACGGCGAGGGTGGTGGATAATCCGACGACGTGATGAGGGGACGAGCAGAACGAAGAGAGGATTGGTGATGGTACGAATTGTGAATAGAGATTGGAGAAGGTTGCATCAGCGGCGCGATTTTGAGAGAACGAAAGAAGAGGGCACGAATGTTGTGAATGAAACCTGGCTCCTTCCTTTTTAGTGAAGCATCCTCACCTCATTGCCTTAGGCTGAAAGCTCGATCCATTTCCCGTTGCTACTTCATACCCCTAGTTTCACTTCTCACCCTCCCTTTGACTCTTGGACTCTTGACTAAGGCCATTGCGCCTGAATTGAGGATCTAAGGCATAAAGCCCACGCACCTGGGAGTACTTTTCACTCCCATTTACTCACTGCATCCCTTGTTTTTTGGTTTGTTTTTAATGGTGTAATTAATTAGTTTTACATAATTAGGTTTTATTAATTAGTTTTAATTTTGACCAAGTATATTTAGATTTGGATATTTGTATTTTGACTAATTGAATTTGGATATTTGTTTTTTTTACTAATTGGTTTTGGATAATTATTTTGGTTAATTGAGTTTATATAATTTTAGACAATTAGTTTTAGATAATTGTTTTTTATTTAATTGTTTTTAATTAGATTGTGGTTAGTTTTGATTAAATTCCAATTTAGCCTATAATCTTGATTAATTCTATTTTTAACTAAACATAGATTTTAATTTTGATGCTAATTTTTGATTAATCTTGATAATAATTTCGGCTAGTGTTATTAGCATTTCTCTTGTGAATTTTTGATGCCTATTCTGATTAATTCTTGATCTTTCTTTTTGTACTTGGATTTCTCCTAACATGGTTTCATATTCGTTTTCCTTTGTGACTGAGTTGCTTCGTGTTTACTTGTTGATTACTCTGTATTCACATGCTCCCTTAAGGCTCTTAGTCCGACTTAATTTTTGATTAAGCTCGGAGTAGGATAGACATTAGGCTCTCAATCCAAGCATGAGAACATTAGGTAGACTTCCCTCCTAATCCTGACCTTAGGGCCACTTTGTATGATAACTTGTAGGATTCAGTTTCCCCTAGACCTTACGTGCATCTCTCTCTTCTTTCTCAAAATAATAATCAAGACACTTAATAAATACGATGAGTATTGTACGCCACAAGCCTTAAGTACATTGGAAATGACGAGTGAGGGGTCTCCCTTCACTTTTCTAAAGTGTTTAGCATACGTTCCGTTGGGGGCGACCATGCGACGCATTCGCTCCTATGTCATAGACTTTAGTGCAGTACACATCACAAACAAAGTCAATTCCCTTCTTCAGGAGCGCTTCTTCGACAGATCCCCTTCCATTTCTCTCGTACCCGTGCGATCGAGATCGTTCCAGTTTTTTCGTAGTAGCGTGAACTACAGATGCTCTGATTCCTCATTCCTTAATGAGGATACGTAGGCACGAGGATCCATATCCTTGGCGAGCACACTAACACCTAACTTCCCTTTTTCTCTCGCCTCAATGTGATCGAGACTTGTTAACCGAGTCTTTTCTCTCGCCCCAGTGCGATCGAGATCTTTTCCGTCTTTTCGACCCGTAGGTCGAACTACGACTGCTCTGACTTCCTTTCTCTCGTCCGATTGAGGATACGTAGGCACAAGACGGCAATATCTTGGCGAGCAACCTTCCCCCTTTAGTGCGTAGTCCGTCGAACTACGCCGACTCTGATTCTTCGTTCATCCACGAAGATACGTAGGCATAGGATTGCGATAATCCTTACGAGTCCGTTTTTGTTTTTTCCCTTTCCGTTTCCGTTTGGCAGTAGGCTTTAGATAGCACACCCTTTGATTAGACAATAAGCGTGGATCCCATCGAGTACGATGGACGTGTGGGGGTGCTAATACCTTCCCCTCGCGTAACCGACTCCTGAACCTGGACTATGGTTGCGATGACCATGTCTTTTTCCCTTTGTTGAGGTTTTCTTCGATCATTTCCTTTCCCCGCGTCGGGATAAATAACGTTCGGTGGCGACTGTTCTGTTTTGTTTTTGCCGGTTGATTTTCGCAGCTGCGACAGGGGTTTTCAACACGAATGAGCCCCAACAAGGCTTGAACTACATGGGGACACCCCAAACCCTGCAGTTGTGATTGAGGATTTTCATTGATGCAGGCGATGTTGGTTTTCCAACACCCCCTCTGGTCCAGGTAACTGAATATCTTTAAGTTCAGATTGACTCTTTAGATTTTTGTCACCACTTCCACAACTTTCCACAGTTCCTTCAACAATCATCACATCAATAAGATGAGTTTCCCAATCTCCATCTCCACCTTCTTAGCCTGGTTAGAGCTAGTCTTCCTATTAGTCTGACATATTGTCCACTTTTTCCTTTTTACAGTTGAAACCTTTTGACTCTCCTCTTTGCCTTTCTGCATCTTTGAAATGTCCACCGCCCCAAGAGATTCTACAATAACTTTGATCTCGAGTAAATTATCTTCATGTTGTGTCTCTTTCCTTTTCGTGACCTCTTCTCTCTATCTTCAACTCTATTTCTCTTGAAGTTGTTCCACCTATCCATCCTCTCCTTTTTTTCTTTGCCTTTATTGTAACACCTATTTTGCCCCGATGAGATGTTGAACAAACTTTCGCAGCACGAACTGGAGTTTGAGTCTTTCTTCCTCTGTTCTTCTAGGATCCTTGGTAAGGGAGAAACTCTTAGCCAAAGACCGTACGAATGTTCCTGTTCTTCCAAATCTTCAAATCTTTCCTCACTGAGTTCTCCAACTGCTTCACAATCCTTCAACTGATGTCCAACTCTCCCACAAACAAAACAAAAGGTTGGGAGTCTCTCATATTTGAAGTGTACTCAGAGATTTTTGTCCTTGAGCCTCACCATTGTTCCTCTTTTTAAAGATTATTTAAGATAAAATTTCACCTTTACTCGCAGAAATCTTCCATTCCTATGAGCTTCCTTTTGGTATATCTCCTCAAAATCTCCAAGAATTCCACCCAGCTTCCTCACTATTGCCTCAGATCTAAGCATGAGAGGTAGTTCATAAATTCGAAACCCAAAAAGTTCTGAAATGCATGTTCAGCTCCGAAGGTTGTTCTTCACCTAACACATGAGCTAGAACTAGCAAGTTCCTATCAAAGCTCCAGGGTTCATTTCCTAACACACTCTTCAGGTCCCTTTTATAAGAAAAACGAAACAGGAAGAGGTTATTGTTCAACTCTTGTGTCTTGACTAGATTTTTGAGCTTCCAGGCCCCCTCAATTGTGTTCGTAAAAGCTCTCGAATTGAAACTATCCATCCATAATTTCCCAGCAAGAGTACGTTGGAAAATCTCTTCGTCGTAAACCTTTTCGACTTCTGCCGTAACCCATTCTTCTTCTTCCTTTGATAATGGAATGTTTTTCCATTTATCCATTGAAAAACAAGACCTCAAGGAATTCTAGCCAGAAAACGGAAGAAAACAAAGGTGGGTAAGTGTTTGACATACTCCTAACTGAGTGGAGAAAAGAGAAACTTCCTAAAAACAAGGATGGAAATACCAGATTGGATGAGGAAAGAAACAGAGATGGTCGCTACCCAGAACCCTAGAAAATGAAGGGGAAAAGGAAACCCTAGAAACAAAGGGGAAAAGGAAAGACACGATAAGTTTCTAGAGAGAAGCATGACCTTCTCTCTCTAGAAAAAACGTGGAAAGACTCATTGTTGTCTTTTGTCGACCATGATTTATTTTTTCTTGAGAAAAAATGATTAAAAAAATTAATTTATATTCTTTCTAATTGACTGCCAAACCATTGGAAGAGAAAATTGAAACAATTTTAATATCTACTTTTATCAATTATTGGAAGAGGGAAAGAAATATTGGATGACTCCTTATATAAGTTTAGCTGCAGGGCATTATTAAAGGAGGGAGAAATTTTGTTGGAAACAAAAATAAAATTAGGATATTATGGTTATTATACTCAAATTAAGTCTTTGACTAAGCTTATTACTCATATTTTTTCAAACAAAAACTATATATTATTGTATTTGTGACGAGATTAAACCTCAACCAAACCTTTAAACTTTGAACCCTCAAATATACCACTTTGTATATATATGTGTGTGCGTGTGTGTGTGTGCACGCGTGTGTGTGCGTGCGTGCGTGCGCGCGCGCTTGTGTGTGGATAAATAGACTATTTGGCAACCCAAAACAATCAGTAATTAAATGTGAAGAGAGAAAAATAATTACCAATTGTTTTTAGCCACGGATTAAAAATGAATTAAAGGTCAAGATATATATATATATATATATATATATATATATATATATATATATATATATATATATATATATATATATATATATATATATATATATATATATATATATATATATATATATATATATAATTAAAATGGATGAATTATTTTAAACTACACTCGTTTTTTGGTAGAAAATGGATATCCTATGTCCGCAACTGTAGAGACTAATACTTCAAGCCGGTGAGGATAACAATGGGTGGCAAAACTCTCCCTTAAGAGAATTTAACATTGTTGCATACCCAGGGTTAAGTTTGAATCCAAGACCTCTGACTAAGCTAAAAGAGATCCCTTACCATCTTAGAGATTTGTTTGTTTCAATATTATAAGGGATGACAGATAAGCAAAATCCCCCTCTCATTTTGGTCCCCCCTCGAATTAGATATTTTTTTCTTAACAAATAACAAATATGTTAAAAAAAGTCTTAAAAATTTAGGATTTGCAATTATGTTTGTTTGGGGTTTCTTCTAGTCCAATCTTATGAGGTTTAGATAGATAATATTATGTTAACATATGGGCTGCTATATTACGTTTTTTTACTAAGCACATGTTTTGTTCTGTGGTAAAAAAATTTAATTTTGAGTGAATTAATTATGTGAAATATATTTTGGTTAAAAGTGAGTTGAATGTAAAGTGATTTATATTTGAATAATTTTATGTTAAATTGAGTTGAACATAAAATGTCAATATAAAAATCATATTTAAACTCAAAAGCTACAGATTTTAACTTCAAGTAGAATCAATTTTGGATGCATAATCAATTATACTTTAGAAGAAGCAAACATCTTAAAATTATTTCAAAATCAATTATACACCTTTAAAATTGAATTTACCTTTTCAAAAAGATAAACCAAACAAACAGTTGTTCTATGTGACTGGCTGCATTAGGTAAAACAACATATATACGAGATGTATTTTGGTGTAGAGACAACATGTGGAATAAGATGTTCTAGCATGTGTTTCAGAATATGGCCTCAGTCTGTTAGCTAGATTTCATGAAGAAATCTGAGCATGATTGTGTTTGTTTCTAAGAAGATTTGTTCAATCCATATTTTTGCACATATTGAGTGACATCCTGGTGTAAGAATTGTGTTCTGATTATCTTTAGGTTTTCTTCATATTTGTTGTGGTGTTAATTTTTTTAGAAGAGAAGTTGGTTTTTGGAAGAAGTTTGTTAATCCATATCAGTTTGGAAAAGACTATTAAATCATGAATATGAATTATATGATTTAATTAAAAGAATTGGATTTGATTTAGTCAAAGAAGATTTGATTGCATTTGCATTAAAGGAAGTTTTGGTTCATATTTTTTTAATCCAAGATTTACTCTACAAAGAAGAAGTATATGAATAGAGTAATTTTGGATATTTTGGTGCAACATGTGGAACACGATGTTTCAGCATGCGTGCAATATAACATTTGACATTTGTCAGAAGATCATGATGGATGTAATTATGCGTATGATTTTCTGGTTGTTTCAATCAGATTTGTTGCTATCTTTTAGCAATGCATTTATGCTGATTTTCTTTTTTGTGTTGGACGTAGTTCATTCAATTTAAATTGGAGATTTAAATTAGAATTTGAATCATAACAAATCATATATTTTGGATATTTTTGTGGAAAAATAAATCACAACCAAATCTCCTTTAATTTTGGACGAAATCAAAAGTCGCTAATGCCCATTGGGAAAAGCCTAGAATTTGATTGCTATTTAAGGAGACTCAAACCTCATGTTTAAGGCATGCATATTTTGAATACTCTTTGTGTTAGGGTTTCTATTTATGAGTCTTTGTTTGAGTTATTATTGTGCATCAATCTAGCACCTGATGTTATATCCTAAGGCATAAAGTTTGGTTTGTTAGTTAAGTTGTAAATCTTTGTTTTAAAACACTAATTATATAAGCTTTAGAACAAAGGGGTTATGTTACTTGTATTCCACGCCAATGTTATCACTCATATCATAAGAATTAGTGTTGGATCTTATTTGTGTACACCACACTATTGCTTCACTCACTTGGCATAGTTGTTGGTTTGTATTAGTTGAGTTGTAAATGCAACATTCAGTATCATTGTTATTGAAGTGTGTTACTTGGGATTGTGAGTATATAGTGCACCTAAAAGGGGGTGAATTAGGTACTTTGATTGATTTTCAGTTAAGTGAAATGTTACTTTAAACTTTCGGGTTTGATAGTGTGTAGAAAGCGATAAAATACTGAAAAGTAAAGAACACCGACGATATATCCTAGTTCCCCTCATAATCCGAAAGTACTCCAGTCCCCTTACGTAGTAAGAGATTTCAATATTTTTAGAACCTTGTACAAGCCTAATCCTAGTATCTATACACAAGTTGCTAACTTAATCAATAAGGAACACTCCTTTACGATTTACAAAGTAGAAAAAGAAAATAATCCTCTCTTTTCACTCTCTTGTTTCCAACAATCCTGGACAAAAAGGTATACACACAAATCTGAGTTTTTACAAGAAGTTTGAAGTTGAATGATGTATATCAATCTCTTGGATTGGTCTTCCCTTTCAAGTATACAATTCATAAATATTTTACCCAAGTGCTCATAACAGAAATAATGAAACATTTTAATTGATGCAATGAAAATGAATGCAGAAAGTTTCACTCAAAAGCTTAAGACACATGGCACTTATTTTTGAAAGATGATAAAATTGAGTTTGAATTGTAAGGAAAGAGGCGTGTTTTCAAAATCTGAAAGCTTAGGTATTTATACATGCTTCACACCTGTAGGAATGAGTATAATACCATGAATCAATGCCTTGATTGGTAGGTGAAAAATAAAATTCGTTAGAATCTGATTTTCAACCAAAAAATGGCCATTGCTTCAGTGGTAACCAGTTAACACATAATCGTAACCGGTTACAATTGAAGCGTGTTATAAAAATTGAGTTTTTTGGAAGGTGCACTTGGTTACGGGTTTTGGTTAACCAGTTAACATGTAACCGGTTAGCAGAAACTTGTTAACCCATTACACGTGATGCATTTTTTTAAAAACACTTAAAGTTTCATTTTGGTAATCGGTTAACAAGATGAAAAATACTTTAAGTAATGTTTAGATGCTAAAACATCTGATGTAAAAAGTCACGTTATGCATCAAGATGAATTGAATATGAAATTTCTGAGCACTATTGTAAAACGCATGATCAAATTGCAATTTGTACCTTATTGAAGTGATCATTCTCCTAAGTTCCAAGAATGTCTTGACAATGTTGCTTGAGATACAAGTCTTGATACCATAGCTTGAGTCATGGAGCCTTTTTTCATCCTTTGATAATGCACATGAACTAGATATAGTATATTTTTCTTCATCAAAACACAATGTTGGAGAAACTCGACTTCACAATCTCCCCCTTTTTTATGATGACAACCATTGAAACTTGAAATGCTGGAATCTCTTAGAATATTTGAAAATCTCTTTAGCATGTGTTCCCCCTAACATTGATAACTCCCCCTTGATCAAACTCCTCATTGATCAATAGCGAATTTAAAACCTTTGTCTCTACATATGTTAGAGGATACAAGCATACACACATGTCTTCTGCCCCATTGTCAATATCAAAAGGAAGGGGGGAAAAGAAAATAGAAATGTATTGAAATGTAAAAACATAATTTATAGCAATATGACATAATCAATGGAGCTTTGAACCAAAATTGAATTCGTAACAACACAAATTGGAACAAAAAATAGAATTATAAGCTAAAACATACTTAACCAAAACAAAATTGCATAACATAATCAACCACATACTTAACATGGAACATGATAGAAATAATGAACACGTGTTGATTCACACATGACATGAAAATTAACTTATATAAAATAAAACATAAACATGTACCTTGCACATTTTGAGAAGAGAGTGCATGTTTTCCATTAATGATTGTAGAATTGCTTTTGAGTGATGATCAAACATCATGTTCATCTAATATTCCCAATTCTCTTTGAATCTTGAAAATGGCTTTTTTGCTAGTAGTTTTGTGAAAATATCTGCCAATTGGTTATGCGCATCCATGAATGTTACTTCAACATCACCTTTAAGCACATGATCTCATGAGAAATGATGTCGAATGTCTATATGTTTGGTTCTTGAGTGCATGAGTGAATTTTTGGTTATGTTTATTGCACTTGTATTATCACATTTCAAAGGAATGCATCCAAGGTTCACGTCGTAGTCACAAAGTTATTGCTTTAACTTAAGGATTTAAGCACAACAACTTTCTGATGTAATACATTTTGCTTAAGTTGTACTAAGAGCCACACATGCTTGCTTTTTGCAAGACCACGATATAAGCGTGTTTCCTAGGATATGACATGTGTCGCTTGTGTGTTTCCATTCTGTTTTACAGCCCGCATAATCTGAGTCAGAATATCCAATTAAATCACATACACTAGCTTTACGATACCATAAAACGACATTTGTTATTCCTTTTAGGTACTTCACGATCCTCTTCACGGAGGTAAGATGCGATTCCTTAGGATTTGCTTGAAACCGTGCACAAAGACAAACGCTAAACATAATATCAGGATGACTTACTGTCAAATATTATAATGAACCAATCATACCTCGATAGTTAGTGATATCAATTAAAACACCATATTCATCTTGATCTACATACGTTCCGAAACCCATTAGAGTAACCATTGCTTTGCAATTGCCCATATCAAATATTTTCAACAACTCTTTGCAATACTTGGATTTGTTGATGAAGAGACCATTCTTTAGTTGCTTAATTTGAAGTCCAAGAAAATAGTTCATCTTACCCATCATAGACATCTCGAACTCTACTTTCATCATCAATGAAAATTCTTCACATAGTTTTTCGTTTGATGAACCGAATATGATATCGCCAGTGTAGACTTGAACTAATAAAATATGGTTTTTTAACTTTTTTTAATAAACAAAGTATTATCAACTTTACCTTTTTCAAATCCTCTTTCACATATAAAGTTTCTAAGTTTATCATACCATGCTCTTGGTGCTTGCTTTAAGCCATAAAGAGCCTTTTTCAACTTAAAGACATGTGAAGGATTCTTGAAGTCTTCAAAACTGGGATATTATTTGACATAGTCTTCCTCATTGATGTATCCATTCAAGAAGACACTATTGACGTCCATTTGGAATAACTGAAAATTTAATGAACAAGCATAAGCAAGTAATAAACGAATAACTTCTAACTTTGCAGCCGGAGCGAATGTTTCTTCAAAGTCGACTCCTTCTTCATGATTGTAACCTTGAGTCACTATTCTTGATTTGTTTCGAGCAATTATACCATCATTTTCAAGTTTGTTCTTAAACACCCATTCGGTACTTATGACGTGTTTACCACTTGGCCTAGGAATAAGTTCCTAAGCTTGATTCCTTTTGAATTGATTTAATTCTTCTTGCATGGCAAGTATCCATTGGTCATCTTCTAAGGCTTCATCAATTTTGGAAGGTTCTATTTGAGAAACAAATGCCATATTCAAGTAAGCATCCTTGAGATTTAGTCTTGTTGTAACTCCTTGACTTATATCACCAATAAATTTTTCAATTGGGTGATCACAATGGGTTCTCCATTCTTGAGGAAGATCACTATGATTTGTCTTTTGTTGGATTGATTCCTCTTTGTGTTCTGATTGATCATTATTGTTTACTTTGGTAACATCTTCCATAGGAACTTCTAAAATATCATCATCATCATCACAAACAACTATATCCTCCTTAAAGGGGTTAGATTCATCAAAAGAAACATGCATTGATTCTTCTATAGTTAAAGTTCTTTTATTATAAACTCTATAAGCTTTACTAACAAGAGAGTGACCAATAAATATACCTTTTTCGTACTTCTCGTCAAACTTACCGATATTATCTTTGTCGTTGTTGAGGACAAAGCACTTGCATCCAAAGATATGAAACTGAGAAATATTTGGCTTTCTTCCTTTGAAGAGTTCATATGGAGTCTTTTTCAATATTGGTCATATAATAACCCGTTTACTTACATAACATGTCGTGCTTACCTCATCCACCCAAAAATATTTTGGTAGACTTGAATCACTAAGCATTGTTCTTGCAAGTTCTACTAGAGATCGATTCTTTCTTTCCACCACTCCATTTTGTTGTGGAGTCCTTGGTGTTGAAAAATTGTGAAAGATACCATGTTCTTCACAAAACTCCTCAAAAGATGCATTTTTGGAACTC
Source organism: Lathyrus tuberosus (assembly GCA_022829125.1). Lineage (NCBI taxonomy): Eukaryota > Viridiplantae > Streptophyta > Magnoliopsida > Fabales > Fabaceae > Lathyrus > Lathyrus tuberosus. The sequence continues at coordinate 738,215 of JALAZF010000227.1, forward strand.
TCCTTTATGATCACTTATAATTGATGTAATCTTTAGTGATTTTTCATTTTGTACTTGCTTTGCATACTTCTTAAACGCCTTGAATGCATCACTTTTCTGGACTAAAAAAAGTGTCTAAGAAAATCTAGAAAAATCATCAACGATAACTAAAGCATATACATTACCTCTGAAGCGTCTAGTTCTTGATGGACCAAACAAGTCCATATGCAACAATTGAAGTGGCCTCGTAGTTGATACCACATTATTTGGTTTGAAAGTTGATTTGGTTTGCTTTTCCTTTTGACAAGCATCACATAATTTATCTTTGACAAAAATTATCTTAGGTAAATTAATGACAAGATCATGCTTGAATAGTTTGTTTAAATGTTCCATATGAATATGGGTAACTCTTTTATGCCAAAGCCATGAGTTATTGTTGTTTACCTGAGACATTTTACTTTCAAAGATAAATCATCTAAAGAAATCATGAAAATGTTATTAATTATTTTACCTTTGAGTTTTACCTCATGGTGGCTTCATCTTGAATCAAGCATTCATCCTTGGTAAACTTTATTTTGAAGCCTTTGTCACAAAGTTGGCTTATGCTTAGAAGATTGTGTTTTAGTCCTTCAACATAAAGAACATCTTCAATGGATGTGAAAGATGGTGCGCCAACTCTGCCTATGCCAAGAATCTTTCCTTCATTATTGTCTCCATAAGTGACATATCCCTTGGCATTTAGAACTAGAGATGAAAATTTGTTGATATATCTCGTCATATGCTTAGAACAACCACTATCGAGATACCATAGATTTACAGTGGTTTTCAAGCAAACCTACAAAACAAATTAAGTTTTGTTAGGTACCCAATGTGCCTTGGGTCCTTCATAATTAGTTTTTTCTTGACCCACACATAATTCCTACTTGCAACACTAAAATTCCTAACATAACAAGCTCTAGGTCTGTGACCAATTATAACATAATAGAAACATGTAGGAACAAAATTACTTCTATATTTATGAACATAAAATTTTTTTCTTAACAAATCCTTTCTTAGGATAATGATGAACATGTTTCACTTTCTCTTTTGTGGATTGGTCACTATCTTTAACAATGATATTTTTGTTAGAATTTGGTTTATCAAAATTTAGAATAACCAAGTCCACTTTTGTCATTAGAGTACCTTTGTTAACTAATGGCACCATCCAATCCAATTTGTCCCTTTTCATATATTTCAAGAACTCTTTTCAATTGGACAATTTGGAAAAAAAGTGACTCATACTCTTTGCATGTAAAATTTTGTTTTTATTTTTCAACTAAAATCTTTTTCCATAGTGTTAATCTTTTCTTCAAGAGATAAAATTTGTTTCTTTTGTGTTGACACCGTTTTGCACATAATTTTACATTCGTTGAGTAATTAATCTATCGTACCTTGAACATCATTATCATAAGAGGAAAATTCACTACTAACCTCTTCATATTCATTATCGGACTGATGTGGTGCAATCAACGCAAGATTGACATATTCTTCACTTTTCGAGTCGGATGATGAACTTACTTCATTGTCATCCCATGCAATGTAGGCCTTTTGGATTTTGTCTCTTTCTACTTTTGAAGTCGCTCTTCTTGGTGAGTTTTGGATAATCCGTCTTTTTGTATCCTTGCTTTCCACATACATAGCAAATGGCATTTTGTGTTAAAGTGGAAGCATCCTTTTTCTGAAAAATTTCTTTCTTTTTGCATAATTCAAGGATTTTTCATTATTGCCAAAAATCTTACCAAGCCTTTTCACAAGGAGCATGAAGTTTTCATCTTTTTCAAGAGCATCTTCTTCTTGTTCTTCTTTTGTGTCAACTTTCAAAGCAATGCATTTGATTTTCATTCTTTTTTATTCTTCCAAGTTCAATTTCATGCTCTTGAAGTTTACCTAACAAGGATGCAAACGTCATGGTAGAAAGACTTTTCTTTTTCGAAATTGATGTCACCTTTGGTTGCCATTCCCTGGTTAAAAACCTAAGCACTTTAAGATTAAGTTCATCATTAGTAAAAGTCTTACCGAGAGCAATCAAGTGATTGGTCAAGTGTACAAATCCCTTTTGCAATGCGAGGATTAATTCTTCGGGCTGCATTCTAAACAACTCATATTCTTGACTCATGGTATTCAATCTAGATCTATTTACTTTAGTGGTTCCTTCATGAGTTTCTACCAATGTATCCCATATTTGCTTTGTAGTTTTACATTGAGAGACACGAAAGAATTCGTCCATGCTAAGTGCACTTTGAAGTATGTCGATTGCTTTCTTGTCATAAAGGACTTTTTTCTTATCATCTTCATTCCATGAACTTTTAATCTTTGTTGTCCAAACATCGTTGACAACACTTGTAGGAACAAATAGACCATTCTCCACAGCATCCCATACTTCTTCTCCTTGTGCTTCCAAGTGACCTTCATGCGAATTTTCCAAAAGTCAAAGTATTCACCAGAAAACAGTGGAGGTTTATTACTGCTACCACCATCTTTAAAAAATGGAGTTGCGGAAGCCATTCTGGATCGTTAGGAACATGTTACCTATAAACTTCTCTAATGCCAATTGTAAGTATATAATGCACATATGAGGGGGTGAATTAGGTAGTTTGATCGATTTTGGTTTAGTGAAATGTTACTTTTAACTTTCTAGTTTGATAGTGTTTAGAAAGCTATAAAATGATGAAAAGTAAAGAACGCTTACAATATTTTCTGGTTTCCCTCACAATCTGAGAGTGCTCTAGTCCCTTTACGCAGTAAGAGATTTCAATATTTTTTTAGAACCTTGTACAAGCCTAATCCTAGTCTCTATACATAAGTTGCTAACTTAATCAATAAGGAACACTCCCTTATGATTTACAAAGTAGAAAAATAAAATAATACTCTCATTTTCACTCCCATGTTTCCAACAATCCTAGACAACAAGGTATACATGACTAGCACTGTGATTGCATGCCTAACTGTTATGGAGCATTGATGTGTGTGGCAAACCATTTGTGCTGCTGCTTATCTGGTAGCATGATTTTTGACTATGCTACTGATTTGTGCTGCTGCTACTCTACTTGCTAGTCTGGTTGGTTCTTGTTCCTGTCAAGATTTTGTTATGGATCCTGAAGCTTGCTGCTCTTTTTGTGGTTCTTTCCATACCTTTGCCAAAGTGTGGCAAAAAAGTGGATTAATAATCACGTGGGACAAGATGTTCCAGCATAATGTTCTATGATATATTGATCTGATATGTATGTGTTGATATGATCTCTTGATGTGTAGCAACCACCTTACTTACGTGCTACTTCTGCTGCTGTCGATTGCTCTGTTGGTTTTGATGTGCGATATGGTGTTCTACTTGTGCTACTTCTTGAAGAACACGTCTTGTAAGTTCTTTTATCCAAATTTTACGAAAAGGGGAGAATGTTGTTTTATGTGATTTGGATTTTGGTGTAGAGGCAACATGTGGAACAAGATGTTCTAGCATGTGTTCCAGAATATGGCCTCAATCTGTTAGCTAGATTTCATGAATAAATATGAGCATGATTGTGTTTGTTTCTAAGAAGTTTTGTTAAATTCAAGTTTCTGCACATCTTTAATGACATCCTGGGGTAAGGAATGGGTTTTTATTATCTTCAGGTTTCCTTCAGATTCGTTGCGGTGTTAATTTCTTCAGAAGATGTAGAAGTTGGCTTTTGGAAGAAGTTTGTTAATCCATATCACTTTGGAAAAGATTTTATAAAATCATGAATATGGATTATATGATTTAACTAAAAGATTTGGATTTGATTTAGTCAATGAAGATTTGATTGAATTTGCATTGAAGAAAGTTTTGGTTCAGATCTTTTTAATCCAATATTTACTTTACAAAGAAGATCTACATGAATAAAGTAATTTTAGATGTTCTCGTGCAACATGTGCAACACGATGTTCTAGCATGTGTGTGGTACAACATCCGACCCTTGTCAGCAAGCCATGATGAATGTAACTTTGTGCAGGATTTTCTCGTTGTTTCAATCAGATTTTTTGCTATCTTTTAGCAATGCATTTATGTTGATTTATTTATTTAGATTGGACGTAATTCATTAAATTTAAATTGGAGATTTAAATTTGAATTTGAATTATAATAACCAGATATCCTTTACTTCTGGACGAGATCAAAAGTTGCTAATGCCCATTGGAAAAAGCCCAAAATTGGATTGCTATTTAAGGAGACTCAAACCTCACATTTAATATATGCATGTTTTAAAGAATCTCTGTGTTAGGGTTTCTATTTGTGATTCTTTGTTTGAGTTATTGTTGTGTACCGCTATAGCGCTTGAATTCATATCCGAAGGCATATAGTTTGGTTTGTTAGTTGAGGTGTAAACCTTTGTTCAAAAACATTAATTCTATAAGCTTGAGAACAAAGTGATTATGTTACTTGTATTCCACGCTAATGATATCACTTATATAATAAGTACTAATGTTGTATCTTGTTTGTATACATCACAATATTGCTTGAGTCACTTGGCATACACCTGATGAAAGTTTGAAAAATACTTTAAGGAAATTGTTGACAAGGCAAGGGGCGCATTCCGAAAAGGAAAGTGGTTATAAACACTCTGCTCTTTAGATGGAAGTCCTCGTGCTTGAGGGACTATTTTCTGTTATATTTGGTAAAGTCATATACTATGGCACCCTCGCCTAAAAATTGGGCCACCCAGATGGAATCTAAGGGATTCGCCCAAGAGGTCCCACCAATGTAGGAGTCAAGCGAGAGAAAGTCTCCACTGACTCTGAGAAGATAGGTGGTTAATAAACTCCCATAGTAAGAGGGAAGCGGTTAAGACCACGTCCAGGAGGTAAAAACCTTAAGCGGCAGGGACTCATATAAATTATATGCCCTTCAAGGGGATAAGGGGACTCTAAAGTGATACACATTCTCCATTACTTAAAGTACACTACGAACCATAACACACCATCAACTTAACCGCCCACCTGTAAACCAGCACCGTCAGCCCCCAATAGGGCCTCTCATCTCACATGAGGTGGTCCCTTAAACAACCTTAAAAGCCACCTTACAGGGAATTTCGCCGTCGTGAGCAAGCTCTCAGTACCCAGATTGTAATACACCAATATAAATATTTTTAAACAAAATGACTTAAAAGAAATAATGTGTTAAATTGGTGACCATCAAATTTCTTTTCAACATAAACAATAGTACACACAAATATAAGTACTTACGCAGATAATATGTTGACACGATATTTTTACACATACTGTATAATCTTGTTAAAATGCTCAAGCATTCAGGTTATCGTTCACCGGTCTTCAAAATTTCAATTGATAATACTTAGGCTTTGTTTAGTAAAAAATTTATTGACTAATAAATTAGATGATAGTTTATAGCTGATGATTGATGATTTATAGTTCATAGCATATAGTTGATGGCTGATGATAGATAGTTGATAAGCTAATTGAAATGTTTGATAAAATTAGTGGTTCAACTAAATGATAAATGTAAAATGATAAAATCACATTTCTTAATTAATGCTAAAATGTATATTTAAGATAAAGGTTAAAAGTGAGTTTTAATTAAATTAATAAGGGTAAAAGTGGAAGAGAAAATGATAAGCTATAAGTTATAAGTTAAAACGTTATTTGAAATAATGTCAAAATAATAAGCTATAAGTTTGTAAAATAAACTACAAGCTCGTGATGAAAGCACTGTTACCAAACATATCTTTTATTGTCATATACGAGCTTATAAAATATAATCTAAAAATTATAAACTCAAAACTATTTCATATGCCAAACAGAGTCTTAATTTCAAAAGCAGATAGTAATTAGAGATTTTATTCGGACACTTTTTTTTAACCTAACTGTCGCGGTGAGAATCGGATACCGTAGCTATTATATTAACTAGGTTCAAAAATCTTAATTCACCACCGATCTTTAATTTATCCAAGGGAAGGAAAAAAGAGCGAATAACCCGAAATATGCAATGCAACGCAAAGCAAAAGAGAATCTAAGGTTCGGGGATTGGTTATACCTAGGGAAGGTGCTAACATCCTAAGTATATGTAGTACTCTACAAGAACCTCTTGTTTTATTGTGTTATTTGTTATTTTTGTCTGCTAAAGGGTGAAAAGGTAAATGGAGACCTAAGATTTTAGTCCTGAGTATGCTCGCCAAGACATCGCATCTTGTGCCTACTTATCCTGACGGGAATGGAATCAGAGCATTCGTAGCTCCCCTCAATAAGGGTTGATCGAAGAGGACCAGAAGGAGATCGTCGCGGCCTTCGTGAAGGACAAGAGTTGATGCTCGTAGGAGAGGAAAAGGGATGGAGGTACCTGCAAGGTACTCTGATGCCAAAGTAAGTATTTAGTCGAAAGAAAGGGGGAAAGCAAGTAAGAAGAGTCAAGTATGTGATTTGTGATACCCGCCCCTCTCGAGAGAGGGGGTTTTTATAGGGAGATTATTGGCGAGCAAAGTGCCTCATCGACCAATGAGGTGTTGCCAGATGAAGGGAGAAGCGCGTGGTCTTTCTAACTGTTTCCATGATATCCGGGGAGGTAGTTGGTCGCGTGAACTACTCTGCGCGTGAAGGGGACACGCCCAACGGCTATATTGTGCCCAACGACTATATTGTGCCTATTGGGCCTGTTCGCCAATTATGATGGATTGGCCCTGGTCCTTAAGGGCAGGAAGCCTTGCCCGGTCCAGAACAGGAGCCCCCCAAGTCGTTGCTCTGTTGGAGAGTGATGACTTTTGGTAGTTGTGACTTCGACAGAACTGTCGGGGAAGTGGTTGCTCGCGTGGAATGTTCCATTCGTGCCCGACCATATGTGGTCGTTAGCTACTAGCGCGAATTGTCGATCAGGGTTTTCAGCGTCCTCGGAGAAATGGGAGTTTCTGCGAGCAGCCCTGCACGGACGTGTTCATTTTGACGGGGAGACTTGCTCGTGGGAGCCAAGGGCTAGTGTGTTTTTTTTTTGCACTAAACCAGGCGAAGAGTTCTAGTGACACGTGGTGAGCATTTATGGCCATTGTCAGTCCTAGGGGCGCATAGGCTATGATGACCTTCACGATTCCCCACGATCAAGTGGTTATAAAAAGGTGGGGGAAGGTTTCATTTTCACAATTTCACAAGTTTTTTACTCTTTGCTTTTATTTGCTCTGCAACTAATTCTTCGCCGGAGCTTCTCTTTGCCACCGCCAACCTCTTCTTTTACTTGTAAGTTCGTTCTTCCCTTTCTGTATATTTTTATGGGTTTTCCGGTTGAAGTTCATGTTTTTCGGTTGAACTTCATGTGTTCTTCGATGAACACATGAATTTTTGGAAATTTTATGAAGAACATGATGAATTTCAAGGTTTTCTAGGATTTCGTAGAATCTTGTTTGCGTATATCCTTTTAGAATCTGGTTAGGTGTAGAATTTCGTTTGTAGTCAGGCACTAGGCCTGTTCGGACCTTTGACGTGACTGTGAGACGAACATGTGTCCTCGTATGTACATCTGCGAGTTCAGGTCGCGGAGACCTCTCCTAGCGATTGGTAGGTAGTTTTACGGGCACGCTGTTGTCCTCGGATTCGTTAACTCCCTTTCACTTGATTAGTGGTGGAAGGGTGGATTTGATCGCGGATGTCGAATTCACTTTTCTTCCTCTGCTTTTCAGGTGAAAATGGCTGAACCCCACGATGAAGTTGTGCCCAACACACAGGAGGTACAAGAGGGGCCCAGTGTGTCCGCCGATTACTCAAATATCAAGGTCGCAGGAGGGGACCTTGACTGGTTCGCACATGAACCTTTGTCGTTTCTATCAACTTTCTCTGCCGAGGAGATACGGGACTTCGACTTGCTGGAGAGACGTGACGAAGACGCTCTACGGGCATGAAAAGCATTTCGCCCCGGGGAGTATGATAGAATCTGTTCCTCGTATCCGGGGCTGCGCTTTCCTGTGTATGAGTTCGCGTTTACGGAGGCCAAGATGCGTCTCCCTTTCATTGACTTCCAATCCTCTTTGTTCACCCATCTGGCCTTGTGCCCGTCCCAGCTTCACCCAAACGCCTTGGCTTTTATCCGGGCTTTTGAGTTAGTGTGTCGTTATCTCAATATCGGGGCGACCACGGATCTCTTCTTCTGCCTCTTCCAAATTCAACAGAGCACGGCGGGGACGAAACAGAGTTGGGTATCGTTTAAGCAACAGAATAAGCTGTTCTGGCCGTATTCTGATTCGATACGCAATTTCAAGGATAGGTTTCTGATCGTAAAGCCTATTACCGAGGAGCCGAAGAGGAGCATCTCGACCATTGAGAGGGTGATGATGGATGGTCGGGAGAGGGATGGTGTGGTCTCCATCTTTCCTTTGGAATGGGTCTACACCCATTTTAAGTGCAGAACATATCAGTTCCTGGTGAAGCATGAGCAGCTTTGCCCAGCGGATAAGGAATTGTATAGGATCCTCCATACTTACGTGGAGAGCTTTAGCCCGGCCTTCGTCGTTGATCGGGACGGGAAAGAGTTGGTTGGGGATGATGGGCCCGTCCGAGCAGCTAGATATATTAATGTCAAAGCTCTCCTCGAGTGTGACAACGACGATGACGCGATGACCTTGCTCGGTATGCTCTACTGTTTAGTTTTATTTCTTTGAATTCTTAGTCCTGACTTGATATGTTTGTTCGCAGGTATGATGGCTGACATGCGAGAGTGTCTGATGTGGTCGCAAGCGGTGAAGGTTCACAAGAAAGCGACCACAGGTGCCAAGACAGGGGTACCTAAGCAGACAATGATGGAGAGTTTTGCTGCTGGACCTACCCCTGTCCCGGAGAGAGCCTCAACGCTGCTGACCCCGGAGGGTTCCCTCAAAAGGAAGAGAGATACCACAGGGACTTCTGTGGCCGTTGGTCCGGGGGGGTCCGGTGCCTGTCACTTTGTCTTGCCCGCCTGCTACACGCGTCGAGATTTATTCGCTGATGGGGATTCGATAGAGGTCCATGATTCTGAAGCCGTGGCTATTCTGAATGCCAACTCTAAGGTTAGGAGAAAACAGTTATGCCAGGATGCAGCGGCCATGTTTAGGGTCCTCGAAGCTGCCCTTGTCCTTGCCGACGATGAAGCGGCTACTTGGGCGAGCGTCGTGCGTTCTAGAATAGGATTGCCGAGTTGGAGGCGAAAAATAATAAGCTGTTCAATGATTTAAAACAGTTTGAAGGTCACGAGGAGGCCAAAGTGTTGCTTCAGACGGAGGTGACCCAGTTGAAGTTGGCTGCGCTCAAGGCTGGCGAGGAGAAAGCGAGTCTGCAGGCGAGGATCGCTAAACTGGAAGGCTTGACTTCAGTTGTCCAAGATAAAAATGATGACGAAAAGACCCTGAAGTCGTGGGCTGACTTGATCGGCAGGATTAGAATCTTAGGCGAGGATAACCTGAAAGCTGTTGAGTTCGGATTCAATGCTGCAAAGGAGCAGATGCAGGCCCTTAACTCTGATGTGCAGTTTACGACGGGTGGGATGGGTTTGTTCAACAGAGTGGTGGACGGTCAAGTTGTCCCAGCCGAAGAGGAGAGTGAAGTCACAGAATAGGACTTTATTGTTTTTAGCATGTTTTGTGGGCCTGCGTGCCCTTACCAATTTGTATTTATCAATTTGTATGGGCGCTGCCCCTTTTTTTTTTTGGTATTTATGACATTATCTGGTCATGGCCGGTACTTTAATATACTTGGATTTTGTGAATGTTTTGTCATGGACTTTTGCTCTTTTTGTTTGTTTGTATGTGTGTGTGCTCGGAGAGACGTGAAACCTGCCGAGGAGGGCGAAGTGGTTCTGCCCATGATGAGGCTAGGACTTCTTTTGAGGTACTAATCTCATAGGCTTGGACTGTTCTCATCGCGAGCTGGGTGTCCTGCCTGAATGGTGCGGCAACGGCGGAGCTCGGTTGAGGTATCCCCATTGTGCGCAGGATCTGCTCGTACAATGAGCAGAAGCTGGCCGGCGTTGTAGTGCGTGTCATGCTTCACCAGGGCATGATACGATGGTCGCTCAGTTCTCCTCGTTTGGGGGGATTATGTCGGCGACTCGTCTATCCTCGTGGTTAAGGACTTAGCTATAGTACTGCTTGAGTTTTTCAGCATTCCACGGTCGAGCAAGTTGTTTTTCGTCCAGTGTTTCCAAGTAATACACTCCCGTGCCCGTTTTGGACTTGACCCTATAAGGTCCTTCCCAGTTCGCTGCCAGTTTCCCTTCGCGAGAATCCTTCTGGTTTCTGCGCAGGACCAGACTGCCTATGGGAAAGTCGCGCTTTATGACTCTGGCGTCATGTCGCAACGTTATTTGTTATTTCAACGCGGCCTCGCGGAAGACAGCCCCTGATCTTATTTCTTCGACCAGATCGAGCTCTTGGCGTAGAGCCTCATCGTTCATTTCTTCGTCGAGGGGAGCTTCTGTCCTTCTGGAGGGCTCCCTTATCTCCACCGGTATTACCGCCTCTGTTCCATACGCTAGTCGGAAAGGGGTTTCCCCGGTGGTGGAGTGAGGTGCTGTCCTGTACGCCCAGAGGACGTTGTGGAGCTCCTCGACCCACCTTTTCTTGGCCTCGCCTAGTCTTCGCTTCAATCCGCGTAGGATTACTCTGTTCGCGGCCTCCGCTTGCCCGTTGGTCTAGGGATGCTCGACCGAAGTAAAGTGTTGTTTCGTTCCCAATTTGGCGATGAAGTCTTGGAATTTTCTGTCCGTGAATTGGGTTTCGTTGTCGGTTACGAGGGCCTGGGGTACCCCGAATCTGGCGAGGACGTTTCTTTTGTAGAAACGCAGTATGTTGAAGGCTGTGATCTTGGCGAGCGCTTCGGCTTCAATCCATTTTGTGAAATAGTCGACGGCCACGATTAGGAATTTATTTTGATAAGATCCCATTGTAAAGGGGCCTAGGATGTCCATCCAACACCAGGCGAAGGGCCACGGCGAGGAGAGGGTTTTCAACTCGTTGGGTGGTGCCAAATGCATGTCCCCGTGGCGCTGGCAACAGTCACATTTTTGCACATGTTCTTTGGCATCGTGTTGCATGGTCGGCCAGTAATATCCTGCGCGCAGAGCTTTTCGGGCTAGGGATCTTCCCCCTAGGTGTTGTGCGTTGATGCCCTCATAGATTTCTTGTAAGATTTCGGGGACCTGGGCCTCGTCGACATATTTCAATAGGGGGATGGAAAATCCTCGTCGATACAATTTGTCCTCGACCAGTACGTACGAGCAGGCTCGTCGCTTAGTCACACTGGCCTCCTTGCTGTCTTCGGGAAGTTCCCCTTTGGCGAGATAATTGTATATCGGGGTCATCCAACAATGGGTCTCTCCGATGACGTTAACATCTAGCAGGTCGGGCTTTGTAATGCTCGGGCTAGCCAGTATTTCTTGTATGATGGATTTGTTTCCACCTTTTTTTTGGTGTTGGCTAATTTAGAGAGGATATCTGCTCAGGTATTCTGTTCGCGCGGGACGTGTTGAACTTCCCATGCTTCGAACTCCGTCATTTTTTCTTTCACCATGGCCAAGTATTCGGCTAGTTGGTCGTTCTTTGCTTGGTACTCTCCTCGTACTTGGGATGCCACGAGCTGGGAATCAGTGCAGATTTTTATTTTCCTCGCGCCGACGTCTTTGGCCAATCGTAATCCCGCGAGGAAGGCTTTATATTCGGCTTGATTGTTGGATGTTTTGAAGGAAAGGATCAGGGACACTTCGATCAGGGTCCCTTCCTCATTTTCGAGGATAATTCCTGCTCCGCTGCCCGAGGGGCTTGACGCGCTATCCACGTAAATGATCCATTCTTGTGTCCCTCCCGGAGGGAACGATTCCGGAGTCATCTCTGCCACGAAGTCGGCCAGGACCTGTACCTTGAGGGTTTTCCTTCCTTCGTAGTGAATGTCGAACTCAGCCAGTTCAAGGGACTATTTTAGCATCCTGCCCGCCATATCTGGTCGGCTCAATAGCTGCCTAATTGGCTGGTCGGTCCTGACGACGATAGTGTGCGCCAGGAAGTAATATCTGAGTCTCCTCGCGACAATTATGAGAGCAAGGGCCACCCGTTCTATTTGCGTGTATCTAACTTCGGGTCCTTGTAGGGCTTTACTGGTGAAATAGATGGGTTTCTGCCCGTCAGTAGTCTCGCGAATAAGTGCTGCACTTACTGCTTCGTTGGCTACGGAGAGATACAGATATATGGTTTCCCCGTGGTCTGGTCGGGACAACACTGGTGGTTCGGACAGAGCTTGTTTGAAATGGGTGAGGGTCTGCTCGCACTCGTCCATCCACTCGAAATTTTCCTTCTTCCTGAGTAATTTGAAAAAGCGCAGGGCGTGCTGGGCGGACTTGCTTACGAAGCGAGCAAGGGACGCGAGCATCCCGTTGAGAGATTGTATCGCCTTCTTCGACCGCGGCGTGAGGAATTCCACGAGTGCTCGGCATTTGTCTGGGTTTGCTTCTATTCCTCTTTCGGTGAGGTAAAATCCGAGGAATTTTCCTGCTCGCACGCCGAAGGTGCATTTTTCTGGATTAAAACGCATTTTACATTTTCGAGCTTGGTCGAACACCTTGCGTAAGTGGGTGGTATGGTCGGATTCCTCTTGGGATTTCACGATCATATCATCCATATATACTTCGAGTATGTCACCGATTTCTGATCGGAAGACTTTATTCATCATGCACTGGTATGTGGCCCCGACATTCTTTAGTCCAAAGGGCATTACGTTATAGTAATAATTCCCCGAGGAGGTCATGAATGCCGTGTATCTCTTGTCCTCGTCCGCCATTGGGATTTGGTTGTATCCTGAATAAGCATCCATGAAGGACAAGAGCTTGAAACCTGCGGAATTATCTACGAGTTTATATATGCTCGGCAGTGGATAAGCGTCTTTCGGGCAAGCCCGATTGAGATCAGTGTAGTCAATGCACATGCGCCACTTTCCATTACTTTTCTTTACAAGTACAATATTTGAGAGCCAGATCGTATACCTGGCCTCAGAAATAAATTTTGCCTCTAAGAGGTCTTGTACAAGTTTTTCGGCAGCCTGTGCCTTTTCCTCGGATTGTTTCCTTCTTCGTTGGGCAATGGCGCGGGCAGCTGGATTGATTGTCAAATGGTGACATGCAGTTTCTGGATCAAGGCCGGGCATATTCGCTGCACTCCAGGCGAACAGGTCGGCGTTGTCGTCAAGGCATATCTTCAACTCCTTATTTACCTCTTCGGGGAGACCAGTGCCTATCTTCACTCCCCAGTTGGGGTTGTTGCTGAAGGTGATGACCTCGAATTCCCCATCTGGGACTGGTCGCAGCGGTGTAGGAGATGGGGAGCTTATCACTCCTAATTTTTGTCCTCGTCCCGATCTTCGTTTCCATCTCCAGTAAGCCTGCTGTCGAGGTCAATGGTGTGCACGGGAAGCGTGGGCTTTTTCTCTGGCTGGCCATCTTCAGCTGGAACCTCGTCCTCTTTGGTGCGCTTTGCCGACTTTGCTGTTGTCGCGATCTGGTTCTGCCCTTTCGTTGTGGCCTCTAAGCATCTGCGAGCAGCCTCGATGTCACCGTGCAGAGTTGTGACGTGTCCTTTCTCAGTATAGTACTTGAGCTTGAGGTGGACCGTAGAGGGGACAGCAACGAGTTCGGCAAGAGCTGGTCTACCGAGGATGCACTGATAGAGCGACGGGTAATCAATGACTAAGAACTGCGTTTTGATTGTCCGTGATGCCTCTTCTTCGCCAAACTTGACTGGTATCTCCACGTAACCCCAAGGCCGGGTCGTTGCTCCGTTGAATCCTTGGAGATCAGATACCATGTACGGGGAGAGATTAGACTTATTCAGTTTCAGTGCGCGGAATAGGCTGGAGTACATGATGTCCACGGAACTGCCCTGGTCGACCAGGATTATCCGCACATCAGTAGATGATAATTTGGCCCTGATCAGCAGAGGAATGTGGGAATTCAGCGATCCTCTGGGGAGTTCTTCTTTGTAGAACGTGATCGGCTGTGAACGCCCTTTACCCTTGCCGATCATGTACAACTAATCGGGGCTGCTGTCTATCAGCTGTTCAAACTTTCGTTTGATGGATCCTATCGTGAGCTCATGGTACCCCCCACATGAGATAACCATGGCCGTATGAAAGGCTTCCCAGGTGCTGTGTATGAATGCCTGGGAAGTCGGGTCGATGTGGTCAGGAACGAAGAAGTCCTCTGGTCGGCTGATGGACATTGCGACCTACGAGGGAAGACTGGAGGGGGTTGATTCTGCTACTTTCTTCGAATCAGACGTGTCTCGTCGGGAGGACTCTCCCTTCCTCACGTATTGCTTCAGGTGACCCTCTTTGATGAGGATCTCTATAGCGTCCTTAAGGTGCACGCAATCTTCTGTCACGTGCCCGTGACTACGGTGGAAACGACAGTATTTGCTTTTGTCGACGTTTCCTTTGGACAGGTTGGTTTAGGGAACCTGACACCCCCTTGTTTGAATTCGGTGTTGATGCAGTCGGAGAGAATACGCTCGCGTGAGGTTGTGAGCACAGTGTATTCATTAAATCGGCCAGCTGGCCCTTTGCCATCACGGGGACGCTCCTCCCGCCGCTTTTCTTTCCCCTTACGGGATGGCTCTGGCTCCTCCTTTTTGGGTGCCCGGGGTGCTTCACGATCTCTTGCGTCCCGAGCACGGTATGCGGCTTCCTTCTCCTCGTAGCGGATGTAATCTTTGGCCATGTGAAGAAGCTCTGTCAGTGTTCGAGGAGCTTCGATACCGACAGCTTTGCGGAAGTCGCTTTTTGGTCGGAGTCCTTTCTCGAGGAGGTACTTCTTCATGTGATCGGAAGTTCTGACTTCCAGTGCCTCTTTATTAAATCTCTCGATGTAATCCCGCAGAGGTTCTTCCCTGCCTTGTATGATCGCTTTTAACGTTGCCTCCGTCTTTGGATGTCGTCGGGAGGCTATGAAATGGCGGGTGAATTGGCCTTTGAGCTCGCACTAGGAGGAGATGGATCCTCGAGGGAGTCTTTTGAACCATGTCATCGCACCCTTCCTCAAGGTGATGGGAAATATTTTGCACCTGATGGCTCCGGAGACACCATGGTACTGGAGCATAGCTTCGATGTTCTCCAGGTGCTCGTGAGGATCTGACGTACCATCGTACGTAGCCAGTGTGGGAGGTTTCTCTAACCCGCAGGGGATCCGAGTGTCCATAATGTTTCTCGTGAATGGGCCTTGAGCTTCGTCGTCACTGCTAGAGCTGTGAGAGAACGACGGAGAATGACTGTGGTCGCGGCTTTGACTGCGGCGAGGAGAGTGTCTGCGGGTACGCCTATGCTCGTACTTGTCCGAATGTCGGTGTCTTTTGGAAACAGGGGAGTGCCTAGTTTTCCTAGGAGAACGACGATGTCGGCAAGCAAGATCGGGTGTTGGGCTCCCTGATCTTGGACGTTCTTTGACCGGGGAAGGACTATCACGTCTCTGCTTTGAGTGAACTCGCGGAGGCGGGGAGAGGTTCAACGTCTCCGAGGTGTGATGCTCTTGAAGGGCGTGCTCGAGGGCACTGATTTTTTCTCCCTGCTGGAGGATGAAATGATTGGAGTTGTTCAAAGAGGCGATGAGCGCCGCGGTGGTCAGATCAGCGCCTTGAGGAACCAGAATGGGTTCGAAGGAAAGTTCTGCGGCTAGCGCTCGTGGTATTTGTTCGTCAGGCTTTGGGGAAGCCAGCCCACCGTTGCACTGGACATTTTCGGACGGGATGTGGCCGACGACAGCATCGTTGTCGGTATTGTCTGTGGCGGTCACAGGTTCTTGGTGGATGTCACTCTTAATGAAAGCCATGATGATTTGGGGTTTTGGAGAGAGATGAAAGCTTTGGTCTTTTGGGTGAAAAGATGAGGGATCTTGATTCAAAAAGACGGGGAAGCGAAGTTCCCACTGACGGCGCCACTGATCGGAGAGGACCAGAAGGAGATCGTCGCGGCCTTCGTGAAGGACCAGAGTTGATGCTCGTAGGAGAGGAAAAGGGGTGGAGGTACCTGCAAGGTACTCTGATGCCAAAGTAAGTATTTGGTCAAAAGAAAGGGGGAAAGCAAGTAAGAAGAGTCAAGTATGTGATTTGTGATACCTGCCCCTCTCGAGTGAGGGGGTTTTTATAGGGAGATTGTTGGCGAGCAAAGTGCCTCATCGACCAATGAGGTGTTGCCAGATGGAGGGTGAAACGCGTGGTCTTTCTAATTGTTTCCGTGATATCCGGGGAGGTAGTTGGTCGCGTCAACTACTCTGCGCGTGAAGGGGACACGCCCAACGTCTATATTGTGCCCAACGGCTATATTGTGCCTATTGGGCCTGTTCGCCAATTATGATGGATTGGGCCTGGTCCTTAAGGGCAGGAAGCCTTGCCCGGTCCAGAACAAGGGTAAACAAAGTAAAAGGAAAAGGTTGCTCGCCAAGGATTGACCTTGTGCCTACGTATTCTCAAAAGGAACTTTGAGAAATCAGAGCGTCCGTAGTTCGGACCTACGAATTTCCAAGTTCTAAGAACCAAGAACAACAAAGACAATTAAAGTGTACAAACAAGGGACACGCACAATGACAATAAGTCAACATACAGTCCGTTCCCATGGATTGGGTCAACAAGGCATAAAAAGTAAAGCAACAAGTACATGGAAGAACCTCATGTAAATCACAAGCAATAAATGAAGACACATACATGGTACACGGAAAAACATAATGTATGGTCAGACAACAAATGGAGACACAAATATAGTACATGGAAAAACATCATGTAGAAAAACAAATAGAAAATACACGACAAAATATCGTATAAAATAAACAGAAAGTGCACGACATAGCATCATGATGAAAAGAGATAAAAAAAATACACGTCAGAACATCGTGTCGGGCAAAAAAGTGCTCGAAAAAAAATGAATGCACCAAAATAATCAGCGCGAAATAAACGACTAAAAAAAATACAGCGTTTGGTCAGATTTTGAAATAAAATTTTCCCGGTTAAATGGCTTAAATCGTCCAAAAATGCGACCGAAAAGTGGTCGAAAAATTTAAATGAGCACGCCAGGTTAAACTACGCGAAACGTAGATTAATATCACTGACATTTGCAGGCTCGATTTTAAAATTTTTTGTCCACCGATTTTACTTACTGTTGACTTTTAGTTTGACCGATTCGACTGTAAATCCAACAAGTTTATTTCAGCTGATAAATTGGGTATTATGCAAGATGAAATGGGTCATAAATTATGCAGATGATGCAAAAAGGCGTGGGATCTTAGAGTCAAAATTTAGGGTATGACAGATGCCCCTATTTAAGTTTCTTCTATCCGGAGATATGGAAATTGAAATCTTCGTCTCGACGAGATAGGAGAGACTTAAATAAAAACATGCACAAATGCCACAAAATGGTTATGATATGATATTATATAAAGATATGAAATAAATGCAAGACAAAGATCCTGTGGGGAATGATGCCACAGGGGATAACTGTATATGGAAATGCTGCAACACAGTTAAAGAATGGAAGACCTAAAGAGGAAAAACTTAGCAAACAAAGCAAGATTCCACGGGTAAAAGTATCAAGGTGACACAACTGAGGAATACAAGATATTATGGACATCTGCCAAGGTGACAAGGAGTATCCAATAATACTTGGAAAAAAGAGGGACAAAACCTGAATGGAGATACAGACATCCGGGAAAGCATCTGATGCTGAAAGTAACACAAATCAGGAAAACACATCAGAAACATATAGAGAAGCATTAGATGTGGTGCGAGACCAAATCTGTGTATGCAACAGAGATTTCCAAGAAAGCATTTAACTTTACAGTGGAATACACAGAAACATCTAGAAAGCATAAGCAACTTACTAGGGAAAGGGTTACAGTCATCAGAGGTTTTGTCAGAAATCCATTAAACAAAACTCTGGGAAAGTACATCAACAGCCATCAAAGACATTCAGGAGAACATTGAATGAAACTTTTGAATATAAACAGACATCCATCAGGGATATTCAGAATAACATTGAATAAGCTCTACTGGGGAATAAACAGTCGTCATCCAAGAAACGAAGTGGATGGAAAAGAGTCACAACATTCAGAAGATCATTGAATGAGGTGAGGAGAACTCAAGGAAAATGTATCAGGGACAAACATCAAAGACATCCAGAAAAACATTGAATGAACTCTGAAACACATGAAAACACCAAAGACATCCAGAAAAGCATTTAATGAACTCTGGAAAGCATCAGAGATATTCGGGAAAATATTGAATAAACTTCGGAACACATCCAGAAAAGCATTTGATGGAAAATGGAAACAGACTTGAAAATATTCAGCAGCTATTAACTAAAGTAAAAAACAAATTAAAGACATTTAGAAGAGCATTAGATGAAGACAAAGATTCTGAAGATACATCTGAAACATTTAGAAAAACATTAAATGTACGAAAAAATATTTTGAAGACATATATGGAAGAACATCAGATAAGCAACATCATACCTGGAAGAACATCAGATAAACAAGGTCGTATCTGGAAGAACGTCACATAGACACAAAAAGAGTTCTGGAAAAACATCAGAAGCAAAGTCGTATCTTGAAGAATGTCAGATAGACACAAAGGAGGTTCTGTAAAAACATCAGAACAAAAGACACATCTAGAAAATCATCAGACGGTAAAAGCAACAACATTCTGGAGAAGCCTCGGAATTGCAAAGGTATACATCTAAAAACTCACTGGGGAGTAAAACAAATTCTGGAAGGGTGTCAGAATCACAATGGAAATATCTGGAAAAACATCAGATAGGTTCTGGAAAGACATTAGAACAAGAGACTCAATCTGGAAAAACATCAGAGGGACGAACACATGTGACATCCAAGAGTGTCATTGGACGCAAAAGAAGAACAGACATGTCCAAAAAAAGAATCGGATAAGAACGGTCATATCCAGAAGAACGTCGGGTAGATACGACAATATCTGTTTGGTAGGTGCCAAGTAAGTTGGACTTTGACCACAAGGTAAGACGTGGATAATAACACGACCTGAGGAGAATGCAAATGAGGATGAAACACTCTTGTTATGCATATGTATATGAATTTTGCTATGATATATGATCAAATGCAAATGCAGATGTCGACGACACGACTCGACTCTTTTAGGGAGGAGACAAAATTGGAAGACTGGTTCCTCAACACGGAGATCACTGCCATTCTGCTTGGGGACTAAAGATGTTGTTGAACACAATCTCTGCCACACTAGTAAATTGTATCAAGTTGATGATCCTTGTAGGAAGGATGAAGAGTTTCTTGGAGATTTTTCAAGTAAACTGCCCCAGATTAGATGACTGTTGTAGATGAGCTGATCAGTACTTCAGCTGGATTGATGTTGGAAATGACTACTTCACTGTGCGCTTGGAAAGTTTGCCCCAGTCTGAGTCTTGAAATATCTTCTGGATAAACTAATTCTGAGAAGGACTTGCCCCTAATAGGATCACCGACCAAGTTTCTCAACTGTTTGAAAATTCCTTGAGAGGAAAGCCAGTTTGCAAACAAAAGTATTTGTACAAACATGGTAATTTTAAAGCAAAGTCATGCAACTTTTGAAATCAAAATCTCCTTTTTTTTAAGATGCAAAGCATATGAGCCATTAGTCAGAACACGGCGGTTCAAGACATTTAAAGTGAAAGGTGAAGCACAGGTGTGATGCCAAAATAACATGATTTGCAAGGATCTTTTGGAGTCAGTTTACGCAACCTTGCTATAGTATGCTTTCAAAATAACCTTACTTCAGTTAGGTCTTTTGAGGGTTGTAACGTGGCCTGGTTCACAGTTTAAGAAATAAAGGATAAAGGCTCAAAGTTTATTTGTACCCACCCAATCTTCGTGATGACCTTCAGCCCTACGCTCAATTAACTCAGACTATGCACTCAGGTTCCCAAGAGGTTGCAAATTGCACTGATGATGGTTCAGAAGTAGAGGGACTTTGAAATAGCAGTCACTGCTTCCTTACAACATTTGGTTGTTGTTGTCATTGAGGATTTTCAGGGTAAGGATTTAAAGGTCTCCTCTTTTATTATCCCTAACTTTTGCCTGAACTGTTTCTTTTGAAGCTTACAGCCAGTAGGATGCCCCAGTTTTGCCTAAGTCTCCTTCATAGGTGTTGACTTAGCGGGCTCTTTTTTTTTTAGAAAGAAAGAGAGTGACCGCCTGGATTAATGATTACGGTGAACCATCATCGGTTTTTTGGTTTGAAAACCATCTTTGACACTTGCTTGCTGTGTGCGAAGGAAAATTGGTGAATGCAACCTTTATATGAAAGGTGTTTTACGCGAACATACAACTAAGTTAACTGAGAACTACCCATCCCAAGGTTAAGATTACGGTTTTTTGTAAAGAAAGAAACTCCTACTTTTAGGCTCTAAGGGTTTAACAAAGGGAATAACTTCCTTATTTCTTTGGTGTTTGGGGATTGAAACAATGCCTTACATTGTCAGCAAAGTTTATTTGAAAGCATACCAGGAATTATGGGTATAACGTTTTCATCATTCTCCCTCCAATCTTTGCATAATAAAAAGAAAATAGACAAGAGATAAAATATATATTTTTTATTTTTCTTGAAAGGGAAAACATAAAGATGTAAGTAGTAAACACAAATGAATTGAATCCAAAAGTTGCAATGCTCATTTCATTAATCACGAAAGTACAAACATAATTTGAAGGCAAACAACTAGTACAATATAAAGGAAAATGCAAACAACAAGAAACATGGTCTAGTGACTAATCAACACAAGGATGAGTTATCCTGTCTTTGGGGAAGTAGCTAGGCTGAAGTTGATTGAAGCTTTACTTGGCGTACCCTGGCAGGGGATTTGTCTGTACATTAGGATTGGTGTCATGAAAACTAAGGATTTTGACCTTAATCAAATCACGCACTCTAGCCTTTAGTGCATAGCAATTTTCCAGATCGCGGGCTGCGGAACCTTTATCGAATGCACAGTGGAGATCAGATATGAATCCAGCTGGAAGAGTATTTGGAGGAGGAGGCAGAGTTTTTATGGTAATCAAACCTTTATGAACCAGACCAGGATAAAGTTCAATGTACATCATGGGAATAAGATCAAATTGATTCTTATTACGGTACTGGTTCTGCCTTACAGCCGGACATTGGGGAGCTTGAGCTGGTCATGGAGCAGCAACCATATGAGTAACAACAACAATGATAGGGTGAATAACATGTTGAAGTCTAGGACGAGGCCTTCTCACTTCAGTCATGACAACATTGATATGGTATTCTCTCTTCTTCTGGAAGTTCCCATAGGATCTCTTCACACCATTAGAAGATTCAAAAATCTTGAACACTTTACCATTCTTGAGTCCTATGGTTACCAAATTAGTGAAATTAGAAGAAACACTACCAATCATCTTCTCCCAATAGAATAAAGACAAGGTGTCCATGAATATTCTAGTCAGCTCCTTTTCTGCTAGAGGAGGGTTCAACTTGAGACGCGAGTTCTCTCCAACGTTGAGCATATTCCTTGAAAGACTCTTTCTCATTCTGAGACATATTTTGAAGTTGACGGCGGTCAGGAGCCATGTCGAGGTTGTACTTGTACTGCTTCATAAAAGCATTAGCAAGATCCTAGAAGCAGTGGATACTGTTTTGTTCAAGATTCATATACCATTTGAGAGAAGCTCCACTCAAACTATCTTAAACACAGTGGGTGAGCAGCTTCTGGTTGTTGGTATAAGCAGCCATCTTTCGAAATTACATGACCAAATGAGCCTTTAGACAAGAGTGACCCTTATATTTCATAAACTCGGGAGTTTTGAATTTGCTAGGCATAACAAGGTCAGAAACCAGTCACAAGTTGTCTGCGCCCACACTAAAGAAGTCACTACCCTCAACGGCTCAGAGTCTCTTATCTATGGTCTGAAACTGTTCACGGACAACCTCAGGTTCAACAAAGTCTTCACGGTCTCCACCTTGAGCACTGACGGCATTGTACTCATAGAGAGGATTCTCAAAAGGAGCTCGCACAGTCAGGGCAATAGCATGTACCATAGGTCTGGGCTTGGCAAAAATAGGAGCTTGAAACACTGGTCTGACAGTTTGACCAATCATAGCAGTAGATGCAAGAGATGGAGAATAATCATGGGGTAATCAAACTCTGGCAAAGTTGAAGGTGGCACCTCAACCGGCTGAGGATCAGCATTTGAAACCTCCTGGATAACAATCCTTTGGGATTACTCTCCTCTAGCAATCAGGACCTGGAGCATTTCAATGAGCTTTGTCATGCTTGACTTAAGATCCTCGATCTCTATTCGGATCTCTGCGTTGTGTATTTCTTGTTCTGACATCTTGCGTCTGTAGTTACCCCTAGTCTTGTATCTGTGTCGAGGAATCAGCTTGACGACTAAAAGATGATACTGGAAGTTATAGCCAGCTGTAAATGAGTTGCTGGACAAACGGATGTATGCAGTGATCATGCAAAGATACAAATGATGTGCAATGCGATACAAGACATGATGTAAATCACACAGGCAACATGATCAAAGGTTCGTGATCACAACATGGAGTCTGGGTAAAGAACCAACCACAAGGTATGTACTAGTGTTTATAGTCTACCTGTACAACGGGTTCTAACAAGGTTACCAGAGTCATCGATAAATATTTCGGATATTATCGGCTTGCACGACTACTTGTGCGGGCTAATAATATTCTCAAGATAAACTCGTCTGAGTGTAGTATCGCATGACAACCATCACAGGTCTACACCTGGATAATCACTGCACTACGTCCTAAAGAAGGCTAGGATAAGTGAAGGGATACTAAGGTCCTTAGCTTCACAGACTCCCATGTCAGAAAAAGTAATGGCAATACGACTACTCGCATAACATCAGTAATCCCAAAGGGGCCTTCACTGAGCGTGGTTATATCATATGTTAATCATGTTAGGACTACTCCCAATAATTAACTATTGATTATACCACAATCCTATTATAGGTGTATACTAAAATCCGTGTTAAGACTTATCTCACAACAGTATATAACCACTCTGCATACAGAAAAAACCCAAGCAGACAAATATATACAAATATACAATAACACATACAAAACATGTTGGGGGTAACCCTCTTAAAGTGATTCCCCAGTGAAGTCGCCATTTTCTATCGCGGTGAGAATCAGATACCGTAGCTATTATATTAACTAGGTTCACAAATCTTAATTCACCACAAATCTTTAATTTATCCAAGGGAAGGAAAAAAGAGTGAATAACCCGAAATATGCAATGCAATGCAAAGCAAGATAGAACCTAAGGTTCAGGGGTTGATTATACCTAGAGAAGGTGCTAGTATCCTAAGTATCTGTAGTACTATACAGGAACCTCTTGTTTTATTATGTTATTTGATATTTTTGTCTGCTAAAGGGTGAAAAGGTAAAGGGAGACATAAGGTGTGACACCCCCAATCTATACCCCCAAGCTATTAAAGCAGTAAAAGAAAATACAAAATTTCATCAGAGTATATTTAAAATATCACGGCATAGACCGAGGGGTCACATCAATTTGAAACAAACATACAACACCTGCTCATACAGATATGCAACAATCTTAGGTAGTAATACACCCACAATCCAATTACAGAATATAAGCGGAAAATCCGTAAATGAATATCAACATATATATATATATATATATATATATATATATATATATATATATATATATATATATATATCATGAAAGTTTGTTCGTCATGTACAACCATACATGTACAATTCAAAAGATACATCTACATAATACAAAATAATCACAAACAGCCTCCCTAACTACCCGGTGTCACATATCAGAGCCGATCGACAAAAGAATGAAGACGCAAAGCTTCACAAAAAGACCTCCAACAACTCTAATCTGCAATGCCTCATAGAGCATTATAAAACAGCAGAAGGGTGAGAAAAACAATCATATTACAGTTGCATATAATTATATATTAACACAGAAATGCATAAGTAAAATATTCTCACCACCAATGCACCACAATCAAATACAACACAACACAGTACAATTCTCAAGTATCAAATACCACTACACATCAATCATACCCAATACACCCATCATCAATGCAATTACACATATTCCATCTCATCAATCACATTCACAATTCCATGCACAATTAATCAATGATTTATGCAAATGCACAGAGACCGACACAACGACTCTATGCACATGCCATGCGGTACCGACTTCCAATATTCCTCATCATTAGTTCACTTAGGAACTCTGCTGGAATCATCGCTCATCACTGAGGATCACTCAAGTAACACCCCGTCGGGCAAACGATGTTCCCCGTCGCTTTAGGTCCTCTTGGTATAAGGCGCACGACGTTTATGGATTGCTTTAGGTCCTCTCAGTATAAGGCGCACAATCCGATCGCTCACACCCCACATGGGCACACGATCGTCTATAACCATCGTTTTAGGTCCTTTTATTTTTAAGGCGCACGATATATCGAATCGCTTTAGGTCCTCTTATTTTTAAGGCACACGATGTTATAGCAGATTCCCTCTGGAATCAATCCGTCACTCAGGACGTCACAACAATGCATATCATGATGCTTGGCATACAATGACTCATGACATTTAATATGCACACATATACACATCCATAATCATGCATATGTCCACAATTACCATACATCGCATTTTCATGCCGTAAGGCCACCAACCATCATCACAATATGTATTTCATGCAATTTCATCACTCGACAGTACACAAGTCATACAATATCCACACCAACAGCACATTGCACATACACATCAAGTTCACACAATCAAACGGCAAAAGTCGACAACAAAACAACACATTTTCTAATTCCTGACATAATTTAATCAGCCAACAATTCTCAAAACCATCATCATAATAAAATACATTTTATAAGCTTTCTAACGCATCAAACCACGCCTCAGACCGAACCACAGATCAAAAGTTATGAATTTTCAAAGAAAAGAATTTATTGAGATACCGCCAAATTCGCCTGGCGACTTAGGAATTCGCCTGGCGGATCCCCATTTGCCAGCCCTTCACCATGGATTTCGCCTGGCGAATCCCATTCGCCAGCACTTCGCCTGGCGAGCTAGTGGCGAATCACCAATTTAGAAAAACTCCAAGAGTTACAGAAGCTACCCCCTTTCTGTAATTCCGATTTCGCCTGGCGACTTACGAATTTGCCTGGCGAATCTCCCTTCGCCAGCACTTCGCCTGGCGAACTAGTGGCGAGACTCAATTCGCCTGGGGAATCCCAAATTTGCCTGGCGAATCACTCCAGAACCAGAAAAATTCTGTTACGGGTTACAGGATCCAAAACCCCCCAAAAACCTCATTTTTCATTCCAAATCACTTCCAACAGCAAAACAATTATCAACAATGACTCATAAACACATGGTGATCATACAACGCAAATTATATCGATTTCCGACCGCGAAAACATCGATTCCTAATCATTTTATCATTTTCGACCTAGAAGTTAAAAGCCATGGAAAGACAAGAAACATCCAAGCAAACACATACATAATCATACACAAACATAGTATAATCGAGTTTCACACCCTTACCCGATTTAATCGTGTTCTAGAAAGTCGGTTGATTGATTTCCAAGTTTTCCCAAATTCTCTCTTTTCTTCTCTTCTCCTTTTCTTTTCTTCTTCTCTTCTTTTTCTTTTTCTTCCTATTTCTCTCTCTTTCTATTCTATTATATTCTAACTAAACAAAATAAATCAAAATGCCCAAAATACCCCTACACTCAAATATCTCGCAAATGGTCCCAAAACGCGATAAAATATATTCACGACGAAAAATAACATATTTTCACATAAAAGTCAGAAATAAAATAATATAATAATAAAATACTCAAAACGACTCAATTAATTAAAAAGACAAAACTGACAAAACTGACCTGGGTGTTACAACTCTCCCCCACTTAGAAATTTTCGTCCTCGAAAATCTTACCTGAGACGAACAACTCTGGATACGACTCTCGCATCCGACTCTCCAACTCCCAAGTCAAATTGCCCTCAGCAGCGCCTCCCCACGCTACCTTCACATGTGCAATATCCTTGCCCCGCAACCGCTTCAACTCGCGATCCAAAATACTCACCGGCAAAGCCTCAACCGTCAGGTTCTCCCTTACCTCAACCTCATCCATCAAAATCACATGTTACGGATCCGGAATATACTTCCGAAGCTGTGAAACATGAAACACATCATGCAAATTCGACAGACTCAGCGGCAACGCCACCCGATAAGCCACAGCACCCACTCTCGCAGATATCTGGTAAGGACCAATAAATCGAGAAGTAAGCTTCTTCAATTTCAATGCATGACCAACACCCGTTACCGGCGTAACCCTCAGAAATACATGATCGCCCTCTTGAAACTCAAGATCCTTCCATCTCCGATCATGATAACTCTTTTGTCTGCTCTGAGAAGCCTTCATTTTCTCACGAATAAACTTCACTTTTTCCGTAGTCTGTTGTACCAACTCCGGTCCAACCACCGTTCTCTCGCCCGATTCATGCCAACACAACGGCGTCCGACATCTTCGTCCATATAATGCTTCAAACGGTGCCATTCCAATACTAGAATGGAAACTGTAATTATACGTGAATTCAATCAATGCAAGATAACTATCCCACGCACCACCTTGTTCCAAAACACAAGCCCTCAACAAATCTTCCAAAGACTGAACCGTTCTCTCCGACTGCCCATCCGTCTGCGGATGATAAGCCAAACTCAATCTCAATTTAGAACCCAATGCCTTCTGTAAACTTTCCCAAAATCTCAAGGTAAACCTTGGATCTCGATCCGAAACAATACTTAACTGAACTCCATGCAACTTCACAATCACACTGATATAAATCTCAGCTAACCGTTCCAAAGAAAAACTGATGTCAATCGGAATGAAATGAGCCGATTTAGTCAGCCTATCCACAACTACCCAAATAGCATTATGCCCTCGCTGAGTATTCGGCAATCCCGTTACAAAATCCATAGAAATGCTATCCCATTTCCATTCCAGAATATCCAACGGTTGCAACAAACCACTCGGCCTCTGATGTTCCACTTTCGACTTCTGGCATGTCAAACAAGCATACACAAACTGAGCCATATCTCTTTTCAATCCAGACCACCAGAAAATATTTTTCAAATCTTGGTACATCTTGTTCGCTCCTGGATGTATACTCAAATTACTCCGGTGTCCTTCCTCTAAAATCATTCGTTTCAAATCCGAATCGTCCGAAATACAAATTCGCCCACGGAACCTCAACACACCATTAATATCCACTTGAAAATCACTACTCGCCTCTTTTCCGTCGACCAACATCAAATCCACCAATTTCACGTCCAACTTCTGTTTCTCCCTCACCGTCATCAGAAAATCATTAGTAACATTCAACATACCCAGCCTCACACTATCCGACGACACTTCACATACCAAATTCAAATCTCTAAACGATTCCAAAAGCTCCCACTCCTTAATCATTAAAGCAGACATATGCAAAGATTTCTGGCTCAATGCATCGGCTACCACATTAGCTTTACCAGGATGGTAATTCAAGCCAAAGTCGTAGTCCTTCAAAAATTCCAACCATCTTCGTTGCCTCATACTCAACTCCTTCTGATCAAACAGATATTTCAAACTCTTGTGATCACTAAAGACTTCAAACCTCACACCAAAAAGATAATGCCTCCAAATTTTCAACACAAAAACCACAGCCGCTAACTCCAAGTCATGCGTAGGGTAATTCTTCTCATGTACTCTCAACTGCCTCGAAGCATACGCCACGACCTTACGGTCTTGCATTAGTACACCACCTAGACCAATCAAAGACGCATCACAATACACCACAAACGGTTCATTAGGATTCAGCAAAATCAAAATCAGAGTTGTCGTCAATCTTCTCTTTAGCTTATTAAAACTTTCCTCACACCGAATATCCCAAATGAACGCTTGCCCTTTACAAGTCAACTGGGTCAAAGGAAGTGCTAGCTTAGAAAAACCTTCAATAAACCTTCGATAATAACCGTCCAAACCCAAAAAGCTTCGAATTTCAGTAACAGATCTCGGAGCCTCCCATTGTAGAACTGCTTCTACTTTAGATGGATCCACAACAATACCATTACCTGAAATTACGTGTCCAAGAAAACTCACTTCCAACAACCAAAATTCACACTTAGACAATTTGGAAAAAAGCTTCTTTTCCTTCAAAACCTGCAAAACAATACGCAAATGCTCCGCGTGCTCCTCCCGAGACTTAGAACAAATCAAAATGTCGTCAATAAACACAACAACAAATCGATCCAAATGCTCGTGGAAAATACCATTCATGTACTCCATAAACACACCTGGCGCATTAGAAACCCCGAACGGCATCACAGAATATTCATAATGACCGTAACGTGTCCTAAAAGCCGTCTTCTGAATATCTTCCTCTTTCACCCTAATCTGATGATACCCCGACCTCAAGTCAATCTTACTGAACACACAAGCACCAACCAACTGATCCATCAGATCATCAATTCTCGGAAGAGGATACTTATTCTTAATCATCACCTTATTCAACTGGCGATAATCAATACACAATCGCATACTTCCGTCTTTCTTTTTCACCAATAAAACTGGAGCACCCCAAGGAGAAACCCTTGGTCTCACAAACCTCTTCTCCAATAACTCATTCAATTGCTTCTTCAACTCTACCAACTCAAATGCCGACATACGATAAGGTGCCATAGAAACAGGTCTAGTACCAGGAACTAGATCTATCGAAAACTCCACCTCTCTCTCTGGCGGCACATCTGAAATATCCCCAGGAAACACTTCAGGAAAATCACACACAACCGAAAACACATCAAGTGAAACTTGGCTATCCACAGTCAATGACGCAAACAACCCAAACAACTGAGCTTCCTCCGCCAAAAGTCTCTTCAACTCTTTGGTAGATAAGAAACTCGAGTCTTCGTCTTCCTCAAGAGAAGGAAACCTTACTAGCTTATGATAACAATTAATATGAACCCGATTGAATTGCAACCAATTCATTCCCAGAACCACATCTAACCCTTCCAATGGCAAACACACTAAATCCATCTCAAAGTCTTTACCATAAATGGTCAAAGGACAACTTAAACAAACCCAAGAAGTAGTTACTAACCCCATTGCTGGAGTATCAATAACCATCTCACCATCCATCAAAGACAACACAAGATTCAAATGCTTCGCGCACTCAGACGAAATAAACAAATGAGTCACTCCAGTATCAATAATAGCAACTTAAGGCGTACTATTAATAAAATAAGTACCTCTTATTAGACGATATAAATTTGAAGTCTGAGTCCCTGCCAATGAAAATACCTTCCCACTAGTTGGAGTTTGCTTCGGTTTCTGACACTTTGTGCTAATATGACCAAGTTCAGCACAGTTGAAACACTTCACCACATTTTTCCGTTTACAATAAGCTACGACATGTCCGACACCTCCACAATTAGAACACTTTCTCACATCTTTCCTGCACTCAAACTGACGATGCCCCAACTCACCACATTTAAAACATCTCGGAGAATTAGACATACCTTCTCCACCTGACCTTCAATAAAAAGTACCCCTTTGCTTACCTTTATTAGCTGGTGTTACATACGGACCACTACGAAACTGTTGCTTCCCTTTTCTGTCACTCACACTCTTGTAGTGAGTAGAATGAGCCTTACTATCCTCTTCATAAATCCTACAACATTCCACCAAATCAGAAAACCTTCTTATCCTTTGATAACCGATGGCTTGCTTAATCTCAGGATGCAATCCACTCTCATACTTCACACACTTAGAAAACTCTGCAGTCGCTTCAACATAATAAGGATAAAACTGCACAAGCTCCACAAACTTAGCAGTATAATCAACAACAGACATACTACCTTGCTTCAGTTCCAAGAACTCAATTTCCTTCTTTCCTCTAACATCATCGGGAAAATACTTCCTCAGAAACTCCTGGCTAAATAATTCCCAAGTAACTTCTTCATCCCCAGCTTCCAACACCTGACGAGTACTAACCCACCAGTCATCAGCTTCTTCCTGTAACATGTGAGTTCCCAGTCTCACCTTACTGTCCTTCGCACAATCCATAACTCATAAAATCCTTTCAATCTCTTTTAACCAAATCTGTGCACCATCAGGATCATGCCTCCCTTTAAAGACAGGCGGTCGGTTCTTCCTGAACTCATCATTACCCGCAGCATTAGGTGCACCCTGCACATCACGAGCCATAGCTTGCATCGCAGCAGCCAAAGCAACATCATTCCTACCAGCCATATTCTGTTCATTTCCAATAACAGAAACTATGGTTAAACAAATAGCTCACTCCAAACGCCAACACCGACAAAGACTAACACAACCAGACACGAACTGACACGAACTGGCTCTGATACCACTTAATGTGACACCCCCAATCTATACCCCCAAGCTATTAAAGCAGTAAAAGAAAATACAAAATTTCATCAGAGTATATTTAAAATATCACGGCATAGACCGAGGGGTCACATCAATTTGAAACAAACATACAACACCTGCTCATACAGATATACAACAATCTTAGGTAGTAATACACCCACAATCCAATTACAGAATATAAGCGGAAAATCCGTAACTGAATATCAACATATATATATATATATATATATATATATATCATGAAAGTTTGTTCGTCATGTACAACCATACATGTACAATTCAAAAGATACATCTACATAATACAAAATAATCACAAACGGCCTCCCTAACTACCCGGTGTCACATATCAGAGCCGACCGACAAAAGAATGAAGACGCAAAGCTTCACAAAAAGACCTCCAGCAACTCTAATCTGCAATGCCTCATAGAGCATTATAAAACAGCAGAAGGGTGAGAAAAACAATCATATTATAGTTGCATATAATTATATATTAACACAGAAATGCACAAGTAAAATATTCTCACCACCAATGCACCACAATCAAATACAACACAACACAGTACAATTCTCAAGTATCAAATACCACTACACATCAATCATACCCAATACACCCATCATCAATGCAATTACACATATTTCATCTCATCAATCACATTCACAATTCCATGCACAATTAATCCATGATTTATGCAAATGCACAGAGACCGATACAACAACTCTATGCACATGCCATGCGGTACCGACTTCCAATATTCCTCATCACTAGTTCACTCAGGAACTCTGCTGGAATCATCGCTCGTCACTGAGGATCACTCAAGTAACAACCCGTCGGCCAAACGATGTTCCCCGTCGCTTTAGGTCCTCTTGGTATAAGGTGCACGATGTTTATGGATTGCTGTAGGTCCTCTCAGTATAAGGCGTACAATCCGATCGCTCACACCCCACATGGGCACACAATCGTCTATAACCATCGCTTTAGGTCCTCTTATTTTTAAGGTGCACGATATATCAAATTGCTTTAGGTCCTCTTATTTTTAAGGCACACGATGTTATAGCAGATTCCCTCTGGAATCAATCCGTCACTCAGGACGTCACAACAATGCATATCATGATGCTTGACATACAATGACTCATGACATTTAATATGCACACATATACACATCCATAATCAAGCATATATCCACAATTACCATACATCGCATTTTCATGCCGTAAGGCCACCAACCATCATCACAATATGTATTTCATGCAATTTCATCACTCGACAGTACACAAGTCATACAATATCCACACCAACAGCACATTGCACATACACATCAAGTTCACACAATCAAACGGCAAAAGTCGACAACAAAACAACACATTTTCTAATTCCCGACATAATTTAATCTGCCAACAATTCTCAAAACCATCATCATAATAAAGTACATTTTATGAGCTTTCTAACGCATCAAACCACGCCTCAGACCGAACCACAGATCAAAAGTTATGAATTTCAAAGAAAAGAATTTATTGAGATACAGCCAAATTCGCCTGGCGACTTAGGAATTCGCCTGGCGGATCCCTATTCCCCAGCCCTTCGCCATGAATTTCGCCTGGCGAATCCCATTCGCCAGCACTTCGCCTGGCGAGCTAGTGGCGAATCACCAATTTAGAAAAACTCCAAGAGTTACAGAAGCTACCCCCTTTCTGTAATTCCGATTTCTCTTGGCGACTTACGAATTCGCCTGGCGAATCTCCCTTCGCCAGCACTTCGCCTGACGAACTAGTGGCGAGACTCAATTCGCCTGGCGAATCCCAAGATCGCCTGGCAAATCACACCAGAACCAGAAAAATTCTGTTACGGGTTACACGATCCAAAACCCCCAAAAACCTCATTTTTCATTCCAAATCACTTCTAGCAGCAAAACAATTATCAACAATGACTCATAAACACATGGTGATCATACAACGCAAATTATATCGATTTCCAACCGCGAAAACATCGATTCCTAATCATTTTATCATTTTCGACCTAGAAGTCAAAAGCCATGGAAAAACAAGAAACATCCAAGCAAACACATACATAATCATACACAAACATAGTATAATCGAGTTTCGCACCCTTATCCGATTTAATTGTGTTCTAGAAAGTCAGTTGATTGATTTCCAAGTTTTCCCAAATTCTCTCTTTTCTTCTCTTCTCCTTTTCTTTTCTTCTTCTCTTCTTTTTATTTTTCTTCCTATTTCTCTCTCTTTCTATTCTATTATATTCTAACTAAACAAAATAAATCAAAATGCCCAAAATACCCCTACACTCAAATATCTCGCAAATGGTCCCAAAACGGGATAAAATATATTCACGACGAAAAATAACATATTTTCACATAAAAGTCAGAAATAAAATAATATAATAATAAAATACTCAAAACGACTCAATTAATTAAAAAGACAAAACTGACAAAACTGACCGGGGAGTTACATAAGGTGTTAGTTATAAGTATGCTCGCCAAGACATCACATCTCGTGCCTACGTATCCTGACGGGAATGGAATAAGAGCATTCATAGTTCCCCTCAATAAGGGTAAATAATGTAAAAGGAAAAGGTTGCTCACCAAGGATTGACCTTGTGCCTAATTATTTTCAAAAGGAACTTTGAGAAATCAGAGCGTCCGTAGTTCGGACCTACGAATTGTCAGGTTCTAAGAACCAAGAACAACAAAGACAATTAAAGTGTACAAACAAGGGACACACACAATGACAATAAGTCAACATACAGTCCCTTCCCTTGGATTGGGTCAATAAGGCATAAAAAGTAAAGCAATAAGTACATGGAAGAACATCATGTAAATCGCAAGAAATAAATGAAGACACGGAAACAGTACACGGAAAAGCATCATGTATGGTCAGACAGCAAATGGAGACACAAACATAGTACATGAAAAAACATCATGTAGAAAAACAGATAAAAAGTACACAGCAAAACATCATATAAAATAAAAAGAAAGTGCACAACAAAGCATCGTGATGAAAGCAGATAGAAAAAATACACGACAGAACATCGTGTCGAAATCAGATTAAAATATTATTATAACATTGTTACAATTTTTTATATCAACTCAGAGTAATCGAAAAATAGAAAGCTAAACACAAGCATGTACATAATATCTATAATAAGATGCATATCACTACAGAATCAAAATAAAGCTAAAAGAATAAAATGTAAAAATAGTTTTATCACATTACAAATATATATATATATATATATATATATATATATATATATATATATATATATATATATGGGTTTTGCTAGGATACACCCATCTATTTTTATGAAGATATGTTTTAGCAAGCTTTAATTAAAAAAAATGGTTAAATGCACCCTAAGGTGCATGTTACTAAAACACACGTTTTAAAAAGTAAGTGGGTGTAATTTAGCATTTGCTTTAGGCATTTTTTATAATACACCTATTTATATTTTAAAAGGAGTGTGTTAGCAATTAATAACTAAAAATTCATTAAATACACCTAAGGTGCATGTTGCTAAAACACACCTTCATAAGAATAGGTGGGTGTATCCTAGCAAAACCCTATATATATATATATATTTTAGATGCAAGGCAAGCAAACTGACAGTATATAAGATTCAATATATATGTATACACATAATTGCAACAGTAGCATATTGAAACAAACACACATATAATATTTTTATTAGGGGTGTCAAAATGGGCCGCCCGCCCCGTCTCGCCAAAAGCCCGCCAAAAAAAAGAGCGGGGCGGGCATGCCCGCCAGGCGAAATGGGCATGAAATTCAAGCCCGCCCCGCCAAGGTGGCGGGTTGGCGGGCGGCGGGCCGGCCCGCCTTTTTTATTTATTTATTTATTTTTTCCATTTTTTTAAACAAAAGTAGAAACATTTAAAAAAAAAAAGTAGATGCCCATAAATATTTAGTAAAATTACAAAGAATATAAATTACAAAGACTATAAATATTTAGTAAAATTGAAATATTTAAAACAAAAGTAGATGGCCATAACAGTGTTAAATAGGATTAAAAGTCAGAATAATATATGTCACAATTTGCCAAAACAACAGAACACTGCCCTATATCTACCTTTCAAGTTTCAGCTTCCCTTTTACAAACACAATTTGCCAACTCCATTACAAACACAAGCAGTGCTAAAATTAATTTACACAAGCAGAGGCAACCTGATAGAAAACTTGTGAATAATCTTGTGAAATCAATTTAATTTATCATCATTGACTACAACTTTGTTTAGTATTGTAAATGTCTATAATTAACACTACGCCAAACAAGACCTTAGACAGCGCTTTTTTTGGCCTTAGACAGCGCTTTTAAGCGCTGTATAAACCCGCGCTGCTAAAGGTTTAGACAGCGCTTTGGGTAATACCAAAAGCGCTGTCTAAAGGGGGGTATATTTTCACAAAAAACGCTGTCTAAGACCCACCTTTTTGAACTTTTTAGGTATACCTTAGACAGCGCTTTTGGTGAAAGCGCTTTCTAAGCCCCACCTTTTTAAACATTTTTAGGCATACCTTAGACAGCGCTTTTGGTGAAAGCGCTGTCTAAGCCCCACCTTAGACAGCGCTTTTAGTGTAAAGCGCTGTCTAAGGTATACAAAAATTTTTATATAAATTTTTTTAAACCCAATTTTTACCAGGTTTTTCAACCAGAATTTGACCTGTTTTTCAACCATTTTTTTCCAAAAAAATACCACAATTTGGAGATTAAAATCAATCCAATTTGGCCTATTTAAATGTACCAATTTACACCAAAATTATATATCCAAAACAATTGCCAATTCAAACCAATATATATATATATATATAGACAAATGTACATATTACTTATATACTACTACTTTTGCATCCAACCAAAGCATTGCTTCAAATTTACATAGGTCCTGAAAGAACACAAAGATTGTAATTCAATTAAAAGAATACATCAACATTAATGTCTATAGATAGAAAGTTACACATATTTAAATTCTTATCAATTAAAGTAAGAGTACAATATTATACCTGATAAAACTCCGAGCTCCATAATGTATTGACACCATTCCTCTTTAATTTCATCCAATTGAGCAATTGAGTAATGAGCACACTTGCATTCTTCAAAGTACTACATAATAATATAACATAGTTTGATTTAGTTTTAACTATTTCATTATATGAGAGATATGTGTTAAATATTAAAATAACTCATAAGTTAGAAATACATACATCGGATGAAATCTCTATTCGATCCAAATTAAGAGTGTCTCTCATAAACCTCAACATGAAATATCCGCAATATATTTCATTACGTTGCCGAGGACACTACAAATGAAAAGAAAATATGGATAAATCCTAAGTTTTATCAAGTAGCATCACTAATATATAATAAAACATGTGATAATTAATATACCTTCACTCTATTCCATGTAATGGGGTTACCTCTCCTCTTTGGTACTTGGCCATCTCGTAGTGCTCGGAAAGCTTGTATAACGCTAATAAAATATAAATGAATATTTAGAACAATTCACATAAATAAATAAACAAACAAATAAATATACACATTCATATTTAGAACAATCTCACTTACGTGTCAATACATTTCTTCATATCCGGGTATGTTGTCCAATCATTTCCTAACGAATCCAGATAATACACCACTTCTCTGCTAGGATTAATTGCGACCAACAACCAATGTCCACTGTAATATTAAACAAGTGTTAGATGGAAACTTTCTACACGACGTCAAAATACAAAAAAACTATAATAGATGAATTTAGAATGAAAATCTAACCCAGTATTAAACGGTAAAAGGAACAACTTTTCCGTTTCTTGGTTGTCCATAAAGACGTCGCGTACATACGCCAGGACCTCATCTGGTTTATTTATTATTAAGGATAAGTTGACAGGCGCGGGGCATAAGAATGCAAATCTTTGCTGCAATCCACGTGGGCGCATAACTTTGTCATACAGAAACCTTAAATAAAAACATCATTAACATTATACTATTCATTTGAAACATAAAGTAAGTAAGTTGTTCAATTAATATACCAAATTAGATCGGATATATACCTCACGTATGTATTGACAACACTGACGCCCAATTCTTCATGATTGAAAACTTGCTCGAACTCTTCATTACCAATAGTTTGTTCATGTTCAAAGCCATATATACCTTTCTCCATATGTATAAGACGAACACCTCCGGTCGGAATATCTGTCAATTGTAGAAACGTCTGAAGGCACGGCCTAAACTTGGAGATAGGTTGTTTTCTAGCCCTGTTCTTCTTAGCACCAACATTTTTCTGTGTTGAAACGTTGCTAATCTCTTTACCAGGCAGCTATATATCATATAATTTGTTAGATGAAGTATAAGATATCCAATTTAACATTTTCCATGCATAAATATCATATAATTGTGATGTACCTCTTTTTTTGAGACAACGAACTCAGTATGCTCCGGAATCCCCTTATCCTTTGTTTTGGATCTTGTTGGAGTCTAAATAACATTACCATGTAAAAAATGAAAATAAAATGCTCGTAAAATCTTTGAATCTACACATTAAGGTTAACAAAGGTTCATAACGGTTTTAAGCATACCTCATATCCTACGAGTATGAGGTTGGACTGCCATGCAACATACGACCCTATAACATCTCCCACCAATGTTGCATCCGAAACATCGTCAGGATAGGGTAATAATGCACCCGCCTCTATAGCAATATCAACCGATACTTTCATGCATCCAGTAGGGAGTGGGTTATTGTGAAGTAATTCTACCGAAGTGTTATACACTTTTCCTTTGCCAACCATCCGATAAGTTGGTGAAGATAAGAAGAGCTGACAATGGGAAACGCCCTAAAACCAAAAATAAATATGACATTGTTAATGTGTATATATGTCATTTAAATAATTTAAGCTACTAATTTAATTTCATAAAAATATATATAATTACCTCTGGAATATTCGGTCGAAAGCTGCAGTTGATACTATCTTTCTCCGATCCATCTCTAAAACCTGAAGCGTTATCCCTTTCTTTCTCCTTTCTTAATTCCCGAACTTCAGCTTCCAGTGCTTCCAATTTAGCTTGAAGTTCTGTATTACTAGGAGCCTTTCCTTTTTTAATATTCAAGGAGGTCGGAGTGATCCCAAATCCCTTACCCCTCACCCGACCAGAATACTCAGGGACATCTAATGCCCGACTAAGTATGCTCTTGGAATCATCTAGAGATACAGACTGAGATAACGCCTCCTGAAAATCAGATGAATATCGAATATTTGTCAAATATTTGTTAATAAAGTTTTGATTTAATTAAAGAAACATTGTTATACTTACACATTTCTCAAATACTTGTAGAACCCCTTCTGCAACAACTCCAAACTTGCCCACACGGGCTTCCTTCCACAAGACATGTGCAGGAAGAGATGTTTCAGAGCTATTCGCCTTTTGTAACTACATATAAAGCCAAATAATATGATCAAATATAAATCATGATGAATAATTATTATATCATTGCAATTTATTGATACTTACCAAAGATTGCTCCAAACGTCCATATCCAACACGTCCTTTCCTGTATCGATACTGGGGAGCTGATGCTCTTTCCCGATTAATTGCACTTAAACTCTTAAATGTCGGGCTTTGTCGTTTGGCTTTAAACGTTACCCATTCTTGTGGTGAAATCAAACTTGCATATTTAGATGGATACTCTGCATCAACAAAGTTACCGTCAGCATCCTTAAGAAAGGTGCGGTTTAAATATGTCCTAAACCCTCTTAGGAGCTTCCCTGCCAATCTCATCAAATAAGCTTTTCTTTCTTCCTCAACGTTGAAGCACCTCTAAAAAACCATACACATTGGTTAGTACAAATAATTTAAAATACATGATTAGTTGGCATAATTAAAGACATAATTATGGTACCTTTATCTCATTCCAAATTTTTTCTTTGACTTCCTTCAACTGTTTGTTTCTCCAATCATCACAAGTAATAGGAATCGCATTCCTTACAAGTGCACCAATGAAACTTGTCAAGGTATGACTGTTAGGCTCAACAAGAGTGCCTGAAGGGCTCCAATGCACATCTAAAATGATGCCTTGATCTCTAGCACGGATCACTTTCTTCATAACGGTTATTCCTCTTTTAATCTCTTCTTCCATAGATTTTTGGCTTTCATCCTGAATAGGATCATCATCATGTGGGTAATCATCATCATGTGGGTGATCATCATCATGTGGGTGATCATCATTAGTAGCCATCTAACCTGTAATAAAGAAATCAAGGATATCAAATATATTATATAAATATAGTATGACATAATATATAACAAATATAATAAAGAAATCAAGGATAAAGAAATCAAGGATATCAAATATAATATGACATAATATATAACATTGAATGAGCAATATTAACACTAACACTAACACTAAGAGCAATATTAACACTAACACTAATATTTAAAACTATACGATCAAGAGCATTTCGTTCCCTTTCTTAATTTTGCGGTGTATTGAGCTGGAAAGACAAAATAATTTCTTCAAAACCCACACACAAGTTGCAGTAGACATTGCATGTGCATATATATAGATAATAAAGATATTCATCATAAAATTAACATGAAGACGCCATGCATAGATACTTTAATATTTGTCTGATGACCCTCATTATTATTTAAAGCATCATAGATTCGTGTTTAGTATGATAGATATTTGTGCTAAAACATAGATTATATTTATCCAGAAAGCATTAAAGCATTAGCATGTGAAATCAAACTAAAACAAGTATTTTACTTGTCCTAAAAATATGCCAAACACTTGTAACACAAACATTACTCAAAAAAAGGTAGTTAGATGAGAGACAATCAAATGCTAATTGGATGACAGAGTATGCTCTGCCAAGACCAAACTTTTCATTACCTTTGCTGTGTAATAATAACAATACAATTTGAGAAAATTACAAATGGAATCTAACAATACATTATATGCAGTTTCTTTCATAATAACTCAAACATGCACATTATTCCATTCTCATTCCATTCATTTATGGTGGAAATCACAAAGTGAAGGTATAAAATCAAAAGAGCAATATTAAACTAACAGAAACACACTTAGTCCATTGTAACACTAAAAACAATAACAGAAACACACTAACCTCATTCTCACACTAACCTAACAGAAACACACTAAACTACAATAACACTTACCGGAAATATGAAACTCACTTGCTTCTAACATAAAAAGAAAAACTCTTACCGGAAATGTAGGAAGGATGACGGCCGGACGGACGACGGCGAGAAAGGACGAACGACGACGGTGAAAGGACGGACGACGGCGGTGGTTTCAGCTGGTTCGTCTTGTTCGCAGAAAGAGAGGGAAAGAGGGAAAAAATGAAATGAAAAATGAAACGGTATCAGTATTAATACTGATACCGTTTCAATTTTTATTTTAATTAAAAAGACCTTAGACAGCGCTTTGAATGAAAGCGCTGTCTCAGGTGGGCCTTAGACAGCGCTTTTGGTTTTATTTTTTTTTAATTTATAAGACCTTAGACAGCGCTTTTGAGTAAAGCGCTGTCTAATATTTTACTTTAATTTTTTTTTTAAATTTATAAGAACTTAGAAAGCGTTTTCCCCAAAAACGCTGTCTCAGGTCTTATATATTTTTTTAATTTATAAGACCTTAGACAGCGCTTTTAAGGCAAGCGCTGTCTAATATTTTCCTTTAATTTTTTTTTTAATTTATAAGACCTTAGAAAGCGCTTTCCTCAAAAGCGCTGTCTAAGGTCTTATATTTAGACGCGATTTTATTTTTCTAAGTGAACAGTTTTCGTGTTTTCTAAATTTTTAACTTATAGCAGCGCTTTTGTAATAAAGCGCTGCCTATATAGTGCTGCCAAAGGACACTTTTGGCGTAGTGTGAACTCTATTTCTACGTTTTGAAGTGGATAATTTCCAAAGCAGCATTATAACAGAAATTATCTTAAGTGATACTATCTTAGGGTGTTATTAGATCATTATTAGATCATTCTCTTAAAAGTTGTTTTGCTACTAGATTAAACAAATTAGCAATACATAATATAACAGTGTCAAATAATATGTCATACTGTGCTACTAGATTAAACTAGATTAAACAAATTTCCAAAGCAGCATTATAACTGAAATTATCTTAAGTGCTAATAATTTAATATCTTAGATTTGTCATACTGTCTTCTCAACAATACATAATATAACAGTGTCAAATAATATGTTACTATCAATTTCTGTTTTGTTTTTACACTATATAATAACAATACAATCTTAAACTATAAATTAAATCTTACTCTAATAACATTGGGCCACTATTTTAAAAATAAAATTGGATTTTTTTTTATAATTTTTTAAAATATTTTTTAAACGGGCTGGCGGGCCAACCCCGCCCCATTATGTCTTCCGCCCGCGGGGTTTTTTGTTTTGGCGGGGCGGGCGAAATGGGTAGGCGGGCCGAAAATCCATGCCCAGCCCGCCATTTTTTGGCGGGTGGCGGGCCGGCCCGGCGGGCCTCGGCCCGTTTTGCCACCCCTAATTCTTATAACCATTACAATATCGATATGAACATAACACAACGCAAAGTAAAAAACAATATTTATATGTAATAAAAAATGAGAAAACAAATCAGAATGTGATTAAAATAATCATTACAAACTAAAATCGAAGAAATACCTGAGATGTAAGATATGAGGCTATATACGTGTGGAAGCTACGAATCGGAGGTTATGAGGTGGATGAGTTGTAATTTTTTGTGTGTCCTCCCTGTTCTTTTATAGGCTCCCGTGAAATTTGAATTCCGACATCGACATTGAATGCGCCAGATATTGTGATAACCGTTTTTCGTTTTTAATCCGACATGTTCGTGCGTGTTTTAGAAAGAATTTAATCTTTGTCTCTAGAACATGTTTGATTTGCCTTGACATTGTTTCCTTTTCGGTTCGAACATGTCCAAACACGTCTAGATTTCCTTCCATTTTCATTTGAAACATGTTTAATTGTGTTTTGAGAAATATTGATGATTATTAAAAAAAATTAATTAAAATAAACTTAAATTAAAATATCTAATTAAATCTAAATAAATTAAATAATTATTTAACTAAAAAATAAAAATAAAATGATTAAAAAAATGAATAAAAAGTCGGGCAAAAAAGTGCTCGAAAAAAAAATGCACCAAAATAATCAGCGCAAAATAAACGACTCGAAAAAATGCAACATTTGGTCAAATTTTGAAATAAATTTTTCCCGGTTAAATGGCTTAAACCGTCCAAAAATGCGACCGAAAGTGGTCGAAAAATTTAAATGAGCACGTCAGGTTAAACTACGCAAAACATAGACTAATATTATTGACATTTGCAGGCTCGATTTTAAAATTTTCATTCCACCGATTTTACACACTGTTGACTTTTAGTTTGACCGATTCGGCTGTAAATCCAACAAGTTTATTTCAGTAGATAAATGGGTATTATGCAAGATTAAATGCATGATAAATTATGCAGATGATGCAAAAAGACGTGGGATCTTAGAGTAAAAAATTAGGGTATGACACTAACACCCCTCCAATATGCACATTTTTATCGAACTAGTGGGATACCCATGCGTCGGCACGAGTACAGCTGTGGACCTCGAAATTGTCACCAGTTTGTCATAGAAATTCAAACAAATTAGAAAATATCAAAATATTATTGAAAAAAAGAAAAAAAATAAGAAATTGAGTGAAAGATAATTATATAAGTCTTTAAAAATAATTATTGTTAAGAAAAACTATTAAACACATGCTTTGTAAAAAACATTTGTGAAAATAGACAAAAAAAAAATCAGGGTTGATAGAGTTATAATAAATTAGACAAATAAATATTCTAAATTAGAATTAATTGAAAATCATTAGAAAACTAATTTTACTATGGTTTAAAATATAAAAAAATGAAAAGTCAGTAGTACAACCGACATAAACTATACATTTATTTTCTTTAAATGTAAAAAAAAAAAGTAAAAACCAGTGTGTTCGCACAAATTTTGGTATGATTACCCGTACGTTGACACAGATCCATCATTAATCATCAAGATATCAAACATTGAGCATTTAAAACAATCATGGACTCATCAAAAATTAGGTTCAAAACAAAATCAACAAAAATGTACAAGCTAAACAAAATGTTTAGAAAATATCAAAACACATTTTAAAAATAGATAAATAGAAACCTAAAGCTAAATAAATGAAAGAGTACGAATATCTTTAGTTTTTTTTTAGTATGAGAATGAAATAAATGGCAAGAAAGAATAAAAATGTTCTTTTTGATTCTTTTTTGTAAAAAAATAAAGATGAAAGTTAAAAAAAATGAAAAATGAAATAAATAACATTTAATACCATATATGCTCAACCAATACCCATTTTTTAACTCAACATTTGAAGGCAAACACAATAGTAACTTGAATGGATGAAAATGAAGCCTTAATGAGGGTTTAAAATCAAGAAAGTTTACCTATTGGAGTGTGTCCAATGCACCTTCTAGAGTACTTCCGGGTGAGATATGATGATGTCCACAGCTTCATTGAGCCCCCATGAGTGTGTTGGAATGTTTGGTTTCAATGTATTGGATGAGTTGTATCTGATGTAAAGGAAGTAGAAAAATCAGGAGATTCGAAGTTTCGACTTTTATGCGACAATGGATTTTAGTGAGAATATGGTGTTTGGAAGAATTTCATGACCATTTCCCTTGAATCTTTCTTGAATTAATCTTGAATGAATGCTCCCAAATGAAGAAAACAAAATGGCT
Source organism: Lathyrus tuberosus (assembly GCA_022829125.1). Classification (NCBI taxonomy): domain Eukaryota; kingdom Viridiplantae; phylum Streptophyta; class Magnoliopsida; order Fabales; family Fabaceae; genus Lathyrus; species Lathyrus tuberosus. Next base: position 781,473 of record JALAZF010000227.1, read on the forward strand.
ATAGATAGAGTTTTTTATCCTCTTTATCTTTGAGTTCCAAGGCTGCCCTGAGTATCAGCTTCTAATTACAAGTTTGCCACCAGTAATTACGAAACTGTCATTAGTAGTGTAAATGAGAAGATCACTATTTACAAAATTGCCATTAAGCGATGTTGATCCTCACGCTGATCCTCAACTACTTTTTGATAATTACAACTTTGTCATTGCTTGGTGCCCACGTATGATATATTCCTTCCTTGATCCTCAAGCATGTACAAATATTACCATTTTGCCATTGAGTGATGTTGATCCTCACGCTGATCCTCAACTGCTTTTTGATAATTACAACTTTGTCATTGATTGATGCCCATGTATGGTATATTCCTTCCTTGATCCCCAAGCATGCACAAATATTACCATTTTGCCATTGAGTGATGTTGATCCTCAACTGCTTTTTGTTATTACAAAAATGCCATTTGGTAATTAATATTTTGCCATTGAGTGATATTGATCCTCACGCTGATCCTCAACTGCTTTTTGTTATTACAAAAATGTCATTTGGTAATTACAATTTTGCCATTGCCTTTCTTCTTAATCCTCACACATTATTACAACTTTGCCATTGCATTATTTTCTTATCCTTTTTGTGTTTCTTTCAAACATATGATTTTCTTTCTTTGATTTTCTCGACTCAACTTGACCAAACTCAATTATTTCCCACACTTTCTCGATTATTGACTCCAAAAGTCCGTAGTCGACCAAAAAATGTCAAAAGTCAAACTTTGACTTTGAGCATCTATTAACTTTTTAATAATTGAATTAAAATTCTTCGACTATTAATAGATCAAACTTCTCGAGCCATCTTAAACACATGAATTGGCCACAAAGATGCATTTGAAACCTTTGAAGCACACTTTAAGCCATTAGATTCGGGTGAACTTGAATTGATGCACACTCAAACTTGATTATTGATGGAGGGAACTCTGGATCACCATGAATGAGTGAAGGTTCTTGAGAAGTAAAGAATCACACAAATCCTTGATTTGATCATTTGCTTGAACTTCTTGATGCGCAACCCTAACTTACAAACGAACAAACAAAACAATGTCTTTATAATTGGTTAGCCATGCATGAATGATTGACCTATAATGATATGTAAATGATCCATGAATCCAGGGGTAAAATTTGGTGTATGACAGTTGCCCCTATTTAAATATCTTCACCAGATTACATGAGTGATGATAATTCTCATGAAATCATGGTGAAAGGTATTTAAATATAGATGGCCGAAACTTTTGCCTTTAGATGCAATGACATGTTATGCTAGGAACAAAAGAAACTATGTAAATGTTGATATGTCATGAACTCTAGCATGATGATATGATGATATGATGATGCAAGATGCAAACAAAGCAGGAAACAAAAGAAACAAACTGGGGAAATCTAAAGTGATCGAGCATCAGGTTCAAATATGACCAGATACCACTTTAGAAGCAAAGATCCTCACTGGAGATAAAACCAAGACAGGTGGTATCCACTGGAGAATATCCAAAGGGTTGATCAACAAATTCAGACATGACCAGATGACGCTAGAACAAAGATGAGTAGACAAACTCTTAACTAGAGGTAAAACCAGAAAGAAGAATGATCTCCACTGGGGATCAATTTGAACCAAAAGATTGACTTCTGATAAAATGATCAAACAAAAAGATTTTCTGGAAATTCCTTAAAATGAAGAGTTCAAACGGGATCTTCAAGAAACATCAGAAAAAGACAGAGAAAACACAAACTCTGTACGCGCCAAAAGAACTGGACTTAGACCACAAGCAAAAGTACAACTGACTTTCAAGAGAACGTCGGTGATAACCAAACTTCCAGTATCAAACAAAATTGGATAAGAGTGCCAATAATGATTGGACTTTCAAAAAGAATTGATGATGACCAGATCAAAATGTCAACAACAAATGAGCTTCAAACAATACCAATAATCACTGGTCCTAGGTACCAATAATGATTGGATTTCAAACAATGCCAGTAATCACTGGACTTTAGATACCAATAATAATTAGATTTTAAACAATGCCAGTCATCACTAGACTTTGGGTACCAGTAGTAGTCGGACTTTGACAATGCCAACAAAGAGATTTTCTGGAAATTCCTTAAAATGAAGAGTTTAAACGAGATCTTCAAGAAACACCAGAAAAAGATAGAGAAAACACAAACTCTGTACGCGCCAAAAGAACTGGACTTAGACCACAAGCAAAAGTACAACTGGCTTTCAAGGGAACGTCGGTGATAACCAAACTTCCAGTATCAAACAAAATTGGATAAGAGTGCCAATAATGATTGGACTTTGAAAAAGAATTGATGATGACCAGATCAAAATGTCAACAACAAATGAGCTTCAAACAATACCAATAATCACTGGTCCTAGGTACCAATAATGATTGGATTTCAAACAATGCCAGTAATCACTGGACTTTAGATACCAATAATAATTGGATTTTAAACAATGTCAGTCATCACTAGACTTTGGGTACCAGTAGTAGTCGGACTTTGACAATGTCAATAAACACTGGACTTAGGATACCAATAATGATTGGACTTCGCAAACAATGTCAGTAATCACTGGACTTTAGGTACCAATAATAATTGGACTTTGACAATGCCAATAAACACAAGACTTAGGATACCAATAATGATTGGATTTTCAAACAATGTTAGTAATCACTGGACTTTAGACACCAATAATGATTGGATTCTAAACAATGCCAGTAAACACTGGACTTAGGATACCAATAATGATTGGATTTTCAAACAATGCCAGTAAACACTAGATTTAGGATACCAATAATGATTGGATTTTCAAACAATGCCAGTAATCACTGGACTTTAGACACCAATAATGATTGGATTCTAAACAATGCCAATAAACAATGGACTTAGGATACCAATAATGATTGGATTTTCAAACAATGCCAGTAAACACTGGACTTTAGATACCAATAATGATTGGATTTCGCAAACAATGCCAGTAATAACTGGACTTTAGGTACCAATAATAATTGGATTTTGACAATGCCAGTAAACACTGGACTTAGGATACCAATAATGATTGGACTTTGACAATGCCAGTAAACACTAGACTTAGGATACCAATAATGATTGGATTCTAAACAATGTTAGTAAACACTGGACTTTAGATAACAATAATGATTGGATTTTAAAACAATGCCAGTTATCACTGAACTTTGAGTACCAATAATGATTGGATTTCAAACAATGCCAGTAATCACTGGACTTGGAAGAGAATTGGTTATAACCAAAGACTCCAAAACCAACAATAATTGGAGTTTAAATAATGCCACTAATCACTGGACTTCTCATAGATATTGGTAATAACAGAATAAAAAGATACCGAAAACAACAAACTCAAAGGTGCCAGTGATGCTCAAACTAGCAAACAGCGGTATTAGTAATAAATACACCTCACAAGAACGCTGGTGATAACCAGATAAACAACATTAAAAGGGAAATTAGTAACAACTAGAAATCAAGGGGAAACTGGTAATAACCAGACAAGTAGCACCGATAGCGATTAGACCTGCGACGAATGTTAATAATAATTGGAGATTCACCGAAGGTTGCTAGTAACAATTAAACTTCCTGGGGAATACAGACAACAACTAAAGTTCGACAAAAATGCCAGTAATAATCGGACTTAGACGGGAAACCGGTGACGAGCAACGATCTCCAAAGAGCTGCCAGTTACGATCGGGTTTAGGGTCGAAGGACAATAGCCAACAACAAAGACCTGGAAAAATGCTAAATGCACATGATATGGCATGATGCGAATGCTCAATGATATGCAAGAGCCGACTCTAAAGATAGACAACGGAACTGGAGACTCAAAGGGAAATAGATAAACGTATCCACTCCATTGAGAAAGTAAAGAGTCACAGGTTCTCTGGGGAGTACACCCACTTCACTTGGGGAGGTAAAAAGCTACAGCAGCTTATTCAGGAAATAAAAATCTTCCACATTCAAACACACATCCATGGAGGATACTGGGGAAAACTTTCTTCGATCTTGGTAACCATTCACGATTAAAGGTTCAATCCAAAGAGGTATTGTCAGGAAAATCATGATTCACTGGGGAAATAAAATAAGACATCTAAAGTGAGTGATCAACAAGTTCAAGCATGACCGGTTGGCACTTTAGAAGAAAAGATCCTCAATGGAGGTAGAAACGGAAAACGGTCTCCAATGGGGAATATCCAGAGTAGTGGATCAACAAGTTCAAACAATGACTGGCTGACACTCTGAACAAAATAAAGCAACCTCATTGGAAGTAGAACCAAAAGATGGGCTCCAATGGGAAATATCAAGAGTAGTGGATCAACAAGTTCGAACAACGACTAGCTGACACTGAACAAAATAAAGTAACCTCATTGGAAGTAAAACCAAAAGATGGGCTCTAATGGAGGTATCTAGAATGATTTATAATCAAATTCAAGTATGACTGGATGACATCCTAGAACAAGAAGATCCTCAATGAAGGTTGAACCGGAAAGACGATCTCCATTGGGGAAAGAAAATGAAACAAGACATCTAAAGTGATGGAACAACAGGTTCAAACCATGACCGGTTGGCACTTTAGAAGAAAAGATCCTGATAAGAGATAGAACCAAAATGATGGGCTAAAATAGAGGTATCTAGAATGATTGATCATCAAGTTCAAGCATGACTGGATGACATTATAGAAAGAAAAGATCCTCAATGAAGGTTGAACCGGAAAGACGGTCTCCACTGGGGAATATCCAAAACAGTTTATCAACAAGTTCAAACAATGATTGGCTGACACTCTAGGATAAAAGATAGGACACAACTCTCAAAGTCGTAGGATTGAACCAAAATAAAACATCCTCATTAAAGGCAGAACCAAAAGATGGTTTCCAATTGGAAATAGATAGGCACCTCCACTTCAATGGGGAGTGAAAGAGTCACAAGACAACACCAGGAAAAAAGGTGTTCAGAAGTTCACTGGGAAACACACATCCAATGCACCTGGAGAAGTATGAAGCCTAGGCAAGTTTACTGGGGATCTCACAAAAGAGATGCGAGTTGGTTACTTATGAGCAAATTTTCTCAAATAAAGCGAAAAACCATCAGAGTCTTCATCAAATTCTTAAAGAATATGCCTTTCGATAGAGGCAAACTGCATAGAGGACTTGCCGAGGAATCAACACTTGCAATAAAATCCCGATGAAGAGGGTAACTCAAATAAAGAGAAACCATTTGTAAGGTCTTCAACGAAATACTTTTGATAAACTTCCAGGGGAATACCAAATTATAATTGCAACAGGTTGAATTACACCAAGGACGGATAAGCTTTTCGAAAGAGACTGCCACTTATCGCCATATAAAACAAGCTTCTCTAAGAGGTTGTCACTTGTTATGAGAAAATTTGTAGGAAACACCAAAAATGGATAAGCTTCTCGGAAGAGACTGCCACTTATCGCTGTAGAGCGAAACAAGCTTCTCAAGGAGACTACCACTTGTTGCTGGGTATAAATTCCAAGGAGATGTTATAACAACCCTGCTGGAGAAAGGATTACGTCTTCAATGAGGATTTGTAAAAGATTCTTCCTGCAAGACACCGTGCAAAATAAGTGTACGCTCACATTAGGTTCAACGACCTAAACAAGTTCAAAGGCAACACTGACAGGGACCCAAGTTCAATCTAGGAACAAGCTAGAAAGAAACGGTCAAACAAGACTCTACCCATTGAGGAATGAACTCAAATTGGGAACTATCTTATCCAAACACAGAAAAGATAACGGAAGCAACCATCATCCACGAGAATCAAGCTCTGTGGGGAATTTAGAAAGGATGGGCACTTTATGCCTAGGGCTGACGACTCTATTGGAGAGAATAGACAAAACCAATCACTTGGGGAATAAACGCCAAAGTGAACAAAAAAGGTAAACACCAAAAAGGTAGCAAAAATGCTAAGATGCCATGCACATGTAAGAATGCATGTATGCTATGTTTATGCTTATGCTGACAAAACAGACAAAGGGAAACAAAACTAGAGATAAAATAAACATCTCGACAAGAATACCTAACCAACCTCATCAGATTGGACCGTCACTAGGGATGAACATGTAGAATAAACAATTCCACTTCAAGGTTATAACCTTCTCTGGGGAAAAAGAGTACTCCACTCGGAGGCATAACGTCATGACTTCACTATGGATTGCCATCATTAGCCTGTTTCCTTGTTGGAAGAAGGGAGACCCATGGGGAATTTCCAATATCAATTGAAGTAACAAATTACTGGGGAGCTGGTAAAAGATATCACAATAACCATGTAGTTCTGCACTTTTCTTGCATAATGATTATCAAGATGAGCAACGACTCTTGCAACAAATAAACTTCAAATCTCCTCTACCCCAGATTAAATGGCCTGTTGGAAGAAATTACCAAGAGGATTTTACAAAAGAATTGGCATACAAGATACTTCAATATCTTTAAACTCTTGGAAAGATTCACAAATCTCGACGTAATTGCCCCAGTTTAATTGCATTTGCACAACAAAGTCCTCGAACTTGTCCTTCAAACTGTGGGAATAACAACTGGGAAACAAACTTGCCCCTGCTAGCTGGTGGATCTGCGAAATAGTTGCCCCAGACTAACTATATTTGCACAACAAAGTCCTCAGACTGTGGGAGTAACAACTGGGAAACAAACTTGCCCCTACTAGCTGGTGAATCTGCGAAAGAGTTGCCCCAGACTAACTATATTTGCACAACAAAGTCCTTGGACTGTGGGAGTAATAAATGGGAAACAAACTTTCCCTTGCTAGCTGGTGGATCTGCGAAAGAGTTTCCCCAGACTAACTATATTTGCACAACAAAGTCCTCGAACTGTGGGAGTAACAACTGGGGAACAAACTTGCCCCTGTTGGCGGGTCTTTGGAGTCTTCGCCTTGAAAGGAGTTGGGAAACAACTTGCCATAAGATGAGCTCAAGACGGCTTGCCCCAATATTCTAACTTTGAAGAGTTCTGCCTCTGATTCAACAACTCCTGGAATGGTTTATTAATAAATCCTCCAAATTGGCCGCCCCAGGCTGAGCTTCCTTTAACAAGTTAAATTCCCTAACTGGCTGCATTTGTTGGGATTCCTTTTGATATTGGATTTTCTTGGAAATAATATTATTTATTAAAAATTGGCAATTTCAATGCAACATTCATGCAAGCTTTTGAAATCAAAGTTTATTGATAAAACACACAGTGGGGTGATTAAATGATCAAAATGAAGTAGATCTAGCAATTTTTAGAATGATAGATAAAGTGATCAACACAAACCATTAGAAAAGATCATTAGGAGTCAGGTTATCCAACCTTGTTGTAGTATGCTTTCAAAATAACCTTGCTTCAGTTAGGTCTTTGAGCGTTGTAATGTGGCCTGGTTCACGGTTTTTGAAACAAAGGATAACAACTCAAAGTTTATTTGTACCCACCCCTTCTTCGTGATGAACTCCGATCCTAAGTTCAGTTAATTGACACACACATTCTAACCAAGAGGTTTTGATGTTGTAGATAACTTGAGAATTAATGAAGTTCTTTGACACTCACCCTCTCTTCTTTTCGATTTTCATACAAGCTTGTTCTTATTTATCTTTGTATAAGGTAAGGTTATGATAGTATGGATTTCTTGACGATCCTTCTTTATTTATCACTTTAGGAACAACTAGTACAATATTTATTCATTTAATTTGGAAGAGTTGAAAGGTTGTGACTGCCTGGCTTAATGATTGCAGTGAACCATCATTGTCCTCTGATTTGAAAGACATTTTTTACACCTGTTTGTTGTGTGCAGAGGACGACTTATGAATGTAAACTTTTGTTAAAAGGTGTATTACATGAACACACAAACAAGTTAACTGAGAACTACCCATCCCAAAGTTAAGATTGCGGTTTTTTTTAAGAAAGAAACTCCGACTTCTAGGCTCGAAGGGGTTGACGAGGGATTATCTTCCTTATGTCTCCGGTGTTTGGGGGATTGAAACAATGCCTTACATCGTCAACAAAGTTTTGATTTGAAAGCATACCAACAACAATTATGAGTATTTTGTTTCATCATCCTCCCCAATCTTTGCTTAAACAACAATTTGGTAAAGATAAGTGGATGGAAAAAAATGTTTTTGTGTTTTTTTAACAATGAAAGGAAGGAGGAAGAGTGAATACGACTGGATTGATCCAAAAGATGCATAAACATTTAATTAATCTTGCCAGGTTTAAAAACAACAATGCTTACAAGCAGACACAAATAAACATGCAAAGAAAATACAACAGGAAATGTTGAAACAGCCAAAATATTGCCAGCTTCGAGGCCAGGGTTTTCCTTTCTTGATTTGCCACTGAGCTAACCATCTTCAGAGTTGATTATCGAGATCAGTCTGATAATCATCTCGGAGTCAAGCAGAGTCTGTTGACTTGAATGCCTTGAGGCATGAATGAGAACATCTCTGAGTCAAGCAGAGCCTGAACCTTGCTCTTGAGCACCTTGCAGTCTTTCGTTGAATGCCCCTGTACCCCAGCATGGTAGTCACATTGGGCATTGGCGTCAAAGGCTGGTAGGTATGGAGGGATCATTAGATCTATCTCCTTTGGCACTATCAATCCACCTTTGATCAAATCTGGAAATATCTAACTATATGACATCGGAAATGGAGTGAAATGCCTCTTTGGCTTCCTTGGCCTTTGTCGGGCGTACTGACGCGGCTGACGGTAGTATGACCGTTGACACTGAGGAAGTCCTTGATGTGGAAGAACCACAGAAGATGACAAAGTGATAACTTCTCTGGATGCAACGGGGTAAGAGTGCCCCTCTTTCTTCATCAAATTCTACAAAGTCTCAAAGACCCAGTTCATCTGACCTTTGAGAACTTTGATCTTCTCCTTCAAGGCTTCTTGACCTTTCAAAAGCTCCTTCATCATTGTCATTTGTCCAGAATGCATGTGCTAAGTATCCCACTATTGGTAAGGGGAAGATAAGACTCAAGGCTGAGAAATGCAAGGGAGATGCAAATGTGACGACATGCGCATGCAATGCAAATGCAAGCCAAATGGTTTCATTTTATAATCCATGATCTCTATTGATTTTTGCAAAGGAATGAACAACTGAATTCCCTGAAACCAAAGGGTTATTCATGAATGCATGAATGTATGGATGAATGCACAAACACATATATTCACATATATGCTGACAAGAAAACAAGGGATTAGGTTTGAAGATCATGAGCATGGAGCCATGGTCTACCCATCTCAATAGTTATGTACTAAGGGTTTATGATCTGTACAACAGGGTTCTAAGAAGTTCCCAGAGTCCACAATGTAACACCCCAAATCTATACCCCCAAATAAATAAAGCGATAAAAATTTCATCAGAGTATAATAAAACATTCATGGCATAGACGAAGACGTCACATCAATTGAGACAAAACACAATAAACCTGCTCATAAAGATATGCAACAATCAAGTAGCAATTAATAGAGGAACTTAGTTCCTAATACCCACAATTCAGATACAGAATAAAAGCGGAAAATCTGCAACTGAATCTCATATATATATATATATATATATATATATATATATATATCACATAAAGAGTTTGTCTGTCATACACAGATCCATACATATACGATCCAAATGATATCTATACATATACACATAAGTCACAACGATCTCTCCGACTACCCGATGCTACATATCAGAGCCGACCGACAAAAGAATGAAGACCTAAGCTTCACAAAAAAACCTCCAGCAAACTAATCTGCAATGCCTCATAGAGCATTAAAATAACAGAAGGGTGAGAAACACAATCATAATATAATTGCATATAATTATATAATAACACAAAAATATACACGTAAAATATTCTCACCACAACTTACACCAGAATTCAAATGCTAAACAACACAACGCATATCTCATATATCTATCACCAATGCATATTAATCATGCACAATACAATTATCACCAACACAATATATATATATTCATACACCACTCATCAATTCCAATCAAAATTCCACACAAAATCAATCCATTCATGATTTATGCAAATGCACAGAGACCGACATAACGACTCTATGCAATGCAATGCAATGCGGTACCATCCATCCATCATCTCAACACTAGTTCACTCAGGAACTATTGGAACCATCGCTTGTTACTTAGTGTAACTCCCTGTCGGGCAAACGATGTTCCTCGTCACTTTAGGTCCTCTTGGTATAAGGCGCACGACGTTTATGGATTGCTTTAGGTCCTCTTTGTATAAGGCACATAATCCGATTGCTTTAGGTCCTCTTTGTATAAGGCGCACGATCGTCTATAATCATCGCTTTAGGTCCTCTTTGTATAAGGCGCGCGATGTTATAGCGGATTCTCTCTGGAATCGTTTCGTCGCTCACACCCACTAGGGCACACGACATCACAATAATGCATATCATGATGCTTAACATACAATGACTCATGACATTCAAATGCACACATATATGCAATCATCTCAATCAACAATAATCATGCTTTGCACTCAAGCCCAAAACAATGCATTTAATTGCCATAAGGCCAAAAACCCTTATCACAACATTTAAACACATGCATTCACCTCATACAATCAGCACACAAGTCATACAACATATACCACCAGCACATTGCATGATAACACATCAATTACGCACAATTGAAACGGTAAAAGTCGACAAAAAGACACTATTCCAAATTCCCGACTTAATTAAATCGGTCAACAATCTCAAAACCATCATCATAAGAAAGTACAGTTAAATAGCTATTCAACGATACCAAGAATGTTAAAAACGGATAATCGGAACACAAGTTACGGACTGAACAGGAAAAGTAATCGCGAAAAACACACAATTCTGCAATCTTCCTGGCCATACGCGTATTGCCCTGAGCCATACGCGTATTGCCTTAGTCCCTCGCCCATTCCATACGCGTATTGCCCAACTTGATACGCGTATGGGCAGAGACTAATTCCTCCTAAAAATCCCACTAAAAACTCTAATACGTGTATTGCCTCACTTCATACGTGTATTGCCCTCAACCTTACGCGTACCATTACGCAAATGGGCAGATGGCCGAGAAAAATGGAACTCCATACGCGTATTGCCCTCACTCCTTCAATGCCATATGCGTATTACCTTAACCAATACGCGTATTGCCTTGAGTGATACGCGTATGGGCAGTGGAAAAACCAGAAATTTCCTGCATAATTTTCTGCGAAAATTCACCCAAAACTCACTCTCAATCTCACCTAAACACCAGAAAATTACCAATAGAATACCTAACAACATGTATCTATCATGTATCAACAATAAGGGACACTAAAACATGATTTCAGACATAAATTATATCAATTTCTAACAATTCCAACATTTATGGGTTTTACTCTATATTTCAATTTCAATCCAATATCAACCAAAAACATACATACATAATCAAACACAAGTATAAGATAATCGAGTTTCGGACCCTTACCCGATTTAATCGTGTTTTTGAAAGTCGGTTGATCGATTTCTTAATCTACAAGTTTTCTCTCTTTTTCTTCTCTTCTTTTCCTTCTTTCTCTTTTTCTTCTTCTCTTTTTCTTTCCTTACTATTTTTCTCTCTTTTCTTTCTATTTTCTAACTTAAAGAAAATAAAGCAAAATGACCCAATTACCCCTACACTCAAATATCTCGCAAATGTTCCCAAAACGCGATAAAATATACCAACAATGAAAAATAACATATTTCCAAATAAAAGTCAAAAATAAAATAATATAATAATAAAATAAACAAAACGACTCGATTAAATAAAACTAACCAAAACTGGGGCGTTACAACTCTCCCCCACTTAGGAATTTTCGTCCTCGAAAATATTACCTGAGACAAACAACTCTGGATACGACTCCCGCATCCGACTCTCCAACTCCCAAGTCAAATTGCCCTCAGCAGCGCCTCCCCATGCTACTTTCACAAGTGCAATATCCTTGCCCCTTAACCGCTTCGACTCGCGATCCAAAATTCTGACTGGTAATGCCTCCACCGTAAGGTTCTCCCTTACCTCAACTTCATCCATGGAATCACATGCGACGGATCCGGAACATACTTTCGAAGCTATGAAACATGGAATACATCATGCAAATTCGACAGATTCGGCGGCAACGCCACCCGATAAGCCACAACACCCACTCTCGCGGATATCTGGTAAGGACCAATAAACCGAGAAGTAAGCTTCTTCAACTTCAATGCACGACCCACACCCGTTACCGGCGTAACTCTCAAAAATACATGATCGCCCTCTTGAAACTCAAGATCTTTCCTTCTTTGATCATGATAACTCTTTTGCCTACTCTGAGAAGCCTTCATTTTCTCACGAATAAGTTTCACCTTGTCTGTAGTCTGTTGAATCAATTCGGGTCCAACCACCGAACTCTCACCAGATTCGTGCCAACACAACGGTGTTCGACATCTTCGTCCATATAGGGCTTCAAAAGGTGCCATTCCAATACTCGAATGGAAACTATTATTATACGTGAATTCCACCAACGCAGGATAACTATCCCACGCACCACCTTGTTCAAGAACACAAGCCCGCAACAAATCTTCCAATGACTGAATCGTTCTCTCTGTCTGTCCATCCGTCTGAGGATGATAAGCCGAACTCAATCTCAACTTAGAACCTAAGGCCTTTTGCAAACTTTCCCAAAATCTTGAGGTAAACCTCGGATCTCGATCTGAAACAATACTCAACGGAACACCATGCAGCTTCACAATCACACTGATATAAATCTCAGCTAACCTCTCCAAGGAAAAACTGATGTCAATCGGAATAAAATGCGCCGATTTAGTCAGTCTGTCCACAACCACCCAAATAGCATTATGTCCCCTCAGTGTATTCGGCAACCTTGTTACAAAATCCATAGAAATGCTATCCCATTTCCACTCAGGAATATCCAACGGTTGCAACAAACCACTAGGCTTCTGATGTTCCACTTTCGACTTTTGGCACGTCAAACACGCATACACAAACTGAGCCACGTCTCTTTTCAATCCAGACCACCAAAAGATCTTCGTCAAATCTTGATACATCTTATTAGCTCCCGAATGTATACTCAAATTACTCTGGTGTCCTTCCTCTAAAATCATCCTTTTCAACTCCGCATCATCAGGAATACAAATTCTACCTCGGAACCTCAAAACACCATTATCATCCACTCTAAAATCACTACTCGCATCTTTTTCTCCAACCAACATCAAATCCACAAATTTCACATCCAACTTCTGCTTCTCGCTTACGGTCAACAGAAAATCATTAGTAACCTTTAACATACCCAGCCTCACGCTGTCGGATGTCACTTCACACACCAAACTCAAGTCCCTAAAAGCTTCCAAAAGTTCCCACTCTTTAACCATTAAAGCGGACATATGCAACGATTTTCGACTCAACACATCGGCTACCACATTAGCTTTACCAGGATGGTAATTCAAGCCAAAATCGTAATACTTCAAAAATTCCAACCATCTCCGTTGCCTCATATTCAACTCTTTCTGATCAAACAAATATTTCAAACTTTTGTGATCACTAAAGACTTCGAATCTTGCACCATAGAGATAATGCCTCCAAATTTTCAACCCAAAAACCACGGCCGCTAATTCGAGATCATGAGTAGGATAATTTTTCTCATGCACCCTCAATTGCCTCGAAGCATAAGCCACCACCTTACCTTCTTGCATCAACACACCACCTAGACCAATCAAAGACGCATTACAATACACCACAAATGGTTCACTAGGATTCGGTAAGATCAAAATAGGAGCTGTCGTCAATCTTATCTTCAGCTCACTAAAGCTTTCCTCACACCGAATATCCCAATTGAACGCTTTACCTTTACAAGTCAAATGGGTCAAAGGAAGTGCTAGCTTAGAAAAACCTTCAATGAATCTCCGATAATAACCAACTAAACCCAAAAAGCTTCTAATTTCAGTAGCAGATCTAGGAGCCTCCCATTGTAGAACTGCTTCTACTTTAGATGGATCCACAACAATACCATTACCTAAAATCACGTTCCCAAGAAAACTCACTTCTGACAACCAGAACTCACACTTGGACAATTTGGCAAAAAGTCTCTTTTCCTTCAAAATTTGCAACACCACACGCAAATGCTCCGTGTGCTCCTCCCGGGACTTAGAATAAATTAATATGTCATCAATAAACACAACAACAAATCGATCTAAATGCTCGTGGAAAATATGATTCATATACTTCATAAACACACCTGACGCATTAGAAACCCCGAACGGCATCACAAAATATTCATAATGACCGTATCGTGTCCTAAAGGCCGTCTTCTGAATATCTTCCTCTTTCACCGTAATCTGATGATAACCTGATCTCAAATCAATCTTACTAAACACACACGCACCTACCAACCGGTCCTTCAAATCATCAATTCTTGGAAGAGGATACTTATTCTTAATCGTCACTTTATTCAACTGGCGATAATCAATACACAGTCGCATACTTCCATCTTTCTTTTTCACCAATAAAACTGGAGCACCCAAGGCGACACACTTGGCCTCACAAACCTCTTTTCTAACAATTCATTCAACTGCTTCTTTAACTCAACCAACTCAGATGCCTACATACGATAAGGTGCCATAGAAATAGGTCTAGTGCCAGGAACTAGATCTATAGAAAACTCCACCTCTCTCTCTGGCGGCAAGTCCGAAATATCCTCAGGAAACACCTCAGGAAATTCACACACAACTGGAAACACATCAAGTGAAACTTGACTATCCCCTGTCAACGATGCAAATAACCCAAACAACTGAGCTTCATCCGGCAAAAGTTTCTTCAACTCTTTGGTAGATAAGAAACTCGATTCCTCGTGTTCTTCAAGAGAAGGAAATCTTACCAGGTTATGATAACAATCAATATGAACCCGATTAAACTGTAACCAATTCATTCCCAT
This sequence comes from Lathyrus tuberosus, assembly GCA_022829125.1. NCBI lineage: Eukaryota > Viridiplantae > Streptophyta > Magnoliopsida > Fabales > Fabaceae > Lathyrus > Lathyrus tuberosus. The sequence goes on from JALAZF010000227.1 coordinate 796,499, forward strand.
AACCACATCTAAACCCTCCAATGGCAAACACACCAAATCCATCTCAAAGTATTTATCATAAATGGTCAAAGGATAACTTAAACAAACCAAAGAAGTAGTTACTGACCCCATTACTGGAGTATCAATAACCATCTCACCACCCATCGAAGACAACACAAGATTCAAATGCTTCGTGCACTCAGACGAAATAAACGAATGAGTCGCTCCAGTATCAATAATAGCAACTAAAGGCGTACTATTAATAAAACAAGTACCTCTGATCAGACGATCTGCACTAGTAGTCTGAGTTCCTGCCAATGCAAAAACTTTCCCACCAGCTGGAGCTTGCTTCGATTTCGAACACTTTGTACTAATATGACCAGGTTCACCACAATTGAAACACTTCGCCATATTCTTCCTCTTGCACTCAGCCGCTACATGTCCTAAACCTCCACAATTGGAACATTTCCTCATATCTTTTCTGCATTCAAACTGACGATGTCCTAATTCACCACACCTAAAACATCTCGGAGAATTAGACATTCCTCCTCCACTTGGCCTTTTCTCAAAACTACCCCTTTGCTTACCCTTATCAGCTGGTGTCACATACGGACCACTACGAAACGGTTGTTTCCCTTTCCTTTCGTTCACATTCTTATAGTGAGTAGAACGAGCTTTGCTATCTTCTTTATAAATCCTACAACAATCCACCAAATCAGAAAACCTTTGAATTCTCTGATAACCAATTGCCTGCTTAATCTTAGGACGCAATCCGCTCTCAAACTTTACAGACTTAGAAAACTCCGCAGTTGCTTCAGCATAATGTGGATAAAACTGCACAAGCTCCATAAACTTAGCAGTATAATTAACAACAGACATATTACCTTGTTTCAACTCCAAGAACTCTATCTCCTTCTTTCCTCTAACATCTTTGGGAAAATACTTCCTCAGAAACTCAATACTAAACAAAGCCCAAGTGACTTCTTCCTCTGCAGCTTCCAACACCTGACGAGTACTAACCCACCAGTCATCCGCTTCCTCCTGCAACATATGAGTACCCAGTCTCACCTTCTGATCCTCAACACAATCCATCACTCGAAAAATCCTTTTAATCTCCTTCAGCCAAATCTGAGCACCATCAGGATCATGCCTCCCTTTGAAGACAGGTGGTTTGTTCTTCCTGAACTCATCATTCCCAGCAGCATTAGGTGCACCCTGCACAACCCGAGCCATAGCTTGCATAGCAGCAGCCAAAGCAGCGTCATTCCTACCAGCCATATTCTGTTCATTTCCAATAACAGCAACTATGGTTAAACAAACAGCTCATCCAAACACAAACACCGACAAGGACTGACACAAACTGACACGGACTGGCTCTGATACCACTTAATGTAACACCCCCAATCTATACCCCCAAATAAATAAAGCGATAAAAATTTCATCAGAGTATAATTAAACATTCATGGCATAGACGAAGGCGTCACATCAATTGAGACAAAACACAATAAACCTACTCATAAAGATATGCAACAATCAGGTAGCAATTAACAGAGGAACTTAGTTCCTAATACCCACAATTCAGATACAGAATAAAAGCAGAAAATCTACAACTGAATCTCATATATATATATATATATATCACATAAAGAGTTTGTCTGTCATACACATATCCATACATATACCATCCAAAAGATATCTATACATATACACATAAGTCACAACGATCTCCCCGACTACCCGGTGCTACATATCAGAGCCGACCGACAAAAGAATGAAGACCTAAGCTTCACAAAAAGACCTCCAGCAAACTAATCTACAATGCCTCACAGAGCATTAAAACAGCTGAAGGGTGAGAAACACAATCATAATATAATTGCATATAATTATATAATAACACAAAAATATACACGTAAAATATTATCACCACAACTTACACCAGAATTCAAATGCTAAACAACACAACGCATATCTCATATATTCATCACCAATGCATATTAACCATGCACAATACAATTATCACCAACACAATATATATATATATATATATATATATATATATATATATATATATATATATATATATATATATATATATTCATACACCACTCATCAATTCCAATCACAATTCCACGCAAAATCAATCTATTCATGATTTATGCAAATGCACAGAGACCGACACAACGACTCTATGCAATGCAATGCGGTACCATCCATCCATCATCTCAACACTAGTTCACTCAGGAACTATTGGAACCATCGCTTGTTACTTAGTGTAACTCCCCGTCGGGCAAACGATGTTCCCCGTCGCTTTAGGTCCTCTTGGTATAAGGCGCACGATGTTTATGGATTGCTTTAGGCCCTCTTTGTATAAGGTGCACAATCCGATCGCTTTAGGTCCTCTTTGTATAAGGCGCACGATCGTCTATAATCATCGCTTTAGGTCCTCTTTGTATAAGGCGTACAATGTTATAGCGGATTCCCTCTGGAATTGTTTTGTCGCTCACACCTACTAGGGCACACGACATCACAAGAATGCATATCATGATGCTTGGCATACAATGACTCATGACATTCAAATGCACACATATATGCAATCATCTCAATCAACAATAATCATGCTTTGCACTCAAGCCCAAAACAATGCATTTAATTGCCATAAGGCCACAAACCCTCATCACAACATTTAAACATATACATTCACCTCATATAATCAACACACAATTCATACAACATATACCACCAGCACATTGCATGATAACACATCAATTACGCACAATTGAAACGGTAAAAGTCGACAAAACGACACTATTCCAAATTCCCGACTTAATTAAATCAGTCAACAATCTCAAAACCATCATCATAAGAAAGTACAGTTCAATAGCTATTCAACGATACCAAGAATGTTAAAAACGGATAATCGGAACACAAGTTACGGACTGAACAAGAAAAGTAATCGCGAAAAACACACAATTCTGCAATCTTCCTGGCCATACGCGTATTGCCCTGAGCCATACGCGTATTGCCTTGCTCCCTCGTCCATTCCATACGCGTATTGCCCAACTTGATACGCGTATGGGCAGAGACCAATTCCTCCTAAAAATCCCACTAAAAACTCCAATACGCGTATTGCCTCACTTCATACGTGTATTGCCCTCAACCTTACGTGTACCATTACGCAAATGGGCAGATGGCCAAGAAAAATGGAACTCCATACGCGTATTGCCCTCACTCCTTCAATGCCATACGCGTATTACCTTAACCAATACGCGTATTGCCTTGAGTGATACGCGTATGGGCAGTGGAAAAACCAGAAATTTCCTGCATAATTTTCTGCGAAAATTCACCCAAAACTCACTCTCAATCTCACCTAAACACCAGAAAATTACCAATAGAATACCTAACAACATGTATCTATCATGTATCAACAATAAGGGACACTAAAACATGATTTCAGACATAAATTATATCAATTTCTAACAATTCCAACATTTATGGGTTTTACTCTATATTTCAATTTCAATCCAATATCAACCAAAAACATACATACATAATCAAACACAAGTATAAGATAATCGAGTTTCGCACCCTTACCCGATTTAATCGTGTTTTTGAAAGTCGGTTGATCGATTTCTTAATCTACAAGTTTTCTCTCTTTTTCTTCTCTTCTTTTCCTTCTTTCTCTTTTTCTTCTTCTCTTTTTCTTTCCTTACTATTTTTCTCTCTTTTCTTTCTATTTTTTAACTTAAAGAAAATAAAGCAAAATGACTCAATTACCCCTACACTCAAATATCTCGCAAATGTTCCCAAAACGCAATAAAATATCCCAACAATGAAAAATAACATATTTCCAAATAAAAGTCAAAAATAAAATAATATAATAATAAAATAATCAAAACGACTCGATTAAATAAAACTAACCAAAACTGGGGCGTTGCACACAACCCATCCTTCGGATATTATCGATTTCCCAATTACTCGATAGTAAATAATATTCTCAAGAGAGTCTCGTCTGAGTGTAGTATCGCGTATCAACTATTTCGGGACTACTCCCTCATAGTCATCGCACTACATCCTAAAAAGGCCAAGTGGGGATAAAAGGTAACTAAAGGTCCTCAGTGTCACAGGCTCCTAGGTCAAAAGTAGTAACGTCTTCACGATTACTCGTTCAACATATACCACTCCCAAGAGGGCCTCAACTGAGCATGGAATCTCAAGTCAACTCCTTTGGGATTACTTCCTCGAAGTCTCATTGACTATATCCACCATCTTATCGTAAGTGTAAGCTTAAGTCCGGGTTAAGACTCATCCTCACCACTCAAAGTAATAACCCTGCATACAAAAAACCCAAGCACAGACAGATATATACAGATATATAGATATACAGATGTACAAGTATACAGGCAAGTAAACATATAAAATAACACAAATGCAAACAAGGTGGGCTTAACCCTCTTAAGGGAGTTTTTCCCCAGTGAAGTCGCCGTTTTCTGTTGTAGTGAGAATTGGATATCAAGCTATTAATTAACTTGAATCACACATCTTTGAAATTCACCACCGAGCTTTGATTTATCCAAAGGAAAGGGTAAAGATCGAAGAAAACCCTAATTGTGCTATGTAACAACAAAGTTAAGAGATCTAAGGTTCGGGGGTTGGTTATACCTAGGGAAGGTGTTAGCATCCTAAGTATTTGTAGTACTCTACAGGAACCTCTTGTTAGTATTTGTGTTATGTTATTGTTTGCTTGCTAAGGAAAATGTGCTAAGGGAAAGACCTCGGGGTTTATTTACTAAGTATGCTTGCCAAGACATCGCATCTCGTGCCTACGTATCCTGACTAGGATGGAATCAGAGCATTCGTAGTTCACCTCACTAAGGGTGAGGAATTCTTGACTGTGGTCAAGGTTCCAAGGGGAAATGAGTACTCATGACTATGGCACTCACATAGAGTTAACAAACTCTCTAAGTCTAAGTTGAAAAACTAACTATAAGTTGACTTTTAACAAAGTCAAAGGGGAAAATGAGTACACATCATAATGGTACCCACATAGAGTTTAAAAACTCCAAACACAACTCTAAGTTATAAAGCAAAATGCCTCTAATAAGGCCAAGGGAGGAAAGTAAGTATCTATAATGATATTACTTACATAGGGTTAACAAAACCCTAACCTAAAACTAGGTTAAAGAGGGAAGAGTGGCTCTAATAAGGCCAAGGGAGATGATCCTAAAAAGGTCAAGGAGGTGAAAAGGGAAAGGTCGAAGCTATCTTAAAAAATGACTTATAAGTCCACCTGGTAACTTTCCTTTGGAATTGGAATCAAAAAAATTATCAAAGAAGGATGAAGGCCAACAAGCTAACATCACTTGAGGAGATAAATTGACAAAGCCAAAGTAAACATGAATAAGATGGGTGAATATGGGTGAGATGAACAAGGATGATATTCAAATATGATATCAATGACAAGGGTTACAAAAGATGACATTCAAACATGATGTTAATAAAAGAATCACATAAAGTAACACCACTTAATCATGAATATAAAACAAAAATGGGTAAGTCATAACAGTACTTAAACATGGAGAAAGTTCAAACAAGCATCTACAAGTCATAACAATACTTAAACATGGTACATTCAAGTAGGTTCATAGCAAAAAAACATGTGAATATGATACATGGACATGTAAGTAACATCATATGAGTATGGACATGGATCCATCATTAATCATCAAGATATCGAACATTGAGCATTTGAAACAATCATGGATTCATAAAAAATTAGGTCCAAAACAAAATCAACAAAAATGTACAAGCTAAACAAAATGTTTAGAAAATATCAAAGCACATTTTAAAAATAGATAAATAGAAACCTAAAGCTAAATAAATGAAAGAGTACGGATATCTTTAGGTTTTTTTAGTATGAGAATGAAATAAATGGCAAGAAAGAATACAAATGTTCTTTTTGATTCTTTTTTGTAAAAAAATAAAGATGAATGTTAAAACAAATGAAAAATGAAATAAATAAAATTTAATACCATATATGCTCAACCAATACCCATTTTCATGGGGTTTTCACTCAACATCTGAAGGCAAACACAATAGCAACTTAAATGGATGAAAATGAAGCCTTAATAAGGGTTTGAAATCAAGAAATTTTACCTATTGGAGTGTGTCCAATGCACCTTCTAGAGTACTTCCGAGTGAGATATGATGATGTCTACAGCTTCATTGATCCCCCTGAATTGTGTTTGAATGTTTGGTTTCAATGTATTGGATGGGTTGTATCTGATGTAAAGGAAGTAGAAAAATCGGGAGATTCAAAGTTTCGACTTTTATGCGACAATGGATTTTAGTGAGAATATGGTGTTTGGAAGAATTTCTTGACCACTTCCCTTGAATCTTTCTTGAATTAATCTTGAATGAATGCTCCCAAATGAAGAAAACAAAATGGCTATATATAGAGTTTTTGATCCTTTTTATCTTTAAGTACCAAGGTTGCCCTGAGTATCAGCTTCTAATTACAAGTTTGCCACTAGTAATTACGAAACTGCCATTAGTAGTGTAAATGAGAAGATCACTATTTATAAAATTGCCATTAAGCGTTGCTGATCCTCAACTACTTTTTGATAATTACAACTTTGCCATTGTTTGGTGCCCACGTATGGTATATTCCTTCCTTGATCCTTAAGCATGTACAAATATTACCATTTTGCCATTGAGTGATGCTGATCCTCACGCTGATCCTCAACTGCTTTTTGATAATGACTACTTTGCCATTGCTTGGTGCCCACGTATAATATATTCCTTCCTTAATCCCCAAACATGCACAAATATTACCATTTTTTCATTGAGTGATGCTGATCCTCAACTGCTTTTTGTTATTACAAAAATGCCATTTGGTAATTACAATTTTGCCATTGAGTGATGCTGATCCTCACGCTGATCCTCAACTGCTTTTTGTTATTACAAAAATGCCATTTGGTAATTACAATTTTGCCATTGCCTTATTTCTTAACGGGTAATTACAAAAATGCCAACTTTGCCATTTGGTTGATAGGGGTGGACAGGACCCACAAACTTGTCCAAAACCGGTCCAACAGACTGAGTTTTTAATAAATTTGGGGGTGGGGGTGGGGTCATTATGGGTTAACGGGTAATAAATCCGAATTTTATCGATTTAAATGGGTTGAATTGGGCAGGTCTAGGTGATAAAAATTAAACTGTTAGTGATTGAACCGACCCGTGTGTGCATACATAATCACATTATTAATTTAAAGTATTGTGAATCTCAACAACTTTAGGTCTCTCACCAATCCCTCTTTCTCACACCAGTGTGACTAGTCAAATTGAATAAACAACCAAAATAATATATTTTTTACATCTTTTAACTCTCTCTCTCTCTCACACACACACGCACACACACACACACCCCTCTTCCTCTACACTTTCTTTCTCACTCACCATCACCATAATTATCACATCTCCTCACCATTGTCACTATAATTTCTGGATGACTCTGATTCAACACCACTACACACACTATCAACCAATATTTGTTAAATTTAGCTTTCAAAACAATAGATTCAGTCTCCTTTGAACTAAGTTTATTGTTTTTTTTAACAATCTATTTGTTCTTTTATTTCAAGGTTTCATTTTTATTTGTTGATAATATGAATCATCATGATACAAACAAATCCAGGTTTAATTTTGTCATTTTTTTGTAAAAAATTAGAGATGACACGATTTATACAGATTTTGATTTTTCCTTTTAGAACTATATTCCCCTTTTTAGACTGTTGATGAACTCAACCGCTTAAACCGATTTGCTAAACCATAAATTGCAAACATGTTACTTATATGATTCGAGTCTAGTTTTTGGGCGAAATTGGGTTTGGATTCTACAACCGCGATTTGAGTCGGTTGGAGTTTTTGGGTCCAAACCCGCTCGAACCCAAACCGTGTATACCCTAACTTTTTTAGTACCATTGATAGTGTGCATTAAGGTGTTACCTGTAATACCCCATTTTTTTTATAACACTCTGGATAATATTAGTTGAGATCAGTTGAGATCCAGTGTGCTCTGAGTATTTTATCTGATAAGATAATTAGAGCAACTAATGAACTCAGAGCTGATCAGATTAATATTATCTAATTCTAAGGTTTTATTAATTGGTGCGTTTGAGATAATTTTGGACTTTTAGTAGTGTTACTAATTGATGTTTTTTTTTTCCTATATCATTTCCTTTTCCCTCATTTGCCAAAGATAGTAACATTGGAGAGAGAAAGTAGAGAAAAGAAAGAAGAAAGGAAAGAAAAAGGGAGAAAATGAAAGAAGAGAAAATCCAGGAGTTCAAGATCAAGAATCATCCTCTCCTCTTCATCGATTCATCTCAGCTTCTTCATCATCATCTTCTAATCCAGGTGGGTTCTAGATAGAGACTTTAGAGTATAATTTCTTGAGGTTTTAGAGTTAGGTTGGATTTTGGGAAAAATGGGGTTTTTTGCAAAATCAAAGAATCTAACGGTTAAAGTGTGTTATAAATTGAGTAGCATGATCAAAATATGTGTAGAATCATCTATTGATAATTGTTATGAAGTTTGGATTGGTTTGATTTGGTTGAAAAATCTTAGGGTTTTGTGTAGAAACTATGTATTAATGTTGAAAATCATGTTTATTGAAGTTTGTTGGATAAACCATGATAGAACCATGATATTATGCCTCTATTCGTTGTTGAGTATGGTGTTGAGGATGAATTTGTAGGTTGGAAGTTGCTGTCAAAGGGTTTATTTTTAATTTTTATGCATAACGCAGAACGTGCTTAGTGCGGGTATGCCCCCTTAGCGCGGTCTGGAGAAATTGAACCCCTTCCAGGCAGCGAGGAGCGCGCTTAGTGCGGGTGGGGCCCGCTTAGCGCGACCTGTGTAACACCCCATTTCCCATCGCGAATAAATAATACATTATCAAATCAGAGTAACTAAAATTTTATTTTTCCGACAGGAACAAGGATGCCACAATTAAAGAAAGAATGCATAATCCCTGCTCATAAATTTTGATACATAACACAAAATGGAATCACCTCAAAGGGAAACTTTTTCCATATTAAAGGAAGGTTCAGTTATGGAATAAAGCGAAAAGATACATAACTGTCTTGTTTTATAAAATAAATTGTTTTACAACATCAAAATATACATACAAAGGTAATACAAAATAAATCTAATAAAGGTATACATATATAACATAATCATTCCCCGACTCCCGTGCTACGTATCAGAGCAGACACCAAGATCGACAAAAGAACGGAGGGCTAATCTTCACAAAAGCCTCCAAGATTACTAATCTGCAATTGCCTCATAGAGCAATAAACCACAGCAGAAGGGTGAGAAATAATAACTAAATCAAGATTGCATAATAATATGCAAACACATAAATATTCACATGCATAGTTATTCTCACCACAAGCATCACATACTAGTACACATAGCATATATCAATTATACCAACATAATCACATATTCACACGTAAGGCACACCAAAGTCATAACATATGTAAACACACCACCACATCACATAGCACATGTCTATACATAACACATATCATCCATAACCAATGCACTTATCACATATGCACATCAATTCACCAATCCAATCATAAATCTCAACATGTACTCAATCAATTCACAATTTCCACACATAATCAATTCATTCATGATTTTCTCACACATAATGCATCCATTCACAATTCTCACACATAATCAATCCATTCATGATTTATGCAAATGCACAGAGACCGACACAACGACTCTATGCAATGCATATGCGGTACCATCCATCCATCATCTCAACACTAGTTCACTCAGGAACTATTGGAACCATCGCTTATTACTTAGGATTACTCATGTAACACCCCGTCGGGCAAACGATGTTCCCCGTCGCTTTAGGTCCTCTTGGTATAAGGCGCACGACATTTATGGATTGCTTTAGGTCCTCTTTGTATAAGGCGCACAATCCGATCGCTTTAGCTCCTCTTTGTATAAGGCACACGATCGTCTATAATCATCGCTTTAGGTCCTTTTTGTATAAGGCGCACGATGTTATAGCGGATTCCCTCTGGAATCGTTTCGTCGCTCACACCCACTAGGGCACACGACATCAGAAGATGCATATCATGATGCTTGACACCCAAGAACTCATGACAATCAAATGCATCACCACAATTCAACAATATGAATTATCTCATCATCATATTCATGTATTGAAAACACTTCAAACAATGCATTTCATCACAAACCACAAACCACAACAATCATGCAATCACAATTACTTCCACAAGGTATTCACACTACAAAGGCTACCCACAACACATCATAACAACATACATTGATATTCAATCCAACAATGTATTTTACCACACAACAACATCATTAATCATGCATCAAAGTTTAACCCAAAACAATGCATTTACTTGCCATAAGGCCACAAACCATCATCGCGTAATTCAATCACATGCATTCATATCATATATCAGCACACAAGTCATACGATGTATATCAAAAGCATATTGCTTGATAACACATCAAATACACACAGTTACGACGGTAAAAGTCGACAAAACGACACATTCCCAAATTCCCGACATAATTAAATCGGCCAACAATCCCAAAACCATTTTAATAAGAAGGAGCATTTCATTAGCTTTCTAACGGTACCAGGAACGTTCAAAACGGATCATCAGATCACAAGATATGGAATTTAAGAAAAGAGGGACATTTTGAAAAGTCCCAGTAGCGCCCGGCGCTACCTAATAATCGCCCGACGGTGGCCCTTCGCCGCTACTTCGCCTGGCAAAGCAGACGTGTAAGATCTCTCAACCAAGACTCAAAAGAGGCAGAATCGTGCTAAGCTGCGCCTCTCGGGCATCGCCCGACACAATCCCGCGTTGCCCGGCCCTCAAAGCGCCGCCCGACGGTTCACATCAGTTGCAGAAAAATTCTGCTGCGTTTTACACGGGTCCTAAACCCCAAAAATCCCATTTTCCACCCCAAATCAATTCCAACAGCAAAAACAAGTATCAACGATTGTTCATAAACACAGTGTGATCATACAACACAATTTATATCGAATTCCGACCGTGAAAACATCGATTTCTATCCATTGTTCATCAATTTATCAAATGAGAAAAAGTTGTAAAACAACCAAAACAATCACAACAAACAACACATATACATACACAAGCAAGATATAATTGAAACTTCTCACCCTTACCCGATTAATCGCGATTGAAACGGGGTTTCCTCGATTTTTCCTCTTTCTCCTCTTCTCTCTTTCTTTCTTCCCCTTTTATTTCTCTTCTTTTTCTTTTCTTTCTATTTCTCTCTAATCTCTATTTATATAAAAATCTAACTAATCAAATGACCATTTTACCCTTACGCTCAAATATCTCCCAAACGCTCTCAAAACGAGACAAAACATAAACATCGATGAAATATATTTCGGGAAATAAAAGTTGAAAAGAAATTATAATTTATTGCAAATATTTTACCTATCAGGGAAATTAGCCAATTAACTCAATTAGCAGGTAAAATACAATAAATTCACACATTTCACCAAATTCACATAAATAAAATAAATAAACACAATTAAATAAATCGGGGCGTTACAATTCTCCCCCACTTAGAAATTTCCGTCCTCGAAAATATAACCGATACGAACAACTCCGGATACGACTCTCGCATCCAACTAACGAACCAACATGCCAACCAAAGGCACACCACGAAAAACACAAACTGACAAACCACCTTGCTAACAACAGTTACAACAACGACACGACAACGACGACAACTACAACGACAAGATGCAAAGCCCATACAATGCACTTGACGACCAACTCACAACTCGAAGAATACCCAAGTTACGAACACACACAGGTTCACTCTTGAACCGAAACACAACAAGATCGTTACCCTTACCATAGGTAACACTCCCCTAATTCTCCATACAGGAATTAGCTACACGCACTCGAACCAACACAATGGAAACGAGGCAACACCACAAATAAGAACACAAGGTTCCACGACACAACAATGTTTCAACAACCTCTGCACAACCACAAAACCCACATCCTTGTCATCCAACAATGTTACAACAATGCTACAATTCACCAATCAAACATACAACCAAAACATCCATCTACTTAGTAGCCCATGAATAATATTTAAACCTTTCACCTAACACTTCCATTCTGAAACGTCCAATGGTCTCATCATTCCTACATGTTTCCAATGTTCAACCTATGAACTCTTACCAATCCCACACGCAAATACAAAATGTGTCACATCACGCTTTTGCTGCGCACTCTGATTACTCGTAACCATCAAAACTATCAATCTCACGTCCAAAGTCTAACTCTTTCTCATATTCGCCAAAAATCACTATTCACTTTTAATATACCCAACCTCACACTCTACTGTGTTATCTCACACACCAGACACAAGTCTCTAAACTGCTCAAATCATTTTAACTTCATGACCATCAAAACAGACATGCATAAACACTTTCGACTTAACTTTTCAGGTACAACCTTAGCTTTTCCCCGAAGGATAATCCAAGCCAAATCCATAACTCGTCACGAATTCCAACCTTCCTCGTTGTCTCATATTCTATTCCTTCAGACCAAACAAGTACTCAATATTCCTGTGATTACTAAACACTTCGAACCTAGAACCATAAAGATAATACCTTCAATTATTCCAGCACAATACCACCGCAACCAATTCCAAATCCAGAATAGTATAGATCTTTTTTTAAATCCTCAATGGTCGTAAAGCATAAGCCCCGACTCTACCCTCTTGCATTAACACACAGACTAAACTCATCAAAGACACATCTCAATACCTCACAACCGGTTTATTAAGATCACACAGAATCAAAACTGGAGCCGTAGACAACTTCTACTTCAGCTCACCAAAACTTACTCACAACGAATATCCAAAACAACGACTCACCCTTTGCGAGTCAACTGAGATACCAGAAGTACGAACTTAGCAAAGTCTTTCATAGCCTGCAGTAACAACCAACTAAGCCCAAAAATTCCTAATCTCCTTAACCAACTTCGGAGTCTCTCATTGTAGAACTGTATCTACTCCCGATGGATCCATTAACCATACTCTCATTCGAAATAACATATCCAAGAAAACTAACCGTTTTCAACCAAAATTCTCACTTGAATAATTTAGCATAAAACTTCGTCTCTTTTCGACACTTGTAATTCAAATCTCAAACACCCTACCTATTCTTCCTCTGAGTTTATAACAGATCCGAATATCCTCAATCAAAGCCATTACAAACTTATCCAAATAAATATGGAAGATACGATTCCTCTACTCCACAAACATTACAGACGCATTACCAACACCAAATAACATCACTGTACATTGCAATGCCCAACCAAATTCCAAAAGATATAAATTCTTAAAGCTTTTACAAAACTTTCCCCTGGATAATTGGTTACTCACATACAAGCTTAACCGAGTAAATAACAACCTATTCCGAGGATAACAAACCTAACCAGTCCCATTAAATCGATCAAGCCTCAACTCACAAAATTCACTATCCTTATCAAACGTTCCAAACAATTGTAATTTCACTCAAACTCAACCAAACCATTCCAGTCATCTTTTCATGATAGTGGACACTTATTCTCAATCGTTACCTTATTCGACTGTTAGTAATCCATACACAATTTCTTCCCTTGACAGTCCAAATTCTCATAAAGCCCAACATGTAGTAACCCCCAACCAAAAAGAACTCTCAAATATTACATCCACTCCTCAGGGTTTTCTCAAGATTTCCATTAAGGCTCTAAAACTCCAAAGACTCCAAACCTCACCAGAACTCTAAGTTTTACTTTCCATAGTCTCAATACCATCATACACATCATGCTTGTTATTCTGTTCAATCATCCTTCCTGTTTGTTACTAACAGTACTGGAGCTCTCCAAGACGACACACTTGGCCTCACCATTCTCCTTTCCAGTAAATCTTCCCACCGCTCTATCGGCCTGAGTAATTCTAACGCTAACATCCAATATTCCATCCGGGAACACATTTGTAATCACGCACAACTGACGGCCCATCGCTGTGGCTTCCTGCCAATTTCCAGAACACGATTATCACAAACATAACAAACATCTTAGTCTCATCCCCTGAGAGTTTTCTACTTATTTAGCAGATATAAACCTCAGCTATTCACCTTCGTCCAATTTAAGTTCTCTCTCTACTCTACGAGAAACAACCATTAATAATACCCAATCATTCTCCCTCAGAGGCATTCCAACTTGACCAACATACAAAAACCTCGAATCCGCTTCACCTTCAGATATAAGAATCATCATCAACTCAACAAAATAATCTGTAACCATTTTCTTAATTCCAAACAATTCATTGCACACACTATCTAAGCCGAAAAGACCCGCCTATTCCATCCAACATAATCTCCGTCTGGTATCAACAAGAGATTAAGGGTGATCAGTTCCTCAATTTGTCAATAGACAGCCAACAATCATGATGGGGCATAAACCGTCTTTACCAACTATGATAGCATTCCTTACATCCTGTGCACAAAACTACCGAAGGCACAAATCCTTTAGTTGACATAAACCTTACCTCCGCATTCCCTCCGGAATCGGGAACAACACTGTCCAAACAACACTTACACTCTTGCAACCAACGGCACACTGAGCCAATGCTCCACACCTGAAGCAACTTGGAGAAGTACCAGCTTCTCCCCCACTTATCTCATTCTCAATCCTGAAGACAAAATATTAGAAAACCAGAAAGCACTGACAGTGTCTCACACACATATCACATACTAAGGAACAAACAACATCGACAGTATTCAACTGTCACACTAACTGACTCAACAACTTGGCCGGATGGACCAACTTGCTCTGATACCACTAATGTAACACCCCATTTCCCATCACGAATAAATAATACATTATCAAATCAGAGTAACTAAAAATTTATTTTTTCGACAGGAACAAGGATGCCACAATTATAGAAAGAATACACAATCCCTGCTCATAAATTTTGATACATAACACAAAATGGAATCACCTCAAAGGGAAACTTTTTCCATATAAAATGAAGGTTCAGTTATGGAATAAAGCGAAAAGATCCATAACTGTCTTGTTTTATAAAATAAATTGTTTTACAACATCAAAATATACATACAAAGGTAATACAAAATAAATCTAACAAAGGTATAAATATATAACATAATCGTTCCCCGACTCCCGTGCTACGTATCAGAGCAGACACCAAGACCGACAAAAGAACGGAGGGCTAATCTTCACAAAAGCCTCCAAGACTATTAATCTGTAATTGCCTCATAGAGCAATAAACCACAACAGAAGGGTGAGAAATAACAACTAAATCAAGATTGCATAATAATATGCAAACACAAAAATATTCACATGCATAGTTATTCTCACCACAAGCATCACATACTAGTACACATAGCATATATCAATTATACCAACATAATCACATATTCACACGTAAGGCACACCAAAGTCATAACATATATAAACACACCACCAAATCACATAGCACATGTCTATACATAACACATATCATCCATAACCAATGCATTTATCACATATGCACATCAATTCACCAATCCAATCATAAATCTCAACACGTACTCAATCAATTCACAATTTCCACACATAATCAATTCATTCATGATTTTCTCACACATAATGCATCTATTCACAATTCTCACACATAATCAATCCATTCATGATTTATGCAAATGCACAGAGACCGACACAACGACTCTATGCAATGCATATGCGGTACCATCCATCCATCATCTCAACACTAGTTCACTCAGGAACTATCGGAACCATCGCTTGTTACTTAGGATTACTCATGTAACACCCCGTCGGGCAAACGATGTTCCCCGTCTCTTTAGGTCCTCTTGGTATAAGGCGCACGACGTTTATGGATTGCTTTAGGTCCTCTTTGTATAAGGCGCACAATCCGACCGCTTTAGGTCCTCTTTGTATAAGGCGCATGATCGTCTATAATCATCGCTTTAGGTCCTCTTTGTATAAGGCGCATGATGTTATAGCGGATTCCCTCTGGAATCGTTTCGTCACTCACACTTACTAGGGCACATGACATCACAAGATGCATATCATGATGCTTGACACCCAAGAACTCATGACAATCAAATGCATCACCACAATTCAACATTATGAATTATCTCATCATCATATTCATGTATTGAAAACACTTCAAACAATGCATTTCATCACAAACCACAAACCACAACAATCATGCAATCACAATTACTTCCACAAGGGATTCACACCACAAAGGCTACCTATAACACATTGTAACAACATACATTGATATTCAATCCAACAATGTATTTTACCACACAATAACATCATTAATCATGCATCGAAGTTTAACCCAAAACAATGCATTTACTTGCCATAAGGCCACAAACCATCATCACGTCATTCAATCACATGCATTCATATCACATATCAGCACACAAGTCATATGATGTATATCAAAAGCATATTGCATGATAACACATCAAATACACACAGTTACGACGGTAAAAGTCGACAAAACGACACATTCCCAAATTCCCGACATAATTAAATCGGCCAACAATCCCAAAACCATTTTAATAAGAACGAACATTTCATTAGATTTCTAACGGTACCAGGAACGTTCAAAACGGATCATCGGATCACAAGATATGGAATTTAAGAAAAGAGGGACATTTTGAAAAGTCCCAGTAGCGCCCGGCGCTACTCAATAATCGCCCGGCGGTGGCCCTTCGCCGCTACTTCGCCCGGCGAAGCAGACGCGTAAGATCTCTCAACCAAGACTCAAAAAAGTCAGAATCGTGCTAAGCTGCGCCTCTCGGGCATCGCCCGACGCAATCCCGCGTCGCCCGGCGCTCAAAGCGCCGCCCGACGGTTCACATCAGTTGCAGAAAAATTCTGCTGCATTTTACACGGGTCCTAAACCCCAAAAATCCCATTTTCCACCCCAAATCAATTCCAACAGCAAAAACAAGTATCAACGATTGTTCATAAACACATTGTGATCATACAGCGTAATTTATATCGAATTCCGACCGTGAAAACATCGATTTCTATCCATTGTTCATCAATTTATCAAATGAGAAAAAGTTGTAAAACAACCAAAACAATCACAACAACAACACATATACATACACAAGCAAGATATAATTGAAACTTCTCACCCTTACCCGATTAATCGCGATTGAAACGGAGTTTCCTCGATTTTTCCTTTTTCTCCTCTTCTCTCTTTCTTTCTTCCCCTTTTCTTTCTCTTCTTTTTCTTTTCTTTCTATTTCTCTCTAATCTCTATTTATATAAAAATCTAACTAATCAAATGACCATTTTACCCTTACTCTCAAATATCTCGCAAACGCTCTCAAAACAAATATCTCCCAAACGCTCTTAAAACGCGACAAAACATAAACATCGATGAAATATATTTCGGGAAATAAAAATTGAAAAGAAATTATAATTTATTGCAAATATTTTACCTATCAGGGAAATTAGCCAATTAACTCAATTAGCAGGTAAAATACAATAAATTCACATATTTCACCAAATTCACATAAATGAAATAAATAAACACAATTAAACAAATCGGGGCGTTACAACCTAGAACAAAAATAATAATATTTTTCTAAAATTCATATCTTTTTACTCGGTTATCCGTTTTAGACGTTCTTTATACCGATGTGAAGCTATGACTGTGTTCTGGGCTATGGAAAATGAAAATATTGATTATGAGACGAATTGTTTTCGATTATGTTAAAATATCAGGATTTTGTTATCTATGTAAAATGGAATTTTCGGAAATCTAAAAGCTTCAAGATGTGAATTTGAGAGGAAACCTTAGTACACTCGAATGACTTAGAGATTAGTGCGGCAATGCTTACTTCAATACTTGAAGAGTATCTTGGTTAAGTAGTTGTTAGTGGAGGACCGTATTTTCCTCCGATTTGTGGTTTGTTCCTTAATAAATACCGTGAACCGTGTTAAAGAGCCCCTTGTGCGGGATGGCCGGGGAGAAGTTATCTACGTTAAGGATCCTTGACCCGCGTTGTAGTGCTTTGTATAGGCTGACCGGGGAGAAGATTCCTTAACTAGTTGTCGTTGTGAATTGTACGATTGGTTCTCTAGTGGGAGATTTTGTGAACTCGAAGTCCTTTCTTTTCCCTTGGGCTTGAGTTAGGATTTGGTTAGAACCTCGTAGAGCCGAGAGAATCCATAAGATAGAGAACTCACTGAGATTTGATGTATCTCACCCCACTATTGTTGAATATTTTTAGGTACTTCAGGTTCCGCAAAGGGTAAGGATAAGGTCGTGTGATTATCCTTACTTGTCTGATGGCGTAGCTTCTGTTGGGGAGTTTTTTTGAGATCGTTATCAATCTAGTTCTTAGTATTTATCTTTGGAACATCTTGTATATATAATTATGCCATAGTTTTTTTGTATTAGGTATTTTGGGCATGCATATGTATAATGTGTTTACTAGGGACTTATTGGTATTTCAGTACCAAACGTGGAATTCATGTATAATATATGCTTTGTTGTATCTATTTATATATGGGTGTTATAGTTGGTATTAGAGCAGGTCATATCCTCGACCTAGCCATGAAATAGGATAAGTTTTCTTTCCGTTTCATATGCGTTGTGTCGCCATTGGTCTTAAGTGTTATATTTATGGTATTGAGCCTGATCAACTTAATCCTATCTATATGACCTTTAGGAACATGACTGACGGATGCAGAAGCAATCGTGGTTGACCCCAAACTACTCCAGCTGGGACGAATCCGCCAGGTGGCGATGGGAATGCTCCTTTGTATCAGTTTATGCAACAGATGCAACAATAACATAATCAGTTTAGCATCAAATGGTACAACAAATAAATGAAGGTCTGCATCCTCAGGTGGTTGTTCCAGAAGCTGTAGTTGGGACTTTCCGGGATTTCTTCCACATGAATCCTCCAGAATTTCATGGCGGATTAGATCCTGTAAAGGCTCACGAGTGGATAGCCGGTATGGAAAGGATTTTCTTGATAGTGCATTGTAGTGAAGAGAATAAGGTGGTTTTTACTTCGCATTCATTGAAGGGTCCTGCCATGAGGTGGTGGGAGAGTGCGTCGACTCTTATGACTATTCAGGGTGTGCCCAAGGTCTGGGAGCAATTCAAGGCAATTTTCATGGAGAAATATTTTCCTAGCTCCTTGAGGACTTAGAAAGAGTTTGAATTTCAACAGTTAAGACAGGGTAGTATGACTGTGGCCAGTTATGCCGAAAAGTTTGAGGACATGGCTGCTTATTCTAGGCAGGCTATGTATACTCTGGATGAACGGTGGAAAATAGATCAGTTACTGTTCGGACTAAAAGCTGAAATTTCTCATAGTGTATCCCAGAGGGAGTTTACTACTTACGCAGAAGTTCTAAGGCAATGCTATGTGGCGGAGCATAGTTTGAAGAAAGTCCAAGCAGAAGGTGTTGCAAGTAGGGTGAATCAAGGTGATCGTGGGAGACCAAGTCAGCAATTTGGGCCTAGATCACAAGCTTTCAAAGGGAAGCAGGTGCAGGCTTCTAGACCTAACGTTACTCCTTTATGTAGGGTGTGTAACAAACGTCATTTTGGAAAGTGTGTCGATGGGAGTTTTAGGTGTTATAATTGTAATGGATTGGGTCATGTGGCTAGAGATTGTACTCAGAATAGAAACTAAGTGCAAGGGAGAAATACTGGACGGGTTTGTACTTTGGATGCAAGGAAGACGAAAGTAACAACGCTTTGATTGCAGGTACGTGTTTCGTAAACAGGCATCCTTGTTTTGTTTTATTTGATTGTGGGGCAATACACTCTTTTGTATCTATGCGATATGTGAAGCGACTTGGGTTGCAAGCCATTCCTTTGTCTTCTCCTATGGTGGTCACTACCGCCATGGATGAAATGGTTGAGACACCGTTGATGTGTGAAAACTGTGTTTTGTCTGTGAATGGTAGAGTTTTTCAGATTGACCTTATCTGTTTACCGCTTAAGAAAATTGATGTGGTTTTGGGGATGGATTGGCTTTCTGCTAATTCGGGGTTTATTGGGTGTGAGGAAAAGCTAATCATCATTCCATTTGCCGAGGCTACCCCGAAGGATGTGTTAACAACTATTTTAGAAGGTACATGGGAATGATAAATTTCTTGTTTGAGAAGGAGAAATCTGTTTTATTGGTTCTTACTAAGGAGGGGAGTAGTGAGCAGCAATTGCTGAGTATTCCAATAGTTTGTAAGTTTCCCGAGGTTTTTCCTAAGGACGTTACTTCTCTTCCTCCGGAGAGAGAAGTTGAGTTCTCTATTGACCCGGCACCTATATCCGTTTCTCCTTATCGGATGACACCACTAGAATTAAGAAAATTAAAGGACCAATTGGAGGACTTGGTGGCTAAGCATTTTGTTAGACCTAGCGTTTCACCGTGGGGAGCTCCAGTTTTGTTGGTAAAGAAGAAAGATGGTGGAATGCGGTTGTGTATTGATTATCGTAAGTTGAACAAAGTCACCATTAAGAACAAGTACCCATTACCCAAGATAGACGACCTGTTGGATCAATTGAAGGGAGCCTGTGTGTTCTCGAAAAGATTGTGCTTATGAGTGGGATTCAGGTTGTGAGCAAAGTTTTATGAAATTGAAGGAAAGTTTGACAACTGCTTCTGTGTTAATCATTCCTGATCCTAACAACTCTTTCGAAGTATTTTGCGATGCTTCTAAGATGGGATTGAGGGGTGTTCTGATGCAAGGCGGCCAAGTGGTAGTTCATGCTTCCCGACAATTGAAAGTTCATGAGAAGAATTATCCAACTCATGATTTGGAACTAGCGGCAGTTGTGTTTGCACTGAAGGTGTGGCGTCATTATTTGTATGGTGTACGTTTTGAAATGTTCAGTGACCATAAGAGTTTGAAGTATTTATTTGATCAAAAGGAGTTGAATATGCGACAAAGAAGGTGGATGAAGTACTTAAAGGATTAAGACTTAGAATTAAAATATCATCCGGGAAAAGCGAATAAAGTAGCCGATGCTTTGAGTCGGAAGATGGTTCATGGGGCAGAATTGATGATATTGGAGTATGCCTAGTTGGAGAAGTTTAGAGATCTTAATCTTCAATTTGTGTGGACTTCGAATGGTGTAATTATGGGAAACTTGAATTTCAATTCTACCCTAAGAGTTGAGATTCAACAAGAACAAATTTTAGAGGAGAAGTTTCAAGAGATGTTACTTCAACCGGGTTTTACACGAGCAGCAGATGGGATTGTTCAGTTTAACCGAAGGATTTGTGTTCCAAACAATATGGTATTAAAAAGAAATATTTCAGATGAAGCTCATAAAGGTACTTTTACGATACATCCTAGTTCTTCAAAGATGTATCAGGACTTAAAGAAGGATTATTGGTGGCCAGGAATGAAAAAGGATATTGCGGTGTATGTGTCAGAATGTGCAGTGTGCCAACAGGTGAAGATTGAACACCAAAGGTCGGGCGGTCTGCTACAACCATTAGAGATTCCAGTTTGGAAGTGGGATAGTATTTCTATGGACATTGTAGTAGGGTTGCCCCGTACGCAAGGTGGTTACGATTCTATTTGGGTGATTGTGGATCGAATAACGAAATCTGCGCATTTCTTAGCCGTGAAGACTACTTACAAGGCAAGTCACCTTGCAAGGTTGTTTATTTCTAAAATTGTGAGATTGCATGGTGTTCCCTCTAGCATTGTGTCCGATAGAGATCCAAAGTTTACTTCAAGGTTTTGGAAGATTTTTCAACAAGCTATGGGTACGAAGTTGCGTTTGAGCACGTCGAATCATCCTCAGACGGATGGTCAGACTGAGCGAATAATACAAACGATGGAGGAAATGTTGAGAGCTTGTGTGCTAGAAAGTAGAGGAAATTGGAAGGAACTTTTTTCGTTGATTGAGTTTTCGTATAACAATTGTTACCATGCGAGCATCGGTATGGATCCTTACGAAGCATTGTATGGGAGAAAGTGTAGAACACCTTTGTGTTGGGCGGAGGTTGGTGAAGATAGAATTTTGGGACCCGAAATTATTCAAGAGACTACGAAAAAGATTCGAATGATCCATGAGAAGGTTAAACAAGCACAAGATCGTCAGAAAAGTTATGCGGATAACCATAGGAGACCTTTAGAGTTTGAGGAAGGTGACCA
The DNA here is from genome assembly GCA_022829125.1 of Lathyrus tuberosus. NCBI lineage: Eukaryota > Viridiplantae > Streptophyta > Magnoliopsida > Fabales > Fabaceae > Lathyrus > Lathyrus tuberosus. The sequence continues at coordinate 818,767 of JALAZF010000227.1, forward strand.
TGTGTTTTTTAAAGTTACTCCGAGATTGAGATTGAAAGGACCTTTTAAGTCACGCAAGTTAAGTCCGAGATACGTAAGACCATATCAGATCTTAGAAAGAATCGGAGAAGAAGCATACAGATTAGCCTTACCACTCTCTCTGTACGAAATACATGATGTTTTTCATGTGTCTCAGCTCCGGAAGTTTATTCCCGATCATCTTCAGCCAGTTTTACCGGAATCAGTGGAAATAGAAGAGAATTTAACGCTTGAACCCCAACTGAGCCGTATTGTGGGAAGAGAAACAAAGGTATTAAGGAACAAAGACATTCCTCTTGTTAAGGTGCAATGGGATGTGACGCATCCGGGTGATGCTACTTGGGAACTAGAATCGGATATGAAAGATGCTTACCCTCATTTGTTCAGGTAATCTTTTAAGTTCGAGGACGAATTTCTATTTAAGGGGGGAGAATGTAATACCCCGTATTTTTTTTATAACGCTCTGAATAATATTAGTTGAGATCAGTTGAGATCCAGTGTGCTCTGAGTATTTTATCTGATAAGATAATTAGAGTAACTGATGAACTCAGAGCTGATCATATTAATATTATCTAATTCTAAGGTTTTATTAATTGGTGCGTTTGAGATAATTTTGGACTTTTAGTAGTGTTACTAATTGATGTTTTTTTTCCTATATCATTTCCTTTTCCCTTATTTGCCAAAGATAGTAACATTGGAGAGAGAAAGTAGAGAGAAGAAAGAAGAAAGGAAAGAAAAAGGGAGAAAAGGAAAGAAGAGAAAATCCAAGAGTTCAAGATCAAGAATCATCCTCTCCTTTTCATCAATTCATCTCAGCTTCTTCATCATCATCTTCTAATCCAGGTGGGTTCTAGATAGAGACTTTAGAGTATAATTTCTTGAGATATTAGAGTTAGGTTGGATTTTGAGAAAAATGGGGTTTTTTGCAAAATCAAAGAATCTAACGGTTGAAGTGTATTATAAATTGAGTAGCATGATCAAAATATGTGTAGAATCATCAATTGATAATTGTTATGAAGTTTGGATTGGTTTGATTTGGTTGAAAAATCTTAGGGTTTTGTGTATGTATTAATGTTGAAAATCATGTTTATTGAAGTTTGTTGGATAAACCATGATAGAACCATGATATTATGCCTCTATTGGTTGTTGAGTATGGTGTTGAGGATGAATTTGTAGGTTGGAAGTTGCTGTCAAAGGGTTTATTTTTTTGCATAACGCAGAGCGCGGTCTGGAGAAATTGCACCCCTTCCAGGCAGCGAGGAGCGCGCTTAGCGCGGGTGGGGCCCGCTTAGCGCGACCTGGAACAAAAATAATAATATTGTTCTAAAATTCATATCTTTTGACTCGGTTATCCGTTTTAGACGTTCTTTATATCGATGTGAAGCTATGACTGTGTTCTAGGCTATGGAGAATGAAAATATTGATTATAAGCGGAATTGTTTTCGATTATGTTAAAATATCAGGATTTTGTGATCTATGTAAAATGGAATTTTCGGAAATCTAAAAGCTTCAAGATGTGAATTTAAGAGGAAACCTTAGTACACTCGAAGGACTTAGAGATTAGTGCGGCAATGCTTACTTCGATACTTGAAGAGTATCTTGGTTAAGTAGTTGTTAGTGGAGGACTGTATTTTCCTCCGGTTTGTGGTTTGTTCCTTAATAAATACCATGAACCGTGTTGAAGAGCCCCTTGTGCGGGATGGCCGGGGAGAAGTTATCTATGTTAAGGATCCATGACCCGCGTTGTAGTGCTTTGTATAGGCTGGTCGGGGAGAAGATTCCTTAACTAGTTGTCGTTGTGAATTGTACGATTGGTTCTCTAGTGGGAGATTTTGTGAACTCGAAGTCCTTTCTTTTCCCTTGGGCTTGAGTTAGGATTTGGTTAGAACCTAGTAGAGCCGAGAGAATCCATAAGATAGAGAACTCACTGAGATTTGATGTATCTCACCCCACTATTGTTGAATATTTTCAGGTACTTCAGGTTCCGCAAAGGGTAAGGATAAGGTCGTGTGATTATCCTTACTTGTCTGATGGCGTAGCTTCCGTTGGGGAGTTTTTTTGAGATCGTTGTCGATCTAGTTCTTAGTATTTATCTTTGGAACATCTTGTATATATAATTATGCCATAGTTTTTTTGTATTAGGCATTTTGGGCATGTATATGTATAATGTGTTTACTAGGGACTTATTGGTATTTCAGTACCAAACGTGGAATTCATGTATAATATATGCTTTGTTGTATGCATTTATATATGAGTGTTACAATACCTCTTGTTCCTGGTTGATACATCCATGTTTGTGGACAAAAGTGCAACCTACGTCGATGTGGTCTACCTTAAATATTTCATCGACTTGACGACGATTTACGAGTGCAACTAGGCCCCACCTATTTAGTCTACCTGTACTCGAAGTTGGATGAGAGTTGTCTTTGGAAGACAAAATAAATGACAGGATGCTGCACGCTGCTAACAGTAATTTACTATTACTAATATTTTCATAACTATTTTGTTACACTTGGAATTAATATTTTATCTGACCCATTTTCAGGGATGGATCATTTCCCACATTCCACACATCTCCAGGTGGGAACCTATACCTAACTACACTGAGGATTGACCACATGTTGTAGTCTTTGTCCTGCTTAGAGGGAATCAGACAATCGAGTCATTCCAGGTGTATCCTGACAAACGTGTAGCAAATGGCATTGCCTTCTGCCCACAAAAAAGTCACCACCAAACACATCAATTGAATGTCATTTCATTATACTCTGGATGACTGGCATGTGGGTCAGGTCTGATGTATTTGTATCTGCCTAGCCAGAGATACGCCAGTTTGGGTATCTGCAGATAATTCCGAGACACTCCTCAGAGTCCGCTCCTTCCACCGTCTGCCACAGAGATCTTGATGTGATACTGGAGGATTTCAAGAGTTATTTGTACCAGAGGACTATCACAGGGTGTCAGCTCCTATACATTAGGCTTATGCAAACGACTAGATGACATGGTTTTATAGAATGTCACATCCTATCATGACACCAGACGCTCCTGGAAGACCACATAGGCCTTCTAATCAGGAGACACTGAAGGTTAGGGATGACCACACCCATGAGGTAAGTAGTGTTTGTCGCCATATTGTGGATATGACGAGATCAAACATAAAGACGAGACTTTTTTAGGAAAGCAATTCCAATTGGCCCTCATAGAAGTCATTATTGTCGAGACATAAAATGTCTTGCAGTACAGACGGAGAAGTTAGGGGGTTAGACGTACTCAATAGTTTATGTTTGGTTGTATTTTTTTTTTGTATTTTTTGAACAAATTATGTATGGTCGGTACATTTTAATTTTACTTTAGTTAATATGTGACTTTTTTAATGTATAGGTAACATGTTTGAATCAATTAATGTATCAGTTTTTTAAATTATGGTTTAAAATGACTTAAAATATAAGTTGACTAAAAAAATGTCAATGTTGGGATATTATTGCTGACTTGAAAGCATCAGAGAATTTCTAGAGATGCATCTCTAAAATATCCTCGTGTCATGTGCAATAAACACACTTCTAATACCTTTAAATGAATTCAGAGAGTTTTACGACAACACATCCTCATATACATTTCAGAAAATTTATAGAGATGCATCTCCGAATCATATTTTGACAAAAATTGTGTATGGATGAATTACGATAACGGATGTTATTTTAAATACGTCTAGAGATGCATCTTCGTACACATGAAAAACATTTTTTAGTTTCAAAAAATGTTGGTACAACCCCATCATTTCCCAAAATTAAAGCAAGAAATGTTAAAAGAGACGTGATGACAAGTAGCTAGCGATTTCAACTAACACTTTGAGCACACAACATCATCAACCATCAACCATCAAGCATCAACCTACCCACCTTTCATCAAACTCCATCTTCAACATCATTCATGTCAATAAACTGAATATTCATCTAAACCGAGTGAAATAAAACGGTTATTAAATGCTTTAATAAAAGCCGTTTATTACACCTCTTTTATGCTCAGTTAGTTGTAGTAGTTGTAGTTGTTTGAACCTCGCTCAGCTAAACCCATTTTCACTCCCTCCGGAAATGGCAACTCACAAACTCGCGTTAATCATCCAAAATCCTTCAAACCAAAACGACTTTCTCCTCCTGAAGCAGTCACGTCCTCCCAAATTCAACGACCAAGAATACGATTCTTTCGTTGATTCTGATCTCTGGGACTTGCCTTCAGTGCAATTGAACCCACTGCAACAACAATCGGAACCCCCGGTTGAGGTGGAAATTTCTGAATCACATTCCGAGGAGTTCGATTTCAGGGAATTTGATATCCGTTCTGCTCTTAACGAGGTAGTGTTATTGAATTTCGGTATGTTTTGAATCGTTGTGATTCTGTTGTGATGAATTTGATGTTTAATGGTTTTGTAATTAGGTGTTTGGACAATTAGGGTTTGGGACGGTTGAAGGGGGAGTGTGGAAGTTTCATAAGTATGTGAAGGAAGCGGCGTTTGGACCTGGTTTGCCTGTTAACACAGTTTTCATTGTTGGGAAACTAGTAGATGAGGTCAAGGACTTATCAGGTTTGCTTGTTTTTTGAATTTGTTTGTAGTTGATATTGGAGGTTATTGTTTTATTTGCAGAAATGTATGAATTGAGATATGTGCTAGAAATTTGTATGCATTGGGAAGCTGTACTGTGAGAGATCATATAATTGTAGGAATAACTGAGAAAATGAACAGAAATGAGAGTAAGTGAAATGGTTTCTGAGAAGTGAGAGAGGAAGAAAGTGAATCTGTATATTATTTGAATAAAGGCTCTGGATTGCAGAGAAATCATATTTACAGAGGTCAAAGAAACTTGTCATAGAAGCTTGAGGCCTAACAGAATCTATAACATAATTGGCAATTGATTGGATGTATGATCTTGTTATTATATCTCCGCGTCTAACTAGCAGAAGCTAACTAAACAGGGGAATGAAAACAGCCAAGTAACTAAGCAATCGACAAAATGTACTCTAAGAGTCTGTTTGGGAGATGAATTTTGGAGGGGAGAGTTTTAAAGAGCTAGATCTATAATTTAAAAATATTGAAAGAGTACCATGATATTTGACCGTATAACAATTCAATCACACTTTATTCATTTTAAGAAACATTTTATAGTTTCAGTAATTTAGAAAAGAAAAACAAGTTCCCCCTTCCAAAATCCACCTCCCAAACAGGCCCTAACGTATCACTCTCCCTTGGAAGCTAGTTTGTCTCGCAGATGAACCTTTGAGATGAAAATCTTTAGTAAGGGTATTGTCATATTGCTCCTAGCCCTTAGGAAGGAACGTGGAAGACTTCAAGAGTGTTATTTTAGACCAGTTCTCTTAATAAAAAACTAGCTCCGTGGGTTTGGTTTCTTGAGTGCAAGATGTGATAATCAGTCATCTTCAGCACTAGATCTGGCCACTGGTGTAAAATTTTCTAATCTACTTGATCAAATTCTGGCGGTTCGAACGAAGTTCTCAGCTCTATAGTCATTGGGCCTGGATCGGAAGAGCTCACGATATCAAGTTTGAAATATAATATCTGAGAAAATGAGAGAAAGTGAATAGGTTCGAAGAAAGATAGAGATAGATGTTATATAAAAGGTAACCTCCCTCTTTAGTTTAGATGCCTCCGGGAATACTTTTTTTTTTTTTTGAAAACTTGGTATCCGGCCTTGAGACCGGCACCTCCGGGAATACTGATTCTCAGTATATGCAATAATTTTCTCCAGCGGGCTCAGTGTCAATTGTCAACCGTGTTTAACACAAAATCAGAGTTCAGAGTATAGTTATATCTATCTACGTCTATGTATGGGAATATAACAAATAAGTGCAGATTGGGAGACATTTCAGGGGTTTAATATTTTGCATATCTGCAGTAGTCTTCTCTGGCCTTTCAGAACAACTAATCAAAAGCTTCTTTTATTATTTTTTTGAGAGTTTGAGAGAGGCTTGAAGGTTTTGAAGTTCATATTCTAACATGTTTATTTTCTTGTTTCTTTTGAATAAATGGTGGTCGATTGATGGCCCAATGAAAAAAATTAGTCTGTTTCGTTTTGCAAATGTTTTAACCACCAATGAGTTCTCCTTTTAGTGTAGTATCTACAAGTGGTGTAGGTAGTTTAAATGAACTGCAACCCATTCATTAAATCAATGTGAATGTTTACTTTCATGCAATGTTCTCTCCTTGTTATTATTTACTCCTTCCGTCCCAAAACAAGTGACCAACTTGAGCATCTCACACAAATTAAAAAAATGTATACATGAAAGAGAGAGAGTAGTACTTTTATAAAATTATCCTTATTAAGTACTGGTGTATTCACCACTACCATAAATGCAAAATAGAAGATATTGACTTTGAAGTGATGCAAGTAATATTAATTAAATAGTACAACTGAAAAAACAACTCATATTGTATTGAAAATTAAAAAGGTCATTCGTTTTGGAATGATTTTTTTTTTTTATAAATGGGTCACTCATTGTGTGATAGAGGGAGTAAAAATTTTAATACCATGTGTCAAAAATGTATATTATTACTTCTATAAACTAAAGCTTTATATGCAGATACGTATAAATGGATGTCCATTGAAAGCTGTCTTAACTGGCTTCTGGAAGTGATTCCTCACGGGGATCGTGTTGGACCGTTGATAGTTGTTGGTCTTATAAATGACTCGTCTGTTTCTGCAAACCGGAAAGTCCCTCCAGCCATAAATTACCAGGTTTGCTTTTTAAAATTTTTTCTCTGTTTCAGTGGTTGGACATTTATTGGGAATTGCAATTTTAGAAATAAATTTGGAAGTAGTGATATAGGAGAAGCTTTCATTTTTAAAATCAGGACAAAATTTTCAAATGACCTGCATATGACTTTTTTTTGTGAAGTCTCTACTAGATACTGCTAAAAGTAAATCTCATGAAGACTAAAAACCTACATAGGCATTAAGTTTCCAATCCATGTCATGTCTTTTGATCGAAAAGGTTATCAACCTCCCTCAGCATTGCATCTATAATTTCCCAGAAAATAAAGAGAAAATTGTCATTTATTTTAGTGCAAAGGCTATAATGTTGAGATTTGGCATATGGTTTGATTACTAGATTTTTGTTGTCTTCCTATATGTATTCCCTGGTAAATGGGCTAACTCACTTTGTTGACTATTTAAGGGTTAAAAGGATATGATTATCCTCCAGATCAGCAAGCTGTTGCTACAGAAAAGTTACATCTTAAATTTATTTTAGTCATATGCAGATATTATAGCTCTAGTTTGATATTCACACACAAGTAAAGGAGATGGCGGAAGCCATTTACTTTCAAAGTCATTATGGTAATAATCTGTTACAGATGGAAGAATTATTTTCATTTTCAGGAATACCCGACTGGTGTTATACTTATTCCTATGGGAAGTAGGACAGCGAGGCCTTTTCAAACTACTAACTTGGTGGTGTTTGCACCTGAAAATGTTCCAAATGCTTCCAAGGATGATAAATACATTGCTTCTGGAGATGCACTAATAGTTGATCCAGGATGTCTGTCAGAATTCCATGGAGAGGTTATACTTCTGTATAACATGCAAACGTCTGCACTTAGTAACATGTCATTTCAGCCTTTGAATAATCTTTTATCTTTCTGTTTTCTGTTCCATGCTCATGGGATGCATTTCATTTCATACTAGATCATACTTTTATGACTATTTAGTAATTAGTGTTGAAGATTAGCACACATCAAATCATAATCATTTGATTCTGATTTGTCAAGCTGTTACAAAACAGTAGTGTAAATAGAATTATTATCTATTATTACTATTTCCTTATTTAGGTAGCAGCAATTATAGGAAATTATTTTCTCTGTTTATTAACAAATTAGGGTACAACTTTCAGCTTATTTGTATTCTATTTATACCTCACATGTAAGATTTCCAAATACAATGAAATATACAACATATTTCTACATGGTATCAAGAGCCTCGTTTAAGATCCGGTGGGCCACCTTCTATGGTTTCCGCTATCGGGCCACCCGCCATTTATTTCCACGCTTCAGTTGTCTAGTCCTGAGCGTGAGGGGGTGTGTTAAGAGTCCCACATCGGACAATATATGGCATGAACATGTGTTTATAAGTGGGGGTAATCCTCACTCTACCAACCGGTTTTGTAGGGTTGAGTTAGGCCCAACCACATTTCTTAACATACTCTAATGTCACTGCCAAAGAGATGTGGGATGCCGTAAAGGAAACCTACTCTAATGTCGACAATACATCTGCAATTTTTGAAATCAAGAGCATGCTCCATGATTTACGTCAAGATGACCGCTCAGTCACAGAGTATTTTAATACTCTCAATCGTCACTGGCAACAACTGGATGTTTATGATGAAAATGAATGGAGCTGCACAGAGGATAAAAAGAAGTACAAAGAATTGGTGGAGAAAGATAGAGTTTACAAATTTCTATTAGGTTTGAACACGGAACTTGATGAAGTTCGTGGGAGAATCCTTGGAACCAAACCTCTTCCAAAAATTCGAGAAGCTTTCTCGGAAATAAGAAGAGAGGAGAGCAGGAGAAAAGTGATGCTTGGAAAATCCAATGCAGCACCATCTATAGAGGGATCTGCAATGGCAGCAAGGGGAGATATGCGTTCTTTCCAAAAGAAAACCCGGCCTTGGTGTGACCACTGCAAGAAACCGGGTCATACGAAGGACACATGCTGGATCATTCATGGAAAGCCATCAGAGCTAAAATGGACCAAAAACCGGGACAGCAGAGGGAACACAGCTGAGGTAAATTCCCACTCATCACCATTCAGCAAGGAGCAAATGGAAGCCTTACAAAAAATGCTTCAACAAACAATTGGTACAGCTACTGTGGCACAAAAAGGTAATTTTTTGCATGCTCTAAACACTAGCAAGGGAAAACAAAATTCATGGATTATTGACTCAGGAGCGTCTGATCACATGACTGGAGACTTGGCTGTCTTTGATAGCTATTCTCCATGCCAAAATAATTTGACTGTTCGAATTGCTGATGGTACCCTGTCTAAGGTCATGGGTAAAGGTTCTGTCATTATTTCACAAAATATTACTTAGTTCAGTACTCTATGTGCCTAAACTTGATTGCAACCTATTGTCCATCAGTAAACTTACAAAGGATTTGAAGTGCGTTACTAAATTCTTCCCTAACCTGTGTGAATTTCAGATTTTGGAGTCGGGGAGGACGATTGGCAATGCTAAAGAATGTGCTGGACTCTATATCCTTCAGGCTGAAACATCTAAACCAGAATCCGAGGCAACCTCTTGCGCTGTAGTTTCTGAATATAGTGAAAATTCTGCAATGTTGTGGCACTATAGACTAGGCCACCCAAATTTTATGTACTTGAAAGAAATGCTTCCTAAATTATTCAATAAAAATCAGAAGTTGTTTCAATGTGAAATTTGTCAATTGTCCAAACATACACGCAGCCCCCACCCACCTCAACCCTATAAACCTTCCCAACCTTTTTGTGTTATTCATAGTGATGTATGGGGACCATCGCGGGTTAGAAATGTAACTGGATCAAGATGGTTTGTCACCTTTATTGATGACCACACACGGATCACTTGGGTCTACCTTATGAAAGACAAATCGGAAGTTGGTAGGATATTTGAATGTTTCCATACCATGGTGCAAACACAATTTCAAAGCAAAATTCGAGTGCTTAGGAGTGATAATGGCCGTGAGTACTATAATTCTGCACTAAGCTCATACTTTCAGCAACATGGAATAATACATCAAACCTCATGTGTGGATACACCTCAGCAGAACGGGGTTGCCGAGAGAAAGAATAGACACCTCCTAGAAGTAACCCGATCTCTCATGCTAGCTACAAATGTACCTAATCAGTTTTGGGGAGAAGCTGTCCTCTCTGCAACCTACCTTATAAACAGAATGCCTTCCCGGATCCTTAACTTTCATACGCCCTACTCCACTCTCCAAACCTTATACCCAACCAATCGTATCCTTACATCTATTCCTTTGAAAATTTTTGGATGTACAGCCTTTGTCCATAATCTTGATCCCCAACGCAGTAAACTTGACCCGAAATCCATTAAATGCATATTCCTCGGCTACTCTCCTCACCAAAAGGGATACAAATGTTATTCACCTCAAAACAAAAAATTCTACCACACCATGGATGTAACCTTTTTTGAGAATCAACCATATTACCCCAAAGTTGGCATTCAGGGGGAGAACACATATCCAATTGAAGTGATAGAATCCCAACTTTTGGAACTTGAGCTAACTAAACCCAAACTCACTGTAGAGGCATCAGAACCTACACCTAAACCAAATGAAAATGCAGAACCTACTCATGGAGCAGAAGAGATTACTTCAGAAAATGCAGAAGATATTGCAGTAGAAAATGCAGAGGATATTGCAATAGAAACTGCAGCCCCTACAACAGAAACTGCACCAAGAAACAACATGAAAGTGTACTCCAGGAAGAGCAAGAAGGGAATAGAGTCCTGCACAATTCCAAGGCAGAATCAAGAAACCTCCAAGACTCTAGAAAATGGTGTTCTCTCAGGTAATACTGCTCCTAACTCTCTGAATGTTGATGATATTGATATTCCTATTGCCTTGAGAAAAAATGTAAGATCGTGTACTAAACATCCCATTGAAAGATTTGTATCTTATGGAAAATTGTCCCAGAGTTACAAGACTTTTGTAACAGCTCTTGACAATACACACATTCCAAACAACATCCATGAGGCACTCCAAAATTCTGAATGGGCAGCAGCCGTAACTGAAGAGGTTCAGGCCCTAATAAAGAATGGCACTTGGGAGATCACAAACCTACCTGCAGGGAAGAAGCCGGTAGGATGCAAATGGATATTCTCCATGAAGTATAATGCAGACGGGAGTATAAATCGGTACAAAGCTCGACTTGTAGCAAAGGGATTCACTCAATCATATGGAGTAGACTATGAAGAGACTTTTGCACCGGTGGCCAAACTAAACTCAGTTAGAGTTATTCTCTCTTTGGCTGCAAATTTAGATTGGCCACTCCATCAACTAGACATCAAGAATGCCTTCTTAAATGGTGACCTAGAAGAGGAAGTTTATATGCAGATTCCTCCTGGACTTGAATCATCCAGCACTGCAAATATGGTGTGCAGGCTCCGAAAATCTCTTTATGGCCTCAAGCAGTCTCCAAGGGCGTGGTTTGATAGATTGACTCGAGTTGTCAAGAAAGACGGGTTCAACCAATGCCAATCAGATCACACTATGTTTGTTAAACACTCCATGGAAGGAAAGGTAGCTTTGTTCATTGTTTATGTTGATGACATCGTCATTACCGGAAATGATTATGATCAAATTGATCATTTAAAAGGACTCTTGGCAAAGGAATTTGAAGTTAAGGACTTGGGACAACTTAAGTATTTTTTAGGAATGGAAGTTGCTCGAACAAAGAATGGCATCTATGTATCACAAAGGAGATACACCCTTGACTTACTTCAAGAAACCGGAATGCTTGGGTGCAAGGCGGCTAATACACCAATAGAACAAATAAAAGGAAGAGAAGATGAAAGTCCACCAGCCGACAAAGATAGATATCAAAGTCTAGTTGGGAAACTAATCTACCTATCTCACACTAGGCCCGACATTGGGTTCGCGGTAAGCATGGCTAGTCGCTACATGTCAACTCCAACTGAGTCTAACATGAAAATGGCGAATAGAATCCTCCAATACCTCAAAGGCACACCAGGCCGAGGTCTCTACTTCAAGAAGAATTCAAATAGGGGCATTGAAGTTTATACAGATTCAGATTGGGCAGGGTGCTCGTCAGACAGAAAATCGACGACAGGCTATTGTTCATTTGTGTGGGGGAACTTAGTAACTTGGAGAAGCAAGAAACAATCTGTAGTGGCGAGGAGTAGTGCAGAAGCAGAATTTAGAGCTATGGCCCTAGGTATTTGTGAAGGAATGTGGCTTAAGAGCATGCTAGATGAAATCAAAATTCATGTGAACCCTACTGTGAAGTTACTATGTGATAACAAAGCTGCTATAAGTATTGCAAAGAACCCAGTCCAACATGATAGAACAAAACATGTGGAAATTGACCGACACTTCATTAAAGAAAAAATTGATCATAAGATTATTAGTATTGATCATGTCCCATCATGCAAGCAAACTGCAGATATCTTAACCAAGGCTCTTCCAAGAAATACTTATGAAAATATCAAATCCAATCTGGGTATGATAGACATCTACCACCCAGATTGAGGGGGAGTGTTGAAGATTAGCACACATCAAATCATAATCATTTGATTCTGATTTGTCAAGCTGTTACAAAACAGTAGTGTAAATAGAATTATTATCTATTATTACTATTTCCTTATTTAGGTAGCAGCAATTATAGGAAATTATTTTCTCTGTTTATTAACAAATTAGGGTACAACTTTCAGCTTATTTGTATTCTATTTATACCTCACATGTAAGATTTCCAAATACAATGAAATATACAACATATTTCTACAATTAGTATATCTTTACATTACTTATTGACAGCAAAAGCAATACGTAGTCTTATTTGTTTGACTTTAATGTCGAAATTTTTTTCCGCTCAGATTTGAGCTGTGTGACTCCCGAGGAAATAGTGTGGAAATATTTTTTTTCTGATGTTTCATTCTACACTCCTACCATATCTTATTTTCTATAAGTGGTCAATTTCCACATTATCTGCTTTTAGAGTTTTTTTTTTTTTTTTTCAATTTAATCTTAGCATGTTATTCTGTAATTATCAGCTAAAGAAAATTGTTACTGCTTTGCCAAGAAGACTAGTGGTCTTTGTTACCCATCATCATCGAGACCATGTAGATGGTAAGTCTTTGCTAAAAATTTAGTAAGAGTGTGTTCATTTATAGTCAGCTTATGCATTGAGTATAGGCGATAATGATGAAGTCAGTCATCACAAATATTCCTTTTTTTAATTTGTTATCTGCACCAAAACTAAGCCAGAACCAATAAGCAGCAAGACATACTCTTATATTTGGTGCTTCTGCTGTCGAGTGTATTTCATGAACCATCACTTTTTCTCTTATTATGGCAAAAACTATTGTCTGTGATGGATACATTCTTTTACTTGAAAACTTACAGTTAAATGTTTTAAAATAAATTATGAGTATAATTTTTTTTAATTCTAGTGTATTTTAACCCTTTATAACAGGTCTCTCAGTTATACAGAAGTGCAATCCTGATGCAGTTTTGTTAGCGCACGAGAATACCATGCGACGCATACGTAGAGGTTATAATGTTCTGTATTTGTTTCTATTTCAATAATGTTTTTGTAGTCATTCTAAACAAGGAGAAATAGTTTTCCTCCAAGGATTTCCTCTCTCAACACACGGCACTCACTCAGTACTCACATCTAGATTTCCAAATGCATCCATTGTATCTTGCTTCTGCTATTGTAAATTATAACCCTAGTTCCTAACTACCCATTTCATTGTTTGATATTACCGTAACTAACTGCACAGACATATTACTATCCAAATATCTTTAACCCTATTCCCTTACCTTGATCCTTTTGAGAACAAATTAAAAAAATAACGCAACTAGAAGAATCCATGGTGAAATAACATTTTCTATATTAATATTCCAAGTTGACTGTAATTGAATTATCTTTAGCCTTGTTTTTCTGTCATTTTCACACATTTTTAGGAGGCTTACATGCAGCACTACTAAGATATTCTACTAATGCATATAGGAGATTTTCACAATTAAATTGGCTCATATATGAGTACCTGACATACAATACAGCCTTTGCGTACTATCGCTAAATATCACTCGAAATAAAATAATGAGAGAGGAGTGTGATACTTCACTTCCTTTTGCTTGTGAAAGTAAGTATGAAAGCATTGCTGCACAATACGCAAGAAAGCTCTGTTGCACAATTCTATGCTGTTATATCAGTCTTTTCTACTTGTATTTTCTTCAGATTAGTTTTTAATTTTTTTTCTTCTAGATTTTTAAACTGATCCAAAATAACTTCACTGTGCCAATAAACTGATATTTGGATATTCTATGATTACAGATGATTGGTCACTGAGCTATACCTCTGTTTCTGGAGATGAAGACATTTGCATCGGTGGTCAGAAATTAAAAGTTATTTTTGCACCGGTATTTTTTCACTTGTTTTAAAGATTATAGCATGTTCCAGTCTGTCATGTTTCATGTACTGTGTAGTTGGGTTTTAATAACTTCAATTTCTTGACCTTGGCTCCATAATATACGTTTAAAAATTGTAAATTTTGCTTTAGTATGTATGACCAGGATAATGACATATCTACTTCTTTTATTTTACTCTACCATATAGGATGGAAAGCTTTCACAAAATATATGTTAGAATTGCCTGATAAAATCATTGATGGTCTTATTTTAATACATTATGCTTTGGTTGAATTAGTTCTTAACAATGAACCTGTGATTTGTCCATGCTTCAGAAGATTGTCTCAGAGGTGTAAACCAAATACCATCCATGACTATCTCCTAGTAACTTTTTTAAGTTTGAATTGATTCTTGACAAAATAACCATTTCAAGCACTACTTGAATTCATAACTGAGTATGTACTGGAATCATAAATGTGGAGGAAATTATAAAATTGGTTTTGTTTAGGGTTTGAGTTCTTAACTCTTTTAAGTTTGAATTGATTTTTGACAAAAAAAAAGGACTATCAAAAGCCATATTAAACTCTACTTGAATTCTTGATTAAGTTTGTATTGGAATCATAAGTGTGGTGAGAAAAATATTAAATTGGTATTGTTTTCTGTTGAAAATTAAATCCGTTTTGTTTCAGGGACATACAGATGGCCATATGGCATTGCTTCATGTGAACACACATTCTTTAATTGTAGGTGATCACTGTGTGGGGTAAGATTCCATTCTATACAAGTACATATTAAACAAAAATGGACATAATATAAATACACATTCAAATTTCAAGAGTAATGTATTGATGCATATATGGGTTGTTGTGAAACTTTCCATACATTTAATACCTTATCTGGAATAAGTTTTGGCTACACAGTTGTGGATACTTGAAATTTTAGTAACTATTTCTTTTGTTATGATGTTTTTTCTTCTCAAACTGAGTGCTTAGGGAGTTATTTCTTCAGTAGGTTGTGTCAATTACTAATTGTATCTATACTTTGATTGCAAACAAGAAGAGTATTTATCAAACAAGTTGGCGGAGTTTTATATCTTATGACTCACGATACTGTGGAAATTAACTTAATTTGCATTTGAAAAATAAAGAAGACTGTTAGCTAAACTAGAAAATAATTGAGGGAGAAAAATGGACCCTCATATATGCATTACATTGGGAAGAGAATCTTGAATCAATGATGTCAGTCTATAAAATAAGACTGATGTTAAGCGATACATAATGCTAATTATTGACAGCCAATACAATAACTAATGTTATACTGACAATTTAGCTGAGAGCAACATTGGTCTCTAGTTTGAATCTAAGCTTGGGAATGCAACAACGAGAAAACCCTTGAGAGAAAGAGAGCATTGTGTCCATGTGATTCTACCCAACTCGAGAAATTAGTCTCCATAGTTGCCCATGAGGAATACACAATCACAAGATGATCATTGTGTTAGATTTACCTATGAAAAACTGTTTTCAAAATTATAGGGAATAGATTTTCTACCTTGTTCTAATTCAGAGAGATAAATAGTTTGACTATGGCATGCTATTTTTTTGGCATATTGTCTAATGTCAAAGCCGTATAGTTTCCTCTTTCAGTTCTAATATTTCTTAGACCTACATCATTTTCAACGTTCTTGTGTAAATTACTCCACGCTACTAATATATTAATTCATTTTGCTCCAGTCAGGGAAGTGCTCTCTTGGACATAAGTGCTGGTGGAAATATGTCTGTAAGTGCGAAAAGAATGCCGCATTCTATGCAACCTAAAATACTACATTCAATGTCCGTTTGCCTAATATAATCATATACAGGAATACTTTCAAACCACATACAAATTTCTGGAGCTTTCACCACATGCTTTGATACCAATGCATGGGAGAATTAATGTCTGGCCAAAGCACATGTTGTGCGAATATCTAAAGTACTAACCCATCAATGACTTCCTTTGACAGAACAATGTAGTCATAGTTGGTATTTTATTTCAGGGTCACCAGCTAAGAGGATGGTTATAATTATTTTTCAGGAACCGTAGGAGTAGAGAAGCTAGTATCTTAAAAGCTATTGAAGGTGGAGCAAAGACATTGTATGACATTGTTGCATATGTATATTCTGATGTTGACCGAAGTTTCTGGATTGCTGCATCATCAAATGTGAGGCTTCATGTGGATCATCTTGCTCAGCAACATAAATTACCAAAGGTAATAACTAATATACTTCCAGCTTCGAACGACCAAAACATCTTTGACAAATCCTTAGTACATATTGGTGAAAACTGAAAACCCCACCTTTCCTATGGGCATATAAGGCCTGTGACTTCTGGCTTTCTCTTTCTGGTTCTTGGCATTTACATTCACTGCATGCTCTGCATCTCTATGCAGTCTTCTTTAACAGAGATTTAGGTTTAATTCGTCTTTCACTAAATATGATTCATAATAGGAAATTATGACATGATTTGATCTACGTTGAAATTTTTTACGGAAAAAGGCTTTAGTTTTTTTGGTGTTATAAACTTGTACTAGGACTGATACTTTTATTTTATAATATTGTTATTAATTAGATTCACTATGTGATGTTCACCATGGGTTTGATACTTACACTCCAAATTCAATAAAACTTGGACAATTTCTTTGAAAATGTGCAGGATTTCTCTCTAGAAACTTTCTATGCTAGTGTGGATGATTTTGGTGACATGTGGGGTAAATTATAGATGTGTACAGTACAGCTGCACTAGCTGGCTCACTGAGAAATTTATAACAGGAACTGCATGCAATAGTGGTGTCAATATATATAGCTTGTAGAAAGGAATTGCTTGTAAGATTGGATGTTATCTTGTTGAAACTGACCGAACATGCTGCATCTACCTTAGGATTTTTCAATCCGGAATTTCAAAAATACCTGTGGGCTGCATTTTATATCTCGATGGATATGGGATTACACTAGTTGCAGCTTACGTTCAAGGAAATCTTCATTTCTTATTGCTGGTGCTCTTGTTGGTGTTGCTGTATTAGTGCATTGTACTACTAAAACCAAATTCAGGAAATAGACATGTTGCCTATATCTGAGTTAGAATTTAAATGAGCTTTTATGTAATATGATATGATGTTACTAGAAGTCTACTTCAAAACTTCAGACGTGCTTGAACTGTTTGATAGTGAGATTGTTATTAATATACTGGAAAGTTATTTTAATATGATTATTGGTGCAATTTGATTGAATAGAGTACCAATGGTTGGTCTCCTATGTTTGTTAATCAGGAAATAATCTTTACATTTATTGTGAATAATTTACTTTCATAGAATAGGAAATTAGTCATTACGAGTTGTAATTAGTCATTATGAATTGTAATTACTGACACTATTATATATAGTATCAAATACAATGGGAAAAGCATCAAGCCAATTTTACTGACATGGTATCAGAAGGTTCAATCAAACAAAACCTTTGAAATCGTGTTATCTTGGCCTTGTCCAGCGACACCCACTGTGTCGCTCTCGAAATTGTCTCTTTCATTTCGGTTCGTTGTCGGTTCTTACTGCTGTTTGCGGTTTCGTGGCGTATCTTGATTTTGTCTCAGTGATTCTCGATTTGGAGGATTACGATCGTGATTATGAGTTCTGTTGCCGTCTCTTGATTTGAAATTTGCGATCAATTTTGACCGGTAATTCTGGTTCGGTGTTTTCTTGTGATTCTGATTCATTGTTGCCGTTTACGATTCTGCAATCGCTTTTGTTGGAAATGGTAATTTGTTTTTCCTTCACGGTACTGGCTGTTTTGTTCTACTGGGCACTTAGGTTTTCTAAGAAATTTTGTTTTCCTTCCTTTCGTTTTGTAACAAATTCAAACGGTGGGTAACAGTATTTAAAAAAAAAAAAACCATCATACAGTGTTGCACGTGATATCACCTTTTGCTTGTTTTATTTTATATAGTGATAGAAATATATTTCTAAGGCTTATACTATGACTTTAGAAAATAATAAGAATTTTTGTGTCCGATTTACCGGGAAGAATTATTCAATTTGGGAATTTCAATTCAAAAATTATGTCAAAGGAAAGGGATTGTGGAGTCACCTAGATGCCGTCTCCAAGGCACTAACAGAGGAAGTTGCATTAGATACGTGGGAAACTAAAGATGCTCAAATAATCACTTGAATCCTCATAACTATTGAGCTTCAAATGATCAATAATTTACGCTCATTCTCAACTGCTCAAGAAATGTGGAACTATTTGAAGCGTATTTACAACCAAGACAATGCAGCCAAGCGTTTTCAATTGGAGTTGGAGATAGCTAATTACAAACAAGGTACTTTATTTATTCAAGAATATTATTCTGGTTTTCTGAATCTGTGGACAGAACACTCTGCTATTATACATGTTGATGTTCCCAAGACTTCTTTCGCGGCTATCCAAGAGGTCTATAACACAAGTAGTCGAGATCAATTTCTCATGAAGCTTCGTCCAGAATTTGAAGTTGTCAGAGGTGCCTTGTTGAATAGGAATCTCGTTCCTTCTTTAGATACATGTGTTGGAGAACTTCTAAGGGAGGAACAACGTCTTATTACTCAAGGAACCATGTCTCATGATGCTGCTATTTCCGAGCCAGTGACAGTTGCATATGCTGCTCAAAGTAAAGGTAAAGGTCGTGATATGAGACAGGTTCAGTGCTTTTCTTGTAAACAATTTGGTCATATTGCTCGTAGCTGCAATAAGAAGTTTTGTAATTACTGCAAGCAACGGGGCCATATTATCTCTGAGTGTCCCACACGTCCTACCAACACAACGTTCAGTACAGACATTCCATGCAACTACAAATCATGCAGTTGGTCCTTCCATTAATGGGGCATCAAACAATGGAGCTATACAACCTGAATTGATTCAACAAATGGTACTTTCCGCTCTTTCGGCCTTGGGAATTCAGGGTAAGTCTTCTAATGTTTCTCGTTCATGGTTTCTTGATTCGGGTGCATCCAATCACATGACAGGTTCTTCAGAATATTTGCACAATTTACAATCTTATCATGGTAATCAAAAAATTCAAATAACCGATGGTAATACTTTATCTATTACTGATATTGGCGACATAAACTCTGATTTTTGGGACGTGCTTGTATCACCTGGACTAGCTTCTAATTTATTATCCGTTGGTCAATTGGTAGATAAAAATTATGATAACTTTTCTCGTGATGGTTGTCTTGTGCAGGAGCAGGTGTCGGGGAAGGTGATCGCGAAGGGGCCTAAAGTGGGAAGATTGTTTCCACTCCAGTTTATTTCTAATCATATATCTCTTGCTTGTAATAATGTTCTGAATTCTTATGAGGATTGGCATAGAAAATTAGGTCATCCAAACTCTGTTGTCTTGTCTCATTTATTTAAAAATGGTTTGTTGGGAAATAAAAATGTTTCTAATGCATCTATTTCATGTTCTGTTTGCAAATTAGCTAAAAGTAAAACACTTTCTTTTTCGTCTGGTGCTTATCGTGCTTCCACTTGTTTTGAAATGATTCGTTGTAAGGTATGGGGTATGTCTCATGTAGTTTCTCATTCTCACTATAAATATTTTGTCACATTTATTGATGATTATAATCGTTTGTTTGGATATATTTCCTTTGGTCTAAATCTGAAGTGTTTTCTATGTTTAAGAAATTTATGACATATGTTGATACTCAATTTCATGCAAGAGTTAAAATTTTTCGCTTTGACTTTGGTGGTGAGTACATATCTAATGAGTTTCAGGAGTTCCTTCAACAAAAAGGCATTTTGTCTCAACGCTCTTGTCCCAATACCCCACAACAAAATGGGATGGCAGAACGTAAGAATCGTCATTTGCTTGATGTAACACGCACCTTACTTCTTCAAGCTTCTATGCCATCTCGATTTTGGGTGGAGGCTCTTTCCACAGCTGTCTTTTTGATCAATCGTCTTCCTTCAACGGTTATTGATCTTGATTCTCCTTTTTTTCGTCTTTTTAAAACTCAACCTAATTATAATGATTTACATACTTTCGAATGTGTGTGTTTTGTTCACCTACCTCCGTTTGAAAGACATAAGCTTGGAGCACAGACTGTTCAATGTGCATTTATGGGGTATAGTCACTCTCATAAGGGTTTTGTGTGTTATGATGTATCTAATCGTCACTTCCGCATTTCTCGTAATGTGACATTTTTTGATGATCAATTTATGTTTCATTGTGTTTCTCCTGCCATGGATGATATTGTTATTCTTCCTAATTTTTCCATTATGCCTCAATCTATAGAACGTTATAAACCAGGTCATGTATATGTCAGAAAACACAGACAGCAGGTTCCTGTTTACCTTGAAAATTGGTAAACAACCGCTGATCTTCTAAAACAACAAAGTTTTAGTAACTTACAGGATCAATCAGATTGATCCTAGGACAAGTGTTGTGTGTGTATTTAGAATATTTCACAATTGGGCAAAATATACATTTCAACAATGCATGTAAATAAAAGAGTGTGTTTAAAGTGTAAATGAAAGTGATGAAAAGCAAAGAAAGGTTTAAGTCGAACAACACATCAAAGAAAAGAAAGGTTGAATATAAAAGTTTGGTAAAAATTGAAGTTAAATGTTGAAAGAAAGTGCGTAAGGATCTTAAAATGCAGAAATGTAAAGGTCCAAAAGTAAAGACTTTGCTATCTAAATGACTTGAAAAGTAAAGATTGGCGAAAAGACTTCAAAGTAAAGAATCTAAAGCAGAAACTTCAAAGTAAATTGCATTGCAATAAAAGGTAATGGTGATTACAATCACGTACATTCTCACTTCACTTGTTTCTCGACACACTGGATACTTTGAGTGAATTTAGAGTTACTTGTACAATATGATTTTTTTCACACCTATTCTAACTCTAGGACTAACCTATTTATAATATTCTAAAGTAACCACCATTTGACGGTTTACTCCTAGATCACGCCACTTGGCACTTTGCATGTCTTCAACTTCTGGATACTCGCCACTTGTCTTCTTTTTCGAATTCAAATATTAGAACTTTCCTCCACTATGCAGTTATAACTGCAGCGCATTTTCCATAGCCAATTTACCCTGTCGAATTGATTCTTTGGACTTGGAGATATTTGAAGTCTTGAAATCATTCTATTCGACTCAGGCTTTCAACAAATACAGTCGAAGGCCTTCTGGTCGAAGCCTTCTTCTTTAGCTTACCATTTTAAGAATAACTTCCTTAGAAGCCAAATTGTTTGAAATCACGTAGCGTCGAAATTAAGAGCTAACAAATTGCCCCCCAAAAATGCCTTTTCGCCAGTGTTGGTAGGAAGGTTATTTTTTGATAAAATAATTTTCGACGCCTGATCATTCGACTATGAAAGACATGGCCATAACTGACCAACCCATGATCTAGAAACTATTCAGTTTCTTTCAACCATGCCTATGATGTCATGTCATGATGGCAACTTTTCAAAACGTCTTTTCAGCCGTATTTGCGAACAGCTTTCATCATCACCTTTCTTGGGACTAGACATTTTCAGTCTGATCATAACCACCACCATCCAACCATTTCAGACAAAGACACGCGTCCCACTATCGTTTTTATTTTAACGGTGGATTCACCATCCCTTCATCTTCCAAACGCCTATAAATACACTCTTTCTCTAACTTGCAAACTTTCGCATTCCCAGACTTTCTTGCAACTTATTTCCTTGTTCTTCAAACTCCCTAAAGAAAACCCAGAACGCAAACTCACCTCTCTTCAACTTTCAACAATGGTGTCTTCACAACCCATTCACCAAGAAACAAAAGGCCAAAAGAGTAAAGCCACACAGTTCAAGCAAACCCTTCCGCCATTTTCGAACATTTCTGGACCTAAGGTGGTGAAGAACCAACAATTCATGCCAGAACCTCTCCTTGAAGAAGCAAGGAGCATTTACGAATCTCAGGTAATGATCCCTCTCATTGTCTCTGATAAACCCTATGCTTTAGGTGGCCCTTTAGCCGATGTTAAACCCACAAACGAAAAACTTAGCGAGTTTTTTCCCTCTTACCGTAAATCAAGACCTTTAGGGCAAAAGAGCAACCCTAAGGAAGATGACGCTTCCCTTGATACACCCACTCTAACTAAGATGGATCTTAGGTATCTCCATGATGGTACAAGATTGGTAAGAGTTGTCAACCCGTTAAAGGATTTTGACCTTTGGAAGACTATAATGGAAAAGGTCAAAGCTGATCATTGGAAAACCATTGGAATCTATGATCTGCTGATGCTGTCGAAAACCAACATTCCTTATTGTCTGAACCTGCTGGCAGCATCACTTTATTTTTGGGATAGTACCCACTACACTTTTCATCTTCCTTGTGGGATGGTTACCCCCACACTCTTCGATCTAGCTGCCATTGCAGGGCTTCGACCAGATGGCATTTCCTATGATCCTGAAATTGATGGAGAGGATACTATAGGGATTTCTGACTCCAAGCTCACATACACCCACTTCATCAACCATCATAAATGTGATACCGAAGAAATAACTGACAAAGAACACATTGCATTCCTCACCGTATGGCTGTCGAGGTATGTATTTTGTTTAAAATCCCTTCAGGTGGCCAAGAAATATCTCACTCTGGCCAACCAAATTCATAGTAACAGAGGAGTTTGCCTTAGTGGGTTGATTATGTCAAACCTCTATGAGTCTCTCAGCGAAGGAGCGGCTCGACTCAAAGACTTGGAGGCCCAAGGCAATGCTCACCTGAATGGCCCCCTCTGGCTGCTCCAATTATGGCTTAATGCAACTTTCGAAGCTAGCCTTCCCAGAAAAGGGCAAGTCGATGAGGATTATGCTGAAATTAAAGAAAGGAGAGTCGAAGGTACTCGCTTGGTGAAACTTACGCCCAATGATGATGGGGAAACTCTCAAAAGAGCATTCTCCAATTACATTATGATGTTAGCCAAAAGGCATGAGTTCACTCCTAGTATGGCCCCCTTTGCTGAAAGAAAATGTGGCCCTGAGTGGTTTAAAAGGCCATTCCCCAATTCATCCAAAAAACTTGACGCTGACTCCGTTTCAATCTGGGAAGCCTTTTTTATTCCTAGATTTATCATTCAAAGGCTGAATCTTGGAAGAGATATAGCAACCTTAATTGCTTACCAACCAAACCTTGTCTCTCGACAGTTTGGGTTGGCTCAAATTTTTCCCAAATGTATATATGAGAAGAAAGGCCACTTTGTCCTTTACACTGCCAGTTTTGATGAAGGAACTGCTGCAGTCCCTTTCGACCGGTGGAACGCTAGAAAAGCAACTCTTTCACCTGTGTACTTTCAACCCACATTTTTGTGCACTAAACCATTTCACAGCTGGTGGTCGAAGTATTACAGTGAACAATTTCTTGATGTTGCTGCCTTTTCTTCCTTACTTGACCAAGCTTTTCTTGATGTGCAGGAAAAAACCAAGAAAAGTAAGTTCACTCACGTCAAAGAAATTCAGGCCTTCCAAAAGTACTTTGAAAATGTCTATCGACCAGATGATATTAGTCGGACCGTTCGTGAGGCTGCTGTCACTTTGAAGGAGAAATTTCTACAAAAAATGGATCAGTTAAAAATCCCTTCAAACGTTCCTCTTGAGAAACGTTATAAGGTGGCTTTTGAACTCTTTCCTCCAAAGTTCCCTCGACTGCCTAACGCTGACTTTGGCCCCCCATTTCCAGACTGGTTCGTCTGTGGTGAGCACCTAAAACTCCTTCGACAACAGTCTCAACCGAAAGCCCAATAGGTGGTTGCGACTAAACATACGCTGGACAGTTTCAAAGGACACCTTCATATAGGGGTCGAGGATGTTCGTGTCGAATCCGGAATATGTGAAGGTTTGAGGCCCTAGATTTGTGATTCTTAACTAACCACTCAATTATTAATCTTGTAATAATCATCTGTCTTTCAGCTACGGCCAGAAAGACCAGCTCATCGAAGGGTGCTTCCAAGGTCGAAAAGGAAACTGAAGGCACAAAGGTATTTTTTATCCCTTGCCTAAATCCTTCTATGTAACCAACTTTTAATATTTGCCTCATCTTTTAGACTGCTCGAAAGCCTCTAACGCCTTCAAAAAAAGGGCAAAAAAGGTGCTAAAGCAGTTATCCCTTCAGATGCTGATGATGAATCCCCTGAGGAGGTATTGGTTAAAAGGAAACAGAAGCTTATCAAAACTTCTGGAGCTACCACCCAATCCCCCTCGAAGGCCGCTAGGTTTCTTGAGAAAACACCTGCTGACAGTGGTGTTAAGAAACAACTCTCCAGGGTTGCATCGAAAATGGCTGCTGGTGATCCTGAGAGTGCAAACTCAAGTCCTGATGCCGCGACTGTACAGGTATGCACACTATCTTTACTCAGTATTTACACTCCTTACTTAGACCCCTTTCAATCTTATTCTCTTTACTTGTGGTTTTCAGGCTGATGTAGGTGGTTCAAACCCACCACAATCTTCATTTAGCTTTGCAACAACTCTTCTGAATAGCCAAGGTGAGCCAACTTATCACCCTACCTCTGACCTTGGTTCTGGGTATAGTTCACTGAGCGAAATTAACCAACCCGTTCCTCTTACAGTTCCTCCTCCTGAAGCAGATGAAACAAACAAAACTTCGCCCACCAGGACCAACACTCAACAATCCCAAACAGATGGCTCTGAACATGAAGAGGATGATGTTTCTAATCAACAACCTCTTGATCAAACAGAGACCATTGGCATGGACGTGGGAGGACAGCCAACTGAAGAGGAAGAAGAGGAGGTTGAAAATGAAGAAAAAGAAGAGGAAGAGAGGGAAAGGACTGAGCAGGATCAGACCCATTCACCTGTGGCTGAAACAGGTCCTGTCAACAATCCAACTCCTGGGCCTACAGTCACTTCGACTGCTGGAGGATCCCCCACTGGAGACCCATTGGCTGCCCTCAAATGGTCGAATCCTCGAGAGTATGCCAGAATAATACTTGGGAAGAAGTACAGCTCTTCAGGCACTAGTCTTAGTACTTCGACCAGTTCTGAGGGTCCAGATGACTTCGCCAGCCCTATCCTTCAAAAGATCAAGGACAAGTTCTTCAAAGGGGTATCCACAATATCTTACTTTCAAATCAAACTGCTAATCTCTACTTGAAAGATAGCCTCCAAAAACTGGACCTCTCGACTCTCAACAAAGATGTGTCTGAATTCCTTGTGGAGTTAACTGCTTTAATAAATCAGATGTCTGAGGACTTCAAACTTCTTCCTAAGATCCAACACACCATTAAAGTTACCACTGGATTGGACACTCATCTTGGGATGAAGCACACGCATCAGAAGCTAAGGTCGAAAATCTGGAGATTCTTCAAAACAACAGGAAAGCAGAGATAGAGTCGAACCAAAAGAACATTGACACTTGGAAGCAACAAATTGAAGAACTGCAAACCAAGATTTCTACTGCAGAAAAGCGCAACCTTGAGCTAAAAGACTTCGACGATACTGAAATGGCTAGGGAGCTCAAGCGCACTATAGACTTTCTTGATAGAGCCCAAACGCTTGAAAAGGAACTTTCCGCAACCAAGCTCGACAAAGCTCTGTGTGAAAAACGCCTCAACACTTACAAGGTCACCTTTCTTGAGTTGAAGTCGAGGCTCCCTTTTTGATTGTCCTATGATTTCTTGTTTGTAGTTCTTTTCGATCATCATGTTTTCTGGCCCTTTTTAGGTCCTATGTAGAGACAATCTTAGTGCCCCCTGGCATCTATTTAAATGCTTCTGTTTACTCTTAATTCTTCGACTTGAAAAATCTTTGATAAAATTATGGCGCATTTTCTCGTACTTTGCTAATTAACGTAGTCTGCCTGCTTTTCTTAGAAATCATGAAAACAACGCAACTTTTAATAACTTAGTGTTCCAACGACACAAGTTTCTATTCCATAAAGGACTATTAATAGCATAACCCTAGGGTACATTCCCAAGAGAAATTTCACGTGTTTCCATTGTTGACTGGCCAATCCTTACAAGGCTTTGCCTCTATAAAATCCTCTTGACATGAGCCATATTTTGCACCCACTGAAGCAAGCATGAGTACTTCCTCAAAGAAGGCAGTGACCAAGAAGGTGGCTAAGGAGACAGAGAAAATCGAGGCAACAACTGCCGCTTATAATGACACTTCAACTGGAGCAACCTCTCGTGCCAAGAAACGAGAAACTAAAATTAAGGTCCCCGAGAAAGGACATGCCAAAGCACAAAACTCTGATGATGAAGCTGACGAAGATTATGTTGCCTTCCTTAACTCCATTAATTGGAGGGACTATGAATGATCTTTCCCCTGGGTTTCATGTTTGTTGTACTTGTTTCCTTTCCTTTGTATGCCATTTTGGTCTCACATGGCCTATTTTGGCTTTTAAAATCTAAATAAAACTTACGTTTTAATATGAATTTCTTGTAAAATAGGCTTATATTTTTTCAAATATTTCCCATTTACCCTTAAGACTCTTAGATCATCCTCAATCTCCTGAATCTCGTAAGCATTATTACTGAATTCCTCAATAATTTGAAAAGGACCCTCCCACTTAGGAGACCATTTCCCTAGAGATCTGGTCTTTCGATCCATAGGCAAGATCACTTTCCACACCAGTTCCCCAGCTGAAAAGGTTTTACTCTTGACCTTTTTATTATAAGACTTCTCCACCCTTTCCTTTTGCCTTTTCAGCAACTCTAATGCATGGAGCCTTTCCTCATCTAAATCCACCAACTCATCAAGCATCATATTCCAATAAGATTCAGATGGAATCTCATGATGCCTTTGAATCCTTATGGATTGAAGATGAATTTCTAAAGGCAAAACTGCATCATGACCAAATGTCAGTCGAAATGGGGTAGCATTAGTTGCCTCTTTGGGGGACGTTCGACATGCCCAAAGTATTTGGTCCAATGTCTTGTGCCAATTTCTTGGCCTTTTTCTCACGTGCTTTTTTATCAACCCAATAACTACTTTATTCGCCGCTTCGACCTGGCCATTAGCTTGAGCATCATAAGGTGTGGGCGTTACCAGCTTGAATCCCATTTCTTTTGAAAACTCTTGCATTTTTCGACCAGTGAAAACTGATCCTTGATCTGTTGTAATTGTCTCTGGGATCCCAAACCTATATATGATGTGTTTCTGGATAAATTCAATCACATCTTCTTGATTAACATTTGGTAATGGGATAACTTCGACCCATTTGGTAAAATAATCAATACCCACCAGAATGTACTTATGATTTTTAGATGACGCTGGTCGAATCTCTCCAACCAAATCCAAAGCCCATCCTCTAAAACGTCAAGGTTTCACTATAGAGTGTAATTCACTTGCAGGGACGTGTTGAATTCCAGCATGAACTTGACATTCCTGACAACCCTTAGCAAATTCTATACAATCTTTTAACATGGTAGGCCAATACATGCCTTGTCGAAACAACAACTATTTCATCTTATGGCCTACCTGATGTGCCCCACATGCCCCACTATGGATGGTCGAAAGGGCCAAGTATGCCTCTGCCTCACTAAGGCACTTAAGCAATACTCCCTCAGGAGTCTTTTTGAATAATTCATTACCCAACAAGACATAACTTAAAGCTTGATACTTGATTTTCCTTTCTGTCGAAGGCATTGGATTCTTTAAATAATCCATCATAGGTTTCCTCAAATCCTTGTCAGTTATACTATCAACTGCCAGAATTGCAAAATTGTCTTCATCAACATATCCAAGCTTAGTCTCTTCCAAGTCTGATGGGGCTAGTCCTACTGACACCACCTTCCCTCTGACTTCGATTGCATCTTGTAGTTTTTCTCTCGAAACTTTATACCCTGATGCAATCTGGGCCAAGTCATTAGCCACCTGGTTTTCCAGTCTAGGGATATGTCGAAAACTAACTGCGTCGAACTTTTTTAGTAGTCGATTCACCACTACAAAGTACATAATCAAGTTTTCTTTTATGCATTTGTATTCTTTGGTAACTTGTTTTATGACCAACTCTGAGTCTCCCATTATTTCGACGTGAGTTGCCTCCAATTCCAACAATACTTCAAGTCCAGCAATTAAAGCTTCATATTCAGCTTCATTGTTAGAACAACAACCTTAAATTTTATACTTAAGTGTTGTTGGAATTTCATTAGGAGAAATAACAAGCACTCCTATGCCTGTCCCATCTTTGTGGCTTGACCCGTCGAAGTACAACTTCCAAGGTTCCACTTCAAGGTAGTTCAGAGGGATCTCATGCGTAGAATGGTCAACTATAAAGTCTGCCACTACTAGTCTTTTAACAGCTTTTAAAGGCTTATAAGTTAAAGAATATTCAGTTAATGCTAATGCCCATTTTCCAATTCGACTATGCAAAATAGGTTTGGACAACATATGTTTAATAACGTCATGACGAGAAGAAACATACACATCAACTGGTTTTATATAATGCTTCAATTTTGTACAAGAGTAATACAAACATAAACATAATTTTTCAATCATGCTATATCTAGTTTCTGCATCATTTAACACTCTACTGAGGTAATAGACAGCCCTTTCGATGCCATCATCATCCTCTTGAGCTAACATGCTCCCTAAAGTTTTATCTGATGCAGCTATGTATAATCTCATACACTTATTGCCACAAGGTGGTGAGAGAATCGGAGGGTGGCTCAGGTACTCTTTGATCTTGTCGAAGGCTTCCTGTTGAGCTTGCCCCCAGTCGAACCCATCCTTGCTAGCTCGAAGCAAAGGTGAAAAGGCTTGCGTCTTTCCACTTAAGTTAGATATAAATCTCCTCAGGAAATTTATTTTTCCCAAGAGAGACTGCAATTCCTTCTTTGTTGATGGCACTTTTGCTTCCATAATGGCCTTGGTTTTTGTTCTGGACTGGACCAATGGCTAGAATTGGCCCAATCCACCTCTGCTCCAGAGCGGCCCAAATTGCCTAAGTCCAATCCACAGAAGGGCAAAAGTGACCTTTCTGCCCCTCCAACCGGGCAAGGAATGCAGAGTTCCCCCCTGGGATTGATGCCCGTTACGCACGACTTTCTCACTGCTCGAACAGCAAAGGACATGTGCCCGAAACTGCGTTATGCCCGACATAACGGCTAGTTTCGGGCACCATGCCCGACATAACGGCTAGTTTGGGCAGTTACCTATTCTTTGGGGAAAACGGTTATTTCGCCCAGAAAATAGGACCGTTGGCCATGCGCTGGGGGCTTTATATAAACCCTCTCGCTTGAGAGGGTCAGGTATCCAACATTCACCCTAAGAATTCACTCTTTGTACTTGCCCCTTTTTCCCTGGCCTTTACTTACTTGAGCGTCGGAGTGCCTTGCAGGTACACCCACTCCTCCTCTCCATACGACCAGCATCCCTGACGCACTTGGTGGCCTGATTCTACAGGATCTGATCCAGCCTCCACGATCAGTTTTATTCTGGTTAATTTCGATCCCTTTCTTGTGGACCACAAAGCCTAAGAAATCCCCTGCCTGCACACAAAAAGTACATTTGAGAGGATTCATTTTAAGGCCATGCTTTCTCATCCTTTCAAAGGAATGTCGAAGATGGCTTAAGTGATATGTTCCTAAACAAGACTTAACAACAATATCATCAATATAGATTTGCATAAAAGTCTCAATGAAATCGTGAAAGATCGAATTCATTGCTCGCTGGTAAGTGGCCCCAGCATTTTTTTGACCAAAAGGCATTACTACCCATTCATAGATGCCTAATGCCCCTGGACATCGAAAAGCAATTTTTGGGACATCTTCCACAGCAATGAATATTTGATTATAACCAGAATAACCATCCAACATAGTTAAGTAGTCATGTCCTGCAGCAGAATCAATCAGCATTTCTGCCACAGGCATAGAATATTCGTCTTTAGGGGTTGCAGAATTTAGATCTCTAAAATCTATACAGACCCTTAAAGAACCATTCTTTTTAATAACTGGTACAATATTAGCTAACCATTCGACATACCTAGTTGTACAGATGAACTTGCATCTAAGTAGCCTTTCAATTTCCTCTTTGATTTTGGAAAGGATTGTTGGGGCAAACCGTCTTGGATTTTGCTTGACTGGCTTTTTCCCAAGTATGATTGGCAACTTATGTTCAACAAGCTCTCTCCTCAAACCAGGCATTTCGTCATAGTCCCACGCGAAACAATCCTTGAATTCTTTCAACAGTTGGACCAACTCGACTTTGAGTTGTGGGTCGAGATTAGCACTAACATAAGTAGGCCTTTTCAACCCCCCTTCACCCAAGTCAATTTCTTCCAAAGGATCTTGCACCAGCATTTTAATACTATCTGACAGTGGATCCTTTTCAAAACCTAAAGGCTCATTATCATAAATAGCATTAAGCCTTTGGTTTTGGTCTTCGATTTGAGGCCCATCAGGTGGTTCAGGCTTAAAGTCCTTACCAAGGCCTACTTCACAAATTTGAGTTGTGGCTTCGACAGCCATGTGGTTGTGTGCAGCCTCCAAGGCCGCTTGTAGCTTAGATTCGGCCACATAGGCCAAAATTCTTTGTAGTGCTTCGAATTCAGTCATTGTTACTGAATTCACTTCCCCAGCCTATGGGGTCTACTTCAGGCAGCCCATAGTAGGGAACATTGCCTTCTTCTCTTACGACTTCTCTGTCCCATCGAAATCCCTCCACTGGGTGCAAGTATAATGAACAGAATGCATGGTCATCTGGGGTGAAATCGAATTCTGCTGGAGTACAAGGCGCAATATGCTCCAAGTTTTTGTCAAACTCAACACCATCAACATGATTAACAGGTACCTTGAAGTACCCTTGATCAGCTTCGATGTTTTCAACTATACCATTAGGCCTCCAGATGGTTATTCGTTGGTGCATTGATGAAGGTACTGCCCCAATGCCATGGATTCATTCCCTTCCTAGCAGAAGGTTGTAGTTAGCTTTGCTTTCGACTACCATAAACAAGGTAGGTCTTGTCACTGTACCCACAGTCAAGTCCACCTGTAAGACACCCAGAGTGGTCCCAATCTTCCCTTCATAGTTAGAAAGGACCATGTTGTGGGGTTTAAGATCAGTGTCAAATTTACCAATCTTACTTAGCAGAAAATGTGGCATTAAATTGACAGTAGCCCCACAATCCACCAAGATCTTATTCACAGCCACGTTCTCTACTTTCCCTGTAATATACAGAGGTTTTAAGTGCCCTTTCATGGCCTCAGTTGGTCGCTTAAAGAAAGCATTTTGTTCTTCGACACAGCCATTGTTCATTACATAGTAGCACACAGGTTGGTGTGCTACAATTTCAGCCTCAGCGTTGGCATCTAAGTTCTCCACTTCAGTTATTCTGTCATATTCTCTTGGCATTACCGAGACTACGTTGACAATGATGTTTAAAGAGGCATCAGAGTCTGAATCAAAATTGTGGGTCGAAGCTTCGTCCTCAACTGCTTCAACTGCAAATTTCTCAGCCTCTTCCTTCTTGGAAGTAAACAGCCTTCGCCCCACAGGCAGCTGGTTTGTTGCTTTCATGCCAACACCTTTATTACTAGCTGGCAAAACATTAGTACTGGTCTCTGTCGAATCTTTAGCCTGAGCTTCCCTTAAAGCCTTCCTTCGTCTCTGTTCTCTTCTCCACTGAGACCTGGACATAGGATTTTTCCCTTTGTAATTCTCAGAAATATAGGTAGCTTTGTTGGAGGATTTGAATTCTTTGCGGTACTCAATTAAAGAACCTCTAGCCACGTCAAAATTCTTCCATCTCTGTTTCCCTTTTCCTGCTGCTTCCACTGGTTTGACCTACTTTCCAGTTGGTACATCACTGCTAGGCTTGAAAGTAGCCTGCTTAGCCCTTGGCATTTGTGGCCTTTGGCTATATTGTTTTTTAGTAGCTTTCCTCGGGTCGAAACGCCCTGGCCTCTGAGCAGCTCTTTTCTTATGTCCAGATTTGGCTTCCTTCCCCGCTTGGATGCAATGAGAAGCTTCTTTGTCGAAGATAACACTGCATCGAGGGCACAACATGACTTCAGAGTTCTTCCCCTGGCACCTATGGAGAAAATCAACAATGGTTTCATCCTCTCTGGGATAAGCCAGCTTGTTGCAGTCTTCGTCGATATCCATGGCCTGCCTGTCCGTAACCTCGACCATGTTTATGTTAACTTCATCTTTTAAACGCATTTTGGAGAAGTTGACATCAAGGCCTTCAGCAGCCTTGTCCATTTGTCTGAAACGGTCAGCAGTCTCATTTGTCACCATCTACAGTTTTGGTGCTTCAGTTTCAGCATAGGTCTCGACTGTAGTCTCAGCGTCGAACCTTTGAACTTCAGAAGATGTGCTAAAGTAGTGCTCAGCAGCCATACATATCAAATGCTCAAGCTGGTATCCATCCATTTCCTCGACTTCTCTAATGAACACTGTCGCGGCCGGCAAAAATATTCGAGTCGCCACCATATTTTTTAAAGGAAAATAATGATAAACCTAAATATCCTATCCTAAGGTAGAGATTCCTACGGTTCGGGAGTCGGTTAAGTAAAGGGAAGGTGTTAGGCACCCCTTACTTCCATTGTACTCAATGGGGTCCACCTTTGAGTTTAGGGCATGTTTGTTTGTCTAAATGAAAAGAAAACCTAAGTTTTTTCCTAATTATACTCGCTAGGGTTGGTTTGCAACCCTATGCCTACGTACTCTCAAAATGAAGGATCAGAGTAACCGTAGTTCACCTCCCCTATTCCTACCCCCTAATCCTATTCCTAAATCCCAAATCCTATCCCTAAATCCCATCCACTATTTATACTCTTGGATAAAGAGTTTTATCCCTTAAATCTAGTGTTTATACTCCTAGATGAGGAGTTCTATCCCTTAAATCCCTTTGTCCATTATTTATACTCTCGGAGGAAGATTTTTATCCCAAAATCCAAATCCCTTATCGCTTATCCCATCCTTTATTTAGGCTCTCGGACCAAGAGCTTTATCTTTTTTGTAAATCCTTTAGAAAACCCTTAAATACCCTTTAAAACAATTTCTAATTTTTTATAAAAATAAATCAAAAGTTAAATAGTTTAATATGACCAAAAAAATAAAATTAACCCAAAAGAGTATCCACATTTTAAATAAAGTCCTAAAAATGTTTATATCCTAAAATAGATTATTTTATCCCAATCTCCATATTTACCTCTTTTTTTTTAATAATTTTTTCTAAAAAACAAGCCCTTTATAAAAAAATTTAATTACAACCAAATCTAAATGAAAATTAATCAATTAAATTACATAAAAGGATGCTTAATTCGACAAATAAGAAAAGAATTTACTTTCACAATCTAAATCAAGGAATTGATTTAATTGTGTTTAAAAAGAATAAGTCTCACCAAATAAAATCCAAAAATAAAAATAAAAACTAATCAAAAATCCCAAAAAAAACACAAAGAAAATTCCTAAATCCTAAATCCCCTAACTAACCCTCAAACATAATTAATGATTAAATTAAATTAGGTTAAATCATTCAATTAACTAAATAAAAACCAGGGGGTGTAAAACCATTTTTAAAAAACAAATGGGCCAATAATGGGGGTCTGAATAGCATTGGGCGTAAAGCCCAATGGCTAAGACCGTCCAAAAAAAAAACCAAGAAAAAAAGTGAATAGAGTGAGATCCGTCCGTTGGATCAATCCTGCGGTTCTCCCCAGATTTCTTTATAACCGTTTGATCAATCCAGTGCACTATACCCCTTTGATTCTAAGGCGTTCGATCCGTCTGCTCTTACCAGGCCATATCATCCAATGGCTCAGATGATGAGCCATGTTCGCTTATGATGCACGCGCGGGTAGGGGGTTGTTGACTCCAACGGTCAAACTAGATCAAGTGGCTCAGGTGAGGCCACTTGGCGAGCATCCGACGGTACGAAGGGGGGTTTTTAAACCCAAACCCTTCAGAAACTCACCATTTTCCATTTCTCCTTCTCTCTCTACTCTCAGCGTTCTCTCCCTCTCTCTAAAACACTCTTGCTTCTCTCTTGTTTCTCCCTCCGGTGAGCCTTCCGGCCACTGCGAGCCACCCTCCAAACCACCACCCAACCCCAGTTTCCGGTTGAGATTCAACCGGCAACTTCAAACCTTCATCGTCCCAACCCAGAAAACCCAGAATTTCCCAAGAACCCCAACCCACAGCAAGAACCCTAACCCAGAATAAGAACCCTAACCCTTAAGTGATGAACCCTAGGGTTCATCACATGAACCCTAACCCTAAAGTCAAAGAACCCTAACCCTAGAAAAAACCCAGAAAAAACCAGAAACACAAAAAAAACAAATCTAAAACATCCAAAAAACAAACCAAGGACGATTCAGGTTCAAATTTCCAGAAAAAGCTCAGTGGATGTTTTGGATTACCTCTCCTGCCGTGAATCTTTTCATAAAAACCTTATCCTTTTTTTCTTCTCCGATCTCCACTTCAAATCTTTTTCCTTGTTTGTTTTGCAGGTCAGGATAAATGGGGCTGAGCCCAGAAGAATTAGGGTTCAAGTGTTGAACCCTAACTTTCTATGAATTTTTTTTTTTGAGCTTTAGTGCAAGGGTGGGATTCACTCAGCTGCAAGGGTTTTCCATCTAGGGTCCTCTTTTTTTTTTCTTTTTTTTTTGAGTTTTCGTTGTAATTTATAGATGAACAATTAGGTTTAGTATTAATTTAGATTGATTCTGTTTTAGGGAAACTTTGATCTGATTTTGTATTTTTTGATTCATTTTGTAATCTGAGATTTGTAATATAATTTGATTCAGATGTAATTTGATATGATTTGCTTCGTGATTTTGATTCCAGAAATTAAATGAAAAGATTCGATCTGATTTGGAATTAGGATTTGGGCTTTGGGGGAGGAGATGCAACCGGTCAACAATTTTGACCAACACAATAATAATAAAAAAAATAAAAAATAAAAACTCGAAAATAAGTAAAATAAAGACGAAGACGGACGTCATTGTACTGACTGAGATAAATATAAAAATAAACAATACTCTCAAAATAAATCCTAAAACAAAATTAATAATTAATTAAATCTAATACTAATTAACCCAAAACCTTAATTAATAACAAAAATAAATCCCTAATTAATAATTAATAGTGCATATTTAAAATAATAAAAAAAACGAGATTCCTAATAAAATAAAAAGATATTCTAAAATACTTAGACTAATTAAAACTAATTATCCCCTAATTGAATAAAACTAAATAATTCTAAAAATAATACCCACCTGATTTTTATAATAAAACTTAAAAAATAAAATCATAAATAAATCCTTATATATGAAAAACAATTAGCCCAAAAAATCTAAATTTTATCTAATGAAAATAACTTTATTATTTAAAAAATCTAATTTCTAGAAATTCTAATAACCTTCCTAATTAAAAAATAAAACTAATTTTTATAAGATGACACTAATTTTAATAGTATTTCTAATATAATAAATCTAATTATCTATTTTTTAAATAAAATAAATTCAAAAATCAAATAGTACTAAAATATTATGATCTAAACAAAAAATGAATAAAAAACCTCAACTAGGCCATTAAGATGGGCCCCAAAAAAAAACTTTAATAAACCCCCTCCAACATGATACCCCCTAATAACAAAATAAAACCTTGGTCAAAATTTAGGGTACTACAAACACAACATCATTGGTAAGGTCCTCAGTAACCTCCACCAATGTGGCATTTCTGCCCAGAGCTTCGTTGGTGTTAACACTATCT
This sequence comes from Lathyrus tuberosus, assembly GCA_022829125.1. NCBI lineage: Eukaryota > Viridiplantae > Streptophyta > Magnoliopsida > Fabales > Fabaceae > Lathyrus > Lathyrus tuberosus. The sequence continues at coordinate 854,662 of JALAZF010000227.1, forward strand.
GAACTGTTGTCAGATTCCTCCACTAGCTCGACCATGTTAACTTCTTCGGGTTTCATGTAATTTGCTTCAGCTACTTCAAGAGGGTTGGAATCAATTTTCATCTGGGTCTTAGTCTTCTCCCCCAAATTTGAGTCTGCCTTCCTGAATAACATTCTGCACCAGATCCCTGAAAAGAAAACATTGAGAAGTTTTATGACCCAAATAATTATGGTATTTACAAAAGCCTCTCGTTTTTCGTTGTTCTAAAGGTGGTATTTTAGCACCAGGAGGCACTAGTATTTGACCATCCTTAACTAACAAATAAAAAATTTCGTCACATTTTGTGATGTCGAAAGTGTATGTTTTCTTTGGGAACCTATCGTTCTTTTCAGATTCGACAGGATTTTTTCCGTTTGAAGGGACTAACAATTTACAAGAATAAGGAGGACCTTGCTTAAGTTCAGCAAGATCTATTTCACTTTCGTCGAACCTAACAGGCTCATCATATAACTCTTCGATACCCTCCTGGTATTCGACGTAAGCTACCTTTTTGTTTTTGTTCACCCTAGCTTTCTCATCTTTGAGACGCTCTAGCTGTCGAACTCTGTCAGCTAACCGGGCCATATCCCTCAAATACTGGGTGTCCAGTTTTTTCCTGATAGAGTAATCAAGGCCACCAGCGGCCATTTCGACAAGTTCATGCTCAGGCACTTGTGTAAAGCACCTAGCCTTAAGTAGTCGAAACCTATTCAAGTAATCATTTATTGGCTCATTTAACTTTCGTTTCACACTAGCCAATTCTTTTAGACTAATTTTAGTCTGCCCCATGTAAAATTGCTCATGGAACAAACGTTCTAACTGAGTCCAATTACAAATCGAACCAGATGGTAACGCAGTGAACCACGTGAATGCATTTTTAGTGAGGGAACTGGGGAAGTACTTCACCCTCAGACTCTCATCATTCGCAATCTCACCAGCTTCGATCAGGTAGCGCGCCACATGTTCGACGGTAGATTCTGTAGTATCTCCTGAGAACTTAGTAAACTTTGGTACTTTCGTCCTGGGGGGTAATTCAACTTAGAGTATATAATCTACTATAGGCGAAGTGAAATTTGGCCTAGAAAAACCCACATTTAAGCCATTTCGAGCCATTATTCTTTCGACCATAGCTGCCAAATTGTTCTCTGCTGCTACGTTGTTGCGTCGAACCTGATTCACCACATAATCAGCATTTCAATTTCTGTTTACTAGCACCATCCTTGGTTCCTCCTCTTCTAATATTGGCATTTAATTTCTAGGAGGCTCCTCTCTAAGTGGTTCGACCAACTCTGGATTCACTGGATTCATTTGTTGGGCATTTTCCCTCATGTTGACCCCTTGATTTTGGTGTTGAACAGGAGCGGGCATCCCCATGAATTCTGCTATACGCGTCATCTGGGCCGTCATCATTTGGTTGGTTTGAGTAGTATTCTGGATCAATGGCTGGAAAATCTCTCCCATTATCTGAGACAAAGTATGTACCATTTACATATTGCTCTCATCCATCTGTTGCCTCAAATATGCTACAGATTCATTCGTTAAGTTGGGTCCTTGAGCAGAATATCCCAAACCTATGGACTGGCTGTTTCGACCCGTGTTAATTCCAGAACTTGACTCCTGTAAAGGGGAAGATATCACATTTTCTGAATATATTGGGGGTGCAGTACGCAGATTCTGCATCATTGCCGTTGGCATGCCATAGACTGGGTTCCTAGGCAAAGGCTGTGAAAATCCTGGGGGAGGAAATTGCCTATACGTCGAAACTCCTCCTTGTGGAGTCTGAGGATTCGTCACTGATGGACCAATGTACTCCAAGACTGGCTGAGTGTAAGGCCTCACATATGTCGCCCCTGGTCCTGCTGTCGAAGGCGCTGGCTCAGACACCATGGTTAACACTGTCGGCCCTCCTGTCGAAGGAACTGGATTTGGCGCCACAATATTTCTTGGTAATTCTTGAGGATTGATGGTGCTGTTTGGAATGCTTGAACTGCTTGGTTGAGGATTAGTCCCAGTAGAATCGAGATTCCAATTCCCTTTGCCAGATGCCATTCTCCTCGTGTTTCTTCTCTTTGGTCTATATTCGTTCGAACTGGCTACTTTTCCACTTCTCAAGTGCATACAATACAGTTTGCCACAATCTCGACCAATGAAACAAAAATATTCAAAAAAGGCGGTTATAAAACTTCCTTTTAACAGTTATTTAAAAGTTATAAACTTCCAAACACACGTTTAGCACTGTCCCACTGGGCGTGCCAATTTGTTTACCTTGAAAATTGGTAAACAACCGCTGATCTTCTAAAACAACAAAGTTTTAGTAACTTACAGGATCGATCAGATTGATCCTAGGATAAGTGTTGTGTGTGTATTTAGAATATTTCACAATTGGGCAAAATATACATTTCAACAATGCATGTAAATAAAAGACCGTGTTTAAAGTGTAAATGAAAGTGATGAAAAGCAAAGAAAGGTTTAAGTCGAACAACACATCAAAGAAAAAAAAGGCTGAATATAAAGGTTTGGTAAAAATTGAAGTTAAATGTTGAAAGAAAGTGCGTAAGGATCTTAAAATGCAGAAATGTAAAGGTCCAAAAGTAAAGACTTTGCTATCTAAATGACTTGAGAAGTAAAGATTGGCGAAAAGACTTCAAAGTAAAGAATCTAAAGCAGAAACTTCAAAGTAAATTAAATTGCAATAAAAGGTAATGGTGATTACAATCACGTACATTCTCACTTCACTTGTTTCTCGACACACTGGATACTTTGAGTGAATTTAGAGTTACTTGTACAATATGATTTTTTCACACCTATTCTAACTCTAGGACTAACCTATTTATAATATTCTAAAGCAACCACCATTTGACGGTTTACTCCTAGATCACGCCACTTGGCACTTTGCATGTCTTCAACTTCTGGATACTCGCCACTTGTCTTCTTTTTCGAATTCAAATATTAGAACTTCCCTCCACTATGCAGTTATAACTGCAGCGCATTTTCCATAGCCAATTTACCCCGTCGAATTGATTCTTTGGACTTGGAGATATTTGAAGTCTTGAAATCATTCTATTCGACTCAGGTTTTCAACAAATACGGTCGAAGGCCTTCTGGTCGAAGCCTTCTTCTTTAGCTTACCATTTTAAGAATAACTTCCTTAGAAGCCAAATTGTTTGAAATCACGTAGCGTCGAAATTAGGAGCTAACAGTTCCCACACCCCTTCCCGACGCTGAACTGCCACCTGATCCTGTACCGGTTGAACCACGACGTTCTGGTCGAATATCTCGCACACTAGATAGATATTCACCAGACAGGTATGATTCCTCACATACTTCTCTGACTGCCACACTTTCTAGCATATCTATTCCTACTTGTTACTCACAGGCTGTTAAAGATGTGCGATGGATAAAAGCAATGAATGAAGAGCTTCAAGCTCTTCAAGAGAATTTCACATGGGATATTGTCTCTTGTCCTCCTGATGTTAAACCTATAGGTTGCAAAAGGTGTGTTCTGTTAAATTGAATTCTGATGGGTCCCTCAACTGTTACAAGGCTCGTTTGGTTGCTTTAGGAAACAAGCAGGAATATGGAATTGATTATGATGAGACATTTACATCGGTTGCCAAAATGACAACTATTCGCACGATCATCTCTATAGCTGCTTCTAGTGGGTGGTCTCTTCATCAAATGGATGTGAAGAATACTTTTCTTCATGGTGACCTGACATAAGATATTTATATGACTCCACCTCAAAACTTATTCTCTTCATCTAAAGGCGTGTGCAAGCTCAAACGCTCCTTATATGGTTTGAAACAGGCACCTAGAGCATGGTACGAGAAATTCCGCTCCACTATACTTGGATTCTCCTTTACTCAGAGTCAGTATGATTCCTCTTTATTTATTCATAGTACATCTGCGGGTATTGTTCTGCTTCTTTTGTATGTTGATGATATGGTTATTACTGGTTCTGATCATGCTTCCATTCCGAGACTTAAGCAACAGTTATAGGCCTTATTTCACATGAAAGATCTGGGTAATCTACATTATTTTCTTGGACTTGAGGTTCATTCTATATCCAAGGGCATCTTTCTCCATCAACATAAGTATGCTACAGATTTGATTTCTATGGCCGGTCTCGAATCGGCTAATCCGTTAGATACTCCTCTTGAGGTTAATGTTAAATATCATCGTGATGATGGTGATCTTTTACCTGATCCCTTATTGTATCGACAACTTGCGGGTAGCCTCAACTACTTGACTATTACTCGCCCTGACATATCTTTTGCTGTTCAACAAGTAAGTCAATTCATGCATTCTCCTCGCCATCTTCACTTGGCTGCGGTTCGTCATATAATTCGCTACTTAAAGGGAACCTCTCACAACGGATTATTCTTTTCCGTTGGAATTTCTCTTCAGTTGAGTGCTTATAGTGATGCTGATTGGGCAGAGTGTCCAGATACTCATCGATCTGTTACTAGTTGGTGCATGTTTCTTGGTTCTTCATTGATCTCTTGGAAAAGTAAGAAGCAAGCAAGAGTTTCTAAATCTTCTACTGAATCAGAGTATCGTGCCATGTCTGCTGCTTGTTCAGAAATACTTTGGCTTCGTGGTCTTTTGGCTGAACTTGGATTTCCCCAAACAGAGCCAACTTCACTTTATGCTGACAATACAAGTGCCACTCAAATTGTGGCAAATCCTGTTTTTCATGAACGCACCAAATATATAGAAGTTGATTGTCATTCAATACGCGACGCCTACGATAATCGAATAATATCACTTCCTCACGTCAGCACTCAGTTCCAGGTTGCAGATATTCTTACCAAGGCTGTTCCACGCCCACGACATCAGTTTCTTGTTAGCAAATTGATGCTACTTGACTAGCCGCATCAATTTGAGGGAGATGTTAATCAGGAAATAATCTTTACATTTATTATGAATAATTTACTTTCATAGAATAGGAAATTAGTCATTACGAATTGTAATTAGTTATTATGAATTGTAATTACCTGTAATACTGACACTATTATATATAGTATCAAATACAATGAGAAAAACATCAAGTCAATTTATGTGGAAACTATATCTTGAAGTTATAGAGTAAATGTTTTTTTTTCTTAATGGAAACATGAAATGAAGTGATACTTTGAGATCAGGTTAGCTAGCACCTAACTAAATTTAATTGAAGACTTGTTGGATATGCAAATTTAAGAACCAGCACTATGTGTAGTTATTTTTTTGTGCTCTATCCAATAACTCGCACTAGGGAAGCTAAATTTAATCGGATATGCAATTTATTCGTATTCTTATTTAAACCCAATTATTAGAATTAGATCATTATAAATATAGTTTTAACCAAATTAATATTTTATACTTGTTGGACAACAAAATTAAATTAATCTCTTTTTTTGTATATAGTTTTTTTTTAATATTTAAAAAATATTTTTTAAAAATCTCTCTCTTCCTCTCCCATTTTCTTTCTCTCCCATTTTGATAATATTTTAGTGAGAGACAAACAAGACTTGTTGCGAAAGTATAGATTTTGATGAAATCTATGCTCTTGCAACTCGGAGAAAAGGAATCATCATCTAAGGCAATTTCATACTAAACACCATCTTCCTCCTTAGCACTTGACATATCTTCATCTTGACCAATTATCACTACATCTTTCACAACATCTGTAATAGCAGCCTGAGATGAAGAAGCATCAGCAGCTTGCAGACTTAACATTTTAATAAGGTCTTCACAAACACCTTTTTTTGCAATATATGTGACAATAATTTTAAGAGCCCTGAGAATGTGATTTCTCATGGGCCCAAACATGAGTGTTACATCAAGAATGTCTTCATCAACCACTAAATCGAATTCATCAATACTAAGAACATTGGAAAGCACAATGTCAGAGTGTTGATATTGCAAGAAGATGGAAAGAGTAGTGTAAACTTGTTCTCATTATTACTGAAGTGAAGAAAGTTACAATAACAGTGGTAACTTATATACAGTTATAGTGGTAACTAACTAATTACATGTGGTAACTAACTAATGAGTATACATCATACATACATGTGTATTAGCTAAAGTATTCTACCACCTAATACTTCTTATTATACTGTTGATACCTCCCCACAAGTTGGAATGTGGATATTGCACAATCCCAACTTGGACAAAAGAGAAGAAAATAAAGGAGAATGTAGAGGTTTGGTTAAAACATCAGCTAGTTGAGAGTTGGATGGAACAGGTAAGAGATGAATGAGCTTCGAGACTAATTTCTCCCGAATAACGTGGCAATCCAACTTAATATGCTTGCCGTGTTCGTGAAAGGTAGGATTATGGGCAAGATAGATAGCAGATTTGCTATCACAATAAACCGAGGCAGGTTCAGAGAAAGTAATGTGAAAGTCCTGAAATAAGTAGCATAACCACTGAATTTCACAAGTAAGAGATGCAAGGGCCCTGTACTCAGCTTCAGTTGACGATCTGGAAACGGTATTTTATTTCTTTGACCTCCATGACAAAAGAGATGTGCCAAGGAGCACACAAAACCCAGTGACGGATCGTCTAGAATCAGGACAACGTGCCCAATCAGAGTCTGCAAATCCATAAAGTTTGATGTCACTAGTACTTGAAAAGAACACACCTTGGGTAGGGAAGGCTTTCAAGTAGCGGAGAACACGAGTGGCAGCTTGATAGTGAGAAACAAAGGGATTGGCAACATATTGACTAAGATGTTGAACCGCATATGAGATGTCTGGGCGAGTATTAGTGAGATATAAAAGCCTGCCAATCAACTTTCTGTAGGATGAAGGGTCTTCTAAAGGGATCCCATCAGTAGAAGACAACTTAGTACTTGGGTAGGTGTAGTAACAGGTTTAGAACCAAGGAACCTTGTGTCTTCAAGCAATTCAAGAACATACTTCCTTTGGTTCAAAAAAATTCCTGATGTGGATCTAGCAATCTCCAAGCCAAGGAAGTATCTAAGCTGACCAAGGTCTTTAATACGAAATTTTTGATCCAAAAAGGATTTCACTTGATTAATCTCTGTAAGAGAATCTCCAGTCAGAACAATGTCATCAACATAGACAAGGAGTGCAGTGAAGTGATGTGTAGTGCTTTTGGTGTATAGTGAGTGGTCAGCTTGAGATTGCTTGTATCCTAAAGAAAGTAATGTAGAGGAAAGTTTGGCATGCCATTGTCGACTGGCCTGTTTTAAACCATACAAGGATTTTGCTAACTTACATACCTTGTTAGAGCCAGGAATAGCATAGCCAGGAGTAGGGGACATATACACTTCTTCATTGAGATCTCCATGTAAAAAGGCATTGTTGACATCAAGCTGCTCCAAATGCCAATGTTTGATGGCAGCAATGGATAATAACAATCTGACAGTGGTAATCTTTGCAACAGGAGAAAAGGTGTCAAAGTAATCCACACCTTCAAGTTGAGTGTAGCCCTTTGCCACTAACCTAGCCTTATATCTTTCTATAGTCCCATCTGCATGATATTTAACTTTGTAGACCCATTTGCATCCAACTGGAACTTTACCTGCAGGAAGATCTACAAGAATCCAAGTTTGGTTATCCTTAAGGGCAGAAATCTCAGCATTCATGGCTTGTCTCCAACAATCATGTTTGGAGGCCTGAAGGTATGTTTTAGGTTCAGGTATAGAGGAAATTGTACAACAGAAATGTCTATAGGTGGAAGAGCAGTTTTGATATGATAAAGTGTTAGAAATAGGATGTGTAATATTGGATGAAGGTTGAGAGGGGAGCTGAGAATCTGTGGAGAGAAGATTACAGTGAAAATCCTTGAGATATGTGGGGGGTTGTCTAGGTCTGGAGGATTTTCTTGTGGGTTGAGCAATTGTAGCATGTTGGGAAATTGTAGTAGGTTGGGAATTGATAGGGTCAGGTGGGGGACTGGTGTTTTGAGTGTCACCAGAATGTACAATTGTATCAGGTAATTGATTTGGGTCAGAATCAATGACATGAGGGCTAGGGGGCTAGACTGTACTGATGTGGGCCAAGGCTAGAAGACATTTGTGGACTTAAAGTGTAAAAAGGAGCATTGGCAGTGGAGGAATCACAATGACTGGCGGGTTGAGGGACTTCTATGTCAGAAAGAGTACTATTATCCAGCAGGCCAGGCTGATTAGTGTTAGGCACAGGGTTGTTGACTTGTTTAAAGGGGAAAACAGTCTCATAAAAAAAACATTTCTTGAAACAAACAATTCATGAGAGGACAAGTCATATAGTAAATACCCTTTAATGCCATCTTTAAAACCAAGAAAAACAGCTTTCCTAACTCTAGGTTGGAATTTTGTTCTATGGTTTTGTAATGTGCTAGCAAAGCAAAGACAACCAAAGATTTTTAGATGAATTAAAACAGGGAAGGAATTGAAAATCATTTCATATGGGCATTTGTTTTTAAGTAAAGGGCTAGGAATTCTATTAATCAAATGCACAGCATGCTTGATGCAAAAATGCCAAAGTGTAAGAGGAACATTAGACTGGAAAGTGAGGGCTCTAGCAACATTAAGGATATGTTGGTGTTTTCTCTCAACCACCCCATTTTGTTGGGGTGTTTCAACACAAGATTTCTGATGAGAGATGCCTTTAGACAGAAAAAATGAACTCAAGGTTAAAAATTCAGAACCATTGTCTGATCTAAGACATTTTAGAGTAGTGTTGAATTGGTTTTCTAAGGAAGCAATGAAATGTATAATACTTTGTTTAACTTCAGTTTTAGTTTTGAGAAAAATAACCCATGTGAAACGTGAAAAATCATCTACTAGTGTTAGGAAATATTTATGACCTTAAATGGATTCAGTAGCAAATGGACCCCATAGGCCAGCATGTAATATATCAAAAGGGGCATAAGTAACTGTTATACTAGTAGGAAAAGGTAGCCGTTTCTGTTTTGCAAAATGACAAGATTCACAAGGTGCCATATTACTTTTATTACAAGAAATAAGAGGAAAACTTTTTGCTAGAGTAAGAAGACAAGAATCAGAGGCATGACCTAGTCTAAAATGCCAAGTTTCAAAAGAATTAGAATTAACAACATTACATTGAGAAGAATTGCTTATTGAGTCAATGACATAAAGGCCTATTTGCAGCTTAGCTGTACCAATCGTTTTCCTCGAATGGTTTTGCAAAATGTGGCAGGTATTGGAAGAGAAATTCAGATAACAATCCATATTTTCGGTGAGTTTAGTGACTGATATCAAATTGACATGAAATGAAGGTATATAAAGGACATTATAGAGGGTTAATGTGGAATTAACAATGACAGTTCCACTAATGGATGTATCTACATGGGAACCATCTGGTAAAGACACAGAGATAGAAACAATGGTGTGATAGGAAGAAAAATTATCAAGAGTAAAGGTGATGTGATTCGTGGCCCCTGTATCTAAGATCCAAATATTCGAGTTCTTACCAATTCCTGTGGGAGTGTGTGAGTTCATGGCCAAAGGTGAAGTGGTGATAGAGTTGGCAGCAGGGGTAGGTTTGGATTGTTGGAGGAGAGCCCGGATACTTTGAAATTCTTCCTGAGTAAAACCAAATGAGGAACCTGAAGAACTATCTGCAGATGCTGAGCTAGTGGATGCATTGTTGGCTTGAGCTGGTGTAGAAACCTGAGCATTACTCTGACCTTTCCCTTTCTGGCGAAAACCTGGTGGATAACCATGTTTCAAGAAACAGGTATCCACAGTGTGGTTAGTTCTTCCACAGTGTGTGCATACTCTGTTTGTACCCTTAGCAGAAGAATTTCCTTTGCCTTTGCCTTTTGCATACTGAGTATTGACATTCAAAGCAGTGGCATAAGAGTCGGTAGAGTCAGTAGAATCAACAGGTGAAACATAATTCAGCTCACGTTCTTGTTGAATAACAAGAGAGAATGCTCGATCAATGGAAGGCAATGGTGACATCATCATGATTTGGGATTTTGAGTGAGCAAATCGTTCATTCAAACCCTTCAAGAACCTGATAACGTAATCTTGCTCACGATATGTTTTAGCAAAATCAACAGCACCACAAGAACAAGCAAAAGAACAAGTACAATGAGGAAGAGGACGATAATTCTCAAGTTCGTCCCAAAGCAATTTCAATTGAGTAAAGTATTCAGATACATCAAGAGTACCTTGGCGGAAGCGATATAATTCTTCTTGAATATCTGAGATGCGAAAAACATCACTCTGCGAAAACCTAATGCGAAGATTCTTCCAAACGCTGGCAGCAGTGTCAATCCACAACACCGATTTCGCAATGGATTCAGAGATTGAACGTTGAATCCAAGAAAGCACCATGGTGTTGCAGCGAACCCATTGAGCGTACAAAGCATCAGAAATAGGAGGTTTTGGGAACGATCCATCAACAAACTTCTCTTTGTTCTTCGAAATCAATGCAATGTGCATTGATCGAGACCATGTGTGATAGTTCTTGTTGTCTAACGGAGGAGCAACAAGAATCAAGGCTGGGCTTTCGTTTGGATGAAGATAATAGGGGTTTGCGGAGTTCGTCGCAAAATCAGCATAGCTCTGGTGATCCATAACAGAAAAGGAAGAAGCAAACAAACTTCAGAGAGAATCAATCGATTGGGAGAAGAAGCTAAGAAGGCTAAAGCAATCGATGAAGAAGAAGAAGAGAGAAATGGTCACCAGAGCTCATATGAGCTTCTGATACCATGTTGATATTGCAAGAAGATGGAAAGAGTAGTGTAAACTTGTTCTCATTATTACTGAAGTGAAGAAAGTTACAATAACAGTGGTAACTTATATACAGTTACAGTGGTAACTAACTAATTACATGTGGTAACTAACTAATGAGTATACATCATACATACATGTGTATTAGCTAAAGTATTCTACCACCTAATACTTCTTATTATACTGTTGATACAGAGACATGTTTCCCAACAAATAATTTATAATTGAAATTCAGCAATCTAGAAGAAACACACACTTCATCCTTAGCGATAATAATATCACTCTTTTGGTCAATTAATATACCAAAAATTAAAGAAGGAAGCCTAATTGATTGAAGAAGTCAAAGATTTATATAATCAACGAAAACAACTTAACCGTCTAACTACACAACTAACTAGTTCAACCAAGAACAATTACCTAATCTATCTAATGAACTAACTAGTTCAGCTAACAAATGTAACTAATTTATATCTAGTACTACTATACTTTTTTGCCCGAGTCTCATGCATTTGACAACAATATTGCTTTGTTCTATGTTCTATTCGAGGGATGGTGGTCTCCCACTAGCTCTACTAAGGCGTAATGATTAGAGGTTCAGAACCAGTGTATTGAAGTGAGCCTGCAATTACAAATAAATAGTGCACCAAAATGAGAAAAAAAGTAGGCTGCATTTAAATTAGGCGAAAATACAGTTTTGGTTTCCTGTTTGTCAAAATTCACAGTTTTGGTTCCCCTATTATTTTTTTTAACAGTTTTGGTCCCCCACCCCAATTTTGGTCCAAAAAAATGATGAACAGTATCTAGTCCGTATATGAACAGTACATGTCCGTACATGAATAGTGAGGGGTGGGGGACCAAAACTGTTATAAAAAAAATAGAGGGACCAAAACCGTGAATTTTGACAAACAGGGGGACCAAAACTGTATTTTAGCCTTTAAATTAATAATAATTATTAAAATCATAGTATTTTATATACCTGAATGATACAAATCCTGAGATGTATGAGTGTTATAATCTGATGATCTTGAGGGAGATCTGGGAGGTGAAAAGAGACAAGGTTTTGGTGGTATTTGCAAAGATTCCAAGCTACCTTCCATCATATCTACCACTTTACTCATTGCAGGCCTATGTGATGGATCTGTTTGGATGCACCATAAGCTTACTATAATCATCTTTTGAACTATTTGTTTATCAAATTCATTTTTAATGCTCCGCAATCTAGGTTCTTGATTCAGTTCAAGACGCTTGTAAACCCAATGTGGAAAATAAATCTCACTCGACCGTTCAACTTCAACGACATTGTTATTCTGTTTTCCTCCAACCATTTCTAAAACCATCATTCCATAGCTATACACATCAGATTTGTGAGAGACACCGCCGAAATTTCTAGAGAACACTTCTGGAGCAATGTATCCTGCGGTACCTCTAGCGCCCAACAAAGATATGATACTTTCTTTTCTTGGACATACTTTTGCAAGCCCGAAATCCGAAACCTTAGGACAAAAATCATCATCTAACAGTATATTGTGAGGTTTTATATCAAAATGCAAGATTTTAGTATTGCAACCCTTGTGCAAATACTCTAATCCTCGAGCAACTCCAACTGCAATATTGTAAATAGTTTTGCAACTCAATTGAAGATTTAGCTTTAATGGATCTTTGTCTTCATATATGAACTTCTCAAGTGATCCATTAGGCATGTAATCATATATCAAAGCTCTTTTAGAACCTTCTAGATAGAATCCCAATAAACTAACAATATTAACATGAGAAGTGACACTGATACTAGCAACCTCGTTGATGAATTCTTCGCCATTACCATTGGATTCGCTTAATACTTTTACTGCCACGAGACTTCCATCTTGTAATTTTCCTTTGTACACGCTGCCATATCCTCCTTGACCGAGTTTGTTTTTGAATGAATTTGTTGCTTTCTTTATCTCTGCATAAGTGTATCTTTTAGCAGCAAGATGACCGTGGTTTTTCAGAAACAACTCAATTATTTGGTATGGTGGATTTTTATCGTTAAAAAACGCCTTCTCAAGAACCAAGCCAAAATTGCTAAAACTACAAGTGCTCCAGTGGAAGATGCAACTGCATAATTTATCAGAAATCTAATAATATATTTTCATATTTAATCTCAAGATAAAAAAAAAAGTTGAAAACATTATTAGATTTAATTTACTATATACCTGTTACTACTAGACGAGTTTTTTTAGATTTCCCTGTCAAATAAAATAACATAATTGTTGATGAAATATGAACTCAGATAAGAAAAACATAACTTTGATATGACTATAAATTAGATCAAATAAAATCATCGATATCATTGATTGAAATATAGATTGAATTTGTTGCATATAAGATAACTATTTCAGTAAATTGTAGCAGTACCTTGTTGACAATAAAACTGGCCATAGTTATCAAGACGGCATTGACCTCCATCAAGATCATGACAGGTAGAACAATTCTGCGAAACTTCTAATTTGATAGTAATTTCATCACTTAAGGAGTTAAAAAGATCATCCGGACCAAGACTTTTAACTTCAATACTCGTTGGAATCATAGCCCTTGAACATCCTCTGAGATGATTCGAATTCGCAGGAATAGAATCAGTTAAAACCACAATAGCTTTATTACTCTTGATATCCGAATCCAAAACACCATTCAAAGAATCATTCTCGTTTCTACAGATGGAAGTGGAATTAGAAACAGAATAGTACTGTCGAAGATCGAGTGTGTTGTTTATGTTGCATCCGTAGACAGTTACGTAATTTTGTAAACGAAATGAAACGAGAGGCGTGTTGACAGTAAACATAGAATTGTAGTTTAGAATGTCGCAGCTTCTTTTTAGAAGTATGTCGTGGAGATCGTTGTCTTTGATTGTTATTGTGAAGGGATCGATTTTAGTGATATCGAACCATGTTTTGTTGTTTTGAATGCTTTTTTTGGATTGTGGTTCGGAGTCGTCGCAACCGTGAATGATTAACATGCCACAGTTTGGGTGTTGTGGGGTTGTGAAAGGAAACGAGATTTGTCCGAGATATCCGCAGTTGATTGAAGATGGACAGTTAGGTGAGGCTAGTAGGAGTTGAATTATGGTGAAGAATGAAAGAAAGAGGAGACGATGTGAGAGTGAAAACATGCTGAGTGGATTGTGTGGTTCTCTATGTTAGAGGTAATGAACAGTTTGAGATTATTTGATGCAATCATTTTTTTTTTTACAAAATTGATGATTTTTTTTAAGCGTTATTTTTAAAATAATTTTTTGTTTTTTAATTGTTATTTGTAAAGTTTAAGATAATATTACTTCCGATTTTTTTATAAGGAACACTTTACTTTTTAGATTCAATAAATAATTAATGTATCTGGTCTGTAATGCAGATCAGATACATTAATTATTTGAGTTTAATTACTATGCACTGACAGTGTAAAAAATTTTACACTGTCAATACATCACCATCATCCGTTTGTGTTACTTTACAAATTATTAAATTAAAAGTCAAACTCCTCTTTACATCCAACAGTTATAATTAAGTGACAGTGTAAAATCTTTTTACACTGTCAGTGCATTTCAATTAATTCCTAATTATTTAATGAATCTAAAAAGTGAAGTATTCCTTATAAAAAGAACCGGAAAGAGTATTAATTATACTTTTATTAAAATTATTTTTAAGTGAGAAAAAAAATTAGATGAATATATTAAAAAATTAAGGATATTATAGGTAAAATGAATATTATTGTTTGAAAAGTACCTATATTAATTAGTTTTATTGATAAGTGTAAAATATTAAAAAATGACATTTAAAAGAGGATCGGATGAAATGTTTGTCAAAGTCAAAATAGAAAATGTAATTATTGTTGACTTGGAATTGGAAAATCGATAACTGGGACCGTTGATTATACTGATTGCAGATTTTTCAACAAATAAAATTGAAGATTTGTAAGCAGTGAACTATGTTGGTGTGTTGGCAAGGTAAAGTAGTTCATAATCAGTTTACAATTTTAAATTAATTATATATTTTGAATTATTTTAAAATTAAATTTTTTATTTTCATAAAAAGTTAAATTCTTTTATTTAAAAAAGAAATATTCTTCAAAATATTTATTTTTAAAAAATTATATTTTTTTTAAATTTGTTTTGAGAAAAGATATTTTTTATTTTCGAAAAAAATATTTTCAAATTTTTTTATTTTCAAATGTTGTATTTTCGAAAAAAAAAAGTTTTTTCTTTTTTTTTTTTGAAAAAAACTTGATTTTTTCATATTTTCGAAAAAAACTCGTTTTTTACATTTCTAAAAAATCGATTTGTTCTTATTTTTGAAAAAAATTGAATTTTTGTGTTTTTAAAATATCTGATTTTTCATATTTTTGAAAAAAATCGAATTTTAGGCATTTAATAAAATTCGAATTTCTGCATTTCCGAAAAAAGCTTTATTTTTTAGTATTTTGGAAAAAAATCGATTTTTTCATATTTCCGAAAAAACTTGATTTTTTTAAATTTCTGAAAAAACTCGACTTTTTCATAGATCCGAAAAAACTCGACTTTTTCATATTCCCGAAAAAAAACTCGACTTTTTCATATTTTTGAAAACACTCGACTTTTTCAAATTTTTTGGAAAAACTCGACTTTTTCATATTTCCGTAAAAACTCGACTTTTTCATATTTCCGAAAAAACTCGACTTTTTCATATTTCCGAAAAAAATAGACATTTTAATATTTCCGAAAAAATTTGACTTCATATTTCTGAAAAAACTTGACTTTTTCAAATTTATGAAAAAAAACTCGACTTTTTCATATTTCCGAAAAATCTCGACTTTTTCATATTTCTGAAAAAACTCGATTTTTTCATATTTCAGATAAAACACGACTTCATATTTCCGAAAAAACTTGACTTTTTCAAATTTCTGAAAAAACCCGACCTTTTCAAATTTCCGAAAAAACTTGACTTTTTCATATTTACGAAAAAAAACTCAATTTTTTTGTATTTCTGAAAAAATTAGATTTTTTACCTATTTTTGAAAAAAAAATCGATTTATTGTATTTCCAAAAAAAAATCGATGTTTCGTATTTTCGAAAAATCGATTTTTCGGACAAAATAGATATTATAATTTTTTTTTTCAGGAAAACAAATTATTTTCAAGAAATAAAAAATATATTTTCCAGAAATTTTATTTTTATTTTTCAATTTTTTTTTCAGAAATTTTTTCACTCTCAATTAATTTTTTATTTTTTTTATTAAAAACTAATTAATTCATTTAATTAAAACAGTTTATAAAAAAAAATTTGGTTCTGAACCGGTTTTAAACTGAATTTGAATGGTATAGTTTTTTATAATGTAATGCAATTCAATTCAAGTATACAATTCAGTTAATCATGTTTTTGAACATCGCTAGTGATAACTGATCTAGTTTGAGCAATAGGCTTAAAGAATTGTTGAGAATGTCTAAAATTGTTTAATTTAGTTATAAATGTAAATTTGTACTATGTATTCCCTCCGTTCATTTTTAAGTGTCTATTTTATAAAAAAATTATGTTTATTTTTAGTTGTTGTTTTCAAAATTCAAAGCAGTAATGATTATAGTTTTGTCAAAATTATCCCTAACTATTTATTATGGAGAGAGAAATAGGTATATTAAAATAATTAAAAGTTAGGAGTATTATAGGCAAAATAAATGTCATATTCTCAAAAGTGACAACAATTATTGAATTTTTTAGTATGCGTAAATAATCAAAAAATAACAATTAAAAAGGAACTGAGGGAGTAGTTTCTAAGGACTTTATTTATTTCATTATTTTATTATAATATTTTAATAGTAAAATTTTAAAAAATTATTTCAAATGTTTCATAAAAATCATATTTGAAAGGAAAAAAATGTGGTTCGACTATGTTTTAATCTTTAATGATATATATTTATGTTATAGAATGTCAAAATTAATTTTTCAGTTTAAAAAAAAAAAACTAAATTTTAAAAAAAAATTGTATTTTAAATAATATTTTTATAAAAAATTATTTTAAAAAATACAAATAAAAATATTTTTTTAAAGATAAAACAAACTACCCAACATCCAATGAAAAAATATATTTCACTAGTGTGGTCAACTTCAAAATATTAAAATTTTTCTTCTTCCAACCATCTCCTAAGTCTAACCATCAATCTGTAATTGTAAAGACATGAAAATTATGTGACACTGCACCAAAAGTCCTAGAAATAGCTTTAGGGCTATATAAAATTTCGTTTCTTTAACAATACCATACTTTCTTTGTGAGGAATTAATCTGTACCTCGCTACTTATACTTGGCACCCTCCATTTATAACGAAATTCCTGTTGTGTCTTTTAAAAAATTTCGGAAAATATAAAAATTTTGAGTTGATATTGGAAATTTCACAAAATTTACTGTGTCAAGACTTGTATTTGACACACATGTCAGAAATTTCAAAATTTTCAATATTAACTACCGGAAATTTTGAAACTTCTGGTGAAATTATACTAAAAATATAATATTTGCATAAAATGGACAAATCTTTCGAAAATTTAATATTTCCGGTATACTAGAAATTTAATATTTCAGAAATTCAAAATTTTCGATATGTGTCCAGAACTTCAAAAAAATAATAATTTCAATATTTTTGCCACATCGCCCTGCATAAATGGTTTCACATATAATAAATATATAATGTCCACAAGATTACATAGAAAATTAAGATGACTTCCTAAGTTCTTCCTCCCAGTGCCTAATCCGTACTACATATGCTAATTCTCATGCTTTTGCTTCTTCAGTACAGTTCTGTCTCCAATAATGAGTGACGGGAAGCAATGAAGGTTTTAATTTTACTTGAACCCAATGATTGTCGTTGACAAAACCAACAACGATGATTTTATGCCTACTCGTATACATAGGTGGAGTTATGGTAAGAGGGAAAAAGGTAATGTTAAGTCTCTATGACAGGGAGACAAAGACGACATTGTACCTACTTGCAATAGGGTAACACATATTAGGAATCGACATCCATTTATTTCTACCCTACACACCTAAGTGTTCTATGTAACGCCCCGATTCCAATTATTCCCATTTTGTTGAGTCCTTTATTTAAATTGAGTGATAAATTATTTTATTTGTAGAATTGGTATGTTAATATGCTATGTTGATGTGTTATGATGATTGACCGTTTTGAGAGTTTTCGGGGAAAACTGAAATGGAGGGTATTTCAGACTTTTCTCAATTAATGATAAGTTAGAAATTTAGTGGAATTAGAATTTTTTTTGAGAAAATGAATTAATTGAATTTAGTGGAAAATGAGAGAAAAGAAATAGAAAAGAAAAAAAAAGAGATAGAAAGGAGGAATAGAGAAAAATAGAAAGAAAAAGAATAGAAAGAAAGAGGAGGAAGAGAAAAGAGGAGAAAGTTTGGAAAAACAAGAGAATCATCAAGAACAATCAATAGCTAGTTTGGAATCCGGGTAAGGGTGTGAAATCTTGTTATCTTAACAATGTGTATGATTATGTATGATTGTATTGTGGATTTTTGTTGATTTTCATGAGTTTTGGGGTATAAACCCATTGGTGTAGAAAATGGTAGAAATCGGTGTTTTCGCGGATAGAAACCGATATAATTTGTGTTGTATAATCTCCACATGTTTATGAATCATTGCTATGAATTGTTTTGCTGTTGGAAGTGAATTGGGGGAGAAAATGGAATTTTTGGGGATTTTGGAACAGTGAAAACGAAGCAGAAATTCTGCTTCTGGTGCAGAGCGCCGAGCGAAAGGCCCAGGGCGTCGGGCGGTTGTTCCTTCGCCGGGCGGAAATGAGAGGCGCGAGGGTGCCAAGCTACTGGTTTGATTCACGTTTGGGGGAATTTCCTTCGCCCCTCCTTCGCCGGGCGAAGCGAAGGCGAAAACGAAGCGTCGCCGGGCGAAACTCCCCTGTCGCCGGGCGCTTTTGTTTTTTTTCATATAATTTTCTTTTCTTTTAACGATTCATAATTCTCGAACCGTAACTCAGATTTAGGCGTTCTTTATATCGTTGGAAAGCTATTGAGCTGTACTTTATGATTATGATGGTGTGGAAACTGTTGGCCGATTTCATTATGTCGGGAAGTCGGGAATAGTGCTATTTAGCGACTTTTACCGTTTTGATTGTGTGTTTGAATGAGAATCATACAATAGTGCATTGATGTGAATGTATATAGATTGTATGTGATTGTATGAGATGAATGCATGAATATATATTGTGAATATGTATGCATTTCAAAAATGTCTTGAGTCATTTTGCATGTGAAGCATAATGAAGTACATTCTTGTGTTGAGCGATTCTAATGAGAATCTGTTGTATCGTCGTGTGCCTATGTGAGGTGTGAGCGATGATTAAGAACGATTGTGTGCCTATGTGAGGTGTGAGCAATCAGATTGTGTGCCTAGGTGAGGTGTGAGCAATCAGATCGTGTGCCCGCGTGTGGGGGGTGTGAGCGATCGGGTCGTGTGCCCAGGTGGGGTGTGAGCGATCCATAAACATTGTGTGCCCATGTGGGGTGTGAGCAATGGATGAACATCGTACACCCGACGGGGAGTTACAGTGGTAACGAGCGATGGTTCCAATAAGTTCCTGAGTGAACTTGAGATGATTGAGTCGGTACCGTATTGCATTTGCATAGAGTCGTGAGTTGGTCTCTATGATTTGCATTTATCATCTTTATAATGATGTGTTGTTGAGTAAACATAATTGTGTATGTTTATGTGGAATGATTGGGAATTGTGAAAGTATGCATGATGAATATACTTGGGTGATATATAGATATACCTTGTGATGTATATGGAGGAATTGTGATGGATTGTGGTGAGAATGTGGAATATGTGTATTTTTATGTTTATATATATAATTATATACATTGGTATTATGATAATATTTCTCACCCTTCTGCTGTTTTATAATGCTCTATGAGGCATTGCAGAGTAGGTATGCTGGTGGTCTTTTTGTGAGGCGTGTCTTCATTCTTTTGGTCGGTCGGCTCTGATATGTAGCACCGGGTAGCTAGGATGGCTGTGATTCTTTTGTGATACATATGTATATGTATCTTGCTGATGAATGTTTATGTAAACATGTATGATGTTGGTGGAGAATATTTGATGATTCATGTATATGTGTATATATGTTTGTTGTTATTCAATGTTTAGATTTTCCGCTTTTATTCTAAATATTGAGATGTGGGTGTAAGGACTAAGTTCCTCTGTTGCAAGTTACCCCACTGTTGCATATCAATGTTGAGCAGGTGTTGTATGTTGTAAAATTGTGTATGATGTGACATGCCTCTTTTATGCCATGTTGTAATTATACTCTGACGAAATTTTTAATATGTGCCTAAATGATTATGTGATTATTTGGGGGTATAGAAAGGTGGTGTTACATTAAGTGGTATCAGAGCCAGAGTTGAGTCAGTTGTGTCTGTCTTGTTGTCATATTGTTTGAATTGTTGTTTAACTTTGTTGTTATTTTTGGGAATGATTAGAATATGGCTGGTAGAAACGACAATGCGATGGCTGCTGCTTTGGAAGCAATGGCTAGGGCGGTGCAAGGTGCGCCAAATGTGAATGCTACTGACGAGTTCAGGAAGAATCAACCACCGGTTTTCAAAGGAAGATTTGATCCCGATGGTGCTCAACTTTGGTTGAAAGAGATTAAAAGGATCTTCAGAGTCATGGACTGTGAGGAAGAGAATAAAGTGAGGCTTGGGTCTCACATGCTGAAGGAAGAAGCCGACGATTGATGGGTCGGTATGCGTCAAATTCTTGAGGTGGATGATGAAGAGGTAACTTGGGATTTATTTCGTACTGAGTTCTTAAGGAAGTATTACCCTGAAAGTGTGAAAGGGAAGAAGGAGATAGAGTTCCTTGAATTGAAACAAGGTAGTATGTCCGTGGTGGACTATACTGCTAAGTTCGTGGAGTTGGTTCAATTTCATCCTCACTATGCTGCAATCACTGCTGAGTTCTCAAAGTGTATTAAATATGAGAATGGTTTGCGTCCTGAGATTAAACAGGCTGTGGGATATCAAAGGATAAGAAGGTTTTCGGATTTGACGGAATGTTGTAGAATCTTCGAGGAAGATAGCAAGGCTCGTTCTACACATTACAAAAGTTTGAATGAGAGGAAGGGAAAGCAACAAGCTAGAAGTGGACCTTATGTGACACCTGTTGATAAGGGCAAGCATAGGGGAAACTTTGAGAAGAGATCTGGAGGAGGAGGTTCGGGTCCCATTAAGTGTTATAAGTGTGGAGAAATAGGTCATAAATCATTTGAGTGTGGGAAGCCAGTGGTGAAATGTTCTAATTGTGGAGGTACTGGGCATGCTGCTACAGATTGTAGAAGGAATATGGTGAAGTGCTATAATTGTGGAGAAGTTGGTCACATTAGTACTAAGTGTACTAAACCGAAACAAGCTCAAGCGGGCGGAAAGGTGTTTGCGTTGGCGGGGACTCAAACTACTAGTGCAGACCGTTTGATTAAAGGTGCATGCTTTATTAATAGTACACCTTTAGTTGCTATTATTGATACGGGAGCGACTCATTCGTTTGTTTCGTCTGAGTGCGTGAAGCGTTTGAATCTTGTGTTGTCTCTGATGGATGGTAAGATGGTTATTGATACTCCAGCAATGGGGTCAGTAACTACTTCGTTGGTTTGTTTACGTTGTCCTTTGACCATTTATGGTAAAGACTTCGAGATGGATTTAGTGTGTTTGCCGTTGGAAGGTTTAGACGTAATCTTGGGTATGAACTGGTTACGATTTAATCGAGTTCATATAGATTGCTATCACAAGTTAGTAAGGTTTCCTTCTTTGGAAGATGATGAAGATGAGAGTTTCCTATCCACTAAAGAATTGAAGAAACTTTTAGCGGACGAAGCTCAATTGTTCGGTTTGTTTGCATCATTGTCTGTGGATAGTCAAGTGTCCCTTGATGTGTTTCCTGTTGTTTGTGATTTTCCTGAGGTGTTTCCTGAGGATATTAAGGATGTACCGCCGGAGAGAGAAGTTGAGTTTTCTATTGATCTAGTTCCGGGTACTAGACCGATTTCGATGGCACCGTATCGTATGTCGGCATCGGAGTTGGTAGAATTGAAGAAGCAATTGAATGACTTGTTGGATAAGAGATTTGTAAGACCAAGTGTTTCTCCGTGGGGTGCTCCAGTATTGTTGGTAAAGAAAAAGGATGGAAGTATGCGGTTGTGCATTGATTATCGACAATTGAACAAGGTGACAATTAAGAACAAGTATCCGCTTCCAAGGATCGATGATTTGATGGACCAATTGGTTGGTGCGCGTGTTTTTAGCAAGATTGATTTGAGATCGGGATATCACCAGATTCGTGTGAAAGAAGAGGATATTCAAAAGACGGCCTTTAGGACACGGTATGGTCATTACGAATATTCCGTGATGCCATTCGGGGTTTCTAATGCGCCGGGTGTGTTTATGGAATACATGAATCGTATTTTTCATGAACAGTTGAATCGTTTTGTGGTTGTGTTCATCGATGATATTTTGATTTACTCTAAGTCTCAGGAGGAGCATGAAGAGCATTTGAGAATTGTGTTGCAAATTTTGAAAGAGAAACAATTGTATGCGAAGTTGTCGAAATGTGAATTTTGGTTGTCGGAGGTAAGTTTCCTTGGACATGTTGTTTCCGGTAGTGGTATTAGTGTTGAACCATCCAAGATTGATGCGGTGATGCAATGGGAGGCTCCTAGATCGGTTACGGAGATTCGAAGCTTTTTAGGCTTGGCGGGTTATTATCGGAGGTTTATTGAGGGATTTTCAAAGTTGGCACTTCCGTTAACGCAATTGACTTGTAAGGATAAGGCTTTCATTTGGGATATTCATTGTGAAGAGAGTTTCAATGAGTTAAAAAGAAGGTTGACAACGGCTCCGATCTTGATTTTGCCAAATCCTACGGAACCATTTGTTGTGTATTGTGATGCTTCATTGGTTGGTTTAGGTGGTGTTTTGATGCAAGATGGAAAAGTTGTGGCTTATGCTTCAAGACAATTGAGAGTACATGAAAAGAATTATCCTACGCATGACTTAGAGTTGGCGGCCGTGGTGTTTGTTTTAAAAATTTGGAGGCATTATCTTTATGGTGCAAGATTTGAAGTTTTTAGTGATCACAAGAGCTTGAAATATTTATTTGATCAAAAAGAGTTGAACATGAGACAAAGAAGGTGGTTAGAGCTTTTGAAGGATTATGATTTTGGTTTGAATTACCATCCGGGTAAGGCAAACATGGTGGCCGATGCTTTGAGTCGGAAGTCGTTACATATGTCCTCATTGATGATGAGAGAATGGGAACTTTTGGAGAATTTTAGAGACTTGAGTTTGGTTTGTGAAATGATGCCGAGAAGTGTGAGACTTGGTATGCTACATATTACGAATGATTTTCTTGCGACCGTGTGTGAAAAGCAAAAGTTGGACTTGAAGTTTGTTGATTTGATAATGAATGAAAATGAGGATTTCAAGGTTGATAACTTTGGAGTTTTGAGATTCCGTGGTCGTATCTGTATTCCCGATGATGCGGAGTTGAAAAAGATGATATTGGAAGAAGGACACCGAAGTAACTTAAGTATTCATCCGGGAGCGAATAAAATGTATCAAGATTTGAAGAAAATCTTTTGGTGGTCCGGGTTAAAGAGAGATGTGGCTCAATTTGTGTATGCGTGCTTAACTTGTCAAAAGTCGAAGATAGAACATCAAAAGCCTAGTGGATTGATGCAACCGTTGGACATTCCGGAGTGGAAGTGGGATAGTATATCGATGGATTTTGTCACGGGACTGCCGAGTACGCAAAGAGGTCATAATGCTATTTGGGTAATTGTTGATAGGCTTACTAAATCTGCTCACTTCATTCCAATTGACATTAGTTATCCTTTGGAGAGGTTAGCCGAGATTTATGTTCTTGTGGTTGTGAAGTTGCATGGGGTTCCTAAGAGTATTATATCGGATAGAGATCCTAGATTCACATCGAGGTTTTGGGAGAGTTTACAAAAGGCTTTGGGTTCTAAGCTAAGATTGAGTTCGGCTTATCATCCGTAAACGGATGGTCAAACCGAGAGGACAATTCAATCGTTGGAGGATTTATTGCGTGCTTGTGTGGTCGAGCAAGGTGGTGCTTGGGATAGTTATTTGGCGTTGATTGAATTCACCTACAATAATAGTTTTCATTCAAGTATAGGTATGGCACCATTTGAGGCTTTATATGGTCGGAGATGTCGAACACCTTTGTGTTGGCATGAAACAGGTGAGAGGACGGTAGTTGGACCGGAAATGGTACAACAAACGACGGAGAAAGTGAGGTTTATCCGTGAGAAGATGAAAGCTTCTCAAAGTAGACAGAAGAGCTATCATGACAAGAGAAGAAAAGATATTGAGTTTCAAGAAGGCGACCATGTATTTCTGAGAGTTACGCCGATTACGGGTGTGGGTCGTGCTTTGAAATCGAAGAAGTTGACTTCTCGTTTTATTGGTCCATATCAGATTTCTACACGAGTTGGTGTTGTGGCTTACCGTGTGGCGTTGCCTCCGAATCTTTCGAATTTGCATGACGTTTTCCATGTTTCGCAACTTCGGAAGTATGTTCCGGATCCGTCACATGTTATTCCTATGGACGAGGTTGAAGTGAGAGATAACCTTACGATGGAAGCTTTACCGATTAGGATTCTGGATCGTGAAGTTAAGAAGCTAAGAGGCAAGGATATTGCGCTTGTGAAGGTAGCGTGGGGAGGCGCTGTGGAAGGCAATATGACTTGGGAACTAGAGAGTAGGATGCGAGAGTCGTATCCGGAGTTGTTTGAATCAGGTAATATTTTCGAGGACGAAAATTTCTAAAGTGGGGGAGAGTTGTAACGCCCCGATTCCAATTATTCCTATTTTGTTGAGTCCTTTATTTAAATTGAGTAATAAATTATTTTATTTGTAGAATTGGTATGTTAATATGCTATGTTGATGTGTTATGATGATTGACCGTTTTGAGAGTTTTCGGGGAAAACTGGAATGGAGGGTATTTTAGACTTTTCTCAATTAATGATAAGTTAGAAATTTAGTGGAATTAGATTTTTTTTTTGAGAAAATGAATTAATTGAATTTAGTGGAAAATGAGAGAAAAGAAATAGAAAAGAAAAAAAAGAGATAGAAAGGAGGAATAGAGAAAAATAGAAAGAAAAAGAATAGAAAGAAAGAGGAGGAAGAGAAAAGAGGAGAAAGTTTGGAAAAACAAGAGAATCATCAAGAACAATCAATAGCGAGTTTGGAATCCGGGTAAGGGTGTGAAATCTTGTTATCTTAACAATGTGTATGATTATGTATAATTGTATTGTGGATTTTTGTTGATTTTCATGAGTTTTGGGGTATAAACCCTTTGGTGTAGAAAATGGTAGAAATCGGTGTTTTCGCGGATAGAAACCGATATAATTTGTGTTGTATAATCTCCACATGTTTATGAATCATTGCTATGAATTGTTTTGCTGTTGGAAGTGAATTGGGGGAGAAAATGGAATTTTTGGGGATTTTGGAACAGTGAAAACGAAGTAGAAATTCTGCTTCTGGTGCAGAGCGCCGGGCGAAAGGCCCAGGGCGCCGGGCGGTTGTTCCTTCGCCGGGCGGAAATGAGAGGCGCAAGGGTGCCAAGCTACTGGTTTGATTCACGTTTGGGGGAATTTCCTTCGCCCCTCCTTCGCCGGGCAAAGCGAAGGCGAAAACGAAGCGTCGCCGGGCGAAACTCCCCTGTCGCCGGGCGCTTTTGTTTTTTTTCATATAATTTTCTTTTCTTTTAACGATTCATAATTCTCGAACCGTAACTCCGATTTAGGCGTTCTTTATATCGTTGGAAAACTATTGAGCTGTACTTTATGATTATGATGGTGTGGAAACTGTTGGCCGATTTTATTATGTCGGGAAGTCGGGAATAGTGCTATTTAGCGACTTTTACCGTTTTGATTGTGTGTTTGAATGCGAATCATACAATAGTGCATTGATGTGAATGTATATAGATTGTATGTGATTGTATGAGATGAATGCATGAATATATATTGTGAATATGTATGCATTTCAAAAATGTCTTGAGTCATTTTGCATGTGAAGCATAATGAAGTACATTCTTGTGTTGAGCGATTCTAATGAGAATCCGTTGTATCGTCGTGTGCCTATGTGAGGTGTGAGCGATGATTAAGAACGATTGTGTGCCTATGTGAGGTGTGAGCAATCGGATAGTGTGCCTAGGTGAGGTGTGAGCAATCAGATCGTGTACCCGCGTGTGGGGGGTGTGAGCGATCGGGTCGTGTGCCCAGGTGGGGTGTGAGCGATCCATAAACATTGTGTGCCCATGTGGGGTGTGAGCAATGGGTGAACATCGTACACCCGACGGGGAGTTACAGTGGTAACGAGCGATGGTTCCAATAAGTTCCTGAGTGAACTTGAGATGATTGAGTCGGTACCGTATTGCATTTGCATAGAGTCGTGAGTTGGTCTCTATGATTTGCATTTATCATCTTTATAATGATGTGTTGTTGAGTAAACATAATTGTGTATGTTTATGTGGAATGATTGGGAATTGTGAAAGTATGCATGATGAATATGCTTGGGTGATATATAGATATACCTTGTGATGTATATGGAGGAATTGTGATGGATTGTGGTGAGAATGTGGAATATGTGTATTTTTATGTTTATATATATAATTATATACATTGGTATTATGATAATATTTCTCACCCTTCTGCTGTTTTATAATGCTCTATGAGGCATTGCAGAGTAGGTATGCTGGTGGTCTTTTTGTGAGGCGTGTCTTCATTCTTTTGGTCGGTCGGCTCTGATATGTAGCACCAGGTAGCTAGGATGGCTGTGATTCTTTTGTGATACATATGTATATGTATCTTGCTGATGAATGTTTATGTAAACATGTATGATGTTGGTGGAGAATATTTGATGATTCATGTATATATGTATATATGTTTGTTGTTATTCAATGTTTAGATTTTCCGCTTTTATTCTAAATATTGAGATGTGGGTGTAAGGACTAAATTCCTCTGTTGCAAGTTACCCCACTGTTGCATATCAATGTTGAGCAGGTGTTGTATGTTGTTAAATTGCGTATGATGTGACATGCCTCTTTTATGCCATGTTGTAATTATACTCTGACGAAATTTTTAATATGTGCCTAAATGATTATGTGATTATTTGGGGGTATAGAAAGGGGGTGTTACATTCTATTATTAAGGAATTCCTAACTTCAGCAACCGTGTCATAGAACAATTTGGAAAACAATTTTGGGTGTTGATGAACTAGAGTATCCAACTGCGTTTAGACCCACGACCATAACTCTTCGCCTCATCCAAGTAAAGTTGCAATAGCCCGAAAACTACAATTTCTAACGTCATCCACATCAACAATGTCATCAATGTATGGATGCAAGAAACCAGGAAACTGAGACAAGTAAAGATGCCTAGAAGATACATTGGACGATTGACTTTGACCCGACATACTTGACGATTGACTTTAACCCGACATACTAAGAGGTTTACTTCCTGTTGGGTGTATGCATGATCTCTTTATAGTCTGACTCCCTTGCGAGCCCTCATCATACTCCCACTGTGAGGGATCACGATGTACATCACTCTCATCACTCGTTCTGCTCTTCTTAACTCCCCTCTTTGGCTTGTAATTCACCAGCGTTGGACACATAGAAGTTGTGGCTAGATGTGTTAGTTCCCGAACCTTTTTCTTCAATACCCTCTGGCCTAAATTATCCAAAAAATTGAAAAATGTCTTCAATTCTTCATAATTCTGCTTTTAAATCCAACTTTGTGCCACTATCGTCATGACCGTTAACATGCTCTTGAATGTGTAATTTCTTCCATAAAATATGAATTGGTTCTAAAGGAACAACCAAGCCTTGTATTTGGAAACCAGCAAGTTGACACGCACAAGGAAACCCATGTGTAGATCTAATGAAGCTGCCACAAATATCCTTTCTAACTTTTTCCTTATGTGTTGTATACACCGCTTTGAAACAAAACCGTGCAAGTTGGCATAGAATGGAGTGTTATACTGATGCTCAATGTTGACAATACTTTTTTGAAATGACGCTCTGATTGAACCTAGCTGCAACTTCAACATGGTGTTCACAACATCCCAACTTCGGCATAAATCTCTCTGACTTGTAGTCAACATGTTTTTCAGTCTCCAATGAGCAGACTCCACCCTAAATCATAATAATTAAACTATAATGAGACAACAAGATAAATTATGCTTAGTAATAACATCGAAAAGAAGTTGGTGTACCTGTTCGTTGTTATGTTCCCTAAATGAGTGACTATGTTATTCCAAGCAGCCACAAGCCTTTCTTTATAAGGTGTCAACCATGTTTAATTCACATACTTAACAAACAAAGGTATATCAGCACAAACATTCTCAAAGTGCTTCAAGTGTGCGAGATACTCAGTTTCTCTATTAGCATTCATTATGTTGTTCCATAGATCCATGACATGTCCATGTCTTTCTGATTTAACATACTCCATACACTTCATGCTAACAGTTTTTTGTAATGTGGAACAAACATAACATATGTGTTGAATTTGGAAACACAACTTAAATTGCATTCATCAACACAAGTTCTCGGTCCGTCACAATAACATTGTGTAGCAATTTCTCGGAAGAAAACAACTCTTTGAGCTTCTCAAGTGCCCATGTGAAGTTCTCATCCCTTTCATGTTCCAAATATGCAAACCCTACCGAAAACGTCAACTTTGTTGACGTTACGCCAACAATCTCAAGTAGTGGTAACCGATACCTGTATGTTCACGATTCAAATAATCAAAAAACTGATAAATCAAAGTATGTCAAAATGGTATCAATGTATGATTAAGATGCACATTACCTATTCCGTCAATGAACCTCTCTTGCTTGCATTATACATAGCTCTAGCTTTATACAATTGGGTAACACTGGTGAGGTTTTTTGGATCTTTGTCTTTCAAGGCAGAAACTATGTACCGTGGAGCCATGTTGTACTTCGTCATGTCATTCACAAACTGTCTCTCATGATCTTTTAGACGACCCAATATGTCATGGTCATTTAAATCCTCAGATAATTTATGATTGTGAAACCCACACCTAATCATCACCTTCCAACCAATACCACTTGGCGAAGATCTCAGCCTAAAAGGACATTTCACTTTCATACTATAAATACCATATGAAGATTTACTACTTTCAGATGTATTTTTCCTTTTATAATTTCCTCTTCTCTCACAACCCATAATCAATTTATCCTTCCTACCCGCTGACTATTTGCAGTATCAGAATGAACAGTCACAACTATAATACCGTGTTGCTTGCCAATATGTTGTGCCTAGACTAATACTTCAGCTCGGATCTCAAATATCTGTCGTTTACATTACATAAAAAAATATAGTATTAATATCATATAACGCAACGAAAATATTAAATTTTAACTAGTTACATTGAAAATATACTTTGTCTGTGGTGAAGAAATGTGTGCAATCGCTACACGAATCCGTAGATGGCCCAGCCGGTTCTGGACTGCACAAAGCAAGCATTTTTGAACTTCCAGTTCTGTTACCGAGAATTTCAATTGCAGACAAAATTTCTGGTATGCCGGAAATTTTTGTTGGGCGGCAGAAATTTTTAAAATTTCTGGTATTAGTGCCAAAATGTTTATGATATTCACCAGATATTTCCAAATTTCCGGTATAAAGTACCAGATTTTTATAAATTTCTAGTAATATATACCGGGTTTTCTAAAATTTCTGGTATAAACACGAGAATTTTCAAAATTTGTGCAACAATGCGTACCGGAAATTTCAAACAACTGCAGGGAATTTTGAAATTTTTGGAAGAAAAAAGTAATTTTTTTTTGGGAAAATAGTAAATTTTTTAGGTAAATAGTAACAGGGGTACTTTTGAAATACTGAAAATATAGGGGGGGGGGGGGGTTCAGGTATGAAATGGGGGGTGACGGGTTAAATTTGCTTTCTTTACTTGTGCAAACTTTTGAGTAAGTCCAAAAGTTGAAGGGTTAAAATTATCATCCAAAAGAATGTTAGAGGTTTTATGTCAAAATGCAAAATTCTAGATATTCTAACTCTCAAACTACCCTAATTGTGATATGCTACAAAGTTTGGCAGTCCAGTTGGAGTTCTGAAATATGGCCATTTTCCTCAAAGATAAACTTCTCAAGTGAGCCATTTTGCATAAACTCATAAATTGGAACTTTTTAAGTATTAGAGAGTGAGACACATTTGAATAAATCATGTATTTTAAAACTCGTTTTTTAAGTATTTTAAACTTGAGAGAGAGAGAGAGAGAGAGATTACAGCTAATTATTGCTATAGTCTATGTGAGACTATTTTATATACAAATATTCTTAACACTCCCCTTAAGCTGTATCATATATGTCATATGAGCCGAGCTTATTACAAATGTAATCCACTCGAGAACCCTTAAGAGACTCTGAAAACATATCAGCTAATTGGTCTTCGGATTTTATAAAATTTGTGGTGATTTCTCCTTATAGTACCTTGTCTCTTACATAATGACAATTTATTTATATATGTTTGGTCCATTCATGGAAAACCATATTTGATGCAATGTGGAGTGTTGTTCAATTATCACATATGAGTTTTATGTTTTAAAGATATCATATCCTAAGTTATGATAGTAAATTTTTCAGTCATGCAAGCTCCTTTGAGACTGCTGCCATAACATGGTATTCAGCTTGAGCACTAGATAGCAACTGTATTTTGTTTCTCGCTTCTCCATGAGATCATATTACCTCAAATCAGATCACAATATCCGAACGTGGATCTTCTATCCGACGGTGATGCGGCCCGGTCTACATCCAAATAACAAATTATTTTAGCATCACCCTTATCTTCATACAATAGTCCTCTTTCTGGTGCATTCTTTATATATATGTATGTATGTATAAGAATTCGAGTGACTATATCTCAATGACTATCCCAAGGAGCATTCAGAAACTTGCTCACAATACTCATCGCAAATGTAATATTCAGTCTGGTGACTGTAACATAGTTAAGTCTTCCCACAAGTTGTCAATATATTCCCAGATCTTTCAGCTGCTCCCCTGACCTGGAAAAAACTTGACGTTGGGGTCTATAAGAGTATCAATAGGACGACAGCCAAGCATACCAGTTTCATTGAGAATGTATAAGGTATACTTGCGCAGGTTGATTGCAATGTCGAATAAGGATTAGGCAACTTCAATACCTAAAAATATTTGAGTGGATCCAAATCTTTTGTTTGAAAGTTTTTGAAAAGATGAGTTTTAAGTCGCTGAATACCCTGAGTATCGTCTCTAGTGATAACATAGACCACAAGAAAGATGCGATGACCGGTGGATGAATGAAGGAAGAAAACATAGTGATCTACTTCACACCTAGTCATACCAAATTGTATCAGGGCATAACTGAAGCAACCAAACTAAGCACATGGGGACTGTTTCATCCCATAAAGTAAACAGCGAAGCCGACAAACAAGTTTAGAATTGCTAGGAACCATAAAACTTGGAGGTTTATCCATATAAACTTCCTCCTCAAATTCTTCGTGTAAAAAAGCATTTTTAATGTCCAACCGATGAAACAACCAATAATGAATAACAACCATTGCAAGAAAGAGACGTACTGAACTAATATTGGCCATCGGAGAAAAATTGTCTGCAAATATCTATGTATATCCTTTGACTACCAAATAATCTTTGAAACGATCAATCTGACCATTTGGTCAAACTTTAACTATATAAACCCACAGATCTGACAATTTAATAACAATGTCCCAAGTTTTATTTGAATGCAATGTAGCCATTTCTTCCACCACCGCTTAACGCCAATTGGTATTAGTCATAACTTCACATGTAGACTTAGGAATAGACACAAAATCTAAAGTAGACACAAAAGAGACATAGGAAGTATAGAGAATGTCATAATTTAAAACACAAGCTTATTTAGGATTAGTATGTTGAGGTCGAATAACTTTTTGTAATGCTATTGGAAGGCCAAGTTCAGGTGACGTAACAAGAAGAGCAGTTGGAGCAGAAGATGGTGTCGATGGATCGATATCATCTTTAACCACTGATGGACGGGGTGTCCTTCACAGGTATACCTACAATGGAGGTGTGATGGGCGTGGGAATGAAAAAAGGTATATCTCAAACATATGAAGTGCCATTCTCATTGGGTGACATAGAGGCAAAGAAGAATGTGGAACTTTCAAAGAATGTAACATCAGAGGAAAAAATGTAACATTGAAGTTGGGAACAAAAACAACAATATCCTTTTTGTAGATATGAGTAGCCTAGAAAGATACATTTGAGAGCTTTAGAATAAAGTTTGTTTTTACTTAGATTGAGGTCATGAACAAAGCATGTGCAACCAAATACGCGGAGAGGAATGAGGGTAGAGATCATATTGCAGATTCAAGATAAAGTATGAAATTTGATCTTGAAGGACCAATGAAGGCATTTGGTTGATAAGGGGATAGGTTGTGAGAATAACATCACCCAAAAAATGAGAAGGGACATTTTGGGGAAGTAAAAGAGTTTGTGCAGTTTCAACTAAATGATGATTCTTCCATTCAGCGACACCATTTTGTTGTGGTGTGTGAGCACATTATGATTGATGAATAATCTCATGTGATGTTAAAAGAGATTGAAATTATGATGACATATATTCACGAGCATTATTAGTGCATAAAATTTTAATAGAATTGTCAAACTAATTTTTAATTTCGGCATAAAATTCTTGGAATATATGGAAGACATTTGAACGGTTTTTCATAAAAAATAACCAAGTACATCATGAAAAATCATCGATGAAGGTTACAAAGTAATAATATCCTAAAATTGACTTTGAAGGTTCAAGAAACACAACAAAGGGGAGTTTGAATTGGGTTTCTAGATTTAAAACTTTTTGCACCCCAAGAACTCAAACAACAACGATAAGATAAAGATAAACAACACAAGTATTTTTATCCTGGTTTGCTATTAACGAAGTTATATCCAATCCACCTGCTTGAGTGATTTCTCCTTCTTAATAAGGACTTAAGCCAATAATCAAACTGATTACAAAACTCAAAGACAAATTGTCTAAGACTTCTTGAGATTTCTGACTATAACCTAGTCTCTTAAGGAAATACAACTAAAAGACTAACCGTCAATGACTTCTTGAGAATTCTGACTATAACTTAGTCTCTCAATGGAATTAACCAAAGGTTAAGATAAACAAGGTTGTGTTTATAATATGCTTCTAAAAATAAGCCGATACACAAGTTTAAAATAAATAATACACTTGTGAAATATTTCAAGAAAATGTTGTAACGTGTATGAACTTGATAGTTTTCTTAGTGTTAAAACACTTTTCTTTTTCCTTTTCACGTATGAGCGTTTTGCAACCTTATGCAATGTTGTGTGTAATTAATCTTTATATAGGAAAGAATAGATCCGTTGGAGGGTGGAGTTAGAATATCCTCAATATAACAGTTGTATTGAGATCGCTTCATTTTACAACATTAGAGTGACGCTTGCAGTAGAGATTAAGTGAGGATGATGGGATGTCAGGAACTTCATAGGTACAATGTACAATCCTTTTCAGTAGGATTACCACATACCCATGGTGGTCATGAACTTTATGGCCTATATTCTTACACCATCTTTTCAATGCAAAAACTATGAACTTATGTTAGCATTATAAACACTAAAATTGTTTCTAAACAAAGAAATGTGGGACTTCTATGGTTACTTAAGCAAGCATTGTCGTGGTTTCTTCTTCTTTATCCTATAACAGATAACCAAATCTTTTTAAACGTTGCTGACCATTCTCTACAGCAACACAAGAGTCAATGACAAGCTAGTTTTAATTGATTGGTGCTAATATTTTTCTATTTCACTGAACAATCAAAGAAATAGTAAAAGAAATCTAAGTTATTCCTCTGAAAATGTAAGTTAACCATTTTAGTTTCTCAGATTTCAATTGCTCAGATTTAGTTAACCATTCCAAAAGAAATCTAGCTTTTTCTATGGCTTTCATTTGATGAATTTTTTCTGATTAAAGTGATAAGCAAATATGTGTAGTAGACAAAGAGAACGAGTATATTGATTGTGTCTACTAAGCTCTTTTGAGAGGATAAAGAAGTAAAATCAAAATTCTTGAGACAAATCCATGAAATTTCAGTTGCATATATATACAATCCAAGGTTGAATAATGCTACAAAGTCAACAACATGAAAAAGAATGGAGATGAAGAGTTAATTTCATAAACAAGAAATCGTTATTTATGTATAAATCAACTCATGATAGTTGTGACGTGACATACATAAATTAAATGATGCAAAATAAATTATGGTACAAAAGAGAGAAAAAGAATTAAAAAAAACCAAACGAGTTGCAAAAGGAAGCCATTTTTTGAGCTTGAATTTGAATGGTTAGTTCTCCTCAACACAACAAGAATTTGTTGAACAATGTTATGAAACATTATTCTAGACATATAATAGAAAAATTCAAGTTTGCAACCACTATCAGTAACGTTTCATGTCATATCACAAACAAAATAGAAAATTAGAAGGAACAAACAAAGAGTGTGTATGAATGTTGTTGGTTTGATATTTGATGTTGATGATGATGACCCTTTGAAGAGTATGTGTTTCTAGGAAAGGAAAGCAGTCATGCAACATTGTAAGAAAACTTATCATGGAAACAAGTCATGCAAAAATGTAAGAAGACTTATTTCTATGGACTTTTTAGTAAGGTTACTGCATACCCATGGTGGTTATGATTCATTTTGGGTGGTCGTAGATCGGGTAACAAAGTAAGCTCATTTCCTAGCAGTGAAGACCATTTACAAAGTTATTCATCTTGCAAGGTTATTCATTGCAGAGATTGCGGGGTTACATGGTATTTCATATATTATTGTACAAGAGATAGTCTGAAATTTACTTCAAGATTTTGGGAAACGTTTCAAAATGCTATGGGATCGAAGTTGTGTTTGAGTACTTCTAACCATCCTTAGACAGACAGCCAAACCGAGAGGACAATTTAGGCTTTGGAAGATATTTTAAGGGCACGTTGAAAGTGGAAGAAATTGTAAAGACCCCGTACCCTTGATTGAGTTTGCATACAATTACAATTATCATTCTAGTATTGGTATGGTTGCGTATGAAGTTCTTTACGGAAGGAGATGTCGAAGTACTCTTTGTTGGTCGGAAGGTGATGAGAAGGGAATCATAGGACCAAAAACTATTCAAGAGGCCACTGAAAAGATAAAGATGATACAAGAAAAGATAAGAAAAATCTAAGATCGTCAAAAGAGTCATGCAGACCATAGACGGAGACCATTGAAGTTTGGAGAAGGTGATCATGTATTCTTAAAGGTTACTCCAAGATTGAGATTGAAAAGAACTTTCAAGTCTCGGAAGTTAAGTCGAAGGTACATTGGACCATATCATATTATTGGAAGGATCGAGGAAGTAGCGTACCATTTGACATCACCACCCTGATTATCTGGAATGCGTGATGTATTTCATGTATCTCAACTTCGGAAGTTCATCCCCGACCCTCTTCAGCCTATTCTTCCGGATATCGTTGAGGTAGAAGCAGATATTTCTTTCAAACTTCAACCCAGTCAGATCCTATATTGTGTAGCTAAGACATTAAGGAATAAGGAGATTCCTCTTTTCAAAGTATTTTGGGAAGAATCACACCAAGGCGAAGCTACTTAGGATCTAGAGTCCGAGATGTGGGAAGTTTATCCTTATCTCTTCCAGGTAAATCTTTAAAATTCAAGGATATGTGTTTATTTAAGTGGGGGGGGGGGGGGGGGAGGGGAGAATGTAATATCTCATATCCCTGTAAATACTCTATTTGTTGTCAATTGAGACAAACTGGGTTCCTATGTGCTCTATTTCTTGTTAGTTGGGACAAATAGAGTAATTAATGAACTCAAATAAGCTTAATTCTTATTCATTTAATTGGCCTTTATTAATTTGTAAAATAAAGAAACCTTTGGTAACACTAATGAAATGGTTAATTACCTTATAGGAGAAATATCTTTTCATAAGACATTTTCTTATATCCTCCCTTTCCAACTTTACCCTTGTTGTAAAATATTAAAAAGAAGATAAATCTTCTTGAGATATTTTCCTTCTTCTATTTGACCAACCACTTATTTCCTTTGTTAGTAAGAGAATATAAGAGTAACAGAAGAGAAGGAAAAAAATGTGGAAGGAGAAAGAAGAGGTGAAAAAGAGAAGAAATGGGATGAAGCTTGGAAGTGGAATAAAGAAATTAGATCATCATAATCTCATCTCAAATATATATTCATTTTCATCTTTTAAGGTGGATTCTAGATAGTTTAGCTTTTGGGGAAAATATTTACAAGAAATGGGAAATTGGGGTTTAGGTATTGTTGTTATGATCATGGAAACTGATATTGATACATGTTCTATTGATTGTTCATGATTGTTTGTGATTTCTATGTTGTTGGATGTTGTGTTGATACTATTTTGTTGTTCTTGTTGATACGTTGAATATATGATGTATGAATGAAGAAGAAGTGTGGTTGCATATATGACTTATTCTTGAAGTTATGGCTCATAATCATAAGAAGTCGTGTTGGTCTATGAATTAGTTTGGATTAGAATGGTTAAGGTTGGAAGAAGATGTGTTTAAAAGTGGTATTTTTGAGGAAAATGCATGGGACAATCGATTGGTATGCAGAAGTTTCCAGGAAAATCTACTGGTTCCATGAATGTGTGAAAAATATGGAAAACTGCCGGTGTCAATCGATTGAGACCCCTGACCAATCGATTGGTCCTATGCATTTTTAATGAAAAACTGGACAGAAAGCTCATGTCAATCGTTTGGTCCTTCCCAACAATCGATTGATTTGTTGTTTTTAGTGGAAAAATTGGATAGAATGATCAGACCAATCGATTGGCCCTCCTAGATAATTTATTAGTTCCCTCATGTCTTGCCAAAAACCACTTATTTGATGATCCTAAGCTATTATAAGTGTCTTATAACTTATATTATGATATGTATGCATTGAATTAACAATAATTGATTGAAACCCATGAAATGGGTGAGCTTTAACCTAAAATCTTAATTAGGTTAAAATGTTAGAAAGACAACTTAGGGTATGAACATGATTTAGATGGTGATGCTTGAACATGAAGGTACCTCGGTGTGTACCATGGACGAGTAGTCGCTTGAATTGTGAATTAATAGGCTTTGCATGGAACATGTTGTGATGATATGAGAATTTGGTGAATGTGATCACCTAGTGATTGATAAGTGCAATCACAACGATGTTGGAACCTAATCACGTATTCGAAAATAACCCTTGATCGTGTGCATCCCAATTGAGATGCTTATGTAAATTTGAATTTAGATATAGACACCAATGATTCGTGCCTCACAATTGGTTTGAGTCCCAACTATATATTGAGTTCATAGAGAAGATATGTACCTCTAAGTGGGTTCGAGTCCCATACGAGGAAAGATACTTTAATTGGATTCGAGTCCCTTATGGGTGGCGATTCTTAAAGTGATTTCGAGTCCTATGGAAAACTAGAATCCCACGAAACTCGAATCATACAAACATATGTGACTCGAGCCTTGCCCTAGACGTAGATCTGGTCGGGGGAAAAATGTTTTGTGACATTTTTCGAATAGTGATTTATTGAGTTATGTGAACTCAAGTTAGATGTTTCCATACAATGCGAATATCTCTTAGATACTTGAGTCTTTATCTATTGTGTAAGTGTACACATATATTGTTTTATTGAGAAACTTAAGTTGAGGATTTGATATTAACTCTTTAGAGCCGAGTGGACTCATAAGATAAGGAACCCACTGAGATTATTATCTCACCCCATTATTATTGTTGTAGGTTGTTCTTGGCAGGTGAATGGCAAGTGCAAGCTTTCCTAATGATGTTTCAGAGGCTTTTGTGTGAAGATCTTCCGTCGTAGCTTATGTACATATATTGATACTATACATAGATCTTAGTGTCTATGAACATTTATATAGCATGTGCACGTTACCTTGGATTTCGACATAGATATAAATGGCAAGTAAGATACAAGAACATGCCATGATGAGGCGTGAGATCGAACATGGTCAAATCAAACCAAGGGCTAATTTGATATATTTGACGTATCGAAAGGTGATATATCAATTTAACTCGAATCCTATAGTCGAAGGTCAAGAAGCGTTTGTAGAGTATGAACTTAGTGAAATTTACAAACACTTAGGTTGGTTATTTTGCTTAGTCGAGTGAGTCAAAATTGAATAGGATCAGGTGGTTATTCAGAGACATGTGGAGGTTCGTCGAAGACAACGATTGCATGGGAACAAAAATGTGTCGTGATGTGTTTCGTCGACTGTTAT
Organism: Lathyrus tuberosus; assembly: GCA_022829125.1. Taxonomy (NCBI): domain Eukaryota; kingdom Viridiplantae; phylum Streptophyta; class Magnoliopsida; order Fabales; family Fabaceae; genus Lathyrus; species Lathyrus tuberosus. Next base: position 892,836 of record JALAZF010000227.1, read on the forward strand.
GGGTAGTTATTTTAGACTAGTATATAAGTAGATGCTTGCTTAAGTTGTAGGGGTCCACAATTGTACTCAAATTTCTATAAACTCAAAGTATCTATGTGATTGAGAAACGAGTGAAGAAATGTACGTATGCGTTCCACATTTATAAAATCTAAGTCTCTTTACATTGAAGTCATTTCTACATTTAAGTTACATTTTGATTTCAATCATTTTACTTTCAAAGCCTTTACATTTCGATTTTAGTCAAGTTCAAATTGTTATTTCTCAAACGTTGTATTTCGATTTCTATAGCAATATGCTGTCCAAAAGTTATGATTCACACAAATATGTTCCAGGACATTTTTGAGTTTAATCCTTTAAGTATTAATAGAAACTTGTTTTGTTTACCAAATTTCCAAGTAAACAGTGTCATATTGTATTTTATTCTTTTGGACATGTATATATAACGTTGCCGATAAGCACTTATGTGTACCAGATCACACTATATGTATTATATTTTCTAGGTGTACATTATATGTGGGTGTTACACTTAATACTCAATAAATGATTATCTTGGATCTATTAATGACAAGCACCTTTCAATGCTAGGTCACACCATGAAAATATGTTTTAGGTTGCAAATCTGAAACAAGCATTAAAATTTAAGAGCCACCAATATTACAACATGAGTAGTTTTACATAGAACATTATTACCTATTTAGTACATGAATATAATGACTACAAATAAACCCCACCAATAGAAATTTTATCTACTCTTACTCATGCTTAGCGTAACAATTAGTATTTACAAAGAAGTTGACTTCAGAAGTGGTATCTTTTATATCACCTGAACAGAGCTTCCACCTTCTGGCTTCCTTTTTTATTCTCTTGTTCTAGACCTGAGTGAACCTACTCAAAATATGCACTCGTCCGATTCACTAAAACTCCCTTTGCACTGAACTAAAAACTTCTATACATAGGAAAAATTTGAGGCTCTCGTTGGGCGTATTTTCCTTGCGCCTAGTGCGCATACCCTTCTTTACCTCTCTAACCAGCACACTTTTATTCTTTAGGAAGCAACACTTGCTTGTCTTCCTCGTGTCCTTGGCCGCCTTTTTTTGCCCATCACATTACCCTTTCAACTAGCGCGATAACCTTTGCTTCACCATGGAGTACTTGCACCTGGTCATTCCACCTAGCCCTACTATGCACCTTACGCGCTTGTAGCTTGGGCCTAGAAAGCCTTACTTCTTTAGGGTTTTGCTTTTCCTTATTTTCTTCGCGGTGATTCAATGTTTTCTAGTTCTCTTCACTTGTTTTTGATAAGTACATGCAAGAAAAATCCAAACAGGTATTTGTTTACCTTTCCTTGATAAATCAGGGGGAGGGGGAGAGATTTTAACAATTTCTTATGAAATAAGTCAACAAGTGCAAACATATTTATCGTAAATTTAACACTTATCAATCACTAATATCCAAATTATATGAAGCAAGTGTGCATGTTATGATCCCAAGTATCCAAAATTAAATATTCTTGTTGATGTTGTCGGGGTGCTGCAGGTAGAATGGTTGGCCAGTTCTGTGCTATATGGTTTCTTGTCATACAATAGTGATGAGTAAAATTTTTGTCCATCTTGGAAGTGATGCGAAAATGGTTGTAGTTCGGGAAATATACTTCATATACTTTACACAATCTTGTGACTAATCTCATAAAGGCTATGGGAGGTTTGGAAATTGAATCCACAATGGCCCAAATCTTATATGAGATAATTTTATATATGTATATCTCTTGATTTGTTAGGACATACCAAATAAGTTAGGTCGTATGCATGGATGTTAAAAAAATATTGATTTTGAGTGTGACATTATGTAGGATAAAGGTTAGCCACATTTTAGCTTCAGTGGTGAGGTCAGATTTCTTAAATTGGGTAAGTGTGTTAGCGCAACCTAATTCACAGGTTTTATTTCCAATATAAATATCACCCGCGATCCCATCATAATCCCAATTATTCCTCGCGACTTCCCTAAAGAAAGAGTCTTCTCATTGGGAGTTTCCATAAAAGAATCTTCTAGATAATCATGAATATTTTTCCTATCATATGGAATCAAACATCCTTTTACACAAGATGTTCTTGATAGAATGACATTATCCTTTAAATGTTTAGCATTTGCATAGAATTCTCTTATTATATTCATATTTATTGAGGGTTTGGAGAGAAAAAAACAAATTTTCTAATAGAGAGAGTAAGATTAAGAAAGAGACAAAGAGAAAGAGAAGTGGAATGGAGAGGAAAAAAATCATCCAAATCCAAATTAGTTTCAATAAATATTACCTTTTATTTATATTTACATGTTTTCCTCCCTTATATTTTTTGCATTTCTTGTACCTAGTGTGGACATATATTAATATTATTAGAATATCATTATTATTTATTAGAAAATTATTATGGTTAAAATATTAAAATAGACATTTCTATTTATAGAATAACAAAAATAAAAGCTTGCATTATAGTATAGAAAGGATAGGCTTCTAGTAATAAAAATGATATCTATAATACAAGAACTTTAATGGCTGTGGAAAAGACCAAGATACCCTGCTGATCATACAGCCCTCCACGTTCCCTTTTTTACCATCCTCCACGTGACTGTTTGTTTTTCATTAAAAATTCTGCTGGTTTATCTCTCGTCCTTTCTTTGTCTCTCTTTTTATTTCTGTCTCTCTTCTTATTTCTGAAGAACTTCATCTGTTCAGTGTTTCCTAAAAGAAGTCACAAAAACCTGTTTTGCTACATATCTCTCACAAACCTGTTTTGCTACATATCTCTCACAAACTTGTTTTGCTACATCTCTTGTCCTTTCTCTTTATCTTCCTCTCTTTCTCTCTTTCTTCTTCTACAAAAAAAAATATCCAGAACTACTGTTGATTTCATCGCTACATCAGTTCACAAATCGTTTTTCATACTTTCAAGGATCTACACAAAAAATATACATATCTACTATTGATTGTTAGGGTTTTGATCGATTTTGTTATTGTAGTAGGATTTAATGGGTTTAAGGAAGAAGAACAAGGGTTTGAAAGAAGAACTAGGGTTTCGTTCAAGACGAATTTCAGGAAGACGAATATGAGAAACGGTATGATCGGTGGTGGCTCAGACTCTGCTATTATACCAATAGGTATTTATTATTTTTCATTTTTTGGCTGGTGTGAATTTTGTTTTTGGATCAAATGGAAATACTTGTGTGGACTTATCTTTCCTTAACTCTGATATTAATCCAATAATATTGGTCAAAAGAAAGCATAATGTAAGTATAACTTTGTTTCAGGTTTAGCTTATACAACTGCCGGTTCTAACTTGCTTTAGCTTATACAACTGTTGAATAATATGAAAGCTCGTCTTTTTTTTTTCTTGGTTCTAACTTGCTTTGGCTTATACAACTGCTATAACTTTGTTTTAGGTTTTAGATTTTGTTTCACATGCAAGATAACCCTAAAAGTATTGAATCGGGTTTCGACGGGTAAGTCGGTGTTTTAATGTTTGTTTATTCTAATGGTTTTGTTTCACATTTCAGTTCATGAAATTTTTCTGATTTAATTGTATTATTAATAATAATATTCTCTAATCTGTTTGATTTAGTTTTAATTGGGTCACATGAATGTGTGCTAACAATCTAAATATTTATTTGTCTTTCTCAGGAGATGCATCAAAGGCATGTTTTGGTTATATCATCACCGTTATATCCATGTGTGTGGTTTTTATTTTAATTAATAAAAATCAAATGTGTAGATGATGTAAACATAGTTTGCTTATGCACCTGTGAAGAATAATGCTGAAGATGTTGCTAAGGTACTGCTTAAATTCTAAAGAAAGTAAAATATATGTATAAATTTCCAGCATTTGGAAACTGTAGGTAAGTATATTTATTTTCCAAATACACAGATGCTGATACTTACCTTCATATCAGCTATATATAGAACAATTTGTTTTTTTCAACTATTAAAAAATATAGTCCTTTATTGACTAATTAGTTTAGATTGAATAGTTTATTAGAAATAATTAGATGGAATTGCCATAGCTTCATTTATTTTCATTGTCGGGCTTAAAATGCAGGCTGAGGTTATGGGTCTTGATCTAAGGGATTGCGAGAATTATCGGCCACCTCAACCTTCCCAATCTCACGGTTCGTTTTTATCATCTCTTTCATTGCATTACACAACCAATTAGATCAATATCATCATTGTTAGATTCATGATGTATAATATAACTATGTATGATGTTATCTCAACAGATGAATGAACATGGTTCTTCCTCTTTGACGAGTTTCCATTGCCGCGCAAAAGGTGAACCTTTAGTTAATTCTTAAGTGGTGCAAATCCTTATTTTCAACTTCCCGACATCTGGTTCTTTTGTATCTTTCCTATTGCTTAGCTGTAATTAGTTGTCATTCATTTCACATATGATAACTATGGTGGACCCAATCCTAACTGATTTCAAATGACGAAAAATGCGTGGTATCGCAATAGTCACAAAATGTCTAAAAATGCTGGAAATTATTCATGAAAGGATCACTGCATTGGTTATAGATATATATGGCTGGTTATAGATATATATGCAAATTATTCATGTAGTATATTCAGTTGTAATGCTGGCACCCTGCTGGCGCCGCGTGTCAACATTTGCTTTAAATTTTAAAACACACTTTCTTACCGCTACTTTGTCTTTTTTAGTTTTGTCAATAGCATTTTTCAGTAGGTTCATTTTTGCATGGGAATTTTTCTTGATAACACTCGCATTTCACTGATTCTTGTGCCTACTACCTTGTCTTCTTTAGTTTTATGAATAACATTTTTCATCAAATCTAATTTTTCTTGGAAAAATTTCTTGATAACACTAAAATTTCGCAGATGCTTTGGGCCCGATAGCGGTTGGCAATCAATTCCTTTGACAAAAATAGTAACCACACCTGCTGTAAAGAAAGCTTATCGTAAAGTCACTCTTTGTGTGCATCCAGACAAACTGGAGCAGCGTGGGGCTAACATTCAACAGAGGTACACTTGTGAGAATGTTTTTGATCTTCTAAAGCAGGTTTGGTTTTCATCAATTATCTCATGAATAACCAACATGAAAATTAGTTATTGATATTTACTCATCATTCTTTCTCCAAAAATGAAAAACATTTATCATGTTCTCCGTTACGAGTTATACTATTTTGATTTGTTGAAAGTACTTCAGAAAGTGAGGGAGTCATTTGTCTTAATCATGAAGAACTACCTGTTTCTTCGTGGTGTTTGTCATTAAGAAATTTGGGGTCATATGGGAGCCTGATCTAAGACATTGATGTTTTTTTTATGGATTATTTTATTTGTATATCTCCACATTCATGATTCTCTATTGCTACTTCATGTATTCCATTTTCCTAACACACTATTCATGACATCTTGCCTTTATTGGGTTGCAAAATTCAGTATGGTGGGATGCCATCACTGTCTCATGATGATTATTGTTGGGATTGTCTAATAAACTGAGCTCAGACGATGGTATCAGCTGACACCTATCAGGGCAGAAGAGAATCATTGAACTCACTTGCACAAGATGTTCTTGATGTAAAGTTTCTAGATGGAAAGTATTTCATATCCAGACCATGGTATGACAACAAATCTTCTCTCACGGCCTTCATGCTTCCAATGATAAGGGATGGGACAAGTGTTCTATCTTTGCGAAAAAATAGTTACAGTATGATTGGGTTTAGAAAGAGTGGTAAGCAGTCCTTTTTGTGGATCATTAGGCATGACCCTGTTATATTTGGTGATCTCATTTTCAACAAGACTACCTATATTAAAATAGTTGTTCTTGCTACACTTAAATGATTTGGAAATATGCATATTGCATAGTTATATGGATGTCTCAATGCACTTGGTTTGCTATGCATGAAGAGATTGAGTGTTTATTTCTTTTGCGGCTTACCAACGAATGAAGAACTAATAAGGGGTGATGTGATTTATTATTGTAAAGAACTCCCTTTACCCTTGGAAAAGTTTAAATATGGATATATTTTATTTCATTATTGTTAAGGAAGTTGATATCCTTTCTTGAATACTATGACTATTGCTCGCATAAAAGACAAAGTCTGTTGTGAATCTATGATTGATAACTTGCTTTGTTTCTCTTTTCTCAGGAGCCTCCTATGCTACTGCCATGTCAATGTTTCATTTTATATATGGCATATGGTTAGTCATGTCTATGAGATCTTGTATACTTTATGTATCTATTAGTAATTATTAATGTAAAAGATATGTCATGTATTATTGATTTTCAAGACTTGCTGATTAATCATCTTTGTCATGGTTAGAAAATCAGGAAGACACCAATGAGAGATGCAAAGAATAAGGTGTGTTAGACTTTAAATTGTTCTCTACAATTGTTGTAGAGTGAGTTACGACTTCTTTCCACTAACTTATTTGAGATTATATACCGACATAACCTTCTGTGAGACTTTTTGGAAGAACTTATTGAAATAGCTTATAGCATGCCCGTAAGTTGTTTTTAGCTTATTTCTATAAGGTCTCAAAGATGAATTATGAAAACATCTTACAGCTTATATGAAAGCAGTTTGTGTTTATCTTATCTTTTGATTTAGAAATATTTTATACATAATCCCTACTACCTAACCGAAGTTTCAAGATAGCAGCACATGTTCTATTTAGACACTGTTAAATTAATCTAACAGTGCTTGTAGGAGGTGATAAACTGGTTCACACGTCTCTGTTTGATCAAATTATATATTTATCGAGGATTTTAAACGTACTTATTTAACAATGATATTAATACGGAAGAATGAATGACTTATCTTCTTCTAGCTGAATGTTTATTTTTATGCATAGAAACTGATATATGAATGTGTAAATATATAGGTGACTCCAAGCTTTGCTGAAGAAGGATCAAACATGAAAATGCTAGAGCAGTGGAATGATTTGTATGGAGAAGGAGGTTCAAGGAAGAAACAGAAGCAACTTAGTTATTTCATTTAGATTTGGAACATTGTTTATAGAGTTTGGTTCAATTATATAAGTATGTGGTTTTTTAAACTGAACACATGGTTAAAACTATGGATAATGGGATAATTAAGTATTGGAAATTTGTGAATGTTTGTCAACACAACAAATTGTAATATTGATTTTTGATGCTTTTTTAGCCTTCATAGATGACCAAACACATGAAACATCTACTAAGCTTTGATATTGTTCATTTTTCGATCTTCTACTATACAGTCAAGACACTGACTCAATTATGATCTTTTACAGGTGTGGACTTCTCAAATGCAGTGTTCGACCGTGTTAATTTCTCAACTAAGGTATTCATAATTCAATATGACTTGTGAGCTTTATTATCTTTGTACATACTGAGTTTTCTTGAATATTAACGGGAAGAAGAACATGTGAATTGGCTTGAATATCTTCTTAAGCCAAAAGGGTATGTTTTGATAGTCTGCATGAAAATTTCCAAATATCGATTAAAATTAAAGAGAACTCAGAGTCTCATACAACTTATCAGCGTCTATAAACCGAAGCTATGATAGAAGATATATATTTCTAGCTATTAATGCTACAATAGTTCACAATGTTGTGACTGTTATATTTTACAACTAATAGGACTGAATTACTACTGTCATTACTCTTGAGTTGGTTGGCATCATTATTTCTCATAATAATCATTCCTTTGTTTTATCTGCCACTTTGTAGATACGGGGTTCAATAAAATCTATATTAGATAGACACATTTTGCTGGGCCCATACATAATTTCACCAGACCCAAACCCACACACACCTATTACTTACTGTTTCACTTTCCCCTATACTTTTTTCACTGCAAACTTCACTATCACAAGTAAAATAAAACTTTTACCCAGCAAACGAAACATGGCAAACAACGTTAACATCGCGTCTCCCATGGAGTAAGTCTTTTCTATTTTTACACTAATCTTTATGTCAGAAGACACAAGAGCTAAAGAAACAACAGAAAAATTTCATGTCCTTCGAGGAATTTCAAATGCTATGTCAACAAGGAAATTGTTCTACAAAACCAATAACCATCGGAGGGTATTTCTGATCTTACCATTACATATATGTTATCTTTTACATCATTTTAAGTTATCTCCTGTTTCTATACATCTAATTATGCTACTATTGTTTTACATTAGACCTATTCAACTTCAACATTCCACTTCTGTTTCTATGCCACCACATATAATTGACGTAGATAAAGATCCAATGGCCAACCGTGCGGTTCCAGTGACACAGTCAGAGCACAATCAACCCAGAGTCAACTCACCTGCTCTATCGTCCCGCATCACGGTTTCATCTGATAGTGAACGGTACTACTTTATATAATTGTTTAGAAAATTTTCAATTGCAGGACTTCTAATATTTGTTTCTTTCTTATAGTATTTGTCTTTCGTGTACCAAACCTTACTTCGTTCACTCATTTTGACATAAATGTTTCGGAGTAGTTCCGACGCGGATGCCTGTGCTAAGATTACACGCAGCCGTCCGAAGTTTTTTGTTTGGAAATGCAAAATCAGGTCTGGGAAAACGTCAAGAAACAACGTCCTTGTAAGTCACAACCTTTTCTTTTTTTTTTACCATCACTACTACACTTTTACATCCCTTCTGAAGATTAATTCCACTTTTCTATTTCCTTTAGCAAATCCCCCACAGGGTCATTAAGGAATGCTGCCAATTTGGAGACAGAGGTATTAAATTATTTGATGCAGATACTCAGGAAGGTTACGACTGCGAACTTCACCGCTCTGAAAGAAAATATGGTGTTGACATGTTCATTGGCAAGGGATGTATGAGTTTGCCAAAAAGAAGCGTCCCAGAAAGGGTGACCGGTTGGCTTTCATTGTGAGGGATCCTCGTGGTGACACGGTTGTTGTCAAAGTTTTAAATCGCTGATGCTTTCTTTAAACATTTCTTTTACTTCTTTGTTTTGTTTGATGGAATGATGCTCTAAACAACCAATGTTACTCATGTCTGTTTGTATTAACCAATATATTTTGGTTTTTTTGGTATTCTAACTCATTACTCTCCTCTCTTTGTAATTTAACTTGGTTTTTTGGTTTCATTGTACTACCTTCTATTAACAGCACCACCTGATGTAATGATATATTTCATTTTGCATTTATCTATCCCTATTCATTTTACCAATTTTATTTTCTCTAATTACTTACTTTTTAATTTCTTCTTCCAACTAAACATCACTTATGTCTTACATTATTAATACTTTTTCCCGGTCCAACATATTTCTTTTTCTATTTCTTAATTTTCTCTCGCAATCAATGCGCGCCCCATATCAGAACCTGTGCGAATGCACGAGACTCTCATTAGTTCTCTTAGATAGGGGTGTTCATTGGTCCGGGAAAATCCGAACCAAACCGGAATCCAAACCAAACCATTGTGTTTGGTTCGGGCATTTTTTTAGTTCGCGCAAAAACCGAACCAAACCAATGAAACCCAATGTTAATTGGTTCGGGCAACGAATTTCCAAAATTCTACCTGCGAGCCCGTCTGTCCGAACCAATCATAAGTAATTAGTATAATATATATCATCATTATTATGGAAACTAGAATGACATATTTAACTTCAAGAAAAAAAATGAAACGTCATTTGTGATATGCACAATCAATATGAAGAAACAATAAAATTAAGAATTTTATATTATTTTGAAAAATTAGTTGATATAATTTAATATTTTTTAAAAATATTTTTGCACATTTATTTCTAATGTACCCGATCAATCAAACTCAAACCAACCCGTTGTTTATTGGTTTGGTTCGGTTTGGACTTTATCACAAAATTGTGTAAATCCAATCCATATATTTTTGATCGGTTTGAATATCAGATTCTCTCAAAACCGAACCAAACCGACCTGCAAACACCCTACACTTATTGTCTTATTTTTTCTATTTCAAAACAAAGTGATCATTAAGATCCATTCTAAAAGCAAGGACAGTGTAGTCTTTCACCTCAAGGAGGCATAAGCAAGGACAGTGTAGTCTTTCACCTCAAGGAGGCATTAAAAATTGTCCATTATAGTAATTTCACGTGCCGCAACGTATCAACTCACTACAACAAAACAAACCCCCAATACTAAAGAACCCATTAACGCACAGACTTTTCTGATGAGCCTCTACGTTTTTTCCCCCTAACCTACTTATTAAACCCATTTCATTACCGTTTAACCCCTTTCGTTTCACATTAATTACAATTTTAACACTCTTCTTCACACACTTATTACACCACACTCTACCGTTATTCAAGTCTCACTCCTCCTCCTTCTTCTTCTTCTTCTTCTCTTTCTCTCTCTGCACTTGCAGAGTAACAATGGCGTCAACACTCTCTCTTCTCATTCTTCTTCTTCTTCAACTCTCCCATTTTCTCATCATTGTTCAATCTTCTCAAAATCCAGATTTCGAAGCTCTTGTAGCTTTCAAAGCCACTTCAGACCCATCCAAAAAACTCACAACATGGAAAACCGGCACTAATCCATGTACTTGGAACGGCGTTTCCTGCGTCAAAGACCGAGTTTCCCGACTCGTTCTGGAAAATCTCGAACTCCAAGGCTCCATTGAGCCTTTAACTTCTCTAACTCAGCTCCGAGTTTTGAGTCTCAAGGGAAACCGTTTCTCCGGTCAAGTTCCGAGTCTCTCAAACTTCACTTCACTCAAGCTTCTCTTCCTCTCTCACAACCATTTCTCCGGCGAGTTCCCGCTGACTGCAACTTCCCTTTTCCGTCTCTACCGTCTCGATCTGTCTTACAATACCTTCTCTGGCGAGATTCCGGTGACAGTCAACCGTCTACCTCACCTCCTTACCCTCCGTCTCGATGAGAATCAATTCTCCGGCATCATTCCCGAACTAAATATTCCCGGTTTACAAGACTTCAACGTCTCCGGTAACCGTCTCTCCGGCGAGATACCGAAGACTCTATCGACATTCTCCGAATCATCGTTCCGGCAAAAAAACTCGTTTCTCTGTGGAGCTCCGTTGGAGAAATGCAAAGCGGAACCGAACAAACCTGGATCCGAAGGTGCCATAGCTACTTCACCATTGGTACCAAGCAGTGAAACCCCAACAACAACAGTATCGTCTTCACCAAGCACAATACCAACAACTACACCGGCAACAACAACGAAAAACCCCAAAAGCCATGAAAAAAGAGCTTCAAAAATGAGTCCAATAGTTCTAATAGCAATCATAGTAGGCGACATTCTTGTTCTCGGAATCGTTTGTTTACTTCTCTACTGCTATTTCTGGAGAAACTACTCTTCGAAATCGAAAGAACGAAAAGGGTTGAAGCTATTCGAAAGCGAGAAGATAGTGTATTCTTCAAGTCCTTACCCCACTCAAGGAGGGTTTGAGAGGGGTAGAATGGTGTTTTTCGAAGGCGAAAAGAGGTTTGAGCTTGAGGATTTGTTGCGTGCTTCAGCTGAAATGCTTGGGAAAGGTGGATTTGGAACTGCTTATAAGGCTGTGCTTGATGATGGGAATGTTGTTGCTGTGAAGAGATTGAAAGATGCACAGATTGCAGGGAAAAGAGAATTTGAGCAACATATGGAAGTTCTTGGAAGGATTAGGCACCCGAATGTTGTGAGTTTGAGAGCTTATTATTTTGCAAGAGAAGAGAAGCTTTTGGTGTATGATTTCATGCCTAATGCTACTTTGTTCTGGCTTCTTCATGGTATACTACTACTACTATAACTACTACTAATACTCTTGTTTTCTTATTACAAATTTACAGTTAGAAAATGATGATCTTTGTTTGTTTTTTGGTGCTCAGAAATCAGGTTATGGAATATTAGGTATGAGATAAAACAAATGAAATTTTGATTTTTCTTTTTGTTCTTTAGTTGTGTTTGGTTAGGTGAGGGAAAGTCAATTCTGATTAGTGGGTTATTTGCTTTGAAGTTGAAATTTTATTGGTTTATTTTTTCTACAATTTTTTGCACCAGCCAACAGACATAACATGTATGTTACCCCAAGCCAGATTAGGTTTACCAGGGAATCAATTTATGGGGAGGAAAAGAAATAGCCTGCACTCTCCTTTATTAGGTTTACAATGCATCAATGTAGCATATTTTTGGGTAACCATTTTAGATTTAGAAGGTGGATAATCAACCATGGCTATGAACCAATACTATCATTATAGATTTAATTGACAGAGATAAAACTAGGGGCGGCAAAATGGGCTGCCTGGATTGCCCACACTTTTTTGCAAGGGGATTAAAGTTTTAGGTCTGCACCCTCTAATGTGCCCACTCCATCCTGTCGTGCTTTTTGCGGGCGCGGGCATTAACACAATTTTTTGTATTTTTATCCTTAAAAGAGGGAATGCCCGCGGACCCACCTCATCCACTCTAATTTTTTTGCGGAACGAGCTAAGGTTTTAGGCCTGCACCCGAATTATGTCTGCCCCACCCCGTTTTTCTACCGGCTTTTGTGAGGTGGTCTTAAATGGGGTGAACATGCCCGTTTGCCACCTTAGATAAAATTAATTCAACAATTAATGAATTTATTATAACGTTTCTGCATTAAGCTATGAGTTTGGTTATGTATAGCCATAATTGAACTTATAATTAAACTTTGAGTAAATTGATTTTGTTAAAATCTAATTGAAGGAAAATTTATTTATTTTTTAGACACATGTAAAAAAGTGTGTTGAAAAATAAATTCAATGTAAAAATCGAATCTAGAATCAAGTTAGAATCAATCTTCAAAAAGACAAAATCAATTATTCTGTCAGCGGTTAAATATAACAAAATCAATTTACATTTTAATTTAATGTCACCATTTAACTCTTGATCCAAAATTGATTTATACTGGTTTGTTATCATTTGACACTTTTGAATGTTTAGAGTAAAATTGATTTGAGTCTACTTAAGCTATAATTTATGTTATTTTTGGCTTTTGCAATTGATTATAATCTTGAATTTACTTTTCATTTTATTTTTAGAGGATGCTCAATTTTCCAAAATGAGTCCATTCAAAAACAATGTGTTACTTCAGAACCAAACACATTTAATCTCACTTTATTATTCCTTGTCTTCTTTTTTTTCCAAATTCCAACTCTTAAATTTTTTAGTGCACTTTTTCCAGCAATTGCAGATAAAGCAGCTGATAAAATTGACAGTTGCTCCACTGCACAGTAGCATTGTAGAAGACTATTGTCTTTTTTTCCTGGACCCCATTTTCATTATTAAAAAAAGTGTAGTACTACTTTGCTTTATCTTCTTTTTTCTGAACACCATTTGTCTCTTTTTTGCTTTTCATCTTTTACCAGTAAAATCATTTTGAATATGACCAAAAAGTACATACCAGTCTTAATTCTCATCAATTCCAAAATTTCAGCATCTTTCATTGGATGTCAAATATGTAATTTATATAAACAAAACCTAATATGTTAAAAATGGTGTCATTATTGCAGGAAACAGAGGGCCTGGAAGAACCCCACTGGATTGGACCACAAGGCTTAAAATAGCAGCTGGTGCAGCACAAGGTGTAACTTTCATTCACAATTCATGTAAATCCCTTAAACTCACCCATGGTAACATCAAATCCACCAATATACTTCTCGACAAGCAAGGAAATGCACGTGTGTCGGATTTTGGGCTTTCGATCTTCAACAGCCCAAGCCCAATTGGAGGTGGTGGTAGATCAAACGGTTACCGTGCTCCTGAAGTAACCGACGGTCGAAAACAGTCGCAGAAATCTGATGTGTATTCTTTTGGTGTTCTGTTGCTAGAGCTCCTCACAGGGAAGTGCCCTTCTGCGGTGGAGAGTGGTGGAAGCGGAGGTGGTTATGGTGGTGGGATGGTTGATCTACCTAGGTGGGTTCAATCCGTTGTGAGAGAGGAATGGACTGCTGAGGTTTTTGATTTGGAGTTGATGAGGTATAAGGACATTGAAGAGGAAATGGTTGGGTTGCTTCAGATTGCTATGTCTTGTACTGCTGCTTCGCCTGATCAAAGGCCGAGAATGTCTCACGTTGTTAAGATGATTGAGGACTTGCGTGGGGTCGAAGTGTCACCATGTCATGACACGGTGGGCTCTGTCTCTGACTCACCTTCTTTGTCTGAAGATGCCTGTGCTGGTACTAGTAGTCAGTAAAAAACTTTGAGGGGTTTTAGCTTTACAGGGAATGAATGAAAGGTTCTAGATATGGCAGTGGTTATTGTAAATCACATTATTGGATTTGTTTGATGATCCGTTATCCCAATTTTACCTATCATATGCCTAGTTAAATGGTTGTAGTTACTTTGATGATTCTAGATTGTTGATTTTTTGTTAATGAGATTCAAGGTCCAAAAGAGAAACACATAAACAGATATCCATGAAAGAACTTAACTATATTGATCAAATGAGTTTGTGTGTGTGTCTATACTGGACAATGAAAAACTTACAACATGAAAAAAAGAAAAAGAAAAAAAGAATCAAATAATTGGTTTAAGTGATAGCTTATGTTTTTTGGGCTTATCATAGTGTTCAAACTGCATAACCTCAGGTGCAATCTTCAAAAGCCTTGACAAAGTACTAGGCAAGAACTTCCTAGCAAACAGAAAACATGCATTGGTGCTCTTTCCATTATTATACCTACATTTCTTGCTTCTCAATCTCTCCAAAAACTTAACATTAACATCAGACCTCAAAAAATGAGCTGGATGTGGACCCCCTCTTGACCAATCAACCCAAGTCAAACTTCTATTTGAATTCCTTTCCCAAAATTTAATGCTCACAAAAGTTGGCAAATAATGTTCATCTGCATAACATGAACCTTTGCAATACTCTTGAAAAACTGGGAAGTATATTCTATCAGACACAACTCCTAGAGCAAGCTCTCTGTCCATTTCAAACCATTGAAACCCTTTTCTCCATTGCCTGAGGGAAACCTCAGGTAACATCTGGATGCTATAACGGCCGCGACCGACCGGACTAGGATCGTCGTAAGCCATGACATAGTTTTCTGTAGAGTTTATTAAGTAAGAGTAGATGGTTGTGAAGTTGAAGAGCGGTATGCAGGATTCTGATAGTAGAACAAATCGTTGGTTCGAGATATCGAGAAGTGCGTTCGATAGTAAGCGTCGCTCGGCTTCAATCATGTTCACATCGCCCCATTCAACTTCCTGCATAAGAAAGAAAAACGAGATTAATACAAAGTTTATACAGAAATAGAAGGCAAACAGAAAACAAGCTGCGCCGAATGATCTGAAACTCAATAATGAAGCAAAAGAAGAAAATAAAACTAACCTTACTCGGAATTCTCCTACCATGAAAAACAGGACTCTCAGGATGTGATCCATTATAAGAAGGATTAGAATGAACATAAATTGAGTAATACCCTTCATGCCCTTTGAAAAACTGTTCCCACAAAGGTGCTAAAAACACAGCACCTCTTGTCAAGAACATGAAAGCAACTTTCGGAACTCGATCGAAAGGATACTCAGATATCTTCGATGTCATAGAACCTCTCCATAACAATTCTTCCTCATCCATATCATGCATAACTGGAGGAACCTTAAGAAACTCCTTCAATCCAATACGTTCTTGTTTCACCGCAACCGGCGGTGGCAACGGCGGTGTTTTCGGTATAGAAGAAAGTGATAACTGAGTGAATTGTAAACTAAAACTACACTCTTTAAGATAGAAACTTAAAATGATCCCAAGTGTTAAACCAAAGGTCAAAACTAGAACATAGGTGAGAAAATTAATAAAGTGGAGTTGAACATTGAAAATCTTTGGAACATAGTTTGCTTGGTTTTGATTATTTGAAACCTTCATTTTTTCCAACATAATAATGAAATTTTCCAAAAAATAAAAAAACTACCTAAGTTATGTTATAATTAGAAATATGTGACTCAAAAAATAAAAGTACAACAACAAAATTCTCTTGTAACAAACAAGATCAAATGAAAGAGTTGAACAAAACAAGAAGAGAAAACCCTGAAATTACAGGGAAAAGATCAAAAAATATATACTAAGAATGATACAAAAACTTAGTAATTAGACTTTGTTTTATGCTCCCTAGGAATGACAACAGTTTTGGATTAAGCGATTATAAAAACAGCTTTGTAAAAAAGCTAAAATTTGCCAACTGTTATAGCTGGTTTTGGAAAGACGTAACATTTCGTTACAATAAAGAAAACCGAACTAATAAATATATAATTGTGTAACATTAGACGACATAGGACTAGTGTTTTTTCATGTGGAATGTTTCACATTTGAAAATGTAAGTTACGTGTAAGAGAAGTTTGTAAAATAGGTTTTCACGCGGCTGCTAATTACGTGTTTGGTCACCGAGGTTTCAACTATAAAGTACTGTATATTCAATTTATGTGGATTAATTGTTTTAGAAGGAAATGATGATTGGTCAAAGTGATTATAAAGATGGAACCTACTTAGGTAGAGGAAGCTGCCATGCAGATGGAAACATATTAAAGACTTTTCAGCCAACTTGATAGTATTCGAAAAATCCAAAAAGGAAAAAAAATTAAATATTGGAAAGAAGAGTAGTCTTTCTTCATTATATGCAAAAATAAATAAATAAAGTACTCACCCCATGTCACGTTTATAAGTAAAAATTACATAGATTAAGAAAAATAATTAAATATAGTTACTTTTTTATTTATTTTTTATATATGAAAGGCTTCATGTAAAGAAAAAGAGATACAAGAAAATCAAGAGGGAACTGAGCCTAACTATTAAAAGAGAGAAAAAAGAGCTTAATAAAATTTGTAGTTCGGCATATTCCATCAAGTAATCAAAAGAGGAGTAATATTCCATCAACTAAATCGATCAGTGGAGAGAAGATTAATCAACTTATCGGCATATTGGTTGGTTACTATTGGAATAATATAAACAAGTGTGAGTAAGTGGGGAAATACTCTCACATTAAATAACAATATGGTGACTTGGAGATTTATAAGTGAGAAAACTCATACATCTATCACCTTAAGATTTTAAGTGGATAAGTGGTATGTCTATCACAAAGGTGCCTAGTCCTACACCATACACCTAACACCTTTGTGGACCCACATTTCGATACACCCCGAGCATTGATATATAGCCTAGGATTATGCACCTTTGTGAGAGACACACTTAAGATAATAGGTGTATGAGTTATCTCACTTATAAATCATCAAGTCTACGCTATCCAACTACATTCTAAACTATCATTATTCCCTCAAATACTAAAATCTGCTCATCGATGATTTTTGAATATTAATAATCTTCGGCAAAAAGGCACCAGGGGTCATTTAAGTTATTTAATGCTACCACTTAGGTCCTTTAAGTTTTTTTTGTAACATTTAGGTCCTTTAAGTTTAAAACCGTTTGCACCGTTACCCTTTTTTTAAAATTCCGTTACAAAAATGCATATGTGGCAAAAATGGAGCTTAGGTGACAGTTAACAATGATAATGTGGCATTTTAATTTATTATTTATTTATTTTTTAAGTCCACGTGGATTTTAAAATTTTCTTAAAATTTTTTTAATTTTTTTTAAATTTTTTTTATTTAATTGTATGTCAGTTAAGACTGAAAGGACCTAATTGTTACATTTTAAAAATATATGGGGCGTGAGTGTTACAAATCATGTCAGTCCATAATAAAGCTTCTAATGCAGTGATTATGGTTCTAAGTTGATCAAAGGGGTACATGCAAATGATTAACACTATAATAAAAAAACTCACTTTATTTTATTGAAACAAAACAATAAATATATTTTTTAATCCTAAACTATTGGCTTACGAAATTAGTTGTCAGAATTTCATTGTGAAGTCCCGTGAGTCCCTAATGTAGTTTTTTGTTCATTGATTTTGAATGAATTTATTCACCTTTGTCGTAAATATGATTCCATAAATTATTGTTACTCTTGAGAAAATGAAACTTTTGCAATTTAATTAGTGTTTGGCGGTTATACCATGTGAATGTTTTTTTTTCTAAATAAAGTAGCAATCTTCAATTGGTTGATGAAAAAAATTGAAAGAGGGAATGTAATTAAAATAATGTCTAGCACAGTTTTAGTTTTAGAAAGTTTTGTTACAGTTTGTATGATAAAGCAGAAACAATTTGATAATAAAAAATATAATCAATTGGATAGTTGACTGCATAGTTGATTTCAAGAAATTAATCATTAAAAATCTTTGTTACATATCACCATCTTAGCCTAAATATTTTGTCTATAAAATTATTGTATGATAAGTACTTATTTTTTCTTTTCAAGTTAATATATTTATGATGCTTCAAATTTAGATGATTTCTTTGTTTTTACTAATTTAGATTTAGATTTTTTATTTTCATCTAATATCATTCATGTAATGCCTTTTTCGTAAGTTTAGAAATCCATTAAATACTATGCTTGTTTCTTGTTAAACATCACATCAATTGTACTATTTTATATTTTTGTTTTCTGCTGCTGTAATGATATTATCATATAGTAATCATTGGTAAAATGATGAATTGTAATCAATTTTGCATCATATTGTTCGACAAATTACTACAATTTTTTCAATTTTCTCGTCTGCATAATGCAGGATGGCAGAACCTGGAAATACTGTGGCATTTGAGGAAAATTTGTTACTTTCTTAAATTTTAAAGATTACAAAATCTTAAAATTAAAAAATTAAAATTAAAAAATCTTAAACTTTTCTTGTTATAATATACTCTATATTTAAGTAGTGAATTTCATTTTTAAAATAGGGTTAAATAAGTATTAGGTCCCTGAAAATAACCCAACATTCAAGTTTGGTCCCTAGAAAAATTTTCTTCAAGGTTTGGTCCTCCTAAAGTTTTCCGTTTCTAATTGTAGTCCCTCCCGTTAGTTTCCACTAACGGAAGATGATGTGGCACGCCAAGTGTGCAATAATCCCTTGCCAACTGTGTATTCTTATGCCACGTCAGAAATAATTTTCTCCTTCTATCCAACTTAATAAAACCTCTTCTCTCTCCGCCTATCCCTCTCCTTGAATACTCCTCTAAACAAATGCCTAAACCCTAAAAACCCACCGTCCTCCTCCGTCCAAGGCCGCAGCTTCAATTTGCGAATTTTTCTTCTCCTTTCCGGTTTGGATCCGTTGCAAATCGATTGTGTGTTATGTTGATGAATGTTGTTGCAGGTTCTTCAATTTGGTGAAAGAATCTTGATGAAAGTTGTTGCGATTTGTGGATGGGGATGAAGATTAATGGAGGGTTTGTTACAGAGGAAGGAAAGAAATAGTTGTTTCTCTCCTTTTTATGTTTCAACTTAACCTTCTAACTCTCTTTTTTTGTTTCTCTCCTCAAACATAACCCTTTTTTCCTTTTTATTTTCTTTTCTTCTACATATGTAAAAATACTTTTTTTTTCACTGAACCTGTTTTGGTTTTTTGATTCTGAACCCTGTTGGTGGATTATTCGTCTAAGCTGTGTCGGTTATTCTTTTTTGTGACTGAAAATGAACTCTTCAATGAGGTTGGATTCAGCTGTTTTTCAACTCACACCTACTAGAACAAGGTATAGTTCATTGGTCAATGGGTTTAATTGAATGTTTTGTTGAAAACTTTGAACTAATTAATGAATAGGTTTGAGTTTTGCAAAGGTGAAGTTTTCTTTTTTTGGCTTAGTTTATACTTATGATGGTTTTGGTGTACTTGGGTTTGTTTAAGGATGTTAATGACTTTATGTTATTTCTTTAATTGGAAATAAGTGAATTATTTAAGTTATAATTTTCAAGTTTGCTGATATAATTGGAATCTAGTAACATGAAATGGTTTTTGCAACCATAAGTGTTATAAGCAAGTTTAGATTGGTGCACTAACCAGGAGAGTTGAGAAACTCTTGTTTTTATACTTGTTAAATTTTGTTACTAATTGATTTATGTAAAAGCTTAATGATAAAAATTACACATTGTTTGTAAAAACTGACTTTTGTGTTTGATTTTTCAATGTTTCTGCCTCTGTAACTTTGCAACCTAACCTATTTGCTTTGATTTCTTTCTTTGTCCTACACGATCTTTAACTTTGCAACCTAACCTATAAACAGATGCTAAAGTATTTTGTTTTGATAGAAAGGTAGATGATTTGGAAAAAGCCATTGTTGTTGCTTCTAAGGAACCTTCTAAGCAACCTAACCTATAATACTTATTTGATTACTCACAATGTAAGAGTTTTAGTGAAGTTGATTATTCACAATGGTTTCCCTGAAGCTAAATATAGGGAGCTGTACCAAAATGAGTCAATTATTCAATATGTTGCAAATATGCTGACTCAGCATAGTTGGATCACAAAGTTATGCTTTGCTAACTATCTTTTATTTAACTTGAGATTGCATGTTTGAATGCGATGGCAACACGAATTGCTACAGTATTTGCTTCATTAAGTCTATTATTCGTTGATTATGACTGATGATTAAAAAAGCCTTTCATAAACTTTCCTCTTTTTTTCTTTGTCAAGTTGATCCTGTGGTTGGAAACTCTGAACTTTCCTTGTTCATTAACATAACGTGAAGCATTCCATTATTTCCAAATGCTGCAAAACGTACACGATCTTCAAATCACACCCTAAAGTATGAGCCGGTTTAATTTCAAGTACTATTGGAATTCTTTGATGCTGAACCGATGGTTATGTGGGACTCGCCTCCGATTGCCCAAGAATTGCTCACTATGTTGGTATGCCGTTCTCCTTCCTTTCAATAAGTTGTGTGATAGCTAATGAGACTTTGATTGCTGTGATGACTGAGAATTCTGCTTTTGCAGTTGGGTGGAAATTAAGGATTGTGATCAATGTTTTTTTCTTTCGCATATTGATCCACTGCTATACAAGTGCATTTACCACACAGACCATGAATGTCCTGTACAACTCTTAGCACACACATCTTAGCTACAACCACATGATTTTCATCATTAATAACTCACCTGTGGTATTATCATCATGCAGGGAAACGGCTTGAACAGGTCAAGAGAAGCGTCTTGCTTGAAAGTGTGGTAATGAAAGTATTCTATGTATGGAAGTATTCTATTTTTAAATTCTCATTTTTAATTTCCAAACTACTTTCTTTTAAAGCTGAAATATTGATGACAATAAGATTTCTTGCCATCTTTTCAATTCTCATTTTAATTTAAACAAATATTTTTCTTGTAGTTGTTGGAGAAGCTAAAAGTTCTCAATCTCAGTCATTTGGTCTTGGACTTACAAATATTTATTGATGATCTTTGTGATGTGAATTTGATTGAGTCGGAAACAACATCAGATGGACCAAAGACCTCAAATCATTCCTTGAGATCATTTGTGATTGGAATGGGAAGTTCTGAAATAGTCATGGATACTCTTGGACTCACAACTTTCGTAATGCTACCGGCTTAGTGAGAGCACCACTGAGATTACCTATCAAATCAAACAATGTTCTTGTTAAGATCATTTATACTTGTGTAAATGCTAGTGATGTAAGTTTTTACATATTTCTAGAAGATTTGTGTGTGAATTTATTTTCTAGCTAGAATTCTGACAAGAATTTGAATTGATAGGTAAAGTTTAGCTCAGGCCGCTATTTTGGTGGCAATAACAATGATCTTGCAATGTTGAACCCAAATTCTTTATTATGAAAAAAACATTTTCTTTTGTTTTTCACTTTTTTCAAACTTAGGTCTTTTCAGCCAATTTTCTTGTTGTTCTTGTGTATTGACGTACATTGTAGCCAATTTATTATAATTATACAGCTTTCACTGATGATTTTTTATGGAGAAACTTATCAAAAGTTGGTGGCAAATATTCTATATTTCCAGTCTTGAGCTGCTTTATGACAGCTTATTCCTCTCTGTTGCTACCCACTGTCAGTAGTTCCTTTCCTTAGATGCTTATTGCTGTTGTTAGCAGGCATGTGAATACCGAATTCATAAAAATTTGGAGGTTTTATGAATTAGCTAGAGTTTAGCTATGAATTAGCTACAAAAATGTTGTGTTTAAATTAGCTAGAGATTAGTTAGAAAGTAGCTGCAAATTAGCTACAATTTTTGAATTTAAATATGATATAAATATAAAAAAAAATTAAAATTGAAACTATTGCCACGTGGCATACATGTCAGCAATTTTTGCCACGTTGGCATTGCCACATGTAAGCCACGTCATAAAAAAATTTCCACATGGCGTGCCACATCATCATCCGTTAGTGGAAACTAACGGGAGGGACTACAATTAGAAACGGAAAACTTTAGGAGGACCAAACCGTGAAGAAAATTTTTCTAGGGACCAAACTTGAATGTTGGGTTATTTTCAAGGACCTAATACTTATTTAACCCTTTAAAATATTAACATTATACAATCATAGAAAATTAGAATTGAATAAAAAATAGTTTTAGCACTATTCTTTCCATTAATAATTATTGTGTATAGTTCGACATCAAATTGCACTAATTCAATATGTCAAATAATATCACTTAAGTCCCATATGTTTTTAAAATGTAACAATCAGATTCTTTCAGTTTTAACTGGTGTATAAATAAATAAAAATTTAAAAAAATAATTAAAATTTTAAAAATAAAAAAAATTAAAAAAAAAAAATTAAAATCCACGTGGAATTAAAAAATAATTAAAAAATAAAATAAAATGCCACATCATTTAACTTAACAGCCACCTAAGCTCCGTCAATGCCACATATACTTTTTTTTAACGGAAATTTCAAAAAAGGTTAACTATGCAAACTTTTTAAAACGTTAAAGATCCGACTGTTACAAAAAAATCTTAAAAACCTTAAGTGGTATCATAAAATAACTTAAAGGACTAAAAGTGGTGTCATAATCTTCCTACTCCGTTTTGAGGATTGTCATTACAGAGAAAAACACATAAAAGTAAGAGTTTTTCTCATGCAAATTTAAATTAGACTTGTGTTAAGAGTTAGATAAATAGTGGTATGCATGATTTGATGTTTTAGAGGAAAGGGTTTAAATTTCCTTAACATATAAGCATTTTATTTTGTTACTAGTAAGGTGTAAAGTTGCTTAAAGTATACACTAGTTGTAGGTATAAAATTGTAGTGATAAAAAAGTAAATGATTTTATATGCTAGTTGTGATATAGAAGTGTAGAATGTATGTAAATGGTTGGGGCATGTTTAATATTCTCTGAAATCAAAACAACGTTTTATAATGGTTCTGGCATAATGTGTATGGTTGTGCCTCGTGAGACCGAAAGCATTAATTAAGAGAATTTTTTATCACACCATCTATGTTTTTTAGGTATCACCTGAATTTTCAGTTTTGCTCCTTGATTATGGATGTGCACATCCGGACGCACTAATTTTTTAAAAAACACTGATGCGTTCCGGAAGTGCACATCCGGAAACAATTTGGATCTGTAGATCCGGAAAACAGCAGAACTTTAATTTTTTTTAAAAATCGGTTTTGTTGCTTGGTCGCATATGTTAATATATCGTCGCAACTTCATATACATTTGACAACATCCATATATAAAATAAAATTATATATATATATATATATATATATATATATATATATATAATAAACCTCTGTTAAAATACAGTGCATACATGTAATATAAATAGAATACATCAAACAAAAAACTACTGCGTATGACGAAGGATCTCTCCTGGCTCCCCTGCTCCTCTACTCCTACCCGCCATCCTGGCTCAATGTCTGCGGTACTGAAGTGCCCCTTGAACAATCGCAATAATCCTATCCACGACAAGTCTGACACCAGAGCCCTCAGGGAGGTGACCGCCCGCAATGGCCTGCTGCGCTATCTGCTTTATCTGACGATAGCGAGGTAGGACATCCTGAGTATGGTCCAGCTGAGACTGCCGCTCCTCTAATATCTCTTGATGAGCAGGTCTGGGTGGCGATCCCTCAGCAGCGGGCACCATGCATGGGTGTGAGACGGTGTAGAACCACACGATGTACCCGGTAGCAACGCTCCAGTCTCTCTCCGCTCTGGTCGCCTGAGCCTCTTCCGGTACCAAGTGGGACTGGTAGTTAGCATATATCTCATCTATTTGCCTGCGGGTCAAGCCAGAGGAGCAGACTGATGAGGCATCCTGGGGATCGTCTGCGTGTAACCGAACTGACGCAAGACGCGCTCCCGCAGGTATCGAGCAGTAATGGTCGAACTTCATGCCAACCATCCTGAGAACAAACAAACCTCATCGAACGGGCGCATTACACGGTGATCGGCATAGGGGTGATACAAAACGTCCTCAGCAGCCATCTGATCAAGATGCCTCATCAGCCATGTATGATACGACCGTCTCTGCCAGCCATCTAATCTGCAAAGCATAATAAATAAATTAGAATTTTTTAAAAATAATTAAAAAAAAAAACAAACAAACTAAAAAAAAAACCAAGTGTCTTCCAGATGTGCACATCCGAAAATATGCAAAATATTTAACGTTGGATGTCTTCCGGATGTGCACATCCGGAAGGGCACATAATTTTTAACGTTGGGTATTTCCGGATGTGCACATCCGGAAACACTCAGAATACTAAACGTTACTATCTTTCCGGATCTGCACATCCGGTACGCATTTTGAAGTTTAAAAGTGGCAGCCATGGCTACTGTACCATGCAAAAGGGCATTTTAATGCCCTGATCGTCCGTTTGAAGCAGAAAACAAGACCTACATTGTCTTTAACCTATGTTATTCATACAACCTAACAATTTCTACACCTAAATGTCTACTCTAAATCGATTACTCGAAAATAACTTCGAAACTCTAAAATTTGAAAACTTACCGATTAAAATGAGATACAGAGGATTTGGAGTCTCTTGATCGTTGTAGATGTTGCTCTACGCCGAACGCGAGTGGAAAAAATTGAGATTCGTGGTGATTGAAAATTTGAGAGTTTGAGAGAGTTTGGAAATGAAAAAGTGAAGAATGAGGGGGAGGAAGGAGGTCTGGCGCGAACTAATAAGAAATCCTTCCGGAAGTGCACATCAGAAATGTTTCCGGATATACATATCCGGAACACATCAGAGTTTTTTTAAAAAATTGGTGCGTCCGGATGTGCACATCCGGAAACAGGGGGCAAAAAAGAAATTTCACGCGGTGCTTAAGAAATTTGGGTGGTATATTAAGAAATGCTCTTAATTAATGTTACAATATTAAAAATTATAAAATTCATGTCTATACTTAGTGAGTTCAAGTGTATTAAAGGAATAAGCAAATGATAATTAATTTATAATGTGATATATTTATGTATTTAGCCTTGTCTTTGTAGCATGCACGATAAACACGAAAGTATATTTTTGGTATGTTGTTGTAGAACTCACGAGTGGTTACGAATAGGCATGGCAACAGGGCGTGGCGGGGGCGGAGGCGGGTTTAGCTAACCTCGCTCCTGCACCTGCCTCCCGGTTACAGATCCGTCTCCGCCCCCAAATCCAGTTGGGGGTGAAAATTTACCATTCAGATCTGCCCCCAATGAAAACAGGTTTATCCGCACCTGCACCCGCACCCACCCAAAAAAAATATTGTCTTTTAAATAGTAATAAAAATTAATAATTTTATTAAAAACTTAATCAATATAATAATAAACTTGTTTCTAAAGATAATGGTTTGAGTGAATGGTGAGAAATGACTAGGGGTAGCAAAGCAGGCGGGCCGACCCGTTTAGCCTCGTCCCATTTAAGCCCGTCCAAAAGCGGGACAGGCCAACTTAGGCGTCCGATCTCAAAAGTCAGGCCGTCCCGTTTACTAACGAGTTGGCGGGTTGGCGGGGCGACCCACTATTTTTTTTACAATTTGATTTACTACATAATTTACAAAATTGTTAATCATTACAAAAGAGATCGACAAATTTTAAAAATGCATAGTAAAATTTTAACAACTCTTAATGCAAATGCCATATTCTTCCACATAAAAAAACAACGTAACTATAAAACCAAAAACTTAAAACAAACACACTAAAACCCCAAAAATAAAAAATTTATTATCATAATAAGAAACAAACACCCCCTGCGCAAAACTTACCTTATAGTTTTAGAACCCGTCTCCAATGAGAACGAGTAATAGAAAATAGAAAAGAACGAAGCAGAGACCAATTGATATCTTCAAAATGAGGTGTTTGTGGTTAAGTGAAAAATGAATATTAGGGTTTGAAGAAATGAATGTTGTTTTAAAAGTATGTCTATTACATACCATGTTAATATTGTTTTAATTCCAAGTAAAAAAATAAATTTTTTAAACAAAAAGCCCGTGAGAAAAACTCGCCCCGCCCCGCCCTCGACCCGTTTTAAAAGTGGGTTAGGTGGGGCGGGCCAACTTAACACACCGAGCTGAAAACCTCACCCCGCCCCGCCAAAATTGGTGGGTTAAATGGGCGGGTTCGATGGGCCCAACCCGTTTTGCCACCTCTAGAAAAGACTAATGAGAATTTTTAATTATTTTTCTAAAAGTAAATAAATGTGTAATAAAATAATTTAAATATAAGTATTAAAGTAAATACTATAAGACCGGGCGGATGCGGGGTGGGTAGTAGCATCCCTCGCACCCACAATTACAAACCTGGTTTTTCTGGCACCCGCACCCAATTAAAGCGGGTTTCTCTCATTAATTTTGAGCCGGATCCGGGCGGGCCTCGGCATGCCTGGATTTTCTTGCCATGCCGAGTTACGAATTGAAGATTATTATACTCATTTGAGTAATGTGAGAAATTGTCTTATAAATTAACAGCATGTATATTAATGAGATAATTAGTGGTAGTTTGTGACAAAGAGCACTATTTAAATGTGTTGTTTTAAGAGAAAATATATTTGTTTCATTTTATAAATATTTGTATTGATAGATATGTTGTAATTCATGTTCTTCCAAGTTTTTTTTTTTATTTTTTTATTTTTATTTTTATTGTATTTAGGGATGGTCAATATAGACGGGAAGCTTTTACGTGGACCCTCTACACTAGTAATGTGATGTTGCAATAGCAAGAGTAGTATTATGTTGTAATTGAAATGGTGATATCAGAATAAATATTAGACCATTTCGTATTATACCACCCATGTTTCTTAGACATCATGCAAATTTTCATTTTTATCTACAGTTTTTGGATATGCACATCCGGACACACTATTTTTTAAAAGAAACGTTGATTGGTTTCGGATGTGCATATCAGGAATAATCTCTGATCTGCAGATCTGAAAAAAATCAAAAGAATTCCATAAAATCATTTTCTGATCTGTAGATCCGATTAAAATAAAAAATATTCCATAAAATCAGTTACTTATAAATGTAATTCTTATAAATAGATAAGTTAAAATTTTAAAATTCAAAAATATGAAAAATATGAAAAAAAAAATTAATATGATTTAAAACGAGATATGTTATTAATTATATTGGATTTTTTTTTTTTATTTTAGATGTTTTTAAAAATAATTCTATAAAAAATTGTGTCAGATTTTAATATGAAATTTTACAATTAAATTCATATATTTCTTACCATATTTAACACATCAAATTTACGAATCTCAATAAATTTTTTTTAATCAAACATATATAAATTCTTACCGCATATATACCGCTTTAATATATATATATATATATATATATATATATATATATATATATATATATATATATATATATATATATATATAAGAAATGCTAACATACACAAAAAATTGGTGGATCCCACACAAAAATACACTACATCTATTTTCTTTTTATTTTTTTTCTTCATCTTTTTAATGTGGGTCCCACCCAAAATTAGTGAGCCCCACACAAAAATACACTAAGGTGTATGTTTCTAATGCACACCTACATGGGTGTGCCTTAGCATAACCCTTTATATATATATATATATAAACATCTAAAATAATAAAGTTCAATATAATTAATAACATATCTCGTTTTAAATCATATTAATTTTTTTTTCATATTGTTCATATTTTTGAATTTTAAAATTTTAACTTATCTATTTATAAGAATTATATTTAGAAGTAAATGATTTTATGGAATACTTTTGATTTTATGGTGAATTTTCCTTTTATTTAAT
This sequence comes from Lathyrus tuberosus, assembly GCA_022829125.1. Classification (NCBI taxonomy): domain Eukaryota; kingdom Viridiplantae; phylum Streptophyta; class Magnoliopsida; order Fabales; family Fabaceae; genus Lathyrus; species Lathyrus tuberosus. The sequence goes on from JALAZF010000227.1 coordinate 920,832, forward strand.
TCTTTTGGACATGAAAGAGATATCTATGTTTTTCTAATTTTTAACCCTTGTTTGGTTTATTTTTGACATAAATATGGTTAATGGAAACTGACTCTTAGAATAACATTTTAGGTACAAGTATGGAGAAGAATGAGTTTTCTTGTCCCACAATTGTGGGAAAGAATGAGTTTTCAAAATAAAAATATTTCAGTAGTTTATAAATCAATTACATTATAATTTAAGTTATTTATGTACTTTCTTTCGAATGAATTAAAAATACGGTGATTTTCCGCTTATGAATGTGAATTGTCACCGAATTTGGTTAATTTCAAAACTTTTTATGTTTGTTTAAATAAATATTTTTAATAATTTCTTAGTCATGTCTTAGATAAAAATCCGGAACGTTAGAGATTACTTGATGACCAAATATGTATGCATTTAGCGAAACGACGACTCACAAGTTGGTTTATGTTGTAAGTCACTCTCTTAAGATTAGCGAATTCATTTAATCAGATGAGAACCATTCATTTCATATGGTAGACAATCTCACAATACACAGAAATTTTTTAAAGCTGGACAATACATTTTGCCTTCAATACAAAGGAACAACACTCTTGTGATAAATACAACAATAAGAATATGTGTTAACAAACTAAAAAAGAAAAAGCAAAAGAAAATATACATAACATTTTATTTATATGTCAATTATCATGACTTTCTCTCTACATTGCATCTTAACAACCACACAAATTACAACATTTCAGATGATAAATGGATTGGAGATGTTGAAGGAGAAGACAAAAAGGGTTTGGGTGGCATTTCCAACACTTGAAGGTTCCCTTCCAACATTTCCACCACTTTATGCATCGGTGGTCGATTCGAAGGATTGGTTTGTATGCACCATAAACTCACTACTGTCATTTTCCTTACCATTTCTTCATCAATTTCATTTTTAATACACTTAAGTCCAAGGTCTTGATTCAATTCAAGACGCTTGTAAATCCAGTGTGGAAAGTATAACTCGCTAGAACAATCAACTTCAACCTTAATGTTCTTTCTACGTCCAACCATCTCTAAAACCATCATTCCATAACTGTAGACATCTGACTTATGTGACACACTACCAAAACTCCTGGAAAACAACTCAGGAGCAATATATCCGGGTGTTCCCCTTGCGCCAAATATGGATATAATGCTTTCTTTTCTTGGACATACTTTAGCTAGTCCAAAATCAGAAATTTTTGGACAGAAATCTTCATCTAGTAATATATTATGAGGCTTTATGTCAAAATGCAAAATTCTAGTGTTACAGCCTCTATGAAGATATTCTAATCCACGAGCAACACCAACTGCAATATTATACAATGTTTTGCAACTCAATTGGAGATTAACCCACACTGGATTTTTCTCTTCATATATAAACTTCTCAAGAGATCCATTAGGCATGAACTCATATATTAGTGCCTTTTTAGAACCATCCAAACAAAACCCCAAAAGTCTAACAACATTAACATGCGAAGTTCTACTAATACTAGCAACTTCATTAATGAAATCTTCACCATCGCCTTTTGATTCACTTAAAACCTTCACTGCAACCATACGGTCATCATGTAACTTTCCTTTGTATACACTTCCGTATCCTCCCTGGCCTAATTTGTTTCTAAAAGAGTTAGTTATTTTCTTGACATCTAAATAATTGTACCTAGCAGCAAGAAGAGGTCCTTGTTCTTTCAAGAACTCCTTTATATTTTGATGGGTTGAACTCCCCTTCCTTTGCAAAAGAAGCGTCGGAGGAAAGATATTTTTCCTAATGGCATAAGCCAATAAAATCAGCACTACAATTCCAATAATCACCACCATGGCTCCTGAGAATTGTAAATTATTTGCAATAAAACCAAAAAAAATAAATTAGTGTAAGAAACAATTACTTTTTTTTTTGTTTACAAGAAAGCAATGACTTCTATTATACCCAGTTTCACATTCCGGATCAGCCTCTTTTTCTTTGTTCCAGTTACTGCATTAAAGAAAACAATTGAGATTTGAAACATGAAGATAAAGTTGTGGAGAGAGAAATATAGTTTGTGAATTTAGTGTTTCACAGACAATACTAAACAATAAGCAATTGAAACTCAACCAAGAATGTTAAATTCAAAATTTTACAGCAAAATAAACAATGTTTCAGAAATTTATGTATGTTCTGTGTTTCCGCAGTATCGGTTTTAGTTTACAACTGACACAATAAAATTGCTCATAGCTGTCAATTTGACACCGCTATAGTTGTAGTGACAATATGCACATTATTCTGTTGTGTCAAGAATAAAGGATGTATTTAAACGGAATGAGAGATAGAAATTTATCTGAAGTGTACCATTATCACAGTAGAACTCATTGTTTGCTTTAAGTCTACATTGGCCTCCTCTGTGGTTGTAGCAGTCATCACAATCAGCAGATAATACTATTTTAACATCCACCCGACTAGATACAAATGATAAAATGGTTTTGGTATCAGTCAAGTCTTTAGATGGAAACTGAAGAACTAAGCAGGACGGGAAAAAGCTACGCGCCTTCTCTATAGTAACATCGGGGTATTGGTTGCTGTCATAATAGATATCGTAGGAAGAACAGTTGTGTTTAAAATAATTTGCAGGGGGGTTGATTTTGTGGCCGTGATTGCATCGGAAGAGAGTTACATTATAAACTATATAAAAAGAAACTAAAGGAGAAGGGGGAGGAAGAGGGTAACTCTGGTTCAAAGTGTCACAAACATTATCTTGAAAGCGCTTGTAAAAATTTTGATCAGAAAGTGTAATGGTATTCTGGTCAATGACACCAGTTAGCACTATGCTTCTTGCATTCTTCTCCAGTTGGATCAATTTGACTGAATAATAACTGACATCACAGCCATGTATGAGTATGAGGCCGCAGTCTGGTTGCTCTGCCTTGGCGAAAGGGTAACTAAAAATCCCACGACTTCCCCAGCTGAATGAGTGTGGACAGTTATCCTGGTACCTGCTTCCATACCCTGCTGATAAAATCAGCACGAGATGACAAAACAAGAGGAAGCAGAACAAATGTATTAGATCCATCCTAACTTTATTGATGTAGTGGGAGTTGTTACACACCTTATATTAAGAAATAGATATGTGTTAAGTGTTATGTATGTATCAAGTTGTGTCTAAACGGAGAAATTATCCGATACGTTAATTGACTTGGGAAATGAAGGAGGAAAACTTGATGAAAAAGAGAGGTAGATTACGTGAGATACAATTCAAAGTTACAAAGGTGTGGCTGCTGACCATGCCTTAATTATCCCACCAATGAAGCTGGACCCGCTGCTATATATCCTCTATCAACGAAACAGCACATTCAGAGATTGACTCCTTCAACATTTAAGTTTTTCTAAATTTAATTTTTGTTCCATCTTGGAACTTTCTTGGCACCCATTTTCAAAGGTGTGCGAATAGTATGAAGAAAAATTCCTAAACTCGTGTTGTAACGCACCAGTTTGAGTTATTTTTATTTAAATGAGTTGTTTTAGTTATTTTATTATTATATTATTTTATTTCTGACTTTTATTTGAAAATATGTTATTTTTTATCGTGATTATATTTTATCGCGTTTTGGGAATGTTTGCGAGATATTTGAGTGTAGGGGTATTTTGGTCATTTCACTTTAATTTTTCTTAAGTTAGAATTATAATAGAAATAGAAAGAGAGAAAAATAGAAAGGAAAGAAAAAGAAGAGAAGAAAAAGAGAAAGAAGGAAAGAGAAGAGAAAGAAGAAAAGAGAGAAAACTTGGAAAAGAAGAAATCGATCAACCGACATTTCTAAACACGATTAAATCGGGTAAGGGTGCGGAACTCGATTATACTATGCTTGTGTATGATTATGTATGTGGGTATTGGATTGTTTGTGGTGTTTTATAGTTTGTCGATTCTAGGTCGGAAGAGAGAAATAGGTGTTTTCGCGGTTGGAAATCGGTGTAAATGCGGTAGAATACTTGTTACCATGATTAGATTAGGTTTTGATTGTTATGTGTTGGTTTGGAAATGATTTGGTGAGGAAAATATGGTTTTGAAGTGTGTAACAGTGCTGCTGGGTTTTCTGGTTTCGCAGGTTCGCACTGCGAATCCCCTAGCGAAGGGGAAAGCGAGCATTCGCTGGCAATTCGCACTGCGAAGGTGGGGGTGCGCATTCGCCAGAGGTTCGCACTGCAAACTTTGTGTTATTTTGGGTTGTTTTCTTTCTGCCACTGTTCGCTGGGAGACTCGCACTGCGAATGGGTTAACGAGCATTCACTGGGACGTTCGCACTGCGAACGTTGGGTAATTTTTAGGCTATTTTTCTTTCTGACTTGGTTCGCTGGGACATTCGCACTGCGAATGAAGAAGCGAAGGATTCGCTAGGCTGTTCGCAATGCGAACATGACAGTTTTCCCAAATTGTTTTCTTTATAACTTTTGATCCGTAGGACGGTTTGAGGCGTAGTTTGGTGCGTTGGGAAACTTTTGACATGTTCTTTCTTATATTATCGGTTTTGAAACTAGTGACCGATTTAATTATGTCGGAAGCTGGAATGGTATCGTTTTGTTAACTTGTACCATTGTGAGGGTGTGTAATTGATGTGTATTATGCAATATGCTGCTGATATGAATGTGGTATGACTTGTGTGCCGTGGTGTGATGAATATGCATGAAATACATGTTGTGAAGATGATTCATGGCCTAAGGGCAAGAGATGCTATGTGTGGTATTTGATGATATATGCATGATTATGGTTGCATGTATGTGTGCATTTGAATGTCATGAGTCATTGTATGCCAAGCATCATGATATGCATTCTTGTGATGTCGTGTGCCCTAGTGGGTGTGAGCGACGAAATGGTTCCAGAGGGAATCCGCTATAACATTGTGCGCCTTATACAAAGAGGACTTAAAGCGATGATTATAGACGATCGTGCGCCTTATACAAAGAGGACTTAAAGCGATCGGATTGTGCACCTTATACAAAGAGGACTTAAAGCGATCCATAAACGTCGTGCGCCTTATAAAAAGAGGACTTAAAGCGACGGGGAACATCGTTTGCCCGACGGGGAGTTACGTTGAGTAACAAGCGATGATTCCAGCAGAGTTCCTGAGTGAACTAGTGTTGAGAAATGAAGGATGGATGGTACCGCATGTGCATTGCATATAGTCGTTGTGTCGGTCTCTGTGCATTTGCATAAATCATGAATGGATTGATTGTGTGTGAAATTGTGAATGGAATTGATGAGTTGTGATATATATATATATATATATATATATATATGTGTGTGTGTGTGTGTGTGTGTGTGTGTGTGTGTGTTGGTGACAATTGAATTGTGCATGATTGATATGCTTTGTGTCGGATATATGAGAAAATACTTTGCGTTCTTTTGTGTTTGAATTCTGGTATGAGTTGTGGTGAGAATATTTTATATGTGTATTTTTGTATTATATATAATTGTATGCAAAGATATTATGATTGTGTTTCTCACCCTTCTGCTGTTTTTAATGCTCTACGAAGCATTGCAGATTAGATGCTGGAGGTCTTTTTGGTGAAGCTTAGGTCTTCATTCTTTTGTCGGTCGGCTCTGATATGTAGCACCGGGTAGTCGGGGTGATCGAGTGTGATTGATTGTATTATGTATATGTATCTTTTGGATTGTACATGTACGAATTGTTGTATGACAAACTTTTATGATATATATATATATATATATATATATATATATATATATATATATATATATATATATATATATATATATATATATATAAGAGATTCAGTTACGGATTTTCCGCTTTCATTCTGTTTCTGAATAGTGGGTGTTAGGAACTCAGTTCCTTGATATGTGCTACCTGAATTGTTGCATATCTTTGTGAGCATGTTGTTGTATGTTTGTTTCAATTTGATGTGACTCTCTAGTCTATGCCGTGATTCTATTATATTCTGATTAACTGTTATCAATTTAATTATTTTGGGGTATAGATTGGGGGTGTTACATTAAGTGGTATCAGAGCCAGTCCGTGTCGGTTGTGTCAGTCCTTGTTGGTCTTTGTGGTTCGGTGAGCTGTTTGTTTAACCATAGTTGCTGTTATTGGACATGAACAGAATATGGCTGGAAGGAATGACGCTGCTTTAGCTGCTGCGATGCAAGCTATGGCTCGGGTTGTGCAGGGTGCACCGAATGCTGCCGGAAATGACGAGTTCAGGAAGAATAAACCGTCTGTCTTTAAAGGAAGATATGATCCTGATGGTGCACAGATTTGGCTGAAAGAAATTGAAAGGATCTTCCGAGTGATGGATTGTGATGAGGATCAGAAGGTGAGACTGGGTACTAACATGTTACTGGAAGAAGCTGATGATTGGTGGGTTGGTACTCGTCATGTGTTGGAAGCTGCGGAGGAGGAAGAGATCACTTGGGAATTGTTTAGCTGGGAGTTTCTGAGGAAGTATTTTCCCGAAGATGTCAGAGGAAAGAAAGAGATAGAGTTCTTGGAATTGAAACAAGGTAGTATGTCTGTTGTGGATTATACTGCTAAGTTTGTGGAGCAGGTGCTATTTTATCCGCATTATGCTGAAGCGACTGCGGAGTTTTCTAGGTGCGTAAAGTTTGAGAATGGGTTGCGTCCTGAGATAAAGCAGGCTATTGGTTATCAGAGAATTCGAAGGTTTTCAGACTTGGTTGACTGTTGTAGGATTTATGAGGAAGATAGTAAGGCTAGTTCTACTCACTATAAGAGTATGAACGATAGGAAAGGGAAGCAACAGGTTCGTGGTGGTCCTTATGTGACACCAGCCGATAAGGGAAAACAAAGAGGTACTTTTGATCGAAGGCCAAGTGGAAGGGGTATGTCTAATTCTCTGAGATGTTCTGGGTGCGGTGAATTAGGACATTGTCAGTTCGAATGTAGGAAGGGTACGAAGAAGTGTTCTAATTGTGGAGGTTTAGGACATGTCGCAGCCGAGTGTAAGAGGAAGAACGTGGTGACATGTTTCAACTGTGGTGAACCCGGTCACATTAGTACAAAGTGTCCGAAACCGAAGCAAGCTCCAGCTGGTGGGAAAGTTTTTGCGTTGTCAGGGACTCTGACTTCAAGTGCAGATCTTCTGATCAGAGGTACTTGTTTTATTAATAGTATGCCTTTAGTTGCTATTATTGATACCGGAGCGACTCATTCGTTTATTTCGTCTGAGTGCGCGAAGCGTTTGAGGTGTAGTTTGGTGCGTTGGGAAGCTTTTGACATGTTCTTTCTTATATTATCGGTTTTGAAACTAGTGACCGATTTAATTATGTCGGAAGCTGGAATGGTATTGTTTTGTTAACTTGTACCATTGTGAGTGTGTGTAATTGATGTGTATTATTCAATATGCTGTTGATATGAATGTGGTATGACTTGTGTGCCGTGGTGTGATGAATATGCATGAAATACATGTTGTGAAGATGATTCATGGCCTAAGGGCAAGAGATGCTATGTGTGGTATTTGATGATATATGCATGATTATGGTTGCATGTATGTGTGCATTTGAATGTCATGAGTCATTGTATGCCAAGCATCATGATATGCATTCTTGTGATGTCGTGTGCCCTAGTGGGTGTGAGCGACGAAATGGTTCCAGAGGGAATCCGCTATAACATTGTGCGCCTTATACAAAGAGGACTTAAAGCGATGATTATAGACGATCGTGCGCCTTATACAAAGAGGACTTAAAGCGATCGGATCGTGCGCCTTATACAAAGAGGACTTAAACCGATCCATAAACGTCGTGCGCCTTATAAAAAGAGGACTTAAAGCGACGGGGAACATCGTTTGCCCGACGGGGAGTTACGTTGAGTAACAAGCGATGATTCCAGCAGAGTTCCTGAGTGAACTAGTGTTGAGAAATGAAGGATGGATGGTACCGCATGTGCATTGCATAGAGTCGTTGTGTCAGTCTCTGTGCATTTGCATAAATCATGAATGGATTGATTGTGTGTGAAATTGTGAATGGAATTGATGAGTTGTGATATATATATATATATATATATATATATATATATATATATATATATATATATATATATATATATATGTGTGTGTGTGTGTGTGTGTTGGTGACAATTGAATTGTGCATGATTGATATGCTTTGTGTCGGATATATGAGAAAATACTTTGCGTTGTTTTGTGTTTGAATTCTGGTATGAGTTGTGGTGAGAATATTTTATATGTGTATTTTTGTATTATATATAATTGTATGCAAAGATATTATGATTGTGTTTCTCACCCTTCTGCTGTTTTTAATGCTCTACGAGGCATTGCAGATTAGATGCTGGAGGTCTTTTTGGTGAAGCTTAGGTCTTCATTCTTTTGTCGGTCGGCTCTGATATGTAGCACCGGGTAGTCGGGGTGATCGAGTGTGATTGATTGTATTATGTATATGTATCTTTTGGATTGTACATGTACGAATTGTTGTATGACAAACTTTTATGATATATATATATATATATATATATATAAGAGATTCAGTTAAGGATTTTCCGCTTTCATTCTGTTTCTGAATAGTGGGTGTTAGGAAACTCAGTTCCTTGATATGTGCTACCTGAATTGTTGCATATCTTTGTGAGCATGTTGTTGTATGTTTGTTTCAATTTGATGTGACTCTCCAGTCTATGCCGTGATTCTATTATACTCTGATTAACTGTTATCGATTTAATTATTTGGGGGTATAGATTGGGGGTGTTACATTAAGTGGTATCAGAGCCAGTCCGTGTCGGTTGTGTCAGTCCTTGTTGGTCTTTGTGGTTCGGTGAGCTGTTTGTTTAACCATAGTTGCTGTTATTGGACATGAACAAAATATGGCTGGAAGGAATGACGCTGCTTTAGCTGCTGCGATGCAAGCTATGGCTCGGGCTGTGCAGGGTGCACCGAATGCTGCCGGAAATGACGAGTTCAGGAAGAATAAACCGCCTGTCTTTAAAGGAAGATATGATCCTGATGGTGCACAGATTTGGCTGAAAGAAATTGAAAGGATCTTCCGAGTGATGGATTGTGATGAGGATCAGAAGGTGAGACTGGGTACTCACATGTTACTAGAAGAAGCTGATGATTGGTGGGTTGGTACTCGTCATATGTTGGAAGCTGCGGAGGAGGAAGAGATCACTTGGGAATTGTTTAGCCGGGAGTTTCTGAGGAAGTATTTTCCCGAAGATGTCAGAGGAAAGAAAGAGATAGAGTTCTTGGAATTGAAACAAGGTAGTATGTCTGTTGTGGATTATACTGCTAAGTTTGTGGAGCAGGTGCTGTTTTATCCGCATTATGCTGAAGCGACTGCGGAGTTTTCTAAGTGCGTAAAGTTTGAGAATGGGTTGCGTCCTGAGATAAAGCAGGCTATTGGTTATCAGAGAATTCGAAGGTTTTCAGACTTGGCGGACTGTTGTAGGATTTATGAGGAAAATAGTAAGGCTCGTTCTACTCACTATAAGAGTATGAACGACAGGAAAGGGAAGCAACAGGTTCGTGGTGGTCCTTATGTGACACCAGCCGATAAGGGAAAACAAAGAGGTACTTTTGATCGAAGGCCAAGTGGAAGGGGTATGTCTAATTCTCCGAGATGTTCTGGGTGCGGTGAATTAGGACATTGTCAGTTCGAATGTAGGAAGGGTACGAAGAAGTGTTCTAATTGTGGAGGTTTAGGACATGTCGCAGCCGAGTGTAAGAGGAAGAACGTGGTGACATGTTTCAACTGTGGTGAACCCGATCACATTAGTACAAAGTGTCCGAAACCGAAGCAAGCTCCAGCTGGTGGGAAAGTTTTTGCGTTGTCAGGGACTCAGACTTCAAGTGCAGATCTTCTGATCAGAGGTACTTGTTTTATTAATAGTATGCCTTTAGTTGCTATTATTGATACCGAAGCGACTCATTCGTTTATTTCGTCTGAGTGCGCGAAGCGTTTTAATCTTGAGTTGTATTTGATGGATGGAGAGATGGTTATTGATACTCCAGCAATGGGGTCAGTAACTACTTCTTTGGTTTGTTTGAGTTGTCCTTTGACCATTTATGGTAAAGACTTTGAAATGGATTTGGTGTGTTTGCCGTTGGAGGGTTTAGATGTGGTTTTGGGAATGAATTGGTTACAGTTTAATCGGGTCCATATTGATTGTTATCATAAGCTAGTAAGGTTTCCTTCTCTTGAGGAAGACGAAGACTCGAGTTTCTTATCTACCAAAGAGTTGAAGAAACTTTTGGCGGATGAAGCTCAGTTGTTTGGATTGTTTGCATCATTGACCGTGGATAGTCAAGTTTCACTTGATGTGTTTCCTGTTGTGTGTGAATTTCCGGAAGTGTTTCCTGAGGATATTTCAGATGTACCGCCAGAGAGGGAGGTGGAGTTTTCTATAGATCTAGTTCCTGGTACTAGACCTGTGTCTATGGCACCTTATCGAATGTCGGCATCTGAGTTGGTTGAGTTGAAAAAGCAATTGAATGAATTGTTAGAAAAGAGGTTTGTGAGACCGAGTGTGTCGCCTTGGGGTGCTCCAGTTTTATTGGTGAAAAAGAAAGATGGAAGTATGCGATTGTGTATTGATTACCGCCAGTTGAATAAGGTGACGATTAAGAATAAGTATCCTCTTCCGAGAATTGATGATCTGATGGATCAGTTGGTAGGTGCGTGTGTGTTTAGTAAGATTGATTTGAGATCGGGGTATCATCAGATTAGGGTGAAAGAGGAAGATATTCAGAATACGGCTTTTAGGACACGTTACGGTCATTATGAATATTCTGTGATGCCGTTCGGGGTTTCTAATGCGCCAGGTGTGTTTATGGAAAACATGAATCGTATTTTTCACGAGCATTTGGATAGTTTTGTTGTTGTGTTTATTGACGACATCTTAATTTATTCTAAGTCTCGGGAAGAGCATGCGGAGCATTTGCGTATTGTTTTGCAGGTTTTGAAGGAAAGGAAACTTTTTGCTAAATTGTCCAAGTGTGAATTTTGGTTGTCGAAAGTGAGTTTTCTTGGACACGTAATTTCAGGTAATGGTATCACTGTGGATCCATCTAAAGTAGATGCAGTTCTACAATGGGAGGCTCCGAGATCTGTTACTGAAATTCGAAGCTTTTTGGGATTAGCCGGATGTTATCGGAGGTTCATTGAAGGTTTTTCTAAGCTAGCACTTCCTATGACCCAGTTGACTTGTAAAGGCAAAGCGTTCATTTGGGATATTCATTGTGAGGAAAGTTTTAGTGAGCTGAAGAGAAGATTGACGACAGCTCCGATTTTGATTTTACCGGATCCTAATGAACCGTTTGTGGTGTATTGTGATGCGTATTTGATTTGGCTAGGTGGAGTGTTGATGCAAGAAGGTAAGGTGGTGGCTTATGCTTCGAGGCAATTGAGGATTCATGAGAAAAATTATCCTACTCATGATCTTGAATTAGCGGCTGTGGTTTTTGTGTTGAAAATTTGGAGGCATTATCTCTACGGTACAAGGTTCGAAGTCTTTAGTGATCATAAAAGCTTGAAATATCTGTTTGATCAGAAAGAGTTGAATATGAGGCAACGTAGATGGTTGGAATTCCTGAAGGACTACGACTTTGGCTTGAATTACCATCCTGGTAAAGCTAATGTGGTAGCCGATGCGTTGAGTCGGAAATCGTTGCATATGTTCGCTTTGATGGTTAAGGAGTGGGAACTTTTGGAATCGTTTAGAGATTTGAGTTTGGTATGTGAATTGACGTCGGATAGTGTGAGGCTCGGAATGTTGAAGGTTACTAATGATTTTCTGTTGACGGTTAGTGAGAAACAAAAGATGGACGTGAAATTTGTGGATTTGATGAAGGTTGGAGAGAAAAGTGGAAATGAGGACTTTAAAGTGGATGATCAGGGTGTTTTGAGGTTCCGAGGTAGAATTTGCATTCCTGATGATTCGGAGTTGAAAAGGATGATTTTGGAGGAAGGACACCGGAGTAATCTGAGTATACATCCGGGAGCGAATAAGATGTACCAAGATTTGAAGAAGATTTTCTGGTGGTCTGGATTAAAGAGAGACGTGGCTCAGTTTGTTTATGCATGTTTGACGTGTCAGAAGTCTAAGGTCGAACATTTGAGGCCTAATGGTTTGTTGCAACCGTTGGATATTCCTGAGTGGAAATGAGACAGCATTTATATGGACTTTGTGACAGGGTTGCCAAACACTCAGCGAGGGCATAATGCTATTTGGGTGGTTGTAGATAGGCTGACTAAATCGGCTCATTTCATTCCGATTGACATCAGTTTTTCTTTGGAGAGGTTGGCTGAGATTTACATCAATGTGATTGTGAAGTTGCATGGGGTTCCGTTAAGTATTATTTCTGATCGAGATCCGAGGTTTACTTCGAGAGTTTGGGAGAGTTTACAAAAGGCGTTGGGTTCTAAATTGAGATTGAGTCCGGCTTATCATCCGCAGACGGATGGGCAGACGGAGAGAACGATTCAGTCGTTGGAAGATTTGTTGAGAGCGTGTGTTCTTGAACAAGGTGGTGCGTGGGATAGTTATCTTGCATTGATTGAATTCACGTATAACAACAGTTTCCATTCGAGTATTGGAATGGCACCGTTTGAAGCGTTGTATGGAAGAAGGTGTCGAACACCGTTGTGTTGGCACGAATCTGGTGAGAGTTCGGTGGTTGGATCGGAGTTGGTACAACAGACTACGGAGAAGGTGAAGCTTATTCGTGAGAAAATGAAGGCTTCTCAGAATAGGCAGAAAAGTTATCATGATCGAAGGAGGAAAGATCTTGAGTTTCAAGAGGGCGATCATGTATTTTTGAGAGTTACACCGGTGACAGGTGTTGGTCGTGCATTGAAATCGAAGAAGCTTACTTCTCAGTTTATTGGTCCTTACCAGATATCCGCAAGAGTTGGTGTTGTGGCTTATCGGGTGGCGTTGCCGCCGAATCTTTCGAATTTGCATGATGTGTTCCATGTTTCACAGCTTCGGAAGTATGTTCCGGATCCGTCGCATGTGATTCCGATGGACGAGGTTGAGGTAAGGGAGAACCTTACGGTTGAGGCATTACCAGTGAGGATTTTGGATCGTGAGTTGAAGCGGTTAAGGGGCAAGGATATTGCACTTGTGAAGGTAGCGTGGGGAGTAGAGGTGTCAATTTAGGGGGCTGGGGCCTAAATTTCAAGGCCCCAAAAAATAGAAGGGCCTAAAATTTTAAAAATAAATGAGCCCCAAAATATGTAGGCCCCCTAAATTAAGGGCCCCTAAAATTCAAGTAGGGCCTCAAAGCCCCAACATTTTCAAAACATGACTTTTTTTTTTAAAATAGATTTTTTCAATAAATTTTTTTAAATTGTTTTTTTTTAATTTTTTGAAAAAATCATTTTTTTATTTACGGAAAAAAATCAATTTTTTTTTTTCGAAAAAAATCAATTTTTTTTTTATTTTCCAAAAAAATCGGTTTTTTTCATTTTCGGAAAAAATCGTTTTTTTTTATATTCATAAAAAATCGGGTTTTTTCATTTTCAGAAAAATTCGGTTTTTTTATATTCGAAAAAAATCGGTTTTTCTCATTTTCGGAAAAAATTGGTTTTTTTATATTCGGAAAAAGTCGGTTTTTTTATATTCGAAAAAAATCGATTTTTTTCATTTTTGGAAAAAATTGGTTTTTTTCGAAAAAAATCGGTTTTTTCATTTTGTAAAAAACCGATTTTTTATATTCGAAAAAAATCGGTTTTTTTTTCTTTTTTGGAAAAAATCGTTTTTTTTATTTTCGGAAAAAATCGAGTTTTTTTATTTGCAAAAAAAAATCAGTTTTTTTTTCTGAAAAAATTGAGTTTTTTTCGGGAAAAAATCGAGTTTTTATATTTTCGAAAAAAAACAGTTTATTTTTATTTTTTAGGAAAAAATTGAGTTTTTTTTTCGGAAAAAATTGTTTTTTTTTTTAATTTTCGGAAAAAATCTGATTTTTTATTTTCGAAAAAAATCAGTTTTTATTTTTTTCTGAAAAAAATCGGGTTTTTTAGTTTTCGAAAAAAATCGGGTTTTTATTTTCGGATCGATTTTTTTTATTTATGAAAAAAACCGGTTTTTTTTTCATTTTCGGAAAAAATCGGGTTTTTTTTTATTTTCGGAAAAAAAACCTTTTTTTTTATTTTTGGAAAAAATCGGTTTTTTTTCATTATCGGAAAAAATCGTTTTTTTCATTTTCGAAAAAAATTGTTTTTTTTTTTGTATTTTCGGAAAAAATCGGTTTTTTATTTATTTTTGGAAAAATTCAGTTTTTTGTATCTTAAAAAAAATCGATTTTTTTTTTATTTTCTGAAAAAATTTGTTTTCCTTAATTTTTGGGAAAAAATCGGGTTTTTTTTTTTTCGGAAATAATCGGCTTTTTTTTTTCTTCTAAAAAAACCGATTTTTTATTTTCGAAAAAAATTGTTTTTTTTTATTTTCAGAAAAAATCAGTTTTTTTTTTTATTTTTGAAAAAAATCTTTTTTTTTTATTTTTGAAAAAAATCGGTTTTAAGAAAAAATCGGTTTTAGAAAAAAAAACAGTTTTATAATATAAAATATTTTATTTCAAATAAATTAGATTTTGAGCCCCTCACTTAAGCCCCATTAAAGACAAAAATATAAAGGGGCCAAGAAAATATTTATTTAGTAAAGGGCCTAAAAAAATGGGGCCAACAAGGGGCCTAATTTTTGGGGCTTTGTCATTTAGGGCTTTTTTGACACCTCTAGTGGGGAGGCGCTGCTGAGGGCAATTTGACTTGGGAGTTGGAGAGTCGGATGCGGGAGTCGTATCCAGAGTTGTTCGTCTCAGGTAATATTTTCGAGGACGAAAATTTCTAAGTGGGGGAGAGTTGTAACGCCCCAGTTTGAGTTATTTTTATTTAATTGAGTCGTTTTAGTTATTTTATTATTATATTATTTTATTTATGACTTTTATTTGGAAATATGTTATTTTTCATCGTGATTATATTTTATCGCGTTTTGGGAACGGTTGCGAGATATTTGAGTGTAGGGGTATTTTGGTCATTTCACTTTAATTTTTCTTAAGTTAGAATTATAATAGAAATAGAAAGAGAGTAAAATAGAAAGGAAGGGAAAAGAAGAGAAGAAAAAGAGAAAGAAGGAAAGAGAAGAGAAAGAAGAAAAGAGAGAAAACTTGGAAAAGAAGAAATCGATCAACCGACTTTTCTAAACACGATTAAATCGGGTAAGGGTGTGGAACTCGATTATACTATGCTTGTGTATGATTATGTATGTGTGTATTGGACTGTTTGTGGTGTTTTATAGTTTGTCGATTCTAGGTCGGAAGAGAGAAATAGGTGTTTTCGCGGTTGGAAATCGGTGTAAATGCGGTAGAATACTTGTTACCATGATTAGATTAGGTTATGATTGTTATGTGTTGGTTTGGAAATGATTTGGTGAGGAAAATATGGTTTTGAAGTGTGTAACAGCGCTGCTGGGTTTTCTGGTTTCGCAGGTTCGCACTGCGAATCCCCTAGCGAAGGGGAAAGCGAGCATTCGCTGGCAATTCGCATTGCGAAGTGGGGGCGAGCATTCGCCAGAGGTTCGCACTGCAAACTTTGTGTTATTTTAGGTTGTTTTCTTTCTGCCACTGTTCGCTGGGAGACTCGCACTGCGAATGGGTTAGCGAGCATTCGCTGGGACGTTCGCACTACGAACGTTGGGTAATTTTTAGGCTATTTTTCTTTCTGACTTGGTTCGCTGGGACATTCGCACTGCGAATGAAGAAGCGAAGGATTCGCTAGGTGTAACACCCCCTTCTATACCCCCAAATAATCACATATTAATCATTTAGGCATATATTAAAAATTTCATCAGAGTATAATTACAAAGCATGGCATAAAAGAAGCATGTCACATTATACTTGAAATTAAAACAATCAACACCTGCCCAACAGAGATATGCAACAGTGGGGTAACTTCCACAGAGGAACTTTGTCCTTACACCCACATCTCAATATTTAGAATAAAAGCGGAAACATCTAAATACTGAATAATATCATCATTATATAGATATATACATATATCAAATACTATCCGTCAACACGGAATCATGTTTACATAACCAATTCAAGTCAAGATACATATACAAAATGTATCGCAAAATAATCATGTAATCCTAGCTACCCGGTGCTACATATCAGAGCCGACCGACCAAAAGAAATGAAGTCCTAAGCTTCACGAAACACCTTCAGCAACCTACTCTGCAATGCATCATAGAGCATTATAAAACAGCAGAAGGATAAGAAACATTATCATAATATCGATGCATACAATTATATATATATATCAACATAAACACACACACAACACATTTATTACCACATACACTATTACTCACCAATTCCATTATATAACATATAACACAACCCAAGCATATCATTCATGCACATAATCACCTATTCTCATACAATGCATACGTTTATACACAAAACATATCATTTACAATTCACTACCTCCAACACAATTGCACAACAATTTACAAAGGCTTATCATAAGCTCAATCATAAAATCAACCATTTATCAATGCATATCAAACATGCACAATACATTTATCATAAATGTACATCATCATTTTCCACACAAATAATCAATCATGACTTTCCACATATAACAATGCAATCACGATTCATGTAAATGCAAGAGACCGACACAACGACTCTATGCAATTACATATGCGGTACCGACTCATCACTAGTTCACTCAGGAACTCTGCTGGAACCATCGCTCGTTACATCACTGTAACTCCCCGTCGGGCATACGATGTTCCCTATCGCTCACACCTCTTATTTTTAAGGCACACGATCCGATCTGATCGCTCACACCTCTTATTTTTAAGGCACACGACGTTTATGGATCGCTCACACCTCTTTGTATAAGGCACACGACCCGATCGCTCACACCTCTTTGTATAAGGCACACGATCGCCTATACCCATCGCTCACACCTCTTATTTTTAAGGCACACGATCCATCCGATCGCTCACACCTCTTATGTTTAAGGCACACGATGTTATAGCGGATTCTCATAAGAATCCCTCAACACAAGAATGCTCATCATTCTGCTTCACATGCAAATGACTCCAAACATTCTTATAATGCATACATGTATACAAACATTGTCATGCATTCATCTCTTACAATCACATACAATTCATCAATATGAATTATTTCACCATCTTTATTCATGCATTAGAAATCAATCCAACGATGCATTTTCTTGCCATACGGCCACCAATTAACATACATGTAATCATAAACATGTATATAAAACCAATTACAACATATGACATTCATTTGCCTTTCGGCCACACTTTATCACCACAACATGTCATCACATGCATTATCATTACACAACATCATACAAGGCATACACATTAATATCAATGCCACATTGTATGTTACACAACCTATATACACATTTTAAAAGACAAAAGTCGGTAAATGACACTATTCCCGAATTCTCGACTTTATTTAATCGGTCAACAGCCTCAAACTCCTCATCATGAGAAAGTACAGCTCAATAGCTTTCCAATGCATCAAACCACGCCTCAAACCGAACCACAGATCAAAAGTTATGCAGAAAACAAAATTACACAAACAACACTGTTCGCTGGGCGAACCATCTCGCGAGCACTCACTAGCACCTTCGCTAGGCGAATGTTCCAGCGAACCACTACTAGCTAAAAACAGACCCAAAGTTCGCTAGGCGAGCCCTTGGCGAACCAAGTCAGAACCAAATAGAACCAAAAACAAACAACCTTCGCTAGGCGAACCCCCGTAGCGAACCTTCACTACCCTTCGCTGAATCGTTCGCTAGGCGAACCCGCGAAAACCTCACTCGCTGCTGCTTCGCCCCAGGTTCGCTAGCCGAACCAAGGAAAACTCAGATTTCTCCAGCGCTGTTGAAAACCCAAAATCCATATTTTTCAACCCAAAACATCATCCAAACCATTACCCAACATGTAAACATCATTAGAAGCACATTTATAAACACAAAATCACATTTTGATCATCATCACAACATTTCACCAATTTAGGGTTTTCTAAAAACTCATAAAAATCTTTCAATCCACAAACATACACATACATAACTACACACATAGACAAGATAACAATGTTTCTAACCCTTACCCGGATTCCAAATGATCTAGCTCTTGTTCTTGATGATTTCCACTCCTTTTCCTCTTTTCTTCTCTTTTTCCCTCTTCCTCTTTTTTTCTCTTCTTTTTCTTTCTATTTCCCCTTTTTCTCTTTCTCTCCTATTTCCTTCCTCTTATTCCTTTTTCTTTCCCAATTCTCTTATTTTCTATTTCTACACAACATTTCCTCTAATTCAATTTCTACACTTAATTCATTTTCTGATAAATTTCCTCTACAAATTACTTCCTTAATTTTCTCTAACTCATTAATAGTTATAAAATGACCAAAATGCCCTTAAGCCCAAAATTCCCGAAAACGCTCTCAAACGAGATAATACATCATAACCTATCATAAAAGCATATTATCACACCAAAGTCATAACTAGAATAATTTAACATTTAATTAAATAAAGGACTCAAAAAAAATTGGAATAATCGAAATCGGGGCGTTACAACTCTCCCCCACTTAGGAATTTTCGTCCTCGAAAATATACTGATACGAATAACACCGGACACAACTCTCGCATCCGACCAACAAAACAATAGGCCAATGAAAGGCACAACATGAATAACACAACTGACAAACCACCTTGCTAACATCAACAACCAAGACAACACGGCCACGATGACAATAACGACAAGATACAAAGCCCATACAAAGCACTTGACGACCGACTCGCAACTCAAAGAATACACAAACACGACTTACAGGTTCACTCTTGAACCGAAACACAACAAGATCGTTACCATCGCCGTAGGTAACACAACACTAATTCCTCACACAGGAATTAACTACTCGCACTCGAACCAATACAATGGAGACGAGGCAACAACACAAACAAGGACAGGAAGTTCCATGACGCAACATCGTTCACGAACTCCTACATAACCACAAGACCAACCTCCTTGTTCACATATCTATGCTACGATTCACCAATCGAACATATCACCAACACATCCATCTACATTGTAGTCCACGCAATCAATTTAAACCTTTCACTTAACACTTCCATTCTGGAACGTCCAATAATTTCATCATTCCAACATGTCTCCAATGTCCAACTTATGAACTCTTACAGGTCTCACACATTCATACAAAATGGATCACATCACGCTTCCTCTGCGCACTCTGATTGCTCAAAACTATCGAGTCCATCAATCTCGTTTCCAAAGTATAACCCTCTCTCACTAGGTACAAGTCTCTGAACTGCTCAACGATTCTAGCTCTCTTGCCATCAAAACCGACATACATAAAGATTTTTGACTTACACACTAGGCCTAACAACTGCCTCTACCAAAACCAAACCAAATTCATAACTCGCCATGAATCTTAATCGTCTTTGTTGTCTCATACTCCATTCCTTCAGACCAAACAAGTACTCAATACTCTCGAAATCACTAAACACTTCGAATTTCAAAATTATAAAGATAATACTTCCAATATTCCAACACAACACAACCGTAACCAATTCCAACTCCACAATAGTACTAATCCTTTCATGAATTCTCAAATGCTGAAAACCTAAGCCACGACCCAAACAAATCACTACTTCCATCCAATGATCCAAACCATCCTAGTTATCTTATTCTCAATCGTCACCTTATTCATTTCTCAATAATTCATATACAATTTCTTCCCTTGACATCCCAAGTCTCATAAATTCCCTCATACACCGCATGCTCATTATCTCGTGCAATCATCTTTTCCTTTTGTTACCAACAACTCTGAAAACAACCAATAATAATACTCAATCGTACTCTCTTAATAGCCTCCCAACATACTAAAACTTCTAATCAGGCTCGTCTTCAAATATGAAAATCTTCATCAACTCATCAAAACCAATCCATAATCCTTGATTAATTCCGAACAATGTATTCCATTTCACTATTAAAGCCGGAAAGATACGTCTATCCCATCCAACACAATTCCCGTCTGCTATCAACAATAGATTAAGGGTGATCAGCTCCTTAATTTGTCAATAGACAGCCGACAACTATGATGGGGCATAAACCATCTTCACTAAACTATAATAGCCTTTCTTGCATCCCGTGCACAAAACTACCCAAGGCACAAAACCTTGGTCGACATAAATTTTACCTCTGTATCCTTCCTAAAACCGGAAACTACTCTGTCCAAATAACACTTACGATCTCACAATCCACAACACACCGAGTCAATGCTCCACACCCGAGGAAACACGGAGAAGTACCAGCTTCTCCCCCACTTATCTCATCCTAACACCTGCTGACCACTGAGCAGGAAAGGCAGAAAGTACTGACGGTGTTTCACACACCCATCAGGTACTAAGGAACAAACAACAAATTCAAACGCTTCGCTCCCTCATGTGAAATAAACGAACGAGTCACCCCGTTTCTTCTACAATCGGCGACAACATGCCCCAAGTCTCCACAGTTGGAACACTTCTCAAGAGTCTTCCTCCATTCCAATGATTTATGACCAATCTCTCCATATTTGAAACAATTCAGAGCACTAGAACCCCCTCCACTAGACTTCTTCTCAAAGTCACTCTTATGCTTGTCCTTATCAACGGGTGTCACATAAGGACCACCACGAACTTGTTGTTTCCCTTTTCTCTCATTCATACTCTTGTAGTGAGCAGAACGAGCTTCGCTATCTTCCTTGAAGATTCTACTACATTCCACCAAGTCGGAAAACCATCTTATCCTCTGATAACCAATGGCTTGCTTAATCTCAGGGCGTAGACCATTCTCGTACTTCACACAGCTGGAAAACTCAGCAGTAATCGCCGCATAGTGAGGATGAAATTGTACCAATCCCACAAACTTTGCAGTATAGTCCACAACGGACATACTACCTTGCTTTAGTTCTAGAAATTCCATCTCCTTCTTTCCCTTAACATGTTCAGGGTAATACTTCCTTAGAAACTCAGTACGAAACAAATCCCAAGTAATTCCCTCCTCATCAATCTCAAGAACTTGACGCATACCGACCCGCCAATCGTCGGCTTCTTCCTTCAGCATGTGAATTCCTAGCCTTACCTTGTTCTCTTCCGCACAGTCCATAACTCGAAAAATCCTTTCAATTTCCTTCAACCATATCTGAGCACCATCCGGATCAAATCTTCCCTTGAAGACCGACGGTTGATTCTTTCTAAACTCATCGTTCGCATTCACGTTCGCTGTACCTTGCACAGCTCTAGCCATAGACTCCATGGCAGCAGCAATAACATTATCGTTCCTACCAGCCGTATTCTGATCATTCTCAACAACGACAACACGGTTAAACAACAGTTCAACCAACAACAACAACAAGACAGACACAAACTGACTCAACACTGGCTCTGATACCACTTAATGTAACACCCCCTTCTATACCCCCAAATAATCACATATTAATCATTTAGGCATATATTAAAAATTTCATCAGAGTATAATTACAAAGCATGGCATAAAAGAAGCATGTCACATTATACTTGAAATTAAAACAATCAACACCTGCCCAACAGAGATATGCAACAGTGGGGTAACTTCCACAGAGGAACTTCGTCCTTACACCCACATCTCAATATTTAGAATAAAAGCAGAAACATCTAAATACTGAATAATATCATCATTATATAGATATATACATATATCAAATACTATCCTTCAACACGAAATCATGTTTACATAACCAATGCAAGTCAAGATACATATACAAAATGTATCGCAAAATAATCATGTAATCCTAGCTACCCGGTGCTACATATCAGAGCCGACCGACCAAAAGAAATGAAGTCCTAAGCTTCACGAAACATCTTCAGCAACCTACTCTGCAATGCCTCATAGAGCATTATAAAATAGCAGAAGGGTAAGAAACATTATCATAATATCGATGCATACAATTATATATATATATATCAACATAAACACACACACAACACATTTATTACCACATACCCTATTACTCACCAATTCCATTATATAACATATAACACAACCCAAGGATATCATTCATGCACATAATCACTTATTCTCATACAATGCATACATTTATACACAAAACATATCATTTACAATTCACTACCTCCAACACAATTACACAACAATTTACAAAGGCTTATCATAAGCTCAATCATAAAATCAACCATTTATCAATGCATATCAAACATGCACAATACATTTATCATAAATGTACATCATCATTTTCCACACAAATAATCAATCATGACTTTCCACATATAACAATGCAATCATGATTCATGTAAATGCAAGAGACCGACACAACGACTCTATGCAATTACATATGCGGTACTGACTCATCACTAGTTCACTCAGGAACTCTGCTGGAACCATTGCTCGTTACATCACTGTAACTCCCCGTCGGGCATACGATGTTCCCCATCGCTCACACCTCTTATTTTTAAGGCACACGATCCGATCTGATTGCTCACACCTCTTATTTTTAAGGCACACGACGTTTATGGATCGCTCACACCTCTTTGTATAAGGCACACGACCCGATCGCTCACACCTCTTTGTATAAGGCACACGATCGCCTATACCCATCGCTTACACCTCTTATTTTTAAGACACACGATCCATCCGATCGCTCACACCTCTTATCTTTAAGGCACACGATGTTATAGCGGATTCTCATAAGAATCCCTCAACACAAGAATGCTCATCATTCTGCTTCATATGCAAATGACTCCAAACATTCTTATAATGCATACATGTATACAAACATTGTCATGCATTCATCTCTTACAATCACATACAATTTATCAATATGAATTATTTCACCATCTTTATTCATGCATTAGAAATCAATCCAACGATGCATTTTCTTGCCATACGGCCACCAATTAACATACATGTAATCATAAACATGTATATAAAACCAATTACAACATATCACATTCATTTGCCTTTCGGCCACACTTTATCACCATAACATGTCATCACATGCGTTATCATTACACAACATCATACAAGGCATACACATTAATATCAATGCCACATTGTATGTTACACAACCAATATACACATTTTAAACGACAAAAGTCGGTAAATGACACTATTCCCGAATTCTCGAATTTATTTAATTGGCCAACAGCCTCAAACTCCTCATCATGAGAAAGTACAGCTCAATAGCTTTCCAATGCATCAAACCACGCCTCAAACCGAACCACAGATCAAAAGTTATGCAAAAAACAAAATTACACAAACAGCACTGTTCGCTGGGCGAACCATCTCGCGAGCACTCGCTAGCACCTTCGCTAGGCGAATGTTCCAGCGAACCACTACTAGCTAAAAACAGACCCAAAGTTCGCTAGGCGAGCCCTTGGCGAACCAAGTCAGAACCAAACAGAACAAAAAACATACAACGTTCGCTAGGCGAACTCCTGTAGCGAACGTTCGCTACCCTTCGCTGAATCGTTCGCTAGGCGAACCCGCGAAAACCTCACTCGCTGCTGCGTCGCCCCAGGTTCGCTAGGCGAACCAAGGAAAACTCAGATTTCTCCAGCGCTGTTGAAAACCCAAAATCCATATTTTTCAACCCAAAACATCATCCAAACCATTACCCAACATGTAAACATCATTAGAAGCACATTTATAAACACAAAATCACATTTTGATCATCATCACAACATTTCACCAATTTAGGGTTTTCTAAAAACTCATAAAAATCTTTCAATCCACAAACATACACATACATAACTACACACATAGACAAGATAACAATGTTTCTAACCCTTACCCGGATTCCAAATGATCTAGCTCTTGTTCTTGATGATTTCCACTCCTTTTCCTCTTTTCTTCTCTTTTTCCCTCTTCCTCTTTCTTTCTCTTCTTTTTCTTTCTATTTCCCCTTTTTCTCTTTCTCTCCTATTTCCTTCCTCTTATTCCTATTTCTTTCCCAATTCTCTTATTTTCTATTTCTACACAACATTTCCTCTAATTCAATTTCTACACTTAATTCATTTTCTGATAAATTTCCTCTACAAATTACTTCCTTAATTTTCTCTAACTCATTAATAGTTATAAAATGACCAAAATGCCCTTAAGCCCAAAATTCCCGAAAACGCTCTCAAACGAGATAATACATCATAACCTATCATAAAAGCATATTATCACACCAAAGTCATAACTAGAATAATTTAACATTTAATTAAATAAAGGACTAAAAAAAAATTGGAATAATCGAAATCGGGGCGTCACAACTCTCCCCCACTTAGGAATTTTCGTCCTCGAAAATATACTGATACGAATAACACCGGACACAACTCTCGCATCCGACCAACAAAACAATAGGCCAATGAAAGGCACAACATGAATAACACAACTGACAAACCACCTTGCTAACATCAACAACCAAGACAACACGGCCACGATGACAATAACAACAAGATACAAAGCCCATACAATGCACTTGACGACTGACTCGCAACTCAAAGAATACACAAACACGACTTACAGGTTCACTCTTGAACCGAAACACAACAAGATCGTTACCATCGCCGTAGGTAACACAACACTAATTCCTCACACAGGAATTAACTACTCGCACTCGAACCAATACAATGGAGACGAGGCAACAACACAAACAAGGACAGGAAGTTCCATGACGCAACATCGTTCACGAACTCCTACATAACCACAAGACCAACCTCCTTGTTCATATATCTATGCTACGATTCACCAATCGAACATATCACCAACACATCCATCTACATTGTAGTCCACACAATAAATTTGAACCTTTCACTTAACACTTCCATTCTGGAACGTCCAATAATTTCATCATTCCAACATGTCTCCAATGTCCAACTTATGAACTCTTACAGGTCTCACACATTCATACAAAATGGATCACATCACGCTTCCTCTGCGCACTCTGATTGCTCAAAACTATCGAGTCCATCAATCTCGTTTCCAAAGTATAACCCTCTCTCACTAGGTACAAGTCTCTAAACTGCTCAACGATTCTAGCTCTCTTGCCATCAAAACCGACATGCATAAAGATTTTCGACTTACACACTAGGCCTAACAACTGCCTCTCCCAAAACCAAACCAAATTCATAACTCGCCATGAATCTTAATCGTCTTTGTTGTCTCATACTCCATTCCTTCAGACCAAACAACTACTCAATACTCTCGAAATCACTAAACATTTCAAATTTCAAAATTATAAAGATAATACTTCCAATATTCCAACACAACACAACCGTAACCAATTCCAACTCCACAATAGTACTAATCCTTTCATGAATTCTCAAATGCTGAAAACCTAAGCCACGACCCAAACAAATCACTACTTCCATCCAATGATCCAAACCATCCTAGTTATCTTATTCTCAATCGTCACCTTATTCATTTCTCAATAATTCATATACAATTTCTTCCCTTGACATCCCAAGTCTCATAAATTCCCTCATACACCGCATGCTCATTATCTCGTCCAATCATCTTTTCCTTTTGTTACCAACAACTCTGAAAACAACCAATAATAATACTCAATCATACTCTCTTAATAGCCTCCCAACATACTAAAACTTCTAATCTGGCTTGTCCTCAAATATGAAAATCTTCATCAACTAATCAAAACCAATCCATAATCCTTCATTAATTCCGAACAATGTATTCCATTTCACTATTAAAGCCGGAAAGATACGTTTATCCCATCCAACACAATTCCCGTCTGCTATCAACAATAGATTAAGGGTGACCAGTTCCTCAATTTGTCAATAGACAGCCGAGAACTATGATGGGGCATAAACCATCTTCACTAAACTATAATAGCCTTTCTTGCATCCCGTGCACAAAACTACCCAAGGCACAAAACCTTGGTCGACATAAATTTTACCTTTGTATCCTTCCTAAAACCGGAAACTACTCTGTCCAAATAACACTTACGATCTCACAATCCACAACACACCGAGTCAATGCTCCACACCCGAGGAAACACGGAGAAGTACCAGCTTCTCCCCCACTTATCTCATCCTAACACCTGCTGACCACCGAGCAGGAAAGTCAGAAAGTACTGACGGTGTTTCACACACCCATCAGGTACTAAGGAACAAACAGCAAATTCAAACGCTTCGCTCCCTCATGTGAAATAAACGAATGAGTCACCCCGTTCCTTCTACAATCGGCGACAGCATGCCCCAAGTCTCCACAGTTGGAACACTTCTCAAGAGTCTTCCTCCATTCCAATGATTTATGACCAATCTCTCCATATTTGAAACAATTCGGAGCACTAGAACCCCCTCCACTAGACTTCTTCTCAAAGTCACTCTTATGCTTGTCCTTATCAACGGGTGTCACATAAGGACCACCACGAACTTGTTGTTTCCCTTTTCTCTCATTCATACTCTTGTAGTGAGCAGAACGAGCTTCGCTATCTTCCTCGAAGATTCTACTACATTCCACCAAGTCGAAAAACCTTCTTATCCTCTGATAACCAATGGCTTGCTTAATCTCAGGGAGTAGACCATTCTCGTACTTCACACAGCTGGAAAACTCAGCAGTAATCGCCGCATAGTGAGGATGAAATTGTACCAATCCCACAAACTTCGCAGTATAGTCCACAACGGACATACTACCTTGATTTAGTTCTAGAAATTCCATCTCCTTCTTTCCCTTAACATGTTCAGGGTAATACTTCCTTAGAAACTCAGTACGAAACAAATCCCAAGTAATTCCCTCCTCATCAATCTCAAGAACTTGACGCATACCGACCCGCCAATCGTCGGCTTCTTCCTTCCGCATGTGAATTCCTAGCCTTACCTTGTTCTCTTTCGCACAGTCCATAACTCGGAAAATCCTTTCAATTTCCTTCAACCATATCTGAGCACCATCCGGATCAAATCTTCCCTTGAAGACCGACGGTTGATTCTTTCTAAACTCATCGTTCGCATTCACGTTCGCTGTACCTTGCACAGCTCTAGCCATAGACTCCATGGCAGCAGCAATAACATTATCGTTCCTACCAGCCATATTCTGATCATTCTCAACAACGACAACACGGTTAAACAACAGTTCAACCAACAACAACAACAAGACAGACACAAACTGACTCAACACTGGCTCTGATACCACTTAATGTAACACCCCCTTCTATACCCCCAAATAATCACATATTAATCATTTAGGCATATATTAAAAATTTCATCAGAGTATAATTACAAAGCATGGCATAAAAGAAGCATGTCACATTATACTTGAAATTAAAACAATCAACACCTGCCCAACAGAGATATGCAACAGTGGGGTAACTTCCACAGAGGAAATTCGTCCTTACACCCACATCTCAATATTTAGAATAAAAGCGGAAACATCTAAATACTGAATAATATCATCATTATATAGATATATACATATATCAAATACTATCCGTCAACACGGAATCATGTTTACATAACCAATTCAAGTCAAGATACATATACAAAATGTATCGCAAAATAATCATGTAATCCTAGCTACCCGGTGCTACATATCAGAGCCGACCGACCAAAAGAAATGAAGTCCTAAGCTTCACGAAACACCTTCAGCAACCTACTCTGCAATGCCTCATAGAGCATTATAAAACAGCAGAAGGGTAAGAAACATTATCATAATATCGATGCATACAATTATATATATATATATATATATATATATATATATATATATATATATATATATATATATCAACATAAACACACACACAACACATTTATTACCACACACACTATTACTCACCAATTCCATTATATAACATATAACACAACCCAAGCATATCATTCATGCACATAATCACTTATTCTCATACAATGCATACGTTTATACACAAAACATATCATTTACAATTCACTACCTCCAACACAATTGCACAACAATTTACAAAGGCTTATCATAAGGTCAATCATAAAATCAACCATTTATCAATGCATATCAAACATGCACAATACATTTATCATAAATGTACATCATCATTTTCCACACAAATAATCAATCATGACTTTCCACATATAACAATGCAATCATGATTCATGTAAATGCAAGAGACCGACACAACGACTCTATGCAATTACATATGCGGGTACCGACTCATCACTAGTTCACTCAGGAACTCTGCTGGAACCATCGCTCGTTACATCACTGTAACTCCCCGTCGGGCATACGATGTTCCCCATCGCTCATACCTCTTATTTTTAAGGCACACGATCCGATCTAATCGCTCAAACCTCTTATATTTAAGGCACACGACGTTTATGGATCGCTCACACCTCTTTGTATAAGGCACACGACCCGATCGCTCACACCTCTTTGTATAAGGCACACGATCGCCTATACCCATCGCTCACACCTCTTATTTTTAAGGCACACGACGTTTATGGACCGCTCACACCTCTTTGTATAAGGCACACGACCCGATCGCTCACACCTCTTTGTATAAGGCACACGATCGCCTATACCCATCGCTCACACCTCTTATTTTTAAGGCACACGATCCATCCGATCGCTCACACCTCTTATGTTTAAGGCACACGATGTTATAGCGGATTCTCATAAGAATCCCTCAACACAAGAATGCTCATCATTCTGCTTCACATGCAAATGACTCCAAACATTCTTATAATGCATACATGTATACAAACATTGTCATGCATTCATCTCTTACAATCACATACAATTCATCAATATGAATTATTTCACCATCTTTATTCATGCATTAGAAATCAATCCAACGATGCATTTTCTTGCCATACGGCCACCAATTAACATACATGTAATCATAAACATGTATATAAAACCAATTACAACATATCACATTCATTTGCCTTTCGGCCACACTTTATCACCACAACATGTCATCACATGCATTATCATTACACAACATCATACAAGGCATACACATTAATATCAATGCCACATTGTATGTTACACAACCAATATACACATTTTAAACGACAAAAGTCGGTAAATGACACTATTCCCGAATTCTCGACTTTATTTAATTGGCCAACAACCTCAAACTCCTCATTATGAGAAAGTACAGCTCAATAGCTTTCCAATGCATCAAACCACGCCTCAAACCGAACCACAGATCAAAAGTTATGCAGAAAACAAAATTACACAAACAACACTGTTCGCTGGGCGAACCATCTCGCGAGCACTCGCTAGCACCTTCGCTAGGCGAATGTTCCAGCGAACCACTACTAGCTAAAAATAGACCCAAAGTTCGCTAGGCGAGCCCTTGGCGAACCAAGTCAGAACCAAACAGAACCAAAAACATACAACGTTCGCTAGGCGAACTCCCGTAGCGAACGTTCGCTACCCTTCGCTGAATCGTTCGCTAGGCGAACCCGCGAAAACCTCACTCGCTGCTGCGTCGCCCTAGGTTCGCTAGGCGAACCAAGGAAAACTCAGATTTCTCCAGCGCTGTTGAAAACCCAAAATCCATATTTTTCAACCCAAAACATCATCCAAACCATTACCCAACATGTAAACATCATTAGAAGCACATTTATAAACACAAAATCACATTTTGATCATCATCACAACATTTCACCAATTTAGGGTTTTCTAAAAACTCATAAAAATCTTTCAATCCACAAACATACACATACATAACTACACACATAGACAAGATAACAATGTTTCTAACCCTTACTCGGATTCCAAATGATCTAGCTCTTGTTCTTGATGATTTCCACTCCTTTTCCTCTTTTCTTCTCTTTTTCCCTCTTCCTCTTTCTTTCTCTTCTTTTTCTTTCTATTTCCCCTTTTACTCTTTCTCTCCTATTTCCTTCCTCTTATTCCTATTTCTTTCCCAATTCTCTTATTTTCTATTTCTACACAACATTTCCTCTAATTCAATTTCTACACTTAATTCATTTTCTGATAAATTTCCTCTACAAATTACTTCCTTAATTTTCTCTAACTCATTAATAGTTATAAAATGACCAAAATGCCCTTAAGCCCAAAATTCCCGAAAACGCTCTCAAACGAGATAATACATCATAACCTATCATAAAAGCATATTATCACACCAAAGTCATAACTAGAATAATTTAACATTTAATTAAATAAAGGACTCAAAAAAAATTGGAATAATCGAAATCGGGGCGTTACAACTCTCCCCCACTTAGGAATTTTCGTCCTCGAAAATATACTGATACGAATAACACCGGACACAACTCTCGCATCCGACCAACAAAACAATAGGCCAATGAAAGGCACAACATGAATAACACAACTGACAAACCACCTTGCTAACATCAACAACCAAGACAACACGGCCACGATGACAATAACGACAAGATACAAAGCCCATACAATGCACTTGACGACCGACTCGCAACTCAAAGAATACACAAACACGACTTACAGGTTCACTCTTGAACCGAAACACAACAAGATCGTTACCATCGCCGTAGGTAACACAACACTAATTCCTCACACAGGAATTAACTACTCGCACTCGAACCAATACAATGGAGACGAGGCAACAACACAAACAAGGACAGGAAGTTCCATGACGCAACATCGTTCACGAACTCCTACATAACCACAAGACTAACCTCCTTGTTCACATATCTATGCTACGATTCACCAATCGAACATATCACCAACACATCCATCTACATTGTAGTCCACACAATAAATTTAAACCTTTCACTTAACACTTCCATTCTGGAACGTCCAATAATTTCATCATTCCAACATGTCTCCAATGTCCAACTTATGAACTCTTACAGGTCTCACACATTCATACAAAATGGATCACATCACGCTTCCTCTGCGCACTCTGATTGCTCAAAACTATCGAGTCCATCAATCTCGTTTCCAAAGTATAACCCTCTCTCACTAGGTACAAGTCTCTGAACTGCTCAACGATTCTAGCTCTCTTGCCATCAAAACCGACATGCATAAAGATTTTCGACTTACACACTAGGCCTAACAACTGCCTCTCCCAAAACCAAACCAAATTCATAACTCGCCATGAATCTTAATCGTCTTTGTTGTCTCATACTCCATTCCTTCAGACCAAACAACTACTCAATACTCTCGAAATCACTAAACATTTCGAATTTCAAAATTATAAAGATAATACTTCCAATATTCCAACACAACACAACCGTAACCAATTCCAACTCCACAATAGTACTAATCCTTTCATGAATTCTCAAATGCTGAAAACCTAAGCCACGACCCAAACAAATCACTACTTCCATCCAATGATCCAAACCATCCTAGTTATCTTATTCTCAATCGTCACCTTATTCATTTCTCAATAATTCATATACAATTTCTTCCCTTGACATCCCAAGTCTCATAAATTCCCTCATACACCGCATGCTCATTATCTCGTGCAATCATCTTTTCCTTTTGTTACCAACAACTCTGAAAACAACCAATAATAATACTCAATCATACTCTCTTAATAGCCTCCCAACATACTAAAACTTCTAATCTGGCTCGTCCTCAAATATGAAAATCTTCATCAACTAATCAAAACCAATCCATAATCCTTCATTAATTCCGAACAATGTATTCCATTTCACTATTAAAGCCGGAAAGATACGTTTATCCCATCCAACACAATTCCCGTCTGCTATCAACAATAGATTAAGGGTGACCAGTTCCTCAATTTGTCAATAGACAGCCGACAACTATGATGGGGCATAAACCATCTTCACTAAACTATAATAGCCTTTCTTGCATCCCGTGCACAAAACTACCCAAGGAACAAAACCTTGATCGACATAAATTTTACCTCTGTATCCTTCCTAAAACCGGAAACTACTCTGTCCAAATAACACTTACGATCTCACAATCCACAACACACCGAGTCAATGCTCCACACCCGAGGAAACACGGAGAAGTACCAGCTTCTCCCCCACTTATCTCATCCTAACACCTGCTGACCACCGAGCAGGAAAGTCAGAAAGTACTGACGGTGTTTCACACACCCATCAGGTACTAAGGAACAAACAGCAAATTCAAACGCTTCGCTCCCTCATGTGAAATAAACGAATGAGTCACCCCGTTCCTTCTACAATCGGCGACAGCATGCCCCAAGTCTCCACAGTTGGAACACTTCTCAAGAGTCTTCCTCCATTCCAATGATTTATGACCAATCTCTCCATATTTGAAACAATTCGGAGCACTAGAACCCCCTCCACTAGACTTCTTCTCAAAGTCACTCTTATGCTTGTCCTTATCAACGGGTGTCACATAAGGACCACCACGAACTTGTTGTTTCCCTTTTCTCTCATTCATACTCTTGTAGTGAGCAGAACGAGCTTCGCTATCTTCCTCGAAGATTCTACTACATTCCACCAAGTCGGAAAACCTTCTTATCCTCTGATAACCAATGGCTTGCTTAATCTCAGGGCGTAGACCATTCTCGTACTTCACACAGCTGGAAAACTCAGTAGTAATCTCCGCATAGTGAGGATGAAATTGTACCAATCCCACAAACTTCGCAGTATAGTCCACAACGGACATACTACCTTGCTTTAGTTCTAGAAATTCCATCTCCTTCTTTCCCTTAACATGTTCAGGGTAATACTTCCTTAGAAACTCAGTACGAAACAAATCCCAAGTAATTCCCTCCTCATCAATCTCAAGAACTTGACGCATACCGACCCGCCAATCGTCGGCTTCTTCCTTCAGCATGTGAATTCCTAGCCTTACCTTGTTCTCTTTTGCACAGTCCATAACTCGGAAAATCCTTTCAATTTCCTTCAACCATATCTGAGCACCATCCGGATCAAATCTTCCCTTGAAGACCGACGGTTGATTCTTTCTAAACTCATCGTTCGCATTCACGTTCGCTGTACCTTGCACAGCTCTAGCCATAGACTCCATGGCAGCAGCAATAACATTATCGTTCCTACCAGCCATATTCTGATCATTCTCAACAACGACAACACGGTTAAACAACAGTTCAACCAACAACAACAACAAGACAGACACAAACTGACTCAACACTGGCTCTGACACCACTTAATGTAACACCCCCTTCTATACCCCCAAATAATCACATATTAATCATTTAGGCATATATTAAAAATTTCATCAGAGTATAATTACAAAGCATGGCATAAAAGAAGCATGTCACATTATACTTGAAATTAAAATAATCAACACCTGCCCAACAGAGATATGCAACAGTGGGGTAACTTCCACAGAGGAAATTCGTCCTTACACCCACATCTCAATATTTAGAATAAAAGCGGAAACATCTAAATACTGAATAATATCATCATTATATAGATATATACATATATCAAATACTATCCGTCAACACGGAATCATGTTTACATAACCAATTCAAGTCAAGATACATATACAAAATGTATCGCAAAATAATCATGTAATCCTAGCTACCCGGTGCTACATATCAGAGCCGACCGACCAAAAGAAATGAAGTCCTAAGCTTCACGAAACACCTTCAGCAACCTACTCTGCAATGCCTCATAGAGCATTATAAAACAGCAGAAGGGTAAGAAACATTATCATAATATCGATGCATACAATTATATATATATATATATATATATATATATATATATATATCAACATAAACACACACACAACACATTTATTACCACACACACTATTACTCACCAATTCCATTATATAACATATAACACAACCCAAGCATATCATTCATGCACATAATCACTTATTCTCATACAATGCATACGTTTATACACAAAACATATCATTTACAATTCACTACCTCCAACACAATTGCACAACAATTTACAAAGGCTTATCATAAGGTCAATCATAAAATCAACCATTTATCAATGCATATCAAACATGCACAATACATTTATCATAAATGTACATCATCATTTTCCACACAAATAATCAATCATGACTTTCCACATATAACAATGCAATCATGATTCATGTAAATGCAAGAGACCGACACAACGACTCTATGCAATAACATATGCGGTACCGACTCATCACTAGTTCACTCAGGAACTCTGCTGGAACCATCGCTCGTTACATCACTGTAACTCCCCGTCGGGCATACGATGTTCCCCATCGCTCATACCTCTTATTTTTAAGGCACACGATCCGATCTAATCGCTCAAACCTCTTATATTTAAGGCACACGACGTTTATGGATCGCTCACACCTCTTTGTATAAGGCACACGACCCGATCGCTCACACCTCTTTGTATAAGGCACACGATCGCCTATACCCATCGCTCACACCTCTTATTTTTAAGGCACACGATCCATCCAATCGCTCACACCTCTTATGTTTAAGGCACACGATGTTATAGCGGATTCTCATAAGAATCCCTCAACACAAGAATGCTCATCATTCTGCTTCACATGCAAATGACTCCAAACATTCTTGTAATGCATACATGTATACAAACATTGTCATGCATTCATCTCTTACAATCACATACAATTCATCAATATGAATTATTTCACCATCTTTATTCATGCATTAGAAATCAATCCAACGATGTATTTTCTTGCCATACGGCCACCAATTAACATACATGTAATCATAAACATGTATATAAAACCAATTACAACATATCACATTCATTTGCCTTTCGGCCACACTTTATCACCACAACATGTCATCACATGCATTATCATTACACAACATCATACAAGGCATACACATTAATATCAATGCCACATTGTATGTTACACAACCAATATACACATTTTAAACGACAAAAGTCGGTAAATGACACTATTCCCGAATTCTCGACTTTTTTTAATCGGCCAACAGCCTCAAACTCCTCATCATGAGAAAGTACAGCTCAATAACTTTCCAATGCATCAAACCACGCCTCAAACCGAACCACAGATCAAAAGTTATGCAGAAAACAAAATTACACAAACAGCACTGTCCGCTGGGTGAACCATCTCGCGAGCACTCGCTAGCACCTTCGCTAGGCGAATGTTCCAGCGAACCACTACTAGCTAAAAACAGACCCAAATTTCGCTAGGCGAGCCCTTGGCGAACCAAGTCAGAACCAAATAGAACCAAAAACATACAACCTTCGCTAGGCGAACCCCCGTAGCGAACCTTCGCTACCCTTCGCTGAATCGTTCGCTAGGCGAACCCGCGAAAACCTCACTCGCTGCTGCTTCGCCCCAGGTTCACTAGGCGAACCAAGGAAAACTCAGGTTTCTCCAGCGCTGTTGAAAACCCAAAATCCATATTTTTCAACCCAAAACATCATCCAAACCATTACCCAATATGTAAACATCATTAGAAGCACATTTATAAACACAAAATCACATTTTGATCATCATCACAACATTTCACCAATTTAGGGTTTTCTAAAAACTCATAAAAATCTTTCAATCCACAAACATACACATACATAACTACACACATAGACAAGATAACAATGTTTCTAACCCTTACCCGGATTCCAAATGATCTAGCTCTTGTTCTTGATGATTTCCACTCCTTTTCCTCTTTTCTTCTCTTTTTCCCTCTTCCTCTTTCTTTCTCTTCTTTTTCTTTCTATTTCCCCTTTTTCTCTTTCTCTCCTATTTCCTTCCTCTTATTCCTATTTCTTTCCCAATTCTCTTATTTTCTATTTCTACACAACATTTCCTCTAATTCAATTTCTACACTTAATTCATTTTCTGATAAATTTCCTCTACAAATTACTTCCTTAATTTTCTCTAACTCATTAATAGTTATAAAATGACCAAAATGCCCTTAAGCCCAAAATTCCCGAAAACGCTCTCAAACGAGATAATACATCATAACCTATCATAAAAGCATATTATCACACCAAAGTCATAACTAGAATAATTTAACATTTAATTAAATAAAGGACTCAACAAAAATTGGAATAATCGAAATCGGGGCGTTACACTAGGCTGTTCGCAATGCGAACATGACAGTTTTCCCAAATTGTTTTCTTTATAACTTTTGATCCGTAGGACGGTTTAAGGCGTAGTTTGGTGCGTTGGGAAGCTTTTGACATGTTCTTTCTTATATTATCGGTTTTGAAACTAGTGACCGATTTAATTATGTCGGAAGCTAGAATGGTATCGTTTTGTTAACTTGTACCATTGTGAGGGTGTGTAATTGATGTGTATTATGCAATATGTTGTTGATATGAATGTGGTATGACTTGTGTGTCGTGGTGTGATGAATATGCATGAAATACATGTTGTGAAGATGATTCATGGCCTAAGGGCAAGAGAATGCTATGTGTGGTATTTGATGATATATGCATGATTATGGTTGCATGTATGTGTGCATTTGAATGTCATGAGTCATTGTATGCCAAGCATCATGATATGCATTCTTGTGATGTCGTGTGCCCTAGTGGGTGTGAGCGACGAAATGGTTCCAGAGGGAATCCGCTATAACATCGTGTGCCTTATACAAAGAGGACTTAAAGCGATGATTATAGACGATCGTGCGCCTTATACAAAGAGGACTTAAAGCGATCGGATCGTGCGCCTTATACAAAGAGGACTTAAAGCGATCCATAAACGTCATGCGCCTTATACAAAGAGGACTTAAAGCGACGGGGAACATCGTTTGCCCGACGGGGAGTTACGTTGAGTAACAAGCGATGATTCCAGCAGAGTTCCTGAGTGAACTAGTGTTGAGAAATGAAGGATGGATGGTACCGCATGTGCATTGCATAGAGTCGTTGTGTCGGTCTCTGTGCATTTGCATAAATCATGAATGGATTGATTGTGTGTGAAATTGTGAATGGAATTGATGAGTTGTGATATATATATATATATATATATATATATATATATATATATATATATATGTGTGTGTGTGTGTGTGTGTGTGTGTGTGTGTGTTGGTGACAATTGAATTATGCATGATTGATATGCTTTGTGTCGGATATATGAGAAAATACTTTGCGTTGTTTTGTGTTTGAATTCTGGTATGAGTTGTGGTGAGCTAATTTTATATGTGTATTTTTGTGTTATATATAATTGTATGCAAAGATATTATGATTGTGTTTCTCACCCTTCTGCTGTTTTTAATGCTCTACGAGGCATTGCAGATTAGATGCTGGAGGTCTTTTTGGTGAAGCTTAGGTCTTAATTCTTTTGTCGGTCGGCTCTGATATGTAGCACCGGGTAGTCGGGGTGATCGAGTGTGATTGATTGTATTATGTATATGTATCTTTTGGATTGTACATGTACGAATTGTTGTATGACAAACTTTTATGATATATATATATATATATATATATATATATATATATATATATATATATATATATATAAAAGAGATTTAGTTATGGATTTTCCGCTTTTATTCTGTTTCTGAATAGTGGGTGTTAGGAACTCAGTTCCTTGATATGTGCTACCTGAATTGTTGCATATCTTTGTGAGCATGTTGTTGTATGTTTGTTTCAATTTGATGTGACTCTCCAGTCTATGCCGTGATTCTATTATACTCTGATTAACTGTTATCGATTTAATTATTTGGGGGTATAGATTGGGGGTGTTACACGTGTCGTCATGAATCAGTCACTAGTAGATTAATGAGCTAAAGAACTTTTTTAAAGAACTTTTGTTGACTTGGACAATCGCTACGGCCAGTATCACTCCTAGAGACAATACACTCATTGAATTACAAAACCATATATTCTTTGTTCCTTTCTAGCAGATAAACATGAATGCAAATGAACTTTATGACAAAAGCTCTAATAATTTTGTTGTTATAACAGATAAGTTATCACAATATAGTAGTCTTTTATAAATTTCTTTTGGTATTTTATCACAACTTATTCAGCCACTTTCACAGGTACTCGTTTTCTGGATTTGGGAAATGAAAGCCTATGTACAGAAGAATGGAACACGAGTACTAATCCCACTACCAAGAATAGATATGGAAAAAGAATCATTAGTTTTGTATAGATTAAGATCAAGAGTGATTGTTCTCAACACTTTGTAATATCAAAGTTTTTTGAAAGTGTAATTATGGTTATCATCATTTATATCACTGGTGTTTAACTAAAATCCCGCACAATATCAAGATAAGATGCCTTTAAAACTTCCTCAATGCCTTTGAACCTACAAAACTCTATCAAGTATAGACTTATCTGTCTACCATAAATGTAGAGACAGAGATCATAGACTTGCATGCAGTTTTTATATGTACGGTTCTTAACATCATATCATTCAATTACCTTACAATTAAAAACATTCAAAGAACATGCCTTTGCACTACTAGTCAATACCAATACTTGACCATAAAATCCACACAGAGATTAAGAAAAACCCAATTGTTTGTGTCGGTGAGAAGAAAACCAAAATAAGTTAAGATAAATGCAAAACAAAATCTGCAGAAAATCATATAGAGCCACAACTGCTATAGAAAGAAAATGACAAGTAAATCAGAAGGGACTATTATGGCTAGCTATTAGCCAATTATGTAAGTTTTGATCTAAGAGCTAGTTTTTGCTGATAAGGGAGTTATATAAGAAATCAGTAGTAGACTTGTCATGATATTTTCTCCATAAATTTCCACCATAAACCTTAAGTTGCAGCACTAGAAAATCACTATTTTGGTGTTAAATACTGTGCATTGCATCTTAACAACCACACAAATTACAATATTTCAGATGATAAATGGGTTAGAGATGTTGAAGGAGAAGACAAAAAGGGTTTGGGTGGCATTTCCAACACTTGAAGGCTCCATTCCAACATTTCCACCACTTTATGCATCGATGGTCGATTCGAAGGGTTGGTTTGTATGCACCATAAACTCACTACTGTCATTTTTCTTACCATTTCTTCATCACTTTCATTTTTAATACACTTAAGTCCAAGGTCTAGATTCAATTCAAGACGCTCGTAAATCAAATGTGGAAAGTATAACTCGCTAGAACAATCAACTTCAACCTTAATGTTCTTTCTTCGCCCAACCATCTCTAAAACCATCATTCCATAACTGTAGACATCTGACTTATGTGACACCCCACCAAAATTTCTTGAAAACAACTCTGGAGCAATATATCCTGGTGTTCCCCTCGCTCCAAATATGGATACAATACTTTCTTTTTTTGGACATATTTTCGCAAGTCCAAAATCGGAAATTTTTGGACAGAAATCTTCGTCTAATAATATATTATGAGGCTTAATGTCAAAATGCAAGATTCTAGTGTTACAGACTCTATGCAAGTACTCTAACCCACGAGCAACACCAACTGCAATATCATACAATGTTTTGCAATCCAATTGGAGATCATCCTGCTGTGGATTTTTCTCTTCATATATGAACTTTTCAAGAGATTCATTAGGCATGAATTCATATATTAGTGCCTTTTTAGAGCCATCCAAACAAAACCCTAGAAGTCTAACAACATTAACATGCGAAGTTCTACTGATACTTGTGTAACACCCCCTTTCTATACCCCCAAATAATCAAATAAATCATTTAGGCATGTATTGGAAATTTCATCAGAGTATAATTGTAAACACGGCATAAAAAGGTATGTCACATTATGTTTGAAATTAAAACACACAACACATGCTCAACAAAGGATATGCAACAGTGGGGTAACTTTCAAACATCAAAGAATCTTAGTCCTTATACCCACATCTCAATATTTAGAATAAA
Source organism: Lathyrus tuberosus (assembly GCA_022829125.1). Taxonomy (NCBI): domain Eukaryota; kingdom Viridiplantae; phylum Streptophyta; class Magnoliopsida; order Fabales; family Fabaceae; genus Lathyrus; species Lathyrus tuberosus. The sequence continues at coordinate 960,547 of JALAZF010000227.1, forward strand.
AGCGGAAACATCTAAAATATTGAATAACAACCACATATATACATCAACATATATATACATCATCCAGTATGAATCACAAGCAACATCATGTTTATATACACAAATTCATCAGCAAGATACATATGCAAATGTATCACAAAAAGATCAAAACGTCCTAGCTACCCGGTGCTACATATCAGAGCCAACCGACCAACAAGGAAAATGAAGACACGCTTCACAAAAAGACCGCCAGATACCTAATCTGCAATGCCTCATAGAGCATCATAAAACAGCAGAAGGGTGAGAAATATTATCATAATAACAATGCATATAATTATGTACTACAACATAAACATATAACACATATTCTCACCACAACTCATCATATATCACAATATAGATATATCATCAAGCATATTCATTATGCATACATTCACCATTATCATCATTCCACATGAACACACACATACTTGTTCATTCAACAATGCATCATTATAAGAAACAGTTTATATCATTTCCCATAAACATACATATATCAATGTTTATTCATCAATGCACAAATACAAAGATGATCAATGCAACTCATAGAGACCGACTCTCGACTCTATGCAGATGCATGCGGTACCGACTCATCACCCGAGCTCAATTGAAGAACTCAATGGAAATATCCTCCCTTCCGGGCCAACGATATTTCCCCATCGCTTATACCATCATGGCATCCGATGTTTCTGGATTATTCACGCAGACACAATCCGATTGCTCAAACCCCACAAGGGCACACAATCATTCTGAAGATTCCCACGGAATCAAGTGTAACTCATCGCAACGATTGCACCCATCGACTACGCAATGTTCAGAGGATCCTCAAATGATCATTTGTGTAATCAATCACTCACACCCAACAGGGACGCGATATTACACCCGATTCTTCAAGAATCGCGACACATGAATGCATGTCATGATGTTTCTCATACAAAATGACCACATACACTCATGCAATGCACACATATTTCACAATATAGTCATGCATTCATCACATATAATCCACATACATTCACATCAATTGTGTAACAACATACACAATTATCCAAACAATTCAATTTACGGTTCACCGGAAAAGTCGGTTAAAAGTCGACAAAACACACTATTCAGACATCATACATCCATCACCAATACTTATCAATCATGCACAACATTTTATCACATATACTCACGTCATATAACAGCACACAAGCTATACGTTACATATCAAAAGCATGTAGCATGATAACACATCATTCGCACACCAATACGACGGTAAAAATCCAACAATACAACACTTTTTCAAAATCACGACTTAAATAAATCATCTACTGACCTCCAACCCATTTTTATTAGAAAGAATATTTCATAAGCTTTCCAACGCTTCGAACGGGGACCAAAACGTATTTACGGATCAAAAGTTACGATCGAAACAATTTTGAAAGAAAACCTACAGCAGGCCTGACACGGCCCCCGTGTTGTGGGACACGGCCCGTGTCACCCCAAAATCCCAAAAATCACTTTTTTTTCACGTTTCCACCCTCCATAGTCAGTGGTCTGACACGGCCCCCGTGCTGTGTGACACGGGCCGTGTCAGGGCCCAGAAAATGCATTTTTCATCGTCGGAAGCCTTCCGGACCTCCGATTTCGATTCCGTAAAAAGCTACGATCTCAGAATTCAATGTACTACAATATTTTCACCATTAAGAAGCCATCCAACACATTTTCCATTTTTGAAATATTTTAAAACATAATTTTATCATTGAATTCTAAATTCGAACTCGATCGAAACCGCGGAAAAACACGCAAACAACCATTCCCGATTAAACCCAAACCTCACCCGATGAAATATCAACCTATACCAATGTTACCAGACATATCCAAACACTCTTACTCGATCACAACATCAATTTACACAAAAACCTCAATATATACCAAAAACTCAAAAGTTATAAATTCAACTCGATTCAATCAAACGATCACACTAAATCAAGACCCAACATCACACGACTCTACTACGCTATTTATTCCGAATTTCATCCGTGAAAACATCGATTTCTATCCATTTTTCTCATTTCGACCTAGAATTGGAAAACTATGGAAAAACAAGAAAACCTTCACACAATCACACATACATAATCATACACAAAGTTAGGATAACAATATTTCACACCCTTACCCGATTAAATCGACTCCGAAAGATTGATTTTGATGATTTTTCTCTTCTCCCTCTCTTCTCCTTTCCCACGTTTCCTCTTTTCTCTCTTCTTCCTCTTCTTTTCTCTTTCTCTTCTTTCTTCTTTTCTTCTTTCTCTCATTTTCTCTCTATTTCTTTCTATTTATATAATAACATAAACTTACCCAAGCAAAAGACCAAAATACCCCTCAGCTCGAATATCTCCCAAACGCTCTCAAAATGCGATAAAACATCAACAACGATGAAAAATAATATATTGCCAAATAAAAGTCAATAATAAAATAATATAAAACCAAAACCAATTAAATCTACTCTATTAAATAAATCTAACAAAACTGGGGCGTTACAATTCTCCCCCACTTAGAAATTTTCGTCCTCGAAAATATACTGAGACGAACAACTCCGGACACGACTCTTGCATCCGACTAACAAACCAACATGCCAACAACAGGCACACCACAAATAACATAACTGGCAAATCACCTTGCTAACCACAACTACAACAACGACACAACGATGATGACGACTAGAACGACAAGATGCAATGCCCATACAATGCACTTGACGACCAACTCACAACTCAAGGAAAACCACGATACCAACACACAGGTTCACTCTAGAACCGAAACACAACAAGATCGTTACCATCACCACAGATAACACTCCCCTAATTCCCCACAAGGAATTAGCCACACACACTCGAACCATCACGATGGAAACGAGGCAAAAACACAAACAAGAACACAAGTTCCACGACACAACATCGATTCCACAACCTCTACAAAACCAGAATACCAACATCCTTGTCACACAACCTTATTACAACAATGCTACGATTCCCAATCGAACATATAACCAAAACATCCATCTACATAGTAGCCCATGAATAATATTTAAACCTTTCACCTAACACTTCCATTCTGAAACGTCCAATGGTCTCATCATTCCTACATGTTCTCAATGTTCAACCTATGAACTCTTACAAGTCACACATGCATATACGAATCCTGCCACCTCACGCTTCCGTTGCACACTCTGATTACTCGTAACCATCAAAACTATCAATTTCACGTCCAAAGTCTAACTCTTTCTCATATTCGCCAAAAAATACTGTTCACTTTAATATTACCAACCTCACACTCTCCTGTGTTATCTCCTACACCATACACAAGTCTCGGAATTGCTCAAATAATTCTAACTCCCTGACCATCAAAACAGACATGCATAGAAATTTCCGACTTAACTTTTCAGGCACAACAACAGCTTTTCTCCGAAGGATAATCCAAGCCAAATTCATAACTCATCACGAACTCTAACCATCCTTGTTGTCTCATACTCTATTCCTTTAGACCAAACAAGTACTCAATATCCTTGCGATTACCAAACACTTCGAACCTAGAACCATAAAGAAAATACCTCCAAATATTCCAACACAATACCATCGCAACCAATTCCAAATCCATAATAATACAGATCCTTTTATAAACCCTCAATTGTCGTAAAGCATAAGCCACGACTTTACCCTCTTGCATTACCACGTTGACTAAACTCATCAAAGACACATCACAATACCCCACAACCGGTTTATTAGGATCACACAAAATCAAAGCTGAAACCGTAGACAACTTCTACTCCAGCTCACCAAAACTTACTCACAACGAACATCCAAACAAACGACTCACCCTTTGCAAGTCAACTGAGATACCAGAAGTACGAACTTAACAAAGTCTTCCATAACCTGTAATAACAACCAACTGAGTCCAAAAGTTTCTAATCTCCTTAACTAACTTCAGAGCCTCTCATGTAGAACTACATCTACTTCCGATGGATCCATTAACCATACTCTCATCTGAAATAACATTTCCAAGAAACTAACCCTTTTCAACCAAAATTCTCACTCGAATAACTTAGCATAAAACTTCGTCTCTTTTCAACACTTGTAATTCAAATCTCAAACACTTTACTCATTCTTCCTCTGAGTTTATAACAAATCCAAATATCCTCAATCGAAACCACTACAAACTTATCCAATTAAATATGGAAGATACGATTCCTCTACTCCATAAACATTAGAGACGCGTTACTAACACCAAATACCATCATCGTACGTTGTAATTCCTAACCAAAATCCAAAAGTTATAAATCCTTAAAGCTTTTGCAAAACTTTTCACTGGGTTACTGGTTACTCACATACAAGCTTAACCGAGTAAATAACAACCTATTCCGAGGATAACAAACCTAACCAGTCACATTAAATCGATCAAAGCCTCAACTCACACAATTCACCACTCTTATCAAACATTCCAAACAATTGTAATTCACTCAAACTCAACCAAACCATTCTAGTCATCTGTTCATGAAAGTGGACACTTATTCTCAATCATTACCTTATTCAACTGTTAGTAATTCATACCCAATTTCTTCTCCTGACCGTCCAATTCCGCAATTCCAACATGTATCAACAACCAACCAAAAATAATTCTCAAACACAATGTTACATCCACCCACAAGGGTTTCCTCACAATTTCCATTAATGCCTTAAAACTCCAAAGACTCCAAACCCACCAGAACTCTAAGTTTGCTGTCCATAGTCTCAATACCATTATACTTGTTATTCCATTCCAACATAATTTCCGTCTGCTATCAACAAGAGATTAAGGGTGATCAGTTCCTCAATTTGCCAATAGACAGCCGACAATCATGATGGGGCATAAACCGTCTTTACCAAACTATAATAGCCTTTCTTGCATCCCATACACAAAACTACCTAAGGCACAAATCCTTAGTTGACATAAACCTTACCTCCGCATTTCTTACGGAATCGGGAACAACACTGTCCAAACAACACTTACCATCTTGCAATTCACAACACACTGAGCCAGCGTTCCACACCTGAAGCAACATGGAGAAGTACTAGCTTCTCCCCCACTTATCTCATTCTAACTCCTAAAAACAAAGGATTAGAAAACCAGAAAGTACTGACAGTGTTTCACACACATATCCCGTACTAAGGAACAAACAACACCGACAGTATTCAACAGTCACACCAACAGACTCAACAACTGACTCAACACTGGCTCTGATACCACTTAATGTAACACCCCCTTTCTATACCCCCAAATAATCAAATAAATCATTTAGGCATGTATTGGAAATTTCATCAGAGTATAATTGTAAACACGGCATAAAAAGGCATGTCACATTATGCTTGAAATTAAAACACACAACACCTGCTCAACAAAGGATATGCAATAGTGGGGTAACTTTCAAACATCAAAGGATCTCAGTCCTTATACCCACATCTCAATATTTAGAATAAAAGCGGAAACATCTAAAATATTGAATAACAACCACATATATACATCAACATATATATATATATACATCATCCAGTATGAATCACAAGCAACATCATGTTTATATACACAAATTCATCAGCAAGATACATATGCAAATGTATCACAAAAAGATCAAAACGTCCTAGCTACCCGGTGCTACATATCAGAGCCAACCGACCAACAAGGAAAATGAAGACACGCTTCACAAAAAGACTGCCAGATACCTAATCTGCAATGCCTCATAGAGCATCATAAAACAGCAGAAGGGTGAGAAATATTATCATAATAACAATGCATATAATTATGTACTACAACATAAACATATAACACATATTCTCACCACAACTCATCATATATCATAATATAGATATATCATCAAGCATATTCATTATGCATACATTCACCATTATCATCATTCCACATGAACACACACATACTTGTTCATTCAACAATGCATCATTATAAGATACAGTTTATATCATTTCCCATAAACATACATATATCAATGTTTATTCATCAATGCACAAATACAAAGATGATCAATGCAACTCATAGAGACCGACTCTCGACTCTATGCAGATGCATGCGGTACCGACTCATCACCCGAGCTCAATTGAAGAACTCAATGGAAATATCCTCCCTGCCGGGCCTACGATATTTCCCCATCGCTCATACCATCATGGCATCCGATGTTTCTGGATTGTTCACGCAGACACAATCCGATTGCTCAAACCCCACAAGGGCACACAATCATTCTGAAGATTCCCACGGAATCAAGTGTAACCCATCGCAACGATTGCACCCATCGACTACGCAATGTTCAGAGGATCCTCAAATGATCATTTCTGTAATCAATCACTCACACCCAACAGGGACGCGATATTACACCCGATTCTCCAAGAATCGCGACACATGAATGCATGTCATGATGTTTCTCATACAAAATGACCACATACACTCATGCAATGCACACATATTTCACAATATAGTCATGCATTCATCACATATAATCCACATACATTCACATCAATTGAGTAACAACATACACAATTATCCTAACAATTCAATTTACGGTTCACCGAAAAAGTCGGTTAAAAGTCGACAAAACACATTATTCAGACATCATACATCCATCACCAATACATATCAATCATGCACAACATTTTATCACATATACTCACGTCATATAACAGCACACAAGCTATACGTTACATATCAAAAGCATGTAGCATGATAACACATCATTCGCACACCAATACGACGGTAAAAATCCAACAATACAACACTTTTCCAAAATCACGACTTAAATAAATCATATACTGACCTCCAACCCATTTTTATGAGAAATAATATTTCATAAGCTTTCCAACGCTTCGAACGGGGACCAAAACGGATTTACGGATCAAAAGTTACGATCGAAACAATTTTGAAAGAAAACCTACAGCAGGCCTGGCACGGCCCCCGTGTTGTGGGACACGGCCCGTGTCACCCCAAAATCCCAAAAATCACTTTTTTTACACGTTTCCACCCTCCATAGTCAGTGGTCTGACACGGCCCCCGTGCTGTGTGACACGGGCCGTGTCAGGGCCCAGAAAATGCATTTTTCATCGTCGGAAGCCTTCCGGACCTCCGATTTCGATTCCGTAAAAAGCTACGATCTCAGAATTCAATGTACTACAATATTTTCACCATTAAGAAGCCATCCAACACATTTTCCATTTTTGAAATATTTTAAAACATAATTTTATCATTGAATTCTAAATTCGAACTCGATCGAAACCGCGGAAAAACACGCAAACAACCATTCCCGATTAAACCCAAACCTCACCCGATGAAATATCAACCTATACCAATGTTACCAGACATATCCAAACACTCTTACTCGATCACAACATCAATTTACACAAAAACCTCAATATATACCAAAAACTCAAAAGTTATAAATTCAACTCGATTCAATCAAACGATCACACTAAATCAAGACCCAACATCACACGACTCTACTACGCGATTTATTCCGAATTTCATCCGTGAAAACATCGATTTCTATCCATTTTTCTCATTTCGACCTAGAATTGGAAAACTATGGAAAAACAAGAAAACCTTCACACAATCACACATACATAATCATACACAAAGTTAGGATAACAATATTTCACACCCTAACCCGATTAAATCGACTCCGAAAGATTGATTTTGATGATTTTTCTCTTCTCCCTCTCTTCTCCTTTCCCACGTTTCCTCTTTTCTCTCTTCTTCCTCTTCTTTTCTCTTTCTCTTCTTTCTTCTTTTCTTCTTTCTCTCATTTTCTCTCTATTTCTTTCTATTTATATAATAACATAAACTTACCCAAGCAAAAGACCAAAATACCCCTCAGCTCGAATATCTCCCAAACGCTCTCAAAATGCGATAAAACATCAACAACGATGAAAAATAATATATTGCCAAATAAAAGTCAATAATAAAATAATATAAAACCAAAACCAATTAAATCTACTCTATTAAATAAATCTAACAAAACTGGGGCGTTACAATTCTCCCCCACTTAGAAATTTTCGTCCTCGAAAATATACTGAGACGAACAACTCCGGATACGACTCTCGCATCCGACTAACAAACCAACATGCCAACAACAGGCACACCACAAATAACATAACTGGCAAATCACCTTGCTAACTACAACTACAACAACGACACAACGATGATGACGACTAGAACGACAAGATACAATGCCCATACAATGCACTTGACGACCAACTCACAACTCAAGGAAAACCACGATACCAACACACAGGTTCACTCTAGAACCGAAACACAACAAGATCGTTACCATCACCACAGATAACACTCCCCTAATTCCCCACAAGGAATTAGCCACACACACTCGAACCATCACGATGGAAACGAGGCAAAAACACAAACAAGAACACAAGTTCCACGACACAACATCGATTCCACAACCTCTACAAAACCAGAATACCAACATCCTTGTCACACAACCTTATTACAACAATGCTACGATTCCCAATCGAACATATAACCAAAACATCCATCTACATAGTAGCCCATGAATAATATTTAAACCTTTCACCTAACACTTCCATTCCGAAACGTCCAATGGTCTCATCATTCCTACATGTTCTCAATGTTCAACCTATGAACTCTTACAAGTCACACATGCATATACGAATCCTGCCACCTCACGCTTCCGTTGCACACTCTGATTACTCGTAACCATCAAAACTATCAATTTCACGTCCAAAGTCTAACTCTTTCTCATATTCGCCAAAAAATACTGTTCACTTTAGCATTACCAACCTGACACTCTCCTGTGTTATCTCCTACACCATACACAAGTCTCGGAATTGCTCAAATAATTCTAACTCCCTGACCATCAAAACAGACATGCATAGAAATTTCCGACTTAACTTTTCAGGCACAACAACAGCTTTTCTCTGAAGGATAATCCAAGCCAAATTCATAACTCATCACGAACTCTAACCATCCTTGTTGTCTCATACTCTATTCCTTTAGACCAAACAAGTACTCAATATCCTTGCGATTACCAAACACTTCGAACCTAGAACCATAAAGAAAATACCTCCAAATATTCCAACACAATACCATCGCAACCAATTCCAAATCCATAATAATACAAATCCTTTTATAAATCCTCAATTGTCGTAAAGCATAAGCCACGACTTTACCCTCTTGCATTACCACGTTGACTAAACTCATCAAAGACACATCACAATACCCCACAACCGGTTTATTAGGATCACACAAAATCAAAGCTGAAACCGTAGACAACTTCTACTCCAGCTCACCAAAACTTACTCACAACGAACATCCAAACAAACGACTCACCCTTTGCAAGTCAACTGAGATACCAGAAGTACGAACTTAACAAAGTCTTCCATAACCTGTAATAACAACCAACTGAGTCCAAAAGTTTCTAATCTCCTTAACTAACTTCGGAGCCTCTCATGTAGAACTACATCTACTTCCGATGGATCCATTAACCATACTCTCATCTGAAATAACATTTCCAAGAAACTAACCCTTTTCAACCAAAATTCTCACTCGAATAACTTAGCATAAAACTTCGTCTCTTTTCAACACTTGTAATTCAAATCTCAAACACTTTACTCATTCTTCCTCTGAGTTTATAACAAATCCAAATATCCTCAATCGAAACCACTACGAACTTATCCAATTAAATATGGAAGATACGATTCCTCTACTCCATAAACATTAGAGACGCGTTACTAACACCAAATACCATCACCGTACGTTGCAATTCCTAACTGTAACAGCCCGATTTAGATATTTCCATTTTTGTGTTGATTGATTCTATTTGGTGGAGTCTTTTATTTAATTGGGCAATAATTATGTTATTTGTGATATTGGTGTGTGAATATGTTATGTTTGCATATTATGTGATTTTACCGTTTTTGAGAGTTTGCGGGGAATATTAGATTGGAGGGTATTTTAGATATTTCACATTTAATGATGGTTAGTTAGTTAGTAGATATTTTGAGAAAATATAAAGAAATAGAAAGAAAGAAAAGTATAAGAAAGAAAAAGAATAGAAGTAGAAAGTTAGAGGTGAGAAAGAGAGAAAAACAGAATTTTGAGAGAAAAAGGAGAAAAGAGAAGAGCAAAGAGAAAAGTGTGGAAAATCACCAAGATCAATCTTTCGGAGTCAATTTAATCGGGTAAGGGTGTGAAATATTGTTATCCTAACTATGTGTATGATTATGTATGTGTTTTGTGTGGATGTTTGGGTTGGTTTTCCATATGTTTCCGTTTATGCCGTATTTGACGAAATCGATAGAAACCGATGTTTTTATGGTCGAAAAGTCGTATAAATACATGTGTTAGTTGGTTATATGTATGTGAGCTGCTGTTTAAAGTTTCATGAGGTTTGGTTATGTTTCGGTTAGTTTTCGGTATGTTTCCGTTGTTGTTTCCGTTTAGGTCGAATCGTAGGAAATCGATAGAAACCGATGTTTTCACGGTTAGAATTCGAAATAAATTACGTAGTTGTATCGAGTAAGGTTAGGTTGTCGTATAGCGTGCTTTTTATTCGATTTGGTGATGTTTGAAAATTCTGGTTTTTGAAAGGTTGAAATTTAATCGAAAAATCGAACGTCGTAGAAATTTAGTTTATGTGTTCGAAATTGTTCTTATGTATTTGGTGGTTGCGCGTATATGTTTGTTTCGGTGAAAATGTTCGATTTAGTCGAGTTTCGGGCATTTTGGAAAAGTTACAGCAAGTGTGTAAATTGAAAAATCTGATTTTTGGGAAAAACAGAGTTATGTATCGATACATAACAGCTATGTATCGATACGAAATGGTTTATGTATCGATACATAACCCCTATGCATCGATACATACTGTGAAAATTGGGAAAAACAACATTTTCACTACAGCATGTGTCGACACATGCATGCTATGTATCGATACATGAGGTCTTTTTGTATCGATACATAAAGCCTATGTATCGATACATACTGTGCTGAACCATAAAATTCTGGTTTGTCGGGAAACTTCGGAAATTCATATCTCTTGAACCGTAAGTCGGTTTTGACCCCCGTTCGAAGCGTTGGGAAGCTAACAAGATGTTCTTTCTATGAAAAATGGTTTTGAGGTCTAAACCTGGTCCAATTGGAACAGTATTTTCGAACCGTTTCGTAGTGTCGGGCCTCCGGTTTATGTTTTTGCGTTATTTTGAAATATACATATCTTCTTCGTTGTTTATCGGATTTAAGTGTTCTTTATATCGAATCGAAGCTGTGGATGAGTACTTTTTGATGATGATGGAAAATATTATTTTTATCTGACTTTTAACCGACTTTTCCGGTAAACCGTAAATCGAATTGTTTGGTTATTTGTGAAAACGTTCGGTTGCCGTTTGGCACAATTGATGTGAATGTATGTGGATTGTGTGTGATGAATGCATGACTATATTGTGAATATTTATGCATGGCAAGAGTGTCATGAGTCATGTTGTATGTGAAGCATCATGATGTGCATTCTTGCATTGTGGGGGTTCTAAGATGAATCCGTTGTAACGTCGTAAGCCTTTTGAGAGGTGGGGGCGATGATTACAAATGATTGTAAGCCTTTTGAGAGGTGGGAGCAATCGGATTGTAAGCCTTTTGAGAGGTGGGGGCAATCCATAAACATTGTAAGCCTTTTGAGAGGTGGTAGCAATGGGTGAACATCGTATGCCCGATGGGGAGTTACACTAAGTAACGAGCGATGATTCCAATAAGTTCTTCAATTGAACTTGAGATGAAATGAGTCGGTACCGCATTGCATTTGTATAGAGTCGTGAGTCGGTCTCTATGATTTGCATTGGTCATCCTTGTATTTGTGCATGGGTGAATGAACATGAATATATGTGTTTATGTTGAATGATAAGCATTGTGATGAATATGCTTGGTTTTGTATATGTATATATATATATATATATATATATATATATATATATATATGTATGCATTGCGATGTATATTGAATGAGAGGTGATGAATTATGATAAGAATTGTATCGTGGTAATGATGCATTGAAGAATGAATATAATATGTATGTTTATGTGGAATGGTAGAATGGTGAGAATGTGTTATGTGTATACTTTTGTGTTGAGATATATGATTATATGCATTGTTATTATGATAATATTTCTCACCCTTCTGCTGTTTTATGATGCTCTACGAGGCATTGTAGATTAAGTATCTGGTGGTCTTTTGTGAAGTGTGTCTTCATACCTTTTTGGTCGGTTGGCTCTGATATGTAGCACCGGGTAGCTAGGACGTTTTGATCTTATTGTGATACATTTGCATATGTATCTTGCTGATGAATTTGTGTATATAAACATGATGTATATATATGTATATGTTGATGTATATATGTGGTTGTTATTCAATATTTTAGATGTTTCCGCTTTTATTCTAAATATTGAGATGTGGGTATAAGGACTGAGATCCTTTGTTGTTTGAAAGTTACCCCACTGTTGCATATCTTTGTGAGCAGGTGTTGTATGTGTTTAATTTCAAGCATAATGTGACATACCTTTTTATGCCGTGTTTACAATTATACTCTGATGAAATTTCCAATACGTGCCTAAATGATTTATTTGATTATTTGGGGGTATAGAAAGGGGGTGTTACATTAAGTGGTATCAGAGCCAAGGTTGAGTCAGTCGTGTCTGTCTCGTTGTTGTGTTGGTTGAACTGTTGTTTAACCTTTGTTGTTATTTTTGGGAGTGATCAGAATATGGCTGGTAGAAACGATAATGCGATGGCTGCTGCTATGGAAGCATTGGCTAGGGCGGTGCAGGGTGCGCCGAATGTAAGTGCTAATGAAGAGTTCAGGAAGAATCAACCACCGGTCTTTAAAGGAAGATTTGATCCCGATGGTGCTCAACTTTGGCTGAAAGAGATTGAAAGAATCTTCAGAGTCATGGACTGTGCAGAAGAGAATAAAGTGAGGCTTGGATCTCACATGCTGAGGGAAGAAGCCGACGATTGGTGGGTCGGTATGCGTGAAATTCTAGAGGTGGATAATGAAGAGGTAACTTGGGAATTGTTTCGTACCGAGTTTTTGCTGAAGTATTACCCTGAAAGTGTGAAAGGGAAGAAAGAGGTGGAATTCCTGGAATTGAAACAAGGTGGTATGTCAGTGGTGGACTATACTGCTAAGTTTGTGGAATTGGTTCAATTTCATTCTCATTATGCTGCGATTACTGCTGAGTTCTCAAAGTGTATTAAATATGAGAATGGTTTGCGTCCCGAGATTAAGCAAGCTGTGGGATATCAAAGGATTAGGAGGTTTTCAGATTTGACTGAATGTTGTAGAATCTTTGAGGAAGATAGCAAAGCTCGTTCTACACATTACAAGAGTGTGAATGAGAGGAGAGGGAAACAGCAAGTTAGAAGTGGACCTTATGTGACCCCCGCTGATAAGGGTAAATATAAGGGAAACTTTGATAAGAGATCTAGAGGAGGAAGTTCTGGGTTCATTAAGTGTTTCAATTGTGGTGGAATGGGTCATAAAGCAACTGAGTGTAGGAAGGCCGTTGGGAAATGTTCTAACTGTGGAGGTATTGGGCATTCTACTGCTGAGTGTAGGAGGAATATGGTGAAGTGTTTTAACTGTGGAGAAGTGGGTCACATTAGTACTAAGTGTACTAAGCCGAAACAAGCTCAAGCGGGCGGAAAGGTGTTTGCATTGGCGGGGACTCAGACCACTAGTGCAGACCGTTTGATTAAAGGTACATGCTTTATTAATAGTACACCTTTAGTTGCTGTTATTGATACGGGAGCGACTCATTCGTTTATTTCGTCTGAGTGCACGAAGCGTTTGAATGTTGCGTTGTCTTTGATGGGTATTGAGATGGTTATTGAGACTTCTGCTTCAGGGTCGCTAACTACGTCTTTGGTGTGTGTAAGTTTTCCTTTGACCATTTATGGTAAAGACTTCATTATGGATTTAGTGTGTTTGCCGTTGGAGGGATTGGATGTAATCTTGGGTATGAACTGGTTGCAATTTAATCGAGTTCATATAGATTGCTATCATAAGTTGGTAAGGTTTCCTTCTTTGGAAGATAATGAAGATGAGAGTTTTCTATCCACTAAAGAGTTGAAGAAACTTTTAGCGGACGAAGCTCAATTGTTTGGTTTGTTTGCATCATGGTCAGTGGAGAGTAAGATTGGTATTGATGTGTTTTCAGTGGTGTGTGATTTTCCAGAAGTGTTTCCGGAGGATATTACGGATGTACCGCCGGAAAGAGAAGTTGAGTTCTCTATTGATCTAGTTCCTGGCACTAGACCGATTTCGATGGCACCGTATCGTATGTCGGCATCGGAGTTGATAGAATTGAAGAAGCAGTTGAATTACTTGTTGGACAAAAGATTTATAAGGCCAAGTATTTCTCCTTGGGGTGCTCCGATATTGTTGGTAAAGAAAAAGGATGGAAGTATGCGGTTATGTATTGATTATCGACAGTTGAACAAGGTGACAATTAAGAACAAGTATCCGCTTCCAAGGATTGATGATTTGATGGACCAATTGGTTGGTGCGCGTGTCTTTAGCAAGATTGATTTGAGATCGGGATATCACCAAATTCGTGTGAAAAGCGAGGATATTCAGAAGACGGCATTTAGGACACGGTATGGTCATTACGAATATTCCGTGATGCCATTCGGGGTTTCTAATGCGCCGGGGGTGTTTATGGAATACATGAATCGTATTTTTCAAGAACAGTTGGATCGTTTTGTGGTTGTGTTCATCGATGATATTTTGATTTATTCTAAGTCTCAAGAAGAGCATGAAGAGCATTTGAGAATTGTGTTGCAAATTTTGAGAGAGAAACAATTATATGCTAAGTTGTCAAAATGTGACTTTTGGCTATCGGAAGTAAGTTTTCTTGGACATGTTATCTCCGGGAGTGGTATTAGTGTTGATCCATCCAAGATTGATGCGGTGATGCAGTGGGAGACTCCTAGGTCGGTTACAGAAATTCGAAGCTTTTTAGGCTTGGCGGGTTATTATCGGAGGTTTATAGAGGGATTTTCGAAGTTGGCACTTCCGTTAACGCAATTGACTTGTAAAGGAAAGGCTTTCATTTGGGATATAGATTGTGAAAAGAGTTTCATGGAGCTAAAAAGAAGGTTGACAACGACTCCGATCTTGATTTTACCGAATCCTACAGATCCATTTGTAGTGTATTGTGATGCTTCATTGATTGGTTTAGGTGATGTTTTGATGCAAGATGGAAAAGTTGTGGCATATGCTTCAAGACAATTGAGAGTGCATGAAAAGAATTATCCTACGCATGACTTAGAGTTAGCGGCGGTGGTGTTTGTTTTGAAAATTTGGAGGCATTACCTTTATGGTGCAAGATTTGAAGTTTTTAGTGATCACAAAAGCTTAAGATATTTATTTGATCAGAAAGAATTGAACATGAGACAACGAAGATGGTTAGAGCTTTTGAAGGATTTTGATTTTAGTTTGAATTACCATCCGGGTAAGGCGAATGTGGTAGCCGATGCCTTAAGTCGAAAGTTGTTACATATGTCCGCATTAATGATGACAGAATGGGAACTTTTGGAGGATTTCAGAGATTTGAGTTTGGTTTGGGAAATGACGCCGCGAAGTGTGAGACTTGGTATGTTACATGTTACGAATGATTTTCTTGCAACGGTTAGTGAAAAGCAAAAGTTGGATTTGAAGTTCGTTGATTTAATGATAAATGAGAATGAGGATTTCAAGGTTGATAACTTTGGAGTTTTGAGATTCCGTGGTCGTATTTGTATTCCCGACGATGCGGAGTTGAAAAAGATAATTTTAGAGGAAGGACACCGAAATAATTTAAGTATTCATCCGGGTGCGAATAAGATGTATCAAGATTTGAAGAAGACCTTTTGGTGGTCTGGTTTAAAGAGGGATGTAGCTCAATTTGTGTATGCGTGTTTGACTTGTCAAAAGTCGAAGGTGGAACATCAAAAGCCTAGTGGTTTGTTGCAACCGTTGGATATTCCGGAATGGAAATGGGATAGTATATCGATGGATTTTGTTACGGGATTGCCGAATACGCAAAGAGGTCATAATGCTATTTGGGTGATTGTTGATAGGCTTACGAAATCTGCTCACTTTATTCCAATTGACATTAGTTATCCTTTGGAGAAGTTAGCCGAGATTTATGTTCGTGTGATTGTGAAGTTACATGGAATTCCTAAGAGTATTGTATCGGATCGAGATCCGATATTTACATCGAGATTTTGGGTGAGTTTACAAGAGGCGTTGGGTTCTAAGCTAAGATTGAGTTCGGCTTACCATCCGCAAACAGATGGTCAAACCGAGAGGACGATTCAATCGTTGGAGGATTTGTTGCGTGCTTGTGTGCTAGAGCAAGGTGGTGCTTGGGATAGTTATTTAGCGTTGATTGAGTTCACCTATAATAACAGTTTTCATTCGAGTATTGGTATGGCACCATTTGAGGCTTTGTATGGTCGGAGATGTCGAACACCTTTGTGTTGGCATGAAACTGGTGAGAGGGCGATTGTTGGACCGGAATTGGTACAAGAAACGACGGAGAAAGTGAAGTTTATTCGGGAGAAGATGAAAGCTTCTCAAAGTAGACAAAAGAGCTATCATGACAAGAGAAGGAAGGATCTTGAGTTTCAAGAAGGCGACCATGTGTTTTTAAGAGTTACACCGGTTACGGGTGTGGGTCGTGCTTTGAAGTCGAAGAAGTTGACTTCTCGTTTTATTGGTCCGTATCAGATTACTGCACGTGTTGGCGCTGTGGCTTATCGTGTGGCGTTGCCTCCGAATCTTTCGAATTTGCATGACGTTTTCCATGTTTTGCAACTTCGGAAGTATGTTCCGGATCCGTCACATATTATTCCTATGGACGAGGTAGAAGTGAGAGATAATCTTACGGTTGAAGTTTTACCGATTAAGATTTTGGATCGTGAAGTTAAGAATCTAAGAGGCAAGGATATTGCGCTTGTGAAAGTGGCGTGGGGAGGCGCTTCAGAAGGCAATATGACTTGGGAATTGGAAAGTGGGATGCGCGAGTCGTATCCGGAGTTGTTTGAATCAGTTAATATTTTCGAGGACGAAAATTTCAAAGTGGGGGAGAGTTGTAACAGCCCGATTTAGATATTTCCATTTTTGTGTTGATTGATTCTATTTGGTGGAGTCTTTTATTTAATTGGGCAATAATTATGTTATTTGTGATATTGGTGTGTGAATATGTTATGTTTGCATATTATGTGATTTTACCGTTTTTGAGAGTTTGCGGGGAATATTAGATTGGAGGGTATTTTAGATATTTCACATTTAATGATGGTTAGTTAGTTAGTAGATATTTTGAGAAAATATAAAGAAATAGAAAGAAAGAAAAGTATAAGAAAGAAAAAGAATAGAAGTAGAAAGTTAGAGGTGAGAAAGAGAGAAAAACAGAATTTTGAGAGAAAAAGGAGAAAAGAGAAGAGCAAAGAGAAAAGTGTGGAAAATCACCAAGATCAATCTTTCGGAGTCAATTTAATCGGGTAAGGGTGTGAAATATTGTTATCCTAACTATGTGTATGATTATGTATGTGTTTTGTGTGGATGTTTGAGTTGGTTTTCCATATGTTTCCGTTTATGCCGTATTTGACGAAATCGATAGAAACCGATGTTTTTACGGTCGAAAAGTCGTATAAATACATGTGTTAGTTGGTTATATGTATGTGAGTTGCTGTTTAAAGTTTCATGAGGTTTGGTTATGTTTCGGTTAGTTTTCGGTATGTTTCCGTTGTTGTTTCCGTTTAGGTCGAATCGTAGGAAATCGATAGAAACCGATGTTTTCACGGTTAGAATTCGAAATAAATTACGTAGTTGTATCGAGTAAGGTTAGGTTGTCGTATAGCGTGCTTTTTATTCAATTTGGTGATGTTTGAAAATTCTGGTTTTTGAAAGGTTGAAATTTAATCGAAAAATCGAACGTCGTAGAAATTTCGTTTATGTGTTCTAAATTGTTCTTATGTATTTGGTGGTTGCGCGTATATGTTTGTTTCGGTGAAAATGTTCGATTTAGTCGAGTTTCGGGCATTTCGGAAAAGTTACAGCAAGTGTGTAAATTGAGAAATCTGATTTTTGGGAAAAACAGAGTTATGTATCGATACATAACAGCTATGTATCGATACGAAATGGTTTATGTATCGATACATAACCCCTATGCATCGATACATACTGTGAAAATTGGGAAAAACAACATTTTCACTACAGCATGTGTCGACACATGCATGCTATGTATCGATACATGAGGTCTTTTTGTATCGATACATAAAGCCTATGTATCGATACATACTGTGCTGAACCATAAAATTCTGGTTTGTCGGGAAACTTCGGAAATTCATATCTCTTGAACCGTAAGTCGGTTTTGACCCCCGTTCGAAGCGTTGGGAAGCTAACAAGATGTTATTTCTAGGAAAAATGGTTTTGAGGTCTAAACCTGGTCCAATTGGAAGAGTATTTTCGAACCGTTTCGTAGTGTCGGGCCTCCGGTTTATGTTTTTGCGTTATTTTGAAATATACATATCTTCTTCGTTGTTTATCGGATTTAAGTGTTCTTTATATCGAATCGAAGCTATGGATGAGTACTTTTTGATGATGATGGAAAATATTATTTTTATCTGACTTTTAACCGACTTTTCCGGTAAACCGTAAATCGAATTGTTTGGTTATTTGTGAAAACGTTCGGTTGCCGTTTGGCACAATTGATGTGAATGTATGTGGATTGTGTGTGATGAATGCATGACTATATTGTGAATATTTATGCATGGCAAGAGTGTCATGAGTCATGTTGTATGTGAAGCATCATGATGTGCATTCTTGCATTGTGGGGGTTCTAAGATGAATCCGTTGTAACGTCGTAAGCCTTTTGAGAGGTGGGGGCGATGATTACAAATGATTGTAAGCCTTTTGAGAGGTGGGAGCAATCGGATTGTAAGCCTTTTGAGAGGTGGGGGCAATCCATAAACATTGTAAGCCTTTTGAGAGGTGGTAGCAATGGGTGAACATCGTATGCCCGACGGGGAGTTACACTAAGTAACGAGCGATGATTCCAATAAGTTCTTCAATTGAACTTGAGATGAAATGAGTCGGTACCGCATTGCATTTGTATAGAGTCGTGAGTCGGTCTCTATGATTTACATTGGTCATCCTTGTATTTGTGCATGGGTGAATGAACATGAATATATGTGTTTATGTTGAATGATAAGCATTGTGATGAATATGCTTGGTTTTGTATATGTATATATATATATATATATATATATATATATATATATATGTATGCCTTGCGATGTATATTGAATGAGAGGTGATGAATTATGATAAGAATTGTATCGTGGTAATGATGCATTGAAGAATGAATATAATATGTATGTTTATGTGGAATGGTAGAATGGTGAGAATGTGTTATGTGTATACTTTTGTGTTGAGATATATGATTATATGCATTGTTATTATGATAATATTTCTCACCCTTCTGCTGTTTTATGATGCTCTACGAGGCATTGCAGATTAGGTATCTGGTGGTCTTTTGTGAAGTGTGTCTTCATACCTTTTTGGTCGGTTGGCTCTGATATGTAGCACTGGGTAGCTAGGACGTTTTGATCTTATTGTGATACATTTGCATATGTATCTTGCTGATGAATTTGTGTATATAAACATGATGTATATATCTGTAGATGT
Organism: Lathyrus tuberosus; assembly: GCA_022829125.1. Taxonomy (NCBI): domain Eukaryota; kingdom Viridiplantae; phylum Streptophyta; class Magnoliopsida; order Fabales; family Fabaceae; genus Lathyrus; species Lathyrus tuberosus. The sequence continues at coordinate 980,339 of JALAZF010000227.1, forward strand.
TGATGTATATATGTGGTTGTTATTCAATATTTTAGATGTTTCAGCTTTTATTCTAAATATTGAGATGTGGGTATAAGGACTGAGATCCTTTGTTGTTTGAAAGTTACCCCACTGTTGCATATCTTTGTGAGCAGGTGTTGTATGTGTTTAATTTCAAGCATAATGTGACATACCTTTTTATGCCGTGTTTACAATTATACTCTGATGAAATTTCCAATACGTGCCTAAATGATTTATTTGATTATTTGGGGGTATAGAAAGGGGGTGTTACACTAACCAAAATCCAAAAGTTATAAATCCTTAAAGCTTTTGCAAAACTTTTCACTGGGTAACTGGTTACTCACGTACAAGCTTAACCGAGTAAATAACAACCTATTCCGAGGATAACAAACCTAACCAGTCACATTAAATCGATCAAAGCCTCAACTCACACAATTCACCACTCTTATCAAACATTCCAAACAATTGTAATTCACTCAAACTCAACCAAACCATTCTAGTCATCTGTTCATGAAAGTGGACACTTATTCTCAATCATTACCTTATTCAACTGTTAGTAATTCATACCCAATTTCTTCTCCTGACCGTCCAATTCCGCAATTCCAACATGTATCAACAACCAACCAAAAATAATTCTCAAACACAATGTTACATCCACCCACAAGGGTTTCCTCACAATTTCCATTAATGCCTTAAAACTCCAAAGACTCCAAACCCACCAGAACTCTAAGTTTGCTGTCCATAGTCTCAATACCATTATACTTGTTATTCCATTCCAACATAATTTCCGTCTGCTATCAACAAGAGATTAAGGGTGATCAGTTCCTCAATTTGCCATTAGACAGCCGACAATCATGATGGGGCATAAACCGTCTTTACCAAACTATAATAACCTTTCTTGCATCCCATACACAAAACTACCTAAGGCATAAATCCTTAGTTGACATAAACCTTACCTCCGCATTTCTTACGGAATCGGGAACAACACTGTCCAAACAACACTTACCATCTTGCAATTCACAACACACTGAGCCAGCGTTCCACACCTGAAGCAACATGGAGAAGTACTAGCTTCTCCCCCACTTATCTCATTCTAACTCCTAAAAACAAAGGATTAGAAAACCAGAAAGTACTGACAGTGTTTCACACACATATCCCGTACTAGGGAACAAACAACACCGACAGTATTCAACTGTCACACCAACAGACTCAACAACTGACTCAACACTGGCTCTGATACCACTTAATGTAACACCCCCTTTCTATACCCCCAAATAATCAAATAAATCATTTAGGCATGTATTGGAAATTTCATCAGAGTATAATTGTAAACACGGCATAAAAAGGCATGTCACATTATGCTTGAAATTAAAACACACAACACCTGCTCAACAAAGGATATGCAACAGTGGGGTAACTTTCAAACATCAAAGGATCTCATTCCTTATACCCACATCTCAATATTTAGAATAAAAGCAGAAACATCTAAAATATTGAATAACAACCACATATATACATCAACATATATATATATACATCATCCAGTATGAATCACAAGCAACATCATGTTTATATACACAAATTCATCAGCAAGATACATATGCAAATGTATCACAAAAAGATCAAAACGTCCTAGCTACCCGGTGCTACATATCAGAGCCAACCGACCAACAAGGAAAATGAAGACACGCTTCATAAAAAGACCGCCAGATACCTAATCTGCAATGCCTCATAGAGCATCATAAAACAGCAGAAGGGTGAGAAATATTATCATAATAACAATGCATATAATTATGTACTACAACATAAACATATAACACATATTCTCACCACAACTCATCATATATCACAATATAGATATATCATCAAGCATATTCATTATGCATACATTCACCATTATCATCATTCCACATGAACACACACATACTTGTTCATTCAACAATGCATCATTATAAGATACAGTTTATATCATTTCCCATAAACATACATATATCAATGTTTATTCATCAATGCACAAATACAAAGATGATCAATGCAACTCATAGAGACCGACTCTCGACTCTATGCAGATGCATGCGGTACCGACTCATCACCCGAGCTCAATTGAAGAACTCAATGGAAATATCCTCCCTGCCGGGCCTACGATATTTCCCCATCGCTCATACCATCATGGCATCCGATGTTTCTGGATTGTTCACGCAGACACAATCCGATTGCTCAAACCCCACAAGGGCACACAATCATTCTGAAGATTCCCACGAAATCAAGTGTAACTCATCGCAACGATTGCACCCATCGACTACGCAATGTTCAGAGGATCCTCAAATGATCATTTGTGTAATCAATCACTCACACCCAACAGGGACGCGATATTACACCCGATTCTCCAAGAATCGCGACACATGAATGCATGTCATGATGTTTCTCATACAAAATGACCACATACACTCATGCAATGCACACATATTTCACAATATAGTCATGCATTCATCATATATAATCCACATACATTCACATCAATTGTGTAACAACATACACAATTATCCAAACAATTCAATTTACGGTTCACCGGAAAAGTCGGTTAAAAGTCGACAAAACACACTATTCAGACATCATACATCCATTACCAATACATATCAATCATGCACAACATTTTATCACATATACTCACGTCATATAACAGCACACAATCTATACGTTACATATCAAAAGCATGTAGCATGATAACACATCATTCGCACACCAATACGACGGTAAAAATCCAACAATACAACACTTTTTCAAAATCACGACTTAAATAAATCATCTACTGACCTCCAACCCATTTTTATTAGAAAGAATATTTCATAAGCTTTCCAACGCTTCGAACGGGGACCAAAACGGATTTACGGATCAAAAGTTACGATCGAAACAATTTTGAAAGAAAACCTACAGCAGGCCTGACACGGCCCCCGTGTTGTGGGACACGGCCCGTGTCACCCCAAAATCCCAAAAATCACTTTTTTTTCACGTTTCCACCCTCCATAGTCAGTGGTCTGACACGGCCCCCGTGCTGTGTGACACGGGCCGTGTCAGGGCCCAGAAAATGCATTTTTCATCGTCGGAAGCCTTCCGGACCTCTGATTTCGATTCCGTAAAAAGCTACGATCTCAGAATTCAACGTACTACAATATTTTCACCATTAAGAAGCCATCCAACACATTTTCCATTTTTGAAATATTTTAAAACATAATTTTATCATTGAATTCTAAATTCGAACTCGATCGAAACCGCGGAAAAGCACGCAAACAACCATTCCCGATTAAACCCAAACCTCACCCGATGAAATATCAACCTATACCAATGTTACCAGACATATCCAAACACTCTTACTCGATCACAACATCAATTTACACAAAAACCTCAATATATACCAAAAACTCAAAAGTTATAAATTCAACTCGATTCAATCAAACGATCACACTAAATCAAGACCCAACATCACACGACTCTACTACGCGATTTATTCCGAATTTCATCCGTGAAAACATCGATTTCTATCCATTTTTCTCATTTCGACCTAGAATTGGAAAACTATGGAAAAACAAGAAAACCTTCACACAATCACACATACATAATCATACACAAAGTTAGGATAACAATATTTCACACCCTTACCCGATTAAATCGACTCCGAAAGATTGATTTTGATGATTTTTCTCTTCTCCCTCTCTTCTCCTTTCCCACGTTTCCTCTTTTCTCTCTTCTTCCTCTTCTTTTCTCTTTCTCTTCTTTCTTCTTTTCTTCTTTCTCTCATTTTCTCTCTATTTCTTTCTATTTATATAAAAACATAAACTTACCCAAGCAAAAGACCAAAATACCCCTCAGCTCGAATATCTCTCAAACGCTCTCAAAATGCGATAAAACATCAACAACGATGAAAAATAATATATTGCCAAATAAAAGTCAATAATAAAATAATATAAAACCAAAACCAATTAAATCTACTCTATTAAATAAATCTAACAAAACTGGGGCGTTACAACTTGCAACTTCATTAATGAAATCTTCACCATCACCTTTTGATTCACTTAAAACCTTCACTGCAACCATACGGTCATCATGTAACTTCCCTTTGTATACACTTCCATATCCTCCCTGGCCTATTTTGTTTCTAAAAGAGTTAGTTATTTTCTTGACATCTAAATAACTGTAACTAGCAGCAAGAAGAGGTCCTTGTTCTTTCAAGAACTCCTTAATATTTTGATGATTTGAACTCTCCTTCCTAAACAAAAGAAGCGGCAGAGGAAAGATATTTTTCCTAATGGCATAAGCCAATAAAATCAGCACTGCAATTCCAATAGCCCCCGCCATGGCTCCTGGAGAATTGTAAATTATTTACAATAAAACAAAAAAAATATTAATGTAAGAAAGTAATTACTTTTTTGGGTACAAGATAGTAATGAATTCTACATAAATAACATGTTTGTCAGACTACTATAAAATCATTGTAACATATTGATGTACTTTCACGTTCAAAGTCGATGAATTTGAAGTTTTGTGCTGAAAATTATGTTAACTGTACATTACCTATACCCAGTTTGACATTCCGAATAAGCCTCTTTTTCTTTGTAGCCGTTACTGCATTTATCTGATGCATACCATTGTAACAATAGAACTTATTGTTTGCATCAAGTCGACATTGGCCTCCTCTATTGTTGTAGCAGACATCACAATTAGAAGATAATACTATTTTAACACCCACCTGACTAGATACAAATGATAAAATGGTTTAGGTATCAGTGAAGTCTTTAGATGGAAACTGAAGAACTAAGCAGGACGGGAAAAAGCTATGCGCCTTCTCTATAGTAACATTGGGGTATTGGTTGCTGTCATAATAGATATCGTAGGAAGAACAGTTGTAATGAAAATACTGTCTAGGGGGGTTGATATTGTGGCCGTGATTGCATCGGCAGAGAGTTACATTATATATTATATAAAAAGAAACCAAAGGAGAAGGAGGAGGAAGAGTGTAGTTGTGGTTCAATGTGTCACAAGCGTTATATTGCAAACGCTTGTAAAATTCTGGATCCGAAAGTGTAATGGTATTCTGGTCAATGATACCAGTTAGCTCTATGCTTCTTGCATTCTTCTCCAGTTGGATCAATTTGACTGAATAATAACTGACATCACAACCATGTATGAATATGAAGCCACAGTCGGGTTGCTCTGCCTTGGTGAAAGGGTAACTAAAAATCCCACGACTTCCACAGCTGAATGAGTGTGGACAGTTATCCTGGTACCCGCTTCCATACCCTGCTGATAAAATCAGCACGAGATGACAAAACAAGAAGAAGCGGAACAAATGGATTAGATCCATCCTAACTTTATTGACGTAATGAAGGTTAAGTACAAGTAGTGGGAGTTGTTACATACCTTATATTAAGAAATAGATATGTATTGGTGTTATGTATGTATCAAGTTGTGTTTAAAAGGAGAAGTTATCTGATATGTTAATTGACTTGGAAAATGAAGGAGGAAGACTTGATGAAAAAGAGAGGTAGATAATGTGAGATACAATTCAAAGTTACAAAGGTGTGGCTGCTTTCAACGAAACAGCACATTCAGGGATTGACTCCTTCAACATTTAAGTTTTTCTAAATTTAATTTTTGTTCCATCTTGGAACTTTCTTGGCACCCATTTTCAAAGGTGTGCCAATAGTATGAAGAAAAATTCATAAACTAAAGTCGCCATGAATCAGTCAGTAGTAGATTAATGAGCTAAAGAACTTTTTAATAGAATTAGCTGAGTCTTGATTCATTCTTCACCATTACCTGCATTTATGAACTGCTTTTGTTGACTTGGACAATCACTACGGCTGGTACCAGAGACAGTTTTAATCACATCATAGAATTACAAAAACCATATATTTACTAACTTGTTTGCCGATGGGTTTTTAAAGTTTTCAATTCTCATTTGAATTTCTCTCTGCACTGTACATGTATTCTTTGCTCCTTTCTAGCAGATAACCATGAATGCAAATGAATTTTGTTGTAATAACAGATAAGTTATTACAATATAGTAGTCTTTCATAAATTTCTTTTGGTATTTTATCAAAACTTATTCAGCCACTTTCACAGGTACTCATTTTCTGGATTTGGGAAATGCAAGCCTATATAAGAAGAATGGAACATGAGTACTAATCCCACTACCAAGAACAGATATGGAAAAAGGATCATTAGTTTTGTATAGATTAATATCAAAGTTTTTTTAAAGTGTAATTATGGTTATCTTAGTTTTGTATAGATGCCCTTAAAACTTCCTACAAAACCCTATCAAGTATAAACTTATCCGTCTACCATAAATGTAAAGACAGAGATCATAGACTTGCATGCAGTTTTTATATGTACGGTTCTTAACATCAAATCATTCAATTACCTTACAATTAAAAACATTCAAAGAACATACCTTTGCACTATTAGTCAATACCAATACTTGACCATAAAATCCACACAGAGATTAAGAAAAACCCTATTGTTTGTGTCGGTGTAAAGAAAACCAAAATAAGTTAAGATAAATGCAAAACAAAATCGGCAGAAAATCAGATTGAGCCACAACTGCTATAGAAAGAAAATGACAAGTAAATCAGAAGAGACTATTATGGCTAGCTATTAGCCAGTTATTTAAGTTTTAATCTAAGAGTTAGTTTTTGTTGATAAGGGAGTTATATAAGAAATCAGTAGAAGACTCGTCATGATATTTTCTCCATAAATTTCCACTATAAACCATAAGTTGCAGAACGACAAAATCAACACGTTATATAACATTTTATTTATATGTGAATTATCATGACATTCTTTTTTGGTGTTAAATACTGTGCATTGCATCTTAACAACCACACAAATTACAATATTTCAGATGATAAATGGGTTGGAGATGTTGAAGGAGAAGACAAAAAGGGTTTGGGTGGCATTTCCAGCACTTGAAGGCTCCCTTCCAACATTTCCACCACTTTATGCATCGATGGTCGATTCGAAGGGTTGGTTTGTATGCACCATAAACTCACCACTGTCATTTTCTTTACCATTTCTTCATCAATTTTATTTTTAATACACCTAAGTCCAAGATCTTGATTCAATTCAAGACGCTTATAAATCCAATGTGGAAAGTATAGCTCGCTAGAACAATCAACTTCAACCTTAATATTCTTTCTTCGACCAACCATCTCTAAAACCATCATTCCATAGCTGTAGACATCTGATTTATGTGACACACTACCAAAACTCCTGGAAAACAACTCTGGAGCAATATATCCTGGTGTTCCCCTCGCACCAAATATGGATACAATGCTTTCTTTTTTTGGACATATTTTAGCAAGTCCAAAATCAGAAATCTTTGGACCAAAATCCTCATCCAGTAATATATTATGAGGTTTTATGTCAAAATGCAAGATTCTAGTGTTGCAGCCTCTGTGCAAGTACTCTAACCCACGAGCAACACCAACTGCAATATGATACAAAGTTTTGCAGTCCAATTGACGATCATCCTGCAGTGGATTTTTCTCTTCATATATGAACTTTTCAAGAGATCCATTAGACATGTATTCATATATCAGCGCCTTTTTAGAACCATCCAAACAGAACCCCAAAAGTCTAACAACATTGACATGTGAAGTTCTACTGATACTTGCAACTTCATTGATGAAATCTTCACCATCACCTTTTGATTCACTTAAAATCTTCACTGCAACAGGTCGCTCATCGTGTAATTTCCCTTTGTATACACTTCCATACCCTCCTTGGCCTAATTTGATTTTGAAAGAGTTTGTTATTTTTTTTATATCTGAATAACTGTACCTAGCAGCAGCAGGAAGAGGTCCATGTTCTTTCAAATACTCCTCAATAATATGATGGGTTGAATTTTGTTTCTTGAACAAAAGAAATGCTGGAGTGAAGTTCTTTGTCCTTATGAAATAAGCCAACAACGTCAGCACTGCAACTCCAATAATTACTGTGGCTGCTGGAGAATTGTAAATTATTTGAAATACAACAAAAATGTTTAGTGTAAGAAAGTATTAACTTTGTTTTTTTTAACAAGTAGTGGCTTCTTAATACAACAAAATATATATTTTTAAGTTAGCCAGACTAAACTTTAATTTTCTTCTACAAAATTTGCATTGTAACTTATTTGATGAACTTTCACATTAAAGATAAATGAACCTTGAAGCCATCTTATGAAAGGGATGGAAACAGTACATTACCTATACCCAGTTTAACATTCCTCCTCAGCTCTTTTTGTTTTGCAACCATAGCTGCAAATAGAGTAAACAATTCAGATTTGACAGATGAAAATAAAGTTGTGAAGGGAAAAATAGGGTGCGATGCATTTATGTGTGTTGTGTGTTTTCGGGGTGTTTGTTAGAATACCGTTGGCACAATAAAACCTTCCGTTGCTGTCAAGTTGACACCATCCTCTTTGGTTGTAGTGACACCTTGCACATTCCTCTATTATGTTTACTCGAGTTGTGATATCAGCCGTTACGAAAGTAAAAGGGTCGTCAGCGTCAGCAAAGTCTTTAGCTGGAAGCAGGACCTTTGTACAAGCTGTAAAAGCACTTTGAGATGCATTATCAGCAATTTTGTAAGGCTGGTAGTAGAAATCATAGAGAGTGCAGTTTGTATACTTATGCATATGCTGATATTTTGGAGGGTTTAGATGGAGGGAACGGTTGCATATGAACAAGGTTACATGAGTTTCTATTTGTAAAGAAAGAAAGTGAGAGGTTGGAGGAAGAGTAATTATATTTGAAAGCTTCACAACTTTTGTTTTGCAGCAGTTTGTAAAAATTCATGTCTCTTAAAACACAAGTACTAGTAGCAATACCACCGTGAAACTCAAGAGGATTTACAATTCCAACCTCAAACCATTTCCCTTTATCCCGAAATTGGATCAATTTGGGCTTCTTTGCATCATCACAATTATGTATTGGCAATAAGCCACAATCCTGGCGTGGTGTTGTAGTGAAAGGGAAGCTGATATTGCCAAGATATCCACAACTAAATGAAGTTGGACAATCTTCTTGGTACCCATTTCCAAGTAGCATAAGGTGAGAAAACAAAAGGAACAGAAATTCGTAAACTAAGCTCATCTTGAATAACCAACTAATACGTTTATGAGCTAAAAAATTTGATAATATAAGCCAAGTCTTCATTCATTCTTCACCATACACTGCATGTATGATCAAACTACTTAGTTGACTTGGACATTGACTGCAATAGATTGGGCTCAATGACTACTCAACTATTACTCTTAGTCTGCATTACGTCACACACGGTGTGTTGAGAACAATTCAACAGGTTTGTTAAATATATAGTAAAACAACCTTTCTTTTTTACTATTACTTTTTCTTTCTCTTGTATGTTTTTCTAACTATAGTCTCACACATACAAGTCCTTGAGAAGAAAAAATAATATAACTACTAGTCTACTATACAAAAATAATCTACCCCGCACTCATCTTAACCCTACAACTCTAACAATTTGGTAGAGCTGTTGAACACTCTTCATACTCACAAAAACTCAGTGCAGGCCTCTGCTACTTGAATGTGAGATTCTATCAATTACAAAAAGTGAAAGATAGTTTAAAGATAGAAGAACTATAATTTTTAGCTTACTATGACACTTTAACTCCACTAAGACATTTTCCTTCCACTGCATCCTTCTTATTGCAACAATCGCAGCATAGAAAAGGACCTTGCCAGGGCTTCGAGCTTGTGGAGGGAATGGAACCTGTGTGGATGGATATGCCCTCACTTGGCATACAGCACAGACAAAAACGCCAGATGTTGATTGTCCTGATGTGAAGGAAAGAATCGGTATTGAACATTTTGGAAAGTGTTTTGGTTCATAAATATTTACAGGAACATGGATAGAAAATTGTCTTTGAAAAAATCCCACAAAACAAGAAAACATGGTAAACAAAATATTACACGCGTCTCAAATTCATAACTGTCATGCAAACACTGAAATTGGATTAATGGAGTGCATAGAATCCCAAGTAGGAAAAAAATTGAAATCAGTCCGAATAAAAAACTTTCGTTTTTGGTACACGAAACCTTGTCTATATCTAAATGTGAAATTAAGAAATGGCAATGCATCATTGTATTGAAGATTCTTAATGATTTGTAATATGCTGGGAAACTAACTGCTGAAGGAAAAACACAAATGAAGTGGAGTGATTCACGAGAGAATTTAAAAATGAAAGCTATCTTAGCTGCTAGGTACTAAAGTCTAATACCTCATTTCTTTGTTTGGTAAATAATTCCAAAGAGGCCTTATAAAATGAGATAAATAATTTACTGAGAAAACTTCAATATTTTAGCATGGATCTGGAAGTATAAATAAACTTACATTATACATCTCATAATAATTCTTTCCAAATCATACTCTCAAATATTTATGAATATATCAATTTATATAGCTTGGAATTAAATTCTGCAATCTTTTCTGCTTGCTTTAGCTACCAATGGTTCTGATGTTATGCATCTAACATTCTCACGGACTCTAATGTCTGACTTGAGTAATGGACTGGAGAGTTTGAAGGAGAATATAAAAAAGGTTTAGGTGGCATTTCCATCAGCTTTAATCTACCTTCAAGCATCTCCATCACTTTGCTTATGTCTGGTCGAGTGGAAGGGTTGGTTTGTATACACCATAGAGCCATTATTGTCATCTTTCTCACTTTTTCGTCATCGATTTCATTTCTTATATTCCGTAAACCAAGATCCTGGTTTGAATTAAGACGGTTGTAAATCCAATGAGGAAAATATATTTCACTCGTTCGGTCAACTTCAGTGTTGATATTTTTTCTCCTTCCAACCATTTCCATGATCATCATTCCATAACTGTAAATATCTGACTTATGCGACACTGCACCAAAATTTCTAGAAAATACCTCGGGAGCAATATAGCCAGCCGTTCCTCTAGCACCAAATATTGATACCATACTTTCTTTTCTTGTGCAAATTTTTGCCAATCCAAAATCTGAAATTTTGGGGTTGAAATTCTCATCCAAAAGAATGTTATGAGGTTTTATGTCAAAATGAAAAATTCTAGTATTGCAGCCTTTGTGCAAATATTCTAGCCCTCGGGCTACACCAATTGCGATATGGTACAAAGTTTGGCAATCAAGATGGAGTTCTGGTAAATGGTCATTTTCCTCAAAGATAAACTTCTCAAGCGAGCCATTTTGCATAAACTCATAAACTAAAGCTCGTTTGGAACCTTCCAAACAGAACCCAAGAAGAGTAACAATGTTAACATGAGAAGTTCGACCGATACTTGCAACTTCATTCATGAATTCTTCACCACTATCTTTCAATTCATTTAGGATCTTCACTGCAACATAACGTCCATCTTCTAACTGTCCTTTGTATACACTGCCGAATCCTCCTTGGCCTAATTTGTGTTTGAAGGAGTTGGTCACTTTCTTAATCTCAGAGTAACCATACCTCTTGGTTTGAAGGGATCCATGTTTCTTCAAAAATACCTCAATTACTAGATTGGTTGGATTTTGTTTCTTCCATCTTGTGTAGTAGATCTTGAGCACAGCTAGTAGTAGAGTTACTATAACAACTGGAAAAGTTATTCAAATTAGAAAGAATAATTTAGGCTGAGAAAGTAGTGTTATATAGAAAATGCTATTATATATCATGTTTGTGTAATGCAATATTAAAAGTGTATATCTCATATCAATAATGATATATTTTTTGTTTTAGAAGAACTAAACAAAGAAGTATATAAATCTATATTATGCATTACCTACTCCAGCTCCTAGTGCCAATACTTTCACAAGCGAACCTCTACTGCCTGCAGAGGTAAGAAAATTGTTATTTTGGTTAAAATTTTAACCATATGAAATAGACTATCCGTTATAAACTCAGATATTTCACTTTGCAAAATTAGCCTTATCAATTTCAGTTTTTCATCTCCTTCTAACTCTATTTCATCTCATGTACCTCTCTTATAAGTTTTTAGTGCATTTTTTGGCACTATTTTTGAAAAAAAGTATCGGTGCATACCTTGGTCACAGTGGAACTTGCCATGAATGTCAAGTTGGCATCGCCCCCCTTGACGATGAAAACATTTGTTGCAATCATCCGATAATCGTACTTCAATGGAGATGTCAGAAGAAAGAAATTCGAAGGGGTTATGGGTTGGACTGTCTCTTATTGCAACCTGACACTGTGTACACTGTGCCAAAGAGCTTGGCACTTTCATACCACTAGGTCTCACAGAATTTAGTAGGTCATAATAGAGATTATAATCACTACAGTTTGTATAGTTATAAAAATCTCGGGGAGGGGCGACAGTAATGGAGTGGTTGCACTTGTACATAGTTATATTATATTTGAGATAGAAAGATGCTAAAGGAGAGGTGGGAGGAAAAGTAAAGTTGTTAAAGGCTTGGCAATTTTTGGATTGCAAATTCATCCGTTGAGTTTCATCTCTAACCGTGATGGTATCAGGATCCACGTATGTAACTGCTAAAGATTGTTCTGATGATGGCTGGCCTAGTTGGATGGTTTTGGGAGTAGATGTACTGTTAGAATCACAGCCACTTATAGACAATATGCCGCAGTGAGGGTGTTGTGGGACTGTGAAAGGAAAAGTGATCTGGCCAAGATATCCACAACTAAAAAAGGTTGGACATATTCCATCATCTTGAGCTGAAACATGAAGCATAGGGATGGAGAAAAGTAATAATAATTTGAAAATGAAAATCCCAGACATTACTGATGTTATGATTTGTGATAAGAGGAACTGAGGAAGATAACTAAGCTTGAGAAAGGAAGCAATACGTTAATAATGCAATGACTGTTGACTTGGATTTGGAACTGCTCAGTCAATACTGTGGGAATTTTATTTCCACAAGGCTGTTGCAATCATCTTGATGAAGTTTTGCTTACAATTCGTCATGAATGACGTATGAATTCTGTTACTGTCAAATTATGCATTATTGCATAGCAATTCATCCTCTCAACATCAATACACACCAAGTTTTGAACCTAAACTTCACTCTAAAACATATCAATCAGGAAGTAAACTTCCTTACAGTTGTCCATCAAACACAATTTGAGCTGATTCCCAATCTTTACGCCACTAAAACAAAACAAAACTAATTAGGGACAACTAGACAAGAACCTACCTGTCATCGACTCTTAAAGGCTATTATGGTAATTACGGTGAAAAATCCCAAAAAAAAATTGTATAAATTTGAGTAGTAAAAGGTTGTGCTTCATAAGCATAGGCTCTAACTGGAATGCTCTGCCCAGAAAAATAGTTATCACAGTACAATGTAGTGAGTAACATTCAACAAGATTAATAAAAACCAATCAAATTATCAAAAACAGAATAGATTTTTATATAAAATTTTGTAGAATATTTTAGGCAAGATATCCTTTTTGTTTCCTTAACTATACGCTTGGTAGATTGATTCCTTAATGTTTTTGGTGTCACCTTGGTCCTTTAACTTTTTAATAGATGCACGAGTCTCTTTTAGTAACAATGGAATACTGATTCCTGTCATAATAGATATCGTAGGAAGAACAGTTGTATTCAAAATACTGTGCAGGGTGTAACACTCCCTTTCTATACCCCAAATAATCACATAATCATTTAGGCACATATTTAAGTATAAAAGAGGTATGTCACATTATACATGAAATTAAAACATTCAACACCTGCTCAACAATTGATATGCAACAGTGGGGTAACTTTGCAACAGAGGAACTTAGTCCTTACACCCACATCTCAATATTTAGAATAAAAGCGGAAAATCTAAATATTGAATAACATCAAACACATATACATATATATATATATATATATATATATATATATATATATATATATATATATATATATATATATATATATATATATCATCAAGTATTATCCATCAACATAATTCATGTTTACATAAACATTCATCAACAAGATACATGTACAAATGTATCACAAAAAAATCATATACATCCTAGCTATCCGGTGCTACATATCAGAGCCGACCGACCAAAAGAATGAAGACACGCTTCACAAAAAGACCAGCAGCATACCTACTCTGCAATGCCTCATAGAGCATCATAAAACAGCAGAAGGGTGAGAAATATTATCATAATAACAATGCATATAATTATATACCTTAGCATAAAAATACACATATTCCACATTCTCACCACAATTTATCACAATTCACTCATATACATTACAATGTGTATATATATATATATATATATATACGAAACCAAGCGTATTCATCATGCACACTTTCACAATTCTTATCATTCCACATAAACATACATATTGATGTTTATTCATCAATGCATCATTATAAAGATGATAAATGCAAATCATAGAGACCGACTCACGACTCTATGCAAATGCAATGCGGTACCGACTCAATCATCTCAAGTTCACTCAGGAACTTATTGGAACCATCGCTCGTTACCAATGTAACTCCCCGTCGGGCCTACGATGTTCACCCATTGCTCACACCCCACATGGGCACTCAATGTTTATGGATTGCTCACACCTCACATAGGCACGCAATCCGATTGCTCACACCCCACATGGGCACACAATCGTTTGTAATCATCGCTCACACCTCACATAGGCACACGACGTTACAACGGATTCTCATTAGAATCACACAACACAAGAATGCACATCATTATGCTTCACATACAAAATGACTCAAGACATTCTTGAAATGCATACATATTCACAATATATTCATGCATTCCTCTCATACTATCACATACAATCTATATACATTCACATCAATGCACTATTGTATGATTCACATCCAAAACACACCTTCAAAATGGTAAAAGTCGCTAAATAACACTATTCCTGACTTTCCGACATAATTAAATCGGCTAACAATTTCCAAATCATCATAATAGAAAAATACAGCTCAATAGCTTCACAACGATACCAAGAATGTAAAAATCGGATAAACGGAACAAAAGTTACGGACGAAAACGAAAACATAATTTTGAAAAATCTCATTTTTACACTTCTCCTGCTCATACGCGTATGGACCTATGTCATACGCGTATGGCCAAATCCCTTACGCGTACACTACGCAAATCACCAGATGGCCGGGAAAAATGAAGTCCCATACGCGTATTGGCCCTGAAATGCGCCATCCATGCGCGTATTGCCCAAGTCAATACGCGTATGGCCTGCCCCAATACGCGTATGGCCAGGCGAAATGCAGAATTTTCCTGCAGAATTCTGTTCTGCGTTTTTCCCCCAAACCACACCCAAATTCATCATCTAAACTCAGAAAAATACCAATTTGATGTCCAACAACATGTATCATTCGTGTAACAACAACAAGGGACCCTAAAACATTATTTCCAACACGATTAAATCGATTTCTACCATTTTCTACACAAATGGGTTTATACCAAAACTCATAAAAATCAACAACAACAACAACACAATCATACATAATGATATACATTGATAAGATAATAAGATTTCACACCCTTACCCGGATAAATCGATTCCTAGAAGTTGTTTTCTTAATTTCCTAGCTTTCCCTC
The DNA here is from genome assembly GCA_022829125.1 of Lathyrus tuberosus. Taxonomy (NCBI): domain Eukaryota; kingdom Viridiplantae; phylum Streptophyta; class Magnoliopsida; order Fabales; family Fabaceae; genus Lathyrus; species Lathyrus tuberosus. The sequence goes on from JALAZF010000227.1 coordinate 995,932, forward strand.
TTTTCTTTCTCTTTCTCTCCTATTTCCTCTTCTTATCTCTTTTTCTTTTCTATTTCTTATTTTCTACACAACTTAAATTAATTCATTTTCTCACACAATTCTATTTCTACTAAATTTCTAACTTATCATTAATTGAGAAATGTCTAAAATACCATCCATTCTAATTTTCCCCGAAAACTCTCGAAAACGGTAAAATATCATAACATGTCAACATAGCATATTAACATACCAATTTCACAGATAAAATAATTTATCACTCAATTTAAATAAAAGACTCAACGAAATGGAGATCGATGAACTTAAGTCAAGCATGACTAAACTCACTGAGATGCTCCAAGTTTTGATTGCTAGGGGAGAGCCACCCCAAAGGACAGTCATCCAGGAAGTTTCAAGTGCTGATCCTCCACCAGTCCAAGTGCCACCTTCAACTTGGCCAGAGTTTGGTTTGCCGCACAACTATTCTCCATCTCTTACATCTAATGCTATGATTGGTCAAGCTGCTAGACCAATGTTTCAAGCTCCTGTTTTTACTGAGCCTCAACCTATAATTCAGACTACTCGAATTCCTTTTGAGAATCCCCTCTATGAGTACAATGCTGCCAATGTTCAAGGTGAAGACCATGAGGATTTTGTTGAACCCGAAGTTGTCCGAGAGCAGTTTCAAAGCATAGAAAGAAGACTCAAGGCCGTTGAGGGTACTGACTTCTTCAATGTGGATGTAGACAACATGTGCTTAGTATCTGACCTTGTTATACCTCCTAAGTTTACAACTCCAGACTTTGTGAATTACAAAGGTCATTCTTGCCCAAGAGCTCACTTGGTTATGTATCTTCGCAGGATGACTGCTCATGCCAAAAATCAGAAGTTGCTCATCCACTGTTTTCAAGACAGCTTGAGTGGAGCATCACTCAAATGGTACATGGGTCTTGAGCAAAACTCTATCCACAACTTCCAAGACCTCACCAATGCCTTCATGAAGTAATACAAGTATAACCTTGACATGGCTCCTGATCGTCGTCAACTGCAAAACATGTCTCAGAATGATAAAGAGTATTTCAAAGAGTATGCTCAGCGCTGGAGAGAGTTGGCTTCCCAAGTGGAACCTCCCCTGGCCGAGAAGGAGTTAACTGGAATGTTTATGGATACCGTGTCCCCGTTCTATTGGGAGAAAATGGTTGGAAGTGTTTCCTCTAATTTCACTGATTTGGTTACTATTGGCCAAAGATTAGAGGAAGGTCTTAAGAAAGGAAAAGTATCAAAGGTTGCTGAATCTTCTAATGCTGTGAAGAAATCCTACGGGAACTTTCAGAAGAAGAAGGAGGATCAGACTAATGCTATAACAGTTGAAGTGAGAAAGCCTCGTCCTCAACCTCAGTATGTTGTTCACCCTACTGTTGCTGTTGTTACTCTCGTGGTTGCTGCACCACGACCAACTCAAGCTTTCCAACGTCCAGCTGCAGGACAGAGCCAGTATCGTAATAGGGGTCAATTTGATCCCATTCCCATGACTTACACTAAACTTTATCCTAGTTTGGTTCAACAAGATTTGATTACCACAAGGCCTCTGCCTCCTCCTCCAAATCCTCTTCCAGCCGGCTATAGGGCTGATCTTCATTGTGAATATCATCAAGGTGGTGCAGGCCATAACTTGGAAAGATGCTTTGCATTGAAGGCTAGAGTACAAGAGCTGATGAGAAACCAAGTCCTCTCCTTCAAGGACAATCCCAATGTTCAGAACAATCCTCTGCCAGGACACGCCAAGTGAAGCCTCAGTCGACTTCGGCTCAGCTACTTCTTAAAGACAGGACAGATCATCATTGTGTTTGATTAGTCACTAGGCCTTGTTTCTTGTTGTTTGCATTTTCTTTATTTTGTAATAGCTATTTGCTTTCAACTATGTTTGTACTTTCAAAATTAATGAAATGAGCATTGCAACTTTTTTATTCAATTCATTTGTGTTTTCTATTTACATCTCTATGTTTTCTTTTGCAAAATATTTTATCTCTTTGCCACGTTCCTTTTGATTATGCAAAGATCGGAGGGAGGATGATGAAAACGTAAATACTCATAATTGCTGTTGGTATGCTTTCAAATCAAAACTTTGCTAACGATGTAAGGCATTGTTTCAATCCCTAAACACTGGAGAAACCCCTTTGAGCCTTGAAGTAGGAGTTTCTTTTCTTTACAAATAAAAACCCACAATCTTAACCTGGGGCAGGGTAGTTCTCGGTTAACTTGATTGTGCATTCAAATACAAGAGTAGCATTCAAGACACCTTTCAACAAAGTTCACAAATGTTCCTTCGCACACAACAAGCAAGTGTCGAAGATGTCTTTCAAGTTGAAAGCCGATGATGGTTCGCCGTAATCATTAAGCCAGACAGTCATTTCCTTTCAAAAAAGATAAAAATCAAAAAAAGAAAAATCCCGCTAAGTCGAAACCTATAAAGGAGACTTAGGCAGAATTGGGGCATCCCGCTGACTGTCAGATTCACAAGAAACAGTTCAGGCAAAAGTTAGGGATGATAAAAAAGGAGAAATCTTTAAATCCTTACCATAAAAGTCCTCATTAAAAAAAACAACAACTAAATGTTATAGGGAAGTGGTGACTGCCATTTAGAGTCCATTGATCTTTGAACCATCATCATTATTATCGTCAGTGCAGTTCCTAACTCATGGGAATTTAAGTGCATAGTTTGAGTTAGCTGAGCATAGGACTAGAGATCATCACGTAGATTAGGAGGGTCACAAATAAATTTTGAGCCTTTATCCTTTGTTTCTTAAACCGTGAACCAGGCCACGTTATAACCCTCAAAAGACCTAATTGAAGCGAGGTTAGTTTGAAAGCATACTACATCAGGGTTGCATGAACTGACTCCTAAAGATCTTTGCAGATCATCTGTTTTGTCATCATACCTTTTACTTTGAATGTCTTGAACCTCCGTGTTCTGACCAGTATCCCATATACTTTGCACCTGTTTCAAAATGATTTTGATTTCAAAAGTTGCATGAACTTTGCATTTACCACGTTTGTACAAATACTTTTGTTTGCAAACTAGCTTTCTTCTTAAGGAATTTTCAAACAGTTAAGAAACTTGGTCAGTGATCCTATCAGGGGCAAGTTCCTTCCATATCCTGTTGAGAATCAGTTCAAGATTTGTGGTTTAATGGCGACTTCTCAGAATTGGTTTATTCAGAAGATACTTCAAGACTCATACTGGGGCAAGCAATCCCACTGTACAGTAAAAACAATCATCTTTCAAGACTCAGACTGGGGCAAGCTTTCTAAGAGCACCATGAAACAGTCATTTCCAGAATCAATCAAACTGAAGCAATGATCAGTTCATCTACAACAGTCAGCTAATTTGGGGCAGTTAACTTGAAGAATCCCCAAGCAGCTCTTCACCCTCCCTACAAGGATCATCACTTGATACAGTTTACCAGTGTGGCAGAGATGTGTTCAGCATTAGCATCTCTAGTCCCAAGCAGAATGACAGTGATCTCCGTGTTGAGGAATCAGCCTTCCAATCTTGTCTTCTTCCCAAAAGAGTCGAGTTGTGTCGTCAACATCTGCATTTGCATTTAATCATATATCATCTGCACAATTTATACATATGCATAGCATGAGTGTTTCATCCTCATTTGCATTTCTCCTGAGGTCGTGTCGTTATCCACGTCTTACCTTACCAAAGTGTTACTTATCCTTTTCATTCAGTGCCATCCCTGGATGTCGGCATTCTCTTGCACATCTGATCTTATTGATAGATGTTGGTCTTCTCTCATTCCAGTGCTATTCCTGGATCTCTATATTCTTACACTCCAGTGCCATTCCTGGATGTCTGTCTCTTTGGATATCCAATGCCATTCCTGGATATCTTGTTCCTCTTGTTTCTCCCAATGCTATTCCTGGATGGGTTTTCTCCTTTGCATTCAGTGCCATTCCTGGATGTCTTTCTCACTATCATTCGATACCATTCTTGAATATAGTGATCCACCTTTACTTTCAGTGCCATTCCTGAAAGTTCACAGTCACTCAATACTTTCTTGGGTGCTTATTATTCACCTTTATCTAAAGCCATTATTAGATATTGTGATCCATACCTTTCATTCAAAGCCATTATTGGATGACTGGTTTCTTTGCATTCAATGCAGTTCTTGAATGTAGTCTTTGTTTACCTTTATCTAAAGCCATTATTAGATATTGTGATTTATACCTTTCATTCAAAGCCATTATTGGATGTCCAGTTTCTTTGCATTCAATGCCATTCTTGAATATAGTCTCTGTTCACATTCATCTAAATCCATTATTAGATGTTGTGATTTATACGTTTCATCCAAAGCCATTATTGGGTGATTGGTTCCTTTGCATTCAATGTCATTCTTGAATGTAATTTTTTGTCCACTCTTATCTAAAGCTATTATTAGATATTGTGAGTTTTACCTCTCATTCAAAGCCGTTATTGGATGTCTAGTTTCTTTACCATCCGATGCCTTTCCGGATGCGTGTCTCTTTCTGATATTTTACCAGATCGGGTCTTTGTTCACTTTTATCTAAAGCCGTTATTAGATATTGTGAGTTATACCTTTCATTCAAAGCCATTATTGGATGACTGGTGTCCTTTTGTCCAACGCTTTCTTGGATCCTTACGTTGTTCACTTTTATCTAAAGCCGTTATTAGATATTGTGATTTATATCTTTCATTCAAAGCCATTATTGGATGTCTGGCTTCTTTACCATCTGACGCCTTTCCGGATGTATTTCTCTATCAGATGTTTTTCTAGGTTGAGTCTTTGTTCACTTTCATCTAAAGCTATTATTAGATATTGTGAGTTATACCTTTCATTCAAAGCCATTATTGAATGTCTGGTTTCTTTTTCCATCTGATGTTTTTTCGGATGTGCCTTTCTCTGTCTTTTCTTGAAGATCCCGTTTGAACTCTTCAGTATAAGAAAATTCCAGAAAATCTTTTGTTGGTGTCTATCCTCTTATTCCAAATTGATCCCCAGTAGAGATCTTGTCTTCTTTCTGGTTTCATGCCCAGTAAAGAGTGTGTTTTTATTTCCCCCAGTGTTTCCTCAGAGTCTCCCCAGTGAGTCCCTTTTGTTGGTCAGTCTGTATTTCCAGTGAGTCTTCCTCGTGGATATTAACCTTTATCTTTCCCCAGTAAGCTCATCTGAGGTGGTTTGCTCCTTATCTGTTGGTGTATTGTTTGTCTGCACCTTTGCATCTATCATGACATCATATCATCATACTAGAAGTTCATGGCATGCCAGCATTTGCATGTCTGCTGCTTGTCCTTAGCATTTGCATTCCATCTAAGGGCAAAATTTTCGGTTTGCTATATTTAAATACCTTTCACCTTGATGCCCCGAGGATTTCCATTCCTCGTGCCATCTGGTAAAACTATTTAAATAGGGGCAACTGTTGTACCCCAAATTTTACCCTTAGATTCTTTGATCACTTGCATATCATTTTAAGTCATTCATCTCGCATATCCCAATTTATCAGCTAGAATGAATGTGCTGGATTTACAGCCGAATCAGTCAAACTAAAAAATCGGCCCCGATTAATTTCAAACCTGACAAATGCTATATTTTCCTAAGTGATTTTATTCCACGCTGATAATTTTGGTGGTCGCTTTTATTTTTGAGAATTTCGGTGCCTGACCCTTTTGTTCGCATTTATTTTTATTCGTAGTTTCTGGTTAAGTTTTATTTAATCAATTTAGTTAATTTTCTTTCATATTCATAATTTCCTTTTTATTTTATTCTTGTTTATTAGTTACATTTTAATTAAATTAGTTTATATTTACTTAGCTAATTAGGTTTTTATTTTATTTTTATCTCTTTTTATTTTCTAACTAATTAGCTTTTCAATCAATTTTAAATTAACGTAAGTTCTTAGTTAATAGATTAAATTTCATTTAATATTTGTGTGATATTATTTATTTTATAGTTGTTTTATTTGTATTTCATTTTCTTTAGAAATCATTTATATTTATTTCTTTAGAAACCAATTACTTTTGTAGTTCTCAAATACACACTTAGCAATATAGGTCCATGTACATTATTTTAGCAAAATAGAAAATAGTCCCTACTTGACATGCCACAATACCCTGCGCTTCTGCTACACTTTTCCTGCATCAATAAGCAACCTACAAAATTGCCAAGCCCTGCAAAAACCCTCCTGCTACCTGCACAAATTGTATCATCTCCTACTCAAAGCCTACAACATTAACCAAAAACCTTTCCAAAATCCAGCACATACAGTACTATCCACCCCAAAAATCCGGCACCAAACCCGCCGAACAAAATCTGTAACCACAGACCAAAGATCACTACCTCATGCACGTAGCCCCACTCCCCTTTTCCATAAAACCTGCAAGGTACAGTCCTTAACACGTTTAATGATTCACCTCATAAAACAAAATCTCCATTCTTTAAGAATACAACTTTCTCACTTTTAACATCCCATAGCAGTGTAAAACCTCACGACCATCTTCATTTTTTTCATACACACATATTTCACTTTCTCTTCAAAATACTCCCACCAACTTCCATACATTTTTTAAATCACCCATCCATACAACTCCCTCCATGGTTGCCATGTGAACAACATAAACTCAACTCACTCTATTTCTCTCGGAAAAGAAGACGACCATAAACCTCTCCCTACAAACAGCAGCTCGCCTTTTTTTCACCCACATGTATCCACCTTCATTCACGCCTTACGACACCATCCAACCGTTGTCGTCTTCTCCTCAACCACCATCGCTACCGGCGAAATCAGTTCAGCTAACAACTACTGACTCTCAGCAGCAATCGTGCAGCCAACACTCTTCTTCATCAATAACAAAAAACCACATAGAGCCTCTTTGTTCACCTCTTTCTTAAGCTAACAATCATTCCACCGGCAACCGTATTATCCACTCATCACCACTTTGAGCTCCACCAAACACCTACACCATGCTCGCATAATAACACACACATAGCCGCAGCACTTTCACGATTCCGCGACTACAACAAAACCTTCAAACACCAACCGCCGCCGCTACGAGAAAGATGGTGGGACACGAGTGAGAGCGCGTAGAAGGTTTGATTTGCTTCCTTTCTCTTAGATCCTGTCATTTTATCATTTTTTTAAAATATATTTATGTTGTTTGATTGTTAATATGTTGTCTTACAAGTGTGTTAATTTGTGTTGTATGTTGTTCATGTTATGTGATTGCACTATTGTTCTGTATGTAGTGTATTAGCTATTGTTATCCGCACACGCACGAAAGAGGAATGGTTTTTGTTTAGGTTCTGTTATTGTTCTTTTAATTCAAAGAATGTCATGTGCATGGATTTAGTTCTTAATTTAATTTTGAAAAATCATACCCTTTTTAATGTTTTTTTGTCATGTATTTTTTATTATATTAAGATGATTATTATTATTATTTTATTTTATTTTTATTGTTTTTTGTTATTATGAGTTTTATATATTTATTTATGTTTCAATTTGGTTTTATATAAATGCTTCGGTTTAGTTTATATATATATATATACTGTTAGTATGCTATTTCATATATAAATATATATAGTTTGTTTGTTTTTAATTCATATATAAAAAAATTTTTGTCTTAAAATTATATATGTGTGTTTCGCTAGCTCTCTTTTTTCATGCCGTTTCGTTTTCAACTTCATTACGTACCTTTTTTTTAGTTTACATATACTACTGCTTTTAGTTTAGTTAATTTTTAGATTTTAGATTTTAATCAATATTAGTTTTAATTAGGTTAATCAGTTTAATTAGATTTCTTTTTTTAGTATATTTATTGATTTAATTCTTAATTTCATCTTGACGTGTCATCGTATTTTCATTTTAGTCAATTCCCGATGTTCAGTCTGTGAATTTAATTCTAATTGCATTCACTGTATATATTGCTTACACTTGACCCTGGAGGATTTCCTCCTTGCCCCCTCTGTTTGCCTGTTTCTTATACCTCATTCCAAAGGAAAGTCTCTCTATTGACTTCATGTCATAGATAGCTCAAATACCTTGTTAACCTCAAACCATTTCACAAGAGATAGCCATTAATCTCTTCTCCCTTTTGACCTGGCCTTCCCAAAGAGATAGTTATTAATCTCTTCTCCTTTAAGACGGTCCAACCTTTCACAATCCTTTCAAGAGATAGCCATTAATCTCTTTCTATTAACCAATCCATCCTTACAAGCTTTGCTTTCAAGCTTTTCACCCTGCTTTCCCTTGGAACCTTGACCACAGTCAAGAGTTCCTCACCCCGTTGAGGGGAACTACGAATGCTCTGATTCCACTCCCGTCAGGATACGTAGGCACGAGATGCGATGTCTTGGCGAGCATACTTAGTGTATATACCCCTAGGTCTTTACCTTAGCACATTTACCTTTAGCAAGCAAAACATAACATAACACAAACAAACAAGAGGTTCCCGTAGAGTACTACGGATACTTAGGGTGCTAATACCTTCCCTTTGTATAACCAACCCCCGAACCTTAGATCTTCCCCTTTAGGTTTTTAAACGATCTTGAACCTTTCTTTTGGATAAATCAAAGTCGGTTGTAAAAGAAAATGATGCAAATTAATTAATAATTTGTTATCCGATTTTCACCGCAACAGCTCTTTAGCACACGACCACTCTTCATCCAATGGTCCCAACATCATGTTTTTTGGTTCTTTGGAAAAAAACATGTAATAGAGCAACTTATGTGTTAGGGGCAAGTAGAGATTGATCTTAGAAACATGTGAAAATGAGTGGCAAAGATTGATGTAGAAAACTAATTAGAATCTGAATTTTTTTAAGTGTAACATATTTCAACATGTCATCTTTAGTGTACCATAACTTGATAACCATACCACCAAATCTTGAAGTTTTTGATTCTATGTAAAGAGGGCATTTGATAGATCAATTCTTATGTGGAAAGTTACTTGAGATAGTGCTTGTAACATTGAGAAAGAATTTCCTAAAGTCGTGCACATGGGCTGCCCAAAAGAAACTTAGAAAAATTCTAAGTTATGGAAATTTCACCAATTGAAACACCTAACTTTAACACATCATAACTTGAGATTGGCTCATTCAAATGAGATGTTCCACATATGGTTGGAAAGCTCTCATCATGCTTTGAAACTTTCATTTGGGACCCAAGTCTTGAATCCAAGTGGAAATGGGTGAAAAATGAGGTCAAAGTTAGAGAAAATTGTGAAGAAAAGTGTTGAAATTTTTCTAAGTGTTGGGTCAGATTATCTTGCAAGCTTCATAACTCAAAAACCAAGCATTTTTGGATGAAAAGTCATATGGAACAAATTGAATATCTTGAAAAGAGCTTTCCAATGAGCTTTGAATCACTCCATTTGAGTGTGTGGTTTAGGAGTTATGGTTATTTCAAATTGTGCTATTAGAGGGAAAATCTCACATATGAAATCTTTCATGATCAAAACCCTACTTCCCTTGCAAGAAACCTCATGAAACTTGATCTTGATGCCTTGACTACCTCATGAGACATTCTATGATGATTAGAACCATTGACACTTCATTTGAACCAAAATTCTAAGGATTAGGGTTTCAGTCAAAAACCTAATTTTGACTGTGAATGCACTGAGGTCAGATCTTGTAAACTTGCTTCTTCCTTCTCATCTAAAGGTCTTAGGAGACTCTTGAGGATGTTGATAAACCAAAAGAATCAAGAATTAGGGTTTGGGAGTTCATCTTGATGAAGATCAAAGTCATTGACTGATAGGTGTCACAGAAACCCTCATTTGGAGGTATAGTGAAGCTGAGGCTCAAACTTCTCTTGTTGAGGACCAATAGATCTTAGATCCCTGTTGAATGATGCCTCTTGGATGTAGATGACCTTAGGTGGTAAGTGAACCACATAAATCTTGACTTGATAGAGCCAATTTCTCAGTGATTTCTTCAGAGCAAAACCCTAATTCCAAAGTTCTTGCACTGGAGATCTTTTGTTGACTTGACTTGCTTCAGAACAACTTGTGGAGCTTCATGGTGATATGCAAACCTAATTTGAACACAAAGAAACAAACTGCAAGATATGGGTTAGTTCAAACAATGCAGAGATGATTGACCTAAGATGCACAAATGAAGATGACATCTAAGGGTGAAAATTTAGGGTACAACAATTAACCATTTAAGTGGTTCAGAGACTTGGTGAAAAAGAGAGTTAACAAATGTGTGTTCTGGCCATGCCTTAATTATTCCACTGACGAAGTTGGACCCACTGCATCATTTTCTCTATAGACAAAACAGAACATTCAGGAATTGACTCCTTCAACATTCAAAATTTTCAGCTATGGCTTTAATTTTCCACAAGGTTGTTGGACTCATTCTTGGATTTAATTTTCCTGTCCTTATTTTCTTTTTGCAAGGCTAGCTAATCTAAAAACCCATTAGGATTAAGAAAAATCCTATTGTTTGTCATATTGCAAAGAAAAGAGTTAACACCTAATTCATATGGTGAATTGTGATGCATGTTCAGTGCAAAAATGAAATCATACATTCTTAAGATTAGCAAATTCATTTAATCAGATGAGAACTATTCATTTCTTATGGTAGACAATCTCACAATACATAGAAATTTTTTAAAGCTAGACAATACATTTTTCCTTCAATACAAAGGAACAACACTGTTGTGATAAATACAACAATAAGGATATGTGTTAACAACCTACTCAAAAAGAAAAATCAAAAGAAAATATACATAACATTTTATTTATATGCCAATTATCATGACTTTCTCTGTACATTGCATCTTAACAACCACACAAATTACAATTTTTCAGATGACAAATTGGTTGAACATACTGAAGGAGAAGACAAAAAGGGTTTGGGTGGCATTTCCAACACTTGAAGGTTCCTTTCCAACATTTCCACCACTTTATGCATCAGTGGCCGATTCGAAGGGTTGGTTTGTATGCACCATAAACTCACCACTGTCATTTTCCTTACCATTTCTTCATCAATTTCATTTTTAATACAATTAAGTCCAAGATCCTGAATCAATTCAAGACGCTTGTAAACCCAATGTGGAAAGTAAAACTCGCTAGAAGAATCAACTTCAACCTTAATGTTCTTTCTTCGCCCAACCATCTCAAAACCCATCATTCCATAATTGTAGACATCTGACTTATATGACACCCCACCAAAATTTCTTGAAAACAACTCTGGAGTAATATATCATGGTGTTCCCCTCGCTCCAAATATGGATACAATGCTTTCTTTTTTTGGACATATTTTCGCAAGTCCAAAATCAGAAATTTTTGGACAGAAGTCTTCGTCTAATAATATATTATGAGGCTTTATGTCAAAATGCAAGATTCTAGTGTTACAGCCTCTATGCAAGTACTCTAACCCACGAGCAACACCAACTGCAATATCATACAATGTTTTGCAATCCAATTGGAGATCATCCTGTTGTAGATTTTTCTCTTCATATATGAACTTTTCAAGAGATCCATTAGGCATGAACTCATACATTAGTGCCTTTTTAGAACCATCCAAACAAAACCCCAGAAGTCTAACAACATTAACATGCGAAGTTCTACTGATACTAGCAACTTCATTAATGAAATCTTCACCATCACCTTTTGATTCACTTAAAACCTTCACTGCAACCATACGGTCATCATGTAATTTCCCTTTGGATACACTTCCATATCCTCCCTGGCCTATTTTGTTTCTAAAAGAATTAGTTATTTTCTTGACATCTAAATAACTGTACCTAGCAGCAAGAAGAGGTCTTTGTTCTTTCAAGAACTCCTTAATATTTTGATGGTTTGAACTCTCCTTCCTAAACAAAAGAAGCGGCAGAGGAAAGATATTTTTCCTAATGGCATAAGCCAGTAAAATCTGCACTGCAATTCCAATAGCCCTCGCCATGGCTCCTGGAGAATTGTAAATTATTTATAATAAAACAAAAAAAATTAATGTAAGAAAGTAATTACTTGTTTGGGTACAAGATAGTAATGAATTCTACATAATTAACATGTTTGTCAGACTACTATAAAATCATTGTAACATATTGATGTACTTTCACGTTCAAAGTCGATTAATTTGAAGTATTGTGCTGAAAATTATTTTAAATGTACATTACCTATACCCAGTTTGACATTCTGGATAAGCCTCTTTTTCTTTGTAGCCGTTACTGCATTTATCTGATGCATACCATTGTAACAATAGAACTTATTGTTTGCATCAAGTCGACATTGGCCTCCTCTATTGTTGTAGCAGTCATCACAATCAGCAGATAATACTATTTTAACATCCACCTGACCGGATACAAATGATAAAATGGTTTTGGTATAAGTCAAGTCTTTAGATGGAAACTGAAGAAATATGCAGGACGGGAAAAAGCTACGCGCTTTCTCTATAATAACATCGGGGTATTGTTTGCTGTTGTTGTGAAAAACGATGACTTTAATCAAAGTATGAATGGTTTCTTGATGATCAAGAACCAAAACAAGGGTTAGTGTTTAATGGAAAAGAAAACAAGAAGAAGAAGAAGAAGAAATAACAACAAGGATTGGGCAAATATAATTCTGTTTACTATTCACTTTCTCATAAACATTTATAATGATTACAAGTGAATATCACAATTTGCCACACTCAACAAACTGAGTGTACTAGCCTATTTATAGACTAACTAGGTAACTTGCAGCCCAAGAAACCTAAACAATTGGATCCTTAACACAAGGCCCAATTCGACAGAATATAAACATCTCGACAGAATACATATAAGAACAGACTTCGACTACTATATGTAACTAACAGGCATCAGCATGTGAACAAGCTTCGACTGCATGCTTGCCTCCTGTCGAAACACACATGAAAGCTTCTCCTTCGACACAGCTGAGTTCGACCCAAATCTCAAAAATCTCCACCTTGGATCTAACTCAGCAACAAAAGGAAACAACTAGCTTTCATCATGCAACTTTATCAACTGCATACAGTGGAAGAACTTGCAACTTGGCAACGTCTTGGTGATCATATCAGCAGCATTGTCTTCAGTCGAAACCTTCAGCACCTGGACTTCACCACACTCGATTATCTCTCTGACGAAATGCAGCCTCACATCAATGTGCTTAGTTCGCTCATGATAGGTTGAATTTTTCGACAGGTGTATTGCACTTTAACTATCACATTTAACAGTGATACTTCGACCTTGAAGTTTCAGCTCCTTTGCAAAACCTTCAAGCCACAATGCTTCCTTCACAGCTTCAGTGAGGGCAATATATTCAGTTTCAGTGGTTGATAAGGCAACAACCTTCTGAAGCGTCGCTTTCCAACTGATTGCTGTGCCAAACATTGTGAAAACATATCCAGAAATAGACTTTCTGGAATCCATACAACCTGCATAATCAGAGTCAACAAATCCTTCGATTTCGACTATGCTATCACCATCACAGGGTCCACCATAAATCAAGACTCTTTTCAGAGACCCATTTATGTACCTGAGAATCCACTTTACAGCTTGCCAGTGCGCTTTTCCAGGATTGGCCATATACCTGCTCACAAGGCTCACTCCATATGCTATGTCTGGCCTCGTACAGACCATAGCATACATCAAAGAACCCACTACACTAGCATATGGAATGCTATTCATATAGATTCTTTCAGCTTCAGTACTTGGACTTTGAGTAGTACTAAGCTTAAACTGAGGATTAGTAGGTGTCACAACAGGCTTTGAATTCGACATACCGAACTTGTTGAGAAGCTTCCGTAGGTATGTCTCTTGAGATAAGCATAATTTCGACAGCTTTCTATCTCTACGGATGTCAATCCCAAGAATCCTGGCTGCAGCTCCCAGATCCTTCATTTCGAACTCCTTACTGAGTTCATCCTTCACCTTCGTTACATCCTCAACACTGTTGCTAGCTATGAGGATATCATCCACATACAGCAGCAACATAACAAGTGAGTTTCCAGGTCGAAATCTAAAGTAAACACAGTGATCGAACTGACTTCTAGTGAAACCAATGTGTGCCATGAAATTGTCGAATCTCCTGTTTCACTGTCAAGGAGATTGTTTCAGGCCATACAAAGACCTATTCAGCTTGCACACATAATCTTCTTTACCCTTTTCTACATATCCTTCAGGTTGACGCATCAGGATCGTTTCATCTAGATCACCATACAGAAATGCTGTCGTCACATCCATTTGCTCAAGTTCCAAATCGAACTTTGCCACCATGGCCAACAACATTCGAATGGATCTATGCTTTACAACAGGTGAGAACACATCATTAAAGTCGACTCCTTTCTGAGTGAACCCCATAGCAACCAGTCTCGCCTTAAAGCGTTTCGACATCACTCCTTCGATTCCTTCTTTGACCTTGAAAATCCACTTACAACTGACTAACCTTGCTCTGCAGGTTTCTCAATCAGTTTCCAAGTGTTATTAACATGAAGAGATTTCATCTCGTCATCCATGGCTTTTCGCCATTCAGTCTTGTCTCTACTCCTTATAGCTTCCTTGTAATCTCTAGGTTCTTTGTCAAGTACCTCACTTGCAGAGATTAAGGCAAAAGCTATAAGATCTGCATAACCAAGTCTCTGAGGTGGCTTGATGACTCTTCTCGACCTATCTCTTGCCAGTAGGTAGTCATCGACAGTTTCTTCAACCTCATCAGCATCTTGCTCTTCGACTTCATCAGGGCTATGCACTTCAGCATCACTATGCTCCACCTCAACAGGCATCTCTACCTGTTCCAGCTCCTCTTCAGAGATTTCTGCACTTCGACCAACATCACCAGTTTTCTTGAAAGCCATTTCGACCTCATCGAAAACTATATCACGACTTGTGATACATCTTCTGTGACCTGGTTCTAGGCACCACAGCCTATAACCCTTGACTCCCTCAGGATATCCAAGGAACATGCATCTCAGAGCTCTAGGTTCGACCTTGTCTTGCCTAATGTGAGCATATGCTAAACAACCAAATACTCTCAGTTTGTCGAGATCTGGTGGATGACCCGACCAAACTTCTTCAGGTGTCTTCATTCCCAGCGCAGTCGAGGGACATCTATTTATCAGATAAGCTGCTGTCGAAACAGCCTCTGCCCAAAACACCTTCTTCAATCCAGCACTAACCAACATGCATCTAACCCTTTCAAGGATTGTTCGATTGAATCTCTCAGCTAAGCCATTTTGTTGAGGAGTGCCTGCTACAGTCTTATGCCTTGCAATCCCAGACTCAACACAGTAACTGTCGCACACTTCGTTGTAGAATTCAAGGCCATTGTCGGTTCTCAACCTCTTAACCTTTCTGCCAGTTTGAGTTTCGACCAGAATCTTCCAACTTTTGAAATTCTCAAAAGTTTCATCCTTCGTCTTCTGAATGAATACCCATAGCTTTCTGGAATAGTCATCAACGATGGATAGAAAATACCTTGCACCTGAGTGTGAAGAATTTCTTGTAGGCCCCCAAAGATCAGCATGGATGTAGTCAAGGGATCCATGTGTTCTTTGCTTGCCTTTGTTAAACTTCGCCCTACAGGATTTACCAAATACACAAGATTCACAAAACTCCAGCCTTTCGACTTTGTCACCTCCTAGCAGGTTCTGCTTCCCCAATTCGACCAGGCCTCTTTCGCTGACATGGCCCAATCTCATGTGCCATAATTCTGCCTTCGACACAGGTTTCGTAGATACAACATTTGTCGAACCACTTACAACCTCAGCCTCAAGGGTATACAAGCCTTGTTTCTTCACGCCTCTCAAGACTTCCTTCGACCCCTTCATGACTCTCAGGATACCTTGCTCTCCTTGGAAAACATATCCCTTTCTGTCGAATTCACCAAGAGAAATTAAATTCCTCTTAAGATCAGGTACATACCTAACCCCAGTCAATAGCTTTATTGACTCATCATGGAGCTGAATCTAACAGATCCAATACCTACAATCTTGCAAGCTTTATTGTTCCCCAGCAGCACTGATCCTCCGTCTTGATCACATAATTCTTCAAACACATTCTTGTTTGGAGTCATATGCCAAGTATATCCAGAATCCATAATCCACTCTTCGCAAGAGTTGCTGCTCGACACCACAAGGACATCAGATGATTCATAACCATCTTGCACAATAGCTGCATTCCCATTGTCCTTACCTCCATGATTATTCAGGTGCTCAGGGCACACCTTTCTTGTATGACCCTCCTTCTTACAGTGATAACATTTGATACTAGACATATCACCACCATAAGAGTTCTGCTGAACCTTTCCTTTCTTCCTATCAAACCTACCATCTTTCTTCGACGATTTCCCTTTCACGGACAACCCTTCGCCAACTGATGAAGGTTTCTGCTTCTTTCTTTCGTTCAAATCCTTCGAATACAAGGCTGCTTGAACTTCTTCAAAGGCCAGGGACTCTCTTCCATACAAGAGAGTTTCTTTGAAGTGAGCATGCGATCTTGGCAAAGCACACAATAGCAACAATGCTTGATCTTCATCATCAATCTTCACATCAATGTTTTCAAGATCAAGAATCAGTTTGTTGAACGAATCCAACTACTCAGCCAAAGCCTTTTCTTCATTCATCTTGAACGAATACAAGGCTTGCTTCAGGTAAAGACGATTCACCAAGGATTTGGTCATATACAAACTTTCCATTTTCGTCCATAATCCCGCCGCCGTCGTCTCTTTTGATACCTGCCGGAGAACCTTATCACCAAGGCTCAACAATATTGTGCTGTGTGCTTTCTCGATCATTGTCGTCTTTTCTTTTTCCGTCAACGCAGCATCCATGGCTGCCATTCCCTTCAACGCTTCCAAACATCCCTGCTGCACCAGTAGGGCTTTCATCTTCAAGTGCCACAGACCGAAATCGTTCACTCCGGTGAACTTTTCAATCTCATACTTTGTTGAAGCCATCTTCTCCACGCTCACCGCACCAATTTGTTGTGAAAAACGATGACTTTAATCAAAGTATAAATGGTTTCTTGATGATCAAGAACCAAAACAAGGGTTAGTGTTTAATGGAAAAGAAAACAAGAAGAAGAAGAAGAAATAACAACAAGGATTGGGCAAATATAATTCTGTTTACTATTCACTTTCTCATAAACGTTTACAATGATTACAAGTGAATATCACAATTTGCCACACTCAACAAACTGAGTGTACTAGCCTATTTATAGACTAACTAGGTAACTTGCAGGCCAAGAAACCTAAACAATTGGATCCTTAACACAAGACCCAATTCGACAGAATATAAACATCTTGACAGAATACATATAAGAGCAGACTTCGACTACTATATGTAACTAACAGGCATCAGCATGTGAACAAGCTTCGACTGCATGCTTGCCTCCTGTCGAAACACACATGAAAGCTTCTCCTTCGACACAGCTGAGTTCGATCCAAATCTCATAGCTGTCATAATAGATATCGTAGGAAGAACAGTTGTGTTTAAAGTAATGTGCAGGGGGGTTGATTTTGTGGCCGTGATTGCATCGGAAGAGAGTTACATTATAAATTATATAAAAAGAAACCAAAGGAGAAGGAGGAGGAAGAGTGTAATTGTGGTTCAATGTGTCACAAACATTATATTGCAAACGCTTGTAAAATTCTGGATCAGAAAGTGCAATGGTATTCTGGTCAACGACACCAGTTAGCTTTATGGGATTTCCATTCTTATCCAGTTGGATAAGTTTGGGTGAATAATAACTGTCATCACAACCATGTATGAGTATGAAGCCACAGTCTGGTTGTTCCGCCTTGGTGAAAGGGTAACTGAAATTCCCACGCATTCCACGACTGAATGAGGGAGGACAGTTATATTGGTACCCACTTCCATACCCTGCTGATAAAATCAGAACGAGATGACATAACAATAGGACGCGGTACAAATGGATTAGATCCATCCTAACTTTATTGACAGAGAGAGGGGACCTGAATTGCGCCGTTTGTAGTTCGGAGGAAGAAACCATTCCGCACCTTTTCGAAATGTGTTCGTATACGGTTCGTATTTGGATGCAGGTTTATGCTTGGATTGGTAATACTCTTGAACTGAACTTTGGGGAGTTTGTGGGTTACTTTCTTAATTGGGAAAAGGTGAAGTCTAAATTGAAGAGGACTATTATTGCCGTTATTTGGTTAGCAACTACTTGGAGCATTTGGTTGGTGAGGAATACTATCATTTTTAGGAGAGAAGTGTTTAGTTTCGTGGAGTGTATGTCAGCAATTGTTCATCGATCTTGAAAGTGGTTATGTTTATGTTGTAAACTTGCGGATTGTGGCGATTTTTCTGTGTGGAATACTCTACCTCTTCTTTGCTTTACGAGGTAGGGGCTTTCCGTTTTGTGTTTCGGGCGGAGTATCCCTTATACTCCACATTAATAGAATCATTGCCTATTAAAAAAAAAAAAAAAAACTTTATTGACGTAATGAAGGTCAAGTACAAATAGTGGGAGTTGTTACATAACTTATATTAAGAAATAGATATGTATTAGTCTTATGTATGTAACATACTGTGTCTAAACGGAGAAGTTATCTGATATGTTAATTGACTTGGAAAATGAAGGAGGAAGACTTGATGAAAAAGAGAGGTAGATTATGTGAGATACAATTCAAAGTTACAAAGGTGTGGCTGCTGGCCATGACTTAATTATCCCCCAATGAAGCTGGACTCCTTCAACATTTAAGTTTTTCTAAATTTAATTTTTGTCCCATATTGGAACTTTCTTGGCACCCATTTTCAAAGGTGTGCGAATAGTATGAAGAAAAATTTCTAAACTCAAGTCGTCATGAATCAGTCACTAGTAGATTAATGAGCTAAAGAACTTTTTTATAGAATTAGCAGATTCTTCATTCATTCTTCACCATTCACTGTATTTATGAGCTGCTTTTGTTGACTTGGACAATCACTACGACCGGTACCAGAGACAGTTTTAACCACATCATAGAATTACATAAACCATACATTTACTAACTTGTTTGCCGATGGGTTTTTAAAGTTTTCAATTCTCATTTGAATTTCTCTTTGAACTGTACCAGTATTCTTTGTTCCTTTCTAGCAGATAAACATTAATGCAAATGAACTTTATGACAAAAGCTCTAATCATTTTGTTGTAATAATAGATATTAATTTGTTGTAATAACAAATGAATTTTAATAAATTTCTTTAGGTATTTTATCACAACTTATTCAGCCACTTTCACAGGTACTCGTTTTCTGGATTTGGGAAATGCAAGCCTATATACAGAAAAATGGAACATGAGTACTAATCCCACTACCAAGAACAGATATGGAAAAAGGATCATTAGTTTTGTATAGATTAATATCAAGAGTGATTGTTCTCAATACTTTGCAATATCAAAGTTTTTTTTAAGTGTAATTATGGTTATCTTAGTTTTGTATCACTGGTATTTAACTAATCCCTTACAATATCAAGTATAGATGCCTTTAAAACTTCCTCAATGCCTTTGAACCTACAAAACCCTATAAAGTATAGACTTATCTGTCTACCATAAATGTAGAGACAGAGATCATAGACTTGCATGCCGTTTTTATATGTACTGTTCTTAACATCATATCATTCAATTAGCTTACGATTAATAACATTCAAAGAACATGCCTTTGCACTAGTAGTCAATACCAATACTTGACCATAAAATCCACACAGAGATTAAGAAAAACCCTATTGTTTGTGTTGGTGTGAAGAAAACCAAAATAAGTTAAGATAAATGCAAAACAAAATCTGCAGAAAATCAGATAGAGCCACAACGGGTATAGAAAGAAAATTATTAGAGTATGCTTTGAAACTCTTCCTTCTCTCTAGTTTTTCTCTTCCACTTTCCATCTAGGTTTCCACTGTTCTATTGATAATTTCTGGTTCCATTGGTGTTAGGTGGTTGATCCTTTGTCTGGTATTTTCGGTTTAAACTCCTAGCTTTAGGGCTAGGGGCCTTGGTACTAGAGGAGGGTGATCCATTTTTTCACTTGTTGTTGGTTATGGATTGGAAAGTTATTTCAAGAAAGAAGAACAAAGCTAGTCCTGCTAGATGTTCGGTTTGGAAGGAAAGAGGTGGTATGGGAGCGAGAGAGGGAGAGCCCATTACGTCTTTCTTCATCACGGAGTTCCCGGATAACATGGGGGCTAAATACCTATTTGAGGTGTTTAAGGTGTATGGTTTGATATCTGAAGTCTACATTCCTGCTAAAAGAGATAAAAGAGGCAAGAGACACGGTTTTGCGAGATTTAGGAAGGTGCATGATGCGCGCATCCTTGCAGTTAAACTGGACAGCATTTATCTCAATGAAAGGAAAATTTACGCTAATATACCTAGGTTTTAGTCAGTTCCTCCAGCTCGCTTTGGTGACATTCATTCTGCTGGTAGAAAGATTTTCAAAGGTAGTGTGATTTCTGGGTTTAATCATGCAACTTCTTCTTATGCTCAAGTGGTGAAAGGAATGACTAAGTTAGACGAGGTAGAAGATATCCCTTGTCATGAAAATAATGTCTGCAGAGTTTTGATCGAATCTAGCAAGTTGTATAGATATACCAAAGCTTATGTTGGAGAGGTGCAGTCCAACGGGAATCCCTTTTCGATTCAAAAAGAGCTTTTTGAAGCTGGTTTCTTTGATATAAAGGCCTCTGCCTTAGGAGCTAGCCTCTGCCTTCTTGAGTCTTTGAATGACGGTGTTATTTCATCAGCTCTTGAGGATGCAAAGGGCTGGTGTGATTCAAAATTTAAATCCTTACGTCCTTGGAATCAAGAGATTATAGATTCTTTTAGGTTTGTTTGGGTGAATTGCTGGGGTATACCTTGTCATGCTTGGAATTGTATTGTCTTCAATAGTTTGGTGGAGAGTGTTGGCACATTTATTAAGTGTGATGTTGCTACGGACAAACGTTCCAGCTTTGCGGTGGCCAGAATTTGTATTAAGGTTGATGGATTTGAGAAAGTAAACAAAGTTATTCCTATTGAGGTGAACGAGGTTGTCTTTAACGTGAGAATATTCGAAGAAAATTAGGTTGAGTTACCTAATGATCCAACAGAAGATGAAGTTGTTTCTGATGACGAATCCGATTTTTTGCTCTCATCCGGAGATGACAAGGGTTTGTTTTCTGATGAAGAAATCGAGGATGTTTTGTCTTCCAAAAGCGACAACTCAAGGACTTTGATAGACAAACAGTGTCGCCTTTTGAAAAAGGGAGTAGGGCTGACTCAGAACATACCTTTGTCTGTGATTCTCAGGCGGAAAAAGTTGGTCTTAATGGTGACTCTGCAGATAAACCTGTTGACTTACCCTCTCAGAATAATAGTTTAATGGGGGAAATCCTTAAAAACCCGACAGCTCAGTTTGATGCATTTAATACCGATGTTGACCTTGCTTTGGATAACCATTCATCATCTGATCCGGTTACTTCCAAACTTGATGATTTGGTTTCGGTTGGGGTTAATGTGGACCCACCCTCTTTGATGGAGTTTCGTCTTAGGCCAGACAGAAATATGGGCTCCTCTTCTATTGAGTCTGATCCAATATCTCTTTCGGAAGAATTGCATAGTGGGCCTATTGTTGGGCCTAGTGAGAAAAAGAAAAAACCCGTTGCAGAGATCTACGGGTATTTTCAGATCCCTTTTTCCCCATCTTTTTATTCTACCCTCCTTAAAATTCTCTCTGCTTCTAGATCGAATCTGAAGAAATCAAAATTAAAGAAGAAGAAGCTGAATCTCTCTGTAATCAACGAATTTGGGGTCATTGCTCAGTTCCGGAACCCTCATTATGTGCATCGATGGATGATTCAGATATCATTCGAAGCAACGCCAATTGTTCTAAGAGTTTGAATCATGTCCCACAGTTTATTTGGGAATCCTAGGGGTAGAAGCTGATGAGGATGAAGAAAATTGTGTTGAGATTGTTAACAAATTGGAGATTAGAGACAGTAAAGAATTCGCTAGTAAGAAGGTTGTTGGAAAAAAGGATTTATGATAGTGGTAACGTACAATGTTCGAGGCTGCAATTCTTCTATCAAGAGGAGGAGAATTTGTCATTCTTTATTGAAAGATAGAGTTGATTTGGTTCTAATTCAGGAAACCAAGATCCAATTGCTGAGTGATAATATAGTTAAAAGTTTGTGGGGTGATCTTGGGTTCGGATGGTCTGCGGTTGGTTCTGAAGGAGCATTGGGAGTTATTCTGACAATTTGGAGAAAGGACTCATTTATCCCTATTTCCAGTTTCATAGGTAAAGGCTTTCTCTGTTCTAACCTTCTCTGGAGAGGTATTAATTTGTATGTTGTGAATATTTATTCTCCCTGTGACTTGAGGGATAAAAGGATTCTCTGGTCAGATCTCTTGTCTTTTAAAAATAGTTGTAAAGAAGGCAGGTGGTTATGTGGAGGAGATTTTAATGCTGTTAAATCTCGTGAGGAAAGGAAAGGTTGTGGTTTGTCTAGCAGACGGGAATGCGAAGAGTTCAATTTGTTTATCAATAACTTGAATTTGGTTGATCTTCCCTTCGTGGGTAATAAGTTCTCTTGGTTTAAAGCTAATGGAGGAAGTTGCAGTAAAATAGATAGATTCCTTATTGATGACTTTCTAGCCGATAGGTGGGAGCTTAAAGCTATATTTGTTGGATCGCACGATGTTTCTGATCACCGGCCTATTTGGATTAAGTCCGTTTCTTCTAACTGGGGGCCAAAACCTTTTCGCTTCTTTAATTATTGGTTACAACATAAGGATTTCATGGAATTTGATAAAACTCAATGGAACTCTGCTATCTTCCATGGTTCCCCTCCTTTTGTTTTTAAGGAAAAACTAAAGTTCTCTCGTTTAAATTGGTGGAATCGCCATGTGTTTGGTTGGATTGACCTTAAGTTGGATGATAGTGTGGAAGGTATTAATGGTATTGATTTGGAAATGGCTTATGCTTATTGCTCCTTGCCTGAAGAGGTGACTAAATTGAGGGCTAAGCTTCAGGAAGATTTTTTGGAGTTCTTTTCGCATTAAAGAGGCCTTGATTTTTCAGAAATCTAGATCTAACTTGGTTATGGAAGGCGACATTAATTCTCGGTTCTTTCACGCTTCTCTTAAAGCGAGAACCAAACTTAATGCTATAAGTGCTTTAGGCTCCTCTGACAACCTTATTGAGGATCCTGCTATTATTAAGGACGCAGTTGTGGAGTTTTTCGCTTCGAAATTTAATAAGGTGGATTCTCCTAGATTTAAAGTGGATTTGTCTGGTTTGAATTGGCTTTCCCCTGCAGATAGAATTTGGATAGATTCTGATTTTTCTCCAGAAGAAATCAGGTTGGCTGTGTTCGATTGTGATGGGAATAAATCACTAGGTCCTGATGGCTTCTCCTTTAATTTTTTCAAAGAAGGACGGGAGATTGTTGGAGGTGATTTCACCAATTGTGTTCTTTACTTTTTTAGGGCAGACAAGCTTTCTAAAGCTTTTACATCTTCTTTCTTAGTTTTGGTTCCGAAAGTTGATAATCCGCAATCTTTCGTGGAGTATAGGCCTATAAGCCTCGTAGGTTGCGTTTCCAAAGTTATTTCCAAGCTATTAGCTAAAAGACTTTCTGCTGTCATTAGCAATCTGGTTTCTATGTCTCAAACTGCTTTCATTCCGGGTAGAAATCTCTTAGATGGTGTGCTTGTGGCGAATGAAATCATTGATCTTGCTAAAAGAGAAAAGCATAAACGCATGCTCTTTAAGGTGGATTTTGCGCAAGCTTACGATTGTGTAGATTGGGGTATCTTATTATCTATTCTTGAGGCTATGAATTTTGGGCCTAACTGGTTAAAGTGGATAAAAGGGAATGTGTGTTATAGTTTCGTTTCTGTCCTCGTTAACGGAAGTCCTTCTAGGGATCTTGAGGCAACGAGGGGTCTCAAGCAAGGGGATCCTATAGCCACATTCCTTTTCGCGGTTGTGGCTGAGGTTCTTTCGCTTATGGTTAAGAGAGAGACTAATTCTAATTTTCTTTCTTGTTTTCGTATTAAAGAAGGCGAATCGATAGAATTATTGCAATTTGCTGATGATACCATCTTGGTCTGTAATGGTGAGTACTCAAATTTGTGGGCGGTGAAAGCTATCCTTCGTGGTTTTGAGATCGCTTCTGGCCTTAGAATCAATTTTGCTAAAAGTTGCTTGTATGGCGTTGGACTTGACCCTATTTTCCTTCTTGCTGCTGAGACTTTCTTATATTGTAAGTCGGGAGCTCTTCCTTTTAAATTTCTTGGAATAGTTGTTGGAGGGAATCATAGAAGATTCTCGTTTTGGGATCCGATTTTATCTTCTTTCAAAGCTAGACTAAGTTCTTGGATTGGGAGGAATCTCTCCCTTGGAGGCAGAGCCACTCTAATTAACTCAGTCCTTACCAATCTACCTATACACTACTTGTATTTTTTCAAGGCTCATTCCAAGGTGGTAAAAGTTATTATCTCTATTCAGCGGCGTTTCCTTTAGTCGGGATCGGTGGACAAAAAGAGTATCTCTTGGGTTAATTGGAATTTGATTTGTAAATCTAAGAAGGAAAGGGGTTTAGTAATTAAGCATATAGGGCTATTTAATAAGGCTTTGTTAGTTAAATGGTTGTGGAAATTCCTTAATCAAGGGAATGAGATTTGGAGAAGCTTGTTGAATAGCCGCTATGGGAACTTGGTCAATCTAGTGGCTGGCTCAGATGTTTCTCAATTCCCTTCTAAACGTTCTGCTTGGTTTAGGAATGTTTTGAAACTTAGCGTTCTTAACACTAATACAGCTTTTGAGGATTTGATTACGCCTGTTGTTGGTAAAGGGAGGCTCATACAATTCTGGCATCACCATTGGTGTGGGGATTTTGCTTTAAAATCTGTTTTTCCTGCTTTATTTGATGTAACAGACAACAAGGAGTGTATCCTTTCTGAAGTCGGATTTTGGACTCATGCGATTTGGTCTTGGAACTTTGATTCCTTGCGTCTGCATGATAGGCAGCACGATGTTAGATCAGTTCAGGCTTTGATCGGTTTGGTTACTGGATTCATGCTGGATATTTTGAAGGAAGATCAATGGGTCTGGAATTTGGAATCCAATTCTGATTTTTCTGTGAAGTTTGTCTATTCTTCTTTATGCTCTAAGTTTGCTGGCCTGAGAATCAATGCAGATGTTGTTTCTGTTGTTGAAGAGACGTGGCATTCTAGAATTCCTATGAAAGTCAAAATTTTCATTTGGAGGATGCTGATAAATAGACTGCCCACTCGCGATAATTTGGCGGCTAGAGGTGTAGTTATTTCTTCTCATGATAAGGTCTGTCCCATTTGCTTTTTGGAAGAAGAAAATGCTATGCATCTTTTCCTCTCTTGTCTGAAAATTCAAGCCCTGTGGATTAAGATATCCTCTTGGTTGGGAATCCAGCCGGTTCTTGCTATTTTCGTTCCTAACCATGCTTTGGCTTGGTCAAATTCTTTGAGAAGTTCTTGTAAGATAGGTATGTCGATTTTCATATGGCAGATAGTGAATTGGTGTATCTGGAGTACTAGGAATAACATCATTTTTGGCGATGATTTTGAAAACGTTGATGATATGTTTAACCGTATTTTGATCCTTTCTTGGAGATGGCTGGAGATTGGAGGTGTCAAGTGTAGTTTCTATAACTGGCTGAAATTCCCACTTGATTTTTTGTAACTTTCAGGAATTTTTTCCTCTTTCTATCTTTTTGATTCTTGTATTGGTTTGAGAAGCCTTTTTCTCCTTATTAATACAAGTTGCTTATAAAAAAAAAGCAATAAGTAGAGTTACTGGCTACTGCCAGTCATAGCTTATGATTACCTAGCATAGCCAGTCACCTGTTACTATAAGTAACAAGGTGCTTTCTCAATGTAACTAACAATCAATCAATAACTGAATTCTGTTATTGATTGATTGTTAGTTACATTGAAAAAGCACCTTGTTACTTATAGTAACAAGTGAGTGGCTATGCTAGGTAACCCTAAGCAATGATTGGCAGTAGCCAGTAACTCTACTTATTGCTAAATACAAAGCATACTCTAATAAAAATGACAAGTAAATCAGAAGAGACTATTATGGATAGCCATTAGCTAGTTATGTAAGTTTTAATCTAAGAGCTAGTTTTTGTTGATAAGGGAGTTATATAAGAAATCAGTAGAAGACTCATCATGATATTTTCTCCATAAATTTCCACCATAAACCATAAGTTGCAGAACTACAAAATCAACACATTAGATAACATTTTATTTATATGTGAATTATCATGACATTCTTGTTTGGTTTTAAATATTGTGCATTGCATCTTAATATCCAAATAAATTACAATATTTAAGATGAAAAATGGGTTGGAGATGTTGAAAGAGAAGACAAAAGGGGTTTGGGTGGTATTTCCAGCACTTGAAGGCTCCCTTCCAACATTTCCACCACTTTATGCATCGATGGTCGATTCGAAGGATTGGTTTGTATGCACCATAAACTCACCACTGTCATTTTTCTTACCATTTCTTCATCAATTTCATTTTTAATACACCTAAGTCCAAGATCCTGATTCAATTCAAGACACTTGTAAATCCAATGTGGAAAGTATAGCTCGCTAGAACAATCAACTTCAACCTTAATATTCTTTCTTCGACCAACCATCTCTAAAACCATCATTCCATAGCTGTAGACATCTGATTTATGTGACACGCTACCAAAATTTCTGGAAAACAACTCTGGAGCAATATATCCTGGTGTTTCTCTCGCGCCGAATATGGATACAGTGCTTTCTTTTTTTGGACATATTTTAGCAAGTCCAAAATCAGAAATCTTTGGACAAAAATCCTCATCCAGTAATATATTATGAGGTTTTATGTCAAAATGCAAGATTCTAGTGTTGCGGCCTCTGTGAAGTACTCTAACCCACGAGCAACACCAACTGCAATATGATACAAAGTTTTGCAATCCAATTGACGATCATCCTGCAGTGGATTTTTCTCTTCGTATATGAACTTTTTAAGAGATCCATTAGACATGTATTCATATATCAGCGCCTTTTTAGAACCATCCAAACAGAATCCCAAAAGTCTAACAACGTTGACAAGTGAAGTTCTACTGATACTTGCAACTTCATAGATGAAATCTTCACCGTCACCTTTTGATTCATTTAAAATCTTCACTGCAACAGGTCACTCATCGTGTAATTTCCCTTTGTATACACTTCCATACCCTCTTTGGCCTAATTTGTTTTTGAAAGAGTTTGTTATTTTTTTTTATATCTGAATAACTGTACCTAGCAGCAGCAGGAAGAGGTCCATGTTCTTTCAAATACTCCTCAAAAATATGATGGGTTGAATTTTCTTTCTTGAACAAAAGAAATGCTAGAGTGAAGTTCTTTGTCCTTATGAAATAAGCCAACAACGTCAGCACTGCAACTCCAATAATTACTGTGGCTGCTAAATTATTTGAAATACAACAAAAGTATTAACTTTGATTTTTTAAGAAGTAGTGGCTTCTTAATACAACAAAATATATATTTTTATGTTAGCCAGACTAAACTTTAATTTTCTTCTACAAAATTTGCATTGTAACTTATTGATGACCACTCACATTAAAGATAAACTAGTAACTAACCCGTGCGTTTGCATGGGCCTGTCTATTCGAGGATTTTATGTTATGTAGCCGTAATTGTTAATCAAATTGAAAAGAAAAATGGTAAAATTATAAAAATAGATATGATTGAAATTAAAAATTTGTATTGGTAGGTATAAGAAAATGTTGTGTGTTGTAAAAGAAGGAGTTAAAATAATTATCGATATAAATTCAAATAATGCAATGATGATTGAAAATATTAGACAAAAAATGTTAACCAATAGGTAGACCAAAAACAAATGAAACTAAAGAATAATAGTAAATTTAAGAATAATAATATGATTAAAACTTAAGAATAATAGTAAAATTAAGTTGAAATGATAATACATGTAGAAGATGAAAGGTAAACAAAAATATCAATAATAATATTATTTAAAAAATGTTGAAAAGTAAAGGTGTGCTTTTATAATAATAGTATTTTTTTCGTGTATAAAAAAATTTGAATCAAAATTAATGTTGTGGCCGTTTATAACAGTAGTATTTTATCTTATATAAAAAATTTGAATCAAAATTAAAGTTGTGACCGTTTATAACAATAGTATTTTTTTCGTATATAAAAAAATTTGAATCAAAATTAAAGTTGTGCCCGTTTATAACAATAATATTTTTTCGTATATAAAAATATCTAAATCAAAATTATAGTTCTCTCTGTTTATAACAATAGTATGTGATTTTGGTTGTAATCTTCATTCTGGAAAATCAAAATTCATCAAATTTTATTGTACCTTGTGATTGATGTAGATCAAATTTTATATCTAATTAAGTGTTATGTGCACTGCATGGTTTTTTAGAAGGTTGCAACTTGCAAAGTCAAACCACTATAATAAGACTGAGAATTTAATTGAAAAAAAATGACATTGATCTCAAATTAAATTTCAAGAGAGTTTTTTAATACACCACCTAAGTTTCTTAGGCACCACGTGAAATTTCTTTTTTGCCCCCAGTTTCCGGATGTGTACATCCGGACGCACCAATTTTTTAAAAAACGTTGATGTGTTCCGGATATGCACATCCGGAAATACCCAACGTTAAAAATTATGTGTCCTTCCGGATGTGCACATCCGGAAGACACCCAACGTTAAATATTTTGCATATTTTCGGATGTGCACATCCGGAAGACACTTGGTTTTTTTTTGAGTTTGTTTGTTTGTTTTTGTTTAATTATTTTTATAAAATTCTAATTTATTTATTATGCTTTGCAGATTAGATGGCTGGCAGAGACGATCGTATCATACATGGACGGACAGCTCAGCACGCATCTGTCCGACGTGAGCGGATGCAGTCTACAGCCGAGGCTTCCGGCGCTGAGGGACATCCTACACCACATCCTACACCACAGCCATCCACATCACAGGTTCAGGCCACTTCCACATCACAGGTACAGGCCACTCCCCCTTCAGCCGCCTATTCTACATCTCGGAGGCGTCGCGTTTCTACTGGTAGTTCATCAGGGTCCCAGCCCGCACGCAGGCGTCGTTGGGAGACTCCAGCTCCATCAGCTGCTCCTACTCGTTCCCCTGTTCCTGTTTCTGTTCCAGAGGGTGATCACCCAGCACATGAGGGTGTTGACGCCGATGACGATTTCGATGAGCTGGGCGGTTACCCCTGGGACCGTCTGATATGTCCCTACTCGTGGGGTACTCTGAGCATACTGCCAGATATGTCTGGCTAGGAGAGGTAACCTTTCACGGTTTATTTATAGAATTGTTTACGTTGAAAATATTTTCATTTGTAACATTGTTTTATTTGGAAATTTTCAGGAGAAAGATTCCCAGATGTTCTATAACCATGGGGGCAAGGTTATAGACATGCTTGAGACGCTGCCAGGGGATCAGTGGTTCACGTCTGCACTTGCTACCTCTGGTCTTGGAGGCCTGTCTAGGATTGGGTATTGCCAGATCTTGTACGGTATGCTGATGGCTTTTGTTGAGATATAGCACCCTGAGACATCCTCATTCCATCTACCGTACGGCGAGATCACGATCACACTCGACGACATCTCGTGCCTTTTACATCTACCGATCAAGGGTACCCTTCTCTGTCACGGTAGGATGTCGAAGGTGGACGCGATGAAGATGCTGATTGCAGAGCTTGTGGCTATCTCAGATGAGGCACTTGTGGAGGTGACCCAGTTGAGGGGGGCACAAGTCCGGTTCTCCTTTCTGATACGCATATTTGGTGAGGAGCTTGACGAGGCATGACTGGCAGAAGGGGATGCAGCTGAGGTGGAGATCCACAAGCAGCATGCCCTGAGATGCTACTACTTATTTTTGTTCAGCACGCAGGTGTTTGTGGACACCAGCACCTATTATGTTGATGTCGTCTACCTCAGGTACATTTTGGATCAGACAGAGATCCATAGGTACAACTGGGGGGCGGCTGCGCTGGCATACACCTATGCTAGGCTCTCCGATGGTTGCCTCTGGGCATCCAAGACTGTGGCAGGCAGCTATACGCTATACGTGGTAACAATCTAATATTCTATGTGATTTTTTCATTTCTTTTCTTTCTATATTCATTATAATGTTTGACACCCATGTTATGTTTTCCATTTCAGGCGTGGATTTTACAGCACTTTCCCAAAATTACTGGTTGGGGGAGTGTCGACGGGTACACTGAGGATATGCCACGTGCTGCTGCATTTCTCCTGCTCAAAGGGAACCAGGTGCCCGACCCCTACAGAGTGTATCTTGATCGGATGGCTGTTGAGGACGTTTTGTATCACCCCGATGCCGATCACCGTGTGACTTGCCCGTTTGATGAGGTTTCGCTGTTCTCAGGATGGTTGGCATGTAGTTCGACCATTACTGCTCGATACCTGCCGGAGCTCGTCTTGCGTCAGTTTGGTTACACGCAGATGATCCCTAAGACGCCTCATGAGTCTGCTCCTCTAGGCTTGACCCGCAGGCAGATAGATGAGATATATGCTAACTTCCAGTCCCACTTGGTACCGGAAGAGGCTTGGCCGACCAGAGCGGAGAGAGACCGGAGCGTTGCTGCCGGGTACATCGTGTGGTTCTACACCGTCTCACACCCATGCATGGTGCCTACTGCTGAGGGATTGCCACCCAGACCTGCTCATCAGGAGATATTAGAGGAGTGGAAGTCTCAGCTGGACCATACTCAGGATGTCCTACCTCGCTGTCGTCAGATAGAGCAGATAGCGCGGCAGGCCATTGCGGACGGTCACCTCCCTGAGGGCTCTGGTGCCAGACTTGTCGTGATTAGGATTATTCAGATTGCTCGGGGGCACTTCAGTACCGCAGACATCGAGCCAGGATTGCGGGTAGGGGCTGAGGAGCAGGGGAGCCAGGAGAGATCCTTCGCCATACGCAGTAGTTTTTTGTTTGATGTATTCTATTTATATTACATGTATGTACTATATTTTGACAGAGGTTTATTATGTATATATATCATTTTATTTTATATATGGATGTTGTCGAATGTATATTAAGTTGCGACGATATATTAACATATGCGACCAATCAACAAAATTGATTTAAAAAAAAAAAATAAAGTTCTGCTGTTTTCCAGATCTGCAGATCAGGAATGTTTTCGGATGTGCACTTCCGGAACGCATCAGCATTTTTTAAAATATTGGTGCGTCCGGATGTGCACATCCGGAATCAGGGGGTAAAATCGGAAATTCGGGTGGTGCCTAAGAAATCTGGGTAGTGTGATATGAAATTCTCAATTTCAAAACACGTCCATCAATAATCTTGACATCAACATAATTTTCATGACATGAGAAAACAAATTTTTTTAAAATTTTATTAAGTCACTACGTATTTAGTTCAAAAGTTTCATTAATATATATTTTTCTCGTATTTATATCAATAACAATATTAAATAAAATATTATTTAAATTATATGATTTTTGATAAGTAAGAAAATATTTGGATAAAGAACTCTACTAATACAAGGAAGGAAAATTCAGAAATTGTGCATATAATTAATAACTTTACACGGAAGTCACAAGCCACATCATAACATATGAACAAAGATTTCTACAAACATCTGGTCATAGCATTTTCTTAGATAACATCAAATCTCAAGAAAAGCAAAGTATCAGATTCCCAAACAAGTATTAATATTCCAAACACAACTAATAACTATTACCAAACTCAATCATGAAGACTTATATACAAACAAACATTATCACTAAGAAAATCATCCATGGATGGAAGTTCCAAAAAAGCGTTGTTCTGGTACGTCCAAATGGTAATGCTCTTCAACAAAAAGTAAACTTGTGAACATCATCAATCTTATTTGCTAAGCTGTCCAATAACTAACTCTCAAAGGAAAGTTTGTGATCACCTTAAATCAAAATAAATCAATACCTGAAAAATCATTTCTGTTAAACAACTCAACATAATAGAGGCAGACATTTACATTACTAAATAACTCAACATAATATTTGTCTTGTTAGGCGTTCAACAGTTTGCAACATGCACCATACTTAAACTAGATGCTTGCATCAAACCTTAAATATGCAATTTGAGTTTCACTTTTAACAGAAGGGATTGTCTAACAAACAAATTTGTGTGGGAAATGTAGACACAAATTATTTGGTTTTCGGAATACGAACATCACAAAACCATTAATGATTGACAGCGGCTTCAGCCGTGATCCCCTACATACATTAGTAGGTGTTATTATTAATATTATGAGATAAAGAATTATTAGCAAATTAATTCATGAAGCTCAAGCAACCATTACCTTTTCAGGGTCATAATTTAGAAGCTTGTTCAACATTTCAAATCCAGAATCAGTGAATGATGTGGCAGGAAACTTTTTACACAGAAGATTATAACTATATAACGCACAAATGGAAATCATAAAATCAACGACAATTTCATTAAAATAAATTGAAATCCATATCATTCAAACTGCTCGATTCAGAAGCGAAAGTTACAAGATTAAGACAAATAAAACTCCTAATAGTCAAATCTAAAAGGCCTGAACGACATGAAGTTGCTCCAACCAATTGGTGCTAAGTCTTCATCTTCTGAATTGAACGTACGTTTCTTCCGTATCCTTCTTGATCTGTTATTTCTCCTCCTGGTCCGCCTTCTTTGAACTGCAACCGAGTGTAGGCTCTGGAAAGCTTCATCGGTCTGGACTTGTTGGGCCTGAAATGGTTGTTAAACATCTGAAGTTGGTTGTTGAACAACTGAACTTTGTTGGGTATGGACAACATCATTGGAACTCATGTTGGTTTTCCTTCTTCAATGATGCTGATTGTGTGAAAATAAGAAGAGGAAAAACAATTATATAATGGTTTATTTGATTTTCCGTCTCCTGTTTAAATTGAGATTCTAAAAGTTATATTTGGGCTATCATTATTGGTTGGGTAGTTCAATAACCATTGCTGGTTATTGAATAGTAATGGTCAAGGTTATCATTAATTTTTAAATACATTATTATTTAATATCGGGCATTGGGAAGCAAAACATTGTATATAGTTATTATGGGTCAAAAACCTATTTACATTATAAGTGGTAAATATATTTGAAAGGCATAAGTAAAATTTGAATATTTCAGAATTATGCTTTACCTGCATTCCCATTTGTGGGGATATTACAGCATCATTCATTGCATCTTCAAGTCTCTTATTCAACAAATCCCTATCTGTCGCACCTCGAAAATTCATCAAAAATACGACCCTCCCGCAAAAGGCGCGGAAAACGGTTCGACAGAGTCGCCACCGAACTTTATTTATCCCAAAAGAGGGAACGGAAAATATCGAGAAAACCTTTAAGGAGGGGATAAGAACATGGTCGTCGCAACCACATTCTGGGTTCGAGAGTCGGTTACGTGAAGGGAAGGTACACGCACCCCCTCACATCCGTTGTACTCAAAAGGAACCTCTTGATTCGAATCGCGATACTCGTTAGCTAAGTTTGTTTGTTTTCATCTCTAAAATAAATGCGAAACGATAAGATAAAAGGGAAAAGATGCTAAGGGGAAATGGGTGGTTTAAGGATATGGTGCCCGGCAAGATCATCGCGACCTCGGGCCTACGTATGCTCATTCGGACGAGAATGAGAAATCAGAGCAATCATAGTTCGACTACGGGGTTTGACGGAAAAAGATGGTAGTGTGGAAAAGGTGGAAAAAGAAAAAGTGTGGACGCAAACGGGGAAAAAGAAAAAATTGTGCTAGCCAAGATCATCGCAATCTTGTGCCTACGTATCTTTATTCGGACGAGAATAAAGAATCAGAGCAGTCGTAGTTCGTGGTACACCCACGAAACAAGGGAGGGTTGGTTGATTTTTAAAAGAGGCGCCAATTGCTCACACACGAGTAAGAGAACTCGCACCCAAACAATCGAAGAGAGATCAAAGACTTGAACTCCCATTTTTCACCTTGAAAAATGTTTCGATAATTGTTAGTCGTTTTGAGGTTGATTATGAAAGTCCTCTTGGTGTTGGATCAAGGGTTTATTGTATGCGCTTGGTTATTTTGAAAAGGGTTCGATTTGTTAAAAGAAGAGGCGTCAATTGCTCACACACGATTAAGAGAACTCGCACCCAAATAATCGAAGGAAGATCAAAGACTTGAACCCCCATTTTTCATCTTAAAGAGTTACGATAATCATTAATTGTTTTTGGAGTTTGATTATGAAAATCCGCTTGACGTTGGATCAAGGGTTTATTTGCGAAAAGAGTTTGATTTGAAGATGACTCGACGACGAATCGAGGGTTTGGTTGAAAATGGCTCAACGACGAATCGAGGGTTTGGTTGAAAATGGCTCGACGACGAATCGAGAATTAGTTTGAAAATGGGTTTCCTATGCTAGTCCCTAGGGGTGCTCCTAGTAAACAAACCACAATCAAAGCAATAATAAATGCGTACATCGGAATGGGAGAGGGGTACATGTAAAATACAAGTGTTGACATGAAATAAAGGGTCTCGTTGTAAGGTAGCCCAAGAGAAAGCCGTGTGTGTGCGAGGTGTCCTAAACTAAACCTTGAACCAAATCTCCAAGCAAGTGATCATAACCAACAGTCCATCAATTAGTTTTTTAGGTTTCGATATTTTTAGTGTTTTTTGATTAAAGTATGTACAAATTAAAATGGTTAGATAAATATGAATAGGAATATGATATGGACAAAATGAATAAGAATAACATGAACAAATATAATCAAGATAAAATGGACAAGAGATAGTATTAACATAAAATTAAAGTTGGTCTCGTCTTAGTCGCGATTTAATCAATAAATTGATAATCGACGACTTTTGACTTTCATTGACCAAAATGAAAATAAAAGAAATATAAAGTGACAATTAAGAAATTAAATTGAAAATATGAATACAAAGAATAAAGGTCTCACCTTTATTGAGATTTAACCGAGAAATCGATAAATCAATCGATATTTAGTTTTCATGGACCTAAAATGAATAAAAATGGAATAAAATCGAAAAGGTGAATACAAAGAGTAAAGGTCTCACCTTTATCGAGATTTAATCGAGAAATCGATAAATCGATCGATATTTGGTTTTCATCAACCCAAAATAAATAAAAATAATAGGAAAATAATGGAAATGAAATAAAATCGGAATAAATGGGCAAAATAATAAAGGTCTCACCTTTATCGAGATTTAGTCGAGAAATCGATAAATCAATCGATATATGGTTTTCATTGACCCACAAAATGAATAAAAAATAGTGAATAAATTGAAATAAATAAATAGGTAGGCCTCATACATATCAAAATTCCATTGGTTTGAACAAACCAATTAAATCATGAATATTACTAGATCATTGGTGTAACACCCCCTTCTATACCCCCAAATAATCACATATTAATCATTTAGGCATATATTAAAAATTTCATCAGAGTATAATTACAAAGCATGGCATAAAAGAAGCATGTCACATTATACTTGAAATTAAAACAATCAACATCTGCTCAACAGAGATATGCAACAGTGGAGTAACTTGCACATAGGAACTTCGTCCTTACACCCACATCTCAATATTTAGAATAAAAGCGGAAACATCTAAATACTGAATAACATCATATATATATATATATATATATATATATATATATATATATATATATATATATATATATATATATATCAAGTACTATCCGTCAACACGGAATCATGTTTACATAAATAATTCAAGTCAAGATACATATACAAAATGTATCACAAAATAATCATGTAATCCTAGCTACCCGGTGCTACATATCAGAGCCGACCGACCAAAAGAAATGAAGTCCTAAGCTTCACAAAAATACCTTCAGCAACCTACTCTGCAATGCCTCATAGAGCATTATAAAACAGCAGAAGGGTAAGAAACATTATCATAATATCGATGCATATAATTATATATTTCAACATAAAAATACACATAACACATTTATTACCAGATACACTATTACTCACCAATTCCATTATATAACATATATCACAACCCAAGCATATCATTCAATCACCTATTCTCATACAATGCATACGTTTATACACAAAACATATCATTTACAATTCACTACATCCAACACCATTGCACAACAATTTCCAAAGGCTTATCATAAGCTCAAATCACAAAATCAACCATTTATCAATGCATATCAAACATGCACAGTACATTTATCATAAATGTACATCATCATTTCCCACACAAATAATCAATCATGACTTTCCACATATAACAATGCAATCATGATTCATGTAAATGCAAGAGACCGACACAACGACTCTATGCATTTACATATGCGGCACCGACTCATCACTAGTTCACTCAGGAACTCTGCTGGAACCATCGCTTGTTACATCACTGTAACTCCCCGTCGGGCATACGATGTTCCCCATCGCTCACACCTCTTATTTTTAAGGGACACGATCCGATCTGATCGCTCACACCTCTTATTTTTAAGGCACACGACGTTTATGGATCGCTCACACCTCTTATTTTTAAGGCACACGACGTTTATGGATCGCTCACACCTCTTTGTATAAGGCACACGACCCGACCGCTCACACCTCTTATTCCTATTTCTTTTCTTTTATTTTCTTTTTCTCTCATTTCTATTTTTACCCCATAATTCTATTTCTCTCCCAATTCTCTTATTTTCTATTTCTACACAATATTTCCTCTAATTCAATTTCTACACTTAATTCATTTTCTAATAAATTTCCTCTACAAATTACTTCCTTAATTTTCTCTAACTCATTAATAGTTATTAAATGACCAAAATGCCCTTAAGCCCAAAATTCCCGAAAACGCTCTCAAACGAGATAATACATCATAACATAGCATAAAAGCATATTATCACACCAAAGTCATAAATAGAATAATTTAACATTCAATTAAATAAAGGACTCAACAAAAATTGGAATAATCGAAATCGGGGCGTTACAATTGGCCCCAAAATAAAATATAAAGGGAAAATCTAAATGGAAATGAAATCAAGAATTACAAAATAAAACAAAAATCTTAAAGTAAAGAATCCATAGCCAAAAGAGGGAGGGTGTGTTTAAATGAAAACCAAAGATGGAATCACTTAGGCTTTGACAAAGCCCATCATCCAAAGACGGTTAAGAAAAGAAAAATAAGGGTGAAATACCCACCAAACCCAACACGTTCTCTTTCAATCATCAGAATTTTTTCCTTATTTTTTATATTAAAAAAAAAACAAAAACCAAACAAAATATATTGGGATGGAAATGCTATGAGCAGAATCAAAACAAATTGGAGAAAAATAGGCAAGGAACGCAGACACAATCAACACGGTTCAATCAACAAAATCCAAATCACGTTATCAACCTTCTCGATGGATATCGTCTCCACTCTATTTCAATCGCCTCAGGTTCGTATTTATTCTTGGTTTCATTTGAGTTTCACTCACGCTCTCTCCTTCTCCCTCTGTTTTCATCTGGTTCGATTTTGGGAATGATTCACAGTTTATGGTTTCACTCGAACCTTTCTCTTCATCTCCTAATTTTCTTGTTCAGTTTGTGATGTTGGGTGGATTTTGAGTTGGTTGTGTTTTGGCGTTAGATTTGAAGAGGGTAGAGCGTTGAAGAAAATGTTTGAGGCGGTTGTGGTGAAGGTTTTTGTAGAATGGGTTGCTGGGTCGGATTCGTATGGTTGTTTGGAGGTTGTTTTTGGTGTGATTTATTGATGGGTGTTAGGTTTATTGTTGAAGGGTGGAAGGTGACGGGTTGAAGATGAAAGAGGTTAGGGAGAAATTGAAAGAAGGTTTTGAGGGATTTGAGGAGGTTTAAGTTGAGCTGTTGATATTTGAGGTTATGTTGAAGGTGTTTCTGGGTTGTGAGGATTTGCGGCTAGGATAGAGAACTCAAGGCTTTGACGAGAATGATGGAAGGTGGAAAGGAGAAAGTTGTTGCTCACGGTTGTTGTAGTGTTTTGGGTGTTGTGACATCCCCCGAATTATGTTGATGTCGCCTTCTTTTTAACCCGTTCAAACTTGCGAAATTTTGTTTTTTTATTGTTGTGTTGTTGTTTTCACTCTCAGGTCGCAGACTGTGGTTGTTGCGCAGAGGCAGGTTTCTGTAGCAGGGTTCAGGGTCTTGTTGCTTTCTCTGCTGAAAGTACTACGCAGGTTTTGGAGGGTACCGCGGCAGGTTGTGTACGATTTACATCTCTTCACATGTCATGGCAATGTATGGTGCTTTATGGTGATGGCGGTACGAGAGGGACTTTGAGAGGTCTTGGAGGTTGTGGCTGGGTCACACAGCACATCGTGTAGGATGTAGGGTCCTGATGAAGGTATTATGGTGCGATTAATGTCAGATTTTTTTTGACTGGTTTGATTGTAGGTGTATACGT
This sequence comes from Lathyrus tuberosus, assembly GCA_022829125.1. Classification (NCBI taxonomy): domain Eukaryota; kingdom Viridiplantae; phylum Streptophyta; class Magnoliopsida; order Fabales; family Fabaceae; genus Lathyrus; species Lathyrus tuberosus. The sequence continues at coordinate 1,034,333 of JALAZF010000227.1, forward strand.
GAATGGTTTGAAGTGTATTGCAAAGTTTGTCATGGCACAATTTTGGCCCACTTATTATTGAGTAATGGGCTTATGATTTGTAAATGGACTTTTTTTGGAATTTTTTGTGTAAATGAACATATGGGCTTTGATTGGATTTAATTGAAATGATATTTTTGAGATGGTTAATACATGGATAAAAATGGCTATAAAAATCGATGGATGAAATGGTTTAATCAAACAAATGGATTTTAAAAATGGATTTGGATTGGATTATGAATAGAATAAAATGGATTTTGAATCTTGATGGATTTGCTTACTGAAATGTGGATAAAAATGGTTATTGAATGAATATTAAAAAAATGGATAATGATGGATTATAAATGGATTTTTGAAATGGATATTGAAATGAATGAGTAAAATATGGATAATTGAATTAGATTGGATTAGAATATGAATGAAAATGAATTAAGAAAGTGGTTTGTGAATGGATATGGATTAGGAGTTGGAAAAATCGATATAGAAATGTGGTTTGGAAAGAAAATGGAGGATTATGGATAATGGATTCATGGTAGAAATTGTTTATGGAAATGGATAATAATGGAGAATGGGCATTTATGGACATTAAAAATGAAGTGGATTAAGGTAAATGGATTCAATGGATGAAAAAAAAGGAATATGGATTTTTTGTAATGAGAATTCAGAAGAAGAACTTAAAATGGATAGATGGATATTGGGTGGATGTATAAATGAAGATTATATATTGGTAGGACAAATTTGGGGTATGACAGATGCCCCTATCTAATTGGCTTAAACCGAATTAGATGAACTGCTACGGCGTTCGGTCTTTCGAGGTATAAGACAATTAGATATGAAGAAGACCACAAATTTGTCCGAAAGAAAGAAAAGGATTGAGAAGTTGGAAAATAATAAATCTGACACCAAAAGGATGACAGACCTATCACCAAAAGGATGATAATGAACACACACACACGGACCCTTCCACCAAAAGGATGAAAATGAGGTCAAAGCCTGCTATTACCGACGAGATAATAGGGCACACACACACAGAGACCCTTCCACCAAAAGGATGAAAATGAGGTCAATGCCTGCTATTACCGACGAGATAATAGGGCACACACACAGCCTGCTACTAACAAAAGGATAATAGGGCATACACGCACACAGACCCTTTCACCAAAAGGATGAAATGAGGTCACAACCTGCTATTACCGACGAGATAATAGGGCACACACACACAGACCCTTCCACCAAAAGGATGGAAATGAGGTCAACGCCTGCTATTACCGACGAGATAATAGGGCACACACACACACAAACCCTTCCACCAAAAGGATGGAATGAGGTCAATGCCTGCTATTACCGACGAGATAATAGGGCACACACACACACACACAAAGCCTGCTACTGTCAAAAGGATAATAGGGCACACACACACACAGACCCTTCCACCAAAAGGATGGAAACGAGGTCAAAGCCTGCTATTACCGACGAGATAATAAGGCACACACACACAGACCCTTCCACCAAAAGGATGGAAATGAGGTCAACGCCTGCTATTACCAACGAGATAATAGGGCACACACACAGACCCTTCCACCAAAAGGATGGAAATGAGGTCAACGCCTGCTATTACCGACGAGATAATAGGGCACACACACAGACCCTTCCACCAAAAGGATGGAAATGAGGTCAACGCCTGCTATTACCGACGAGATAATAGGGCACACACATAGACCCTTCCACCAAAAAGATGGAAATGAGGTCAACGCCTGCTATTACCGACGAGATAATAGGGCACACATGCAAAGGCTGTCACTCACCAAAAGGATGACACACAGACCAAGGGTTTATGGATCGGCGACACCAAAAGGATGACGGATCAAAGCAAGCTACTACCACCAAAAGGATGATAGGAACTTCTTATTCGTGAGGACCAACATCAAAAGGATGAAGGTTGAATTGACATGGTTGGGTTTGGCTATCACCAAAAGGATGATAGTAAGGCAATTGACAAAAGGTCAAGTTTGCTGGGGGTATGATGAGATTTATTTGGAGACAACAACAAAAGGTTGAAGTAAAGAATTCAATGAGGAAAGCCCACAAAAAGGAAAGGGAAACAGTGAAAAAAGGAGAAGGTAACCCGCTAAGATCTACGCAATCTTGTGCCTACATATCTTTACTCTGACGAGAATAAAGAATCAGGGCAATCGTAGTTCGACTTGAAGAAAATATTCAATGAGAAACGCCCACTGACTTGCTTGGAGATCACAGCTATATCCACAAAAGGTTGAAGTAACTTCATGAGGAACGCCCATGAATTTGAAGAGGATGCCCCTGGCTGGGCAAAAGATTGCTTTGAGTCTTGTTTTGATCAACAAAAGGTTGGTACAACTTCGTGAGGAACGCCCATGGATTTGCAGGAGATGCCCTTGGCTGGGCTGAAGACCGTCTTGAAATCTTGAGATTGCTCCTGGATCTTGACTTATGCATATATGAATGCTTGATGATGCTTCATGTCGAATGGAAATGCAAATGCAAATGCTGACTCGCGGAGATGCAAGTGCTGGGGAAGTATGATTTGGTTTTTTGGGATGCACATGATGTATATGATGTCGAATGCGATGCGTATGAGGCGTATGATGCATATGATTGCAGACGGGTGATTGGGTATGTTTGAAGGCGCCAGCGTGGTGGACTTTTGGTAGTTGCCAATGCGGATTGGACTTTTAGGCGGTGGGAGGGATTTGATTTCCTCGACACTTAGTTTGTTGAAGACGTCATGATTGAAGTAGACGAAGATGCTCTTGAGCTCTGAGTTTGAACGCTTGTTGATTTGTGGGTTTGTTCCTGAAAGAACTATAACTCTGTGCTTGATGGTCAAGATGACTTGATGACTTGATGGTGATCAGCTCATGAAGATTATGCTCTTGCTCTGAACTGCTTGAAAGTACAGACAGGATATGCCTGCTGCAATGGGTCTTGCCCCAGTCTGAACATGGTAATGGTCTGCCCCTGATTAACCAGTTCTGAAAGGATTTGATCTTTTGAAAGATGAGCTTTGATGTGCCTCTAAGATGGCTTGTCCCTGATTGAGCTGCTGAAGGATTTGCCCCAGATTGAGGGTTTGAGGTACTCTTACTTCAGGTTGGCACCATTGAGAGTTCAAGTTCCTCTTTGATTTCCCCTTGTTGGAATTGCTTTGATGTCTAGCACTGATTTGCAGCTAAAATTGCACATTCACAAATGGTAATCTTAATGCAATGCTTATGCGAGTTTTGAAAAATAGTCGTTTATTGAAGTGTCGTGATAGTGAGACGAATGGACCATTAGTCCAAACGTGTGCTGATTTTGATGGTGTGAAAGATATAGCAAGGAGAATGACACCAATGCTGAAGAACAACAAATATGGGGAGTCAGTTTACGCAACCTTGCAATAGTATGCTTTCAGAATAAACCTCGCCTCAATTAGGTCTTTCGAGGGTTGTAACGTGGTATGGTTTACGGTTTATGAAACAAAGGATATTAGGCCCAAAGTATAATTTGTACCCACCCATTCTTCGTGATGATCTCCAATCCTACGTTCAGTTAATTTTGCACATGTTTGTATTCCAAAAGGATTGACGGTGTAAGAGTGATGGCTAAAGGTTTGCTTGAACTGGAAGTCACCTTATTTTGTTTTTGATGGATGTCAATGACCATTTGGTTTTGATATGGTGGTCACTAGATCTTATTTTGTTTTTGGTGAGGATTTGAGGGCCTCTTTTGATTTTTGTTTTTGATCCCTATCTTTTGCATGGACTGATTTCGTTTGTCGAGTCCATCAGGGTTGCTTTGATTTTTGCCTAAGTCTCCTTTGAGGTGCTCGACTTAGCAGGCTTTTGTTTTTCCTTTTGTTTTTGTTTTGTTAGATGATTGTGACTGCCAAGTCATGGTTATTGATGAACAATCGTCATGTCTTGTGGAATTTTGCTTTGTGATTTCGGTGTGTAGTTATGATTAACTGAACACTACCCTGCCCCAGGTTAAGTGTAAGGGTTTGAATATCTGAAGGAAACTACAACTTCTAGGCTCGAAGTGGTTTACTAGGGATTAACTCCTTGTCTCTCCAGTGTTTAGGGGTTGAAACAATGCCTGTACATCATCGGCGGGATTCTATCCGAAAGCATACATTTTGCAATTATGGGTATTTCGTTGTCATCATCCTCCCTCCAATCATTGCTAACAACAGTTTGATATAGAGAGTGAAGTGGATAAATGTGTCGGTGTTTCGCAGTTAATGGAAGAAATGAGTGAATACGACATAACTGATTCAAAACATGCATAGTCAATACATTAAGAAAACCAAATACAAACGGCAATGTTCAAAGCATACAGTACTTAAACAAATAAAGACAAAAATACTAAGAATGCAAAATGACTGGATGGCAACATGACTGCCTTCTTCGGGGAATAAACTTGACTTGATCTGACTTTGCTTGAACTAGCTTGGCGGCGGCAGCGGATTTTTGATGACGTTTGGAGCCCTCCCATTGAACATGAGAAACTTTGAGTCGATCATGTCTTGCACCTTGTGTTTGAAAGCTCTGCAGTCCTCGATCGTATGCCCTGGAGCACCCTTATGAAACTCAAAATGAGCATTAGCATCATAATCTGGGGGAATGACAATTGGAGGAGCTAGGTCCCTCAGAGTGATTGCATTCTTCTCCAACAACTGAGTAAAGATCTGAGCATATGATGTTGGCAGACGATCAAAGTCTCTATCTGGCCTCCTTGTCCTCTGTTGATTAGGTTGACGTTGTTGAGCAGCTCTCTGTTGTTGATGTTGAGGAGGGTACTAATACCCTTGTTGGTTGTATGACTGTTGCTGAGGAGCCTGTTGCTGAGGAGTTGGAGCTTGAGCAGCTTGAACTATTGGCTGATACGGCATTGGAGCGTATTGCACAGTAGCAACATACGGATACTGGAAATATGGCATTTGATAAGGCATTGGAGGGGGAGCTTGCCCTTTCTGAGCATAGACAGCATTTGTTTCGCCCTCTTTCATTTTGAATCCATTGAAAGGCTTCTTGACTTGAGACTGGCTGCTAGAACCTCCTTGGATCTTTCCGCTCTTCAGACCTTCTTCAACTCTCTCACCGACAATTACCAAATCAGAGAATCCAGCAGAAACATTACCAATCTGCTTTTCATAGTATTGGCCTTGCAAAGTACCCATGAAGATGTCAATCAGTTCACGATCAACAAGAGGTGGATGCACCCTTGCAGCTAGCTCTCTCCAGCGTTGCGCGTACTCCTTAAAGGATTCATTGTCCTTTTGCGCCATACTCTGAAGTTGAGTACGATTTGGAGCAAGGTCAGTGTTGTACTTGTATTGCTTGACAAATGCATCAGCTAAATCATCCCAAGTGTGCACATTGCTACGCTTCAGCTGCATATACCACTCAAAAGATGCCCCAGACAAGCTGTCTTGGAAGAAATGAATCATCAGCTTTTCATCTTTGGCATGGGCAGCCATCTTGCGGTAGTACATCCTTAGATGCATGTGGGGACAACTGAGGCCTTTGTAATTCGAGAATTCCTGTACTTTGAACTTGGGAGGAATGACAACATATGGCACCAGGCACATTTCCAGAGCGTTCAGAGATTTTGAGTTGCGCCCCTCCATAACTCGGAGTTTCTCAGCTAGATCACGGCACATCTTGATGGCTTCAGAATCCTGAGCAGAGGTAGGATTGACAATTGGGATAGCAGCATGGTAGTTCTGTACTTCAACATACTGATCCACCAGATTTTCTTCGGCATGAGGAATAGGAACCTGAGTGACAACAGGTTGGGCTTGCGGAATAACACCAACAACGACTCCAGATGTTGGAGGTGGTTGAGAAATGGCACCTTCAGCGGCAAGCGTAAAGTTCATTGGTATCCCATAATTGACAGGGTTAGGAATAGGAACTGAGAGCCTTGAGGGTGACCCTTGCACAGGCACAGTGTTGTTGGCAGCAGCGGCTTCACGCAGTTCTTCTTCTCTTCTGGCCATCATGATGGCTTCAAGAATCTGATCAATCTTTCCCCTCATAGAGTCCATTTCTTCTCTGAAGGAAGCTTGCTCTTGCTGAATCTGTTCCATCGTTCTTCTTGTGTTGGCTCGAGTTGCGTACTGGTGTCGAGGAATCAGCTTGATTTACTGGAGAAGGAAGGAGGTTGAAGTGAGATTCTGAGGTTGAAAACGTAATGCAAGATACGTAACAGATGCAATGCAATGCAATGATATGAGATACAATGCAAGATGCAAGATCCAGGATCGCAGGATTAGACAGCTTCAAACAGTTCTGCGGTTGGCCGGGGATGATGGGTCAAGAACCACAACTAGGATCAAGAAAGCCCACGGGTAGGTTTCTAAGACGGGTAGGTGCCTAGAGTTACGGATATATTTTGACACATTATAACCAAGATGAAGAGACATATGATTATAATATCCTCGAAATAATCTCGTCTAGGTGAGGTCTTCATTTCTTCCCCACGAGAAAGATTCCTCGGAGGCGTCCACTACACAACCATCGACACACGGATTCTAAATAGGGTTCTCAGAATCCTAGATCGAGGTCGAAAATATTACTGTCAGAAAGTAATACGTTCGAGGGATCTCATCTGATTGGGGCGTTCGCATTAACTCACACAGAATTAACACTACCAACCACCATGGGTAAATTGGGTTAATGGTCCTTGGGATCAACGACCCACCTCGAAAGTATTACCACCATGGCAAAGATTCACCACAACAATGATATCTCCAAGGGAATCTACTCCAAGCGGTGGTTTTCGCTTCAACTCACGCGGAAGAGACCACGCAAGCCTACACTACACAACCACCATCCTAATCCTAGGGTTTTCTCGACTCGGGTGTAGAGCCATCTCACAAAGTTCCCAATATCAGAACAACCCAACAATGTTACAAAAGGTAACACAAATAAATAAGCAAACGAATAAACGAGAAGAAAAAAAACAAAGCTAAAGAGCTAGCGATTCGAATTAAGATAGGCTCGACTCTCTCTTGCATGGAGCAAATGTCCCCAACAGAGTCGCCATCTGTCGCACCTCAAAAATTCATCGAAAATATAACCCTCGCGCAAAAAGCGCCGAAAACGGTTCGACAGAGTCACCACCGAACTTTATTTATCCCAAAAGAGGGAAAGCAAAATATCGAGAAAACCTTTAAGGAGGGGATAAGAACATGGTCGTCGCAACCACATTCTGGGTTCAGGAGTCGGTTACGTGAGGGGAAGGTACGCGCACCCCCTCACGCCCGTTGTACTCAACGAGAACCTCTTGATTCGAATCGCGATACTCGTTAGCTAAGTTTGTTTGTTTTCTTCTCTAAAATAAATGCGAAACGATAAGATAAAAGGGAAAAGATGCTAAGGGGAAATGGGTGGTTTAAGGATAGGGTGCTCGGCAAGATCATCGCGACCTCGGGCCTATGTATGCTCATTCGGACGAGAATGAGAAATCAGAGCAATCGTAGTTCGACTACGGGGTTTGACGAAAAAATATGGTAGTGTGGAAAAGGTGGAAAAAGAAAAAATGTGGACGCAAACGGGGAAAAAGAAAAAAGTGTGCTCGCCAAGATCATCGCAATCTTGTGCCTACGTATCTTTATTTGAACGAGAATAAAGACTCAGAGCAGTCGTAGTTCATGGTACGCCCACGAAACAAGGGAGGGTTGGTTGATTTTTAAAAGAGGCGCCAATTGCTCACACACGAGTAAGAGAACTCGCACCCAAACAATCGAAGAGAGATAAAAGACTTGAACTCCCATTTTTCACCTTGAAAAATGTTTCGATAATTGTTAGTCGTTTTGAGGTTGATTATGAAAGTCCGCTTGATGTTGGATCAAGGGTTTATTGTATGCGCTTGGTTATTTTGAAAAGGGTTCGATTTGTTAAAAGAAGAGGCATCAATTGCTCACACACGAGTAAGAGAACTCGCACCTAAACAATCGAAGGAAGATCAAAGACTTGAACCCCCATTTTTCACCTTAAAGAGTTACGATAATCGTTAATTATTTTTGGAGTTTGATTATGAAAATCCGCTTGACGTTGGATCAAGGGTTTATTTGCGAAAAGAGTTTGATTTGAAGATGACTCGACGACGAATCGAGGGTTTGGTTGAAAATGGCTCGACGACGAATCGAGGGTTTGGTTGAAAATGGCTCGACGACGAGTCGAGGGTTTGGTTGAAAATGGCTCGACGACGAATCGAGAATTAGTTTGAAAATGGGTTGCCTATGCTAGTCCCTAGGGGTGCTCCTAGTAAACAAACCACAATCAAAGCAATAATAAATGCGTACATCGGAATGGGAGAGGGTTACATGTAAAATACAAGTGTTGACATGAAATAAAGGGTCTCGTTGTAAGGTAGCCCAAGAGAAAGCCGTGTGTGTGCGAGGTGTCCTAAACTAAACCTTGAACCAAATCTCCAAGCAACTGATCATAACCAACTGTCCATCAATTAGTTTTTTAGGTTTCGATATTTTTAGTGTTTTTTTATTAAAGTATGTACAAATGAAAATGGTTAGATAAATATGAATAGGAATATGATATGGACAAAATGAATAAGAATAACATGAACAAATATAATCAAGATAAAATGGACAAGAGATAGTATTAACATAAAATTAAAGTTGGTCTCGTCTTAGTCGCGATTTAATCGATAAATTGATAATCGACGACTTTTGACTTTCATTGACCAAAATGAAAATAAAAGAAATATAAAGTGACAATTAAGAAATTAAATTGAAAATATGAATACAAAGACTAAAGGTCTCACCTTTATCGAGATTTAACCGAGAAATCGATAAATCAATCGATATTTAGTTTTCATGGACCCAAAATGAATAAAAATGGAATAAAATCGAAAAGGTGAATACAAAGAGTAAAGGTCTCACCTTTATCGAGATTTAATCGAGAAATCGATAAATCGATCGATATTTGGTTTTCATCGACCCAAAATAAATAAAAGTAATAGGAAAATAATGGAAATGAAATAAAATCGGAATAAATGGGCAAAAGAATAAAGGTCTCACCTTTATCGAGGTTTAGTCGAGAAATTGATAAATCAATCGATATATGATTTTCATTGACCCACAAAATGAATAAAAAATAGTGAATAAATCTATAATATAAGAAAAGAAGATGCTATGGAAATCACAACATTGCCCTTAGTTGGTTTTTTGCCACATCATGATTTTAGGGGTATTTTGTGTCCAAAATTTACTTTTTGTAACCAGTGATGTCATATTGTTCAAATGCAACTTGAAGTTTGTAGAATAAAATATAATGTAATGGGATGATGATGTCACAACATAAAATTAATTGGAAACTAACTATGTCCAAAATTTAATTTGTTGACTTATTCTCTCTCTTTGCGTCCGCTTCCCCAAAACATGTGCCACGATATTCATTTCGTTAATGTTTTTCTCTCTCTTCGACCATCTCCAAGAGGCCGCGTCTTCTTCGTCGTCTCTTTTCTTTCTTCTTCGTCTTCTTCAGAAGGTCATGTTTTTCTTCATCTTCTTTGATAACAATGCAGTGAGGATTTTTTATATTGTTGAATCGAACATTGGGAGAAGAGATGTTTCATGGCAAGGCGATATTGTAACTGTCGAACAACATTAGTTGTATTTCATCCAGATGCAAGACGCAGCCATTGTGAACCTCTTCTGTCGAATGTTCGAGAAAATGTGAATCTGAGCCTTATTTTGTTGATTCGTCTGGGAAAATTTGTTTGATATTTAGGGTTTTTTGTTTGTAGATTTTGAAACCCTAAATCTGTAATTGATTTGAATGAAATCTGAACGAAGAACCCTAGATCTGTACTTATTTTGGCTTGAAAGTGATAGTGTTAAATGTTTGAAGGTGAAACCCTATATTGACACGAAATCTGAACGAAGAACCCTAGATCTGTAAGTATTGTGTTTTGTAGTCTTATTAGTTTGGCTTGAAATCTGAACTAATTAATTATTTTCTAATTAATTTGTTTGAAAGTGATGCTAATTAGTTGCTTTGTTGCAGGTGGTATAGGGTAAAATGTTGATGGTTGATTAAGTGCGACATGTTCTGGAAAATGTGCAACAAGATTCTCCAAAAGATGAACTCATTCAAGGTTACATTTAGTATTTCAATGTTATTAGTCTAATAATGTGTTTGTAACATAGTCATTAATCTTGAAGGATTGTATATGTCTCATATTTCAATTAAAATCTCAATTCAATGTGAATATATTTTTTCTAATATTAATTGCTTAACTTGCTTACAACATTCAGATGTTTGTTAGAAGGAAAATGGAGTGATTTCCATTGTTGGTTGTTCATAGTTTGTATAGTTCTATTGAATTTAATATATTGTGACAATTATTATTTGATTACCATGGAGAGATTTCCATTGTTGGTTATTCATAGTTTGTATAGTTCTATTGAATTTAATATATTGTTCATAGTTTGTAGAGTTCTATTGAATTTAATATATTGTGACATTTCTCCTTATATGAGACCAAGTTGTGAAACTTTCGTCATCGAAAATCCTAGACCATACCAATAGAGTCGACCGGAGTATCGCAACACATTATCGTCTGTTGTGGAAATTAATATATTGTGACATTTCTCCTTATATGCAGGTATCTCCTTACAGTTGTGCACAGAAGATATTACACCACATGATTATAAGAATTTCACAGAGCTTTGCAAAGTCAGTTGCCTATCTCATGTTTTCGCTTGATTATGTGTTTGTGTTTAATATCCAAAAGTAACACCTAAAATTGAGACCTAGTGGGTCACTTCTTCTTTATTTTGGTATGGCTCCATCATTTATTTTCACACTTTTTCCTCCAGTCATTCTCTCCCTTATTTTTTACTGGGTTCGTATTATATGATTAGTTGTCATGTTGTTTGGTTTTCTGTTACCTATTCATGACTTTACTATGTGAATGTTCTAATTACCCTTTGTTGAGCCACATTTAGAGGTAAGCATATTCATGTTTTATTGTGATGCTGCTTTATTAATGTCTGCTGACCACTATTTGTGTTGTGTTTTGTTCAAACTAAAGTGTTTTCAGGCGAACAGGTTGTTTTACACGGTTCAAAATAGTTGTGCCACTTTAGTACCTTTCCATTCTCACTGGCAATGATGATAACAACTCAGCTCTTATGGCTGCCATTTTCTTCTATGGTAGTAGTTTGACTATTTTTTGCCAACAAATGTTATTCTGAGCCAGTCTCGCTCATCCAGCTTATGCTTTCTGAGCCACTACGACTAATCCTTCAAGTTTTTCACGATGCAGTTTTAGCGGTAACTATCTTTATGTTATTATGTCATACTGCTTCAATTATGTCTGTGATCCGTGTTTTTGTTGTGTTTTGTATAACTATATTGATTTCACTGGAAATGATGATAACAACTCAGCTCTTACAGTTGCCATATTCTTCGATGGTAGTAGTTTGACTATCTTTTGCCAACAAATGTCTTTTCTGAGCCAGTCGCACCCATATAACAGACTCTTTCTGAGCCTCTTCGACTAATCCTCCAAACATTTCCCGACGCTAATTTAGAGGTAACTATCTTCATGTCATAAGTCATGCTGGTTCAATAATGTCTGTCATTAGTGTTTTTATTGTTTTGTAGAACTATGTCGTTTTCACGCTATGGGATTTTTGTAGACAATTGTGCGCAAAAGATATTACACCACATGATAAGAAGAACTTCACAACGCTTTGCAAACTCAGGTGCCTATCTACTCTTTTTTCTTAATTATGTGTTTGTGTGTTTAATATCCTAAATTAACACCTAAAATTGACACCCGGTGGGTCACTTCTTCTTTATTTTGCTATGCCTCCATCATTTATTTTCACACTTTTGACTCCAGTAATTCTCTCCCTTCTTTTTTACTCCCTTCGTATTATATGATTAGTTGTCATGTTGTTTGGTATTCTGTTACCTATTCATGACTTTACTAAGTGAATGTTTTAATTATTGTGGTTTTAATATGTTTTAATTACCAATGTTAATCATTAATTTGACCTTTAGTTTTCAATTACAGTTTATTGAAACGTTATTGATAGGCTTGACCATGAATACTCAATAAACAACATTGGCTTTTGAATTAACCAAACAATTATGATATCCCACTAAAAAGTTGTAGATTTCCAATGTAAATAGAATATCAAGAATCAAATAACCCATTATAAAATCCTACTTTCTCTTCATAGTATCACACAACCATCACCTGAGGATAGGGAAACAACAAAATGAATTCAAATTATGCTGTCCCGGTTGAACCTGAGTCAGATGTTCAACAACCACAACACGTCCAACAGGTTCCCCAGGTAATCCCTGTGGTTGATGAGGTCTAACAAATACACCATGTTGAACAGGAAGTACTCTTCCAGGCCGAGGAAGCTGCGGAAGCCCAAGAAGCTGCTGTATTGCGAAGAAGACAAGCCAGGAGACAATTAAGAAGGGCAAGAAGAAGGGCATTGCGAAGAAGACAAGCCAGCATGCGGTTATTCGATTCAGACAATGAAGATGAAGCACCTTTTAGCTGGAGTAACTTCATGCGGGCACGGGGTTTTAGATTTGATCTTTAATATTTTAGATTTTCATCTAGGGCTCTTATAAAATCTATGATAAAGTAGTTTATTATTGTCAGAATCGACTTCAACTAATGTGTTTTTTGGAACCATTTTGCTACATTGTATGCATTTTTATATTTTGATTGAATTTCGTATATTCGCTATCTGTTTTATTGCGTTTTCTGCTACATATGATGTATTTCTGTTAGTATATTGCCCAAGTATGTTTGTTATGCAGAATCTGGAAATGAACCACCAAGAAGCTGAGAATGATAAAACAGGTACATATCTCAATCGTAAACAGTATTCAGTGACTATCAGATTAATAATAATATTTTTTCTTTTTAATTTTTTCAGTGGTTTGAAGTTCTTCATCGACTTTTACGCAAACAATGGACAATTGTTGGACTATTTAACAACTGTACGGTCGTTTGAAGAGTGATTTCCATTGTTGGTTGTTCATAGTTTGTATAGTTCTATTGAATTTAATATATTGTTCATAGTTTGTAGAGTTCTATTGAATTTAATATATTGTGACATTTCTCCTTATATGAGACCAAGTTGTGAAACTTTCGTCATCGGAAATCCCAGACCATACCAATAGAGTCGACCGGAGTATCGCAACACATTATCGTCTGTTGTGGAAATTAGTATTGGGCTACATGCAGGTATGTTACAACTACTCTTGAAACAATACAACTTTCAGATTAGAAATGACTATTGTGTTATAACTACACTTGATTGATGATATATAATATATTTCAGAAAGTTGATAGATTGGATTAAGTGACTACACAGACATAACTTGCCGCCTTTGATTATAACCGTCTTTCTAACTACACAGACATAAGTTGTCGCCTTTGATTATAACCGTCTTTCTAAGGTAATGTGATATATCATATTGTATTGTATTTGATGTTCTAAGGCACATCTAACATGATATTAATATGGATATGTGATTCATGCATAGGAGTTTTGCATTAGGGATGTCGCCTACAATATCTACAGAGCTATTGATCATTTGAGACAATGTCATCTATATCTAAGAAGTGTTTGTTTATAATGTATGTTTGGCTTCTGAATTGAGCAGTTTGAATGATATGGATTTCAATTTATTTTAATGAAATTATCGTTGCTTTTATGATTTCCATTTATGTGTTATATAGTTTTAGGTGGTATAGGGTTAAATGTTGATGGTTGATGCAGTGCTACATCTTGTGGAAAATGCTTAAGAAGATGAACTCATTCAAGGTGACATTTAGTATTTCAATGATATTACACTAATATTAACACCTTACAGAATGAAATTAAAATCTCAATCAAATGTGAATAGATTTTTTTCATTTAGAATTGTTAATGTTTGAAGGTGATGAAGTGGAAGGCAATGTGGAAATTATGATATGGAAGACAAGGTGGAACCTTTGCAAATCAATGATACTGAAGAAGGTTTGTCAAATATACTGCCTATGTATTGCTACTATTCACATTAATAATATTGTTCAGTATTTTTTTCTCCTGACATGGAATTTGTTAATCACCTTTCAGGGAAAGGGGAGAATGCACCCACCAAAATGGTAAGACAATGGTATACGACAGAAAATAAGTACTCAAGGTGAGTTATTAATTAACAACCTTAGTTTTCTTGGACAAGGTTTTTATGGAGCTTTTATATTAATTAACAAGATTATTTATCTTGGACAAACTTTCTATGGAGTTTTTCAGGTCTACCAAAGTGTGTTAAGTTTGGATAATCAATTGCAAATTTGTTGTTATAGACTTAGGATATAGTTACATGTATAATGAGGAAGCTGGCTGGTCTTACAGATTTAATTTACTTTTGTTTGTAGATATCAAACAGGAGGAAATTTCAAAGATATGACAGTTGTACATCAAAAGAGTAATAAATCAGAACTGCAGAATAATCAGGTACCTGTTCTAACTATTCTTGCTCTCTCATCTCATTAATTTTATAATAATTTATTTATGTTCTAATACCTACCCCTATTAGCTACAGTTCATGACAGTAAAGAGTTGTCTAATCATGAACAATAATGATGCAGGCTAGGTAGGTTATACAGCCAAGGAAAGACTGGTCTAATCTGAAGGGTTTTTAAAAATAGAGTGTCATAAGATATTAAAGAATAATAAAGGTAATATCATGCAATATAATTGTCATTTCAATAAATATCAAGTAATATAATAGTCAAATCAATAAATATGAATTAAGACCTCAATTAATTAAATATTAATTAATATCAAATAATTTTTATTATATTAAATAATATAATAAAAATCTATAAATATAGTCATTAGTTAGACTTACTTTTAGTATTCTATCGATTTTGTTTTTCATAATGAAGTTAAAAGTAATATTGGGTTGAGTTTGACAAAGGCCCAACTTTATGTAGTATAAATTGGATATCATTTATAGTAAAGAATACCATAACAAGGTATGGTTAGGGGCATATGTTGGAATTGTACATTAAACAAACACTCCATGGAAACAGCGAAACCTATTTCATCTTCAAGCCGGTAAGCTCTTGATTTTCCTGTCAAGTTATACAAAAACATGTTTTTCTTTTATACCTCATCAATGTTTCAAAGTATGACATTTGTTTTTTATTTCAGATCTTCCTCAGATATCTCAGCAACAGAGGAACGAACTGAACAGTATGTTGACAAAGTTGTTGAAGTGCGTCAAGAGGTAGAAGCAATACCGAGAAATGAAAAAAATGGAAAAGCACATGCAACTGTTCTTGATAGATGGAAAGTACGCAAGGCTGCTAAAAGGGGTGTGAACAAAGACATTATTATGAAAAAAGCATCCTTTGGTGAAAGTTCTAAAGTTAATGAGTTTGCTGAAAACAAGTTTAACAGGTATGATTGTAATTTTTTTGCTTTAGGGTTAGGTTTTGTAAATGCATGCAGTATTTCATGATACATTTTCGTTTTGGTCATGTTGCATCTATCAATGACATTTTCGTTAGGGTTATGTTTATCAATGACTTTTTCGTTTTGGGTTTGGGTTATTTACTTTGTTATTATTAGTTCTGCATGTTGAATGTTATGTTTTGTAATTTGTTTCTGAATGTTTTGAAGGGAAGGAAACATAGTTGACGAAGAAAATGAGGAATCGAAAAGCGAACAACACAACGGTGAGAAAGACCAGTCTGATGATGACGACTCAAATGAGGAAGACTTGGAGAAAGAATCTGAAGATGAAAAAGAGGTGGTATTTTACTCGGAAAAGGAAATTTCTTTTGGTTATAAGGGTCAGAAAAATGTTCTTGTAAGACCACCTAACTCAACCTATTTTCTAAATCATATGTATGTTACAAAATTGATATTGAGTGGTTTTAAATTTAAATTTTACAGCATTTTCCAAGGGAGGTCACAATGAATTGTCTATTTTGGGGTCAAAAAGAAATATTAATAGTTGATGAAGATACTGCTAATACTTACTCAGGAAACATTCACTGTGCAAAGCGAAATGGAAAAAACTTGAAAAAGGAAAAATTTATAGGGACCGGGTGGTATGAGTATGCTAAAAATAAGAAATTACGAAGAGGTGATAAGCTTGGATTTTCGATACATACTGCCTGTCCAGAAACCATGTATGTATGTCTGTTAAACCGTTGATAGTCTTGAAAGAACTAATGTGTAGCAGTTGATGAATAGGTGGTGCAGTTTTTGTTTTGTTTTTGTATTTGTAGTTGAACCTGGTTTGAATTTGCAGTAATGTTTTGGTTTGATTTTATGAAATAGGTGGGGTGTTGTTATGTGTATGTTGGTTATTTGATTAAAGTTTTGTTTCGGTACATTTTATGCTGCATATAATTTATTTTGTTTCGGTACAGTTGATGTATTGTTTCTACGAATTTAACTGTTTACACCATGAAAGATGCTAATCTCAACACGTTATAAGATCTGCATATAATCTCAACACGTTACAAAATAAATTATATTTCTATACATGCAGAATAAATATTTCTATACTTTAAAATAAAATATTATTGTAAGTATTTAATTATAAATATTCTATACATGCAGAATAAATTATTAAATTCTAATTCTTTAAAATTAAATATTATTGTAAGTGTTGAATTATAAATATTCTATAAAAATTGAATAAATTGAATAAAAAAGAGTGTAAAATTTGTAACATTTTTTTAACTTAAAGTTTTATAACGACAATTTCTTATTTCTAAATTTATAAAATTATAAAAGTTAATATTTTTAACAATCGACTATTTTACTTAATTGACGTCTAAAAAAAATTTATCAATAGACAAATAAAATTTATATGAAAAAAACAAGAAGTTGAACATTTGATATAATATTTTGAAATTTTAAAAAATTAATGCATCGGGAAAATTATAATTTGACAATTTTTAATATTCTTTTCTTTTAACTTATGTTTGAATAATTCGATAATGAACTTTCTAAAATATTTAATAGATTTGAAAAAAGAACATACAATTATTTGTAGACATGACAAAAAAAATACTATTGTTATAAACGGATATTACTTAACTACTGATACAAATATTGAAAAATAGAAATTTATCAATTTTTTGATAAACAGACATAACTTTAATTTTGATTCAATTTTTTGTACATAACAAAAAAATATTATTGTTATAAAATGGCACAACTTTAATTTTGATTCAAATTTTTTTATATATAAAAAAAATACTATTCATTTAAACAGACACAACTTCAATTTATATTCAACATAAAAAAATATTGTTGTTTTCAAAACGCATAACTTTTATTTTCATTGAAAATTTTTATTTAACATCAAAAACTACTCTTATAAACGGGGACAACTATCATTTTGATTCAAATACTTTTATATACGCAAAAATACTATTGTTATAAACAGGAATAACTTTAATTTTGATTCAAATTTTTTTATATACAAAATAAATGCTACATGTTATAATCCGCCACAACATTTTCATATATTTACCAATACAAATTTGTAATTTCAATCATATTTGTTTTTATATTTTTACCATTTTTCTTTTCAATTTGATTAACAAATACGCGTCCATCACATAAAATTCTCGAACAGACAGACCCGTGCGAACGCACGGGTTAGTTACTAGTTGAAATAAATAAATAGGTATGCCTCATACATATCAAAATTCCATTGGTTTGAACAAGCCAATTAAATCATGAATATTACTAGATCATTGGCCCCAAAATAAAATATAAAAGGAAAATCTAAATGGAAATGAAATCAAGAATTACAAAATAAAACAAAAATATTAAAATAAAGAATCCATAGCCAAAAGAGGGAGGGTGTGTTTAAATGAAAACCAAAGATGGAATCACTTAGGCTTTGACAAAGCCCATCATCCAAAGACGGTTAAGAAAAGAAAAATAAGGGTGAAATACCCACCAAACCCAACACGTTCTCTTTCAATCATCAGAATTTTTTCCTTATTTTTTATATAAAAAAAAAACAAAAACCAAACAAAATATATTGGGATGGAAATGCTATGAGCAGAATCAAAACAAATTGGAGAAAAATAGGCAAGGAACGCAGACACAATCAACACGGTTCAATCAACAAAATCCAAATCACGTTCTCAACCTTCTCGATGGATATCGTCTCCACTCTATTTCAATCGCCTCAGGTTCGTATTTATTCTTGGTTTCATTTGAGTTTCACTCACGCTCTCTCCTTCTCCCTCTGTTTTCATCTGGTTCGATTTTGGGAATGATTCACAGTTTATGGTTTCACTCGAACCTTTCTCTTCATCTCCTAATTTTCTTGTTCAGTTTGTGATGTTGGGTGGATTTTGAGTTGGTTGTGTTTTGGCGTTAGATTTGAAGAGGGTAGAGCGTTGAAGAAAATGTTTGAGGCGGTTTTGGTGAAGGTTTTTGTAGAATGGGTTGCTGGGTCGGATTCGTATGGTTGTTTGGAGGTTGTTTTTGGTGTGATTTATTGATGGGTGTTAGGTTTATTGTTGAAGGGTGGAAGGTGACGGGTTGAAGATGAAAGAGGTTAGGGAGAAATTGAAAGAAGGTTTTGAGGGATTTGAGGAGGTTTAAGTTGAGCTGTTGATATTTGAGGTTATGTTGAAGGTGTTTCTGGGTTGTGAGGATTTGCGGCTAGGATAGAGAACTCAAGGCTTTGACGAGAATGATGGAAGGTGGAAAGGAGAAAGTTGTTGCTCACGGTTGTTGTAGTGTTTTGGGTGTTGTGACATCCCCCGAATTATGATGATGTCGCCTTCTTTTTAACCCGTTCAAACTTGTGAAATTTTGTTTTTTTATTGTTGTGTTGTTGTTTTCACTCTCAGGTCGCAGACTGTGGTTGTTGCGCAGAGGCAGGTTTCTGTAGCAGGGTTCAGGGTCTTGTTGCTTTCTCTGCTGAAAGTACTACGCAGGTTTTGGAGGGTACCGCGGCAGGTTGTGTACGATTTGCATCTCTTCACATGTCATGGCAATGTATGGTGCTTTATGGTGATGGCGGTACGAGAGGGACTTTGAGAGGTCTTGGAGGTTGTGGCTGGGTCACACAGCACATCGTGTAGGATGTGGGGTCCCGATGAAGGTATTGTGGTGCGATTAATGTCAGATTTTTTTTTGACAGGTTTGATTGCAGGTGTATACGTGAATGGTTTGAAGTGTATTGCAAAGTTTGTCATGGCACAATTTTGGCCCACTTATTATTGAGTAATGGGCTTATGATTTGTAAATGGACTTTTTTTGGAATTTTTTGTGTAAATGAACATATGGGCTTTGATTGGATTTAATTGAAATGATATTTTTGAGATGGTTAATACATGGATAAAAATGGCTATAAAAATCGATGGATGAAATGGTTTAATCAAACAAATGGATTTTAAAAATGGATTTGGATTGGATTATGAATAGAATAAAATGGATTTTGAATCTTGATGGATTTGCTTACTGAAATGTGGATAAAAATGGTTATTGAATGAATATTAAAAAAATGGATAATGATGGATTATAAATGGATTTTTGAAATGGATATTGAAATGAATGAGTAAAATATGGATAATTGAATTGGATTGGATTAGAATATGAATGAAAATGGATTAAGAAAGTGGTTTGTGAATGGATATGGATTAGGAGTTGGATAAATCGATATAGAAATGTGGTTTGGAAAGAAAATGGAGGATTATGGATAATGGATTCATGGTAGAAATTGTTTATGGAAATGGATAATAATGGAGAATGGGCATTTATGGACATTAAAAATGAAGTGGATTAAGGTAAATGGATTTAATGGATGAAAAAAAAGGAATATGGATTTTTTGTAATGAGAATTTAGAAGAAGAACTTAAAATAGATAGATGGATATTGGGTGGATGTATAAATGAAGATTATATATAGGTAGGACAAATTTGGGGTATGACACTATCTCCATCAGTGTAACAGCACCAACCATGTATCATCGACCCTGAATCCTTTAGACTCTGCTTCCAGCCTCAAATTACACTCAAACACCCACAAGGAGAAAATTCAACATAATTCACCAACCATACATTATAAAGAAACACTTCTTTGAATCACAAGAGACACACTTGCACATAACTTTGATAAAAGACATTCTTTAAAAGAGAAACCTTGAACCCGTTACTATAAACTACAAATTAAAAAGCTTGAGTTTATTTTTATTTACATCAATTATAACTTCACTTACTATAAGGCTCTAGCTGCACCAAGTGCCATCAGAATGCGAGTATTCTTTGATAGTGTTGCTTTGAATTCATCATCTGAGTGAAGTGCATCATATAGGGACCCGTTACTGCAGTATTCATATAGTGTGTGCACTATCAGCTATGCAGAAGCAAAACATGCCATAATCGGTTGCATACCTGAACAACTCTGAAATTCATTCATTTAAAAAATCGTACCAAATCGAGGGTTGTACATCGAGGAATTTTAAAAATTGTGGTGACAAAGTAGAAACCTTATGAAAAGAGCTTGAGAAAATAAAGGCTGAGTGTCCTATGAAAGAATCCAAGAAAAATTAATCCAAAACATCTGAATATCATATTTCGTAGGCAATCACATAGAAATGGTTTACAACCTCATCTTTAATATCACTCATTTCAGAATCAGAACACAAATTCTAGAAAGATAACTGGAGCATAATCAGTACAAGATTTGTTGCACGACTTTGTTGAACCCTCTTCTGAAGCATACTTCTTCCCGAGACGTATGTGCATCATCAATCATCATCACCAGCAACCTGTCGAATGAGTTACATGACTCAAATTTGATGCACCTATTCGTATGATACAATGGACATGATGTTTTAAAGTTGTTTCAGTAAATGGAAATTAAACACAACAATCAAAATTCTTAAAATACTAATAACAAACATATACCTCTATTGGTCCAACCCTGAGCCATATTAAGTCCATTCATGCATCTAGGACTGCACAATCTGCTACTGTACCCTCATGATTTGTCAATTACTGCCAGTACCAGTCCTAATGCTTCTAATAATCCCCAGGATAATATCATGCTAAAATAGGCACATCCAACAATAGGTCTGCAGATCATGTATCCCACTCTGATGGTGCCAAAATACAACTATATTTATGTTCATCTGCTTGTCTGCAAAATACAACTATATGTACGCAGGCCTCTCAGAACCAGTTGTTTGCATCTCTGCTGATGGTCATTATGTTAATTTCAAGTTTGTATCTCAAAAATAACCTTTTAGCGCTTCAAAATTTACAAACAAAAAACCCTTAATATCAAACAAATTTTCCTAGACGAATGAACAAAAAAGGCTCAGATTCACATATTCTCGCACATGCGAGAGAAGAGGTTCCCAATGGCTGCGTCTTGTATCTGGACGAAATACAACAAATGTTGTTCGATAGATACATTATCGCCTTGCCATGAAACAACTCTTCCCCCAATGTTCGAATCAACTATATAAAAAATCATCACTACATTGTTATCGCCTTGCCATGAAACAACTCTTCCCCCATTGTCATCACTGCCATGAAACAACTCTTCCCCCAATTTTTGGACACAAAATACCCCTAATATATTAATGTGGCAGATATTCAGGTTACGACAATGTTGTGATTTCCAGAACATCAACTTTTCTTATATTATACAACTATATTTATATCTAGATAACTAAAAAGCTTCAAGTTTCTCATCAGTACAAAACAAAAACAGACTAAGTGATTGTTGCTTCACTAAAGGGAAACCCAATTGTATTTGTCTCGCAACACCAATTCTCCCTGTTATGATACCAACAAATGTAACCAATCATTATAGATCACTTCATTAAAATATCACAAATTTCAGAAAATACTTCATTCACTTTGGCTTACCTCATTGGATTTTTACTGGCTTCCAAATTTGTATCCTCCGTACTTCCATAAGAATAGCCACATACTCGAAATAAATTACTGGCAAATAAATGATACAAACTTGCATCTCAGCTGATGGCTCTAATGTTAATTTCAAGTTCGGATCGTACAAGAGAATCCAATTATCGTCAATCAAACTGATGGAACCATGATGGAATCAAGAGAAAAATTTCAATATGATTTAGTACATATGTAAAAAATAGGGGTTAAGTGCTTCCAAAACCCATAACACCATCATTAGATATAGATGACATTGTCTCCAATGATCAATAATTCTGTAGATATTGTAGGTGCACATCCCTAACTCAAAACTCCTAAGCATGAATCAGATATCCAAATTAATATCATGTTAGATGTGCCTTACAACATAAAATAGAATACAATTTGTTGCATCACATTACCTTAGAAAGACGGTTATAATCAAAGGCGGCAAGTTATGTCTGTATCGTCACATAATCCAATCTATCGACTATCTGAAATAAATTATATATCATCAATAAAGTATCGTTATAATACAATAGTCATTTCCAATCTGAAAGTTATATTGTTTCAACAGTAGTTGTAACATACCTGCATGTAGTCCAATACTTCAAATACAGAGAATATTGTGTTGCGAAACTCTCGTCGACTCTATTGGTATGGTCTGGGATCTCCAATCACGATAGTTTCACTACTTGCTCTCATATCAGGAGAAATGTCCATGGTAATCAAATAATGAATTATCACAATTTAGTAAATTCAATAGAACTATAAAAACTATGAACAACCACATATGGAAATCACTCCATTTTCCTTCGAACAAACATCTTCAAATGATGTAAGCAAGTTAAGCCATTAATATTGGAAAAAATCTATTCACATTGAATTGAGATATTAAGTGGAATCCGTAAGGTATAAAATCCTTCAAGATTTATGACTATCTTACAAACATAAAATTAGTCTAATATCATTGAAATACTAAATGTCACCTTGAATGAGTTCATCTTTTGGAGAATCAGATTGTTAAAACGATAACAACATCAACAAAGTTAATGGGTGTCATACCCCAAATTTTACCCTCAGATCCTCTGATCATGATCATATCATCTTAGGTCATCTATCTTAGCATTTGCAGTCATTTGGTCCATTGATCATAGTCATGCATTTTTCGTCTAATTGT
The DNA here is from genome assembly GCA_022829125.1 of Lathyrus tuberosus. NCBI lineage: Eukaryota > Viridiplantae > Streptophyta > Magnoliopsida > Fabales > Fabaceae > Lathyrus > Lathyrus tuberosus. Next base: position 1,057,500 of record JALAZF010000227.1, read on the forward strand.
TGTTATTGTTTCCTTTATTTTTCAGTCAATTATTTCATGAGTTTTTTAGAACATTTCTTTTAGAATTTTGATCTTTGTTATTACTTTGAAATCACTAATTTAATTAACAATTAATTTCTTCTTTTTCTTAATACATTTTATCTTTAGTTATTTATTTCTATTTTTATTTTTATTTCTATTTTTATTATTACTAATATTTTTATTTATTTATTATTATTATTTTTATCATTATTATTATTATTATTTTTTTGCCATTTATTACTATTATTATTATTATTATTTATTTATTTATTATTATTTCATTGTTATTATTTTTTTACTATTGTCATTACTATTATTATTATTGGTTTTTTTGTCATTATTATTTTTATTGCAACTTGCTCAAAACTACTTCATCATCTGCTTTACAAACTGATAACGTTTCACAAGCCAAAAAGTTCCTGCAAACCGTACGGACCTCCTTTCCTAACTAGCAAAACAATCCCCTCTAAACCACAACCAAATCAACTAGAAGACTCATCTTTTGATACAATCTACTCCATCCATCCCTACTACCTCAAGCCCAGACCAATTGACCCCACATTACATTTCAAAACAACATAATTTGCTAAATCAATTTCCATCAGCCACTCTATTAAGACTGCTAGTACACTCAAAACCAATACCTATGCAAAACTTTACACCAAGGTTGCATAGCCATACACAAAACTTGCTGAGAAAAAGAAGGGGGAATTTCACGCATAAACGTACAAGTCCACTCCGCTACGTTTCACAATGGCTAACACCAAAAGCCTGTGTAAAAACTTGCAGCAAGACCTGCTTCACGAAAACCTGCCAACCGTACTTGCTGCTCGTACCATCAAAAACAAACTTACCCAGCACACTCCAAAAAACTTGCGGGAACAGCGACTAAACAATCCTACATACCCCGTTCGTACAACCAAAATTCAATCCAGCCTGTACAAAAAGAAACACGCATCAGTACATATCTCAAGACTTGCCATCAAAGCCTACAAAATGTGCATAAACAAGGGTACATGGATGGAGGATTTCTTCAAGAAGAACCCACTTCCAACCATAATACCTCTTCAACCTTCGCCCTTCAATAATCCAACCAGCTCAATAAAACCTGTGATACCCATTCATTACAACAACCATTTTTCAGACAAAAAAACCATCATCTTCAAAAAAACCATAACACAACAATACTCCCCTGTTTGTTTCGTAGCAGAGAAAGATAACAGAAGAACAAAAAAACCACCATGAAAAAACTCTATCCCTAGAACCTACCTGGGGACTGAGATCATACCCGCCTCTCTTGTGCTCACCCTCTGATCTCATTTTTCTTGAATATGAGCCAAGACGTCTCGTTTCAAACTTCAGACCATCATAAACCCTCTTTCTTCTTTTTTCTTCGAACCTCTCCACCAATATCCATACCCAGCTCCCGCCGCGTACAACCTTAAATCACCAATAACTTCAATCAACCTTCAACCCTTTCCATTCTTCAACAGCAACACTTCCCTTTCAAATTTCAAATCCAAAATCACTCATCATGCCTTAATCAAAATAAATTCACCCAGAAGCAGGAAAAGGAGAAGATGAATCGAACCAATCGAAGAGGGAGACGGATGGAAGATATGAATCAAAAACTGAAATCCAAAGATACAATCCTGAGATGATTTAGAACGAGAGAGGTGATGCTTAATCGTGATTGAGAAAAGTTTGGAGTGGATGAACGTTTTTTTGTTCTTTGGATCTAGTTGTTGAAATGATGTTGAAGAGCATATTGTCTTCCGAGTTTGTCTTCGCAACCATGGCCGTTGTCAAAGCTTTCTGGAAACAGATGGTGAATCGATACTTTTTTGTCGTGTTCTATTCTGATTTGGTTTTTGTTTTATTGCCTTGCTGATAGTATGCTTTGTTTAAACCTAGTTGGAACTGTGCTTCTAGGAAGTGGGCTTTCAGCCCACATATTTGGATGCCTTCACCTAGCGCCACCACCCTTGTATTGCTTTTGCATCCGTGTTTTTGTTTTGGGTGAATGATGAGCTGTTAAGCCCAAATGATTTCACCTCCATATAACACACACATTTTTCTCATAAGCCCCTTTTTATGTTTTAAATTTCTTTTCCTTCAATCGTCTTTTAATCTCCTATTTAATTTTTTTGGTTTTGTATTCTTAATTTTGAACACTTTTAATATGGAATTATTTTGATTTCTTTGGTTTATAATATATTTTTTATTGCCATTTGAGATTGATTCTATTTTCATTTAATTCATTTTGATTTTCTTCTTTATTTTGGGCCTTTGACATAAAAAAATTCTTGATTTTGTTGATTTATTCAAGTCACAAATATCATGATTCATATGAGGCCATTTTTCAATTTATTTTTATTGGTCAATGAAAATCTAATAGAAAGGTATTCGATTTATTGATCTAAATCCTTATTTAGATGAGACCGATTTTATTTTCATTTCGAGCCTTTTTCTTTATTTTTGGGCCGATGATATTACAGAAATCACGACTTAGTCGATTTATCAAATTACTAAAAGTCGTGATATGTATGAGGCCACCTTCATTATTTTATCGGTCGATGAAAGTCGAATATCATAGATTATCGGTTTCTCGATTAAATTATGATTAGGACGAGACCGACTTTATTTCTACTTCATTCTGTATTTTCTTATATCTTCATTTTCATTTTTGACCGATGAAGTGTTTCTACTCACGAACGTTGTTAGCGAAGCGACGAACCTTCATTATTTCAAATTTGTAGTGAGTGATCATTGAGATTTCTTTCAATACTTTGAGATCGTGATAGGTTACCTTCGACTAATCAACGAGAGTTTGTGACTCAAGACGAGGTCTCCATCTTTTCTTTTTGTGTGGCACGATTTCATCTGAGAATGATCTTTTATATCATTTCTCTATCGTGTCTTAACACAAAGATCAAATTGTGCATCCTCCTATAGTATGGTCTTCCTCATTGACTGTACTACGACGGATCAACACTACATTGGACCCGATTCATCGATCCAATATATTAATCAACAATCACTAAATTTACTTTCAGTCAATATATAAATATCTTGATTTATTCTTTATGTCGATTATTATCCTCGTTAATATTATCATTGTTCATATTTATATCTTGTGTATATTGTTCATTTTATTTGTTCATTTAAAATACACTAATAAATATCGAAACCCTAAAAAACTCAATTGACCGGACTGTGGTTACTATTGTGTTTTGGACTGAGGACTTAGATTTAGGACTTTTACCCTATGCTCTTGGAGTTGGTATTCTGGTCTTCGGATCTTGCTTGGCTGGTCAGTGGCCCATCAGTAGAAAGTGTTTATGTACTATTCTGGTCAGATCTTTCTATCTCTTGCTCATTTACATTGATGCATTTTTATGTCTGCATGTATATATGTTTGCCTGACATTGTTTTTTAGCATGTTAACATGATACTATGTGGATACTATCAGTCTTTGATTTATTATCACTTGACTTTGATGTCACTATATATACCATGTTCATATCTTGTTCATTCTATCTTGATCATATTCATGTTCATATCCTGTTCATATTATCTGGATTATATCTTTGTTCATATTCACACTGTTTATATCATATTCATGATTGTTCACACTTGACCCTCCTTCCAAAGGAAAGATCTTTACTTTGACTCCTAAGTTATAAACCTTTCCCATTTCATCCTTGGCCTCATAAGAGCCGTTTCCCTCATAGTTTAGTAATAGGATGGAGTTATCATGAACTCCATGTGATTCTCATTATCATGAGAATTCACTTTACCTTTTACTCAGACTTATAGAGTTATCATGAACTCTGTGTGGTTCTCACTATCATGAGAATTCACTTCCTCCCTTCATAACATAGACTTAGAGAGTTATCGTGGACTCTACGTGAGCTTATGCTCATTCCCTTTGGAACGTTGGCCATAGTCAATGTTTCCTTTTCTTTCGCCCTTAGTTAGGTGAACTACGGTTGCTCTGATTCTTCAGTCAGATACGTAGGCACAAGATGCGACGTCTTGGCGAGCAAACTTAGTGTACATACCTAGGTCTTTACCTTTACCTTAGCATAGATATCTTAGCAAGCAAACAGAACTTAACACAAACTAAACAAGAGGTTCCTGTAGAGTACACTTAGGGTGCTAATACCTTCCCTTTGTATAACCAACCCCCGAACCTAGATTCTCTTATTAGGGTTTTCGTTCTTTACCCTTTCCTTTGGATAAATCAAAGTTCGGTGGTGAATTTCAAAGATGTGTGATGCAAGTTAATTAATAGCTTATTATCCGATTCTCACCGCAACAGAAATGGCGACTTCACTGGGGATCTTATTTTTTAGGGTTAAGCCTACTTTCTTTTTTGCTTGTGTTATTTATGTCTTGCTTGTTTACTCGTATACATCTGTGATATCTGTATATCTGTATATATTTGTATATATCTCTGTCTGTACTGGATTTTCTGTGTGCAGGGTACTACTATTGAGTGGTGAGATAAGTCCTAACCCGGACTTGAGAGCACATTGTTTAGGAACCGTGGATATAGTCAAGGAAACTTTGAGGAAGTTGAATTCCAAAAGAGTTGACTTGAGATTCCACACTCAGTTGAGGCCCTCTCGTAGTTGGTATATGTTGAACGAGCAATCGTGAAAGCGTTGCCACTTCGACCTTGGTGCCGGGGATATTGAGGACCGTAGTTACCCTTACCTCCACTTGGCCTTTTTAGGATGTGGTGCGGTGACCGTGAGGGAGTCTATTTCTGAAATGTTTGTCACGCGATACTACACTCAAACGAGATTCTCTTGAGAATATTGTTGATTACTAAGTTAATTTACAAGTCGATAATATCCGAAAGATGGATTGTCAACTCTGGGAACTTTTTAGAACCCTGTTCTGCAGATGAAAACCCATAGCACACACCTTTTGGGACGGGTAGACCATGGCTCCATGCTTGTGATCTTCAAACTTAGGTCCTCTCTTGTTTGTGTGTGCATATCTGTGAATATCTGTATATGTTTGTTTGTGCATATCTGTGAATACCAGTGTACATATGTTTGTGCTTGTGTGCTTTTGCGTGTGCATATATCTATGTTTTGTGTGCCCGTGTTTGTGCATTGCATACATCTCCTCGCATCCATTGATGGTTTCGAGGAACTCAGACGTTCTTTTCTTTGCAAAGATCCTTAGAGATCACGGATTTTAAAACAAAACTCTTTAGTTTTCCAAAAAGTTTGCAACTTGCCTTTGAGTTCCTTAAAACCATTTGGCTTGCATTAGCATTGCATGCGCATTTGCATTACATTTGCATTGCATTTGCATTTCTCAGCCTTGAGTCTTATCTACCCTCTGTCTGTAACCCAGTTGACTTCCTGAAGCCATCATTGGACTTGAAGTAGCTTTTGAGGTTGTCTTTTCCAGACTCGTCTGTTGTGACCACCATGCTGGGGCACATAGGCATTCAGCTGAAGACTTAGGGTACTCAGAAGCCAGGTTTAGACTTTGTTTGACTCTGATATGTTCTCATTCACGCCTCAAGGCGTCCAAATCAGCAAACCTTCACCTAATCAAACAGGTTCATCAGACTCTGATGAGGAAGAAATTGCTGAGAGTGGATGTGAAGATGATCCTCAGACTGATCTCGACAATCAACTCTGAAGATGACTATCTCAGTTTGGCAGATCAAGAAGGAAATTTCGGTTCCCTGAAGCCGGCAAACTTTTAACTGTTTAGCATTTTGTTGCATTTTCTTTGCATGTTTGAATTTATATTTGCTTATAAGCATTGTTGTACTTTCAAATTGGCAAGATTAATGAAGTGTTTATGCATCTTTTGATTAAGTCCATTCGTATTCACTCATTCTCTTTCTTTTACTGTCATAAAACAAAACAAAAAAAAAACAGACAATTTTTTTCTTTTCTCCAAACTATTGTTCAAGCAAAGATTGGGGAGGCGGATGAAAATATTATCCATAATTGTTGTGGTATGCTTTCGATTAAACCCTGCCGAGGATGTAAGGCATTGTTTCAATTCCCAAACACTGGAGAAATAAGGAAGATAATCCCTCGTTAACCCTTCGAGCCTAGAAGTAGGAGTTTTCTTTCTTTACATAAAAAACCCTTAAATCTCAACCTTGGGGCAGGGTAGTTCTCAGTTTAACTTGGTTATGCATTCGAACGCAAGCGCTTCATGCCAGACACCAGTCAACTCTCTCAAATCAAATGAGTTAGCGTTGCACAAGTCATTCCTCCAAACAACAATAAGGAAGGATAATTGAAAAATCCTTAATCAAAGAATGAGCCGAGTCCCTTTCAAGGCAGAAGCCAAGAAAGATGGGAAGCCCAAAACTTTGCCTTATACCCAAAGAACTTATACAACAGCAAAAAAAGAGAGGTATCGTGACCACAACCAAATCAAAAGAAAAGGTATCGTGACCTCAACCAAATCAAAAGAAGAGGTATCGTGACCTCAACCAAATAAAAAAGAAGAGGTATCGTGACCTCAAAAAAAAAAAGAGGTCATAACCTCAGCAAAGACAACAAAAGACAACCAAATTCTGTAAGGGAGTAATGACCACAAAGGTGTCTGAATCATCAACTATCATCAATTCGTTCCTAGTCTGTGGGAACTTGAATGTATAACTTGAGTTAACTAAGTGTAGGACTGAAGTTCGTCACGAAGATGGGGTGGGTACCAAATAAACTTTGAGCCTTTATCTTTTGTTTCATAAACCGTGAACCAGGCCACGTTACAACCCTTAAAAGACCTAATTGAGGTAAGGTTGTTTCGAAAGCATACTACAACAAGGTTGATTAACCTGACTCCCAATGATCTTTGCTAATTGTGTGTGTTGACCACTTCATCTGTCATTCTATAAATGACCAGATCCACTTTGTTTTTGATTATTTAATCATTCCACTATGTGTGTTTCATCAATAAACTTTGTTTTTCAAAAGCTTGCATGAATTTTCCATTAAAATTGCCAATTTTAAATGAACAATACTTGTTTGTGAAATGATTCAACATCAAAGGAATCCCGACAAATGCAGTCAACTAGGGAATTTGATTTGATAAAGGAAGCTCAGTCAAGGGGCAACTAAGCGGAAGGTTCTGCCGATCCATTATTTCAAGAATTGTTGAATCAGGGGCAGAACTCTTCCAAGTTCGGAATATTGGGGCAAGCCTTCTTGAGGTCATCTTATGACAAGTTTGGACTCCAATGACCCATCAACAGGGGCAACTTTGTCCCCAGCTGTTTCTACCACAGTCTGAGGACTTTGTATTGCAAATACATTTGAACATGGGCAGTTACGTCGAGGTTCATCTTTTCAAAAGTTTGACGATATTGACGCACCTCGTATGCCAATTCTTCTGTAAAATCCTTTTGATGACTTATCCTCACATATCAGTTAATCAGAAGCAACCAGGTCGAGATTCAGCAAATCTCTCAAAGTCAACTAGTCTGGGGCAGCTCCTTCATAGGTCAACTTGACAAGGGCAAGTTTGTTCCCCAGTTGTCAACAACCAGTCTGGATAACTAGTTCAAGGACTTCGTCACGCGAAGGCAGTCAATCAGGGGCAGTCAGGCTGAAATTTATGAATCTCTCCAAGAGTTTGAAGATATTGAAACACCTTGTAGGCTAATTCTTCCGTAAAATCCTCTTGATATTTCCTTCTGACAGACCATGTACCCTGGGGCAGATGAGTCATGCAGAATTACTCAGCTTTTGTGGCGTCTCTGCTAGCTCCCCAGAAAGTTGTCTCTTCAGCCAATCTTGGCAATTCTCAATGGATCTCTTATCTCCAGTGAAGAAATCAAGCTCATTATGACAATCCTAGTGAAGTCATGATGATATACCAAGTGGAGTACTCTTTTCCTAGAGAAGGTCATAACCTTGAAGTAGAGCTGCTTCATCTGCAAGCTCATCCCCAGTAATGGTCCAATCTGGTGAGTTTGGCTGGGTATCCTTGTCGAGATGTTTATTTCATCTCCAATCTCGTTTCCTTTTGTCTGTTTTGTCAGAATAAGCATAAGCATGGCATAAGCACTCATCTGCATAGCATCTTAGCATTTTGCCATCTTCCTGGTGTTTACCTGTTTTGTTCACTTTGGCGTTTATCTCCCCAAGTGACTGGGTTTGTCTATTCTCTCCAATAGAAAGTCAGCCCTAGGCATAAAGTGCCCATTTTTTATGAATTCTCCATAGAGTTTGATTCTCGTGGATGATGGTTGGTTCAGTTATCTTTTCCACATGTGGATAAGATAAATTTCCATTTGAGTTCATTCCTCAATTGGAGTCTTGTTTAACCGTTTCTTTCTAGTTTGTTCCTAGATTGAACTTTGATCCCTGACAGCTGTGGCTTCTGAGCCCATCTGGAATGTGCATTTATTTTGCACTATGTCTCGCAGAAGAGTCTCTTACAGATTCTCGTTGAAAACAACGTTAATTCCCTAGCAGTGTTGTGATATCAGCAGTTCTATAAAATTTATAACCAACAACAAGTAGCATTCTCTTGGAGAAGCTTGTTCTTTCATAGCGATAAGTGGCAGTCTCTTATGAGAAACTTATCTATATATGGTTTTATCCAACCTTTTGGCAACCATAGTTGGTGTTCCCCAGGAAGTCTAACCTGCAACCCTGGTACTGACCTATATGGTATTTAATCACCTCATTTGGGAACCTAAAGTCCAGTCATCACTGGCATCTTTTCTTTTTCAGGTCTCATAAGAACCTAAAGTCCAGTCATCACTGGCATCTTTTCTTTTTCAGGTCTCATTTGAACCTAAAGTCCAACCATCATTGGCACCGTTCTTGTTTGAATTGAGTCAAACTTGAACCTAAACTTCGAGTTATCATGAGCTCGTTGTTTATCCTTTGTTTGCTTCAGATTATCGTGAGTCTGTTGTCAAAACCATCTTTGTTTGAATTGATTCAAACATTGTTAGCTTCAAATTATCGCGAGTCTGTTGTCTAAAACCGTTCTTGTTCGAATCGAGTCGAACCTGAACCGAGTCTTTGTTTGAATCGAGTCAAACACTGGCCATTTTTGAGTCTTTTGTTTTAAACCGTTCTTGTTCGAATCGAGTCAAACCTGAACCGAGTCTTTGTTTGAATCGAGTCAAACACTGACCATCTTTGAGTCTTTTTTTTAAACCGTTCTTGTTTGAATCGAGTCAAACCTGAACCGAGTCTTTGTTTGAATCGAGTCAAACACCGACCATCTTTGAGTCTTTTGTTTTAAACCGTATTTGTTTGAATCGGGTCAAACATTGCCTTAATTTCAGTTTGTTCCTGTTTGAATCGAGTCAAATTTGAACCTAAAAGTCCAATTATCGTTGGCACCATCTTTGTTTGAATCGAGTTAAACATTGCCTTAATTTCAGTCTGTTGCTTTAAAACGTCCTTGTTTGAATCGAGTCAAACCTGAACTTAACTTTCCTGTTATTATGGACCATTCTTTGTTTGAATCGAGTCAAACATTGTCTAAACTTCAGGTTATAGTGAACCCATTGTTTGAATCCTTTTTCAAAGTCCAGCCCATACTGGTACCTTCACCAATTTAAATTGGTATCTTATTCAACCCAAATTGGTGTATGTTGACATATCACTTCTGAGTCCAATCCTTGTTGGCACTTTAATCTGGTTCCCAGCAGAAGTTTAGTCTTTATCTTTATCCCTTTGAAAGTCCTTGTGATTAATCATCATTTGGCGCACGCAGAGTTTGTCTCTGTCTTTTCTGGCTTTCTTGAAGATCCCGTTTGAACCCTTCAGTATAAGAAATCCTCAGAAAATCTTTGTAGGATGTCTTTCTTTTATTTCAAGCTGATCCCCTGTGGAGATCATGTTTTCTCTCTGTTTTCATGCCCAGTAAGATGTGTCCTTTTCCCCAGTGTCGTCCGGTCACGTATGAACCTATCGTCCATCTCCCTGGATCTTTCCCCAGTGGAGAATACCTTTCAGGCTCCTATCTCCAGTGAGGATCTGTAGGGTTTCTCCCTTCAGTTTTATTCCTCTATCCCCAGTGTTTCCTCAGAATCTCCCCAGTGAGTCTCTTTGGTTGGCTAGTCTGCGTCCATAGTGAGTTTCCCTTGCGGATACTAACCTTCATCCTTCCCCGGTGTTACTCACCTGCGGTTGTTTGCTTGTTTTTCTGCATTTTTGCATCATCATGGCATCGTACCATAGTACTAGTTCATGGCATGTCCGCAACTTAGGCTAGTTCTGTCCATATCATTGCATATCAACGTATCTAAGGGCAAAATTTTCAGTTATCTATATTTAAATATCTTGCACCATAATTTCCATCTCTCATGTCATCCGGTGAAGATATTTAAATAAGGGCAACTGTCATACCCCAAATTTTACCCTCAGATCCTCTGATCATGATCATATCATCTTAGGTCATCTATCTTAGCATTTGCAGTCATTTGGTCCATTGATCATAGTCATGCATTTTTCGTCTAATTGTTGTCATTGTTTCCTTTATTATTCATTCAATTATTTCATGAGTTTTTTAGAACATTTCTTTTAGAATTTTAATCTTTGTTATTACTTTGAAATCACTAATTTAATTTACAATTAATTTCTTCTTTTACTTAATACATTTTATCTTTAGTTATTTATTTCTATTTTTATTTTTATTTCTATTTTTATTATTACTAATATTTTTATTTATTTATTATTATTATTTTTATCATTATTATTATTATTATTATTATTTTTTGCCATTTATTACTATTATTATTTTTATTTATTTATTATTATTTCATTGTTATTATTTTTTTACTATTGTCATTACTATTATTATTATTGGTTTTTTTGTCATTATTATTTTTGTTGCAACTTGCTCAAAACTACTTCATCATCTGCTTTACAAACTGATAACGTTTCACAAGCCAAAAAGTTCCTGCAAACCGTACGAACCTCCTTGCCCAACTAGCAAAACAATCCCCTCTAAACCACAACCAAATCAACTAGAAGACTCATCTTTTGATACAATCTACTCCATCCATCCCTACTACCTCAAGCCCAGACCAATTGACCCCACATTACATTTCAAAACAGCAAAATTTGCTAAATCAATTTCCATCAGCCACTCTATCAAGACTGCTAGTACACTCAAAACCAATACCTATGCAAAACTTTACACCAAGGTTGCATCGCCATCCACAAAACCTGCTGAGAAAAAGAAGGGGGATTTCATGCATAAACGTACAAGTCCACTCTGCTACGTTTCACAATGGCCAACACCAAAAGCCTGTGTGTAAAAACCTGCAGCAAGACCTGCTTCACCAAAACCTGCCAACCGTACTTGCTGCTCGTACCATCAAAAACAAACTTGCCCAGCACACTCCAAAAAACTTGCGGGAACAGCGACTAAACAATCCTACATACCCCGTTCGTACAACCAAAATTCACTCCATCCTGTACAAAAAGAAACATGCATCAGTACATCTTTCAAGACTTGCCATCAAAGCCTACAAAATCTGCATAAACAAGGGTACATGGACGGAGGATTTCTTCAAGAGGAACCCACTTCCAACCATAATACCTCTTCAACCTTCGCCCTTCAATAATCCAACCAACTCAATAAAACCTGTGATACCCATTCATTACAACAACCATTTTTCAGACAAAAAAACCATCATCTTCAAAAAACCATAACACAACAATACTCCCCTGTTTGTTTCGTAGCAGAGAAAGATAACAGAAGAACAGAAAAACCACCATGAAAAAACTCTATCCCTAGAACCTACCTAGGGACTGAGGTCACACACGCCTCTCTTGTGCTCACCCTCTGATCTCATTTTTCTTGAATGTGAGCCAAGACGTCTCGTTTCAAACTTCAGACCATCATAAACCCTCTTTTTTCTTTTTTCTTCGAACCTCTCCACCAATATCCATACCCAGCTCCCGCCGCGCATAACCTTAAACCACCAATAACTTCAATCAACCTTCAACCCTTTCCATTCTTCAACAGCAACACTTCCCTTTTAAATTTCAAATCCAAAATCACTCATCACGCCTTAATCAAAATAAATTCACCCAGAAGCAGGAAAAGGAGAAGATGAATCGAACAAATCGAAGAGGGAGACGGATGGGCGATATGAATCAAAAACTGAAATCCAAAGATAAAATCCTGAGACGATTTAGAACGGGAGAGGCGATGCTTAATCGTGATTGAGAAAAGTTTGGAGTGGATGAACGTTTTTTTGTTCTTTGGATCTAGTTGTTGAAACGATGATGAAGAGCATATTGTCTTCCGAGTTTGTCTTCGCAACCATGGCCGTTGTCAAAGCTTTCTGGAAACAGATGATGAATCAATACTTTTTTGTCGTGTTCTATTCTGATTTGGTTTTTGTTTTATTGCCTTGCTGATAGTATGCTTTGTTTAAACCTAATTGGAACTGTGCTTCTAGGAAGTGGGCTTTCAGCCCACATATTTGGATGCCTTCACCTAGCGCCACCACCCTTGTATTGCTTTTGCATCCGTGTTTTTGTTTTGGCTGAATGATGGGCTGTTAAGTGTAACGCCCCAGTTTTGTTAGATTTATTTAATAGAGTAGATTTAATTGGTTTTGGTTTTATATTATTTTATTATTGACTTTTATTTGACAAAATGTTATTTTTCATCGTTGTTTATGTTTTATCGCATTTTGAGAGCGTTTGCGAGATATTTGAGCTGAGGGGTAAAATGGTCTTTTAGGAGTTTAGATATTTGTTTTTATATAAATAGAAAGAGATAGAGAGAAAATGAGAGAAAGAAGAAAAAGAGAAAAGGGAAGAGAAAAAGAGAAAGAAGGAGAAGAAAGAAAGAGAGAAGAGGAGAAAGAGGAAAAATCGGGAAAACTCCGTTTCGAGCGCGATTAATCGGGTATGGGTGAGAAGTTTCGATTATATCATGCTTGTATATGTATATGTATGTTTTTTTTAATGTTTGGATGAAAAATATAGGTTTTCCAATTGGTTGGAATTGTGAATAATTGATAGAAATTGATGTTTTCACGGTTGAAACTCGGTATAAATCGTGTAGTATAGTCGGGTTAGGTGTAGTTTGAACCTATCATAATTGTTTTGATGTCCCAATATGTTTTAGGTATGTGTTAGAATGGTTTAGAACGAAGAAAAATGTGATTTTTTGGGTTCTGGTACGCAGTAACCGGTTACAGCATATGTGCTAACCGGTTACCCTTTGAAAAATGACGTTTCTGGGCTGTTTTCTAGCCAGTAATCGGTTACAGCATATCTGCTAACCGGTTACCACTGTAAGTTTCAGAAAAATATTATTTTCAAAAATTCATAACTTTTGATCCGTAAATCGGAATGAGGCACGGTCGGATGCGTTGGAACGCACTTTCAATGCTATTTGTGATAGTGGAATAGGATCATATGTTTAAAATTTGGATTGATAAGAAAAACATGGAAAAGTAATGTATGTGTGGAAAGTGCGGTTTATGTTTCCACCATAACTCCCGAATCGAGAGTCCGATTGATGTGGGACTTGAGGCCATAGATAGATAACCTAATATGCTATTAAATGGTGATGTGATACCATGTGTTAACTAAGAATATTTGGTAGGGGATGATTAGTGGTTTGTGGGTTTTGTTGTGTTGTTTGTGTTCGATGTGATAATGATGTTGTTGTGTGGTAAAATACATTGTTTGATTGAATATCAATGTATGTCGTTATGATGTGTTGTGGGTAACCTCTGTGGTGTGAATCCCTTGTGGAAGTAATTGTGATTGTATGATTGTTGTGGTATGTGATGAAATGCATTGTTTGAATTGTTTTCAATGCATGAATATGATGAAGTATATTATGCAATGTGCTGTGGATATGGATGTCGTATGACTTGTATGCTGTTGTGTGATGATAATGCATGTGATGACATGTTGTGGTGATGAATTATGGCCGAAAGGCAAGAAATTGCAATGTGTGTATTTAATGGTATATGCATGACTATATTGTGAAATATGTGTGCATTGCATGAGTGTATGTGGTCATTTTGTATGAGAAACATCATGACATGCATTCATGTGTCGCGATTCCGTGGAGAATCGGGTGTAATATCACGTCCCTATTGGGTGTGAGTGATTGATTACACAAATGATCATTTGAGGATCCTCTGAACATTGCGTAGTCAATAGGTGTAATCGTTGCGATGAGTTACACTTGGTTCCGTGGGAATCTTCAGAATGATTATGTGCCCTTGTGGGGTTTGAGCAATCGGATTGTGTCTGCGTGAACAATCCAGAAACATCGGATGCCATGATGGTATGAGCGATGGGGAAATATCGTAGGCCCGGCAGGGAGGATATTTCTATTGAGTTCTTCAATTGAGCTCGGGTGATAAGTCGGTACCGCATATGCATTGCATAGAGTCGTTGTGTCGGTCTCTGTGCATTTGGATAAATCATGAATGGATTGATTATGTGTGAGCTTGTGATAGCTTTGGTGAATTATTATGCATAGGTGATAAATGCATTGGTTGTGAGTAATATGTTTTGTGTATAAACATATGATATGTGATGTCGTGGTGTGTTTTCATAGGTCATAACTGTGATATGCTATGTGGTTGGATTGTTAGGAATATGTTATGTATTGGTGACATGCTATATGTGTTAGTATGTGATGTATGTGGTGAGAAATATTATATATGTGAATTTATTTGTGTTGTGGCATATTATTATGCAATCTTGTTATAGTTGTTATTTCTCACCCTTCTGCCGGAATATGCTTTTATGGCATAGTGCAGATTATCAGCTTTAGAGGCGTGGAGGAAAGTGGAAGAGTTAGATCTTCGTCTTTGCTTAAGTCTTGGTGTCTGCTCTGATACGTAGCACGGGAGTCGGGGAACGATTATGTTATATATGTATATATTTGTAGGATATATTTTGTATGAATAATTTGATGTTTAAAACAGTTTATTTTGTAAAACAAGTTGGTTATGGATCTTTCCGCTTTATTCCATAATTGACCTTTCCCTTTATATGGAAAAAAGTTCCCCCTTTGAGGGTATTATATTTTATGCTATGTATCAAATTTATGAGCAGGGATAATGTTTTGTTTATTTAAATGTGACATCCTTGTTTCTGTCGGAAAAATAAAGTTTTAGTTACTCTGATTTTATTTATGTATTATTTATTCGCGATGAGAATTGGGGGTGTTACATAAGTGGTATCAGAGCAGGTCGGTCCGTCTGGCCAAGTTGTTGAGTCAGTTGGTGTGACAGTTGAATACTGTCGATGTTGTTTGTCCCTTAGTACGTGATATGTGTGTGAAACACTGTCAGTGCTTTCTGGTCTTCTAATCCTTTGTTTTTAGGATTGAGAATGAGATAAGTTGGGGAGAAGCTGGTACTTCTCCAAGTTGCTTCAGGTGTGGAGCGTTGGCTCAGTGTGTTGTGAATTGCAAGATTGTAAGTGTTGTTTGGACAGTGTTGTTTCCGATTCCGGAGAGAATGCGGAGGTAAGGTTTATGTCAACTGAGGAATTGTGCCTTGGGTGGTTTTGTGCACAAGATGTAAGGAATGCTATTATAGTTTGGTAAAGATGGTTTATGCCCCATCATGATTGTCGGCTGTCTATTGACAAATTGAGGAACTGATCCCCCTTAATCTCTTGTTGATAGTATACGAAAATTATGTTGGATGGAATAGGCGTGTCTTTCCGGCTTGGATAGTGTGTGCAATGAATTGTTTGGAATTTAAGGAAATGGTTACGGATTGTTTTGTTAAATCGATGAAGATTCTAATACCGAAGGATGAAATGGATTAGAGGTTTTGATATGTTGGTCCAGTTGGGAAGTCATTGAGAGAAAACGATTGGGTATCGTTAGTGGTTGTTTTTAGAGAGTAGAGTGTGAACTCAAATTGGACGAAGGTAAGGATTTGAGGTTTGGATCTGCTAAGTAAGTAGAAGAAATTTTAGGAAGTGAAATTCAGAGGTTGGTCATGTTTGTGATGATAGTGCTCTGGAAATCTTGAGAAGACCCTTAGGTGTGGATGTAATATTTGAGAGTTCTTTTTGGTTGGTGGTTGCTACACACTGGGATTTATGGAATCTGGACTGTCAAGAGAAGAAATTATGTATGGATTACTGACAGTTGAGTAAGGTAACGAATGAGAATAAGTGTCCACTTTCAAGAATAGATGATTGGAATGGTTTGGTTGAGTTTGATTGGAATTACAATTGTTTGGAATGTTTGATAAGAGTGGTGAATTGTGTGAGTTGAGGATTTGATCGATTTAATGTGACTAGTTAAGTTTGTTATCATCGGGATAGGTTGTTATTTACTCGGTTAAGGTTGTATGTGAGTCTGGACAAGTTTGGATGAGGTTTGGTTTGGTCTTATGTCATAAAAACAAGTTTTTTTCAACTCTGCAGCAGAGTAACCGGTTACAGGATATGTGCTAACCGGTTACCCTTTGGAAAAAATGGGGTTATACGTAAAATTTGAACTGTTAACCGATTATCATTTATGTGTTAACCGATTACAGAAAGTGTCTCTAACTCTCATTTAGGCTCTGTGTGAATAGTAATGAACTGTTAACCGGTTATCAGTTATGTGTTAACCGATTACCACTGTGTATTTTGGGAAAATTTTCAAAACTTTAAAAAATTCGCATCTTTCGAACCGTAAGTCCATTTTGGCCGCCGTTCGAAGTGATAGGAAGCTGATGAGATGTTCTTTCTTATAAAAATGGTTTTCCTGCCAGTGGTCAATTTGATTGTGTCGTGAATTTGGATAAGTTCGTAGTGGTTTTGATCGAGGATATTCGGATCGGTTATAAACTCCGAGGAGGAACAGGTAAAGTGTTTGAGAATTGGATTACAAGCGTTGAAAAGAGACGAAGTTTCATGCTAAGTTATTCAAGTGAGAATTTTGGTTGAAAAGGTTAGTTTGCTTGGATATGTCATTTCCGCTGATAGTATTATTATGGATCCATCAGAAGTAGATGCAGTTCTACAATGAGAGGCTCCGAAGTTGGTTAAGGTGATTAGAAGCTTTTTGGACTTTAGTTGGTTATTACCAGAGGTTATGGAAGGTTTTTCCAAGTTAGCATTTTCGTTACTTCGGTTGACTTGCAAAGGGTAAGTCGTTTGCTTTGGATGTTCATTGTGAGGAAAGTTTGAGAGGATTAAAGTAGAGTTTGTCTACAGCTTCAGTTTTGATTCTGTGTGATCCTAATTAACCGTTTGTGAGGTATTGTGATATGCCTTTGATGAGTTTAGTCAGTGTGGTAATGCAAGAGGGTAAAGTCGTAGCTTATGCTTTACGACGATTGAGGATTCATAAGAGGATCTATACTATTCAGGATTTGGAATTGGTTGCGGTTGTATCGTGTTGGAAAATTTGAAGGTATTATCTTTATGGTTTTGGGTTCGAAGTGTTTGGTAATCGCAAAGGTTTTGAGTACTTGTTTGGGTTGAAGGAATAGAGTATGAGACAACGAGGATGGTTAGGATTCGTGGCGAGTTATGAATTTGGCTTGGATTATCCTTTTGGAAAAGCTATGATTGTGCCTGAAGAGTTAAGTCGAAAGTTTTTAGGCATGTCTGTTTTGATGGTCAGAGAATTAAAATTATTTGAGCAAATCAGAGACTTGTGTCTGGTGTGTGAGATAACACAAGAGAGTGGAAGGTTGGGAATATTAAAAGTGAACAGTGATTTTTGGTGAATATGAGAAAGAGTTAGACTTTGGACGTGAGATTGGTAGTTTTGATGATTACGAGTAATCAGAGTGTGCAGTAGAAGTGTGTTGTGGCACATTTTGTATTTGTGTGTGTGACTTATAAGAATTCATAAGTTGAACATTGGGAATAGGTAGGATTGGTGAGACTATTGGACGTTTCAGAATGGAAGTGTTAGGTGAAAGGTTTAAACATTATCCATGGGCTACTATGTAGATGGATGTTTGGTTTTATGTTCGATTGGTGGAGCATAGCATTTTTGTGATTTGTTGTGTGACAAGGATGTTTGATATCCTGGTTTGGTCGAGGTTGTTGAAACGATGTTGAGTCGTGGAACTTGTGTTCTTGTTTGTGTTGTTGCCTCGTTTCCATGGTGATGGTTCGAGTGTGTGTAGCTAATTCCTATGATGGGGAATTAGGGGAGTGTTACCTAGGGTAGGGTAACGATCTTGTTGTGTTTCGGTTCTAGAGTGAACCTGTGTGTTAGTATCGTGGTTTTCCTTGAGTTGTGAGTTGGTCGTCAAGTGCATTGTATGGGCTTTGCATCTTGTCGTTGTTGTTGTCGTCGTTGTCGTGTCGTTGTTGTATCTGCTGTTAGCAAGGTGGTTTGTCAGTTTGTGTTATTCGTGGTGTGCCTTTTGTTGGCATATTGGTTTGCTAGTCGGATGCGAGAGTCGTGTCCGGAGTTGTTCGTATCGGTTATATTTTCGAGGACGAAAATGTCTAAGTGGGGGAGAATTGTAACGCCCCAGTTTTGTTAGATTTATTTAATAGAGTAGAATTAATTGGTTTTGGTTTTATATTATTTTATTATTGACTTTTATTTGACAAAATGTTATTTTTCATCGTTGTTTATGTTTTATCGCATTTTGAGAGCGTTTGCGAGATATTTGAGCTGAGGGGTAAAATGGTCTTTTAGGAGTTTAGATATTTGTTTTTATATAAATAGAAAGAGATAGAGAGAAAATGAGAGAAAGAAGAAAAAGAGAAAAGAGAAGAGAAAAAGAGAAAGAAGGAGAAGAAAGAAAGAGAGAAGAGGAGAAAGAGGAAAAATCGGGAAAACTCCGTTTCGAGCGCGATTAATCGGGTAAGGGTGAGAAGTTTCGATTATATCATGCTTGTATATGTATATGTATGTTTTGTTTGAATGTTTGGATGAAAAATATAGGTTTTCCAATTGGTTGGAATTGTGAATAATTGATAGAAATTGATGTTTTCACGGTTGAAACTCGGTATAAATCATGTAGTATAGTCGGGTTAGGTGTAGTTTGAACCTATCATAATTGTTTTGATGTCCCAATATGTTTAGGTATGTGTTAGAATGGTTTAGAACGAAGAAAAATGTGATTTTTGGGGTTCTGGTACGCAGTAACCGGTTACAGCATATGTGCTAACCGGTTACCCTTTGAAAAATGACGTTTCTGGGCTGTTTTCTAGCCAGTAATCGGTTACAGCATATCTGCTAACCGGTTACCACTGTAAGTTTCAGAAAAATATTATTTTCAAAAATTCATAACTTTTAATCCGTAAATCGGAATGAGGCACGGTCGGATGCATTGGAAAGTTCTTTCAATGCTCTTTGTGATAGTGGAATATGATCATATGTTTAAGCTTTGGATTGATAAGAAAAACATGGAAAAGTAATGTATGTGTGGAAAGTGCGGTTTATGTTTCCACCATAACTCCCGAATCGAGAGTCCGATTGATGTGGGACTTGAGGCCATAGATAGATAACCTAATATGCTATTAAATGGTGATGTGATACCATGTGTTAACTAAGAATATTTGGTAGGGGATGATTAGTGGTTTGTGGGTTTTGTTGTGTTGTTTGTGTTCGATGTGATAATGATGTTGTTGTGTGGTAAAATACATTGTTTGATTGAATATCAATGTATGTCGTTATGATGTGTTGTGGGTAACCTTTGTGGTGTGAATCCCTTGTGGAAGTAATTGTGATTGTATGATTGTTGTGGTATGTGATGAAATGCATTGTTTGAATTATTTTCAATGCATGAATATGATGAAGTATATTATGCAATGTGCTGTGGATATGGATGTCGTATGACTTGTATGCTGTTGTGTGATGATAATGCATGTGATGACATGTTGTGGTGATGAATTATGGCCGAAAGGCAAGAAATTGCAATGTGTGTATTTAATGGTATATGCATGACTATATTGTGAAATATGTGTGCATTGCATGAGTGTATGTGGTCATTTTGTATGAGAAACATCATGACATGCATTCATGTGTCGCGATTCCGTGGAGAATCAGGTGTAATATCACGTCCCTGTTGGGTGTGAGTGATTGATTACACAAATGATCATTTGAGGATCCTCTGAACATTGCGTAGTCAATGGGTGTAATCGTTGCGATAAGTTACACTTGGTTCCGTGGGAATCTTCAGAATGATTGTGTGCCCTTGTGGGGTTTGAGCAATCAGATTGTGTCTGCGTGAACAATCCAGAAACATCGGATGCCATGATGGTATGAGCGATGGGGAAATATCATAGGCCCGGCAGGGAGGATATTTCCATTGAGTTCTTCAATTGAGCTCGGGTGATGAGTCGGTACCGCATATGCATTGCATAGAGTCGTTGTGCCGGTCTCTGTGCATTTGCATAAATCATGAATGGATTGATTATGTGTGAGCTTGTGATAGCTTTGGTGAATTATTATGCATAGGTGATAAATGCATTGGTTGTGAGTAATATGTTTTGTGTATAAACATATGATATGTGATGTCGTGGTGTGTTTTCATAGGTCATAACTGTGATATGCTATGTGGTTAGATTGTTAGGAATATGTTATGTATTGGTGACATGCTATATGTGTTAGTATGTGATGTATGTGGTGAGAAATATTATATATGTGAATTTATTTGTGTTGTGGCATATTATTATGCAATCTTGTTATAGTTGTTATTTCTCACCCTTCTGCTGGAATATGCTTTTATGGCATAGTGCAGATTGTCAGCTTTAGAGGCGTGGAGGCAAGTGGAAGAGTTAGATCTTCGTCTTTGCTTAAGTCTTGGTGTCTGCTCTGATACGTAGCACGGGAGTCGGGGAACGATTATGTTATATATGTATATATTTGTTGGATATATTTTGTATGAATAATTTGATGTTTAAAACAGTTTATTTTGTAAAACAAGTTGGTTATGGATCTTTCCACTTTATTCCATAATTGACCTTTCCCTTTATATGGAAAAAAGTTTCCCCTTTGAGGGTATTCTATTTTATGCTATGTATCAAATTTATGAGCAGGGATGATGTTTTGTTTATTTAAATGTGACATCCTTGTTTCTGTCGGAAAAATAAAGTTTTAGTTACTCTGATTTTATTTATGTATTATTTATTCGCGATGGGAATTGGGGGTGTTACATTAAGCCCAAATGATTTCACCTCCATATAACACACACATCTTTCTCATAAGCCCCTTTTTATGTTTTAGATTTCTTTTCCTTCAATCGTCTTTTAATCTCCTATTTAATTTATTTGGTTTTGTATTCTTAATTTTGAACACTTTTAATATGGAATTATTTTGATTTCTTTGGTTTATAATATATTTTTTATTGCCATTTGAGATTGATTCTATTTTCATTTAATTCATTTTGATTTTCTTCTTTATTTTGGGCCTATGACATAAAAAACTTCTTGATTTTGTTGATTTATTCAAGTCACAAATATCATGATTCATATGAGGCCATTTTTCAATTTATTTTTATTGGTCAATGAAAATCTAATAGAAAGGTATTCAATTTATCGATCTAAATCCTTATTTAGATGAGATCGATTTTATTTTCATTTCGAGCCCGTTTCTTTATTTTTGGGCCGATGGTATTACAGAAATCAGGACTTAGTCGATTTATCAAATTACTAAAAGTCGTGATATGTATGAGGCCAACTTCATTATTTTATCGGTCGATGAAAATCGAATATCATAGATTATCGGTTTCTCGATTAAATCATGATTAGGACAAGACGGACTTTATTTCTACTTCATTCTGTATTTTCTTATATCTTCATTTTCATCTTTGACCGATGAAGTCTTTCTATTCACGAACGTTGTTAGCGAAGCGACGAACCTTCATTATTTCAAATCCGTAGTGAATGATCATTGAGATTTCTTTCTATACTTTGAGATCGTGATAGGTTACCTTCGACTAATCAACGAGAGTTTGTGACTCAAGACGAGGTCTCCACCTATTCTTTTCGTGTGGCACGATTTCATCTGAGAATGATCTTTTATATCATTTCTCTATCGTGTCTTAACACAAAGATCAAATTGTGCATCCTCCTATAGTATGGTCTTCCTCATAGACCGTACTACGACGGATCAACACTACATTGGACCCGATTCATCGATCCAATAAATTAATCAACAATCACTAAATTTACTTTCAGTCAATATATACATATCTTGATTTATTCTTTATGTCGATTATTATCCTCGTTAATATTATCATTGTTCATATTTATATCTTGTGTATATTGTTCATTTTATTTGTTCATTTAAAATACACTAATAAATATCGAAACCCTAAAAAACTCAATTGACCGGAATGTGGTTACTATTGTGTTTTGGACTGAGGACTTAGATTTAGGACTTTTACCATATGCTGTTGGAGTTGGTATTCTGGTCTTCGGATCTTGCTTGGCTGGTCAGTGGCCCATCAGTAGGAAGTGTTTATGCACTATTCTGGTCAGATCTTTCTATCTCTTGCTCATTTACATTGATGCATTTTTATGTCTGCATGTATATATGTTTGCCTGACATTGTTTTTTAGCATGTTAACATGATACTATGTGGATGCTATCAGTCTTTGATTTATTATCACTTGACTTTGATGTCACTGTATATACCATGTTCATATCTTGTTCATTCTATCTTGATCATATTCATGTTCATATCCTGTTCATATTATCTGGATTATATCTTTGTTCATATTCACACTATTTATATCATATTCATGATTGTTCACACTTGACCCTCCTTCCAAAGGAAAGATCTTTACTTTGACTCCTAAGTCACAAACCTTTCCCATTTCATCCTTGGCCTCATAAGAGCCGTTTCCCTCATAGTTTAGTCATAGGATGGAGTTATCATGAACTCCATGTGATTCTCACTATCATGAGAATTCACTTTACCTTTTACTCAGACTTACAGAGTTATCATGAACTCTGTGTGGTTCTCACTATCATGAGAATTCACTTCCTCCCTTCATAACATAGACTTAGAGAGTTATCGTGGACTCTACGTGTTCTTATGCTCATTCCCTTTGGAACGTTGGCCATAGTCAATGTTTCCTTTTCTTTCACCCTTAGTTAGGTGAACTACGGTTGCTCTGATTCTTCAGTCAGATACGTAGGCACAAGATGCGACGTCTTGGCGAGCAAACTCAGTGTACATACCTAGGTCTTTACCTTTACCTTAGCATAGATATCTTAGCAAGCAAACATAACTTAACACAAACTAAACAAGAGGTTCATGTAGAGTACTATAGATACTTAGGGTGCTAATACCTTCCCTTAGTATAACCAACCCCCGAACCTAGATTCTCTTATTAGGATTTTCGTTCTTTACCCTTTCCTTTGGATAAATCAAAGCTCGGTGGTGAATTTCAAAGATGTGTGATGCAAGTTAATTAATAGCTTGTTATCCGATTCTCACCGCAACAATGGGCAAAGAAAACAATAAAAGAAACTATCAACCAAATCTACATTTTATACAACGACACACATCTACTAAACCAATGCAAGAAGATAATAAAGTAAAACAAACTAACTAACCGTTCAAAAAATATAGACTAAATTGCCTATAAGAAAGTAAAACAAAGTAGTGGTTATAAGGATCTTGTTGCGCATTTTCCAGAAGATGCCGCACTGCATCAACCATCAAAATATTACCCTATACCACCTGCAACAAAGCAACTAATTAGCATCACTTTCAAACAAATTAATTAGAAAATAGAGGCAGCAACCATTCAAATATTCAACCATAGAAGCATCGATATCGTGTCTAAATAGAATAAAAAACAAAATACTTATAGATCTAGGGTTCTTCGTTCAGATTTCGTGTCAATATACGTGTTGTACCCCAAATTTTACCCTTAGATTCTGATATTTTCATATCATCGTAAGTCAAACAACTTTTTCGCATTTTTAGCTAAAACTTTCCATATCATTAATCACGCATTTTTTATCATTATTATTTTTTTTTAGATTATTTCAAATTAATTTAGTCTATTTTCTCAAATTTAATTTTTATATATTTTGTTTCAATTAGATTTTTTATCTTTAGCTTAATTTAATAATTTGCATTTAATTTAGTTCAAATCAAATTCAATTTCTTTTAGCCCAATTCCATCCAAGCTCCTACAATCCACCCTCAAATTTCCTTTTTATTCAAAATAAACTCATTTTGCTTCAATTTAATTGTCAATTTCAATCTTACCCAATTTATTTCAAAATTCTATTTTATTCCAAGAGTTCATAAGCCTTTTTGTACTTCACTATTTTTTTGCAAGGCCCACCGTCCATATGTTCTGAAAGTCAAACCCATGTGCAAGTTGCAAGACTAAAAGTCCATCCATTTCACAAGAAATACAAAAAGTCCCATTACAAAAAGATATCAGCTAAAGTTTCTCCTACAAATCTTGAACCCCACGTGAACAACACGCCATGTACCAAGCCCGAAACCGTACCAACAAGCTGCTACCTCTGCTCAACTTCTCACACAACTTGTAAATTGAAAACGACTCATCATCAGCAACAAAACAATGTGTATAGTACTTGAAAACTTAACAAGCAAGTTTGGTTGATTTTAAAAAGAAAGAATTGGTTGATAAGAGGGAGGGACTTGGTGAAAACATCGACTTCAGAATCTCTCTCGACCCGCCTTGCCTCACAACCTTCTTCCAACTCGCCTCAAAACCTCTCCTCTAAAAACCTCTCAACACCAATGCTTCTGCAAAAATCACAACTACATCTAATACACAAACAGAAAACATAAACAAATCCTCTCATCACTATTTATCATCCTGTAAAATCATAACCTCACTGCATAACAACAATACACACAATCCGACCTGCTTTCTCCTGGGTCCGAAACTGGTTCACAACTCTCAAAAACTTCTCCCAAAATCTCCAAACCGTACAACAGCCGCACACTACCCTGCTGCGCCATAAACCTACTTCACTATAATAAACCAATTCAACCCCACTGCAAGTTTTAAAAACCATATACCAATTTCAGAAGAACAATTCCAGACAACACCTCAAAAACACCACGCATCCGTACAACCTTAACCAAGGACTCACTGACAACCACTTATCAGACCTGCTCTCCTCTATCCATTCAACCTCTAAAAGACCGAACCCTCTCCCTCAAAGGGACTGTTTTCTCCAAACCTTCATCCATTTCCCTTCAACTTCATAATTTTCAGCACTCATCTTCAACCACGTACAACTCTTCACCTCGCAAAAGCAACAACTCTAAATCAAACCTTTATCAACTTCCGATTCCCTTCACAACAAAAGCCTTCACGCAAACCTTACTCCTCTAACCTTCATACCTTCAATTCTTTTCATCTCTCCGGAACTCAAACAAACCCTCAAATTAAACCCTGCAAACCACCGTGTAAACAACCGTGACTACCTCAAAGTTACCTTCTTCAAAATCCACCACAAACTAAAAATCTAATCAGAGAAGAGGAGAAGAAGTGAGAGAGATCAAGGCGAGGTCAGAATCAAACCTGAACACAGAAAGTGGAAGCGATCTGAGCGAGTGTAAACGGAATCGAAGCGAGAGAGGTTCGAATCTGCAAAAGGAATTGCAAGGAGTTGATGATGGTGACGTTTTGATTTTGCCATGCTATCGATGTAGCTAGGGTGAACCGTGTTTCACAATTTCTTCCATTTCGCTTGGATCCTCTTTTTTCTTTGACCCTTTTTTTTATCAATCCAGACTTTTCCTTTTTTTCTTTTCACCTTTGATAACAGCCACTGGATCGGCTGGGGGTTCAAGGCCCATGTGCTTTTTCACACACCTCCCCCCTTACTTCACTCCACCCGTGTGTTCCTCTTGGTGGATGATGGGCTTTCATAAGCCCAAAGGATTCCACCATGTTGTGATCAGTTTTTTTCTTTTTTAAATAAAAACCCTCTTTTCCTTTTTAGTTTAATTTATTACCAAAAGATATTTTCTAAAAATTGTAGTTTTTAAAAAAAATTTGTTAACACTTATTGTGACTTGATTTAACTATTTCAAGTTTTCTATTCTATTCTTATTTTGTTTCATTCCACTTTATTTTTAGGCCTATGATATTAAAAAACCACGATTTTTATTGATTTACTTTATTAAAAAAATCGTGATGACTATGAGGCCGTTTTTGTTTATTTTATCGGTCAATGAAAAGCTAACAAAAAAAGGTATTCGATTTATCGATCTAAATTCCTTATTTAGATGAGACCGGCTTTTTTTCACTGTGAGCCCATTATCTTTATTTTGGGCCTATGACATTACCCACATCTTGATTTTTTGATTTATTCAAGTCAATAAAATCATGATTTATATGAGGCCATTTTATCTTATTTTTATTGGTCAACGAAAATCTAATAGAAAAGTATTCGATTTATCGATCTAAATCCTTATTTAGATGAGACGATTTTATTTTCATTTCGAGCCCGTTTCTTTATTTTTGGGCCGATGATATTACAGAAATCACGACTTAGTCGATTTATCAAATCACTAAAGTCGTGATATGTATGAGGCCACCTTCATTATTCTATCGGTCGATGAAAGTCAAACATCATAGATTATCGGTTTCTCGATTAAATCATGATTAAGACGAGACTGACTTTGTTTCTACTTCATTCTGTATTTTCTTATATCTTCATTTTCATTTTTGACCAATGAAGTCTTTCTATTCACGAACGTTGTTAGCGAAGCGACGAACCTTCATTATTTCAAATCTGTAGTGAGTGATCATTGAGATTTCTTTCTATACTTTGAGATCGTGATAGGTTACCTTCGACTAATCAACGAGAGTTTGTGATTTAAGACGAGGTCTTCACCTTTTCTTTTCGTGTGGCACGATTTCATCGGAGAATGATCTTCTATATCATTTCTCTATCGTGTCTTAACACAAAGATAAATTGTGCATCCTCCTATAGTATAGTCTTCCTCATAGACTGTGCTACGACGGTTTCACACTACATTGGACTCGATTCAACGATCCAATAGATTGAATCAATTAACCACTGACTTTACTTTCTGTCAATATTATCTTGATTTTATTATTATTCTTGTTTATATTGCCACTGTTCATATTTATATCTTATTTTTATTGTACATTTTATTTACTCATACATTCTTTAAAACACACTAATAAATATTGAAACCCTAAAAAACTCAACTGACCGGACTGTGGTTATTATTCTGAGTTTTGGACTGAGGACTTAGATTTAGGACTCTTTACCCTAAGCTCTTGGAGTGGAGGTTTTGATCTTGGTTTGTCAGTGGCTCACCAGCATGCACTCTATTTTGGGTTAGATCTTTCCATCTCTTGCTCATTTACATTGATGCTTTTTTTGTCTGCTTGTATATCTGTTTGCCTGACATTGTTTTAGCATTCTAGCATGTTAAGCATGATACTATGTATTTACTGTCATTCTTTGATTTATTATTATTTGATT
Source organism: Lathyrus tuberosus (assembly GCA_022829125.1). Lineage (NCBI taxonomy): Eukaryota > Viridiplantae > Streptophyta > Magnoliopsida > Fabales > Fabaceae > Lathyrus > Lathyrus tuberosus. The sequence continues at coordinate 1,084,928 of JALAZF010000227.1, forward strand.
TTGATGTTTTGATTATTACCATGTTCCTATTACTTTGTTCATACTATCTTGATTATACTTTTGTTCATATTCATACTTGATTCTTGACCCTCATTCCAAAGGAAAGATCTTTACTTTGACTCCTAAGTCACAAACCTTTCCCATTTCATCCTTGGCCTCATAAGAGCCATTTCCCTCATAGTTTAGTAATAGGATGGAGTTATCAGGAACTCCATGTGATTCTCACTATCATGAGAACTCACTTTACCTTTTACTCAGACTTACAGAGTTATCATGAACTCTGTGTGGTTCTCACTATCATGAGAATTCACTTCCTCCCTTCCTAACGTAGACTTAGAGAGTTATCGTGGACTCTACGTGAGCTTATGCTCATTCCCTTTGGAACGTTGGCCATAGTCAATGTTTCCTTTTCTTTCACCCTTAGTTAGGTGAACTACGGTTGCTCTTTTTCTTATGTCAAATACGTAGGCACAAGATGCGACGTCTTGGAAAGCATACTTAGTGTATATACCCCTAGGTCTTTCTATACCTCAGCAGATTTCTTTTAACAAGCAAACATAACATAACACAAATTAAAACAAGAGGTTCCTGTAGAGTACTATAGATACTTAGGGTGCTAATACCTTCCCTTAGTATAACCAACCCCCGAACCTTAGATCTCCCCCTTTAGGTTTTTCTAACGATCTTGAACCTTTCCTTTGGATAAATCAAAGTCGGTTGTAAAAGAAATATGATGCAAGTTAAGTAATAGCTTGTTATCCGATTTTCACCGCAACAGAAATGGCGACTTCACTGGGGAGACTTATTTTTTAGGGTTAAGCCTACCTTGTTTTTTTGCTTGTGTTATTTATGTCTTGCTTGTTTACTTGTGTACATCTGTGATATCTGTATATCTGTATATATTTGTATATATCTCTGTCTGTACTGGATTTTCTGTGTGCAGGGTACTACTATTGAGTGGTGAGATAAGTCCTATACCCGGACTTGAGTGCACTTATTATAGGACGATGGTATATTCAAGGAGGCTTTGAGGGAGTCGATTCCTGAAAAAGTTGACTTGGGACACCATCACTCAGTTGAGGCCCTCTTGAGAGTTTAGTCACGTTGAACGATTCTATTCCTGAAAACGTTACTACTCTCGACCTAGGTGCCCGTGATTCTGATGACCTTTAGTTACCCCTACCCCCACTTGGCCTTTTAGGATGTAGTGCGGTGACCATGAGGGAGTCTATTTCTGAAATGGTTGTCACGCGATACTACACTCAGACGAGATTCTCTTGAGAATATTATTGATTACCAAGTCATTTGGGAAGTCGATAATATCCGAAAGATGGATTGTCGACTTTGGGAACTTTTTAGAACCCTGTTCTGCAGATGAAAACCCATAGTACACACCTTTTGGGACGGATAGACCATGGCTCCATGCTTGTGATCTTCAAACCTAGGTCCTCTCTTGTTTATGTGTGCATATCTGTGAATATCTGTATATGTTTGTTTGTGCATATCTGTGAATACCAGTGTACATATGTTGTGCTTGTGTGCTTTTGCGTGTGCATATACCTATGTTTTGTGTGCCCGTGTTTGTGCATTGCATACATCTCCTCGCATCCATTAATGATTTCAAAGAACTCAAAAGTTCTTTTCCTTGCGAAGATCCTTAGAGATCATGGATTTTAAAACCAAACTCTTCAATTTCCAAAATGTTCGCAATTGGCCTTTGAGTTCCTTGAAACCATTTGGCTTGCATTAGTATTTCATTCTCATTGCATGTCGTTTGCATTGCATTTGCATTTCTCAGCCTTGAGTCTTGTCCGTCCTTTGTCTGTAACCCAGGCGGCTTCCTGAAGCCATCATTGGACTTGAAGTAGCTTTTGAAGTTGTCTTTTTCAGACTCGCCCGTTGTGACCACTATGCTGGAGCACAGAGGCATTCAGCTGAAGACTTAGGGTACTCAGAAGCCAGGTTCAGACTTTGTTTGACTCTGGTATGTTCTCACTCACGCCTCAAAGCGTCCAAATCAGCAAACCTTCGCCTAATCAGGCAGGTTCATCAGATTCCGAGGTGGAAGAATTTTCTGAGAGTATGTGTGAAGATGATTCTCAAGCGGATCTCGACAATCAACTCTGAAGATGACTATCTCAACTTGGCAGACTAAGAAGGAAATTTTAATTCCCTAAAGCTGGCAATCATTTGGCTGTTCAGCATTTTTGTTGTATTTTCTTTGCATGTTTGAATTATATTTGCTTATAAGCATTGTTGTACTTTCAAATTGGCAAGATTAATGAAATGTTTGTGCATCTTTTGATTAAGTCCATTCGTTTCACTCATTTACTTTTGTGTTCATAAAGACAAAAAAACAAAGAAACAGACAAATTTTTTTCCATATCAATCCTTTTGTTCAAGCAAAGATTGGGGAGGATGATGAAAATATTATCCATAATTGTTGTGGTATGCTTTCGATTAAACCTCGCCGAGGATGTAAGGCATTGTTTCAAATCCCAAACACTGGAGAAATAAGGAAGATAATCCCTCGTTAATCCTTCGAGCCTAGAAGTAGGAGTTTTCTTTCTTTATACAAAAAACCCTTAAAATCTCAACCTTGGGGCAGGGTAGTTCTCAGTTTAACTTGGTTACGCATTCGAACGCAAGCGCTTCATGCAAGACACCAATCAGCTCTCTCAAATCAAATGAGTTAGCGTTGTACAAGTTGTTCATCCAAGCAACAATAAGGAAGGAAAGCTGAAAAATCCTTAATCAAAGGATGAGCCGAGTCCCTTTCAAGGCAAAAGCCAAGAAAGATGGGAAGCCCAGAACTTTGCCTTATACAAAAAGAACTTGTACAACAGCCAAAAAAGGAGTTTCAAAGCAACAATCAAACAAAAAGGAGGTCCTAACCGCAAACAAAGAGAAGTATCATGACCTCAATCAAATCAAAAGAAGAGGTATCGTAACCTCAACCAGCAAAGACAAGGAGAAGTCTCAAAGTCTCAAAGATTAACCAAATTCTGCGAGGGAGTAATGACTATCCAAGGTGTCTAAATCATCATCAATGATCATCAGCTCGTTCCTAGTCTGTAGGAACCTGAATGTATAGCTTAAGTTAACTGAACTTAGGATTGGAGTTCATCATGAAGATGGGGTGCGTACCAAACAAATATTGAGCCTTTATCTTTGTTTCATAAAACCGTGAACCAAGCCACGTTACAACCCTTAAAAGACCTAATTGAGGCAAGGTTGTTTTGAAAGCATACTACAACAAGGTTGATTAACCTGACTCCTAATGATCTTTGCTAGTTGTGTGTGTTGATCACTTCATCTGTCATTCTGTAAATGACCAGATCTACTTTGTTTTTGATTACTTAATTATTCCACTGTGCGTGTTTCATCAATAAAACTTGATTTCAAAAGCTTGCATGAATTTTTGCACTGAAATTGGCAATTTTAAATGAACAATACTTGTTTGTGAAATGATTTAACATCAAAGGAATCCCGACAAATGCAGTCAACTAGGGAATATGATTTGATAAAGGAAGCTCAGTCAAGGGGCAACTAAGCGGAAAGTTATGCCGATCCATCATTTCAAGAATTGTTGAATCAAGGGCAGAACTCTTCAAAGTTCGGAATATTGGGGCAAGCCTTCTTGAGGTCATTTTATGACAAGTTTGGACTCCGATGACCCATCAACAGGGGCAAGTTTGTTCCCTAGTTGTTTCTACCACAGTTTAAAGGACTTTGTATTGCGAATACAGTTGAACTAGGGCAGTTATGTCAAGACTCGTGGATCTCTTCAAGAGTTTGAGGACATTGAAGCATCTGACATTTCAATTCTTCTATAAAATCCTCTTGGTGACTTATCATCACAAGACCAGTTAAGCAGAAGCAGTCAAGTCGAGATTCGACAAACCTCTCGAAGGTCAACTAGTCTGGGACATCTTCTTCACAGATTAACCAAGCTGACAGGGGTAAGTTTATTCCCCAGTTGTCAACAACCAGACGGGATAATTAACCCAAGGATTTTGTTGTGCAGACGATGTTAATCTAGGCTTTGTACAAGTCACTCTGGGATGAGTATAAACTATCAGATAGCCTCCTCTTAGGCTTTGTATAATGATTTCCCCAAGTGGAATCCAACCTCCTCTTAGGCTTTGTATAATCATTTTCCCCAGCGAAACCCAATTAACCTCTCAGCTTCAATCTTGGTCTTCGATCAAGACTCACAACTAGCTCAAGAAATTTGTCGTATGAAGCAGTCAATCAAGGGTAGTTATGTCGAGAATCGGTAAATCTCTCCAAGAGTTTGAAGATATTGAAACACCTTGTATGCCAATTCTTCTATAAAATCCTCTTGATGTATTCTTCTGACAGACCATGTACCCTGGGGCAGATGAATTATGCAGAACTACTCAGCTCTTGCCAGCTCCCCAGTAAGTTGTCTCTTCAGCTAATCTTGGCACCTCCCAATGAATCTCTTCTCTCCAATGAAGAAATTAAACTCATGATGGTATTCCTAGTGAAGTCAAGATGCTATATCAAGTGGAGTACTCTTTCCCCCAGATAAGGACATAACCTTGAAGTAAAGCTACTTCACCCCCAGTGATGGTCTAACCTTTTGAGTTTGGCTGGGCATCCTCGTCGAGATGTTTATTTCATCTCCAGTTTCGCTTCTTGTCTGTTTTGTCAGCATAAGCTTAAGCATGGCATAAGCACTCATATGCATAGCATATTATCATTTTTGCTACACCTTTCTGGTACTTACCTGTTTTTGTTCACTTTGGCGTTTATATCCCCAAATGACTGTGTTTGTCTTTTCTCTCCAATAGAGGTGCCAGCCCTAGGCATAAAGTGCTCATTCCTTCTGAATTCCCCACAGAGTTTTATCCTAGTGGATGATGGTTGCTTCAGTTATCTTTTTCCACATTCGGATAAGATAAATCCCCAGTTGAGTTCATTCCTCAATTGGAGTCTTGTTTGACCGTTTCTTTCTAGCTTGCTCCTAGACTGAACCTTGGTCCCTGGCAGGTGTGGTTTCTGAACTCACTTTCAAGTGCATTTATTTTGCATTGTGTCTCACAGGAAGAATCTTTTACAGATCCCCATTGAAGACATGTTTATCTTCTCCAACAGTGTTGTAATACCAATATCTTTTTGGAAGTTATGCCCAACGACAAATTTCAATCATCTTGAGAAGTTTGTTTTGCTATCATTACCTCTACAACGATAAGTGGTCATCTATCTCACGAGAAGCTTATCCGTCCTTGATTTCACCTCCAATCAATCATTTTCCATCAACCCGTTTGACGTGATCCCTATTTAAGTTGTTTTTTTCCATCAATCTTTTTGATAAAGTGTTCAAAAGTCCAGCTTATACTGGTACGCAGAGTTGTTTCTGCCTTTTCTGGTTTCTCTTGAAGATCCTGTTTGAACTCTTCATTATAAGAATCTCCAGGAAATCTGTTTATCCTTTTGTTTCACATTGATCCCCAAGTGGAGATCATGTCTTCTTCCTGTCTTCACACTCTTTGACAATGTTAGCCTTTATTTCACCAGTAAAAGGAAGGCATTCCCGGTTTATCTTAGACCTTTGCCTAAGCTAGGCTTATGTTCGATCTTCACCTTTGAGTGTTAGATCTTGATTCTTTGTGCAGTATTCCCCAAGAAGTCTAACCTTAAGTCCAGTCATCGCTGGCATCTTTCCTGTTGTAAAATGTTCCTGTTTGAATCGTGTCAAACTTGAACCCAAAGTCCAATTATCGTTGGCACCGTCTTTGGTTTGAATCAAGTCACCTTAGGCTTTTAAGATCCTGTTCTTGTTTGAATCATGTCAAACTTGAACCGAGTCCTTGTTCGAATCGTGTCGGACATTGTCTCTTGTTTTAAGATCTTGTTCTTGTTTGAATCGTGTCAAACCTGAACCGAGTCCTTGTTCGAATCGTGTCGGACATTGTCTCTTGTTTTAAGATCTTGTTCTTGTTTGAATCGTGTCAAACCTGAACCGAGTCCTTGTTCGAATCGTGTCGGACATTGTCTCTTGTTTTAAGATCTTGTTCTTGTTTGAATCGTGTCAAACTTGAACCGAGTCCTTGTTCGAATCGTATCGGACATTGTCTCTTGTTTTAAGATCTTGTTCTTATTTGAATCGTGTCAAACTTGAACCGAGTCCTTGTTCGAATCGTGTCGGACATTGTCTTTTGTTTTAAGATCTTGTTCTTGTTTGAATCGTGTCAAACCTGAACCGAGTCCTTGTTCGAATCGTGTCGGACATTGTCTCTTGTTTTAAGATCTTGTTCTTGTTTGAATCATGTCAAACTTGAACCGAGTCCTTGTTTGAATCGTGTCGAACATTGTCTCTTGTTTTAAGATCTTGTTCTTGTTTGAATCGTGTCAAACTTGAACCGAGTCCTTATTCGAATCGTGTCGGACATTGTCTCTTGTTTTAAGATCTTGTTCTTGTTTGAATCGTGTCAAACTTGAACCGAGTCCTTATTCGAATCATGTCGACCATTGTCTCTTGTCTTAAGATCCCGTTCTTGTTTGAATCATGTCAAACTTGAATCGAGTCCTTGTTCGAATCGTGTCGAACATTGTCTCTTGTCTTAAGATCCTGTTCCTGTTTGAATCGTGTCAAACTTGAACCCAAAGTCCAATTATTGTTGGCACCGTCTTTGGTTTGTATTGAGTCACCTTAGGCTTTTATTTCAGTTTGTTCCTACTTGAATCGTGTCAAGCTTGAACCTAAAGATCAGTCATCGCTGGCACCCTCCATAAACGGAATCATATTTGTCATCTCAACCAGTTCTGGTACATTAATCTCATTCACAGCCAAAATGTCCAGTCACCTTTCATCATCTGACGCAGAGTTTACCTCTGTCTTTTCTGGCTTTTCTTGAAGATCCCGTTTGAACTCTTCCATATAGGAAATCCCCAGAAAATCTTTGTAGGATGTCTATCCTTTTTTTTCAAACTGATCCCCTGTGGTGATCATGTCTTCTTTCTGGTTTCATGCCCAGTAAGAATGTGTCTTTTCCCCAGTATCGTCCGGTTACTTTTGAACCGCGTCGTCTACCTCCCTAGATCTTTCTCCAGTGGAGAACACCTCTTTGGTGTCCTATCTCTAGTAAGAACTGGTAGGGTTTCCCCTCAATTTTTCTATCCCCAGTGTTTCCTTGGAGTCTCCCCAGTAAGTCTCTTTTGTTTGTTTGCTTGTATCCCCAGTGAGTTTTCCTCATGGATACCGACCTTCGTCCTTCCCCGGTGTTACTCACCTGTGTGTGTTTGCTTTCGTTGTTGATTGCATTTTTGCACCATCTTGGCATCAAACCATTGTACTAGAAGTTCATGGCACGTCCACATCCTAGACTAGTTTTGCACCCTCAAAGGGACTGTTTTCTCCAAACCTTCATCCATTTCCCTTCAACTTCATAATTTTCAGCACTCATCTTCAACCACGTACAACTCTTCACCTCACAAAAGCAACAACTCTAAATCAAACCTTCATCAACTTCCGATTCCCTTCACAACAAAAGCCTTCACGCAAACCTTACTCCTCTAACCTTCATACCTTTAATTCTTTTCATCTCTCAGGAACTCAAACAAACCCTCAAATTAAACCCTGCAAACCACCGTGTAAACAATCGTGACTACCTCAAAGTTACCTTTTTCAAAATCCACCACAAACTAGAAATCTAATCAGAGAAGAGGAGAAGAAGTGAGAGAGATCAAGGCGAGGTCAGAATCAAACCTGAACACAGAAAGTGGAAGCGATCTGAGCGAGTGTAAATGAAATCGAAGCGAGAGAGGTTCGAATCTGCAAAAGGAATTGCAAGGAGTTGATGATGGTGACGTTTTGATTTTGCCATGCCATCGATGTAGCTAGGGTGAACCGTGTTTCACAATTTCTTCCATTTCGCTTGGATCCTCTTTTTTCTTTGACCCTTTTTTTTATCAATCCAGACTTTTCCTTTTTTTCTTTTCACCTTTGATAACAACCACTGGATCGGCTGGGGGTTCAAGGCCCATGTGCTTTTTCACACACCTCCCCCTTACTTCACTCCACCCGTGTGTTCCTCTTGGTGGATGATGGGCTTTCATAAGCCCAAAGGATTCCACCATGTTGTGATCAATTTTTTTCTTTTTTAAATAAAAACCCTCTTTTCCTTTTTAGTTTAATTTATTACCAAAAGATATTTTCTAAAAATTGTAGTTTTTAAAAAAATGTTGTTAACACTTATTGTGACTTGATTTAACTATTTCAAGTTTTCTATTCTATTCTTATTTTGTTTCATTCCACTTTATTTTTAGGCCTATGATATTAAAAAACCACGATTTTTATTGATTTACATTATTAAAAAAATCGTGATGACTATGAGGCCGTTTTTGTTTATTTTATCGGTCAATGAAAAGCTAACAAAAAAAGGTATTCGATTTATCGATCTAAAATCCTTATTTAGATGAGACCGGCTTTTTTTCACTGTGAGCCCATTATCTTTATTTTGGGCCTATGACATTACCCACATCTTGATTTTTTTATTTATTCAAGTCAATAAAATCATGATTTATATGAGGCCATTTTATCTTATTTTTATTGGTCAATGAAAATCTAATAGAAAGGTATACGATTTATCGATGAATCCTTATTTAGATGAGACGATTTTATTTTCATTTCGAGCCCGTTTCTTTATTTTTGGGCCGATGATATTACAGAAATCACGACTTAGTCAATTTATCAAATCACTAAAGTCGTGATATGTATGAGGCCACCTTCATTATTCTATCGGTCGATGAAAGTCGAACATCATAGATTATCGGTTTCTCGATTAAATCATGATTAAGACGAGACCGACTTTATTTCTACTTCATTATGTATTTTCTTATATCTTCATTTTCATTTTTGACCGATGAAGTCTTTCTATTCACGAACGTTGTTAGCGAAGCGACGAACCTTCATTATTTCAAATTTGTAGTGAGTGATCATTGAGATTTCTTTCTATACTTTGAGATCGTGATAGGTTACCTTCGACTAATCAACGAGAGTTTGTGATTTAAGACGAGGTCTTCACCTTTTTTTTTCATGTGGCACGATTTCATCGAAGAATGATCTTCTATATCATTTCTCTATCGTGTCTTAAAACAAAGATCAATTGTGCATCCTCCTATAGTATAGTCTTCCTCATAGACTGTGCTACGACGGTTTCACACTACATTGGACCCGATTCAGTGATCCAATAGATTGAATCAATTAACCACTGACTTTACTTTCTGTCAATATTATCTTGATTTTATTATTATTCTTGTTCATATTGTCACTGTTCATATTTATATTTTATTTTTATTGTACATTTTATTTACTCATACATTCTTTAAAACACACTAATAAATATCGAAACCCTAAAAAACTCAACTGACTGGACTGTGGTTATTATTCTGAGTTTTGGACTGAGGACTTAGATTTAGGACTCTTTACCCTAAGCTCTTGGAGTGGAGGTTTTGATCTTGGTTTGTCAGTGGCTCACCAGCATGCACTCTATTTTGGGTTAGATCTTTCCATCTCTTGCTCATTTACATTGATGCATTTTTTGTCTGCTTGTATATATGTTTGCCTGACATTGTTTTAGCATTCTAGCATGTTAAGCATGATACTATGTATTTACTGTCATTCTTTGATTTATTATCATTTGATTTTGATGTTTTGATTATTACCATGTTCCTATTACTTTGTTCATACTATCTTGATTATACTTTTGTTCATATTCATACTGTATATATCATATTCATACTTGATTCTTGACCCTCCTTCCAAAGGAAAGATCTTTACTTTGACTCCTAAGTCACAAACCTTTCCCATTTCATCCTTGGCCTCATAAGAGCCGTTTCCCTCATAGTTTAGTAATAGGATGGAGTTATCATGAACTCCATGTGATTCTCACTATCATGAGAACTCACTTTACCTTTTACTCAGACTTACAGAGTTATCATGAACTCTGTGTGGTTCTCACTATCATGAGAATTCACTTCCTCCCTTCATAACGTAGACTTAGAGAGTTATCGTGGACTCTACGTGAGCTTATGCTCATTCCCTTTGGAACGTTGGCCATAGCAATGTTTCCTTTTCTTTCACCCTTAGTTAGGTGAACTACGGTTGCTCTAATTATTTAGTCAGATACGTAAGCACAAGATGCGACGTCTTGGCGGGCATACTTAGTGTATATACCCCTAGGTCTTTCTATACCTCAGCAGATTTCTTTTAGCAAGCAAACATAACATAACACAAATTAAAACACGAGGTTCCTGTAGAGTACTATAGATACTTAGGGTGCTAATACCTTCCCTTAGTATAACCAACCCCCGAACCTTAGATCTCCCCCTTTAGGTTTTTCTAACGATCTTGAACCTTTCCTTTGGATAAATCAAAGTCGGTTGTAAAAGAAATATGATGCAAGGTAAGTAATAGCTTGTTATCCGATTTTCACCGCAACAATAGGGTTTCAACATTTTCAGTAACCGATAACACAAATTTCTTCAAAAATAACCTTTTTAGGGTTTCAAAATTTACAAACAAAAAAACCCTAAATATCAAACAAATTTTCCCATACGAATGAACAAAAGAAGGCTCAGATTCACAGTTTCTCGCACATGCGAGAGAAGAGGTTCCCAATGGTTGCGTCTTGCATCTGGACGAAATACAACAAATGTTGTTCGATAGATACAGTATCGCCTTGCCATGAAACAACTCTTCTCCCAATGTTCGAATCAAATATATAAAAAATCATCACTGCATTGTTATCAAAGAAGATGAAGAAGAACATGAACTTGTGCATTTCGCAAGCCAAACCTCTTAACAAAACTCAAATAGAGAGAAGAGAGACGACGAAGAAGACACCGGAGCAAGAAGATGGTCGAAGAGAGAGACAAAAAAGCACAAAATGAAAAGCGTAGCACACGTTTTGGGGGAACCAAATGAAAAGAGAGAGAAAACATAAACAAATTAAATTCAGATAGTTACTTTGGAAGGAAATTGTATCTTGTGACATCATCATCCCACTACATCATACCTAATTCTATAAACATCAAGTTGCATTTGAACAATATGACATCACTGGTTAGAAAAAGTAATTTTTGGACACAAAATACCCCTAATATCATGATGTGGCAGAAAATCAAGTTAGGGCAATGTTGTGATTTCCAGAACATCAACCTTTCTTATATTATAAATAAACCCTGAAGCCATGTGATGAAAGTGATGGAAATGGTACATTACCTATACGGCTATACCCAGTTTAACATTCCACGTCAGCCCTTTTTGTTTTGCAACCATAGCTGCAAATAGAGTAAACAATTCAGATTTGACAGATGAAAAAAAAGTTGTGAAGGGAAAAATAGAGTGCAATGCATTTATGTGTTTTCGGGGTGTTTGTTAGAATACCGTAGGCACAATAAAACCTTCCGTTGCTGTCAAGTTGCCACCGTCCTCTTTGGTTGTAGTGACAATTTGAACATTCCTATGTTACGTTTACTTGAGTTGTGATATCACCAGTTACAAAAGTAAAAGGGTCGTCAGCAAAGTCTTTAGTTGGAAGAAGGACCTTTGTACAAGCTGTAAGAGCATTTTGAGATACATTATCAGCAATTTTGTAAGGCTGGTAGTAGAAATCATAGAGAGTGCAGTTTGTATACTTATGGATAAGCATATATTTTGGAGGGTTTACATGGAAGGAACGGTTGCACGCTAACAAGGTTACATAAGCTTCTATTTGTAAAGAAAGAAAGTGAGATGTTGGAGGAAGAGTATAATTATATTTGAAAGCTTCACAACTTTTATTTTGCAGTAGTTTGTAAAAATTCATGTCTCTTAAAACAGAAGTACTAATAGCATTACCACCGTGAAACTCAAGAGGTTTTAAATGTCCAACCTCAAACCATTTCTCTTTATCCCGAAATTGGATCAATTTGGGCTTCTTTGCATCATGACAATTTTGTATTGGCAATAAGCCACAATCCTGGCGCTGTGTTGTAGTGAAAGGGAAACTGATATTACCAAGATATCCACAACTAAATAAAGTTGGACAATCTTCTTAGTACCCATTTCCAAGTAGCATAAGTTGAGGAAACAAAAGGAACGGAAATTCGCAAACTAAGCTCATCATTAATAACCAACTAATACGTTTATGAGCTAAAAAAATTGATAATATAAGCCAAGTCTTCATTCATTCTTCACCATACACTGCATGTATGATCAAACTATTTAGTTGACTTGGACATTGACTGCAATATACTGGGCCCAATGATTACTCAACTATTTACAGATACAAACAAGTAAACCATTTTCCACACTGCACTTTTCATTACTCTAAGTCTGCATTACGTCACACACGGTGTGTTGAGACCAATTCAATGGTTTTTTAAATATAGTAAATTAACCTTTCTTTTTTACTTTTACTTTTTATTTCAATTGTATTTTTTTTCTAACTATACTCTCACACATACAAGTCCTTGAAAAGAAAAAATAAAAAAGACAACAAAAGGGTATGAGCCAAAAAGACATCATAAAAAATAGGCAATTTCTTATCACACCACCCCTGTTTCTTAGGCACCAACTGAATTTTTGGTTTTGCCCCTTGATTCCGGATGTGCACATCCGGACGCACCATTTTTTTTTAAATTTTCATTTTTTCCCGGATGTGCACATCCGATAAAAGTTCGTATTTGCAAATCCGGAAAAAATACTGAAGCAGAACACCAAAACCAAAAATGTTTCTCACATTCATAAAATAAAATCGGGATTACATTGAGAAAATCGGCATGGCAGCGACAGAAATTTAAATATTACAAGATCAATAGCTCGGTGGACGCTTGCACATATCTAAGATGTCATCGACCGTTCGTCGGATTTTGACGGTCGCCTCGAACTCGAACGGAAATTGTTCCTCGTAACCCAAATAAGTTTGCCACATCGCTCTAACATCGTCTTGATTCTTGAGCTCAACAAGGATGTAAGCGACGTTCCCTTCGTTGTCAACCGAAGGTGAACGATACTGAAGCTTCACAACCTTCCGTTTGTCTCCGTAAGGTAGGAGATGTTCGATGTCGTCAATGATTTGGTCGAGGGGGATGTCCCTCATTATCGTAAACTTTTGACCGCGTGTTTTGCCGTCGGTGAAGGAGACACTTGCGGCATACCAACGGAATTTGATTTGATACAATTGAGACATTTTGAGGTTTTGTGAAAGATATCAAATGAAACCCCTAATTTAAAGAAAAGTTAGGGTAAAGTTATTTCTGCCCAAGTTCGTTCCGGATGTGCAGATCCGGACAAACCCTACAAATATTATTTCCGGATGTGCACATCCAGAAATTGTCCGAATCTGCAAATCAGAATGTTTTACTGATACAATTTTAAAACAGAATTGAACAGCTTATGCAGTCACTTGGAATACTTTCAGTGCAATAAAATTCGTAAGTGTATTAAAAAGACATATGGATAAAAATACAATATATTTCACTTCAATAATGTACATTGTGTCGTATGATTATACAAAAGAGTTAAAGCAAAATTCTCCGTCTAAATCTATTGGAGCTAGAACTTTCGATTTTTCCGCATTTGATGCCTTTTCAATTGCGTGCAATCTTTCGAATTCAAGCATCATTTCGACAAAATTATCCGGCCAAGACTCGGCAATTGCGGTTGCATGCGTCGCTCATTGCGGTGATTTAGGTGGTATCGGGCATCCGGGTTTCAAGATAACTTGTACGAAATGTCTTGATTTTGCAAGCCATCTGATACACATGATGCGATCATTTGGATTCGACGGAGGTGCGGTGTGTAGTGGTAAAAAGGTTTCCGAAAATCCGTATCTCGTCAAGTCGATACACACCATATCGTAGGCGCGTGCTATAAGATGACCCATCTCGGGGAAGCTCATCCATTTCGATACCGGTGCCGGACCACTCAACCACGGAACAAGTGACTCGTGAACCTTGTTGTAATTTTCTTGATTTTCATAGAGACGCAAGTATGCTTCTTTATGCGTCTCCAACTCTAGGATAAGTTGATGACGTACAAGTGCTTCTTTATCGGTCCACGCACAAACAATCTTTTCTTTCACTTGATCAAGAATGGTGGATTCAACATATTTCAACAAAGCGAGGTACCATTCACACACTTTTCGGAATTTAATGACCGATTCGGCATATAATTCCGTTGTGGAAGAATTTACAATATGAGTCCATGCATCCATAATTTTCTCTACAATGACACCCGACTTGACCACTTTTCCGTCTTCCGAATCCACTTGCTTCGCACCCACCGCGGTCTTAACCCGACTTCGCACATTCTTTGTTACGTGAAATCGACAAAGTAGTGCATTGGAAGACGGAAAGACTTTCGCAACCGCATTCATCAAGGCGTTGTCGCGGTCCGTAACAACTGCTTTTGGCATTTGAACATATTTCTTCAAAAGTGACCGACACGTATCCAACGCCCACGTGAAATTGTCCTCTTTCTCACACTCCAAAAAGGCAAAGCCGACGGTGTAACACCCCCTTTCTAATACCCCCAAATAATCACATAATCATTTAGGCACATATTTAAAATTTCGTCAGAGTATAATTATAAACATAGTATAAAAGAGGTATGTCACATTATTCATGAAATTAAAACATTCAACACCTGCTCAATAATTGATATGCAACAGAGGGGTAACTTTGCAACAGAGGAACTTAGTCCTTACACCCACATCTCAATATTTAGAATAAAAGCGAAAAATCTAAACATTGAATAACATATAACATATATATACATTAAGTATTATCCACCAACATAATTCATGTTTACATAAACATTCATCAACAAGATACATGTACAATGTATCACAAAAGAATCATATACATCCTAGCTACCCGATGCTACATATCAGAGCCGACCGACCAAAAGAATGAAGACACACTTCACAAAAAGACCACCAGCATACCTACTCTGCAATGCCTCATAGAGCATCATAAAACAGCAGAAGGGTGAGAAATATTATCATAATAACAATGCATATAATTATATATCTTAGCATAAAAATACACATATTCCACATTCTCACCACAATTCATCACCATTCACCCATATACATTACAATGTATATAGATACAAACCAAGCATATTCATCATGCATACTTTCACAATTCTTATCATTCCACATAAACATACATATTCATGTTTATTCGTCAATGCACCATTATAAAGATGATAAATGCAAATTATAGAGACCGACTCACGACTCTATGCAAATGCAATGCGGTACCGACTCAATCATCACTAGTTCACTCAGGAACTCTGCTGGAACCATCGCTCGTTACCAATGTAACTCCCCGTCGGGCCTACGATGTTCACCCATTGCTCAAACCCCACATGGGCACACAATGTTTATGGATCGCTCACACCCCACACGGGCGCACGACACGATCGCTCACACCCCACACCGGCACACGATCGTCTATAATCACCGGTCACACCCCACATGGGCACACGACGTTATAGCGGATTCTCATTAGAATCACACAACACAAGAATGCACATCATTATGCTTTACATACAAAATGACTCAAGACATTCTTGAAATGCATACATATTCACAATATATTCATGCATTCATCTCATACAATCCTATACAATCTATATACATTCACATCAATGCACTATTGTATGATTCACATCCAACACACACATTCAAAACAGGAAAAGTCGCTAAATAACACTATTCCCGACTTTCCGACATAATTAAATCGACTAACATTTTCCCAATCATCACAATAAGAAAGTACAGCTCAATAGCTTCAAAACGTACCAAGAATGTAAAAATCGGATAAGCGGATCAAAAGTTACGGACGAAAACGAAAACACATTTTGAAAAATCCCATTTTTACAATTGGCCTGACCATACGCGTATCACCAATGCCCATACGCGTATGGGCAGAACCCATTTCCTTCACAAATTTCACATTTCAAAGCCCATACGCATATGCTCGACACCATACGCGTATCACCAGATTGCCGGGAAAAGACACAATTCATACGCATAATGGCACAAACACAGGCCAATGATATGCGTAACGCATGGGCTCATACGCGTATGGACATGCCCCTTACGCGTACGGCCAGGGCAAACCCAGAAAAATTCTGCAGAACGTGTTTCTGCATTTTTCACCCATACCACACCCAAATTCATCATCTAAACCCAGAAAAATACCAATTTGATGTCTAACAACATGTATCATTCGTGTAGCAACAACAAAGGACCCTAAAACATCATTTCCAACACGATTAAATCGATTTCTACCATTTTCTACACAAATGGGTTTATACCAAAACTCATAAAAGTCAACAACAACAACAATACAATCATACATAATGATATACATTGATAAGATAATAAAATTTCACACCCTTACCCGGATTAATCGATTCCTAGAAGTTGTTTTCTTGATTTCCAAGTTTTTCCCTCTTTTCCTTCTCTTTTCTCCTCTTCCTCTTTCTTTCTCTCCTTTTTCTCTCTATTTTCTTTTCTATCTCTTTCTCTCCTATTTTCTCTTCTTAACTCTTTTTCTTTTCTATTTTCTTATTTTCTACTCAAACCAAATTAATTCATTTTCTCACACAATTCTATTTCCACTAAATTTCTAACTTATCATTAATTGAGAAATGTCTAAAATACCCTCCATTCACAGATAAAATATCATAATATGTCAACATAGCATATTAAGACACCAATTTCACAGATAAAATAATTTATCACTCAATTTAAATAAAAGACTCAACAAAATGGAAATAAGCGGAATCGGGGCGTTACAACTCTCCCCCACTTTAGAAATTTTCGTCCTCGAAAATATTACCTGATTCAAACAACTCCTGATACGACTCTCGCATCCTACTCTCTAGTTCCCAAGTCATATTGCCTTCCGCAGCGCCTCCCCACGCTACTTTCACAAGCGCAATATCCTTGCCTCTTAGCTTCTTAACTTCGCGGTCCAAAATCCTAATCGGTAAGGCTTCAACCGTAAGGTTATCTCTCACTTCAACCTCGTCCATAGGAATAACATGTGACGAATCCGGAACATACTTCCGAAGTTACGAAACATGGAATACATCATGTAAATTCGAAAGATTCGGAGGCAACGCCACACGGTAAGCCACAGCACCGACTCGTGAAGAAATCGGATACGGACCAATAAAACGAGAAGTCAACTTCTTCGACTTCAAAGCACGACCCACACCCGTAACCGGCGTAACTCTCAAAAACACATGGTCGCCTTCTTGAAACTCAAGATCTTTCCTTCTCTTGTCATGATAGCTCTTTTGTCTACTTTGAGAAGCTTTCATCTTCTCCCGAATAAACTTCACTTTCTCCGTCGTTTGTCGTACCATCTCCGGTCCAACTATCGTACTCTCACCGGTTTCATGCCAACACAAAGGTGTTCGACATCTCCGACCATACAAAGCCTCAAATGGTGCCATACTTATACTTGAATGAAAACTGTTATTGTAGGTGAACTCAATCAACACCAAATAACTATCCCAAGCACCACCTTGCTCGAGTACACAAGCACGCAATAAATCCTCCAACGATTGAATTGTCCTCTCGGTTTGACCATCCGTTTGTGGATGATAAGCCGAACTCAATCTTAGCTTAGAACCCAAAGCCTTTTGTAAACTCTCCCAAAACCTCGATGTGAATCTAGGATCTCTATCCGATACAATACTCTTAGGAACTCCATGTAACTTCACAACCACAAGAACATAAATCTCGGCTAACTTCTCCAAAGGATAACTAATATCAATTGGAATGAAGTGAGCAGATTTAGTCAGCCTATCAACGATTACCCAAATAGCATTATGACCTCTTTGCGTATTTGGCAATCCCGTAACAAAATCCATCGATATACTATCCCATTTCCACTCCGGAATGTCCAACGGTTGCATCAATCCACTAGGCTTTTGATGTTCCACCTTAGACTTTTGACAAGTTAAGCACGCATACACAAATTGAGCCACATCCTTCTTTAATCCGGACCACCAAAAGATTTTCTTCAAATCTTGATACATTTTATTCGCTCCCGGATGAATACTTAAGTTACTTCGGTGTCCTTCTTCCAATATCATCTTTTTCAACTCCGCATCATCGGGAATACAAATACGACCACGGAATCTCAAAACTCCAAAATTATCAACCTTGAAATCCTCATTCTGATTCATCATCAAATCGACGAACTTCAAATCCAACTTTTGCTTTTCACATACGGTTGCAAGAAAATCATTCGTAACATGTAGCATACCAAGTCTCACACTTCTCGGCGTCATTTCACAAACCAAACTCAAGTCTCTAAAATTCTCCAAAAGTTCCCATTCTCTCATCATCAATGCGGACATATGTAACGATTTCCGACTCAAGGCATTGGCCACCACGTTTGCCTTACCCGGATGGTAATTCAAACCAAAATCATAATCCTTCAAAAGCTCTAACCACCTTCTTTGTCTCATGTTCAATTCTTTTTGATCAAATAAATATTTCAAGCTCTTGTGATCACTAAAAACTTCAAATCTTGCACCATAAAGATAGTGCCTCCAAATTTTCAAAATAAACACTACGGCCGGTAACTCCAAGTCATGTGTAGGATAATTCTTTTCATGCACTCTCAATTGTCTAGAAGCATAAGCCACAACTTTTCCATCTTGCATCAAAACACCACCTAAACCAACCAATGAAGCATCACAATACACAACAAATGGTTCCGTCGGATTTGGCAAAATCAAGATCGGAGCCGTTGTCAACCTTCTTTTTAGCTCATTAAAACTCTCTTCACAACGAATATCCCAAATGAAAGCCTTTTCTTTACAAGTCAATTGCGTTAACGGAAGTGCCAACTTCGAAAATCCCTCAATAAACCTCCGATAATAACCCGCCAAGCCTAAAAAGCTTCGAATCTCCGAAACCGATCTAGGAGCCTCCCATTGCATCACCGCATCAATCTTGGATGGATCAACACTAATACCACTACCGGAAATAACATGTCCAAGAAAACTTACTTCCGACAACCAAAATTCACATTTTAACAACTTAGCATACAATTGTTTCTCTTTCAAAATTTGTAACACAATCCTCAAATGCTCTTCATGCTCCTCTTGAGACTTAGAGTAAATCAAAATATTGTCGATGAACACATCCACAAAACGATCTAACTGTTCATGAAAAATATGATTCATGTATTCCATAAACACACCCGGCGCATTAGAAACCCCGAATGGCATCACAGAATATTCGTAATGACCATACCATGTCCTAAAGGCCGTCTTTTGAATATCCTTTTCATTCACACGAATCTGGTGATATCCCAATCTCAAATCAATCTTGCTAAAAACACGCGCACTAACCAATTGGTCCATCAAATTGTCGATCCTTGGAAGCGGATACTTGTTCTTAATTGTCACCTTGTTCAATTGTCGATAATCAATGCATAACCGCATACTCCCATCCTTCTTCTTTACCAACAATACCGGAGCACCCCAAGGAGAAACACTTGGTCTTACAAATCTCTTGTCCAACAAGTCATTCAATTTCTTCTTCAATTCTACCAACTCCGATACCGACATACGATATGGTGCCATCGAAACCGGTCTAGTACCCGGAACTAGATCAATAGAAAACTCAACTTCTCTTTCCGGCGGTACATCCGTAATATCCTCCGGAAACACTTTTGGAAAATCACACACCACTGGAAACACATCGAGCTCAACTTTACTCTCCACCGACAATGATGCAAACAAACCGAACAATTGAGCTTCGTCCGCTAAAAGTTTCTTCAACTCTTTAGTGGATAAGAAACTCTCATCTTCATCATCTTCCAACGAAGGAAACCTTACTAACTTGTGATAGCAATCTATATGAACTCGATTAAATTGCAACCAGTTCATACCCAAGATTACGTCCAATCCCTCCAACGGCAAACACACTAAATCCATAATGAAGTCTTTACCATACATGGTGAAAGGACAACTTACACACACCAAAGACGTAGTTACCAACCCTGAAGCAAGAGTCTCAATAACCATCTCACCACCCCAATAAGTCATAAACAAATTCAAACGCTTAGCGCACTCATGAGAAATGAATGAATGAGTCGCTCTCGTATCAATAATAGCAACTAAAGGCGTACTATTAATAAAGCATGTACCTTTAATCAAACGGTCTGCACTAGTAGTGTCCGTCCCCGCTAATGCAAACACCTTTCCGCCTGCTTGAGCTTGTTTCGGCTTAGTACACTTAGTACTAATGTGACCCACTTCTCCACAATTATAGCACTTCACTACATTCCTTCTACAATCAGTAGTAGCATGCCCAAGGCCTCCACAGTTAGAACATTTCACCACAGTCTTCCCACACTCAAATGATTTATGACCCATTCCACCACACTTGTAACACTTAATGGAACCGGAACCTCCTCCTCCAGATCTCTTCTCAAAGTTTCCCCTATGCTTGCCCTTATCAACGGGTGTCACATAAGGTCCACTTCTAGCTTGTTGCTTTCCCTTCCTCTCATTCAAACTTTTGTAATGTGTAGAACGAGCCTTGCTGTAACGCCTCGATTCCGATTTTTCCCATTTTGTTGAGTCTTTTATTTAAATTGAGTGATAAATTATTTTATCTGTGAAATTGGTGTGTTAATATGCTATGTTGACATATTATGATATTTTACTGTTTTTGAGAGTTTTCGGGGAAAATTAGAATGGAGGGTATTTTAGACATTTCACAATTAATGATAAGTTAGAAATTTAGTGGAAATAGAATTGTGTGAGAAAATGAATTAATTTGGTTTGAGTAGAAAATAAGAAAATAGAAAAGAAAAAGAGTTAAGAAGAGAAAATAGGAGAGAAAGAGATAGAAAAGAAAATAGAGAGAAAAAGGAGAGAAAGAAAGAGGAAGAGGAGAAAAGAGAAGGAAAAGAGGGAAAAGCTTGGAAATCAAGAAAACAAGTTCTAGGAATCGATTAATCCGGGTAAGAGTGTGAAATATCATTATCTTATCAATGTGTATGACTATGTATGATTGTATCGTTGTTGTTGTTAATTTTCATAAGTTTTGGTATTAACCCATTTATGTAGAAAATGGTAGAAATTGATATAATCGTGTTGAAAGTGATGTTTTCGTGTCCCTTGTTGTTATTACACGAATGATACATGTTGTTAGACATCAAATTGGTATTTTTCTGAGTTTAGATGATGAATTTGGGTGTGGTTGGAGTGAAAAACGCAGAAACACGTTCTGCAGAATTTTTCTGGGTTTGCTCTGGCCGTACTCGTAAGGGGCATGTCCATACGCGTATGAGCCCAGGCGTTACGCGTATCATTGGCATGTGTTTGTGCCATTACGCGTATGAATTGTGTCTTTTCCCGGCCATCTGGTGATACGCATATGGTGTCGAGCATACGCGTATGGGCTTCGAAACGTGAAATTTGTGAAGAAAATGGGTTCTGTCCATACGCGTATGGGCATTGGTGATACACGTATGGGCAAGCCAATTGTAAAAATCGGATTTTTCAAAATGTGTTTTCGTTTTCGTCCGTAACTTTTGATCCGCCTATCCGATTTTTACATTCTTGGTATCGTTGTGAAGCTATTGAGCTGTACTTTCTTATTGTGATGATTTGGAATTTGTTATCCGATTTAATTATGTCGGAAAGTCAGGAATAGTGTTATTTAGCGACTTTTCCCGTTTTGAATGTGTGTGTTGGATGTGAATCATACAATAGTGCATTGATGTGAATGTATATAGATTGTATGTGATTGTATGAGATGAATGCATGAATATATTGTGAATATGTATGCATTTCAAGAATGTCTTGAGTCATTTTGTATGTGAAGCATAATGATGTGCATTCTTGTGTTGTGTGGTTCTAATGAGAATCCGCTATAATGTCGTGTGCCCATGTGGGGTGTGAGCTATGATTATAGAAGATCGTGTGCCCGTGTGGGGTGTGAGCGATCGGGTCATGTGCCCGTGTGGGGTGTGAGCGATCCATAAACATTGTGTGCCCATGTGGCGTGTGAGTAATGGGTGAACATCGTAGGCCCGACGGGGAGTTACATTGGTAACGAGCAATGGTTCCAGCAGAGTTCCTGAGTGAACTAGTGATGATTGAGTCGGTACCGCATTGTATTTGCATAGAGTCGTGAGTCGGTCTCTATGATTTGCATTTATCATCTTTATAATGGTGCATTGATGAATAAACATGAATATGTATGTTTATGTGGAATGATAAGAATGGTGAAAGTATGCATGATGAATATGCTTGGTTTGCATCTATATACATTGTAATGTATATGGGTGAATGGAGATGAATTGTGGTGAGAATGTGGAATATGTGTATTTTTATGCTAAGATATATAATTATATGCATTGTTATTATGATAATATTTCTCACCCTTCTGCTGTTTTATGATGCTCTATGAGGCATTGCAGAGTAGGTATGCTGGTGGTCTTTTTGTGAAGCGTGTCTTCATTCTTTTGGTCGGTCGGCTCTGATATGTAGCACCGGGTAGCTAGGATGTATATGATTCTTTTGCGATGCATTGTACATGTATCTTGTTGATGAATGTTTATGTAAACATGAATTATTTTGGTGGATAATACTTGATGATGTATATATATGTTATATATTATTCAATGTTTAGATTTTCCGCTTTTATTCTAAATATTGAGACGTGGGTGTAAGGACTAAGTTCCTCTGTTGCAAAGTTACCCCACTGTTGCATATCAATTGTTGAGCAGGTGTTGAATGTTTTAATTTTATGTATAATGTGACATGCCTCTTTTATACCATGTTTATAATTATACTCTGACGAAATTTTTAATATGTGCCTAAATGATTTATGCGATTATTTGGGGGTATAGAAAGGGGGTGTTACATTAAGTGGTATCAGAGCCTGGTTGAGTCAGTTGTGTCTGTCTTGTTGTTGTGATGGTTGAACTGTTGTTTAACCTTGTTGTCATTTTTGGGAATGATCAGAATATGGCTGGTAGGAACGACAATGCGATGGCTGCTGCTTTGGAAGCAATGGCTAGGGCGGTGCAAGGTGCGCCGAACATGAATGCTAATGACGAGTTCAGGAAGAATCAACCACCGGTCTTCAAAGGAAGATTTGATCCTGATGGTGCTCAAATTTGGTTGAAGGAGATTGAAAGGATCTTCAGAGTTATGGGCTGTGTGGAGGAGAATAAGGTGAGGCTTGGGTCTCACATGCTGAAGGAAGAAGCCGACGATTGGTGGGTCGGTATGCGTCAAGTTCTTGAAGTGGATGATGAAGAGATAACTTGGAATTTATTTTGTACCGAGTTCTTGAGGAAGTATTACCCTGAAAGTGTGAAAGGGAAGAAGGAGATGGAGTTCCTTGAACTGAAACAAGGTAGTATGTCCGTGGTGGACTATACTGCTAAGTTTGTGGAGTTGGTTCAATTCCATCCTCACTATGCTGCAATTACCGCTGAGTTCTCTAAGTGTATTAAGTATGAGAATGGCTTGCGTCCTGAGATTAAGCAGGCTGTGGGATATCAAAGGATAAGAAGGTTTACGGATTTGACGGAATGTTGTAGAATCTTCGAGGAAGATAGCAAGGCTCGTTCTACACATTACAAAAGTTTGAATGAGAGGAAGGGAAAGCAACAAGCTAGAAGTGGACCTTATGTGACGCCCGTTGATAAGGGTAAGCATAGGGGAAACTTTGAGAGGAGATCTGGAGGAGGAGGTTCCGGTTCCGTTAAGTGTTACAAGTGTGGTGGAATGGGTCATAAATCATTTGAGTGTGGGAAGACTGTGGTGAAATGTTCTAACTGTGGAGGCCTTGGGCATGCTACTACTGATTGTAGAAGGAATATAGTGAAGTGCTATAATTGTGGAGAAGTGGGGCACATTAGTACTAAGTGTACTAAGCCGAAACAAGCTCAAGTGGGCGGAAAAGTGTTTGCATTAGCGGGGACGGACACTACTAGTGCAGACCGTTTGATTAAAGGTACATGCTTTATTAATAGTACGCCTTTAGTTGCTATTATTGATACGGGAGCGACTCATTCGTTCATTTCTCATGAGTGCGCTAAGCGTTTGAATTTGTTTATGACTTCTTGGGGTGGTGAGATGGTTATTGAGACTCCTGCTTCATGGTCGGTAACTACGTCTTTGGTGTGTGTAAGTTGTCCTTTGACCATGTATGGTAAAGACTTCATTATGGATTTAGTGTGTTTGCCGTTGGAGGGATTGGACGTAATCTTGGGTATGAACTGGTTACAATTTAATCGAGTTCATATAGATTGCTATCACAAGTTGGTGAGGTTTCCTTCTTTGGAAGATGATGAAGATGAGAGTTTCTTATCCACTAAAGAGTTGAAGAAACTTTTAGCGGACGAAGCTCAATTGTTCGGTTTGTTTGCATCATTGTCGGTGGAGAGTAAAGTTGAGCTCGATGTGTTTCCAGTGGTGTGTGATTTTCCAGAAATGCTTCCGGAGGATATTACGGATGTACCGCCGGAAAGAAAAGTTGAGTTTTCTATTGATCTAGTTCCGGGTACTAGGCCGGTTTCGATGGCACCGTATCGTATGTCGACATCGGAGTTGGTAGAATTGAAGAAGCAATTGAATGACTTGTTGGACAAGAGATTTGTAAGACCAAGTGTTTCTCCTTGGGGTGCTCCGGTATTGTTGGTAAAGAAGAAGGATGGGAGTATGCGGTTATGCATTGATTATCGACAATTGAACAAGGTGACAATTAAGAACAAGTATCCGCTTCCAAGGATCGACGATTTGATGGACCAATTGGTTGGTACGAGTGTTTTTAGCAAGATTGATTTGAGATCGGGATATCACCAGATTCGTGTGAAAGAAGAGGATATTCAAAAGACGGCCTTTAGGACACGGTATGGTCATTACGAATATTCTGTGATGCCATTCGGGGTTTCTAATGCGCCGGGTGTGTTTATGAAATACATGAATCGTATTTTTCATGAACAGTTAGATCGTTTTGGGGTTGTGTTCATCGACGATATTTTGATTTACTCTAAGTCTCAAGAGGAGCATGAAGAGCATTTGAGGATTGTGTTACAAATTTTGAAAGAGAAACAATTGTATGCTAAGTTGTCGAAATGTGAATTTTGGTTGTCGGAAGTAAGTTTTCTTGGACATGTTATTTCCGGTAGTGGTATTAGTGTTGATCCATCCAAGATTGATGCGGTGATGCAATGGGAGGCTCCTAGATCGGTTACGGAGATTCGAAGCTTTTTAGGTTTGGCGGGTTATTATCGGAGGTTTATTGAGGGATTTTCGAAGTTGGCACTTCCGTTAACGCAATTGACTTGTAAGGAAAAGGCTTTCATTTGGGATATTCAATGTGAAGAGAGTTTTAATGAGCTAAAAAGAAGGTTGACAACGGCTCCGATCTTGATTTTGCCAAATCCGACGGAACCATTTGTTGTGTATTGTGATGCTTCATTGGTTGGTTTAGGTGGTGTTTTGATGCAAGATGGAAAAGTTGTGGCTTATGCTTCTAGACAATTGAGAGTGCATGAAAAAAATTATCCTACACATGACTTGGAGTTAGCGGCCGTGGTGTTTGTTTTGAAAATTTGGAGGCACTATCTTTATGGTGCAAGATTTGAAGTTTTTAGTGATCACAAGAGCTTGAAATATTTATTTGATCAAAAAGAATTGAACATGAGACAAAGAAGGTGGTTAGAGCTTTTGAAGGATTATGATTTTGGTTTGAATTACCATCCGGGTAAGGCAAACGTGGTGGCCGATGCCTTGAGTCGGAAATCGTTACATATGTCCGCATTGATGATGAGAGAATGGGAACTTTTGGAGAATTTTAGAGGCTTATGTTTGGTTTGTGAAATGACGCCGAGAAGTGTGCGACTTGGTATGCTACATGTTACGAATGATTTTCTTGCAACCGTATTTGAAAGGCAAAAGTTGGATTTGAAGTTCGTTGATTTGATGATGAATGAGAATGAGGATTTCAAGGTTGATAATTTTGGAGTTTTGAAATTCCGTGGTCGTATTTGTATTCCCGATGATGCGGAGTTGAAAAAGATGATATTGGAAGAAGGACACCGAAGTAACTTAAGTATTCATCCGGGAGCGAATAAAATGTATCAAGATTTGAAGAAAATCTTTTGGTGGTCCGGATTAAAGAAGGATGTGCCTCAATTTGTGTATGCGTGCTTAACTTGTCAAAAGTCTAAGGTGGAACATCAAAAGCCTAGTGGATTGATGCAACCGTTGG
The DNA here is from genome assembly GCA_022829125.1 of Lathyrus tuberosus. NCBI lineage: Eukaryota > Viridiplantae > Streptophyta > Magnoliopsida > Fabales > Fabaceae > Lathyrus > Lathyrus tuberosus. The sequence continues at coordinate 1,111,231 of JALAZF010000227.1, forward strand.
ACATTCCAGAGTGGAAATGGGATAGTATATCGATGGATTTTGTTACGGGATTGTCGAATATGCAAAGAGGTCATAATGCTATTTGGGTAATCGTTGATAGGCTGACTAAATCTACTCACTTCATTCCAATTGATATTAGTTATCCTTTGGAGAAGTTAGCCGAGATTTATGTTCTTGTGGTTGTGAAGTTACATGGAGTTCCTAAGAGTATTGTATCGGATAGAGATCCTAGATTCACTTCGAGGTTTTGGGAGAGTTTACAAAAGGCTTTGGGTTCTAAGCTAAGATTGAGTTCGGCTTATCATCCGCAAACGGATGGTCAAACCGAGAGGACAATTCAATCGTTGGAGGATTTGTTGCGTCCTTGTGTGCTCGAGCAAGGTGGTGCTTGGGATAGTTATTTGGCGTTGATTGAGTTCACCTACAATAATAGTTTTCATTCAAGTATAAGTATGGCACCATTTGAGGCTTTGTATGGTTGAAGATGTCGAACACCTTTGTGTTGGCATGAAACCGGTGAGAGGACGTTAGTTGGACCGGAGATGGTACAACAAACGACGGAGAAAGTGAAGTTTATTCGTGAGAAGATGAAAGCTTCTCAAAGTAGACAAAAGATCTATCATGACAAGAGAAGGAAAGATCTTGAGTTTCAAGAAGGCGACCATGTGTTTTTGAGAGTTACGCCGGTTACGGGTGTGGGTCGTGCTTTGAAGTCGAAGAAGTTGACTTCTCGTTTTATTGGTCCGTATCAGATTTCTGCACGAGTCGGTGTTGTGGCTTACCGTGTGGCGTTGCCTCCGAATCTTTTGAATTTACATGATGTATTCCATGTTTCGCAACTTCGGAAGTATGTTCCGGATTCGTCACATGTTATTCCTATGGACGAGGTTGAAGTGAGAGATAACCTTACGGTTGAAGCCTTACCGATTAGGATTTTGGACCGCGAAGTTAAGAAGCTAAGAGGCAAGGATATTGGGCTTGTGAAAGTAGCGTGGGGAGGCACTGCGGAAGGAAATATGACTTGGGAACTAGAGAGTAGGATGCTAGAGTCGTATCAGGAGTTGTTTGAATCAGGTAATATTTTCGAGGACGAAAATTTCTAAAGTGGGGGAGAGTTGTAACGCCCCGATTCCGCTTATTTCCATTTTGTTGAGTCTTTTATTTAAATTGAGTGATAAATTATTTTATCTGTGAAATTGGTGTGTTAATATGCTATGTTGACATATTATGATATTTTACCGTTTTTGAGAGTTTTCGGGGAAAATTAGAATGGAGGGTATTTTAGACATTTCCCAATTAATGATAAGTTAGAAATTTAGTGGAAATAGAATTGTGTGAGAAAATGAATTAATTTGGTTTGAGTAGAAAATAAGAAAATAGAAAAGAAAAAGAGTTAAGAAGAGAAAATAGGAGAGAAAGAGATAGAAAAGAAAATAGAGAGAAAAAGGAGAGAAAGAAAGAGGAAGAGGAGAAAAGAGAAGGAAAAGAGGGAAAAGCTTGGAAATCAAGAAAACAAGTTCTAGGAATCGATTAATCCGGGTAAGGGTGTGAAATATCATTATCTTATCAATGTGTATGACTATGTATGATTGTGTTGTTGTTGTTGTTAATTTTCATAAGTTTTGGTATTAACCCATTTATGTAGAAAATGGTAGAAATTGATATAATCGTGTTGAAAGTGATGTTTTCGTGTCCCTTGTTGTTATTACACGAATGATACATGTTGTTAGACATCAAATTGGTATTTTTCTGAGTTTAGATGATGAATTTGGGTGTGGTTGGAGTGAAAAACGCAGAAACACGTTCTGCAGAATTTTTCTGGGTTTGCTCTGGTCGTACTCGTAAGGGGCTTGTCCATACGCGTATGAGCCCAGACGTTACGCGTATCATTGGCCTGTGTTTGTGCCATTACGCGTATGAATTGTGTCTTTTCCCGGCCATCTGGTGATACGCGTACGGTGTCGAGCATACGCGTATGGGCTTTGAAACGTGAAATTTGTGAAGAAAATGGGTTCTGCCCATACGCGTATGGGCATTGGTGATACGCGTATGGTCAGGCCAATTGTAAAAATGGGATTTTTCAAAATGTGTTTTCGCTTTCGTCCGTATCTTTTGATCCGCTTATCCGATTTTTACATTCTTGGTATCGTTGTGAAGCTATTGAGCTGTAATTTCTTATTGTGATTATTTGGAATTTGTTAGCCGATTTCATTATGTCGGAAAGTCAGGAATAGTGTTATTTAGCGACTTTTCCCGTTTTGAATGTGTGTGTTGGATGTGAATCATACAATAGTGCATTGATGTGAATGTATATAGATTGTATGTGATTGTATGAGATGAATGCATGAATATATTGTGAATATGTATGCATTTCAAGAATGTCTTGAGTCATTTTGTATGTGAAGCATAATGATGTGCATTCTTGTGTTGTGTGGTTCTAATGAGAATCCGCTATAACGTCGTGTGCCCATGTGGGGTGTGAGCGATGATTATAGAAGATCGTGTGCCCGTGTGGGGTGTGAGCGATCGGGTCGTGTGCCCGTGTGGGGTGTGAGCGATCCATAAACATTGTGTGCCCATGTGGGGTGTGAGCAATGGGTGAACATCGTAGGCCCGACGGGGAGTTACATTGGTAACGAGTGATGGATCCATCAGAGTTCCTGAGTGAACTAGTGATGATTGAGTCGGCACCGCATTGCATTTGCATAGAGTCGTGAGTCGGTCTCTATGATTTGCATTTATCATCTTTATAATGGTGCATTGATGAATAAACATGAATATGTATGTTTATGTGGAATGATAAGAATGGTGAAAGTATGCATGATGAATATGCTTGGTTTGCATCTATATACATTGTAATGTATATGGGTGAATGGAGATGAATTGTGGTGAGAATGTGGAATATGTGTATTTTTATGCTAAGATATATAATTATATGCATTGTTATTATGATAATATTTCTCACCCTTCTGCTGTTTTATGATGCTCTATGAGGCATTGCAGAGTAGGTATGCTGGTGGTCTTTTTGTGAAGCGTGTCTTCATTCTTTTGGTCGGTCGGCTCTGATATGTAGCACCGGGTAGCTAGGATGTATATGATTCTTTTGCGATGCATAGTACATGTATCTTGTTGATGAATGTTTATGTAAACATGAATTATGTTGGTGGATAATACTTGATGATGTACATATATGTTATATATTATTCAATGTTTAGATTTTTCGCTTTTATTCTAAATATTGAGACGTGTGTGTAAGGACTAAGTTCCTCTGTTGCAAAGTTACCCCACTGATTTATGCGATTATTTGGGGGTATAGAAAGGGGGTGTTACACTTGCTATCTTCCTCGAAGATTCTACAACATTCCGTCAAATCCGTAAACCTTCTTATCCTTTGATATCCCACATCTTGCTTAATCTCGGGACGCAAACCATTCTCATACTTAATACACTTAGAGAACTCAGCGGTAATTGCAGCATAGTGAGGATGGAATTGAACCAACTCCACAAACTTAGCAGTATAGTCCACCGCAGACATACTACCTTATTTCAGTTCAAGGAACTCTATCTCCTTCTTCCCTTTCACACTTTCAGGGTAATACTTCCTCAAGAACTCGGTACGAAATAAATTCCAAGTTATCTCTTCATCATCCACCTCAAGAACTTGACGCATACCGACCCACCAATTGTCGGCTTCTTCCTTCAGCATGTGAGACCCAAGCCTCACCTTATTCTCCTCCACACAGCCCATGACTCTGAAGATCCTTTCAATCTCTTTCAACCACATTTGAGCACCATCGGGATCAAATCTTCCTTTGAAGACCGGTGGTTGATTCTTCCTGAACTCGTCATTAGCATTCACGTTCGGCGCACCTTGCACCGCCCTAGCCATTGCTTCCAAAGCAGCAGCCATCGCATTGTCGTTCCTACCAGCCATATTCTGATCATTCCCAAAAATGACAACAAGGTTAAACAACAGTTCAACCATCACAACAACAAGACAGACACAACTGACTCAACACTGGCTCTGATACCACTTAATGTAACACCCCCTTTCTAATACCCCCAAATAATCACATAATCATTTAGGCACATATTTAAAATTTCGTCGGAGTATAATTATAAACATAGTATAAAAGAGATATGTCACATTATTCATGAAATTAAAACATTCAACACCTGCTCAATAATTGATTTGCAACAGTGGGGTAACTTTGCAACAGAGGAACTTAGTCCTTACACCCACATCTCAATATTTAGAATAAAAGCGGAAAATCTAAACATTGAATAACATATAACATATATATACATCAAGTATTATCCACCAACATAATTCATGTTTACATAAACATTCATCAACAAGATACATGTACAATGTATCACAAAAGAATCATATACATCCTAGCTACCCGGTGCTACATATCAGAGCCGACCGACCAAAAGAATGAAGACACGCTTCACAAAAAGACCACTAGCATACCTACTCTGCAATGCCTCATAGAGCATCATAAAACAGCAGAAGGGTGAGAAATATTATCATAATAACAATGCATATAATTATATATCTTAGCATAAAAATACACATATTCCACATTCTCACCACAATTCATCACCATTCACCCATATACATTACAATGTATATAGATACAAACCAAGCATATTCATCATGCATACTTTCACAATTCTTATCATTCCACATAAACATACATATTCATGTTTATTCATCAATGCACCATTATAAAGATGATAAATGCAAATCCTAGAGATCGGCTCACGACTCTATGCAAATGCAATGCGGGTACCGACTCAATCATCACTAGTTCACTCAGGAACTCTGCTGGAACCATCGCTCGTTACCAATGTAACTCCCCGTCGGGCCTACGATGTTCACCCATTGTTCACACCCCACATGGGCACACAATGTTTATGGATCGCTCACACCCCACACGGGCACACGACCCGATCGCTAACACCCCACACGGGCACACGATCGTCTATAATCATCGTTCACACCCCACTGTCATACCCCAAATTTTGACCACTTAGATTTCCCATCATTGTGCAAATCATCATCACAATATGGATGAATCATCATGCCTCATCAAATGCCTCAAGGGTTGTTGAGCATTCACTACAATCAAAATTAGGGTTTTTGGCCTTCTCAGAGCTCTTAGACAAAGGATCAATCAAGAAATGACATGATCTTCAACTTGTATAGCCTTTAACATATCCATAAAGGATCAATAGGACTCCCACTTTAAGGATTAAGCACAAGGTTGCTCCCTTCTAGGTGGATCAAGTCTCAAGATCGCCAGTATCACCAAATTAGGGTTTTGGTCGACCAGGGCCTCCAGATGAAAATTTTCATCTGGGCACAAGCCAATGATCCAAAACACAACCTAATGTACTCCATGGAACCTCATGGACCCATTCATCAAGTCAATTTTGCCTCAGGCGATGCATACATAAAAAATCAGGAATTAGGGTTTCTTGACCTAATTCACCCCTAAGTTGACTTTTGGGACATACTATGAGCCAAGACCTCAAGAGAGGGTTTGAGGGTCTCTAATGAACTATATTGATCCATTTGGAACAATGGATTAATCCAAGAAGCTTGAGCAACAAGTCTCAATTTCATCTGTACCACAATTAGGGTTTTAAGGAAAAAGTCAACTGTAACTTTGACTTTTGACCAGGACATGCTCCCAAGCCCTAGGACATTCCCCAATATACCCTATGACACCCATGGAACATGTCCATCAAATTTGATTTAGGTCAAGGACATGATTTCATGAAGAATTGCACAGTTTGGAATTCATCTGATAAAAAGTCAACTGTGCACAAAAGTCAACTTTGACTTTTTGAGATTTTTCACCAAAATGGATTTTTAACCCTAAAATGATGTTAATGTATGATTTGAATCATCATTCATCAAGAAAAATCAAAGAAAGTGGGATAACTTGTAAACGGGGTAACCATAAAACTTAGAAATTTTTCTAAGTTATGGAAAAAGTACCACTAATGCACCAACTTTGGAGGACCATAACTCCTAAACCACAAGGCCAATTTTTTTCATCCAAATATGGATTTGTAGCCCTCATTACCCTCTACAAAAACTTCAACTAGACCTAAGTCCAATTCATTAAGGATTTTGAGTTATGGAGTGATCAAAATCAAGAAATCACACTTTGTTCCAACACTTAGTGAAAATTTCACTAAGTCAGATTTTGCTTCACTTTTTGCCAAATGTAGAGGGATTTTTCACTTGGAATCATAAGAGATCAAAACCAAACTTGTTCAAACAGTTGTTGTATCATGTAAGGGCTTTCCAAAATGGCCAACAACATTGCCAAATTCAACTTACACCATGAGATATGACATTGTCAAGTTGCCTTGGTGAAATCTGTCAAAGGCAAGGCAAAATTTGCAACTTTGCTCGATTTGCCAAAATCAGCCAAATTCAAATGCTCCTATCCACTTGGACACATCTGAGGATTGAATCTAAAGGGGACAATCACTGAGCCAAGCCTGCAAAGTCCATGGAACAAGAAATAGCATGTTGAACCTAGAATGGCCAAAATAGGGACAAGACTCCAAATTTGGATTGAAGCATTTAATGGAAGCATCAAGGTGGCATGGACAGAGCCATTCTCATCTGAAATCAGTCAATACTTATCCAAGACCAAGGGAACCAAAGCTCTGTGCCCTAACCTCTAGTCAATGGCTAGAGGAGACTTGGATTTTCATTTGCCAACATTGGCCAAACCTACTTACCAGCTGCCATTCACTATTCCTTGCAAAACAAACTTGCTCTACTATAAATAGAGCTCAATTGTGATCAGTTTGAGTACACCAAAGCCATCTAACAGATGCTTTCCTCAAAATCTCTTTCTCTTGGCAAAAATGCCTTTCTTAGCAAGGTAGCTATCGGGTTTTGAGTTTGAGAGCTTTTCCAATCAAACCAATCACTCACACACCTCACATACATCACATATGAGCTGATCAAACACTTAGATCACTTCTGAAACACCAATTTCACAAAATCACCAGCTGGTTGCTCAAATTTTCAATCAAGTTACAGCTGAGATGCCATGAAGTGATCCAGCCAATTTCAATCAAGTCCAACCATTCAAACACACTCCATAGGGTGTAGGGAAGCTGTTCAGATCATCACCACTCATCTGTAACACCTCCAAATCAAAAATCACATTGCACTTGCTGTCACGGCTTGGAGGTAAGCATATACTTGGTCATCTCTCAATCTATGCATATTTCCTCGCACAATAATTTGGCCATATGTTCATAATCATGCATGGAATGTTTCCCCTCAATTAATGGCATTGTTTGAATCGTGTATCAAAAATCCTAGCATTCATGCAAAAATTAGGGTTCTTGAGGTTTCTTCGTGATTTCATGTTTTATGTTTAATTTAAATGAAATTAGGTGTTATAGACATGATCGTGAGGTTGAGACGAGCATAATGATATGTGGATTACATGATATGATTACGTATTCAGTGAGATTGAATGGAAAATGCAAATCAGCCAAACCCAGAACATGCGCGTGTTCTTGGTGTGTTCTTGGCGCCGTTTTTGAATAATTCAAATATTTGAATTTTGTGATTTTATTTAATTGATTCAAAAATTAATTTCTCTCTGAGTTTTAATGATTTTGAGTTGATTCTTTTTTTAATAATTCACAAAAATGTTAAAATATTTTATTTTATCAAAAAATCCCAAAAATATTATTTATTTCATATAATTAATATTTTTGCAAAGAATTAATATTTTAATTGTTTTTGACATTTTTAATATTTTTTCTACATTGATTTTGCAACTTTTAATGCTTTCTAATTATTTTGTAGGTCAATACTTAATTTTTGAAGCATTAATCCAAAATCAAAATTTGTTTTTCACATGTTAAACAATTTTGATCATTTTTAATTGAATTTTTATTCAATTAAATACATTTTTGAAAACAAATTAGGGTTTCTGGATTAATTCAACCCTCATAAATCATTTTCAAAATCATTTGGGCCTCTTGAGAGAGTGTAAGACCCAACCCACTTGTACAGAAATATTTTGGGCCTCATTCGTTGTATAAGTCCCTCTGTACATTTTCAAATAAACGGCACGATCATCGCCTTTTGAAAAATAAACTTTGGGCCTCTCCTTGAGCTATAAGACCCATTCAAAACTTTTGGGCCTCTATTAGAGTGTAATACCCAATCCCCTTTTAACCAAAATCATTTGGGCCTCACTTATTATATAAGTCCCTCTGCGTTAAAAGAAAACCTCGGCGCGATCGCCATTTTAACGGAAAAATCAATTGGGCCTACCCTTGTGTTATAAGCCCCACTCTTTTTCTTTAAACCTCATGGGCCTCTATTAGAGTGTAAGACCCATCCCTTTGTACAGAAAATTTTTTTGGCCTCAGTCACTTGTATAAGTCCCTCTGTACAAATTCAAACAGTGCACTCACTGATAAAAACCCTGGGCCTCTTCTTGAGCTGTAAGCCCCAAATCTTTCTTTTTCAAAGCACTTTCTCCTTTGATTTTGAATGTACTGTTATTTTCAATCTTTCTTTGTTGAACAACTAACCAAACAGCATGGAAGCTCTACAACCGAGTAAGTGGTTATTGCTTTCATATACATATAACTATATTGTGGGGCTGTTTCACTGTAAGTCTTCTTTCATAAACTCATATCGACTGTATAATAATAGTATAAATATTTGGAGTTTCCCCGGCAACTACGTCTAGAACTAGGTGACGCCGTTTCGTTTATTCGTAGAAATAGACAACTAGATCCCCCAATAGGATCACCAGACACAGTCTTCTCTCAGGTTGTCCTCATTAGGAACTGTCAAGAAACTCTACTCCCAAAGATGAATGTATTCTCCGTGAATGGCATCTTTGAGTTTCTTCCAAATTCTCGAACTTTCCTGACTTTGATCTATTCTCGGTGAATAGCATTGCCTTGAATGTCTCGGGGTTTGGGGACCCACGGGCTTCTTAAAAGCATTGGCCTCCTCTTGGGCATCGTACAAGGACCCATAGGCTTCCTATAAGCAACCCCGCCTCCTCTTGGGCTTAGTACAAGGACCCTACGGCTTCTTAGAAGTATTCACAGCCTCCTCTTAGGCTTCGTATAATGATCTCTTCCTCCGGGAATAATAGCCTTCTCTTGGGCTTAGTACAAGGACCCGTCGGCTTCTTAAAAGTTTCCAGCCTCCTCTTGGGCTTCATACAAATTGTCCTGACGACCTCCTAGAGGTATAGGAACATAACTTAATTATCCTCGTAGAACAGTCCTTTCATAGAGTCTACTACTGTTAATCAAAGCATAGTACAAGAGATAAAACTCTAGACACAGATAGTCTAACTTCCTTGAGTCTCAAAGACATTCTCAAGTGACCCCTTCGTTAAATAGGAAGGAAACCCGCAGACTCGGACAGTCTCAATACCCTTTGGATTTCCCGCTTCCTTAAAGAACAGGAAATAATCCGGATCCTTGAATCAAATCCATGAGTATAGTGTTGCTCATATAAGAACTGATTTTCTCTTTTAAAATCAGTATATTGGATCTGTCACTTAACTGAAACAGTAACCCTAGCCTCCTCTTGGGCTTTGTACAATGATCCTCCCCAGCGGAGTCAAACAACATTTAGCCTCTCTCTCGGGCTTTGTACGAGACACATAAAGAGAATCCCTCGTTGAGTCAATCCCCCTTTCGCCTCCATCTCGGGCTTTATACGAGATATAAAAAAGGTTCTTATTGAGCCAAATAAACAACAGCCTCCATCTCGGGCTTTATACGAAATACCAAAAGACTCCATCGTCAGGTCAAAACCTTTTGGCCTCTCTCTCGGGCTTTGTACGAGACACATACTAGCCTCCTCTTAGGCTTTGTATAAGAAAACCACTGGTTAATCTAATCAACCTTTTAGCATCAAAGCTGTGCTTCGTTCAAAGTACACAAACATCAACAACTCTTCCCTCTTCATCTAATCGCTGTAAGCGGCAAGCCTCTGGATCATCTACATCCATGCCACTGTCTCTCTTTTAGCATGAGAAATTCCTAAGGAAAGATAGCATTGCTCTACACTGAGTTAAAGTCTTCTCCTTCAGGTTAAAACCCCCTATAAAGGAAATTATGGCATTGCCGGATTCACAAATCCTGGTTAAAGTAATTCTCCTTTATAAACAGTCGTAACAGACAAACCCCTCTTTAGAGATGACAAATTCTCTCTAAAGACAACACCCTTTTAGCTTCATATCTTGGGCTTTGAACAAGATACAAACCACCTTTCGCTTCACGTCTTGGGCTTTGAACAAGACACCAAAATAACCATTTCCTCCCATAGAATAGGAGGAACTACGAACGCTCTAATTTCCCTGTTTCGGTAAACGGGAATACGTAGGCATAAGATTGAAAGAAAAATCTTAGCGAGCACACTAAACAAAAAACCCAAATCCCATATCAAAAGCAGTAATCCAAAAGCACCAGTCCTAACATCCTAACCCTTGTTCCCCGCCAGAAACCTTCTGCCCAGGTAAAAAGAAAGAAACCGTATTGGCGAAAATACAAATAACCAGTACAAAGGCCCCCCACATTGATCGCATCCGTAACCTAACAGACCGCTGTTTAAACTCAGTATGCAAAGCAGGGTTAATTGGAGACATCTATTTCCCTTCCTTCATCAGCTTCAATAGGATAAAAAATGAATCGACCTGTAGTTTAAGCTCAACCGCAGAGAGCGACCAGTGCTTAAGAACCGCGTCCAAAATCGCTCGCTACACCCACATGGGCACACGACGTTATAGCGGTTTCTAATTAGAATCACACAACACAAGAATGCACATCATTATGCTTTACATACAAAATGACTCAAGACATTCTTGAAATGCATACATATTCACAATATATTCATGCATTCATCTCATACAATCCCATACAATCTATATACATTCACATCAATGCACTATTGTATGATTCACATCCAACACACACATTCAAAACGGGAAAAGTCGCTAAATAACACTATTCTCGACTTTCCAACATAATTAAATCGGCTAACAATTTCCCAATCATCACAATAAAAAAGTACAGCTCAATAGCTTCACAACGATACCAAGAATGTAAAAATCGGATAAGTGGATCAAAAGTTACGGACGAAAACAAAAACACATTTTGAAAAATCCCATTTTTACAATTGGCCTGACCATACGCGTATCACCAATGCCCATACGCGTATGGGCAGAATGTAACGCCCCGATTCCAATTATTCCCATTTTGTTGAGTCTTTTATTTTAATTGTGTGATAAGTTATTTTATTTGTGGAATTGGTGTGTTAATATGTTATGTTGACCAGTTATGTTATTTTACCGTTTTTGAGAGTTTTCGGGGAAAAGTAGGATGGAGGGTATTTTAGACATTTCTCAATTAATGTTAAGTTAGAAAATTTAGTGGAAATATAATTGTGTGAGAAAATGAATTAAATTGAATTTGGGTAAAAAGAAAAATAGAGAAGAAAAAGAGATAAGAAGAGGAAATAGAAGAGAAAGAGATAGAAAGGAAAATAGAGAGAAAAAGGAAGAGGAAGAGGAGAAAAGAGGAAAACCAAGAAAATCAACCTCTAGGAATCGATTTAATCGGGTAAGGGTGTGAAATCTTATTATCTTATCAATGTATATTATTATGTATGATTGTGTATGTGTGTATTAGATTGTTTGTGGTGTTTTCATAGTTTTCCATTTTAGGTCGATAATGAGAAATCGATGTGATAGAATATTGGTTGCCATGATTGTATTGGGTTCTGATTGATATATGGTGTTTTGGAAAGGTTTTGATTGGAAAAATATGGATTTTTGGGGTTTTGATAGCGCAGGAAAATTCTGGGTTTTCCTTGGTTCGCTTAGCGAACCTGGGGCGAAGCGGTGGCGAGTGAGGTTTTCGCGGGTTCGCCCAGCGAACCAGTTGGCGAAGGTCAGCGAAGGTTCGCTGAGTTGTTCGCCTAGCGAAGTTTGGGTGTTTTGAATGTGGGTAGTTGCTGCCTTGGTTCGCCAAGGGGTTCGCCTAGCGAACTTTGTGTCTGTTTTTATCTAACAGTTGGTTCGCTGGAACATTCGCCTAGCGAAGGAGCTAGCGAATGCTCGCGAGGGAGGTTCGCCTAGCGAAGGAGCTAGCGAATGCTCGCGAGGGAGGTTCGCCCAGCGGACAGTGCTGTTCGTGTAATTTTGTTTTCTGCATAACTTTTGATCTGGGGTTCGGTTTGAGGCGTGGTTTGATGCGTTAGAAAGCTTATGGAATGTTATTTCTTAGTATGATGAATTAGAAATTGTTAGCCGATTAAATAAGTCGGAAAAAGTGCATTGATGTGAATGTATATAGATTGTACGTACTTGTATGAGAAGAATGCATGAATATATTGTGAATCTGTATGCATTTTAGGAATGTCTTGAGTCATTTGCGTGTGAAGCATAATGATGTGCATTCTTGTGTTGAGGGATTCTTATGAGAATCCGCTATAACATCGTGTGCCTTAAACATAAGGGGTGTGAGCGATCGGATGGATCGTGTGCCTTAAAAATAAGAGGTGTGAGCGATGGGTATAGGTGATCGTGTGCCTTATACAAAGAGGTGTGAGCGATCGGGTCGTGTGCCTTAGACAAAGAGGTGTGAGCAATCCATAAACGTCGTGTGCCTTAAAAATAAGAGGTGTGAGCGATCAGATTGGATCGTGTGCCTTAAAAATAAGAGGTGTGAGCGATGGGGAACATCGTATGCCCGACGGGGAGTTACAGTGATGTAACGAGCGATGGTTCTAGCAGAGTTCCTGAGTGAACTTGAGATGATTGAGTCGGTACCCGCATTGCATTTGCATAGAGCCGTGAGTTGGTCTCTATGATTTGCATTTATCATCTTTAAAATGGTGTTTTGATGAATAAACATGTATGTGTATGTTTATGTGGATTGATAAGAATTGTGAAAATATGCATGAGGTATATGCTTGGTTTGAATAGATATGTATACATTGCGATGTGTATGAGTGAGATGTGATGAATTATGGTGAGAATGCGGAATATGAGTATTTTTATGTTAAGATATATAATTATATGCATTGTTATTATGATAATATTTCTCACCCTTCTGCTGTTTTATAATGCTCTATGAGGCATTGCAGAGTAGGTATGTTGGTGGTCTTTTTGTGGAGCGTGTCTTCTTTCTTTCGGTCGGCTCTGATATGTAGCACCGGGTAGCTAGGATGGCTCTGATTCTTTTGGGATACATTTGTATATGTATCTTGTTGATGAATGTTTATGTAAACATGAATTATGTTGATGGATGATACTCGATGACGCATGTATATATATGTATGTATGTTTGATGTTATTCAATGTTTAGATTTTCCGCTTTTATTCTAAATATTGCGATGTGGGTGTAAGGACAAAGTTCCTCTGTTGCAAAGTTACCCCACTGTTGCATATCTAAGTTGAGCAGGTGTTGTATGTTTTAATTTAATGTATAATGTGACGTACCTCTTTTCATACCATGTTTATAATTATACTCTGACGAAATTTTTAATATGTGCCTAAATGATGTATTGTGATTATTTGGGGGTATAGAAAGGGGGTGTTACATTAAGTGGTATCAAAGCCAGAGTTGAGTCAGTTGTGTCTGTCTTGTTGTTGTGTTGGTTGAACTGTTGTTTAACTTTGTTGTCATTTTGGGAATGATCAGAATATGGCTGGTAGAAATGACAATGCGATGGCTGCTGCTTTGGAAGCAATGGCTAGGGCGGTGCAAGGTGCGCCGAATGTGAATGCTAATGACGAGTTCAGGAAGAATCAACCACCGGTCTTCAAAGGAAGATTTGATCCCGATGGTGCTTAACTTTGGTTGAAGGAGATTGAAAGGATCTTCAGAGTTATGGACTGTGCGGAAGAGGATAAGGTGAGGCTTGGGTCTCACATGCTGAAGGAAGAAGCCGACGATTGGTGGGTCGGTATGCGTCAAATTCTTGAGGTGGATGGTGAAGAGGTAACTTGGGATTTATTTCGTACTGAGTTCTTAAGGAAGTATTACCGTGAAAGTGTGAAAGGGAAGAAAGAGATGGAGTTCCTTGAATTGAAACAAGGTAGTATGTCCGTGGTGGACTATACTGTTAAATTTGTGGAGTTGGTTCAATTCCATCCTCATTATGCTGCGATCACTGCTGAGTTCTCAAAGTGCATTAAGTATGAGAATGGTTTGCGTCCCGAGATTAAACAGGCTGTGGGATATCAAAGGATAAGGAGGTTTTCGGATTTGACGGAATGTTGTAGAATCTTCGAGGAAGATAGCAAGGCTCGTTCTACACATTATAAAAGTTTGAATGAGAGGAAGGGGAAGCAACAAACTAGAAGTGGACCTTATGTGACACCCGCTGATAAGGGCAAGCATAAGGGAAACTTTGAGAAGAGATCTGGAGGAGGAGGTTCCGGTCCCATTAAGTGTTACAAGTGTGGTGAAATGGGTCATAAATCATTTGAGTGTGGGAAGACAGTGGCGAGATGTTCTAACTGTGGAGGCCTTGGGCATGCTACTACTGATTGTAGAAGGAATGTGGTGAAATGTTTTAATTGTGGGGAACCTGGTCACATTAGCGCAAAGTGTCCGAATCCGAAGAATGCTCCAACTGGTGGGAAAGTATTTTCTTTGGCGGGAACTCAAACTTCCAGTGCAGACCGTCTGATTAAAGGTACTTGCTTTATTAATAGTACACCTTTAGTTGCTATTATTGATACGGGAGCGACTCATTCGTTTGTTTCGTCTGAGTGCGTGAAGCGTTTGAATCTTGTGTTGTCTCTGATGGATGGTAAGATGGTTATTGATACTCCCGCAATGGGGTCAGTAACTACTTCGTTGGTTTGTTTGAGTTGTCCTTTGACCATTTATGGTAAAGACTTCGAGATGGATTTAGTGTGTTTGCCGTTGGAAGGTTTGGACGTAATCTTGGGTATGAATTGGTTGCGATTTAATCGAGTTCATATAGATTGCTATCACAAGTTAGTGAGGTTTCCTTCTTTGGAAGATGATGAAGATGAGAGTTTCCTATCCACTAAAGAACTGAAGAAACTTTTAGCGGACGAAGCTCAATTGTTCGGTGTGTTTGCATCATTGTCGGTGGAGAGTAAAGTTGAGCTCAATGTGTTTCCAGTGGTGTGTGAATTTCCAGAAGTGTTTCTGGAGGATATTACGGATGTACCGCCAGAAAGAGAAGTTGAGTTTTCTATTGATCTAGTTCCGGGTACTAGACCGGTTTCGATGGCACCGTATCGTATGTCGGCATCGGAGTTGGTGGAATTGAAGAAGCAATTGAATGACTTGTTGGACAAGAGATTTGTAAGACCAAGTGTTTCTCCTTGGGGTGCTCCGGTATTATTGGTAAAGAAGAAGGATGGGAGTATGCGGTTATGCATTGATTATAGACAATTGAATAAGGTGACAATTAAGAACAAGTATCCGCTTCCAAGGATCGATGATTTGATGGACCAATTAGTTGGTGCGCGTGTTTTTAGCAAGATTGATTTGAGATCGGGATATCACCAGATCCGTGTGAAAGAAGAGGATATTCAAAAGACGGCCTTTAGGACACGGTATGGCCATTACGAATATTCTGTGATGCCATTCGGGGTTTCTAATGCGCCGGGTGTGTTTATGGAATACATGAATCGTATTTTTCATGAACAGTTAGATCGTTTTGTGGTTGTGTTCATCGACGATATTTTGATTTACTCTAAGTCTCAAGAGGAGCATGAAGAGCATTTGAGAATTGTGTTACAAATTTTGAAAGAGAAACAATTGTATGCTAAGTTGTCGAAATGTGAATTTTGGTTGTCAGAAGTAAGTTTTCTTGGACATGTTATTTCCGGGAGTGGTATTAGTGTTGATCCATCCAAGATTGATGCGGTGATGCAATGGGAGGCTCCTAGATCGGTTACGGAGATTCGAAGCTTTTTAGGCTTGGCGGGATATTATCGGAGGTTTATTGAAGGATTTTCGAAGTTGGCACTTCCGTTAACGCAATTGACTTGTAAGGAAAAGGCTTTCATTTGGGATGTTCATTGTGAAGAGAGTTTCAATGAGCTAAAAAGAAGGTTGACAACGGCTCCGATCTTGATTTTGCCAAATCCGACGGAACCATTTGTTGTGTATTGTGATGCTTCCTTGGTTGGTTTAGGTGGTGTTTTGATGAAAGATGGAAAAGTTGTGGCTTATGCTTCAAGGCAATTGAGAGTTCATGAAAAGAATTATCCTACACATGACTTGGAGTTAGCGGCCATAGTGTTTGTTTTGAAAATTTGGAGGCACTATCTTTATGGTGCAAGATTTGAAGTTTTTAGTGATCACAAAAGCTTGAAATATTTATTTGATAAAAAAGAATTGAACATGAGACAAAGGAGGTGGTTAGAGCTTTTGAAGGATTATGATTTTGGTTTGAATTACCATCCGGGTAAGGCAAACGTGGTGGCCGATGCCTTGAGTTAGAAGTCGTTACATATGTCCACATTGATGATGAGAGAATGGGAACTTTTGGAGAATTTTAGAGACTTGAGTTTGGTTTGCGAAATGACGCCGAGAAGTGTGAGACTTGGTATGCTACATGTTACGAATGATTTCCTTGCAACCGTATGTGAAAAGCAAAAGTTGGATTTGAAATTCGTTGATTTGATGATGAATGAGAATGAGGATTTCAAGGTTGATAGTTTTGGAGTTTTGAGATTCCGTGGTCGTATTTGTATTCCCGATGATGCGGAGTTGAAAAAGATGATATTGGAAGAAGGACACCGAAGTAACTTAAGTATTCATCCGGGAGCGAATAAAATGTATCAAGATTTGAAGAAAATCTTTTGGTGGTCCGGTCAAAGAGAGATGTGGCTCAATTTGTGTATGCGTGCTTAACTTGTCAAAAATCTAAGGTGGAACATCAAAAGCCTAGTGGATTAATGCAACCGTTGGACATTCCGGAGTGGAAATTGGATAATATATCGATGGATTTTGTTACGGGATTGCCGAATACGCAAAGAGGTCATAATGCCATTTGGGTAATCGTTGATAGGCTTACTAAATCTGCTCACTTCATTTCAATTGATATTAGCTATCCTTTGGAGAGGTTAGCCGAGATTTATGTTCTTGCGGTTGTGAAGTTGCATGGACTTCCTAAGAGTATTGTATCGGATAGATATCCTAGATTCACATCGAGGTTTTGGGAGAGTTTACAAAAGGCTTTGGGTTCTAAGCTAAGATTGAGTTCGGCGTATCATCCGCAAACGGATGGTCAAACCGAGAGGACAATTCAATCGTTGGAGGATTTGTTGCGTGCTTGTGTGCTCGAGCAAGGTGGTGCTTGGGATAGTTATTTGGCATTGATTGAGTTCACCTACAATAATAGTTTTCATTCAAGTATAAGTATGGCACCATTTGAGGCTTTGTATGGTCGGAGATGTCGAACACCTTTGTGTTGGCATGAAACCGGCGAGAGGACGATAGTTGGACCGGAGATGGTACAACAAACGACGGAGAAAGTGAAGTTTATTCGGGAGAAGATGAAAGCTTCTCAAAGTAGACAAAAGAGCTATCATGACAAGAGAAGGAAAGATCTTGAGTTTCAAGAAGGCGACCATGTGTTTTTGAGAGTTACGCCGGTTACGGGTGTGGGTCGTGCTTTGAAGTCGAAGAAGTTGACTTCTCGTTTTATTGGTCCGTATCAGATTTCTGCACGAGTTGGTGCCGTGGCTTACCGTGTGGCGTTGCCTCCGAATCTTTCGAATTTGCATGATGTATTCCATGTTTCGCAACTTCGAAAGTATGTTCCGGATCCGTCACATGTTATTCTTATGGACGAGGTTGAAGTGAGAGATAACCTTACGATTGAAGCTTTACCGATTAGGATTTTGGATCGTGAAGTTAAGAAGCTAAGAGGCAAGGATATTGCGCTTGTGAAAGTAGCGTGGGGAGGCGCTGCGGAAGGCAATATGACTTGGGAACTAGAGAGTAGGATGCGAGGGTCGTATCCGGAGTTGTTTGAATCAGGTAATATTTTCGAGAACGAAAATTTCTAAAGTGGGGGAGAGTTGTAACGCCCCGATTCCAATTATTCCCATTTTGTTGAGTCTTTTATTTTAATTGTGTGATAAGTTATTTTATTTGTGGAATTGGTGTGTTAATATGTTATGTTGACCATTTATGTTATTTTACCGTTTTTGAGAGTTTTCGGGGAAAAGTAGGATGGAGGGTATTTTAGACATTTCTCAATTAATGTTAAGTTAGAAAATTTAGTGGAAATATAATTGTGTGAGAAAATGAATTAAATTGAATTTGGGTAAAAAGAAAAATAGAGAAGAAAAAGAGATAAGAAGAGGAAATAAAAGAGAAAGAGATAGAAAGGAAAATAGAGAGAAAAAGGAAGAGGAATAGGAGAAAAGAGGAGAACCAAGAAAATCAACCTCTAGGAATCGATTTAATCGGGTAAGGGTGTGAAATCTTATTATCTTATCAATGTATATTATTATGTATGATTGTGTATGTGTGTATTAGATTGTTTGTGGTGTTTTCATAGTTTTCCATTTTAGGTAGATAATGAGAAATCGATGTTTTCGCGGTTGGAAATCGACGTAAATGTGGTAGAATATAGGTTGCCATGATTGTATTGGGTTCTGATTGATATATGGTGTTTTGGAAAGGTTTTGATTGGAAAAATATGGATTTTTGGGGTTTTGACAGCGCAGGAAAATTCTGGGTTTTCCTTGGTTCGCCTTACGAACCTGGGGCGAAGCGGTGGCGAGTGAGGTTTTCGCGGGTTCGCCCAGCGAACCAGTTGGCGAAGGTCAGCGAAGGTTCGCTGAGTTGTTCGCCTAGAAAAGTTTGGGTGTTTTGAATGTGGGTAGTTGCTGCCTTGGTTCGCCAAGGGGTTCGCCTAGCGAACTTTGTGTCTGTTTTTATCTAACAGTTGGTTCGCTGGAACATTCGCCTAGCGAAGGAGCTAGCGAATGCTCGCGAGGGAAGTTCGCCCAGCGAACAGTGCTGTTCGTGTAATTTTGTTTTCTGCATAACTTTTGATCTGGGGTTCGGTTTGAGGCGTGGTTTGATGCGTTAGAAAGCTTATGGAATGTTCTTTCTTAGTATGATGAATTAGAAATTGTTAGCCGATTAAATAAGTCAGAAAAGTCGGAAATAGTGCATTGATGTGAATGTATATATATTATATGTACTTGTATGAGAAGAATGCATGAATATATTGTGAATCTGTATGCATTTTAAGAATGTCTTGAGTCATTTGCGTGTGAAGCATAATGATGTGCATTCTTATGTTGAGGGATTCTTATGAGAATCCGCTATAACATCGTGTGCCTTAAACATAAGGGGTGTGAGCGATCGGATGGATCGTGTGCCTTAAAAATAAGAGGTGTGAGCGATGGGTATAGGCGATCGTGTGCCTTATACAAAGAGGTGTGAGCGATCGGGTCGTGTGCCTTAGACAAAGAGGTGTGAGTGATCCATAAACATCGTGTGCCTTAAAAATAAGAGGTGTGAGCGATCAGATTGGATCGTGTGCCTTAAAAATAAGAGGTGTAAGCGATGGGGAACATCGTATGCCCGGCGGGGAGTTACAGTGATGTAACGAGCGATGGTTCCAGCAGAGTTCCTGAGTGAACTTGAGATGATTGAGTCGGTACCGCATTGCATTTGCATAGAGTCGTGAGTTGGTCTCTATGATTTGCATTTATCATCTTTAAAATGGTGCTTTGATGAATAAACATGTATGTGTATGTTTATGTGGATTGATAAGAATTGTGAAAATATGCATGAGGTATATGCTTGGTTTGAATAGATATGTATACATTGCGATGTGTATGAGTGAGATGTGATGAATTGTGGTGAGAATGTGGAATATGAGTATTTTTATGTTAAGATATATAATTATATGCATTGTTATTATGATAATATTTCTCACCCTTCTGCTGTTTTATAATGCTCTATGAGGGATTGCAGAGTAGATATGTTGGTGGTCTTTTTGTGGAGCGTGTCTTCTTTCTTTCGGTCGGCTCTGATATGTAGCACCGGGTAGCTAGGATGGCTATGATTCTTTTGGGATACATTTGTATATGTATCTTGTTGATGAATGTTTATGTAAACATGAATTATGTTGATGGATGATACTCAATGACGCATGTATATATATGTATATATGTTTGATGTTATTCAATGTTTAGATTTTCCGCTTTTATTCTAAATATTGCGATGTGGGTGTAAGGACAAAGTTCCTCTGTTGCAAAGTTACCCCACTGTTGCATATCTAAGTTGAGCAGGTGTTGTATGTTTTAATTTAATGTATAATGTGACGTACCTATTTTCATACCATGTTTATAATTATACTCTGACGAAATTTTTAATATGTGCCTAAATGATGTATTGTGATTATTTGGGGGTATAGAAAGGGGGTGTTACACAGAACCCATTTCCTTCACAAATTTCACGTTTGAAAGCCCATACGCGTATGCTCGACACCATACGCGTATCACCAGATGGCCGGGAAAAGACATAATTCATACGTGTAATGGCACAAACACAGGCCAATGATACGCGTAACGCCTGGGCTCATACGCGTATGGACACGCCCCTTACGCGTACGGCCAGGGCAAACCCAGAAAAATTCTGCAGAACGTGTTTCTGCGTTTTTCACCCAAACCACACCCAAATTCATCATCTAAATCCAGAAAAATACCAATTTGATGTCCAACAACATGTATCATTCGTGTAGCAACAACAAGGGACCCTAAAACATCATTTCCAACACGATTAAATCGATTTCTACCATTTTCTACACAAATGGGTTTATACCAAAACTCATAAAAGTCAACAACAACAATAATACAATTATACATAATGATATACATTGATAAGATAATAATATTTCACACCCTTACCCGGATTAATCGATTCCTAGAAGTTGTTTTCTTGATTTCCAAGCTTTTCCCTCTTTTCCTTCTCTTTTCTCCTATTTCTCTTTCTTTCTCTCCTTTTTCTCTCTATTTTCTTTTCTATCTCTTTCTCTCCTATTTTCTCTTCTTAACTCTTTTTCTTTTCTATTTTCTTATTTTCTACTCAAACCAAATTAATTCATTTTCTCACACAATTTTATTTCCACTAAATTTCTAACTTATCATTAATTGAGAAATGTCTAAAATACCCTCCATTCTAATTTTCCCCGAAAACTCTCAAAAAGGGTAAAATATCATAATATGTCAACATAGCATATTAACACACCAATTTCACAGATAAAATAATTTATCACTCAATTTAAATAAAAGACTCAACAAAATGGAAATAAGCGGAATCAGGGCGTTACAGACGACATATGTCTTATCCGTAGACGTAACGCCAACCATCTCAAACAATGGAAGACGATACTTGTTTGTCATGTAGGTGCTATCGAGAATGAGCACTGTCGAGAACGTGTTGAACGACTTGATGGAATCCGGATGAGTCCAAAAAATATCTCGTACCGTAATTCCATCATCGCGACATCTATACCGAGACACGTAATCGTTGTCCTCCAACACTTTCAACAGTTGTTGCATCTCATTCCTATCTCCCCTAATTGCCTTGTTCGTTTGATACCACATGTTATACACTTGCTTTATGTTTGCAACATTTTCGGGTTCTTTCCGTTTCAACGTCGCAAGTATATTCTTCGGTTGGACAAGGTTCAAGGTCATGCCGGCTATACATGTCTTCTCTTTCGCCTTGAGCCGGCGTACACTTGGATGACCTTGTAGCTTTGAGCACATTTCGTGGTTATGTATACCACAACGAACGATAAATCTCCATTTCTTTGAAACTAACATGTAACCACCAATCTTAAAAGGGCACTCACATCTTCTAGTACCGGTCTCGTCTTTCTTTAACTTCCGTAGAGGTGCTTGATATTTGCCGCTTCTTTCGCACCCCAAAATTACAAAAGCTTTTCTTCTATCCGACCCATTATCCATCTCCCGATATTTACACCGAAGCCGAGCTCAATAGCCGTCCTACGAATGTATGCGATCATGCTTTTACGATCATCAAAGTCTTGCTTGTTGTTAAAGTCACCGCCGACATCAACCGACTTTACGAGCATACCTTCATCTTTCGAGGAAATCGGCGCAACTAATTCTTTTGCCATGTTATCGGGATGCACCATCTCTATTTATAAACAAGAATAGAACAATTAATATGTATAAATAAGATTTATTCAAAAATGCTGAAAACTAAAATTAATTAGCTTCAGGCATTTTTCTGGATGTGCACATCCGGAAAAGTTCATGCTAAATTTGTTCCGGATGTGCACATCTGAAAGTAGCGTAACTTGTTTTTCCAAAAATGTAGATTGATAATGTGAGCAATGTAGTGGATGAAGTTGAATGTTTACCTGAAATTCAGTCTTTCCTTGCTCCCTTTGATTTGTTGCACCAAAAATTTGAACTTTTTGAGTGAGAAATGGGATTGATGAAGTAGGGTTTTTTGACTTGGTGAGAGTGAGTGTGGAAGAAGAAGGTTGATTATGGGAATGAGGGAGTGATCGTGCAACTTTAAATATTTCAGAATGTATTCTGGATATACAGATCCGGAGACACTCCGGATATGCACATCCGGAAAAAAAATTTAATTCTTAAGGATCCGGTGCGTCCGGATGTGCACATCCGGGATTAGGGGACAAAAAAAAAATTTCACATGATGCCTAAGAAATTTGGATGGTGCATTAAGAAACTCTCAAAAAATAAACATGTTCAATTCCTTTCACGCAATAAAAAAAATTGATTTTTCAATCCATAATAAGTAGAGGTTAAAAGTTTATTATATTAGGGAAGTTTGAGTGCGGCATAGTTAGATAATCAAGATTATTTTGATTTTAACTACACATTAAGTAATATAATTCCTAGTCTATTATACAAAATAATCTACCCCGCACTCATCTTAACCCTTCAACTCTAACAATTAGGTAGAACTGTTGAACAATCTTAATACGCCCAAAAACTCAGTGCAGGGCAGTAAGTAGGATAGACTCATAAGTTTATGCCATATGTCCTTTATGAATAAAATTAACATATGGCATAAATAGAAATGTGTTGTAATTAAATTGGGATTGCCTATGTTGATGTTGGAGTCTAGAGATCATTACATTAAGTTTTTTTTTCAACAATCACATATTAACCTAAAACCTTAAACTGTTGGATATATGTATTTGTCTGATCTCGGATGGTTCAAATTTTAAAGTAAATTTATTTTTAAAAAATTAAAATACTAAGTTTGAAATATGAACCGTCCTATTTTGATCAGACAACCAATAATGTGATGATTGCGTGAATGTGAGAAATTACCTACTGCAATCCATTACAATCAATGATATGTAGGTTTTTGTCCCTAAATAATTATGAGCGTATGTTGTTTTGTATAGTAGCGTGAAGACTGGGAGTCAGCTCAAATTGTCTTCGATGGGCAACCATAAGGAAGTTTCCTGCCTGATTGATATATTTTAGACGATAAGTTAGGTTGAAAACTTGGTGTTTATTTATGTAGAGACAATGAATTGCTATTCAATTTGAAAGTAAGAATTCATACTCCATTCATAATGAAATATAAGCGGAACTCCACCAAATTAAGCAATAAGCATTTAAAAAATTAAGTCTATTGCCTAAAAATAAAGTCAAGATGATTGCAACAACCTTGTGGAAGCAAATTCCCATAGTATTGACTGAACAAGTCCAACTCCAAGTCAACAATGATTGCAACTAGAGCTGTCAAAACGGGCTACCCGGCCCTAAACGGGCCGGCCTTGGCGGGCCTCGGGCTTTTCCGGGCCGGGCCCAAAAAGCCCATTTTAAATACGGGCTCCTTTTTTACTACCCAGGCCCAGCCCTGTCTGGGCTGCGGACTACCCATCCTTAAACGGGCTCGGCCCTAAACGGGCCTATTTTAAAAAAAAAATAAAAAAATTCTCCTTATTTTTTAAGTAATAACCTGTAGTATATTATCCTTATTTAAGTAATTCTCCCTAACACAAAATTATCCACCATATAACTTCCAACAAATAACACACAAAGTTAACTATCATGTAACAAGTAACTTTCCAACAAGTTACACACAAAATTACACACAAATTAAACACAAAATTATCCACCATGTAACTTCCAAGAAGTTACATACAAATTACACACAAAATTATCCAACATGTAACTTCTAATAAAATACATAGTTTTAAGTTAATTGATAACACAAAATAAGATACATAAACCATGAGAACACAATATCCAACATGTAACTTCCACAAAATAACAAGTTTTAAGTTATTAAACTTAACACAAAATCAAATAGTCCTAACTCGACTCGCAACGTCACTTGAGTTTTCTTCAACGACATTCACATGTTCAAATGTGTTGGATGCTTGTCCACTTAAACCATCTTGATTAGTATTAATGTCATTATCAAATTCTACAAAATAAGAAAAATAGTAGTTAAAAAAAATACATTATTTGTAACATGAGAGAATAACATGCAACATTATGAATCTATGATACACTTGAAAAAAGTAAGTTAACAAGTTTACCTTCAAAACCATATAACCAACTTCGTGTGCACATGAGAGCTTGAACTGATTCCTCTTTCATTGAACTTCTATACTTGTTTAAAACTCGAGAGCCAATGCTAAAAGCAGATTCAGATGCCACCGTGGTTATTGGAATGCTTAATATATCACAAGCCATTCTTGCAAGATTGGGACTTCTACGACTTTTCTCCTTCCAATAAGCCAAGATATCAAAACCAACCGATGGAGGCAACCTTTGCTCATCTAAATAAGAATCAAGTTCAGATTTTCCAGTATTGTTACTTACTTGACTTTCATGCTCTTCAAATTCCTACAAAGTATACATACAAACAATGATAAAAATTTAAATTTAGAATTAACAATAAATTGCATTTGTAAGAGAAAAAAAAAAGAATAGTTTGCACTTACTTCACAAATATACAATGAGGATGCCAAAGATTCCTTTCCTCCTCCAAAAAAAGGTCGCACTTGTGAAAAATTAGGAGTAGAAATCACATGTTTGACATATTCTGCATAAAGCTCATACAACTCACCCTTAATTTTCTTGCACTTGTCTTCACTTGTTGTATCATTAATTTTTTTATATGCAAAATTCAAAAAGTTGATTTTTTTGGTTGGTTAATTTCAGTGCCATCAAGATCAATTACATTAGACGGAGCAAATAATGGCACAGGTGGAGTTGCCCTAACCTCAGAATCACTATCAATTTCCATAATTACTTATAGTAGACACAAATTACAACCCCTACATGTAAATCAACACAATATCAACAAGCATCAGATTCATTGTTAAAACATTATAGACAAACAAAATAGGAATCAAATTTATTTTACTGTAAACACATTTTTCAAACATAGCTATCAAATTGAAACAGAGCTATTAAAACAAAAAGTAAGAATACATTTTCTGGTGATCTATATATTAGTGAACTATAACATTAACATTAGTAAATAATGTGAACTATAACATTAGTAACTGACATGTGAACTATAACTGACATGTGAAACAGAGCTATCAAACTTTTTAGTCCTAACTTTGAAAGAAAATAATGTGAACTATAACATTAGTAACTGACATGTGAACTATATATTTTCTAGTGATCATACAGGGAATACTATTTAATATATATTTTTATTATTATAGTTTGTGGAAAATGAATTTACATGTATTAATGTATTTAAATTGGTGATTGGTTTTTTTTAAGTTGCATTTATATTATCATTTTGTTGAAGATTTTGGTGTATTACCGATTTAGAAGTCATGCTTAGAAAATATTGTTCTTAGATTTCAAATTATTTTCTTTCAAAGTTTTTATTAATGTAACAGAATACATTTTCACTTAACTATAACATCAGTAACTGACATGTAAAAATAATGGTATTTTCAATGAACTATAACATTAGTAATTGACATTAGTAATTGAACTATAACATTTTCAATGTAACAGAATACATTTTCAATGAGCTACATGTAAAAATAATCTGAATTACATGTAGTTTTATGGACAGAACTATAATAATTGACAGAACCTTAATAATCTGAGCTACATTTTATCGAATGAAGTATAACCTTAATAATTGACATAACTATAACATTAGTTAAACAAACAGAGTTAAGCAAATATTCAGAATACTGTCATATGGAAACATGTAGTTTTATGGAAATTAAGTTTTATGTAAACACTTTAGTAATTCACATATCAATGTACAAACACTTTAATTTTATGGAAATTAAGACTGAATACTGTCATATTCTGAAATGTTCAGAACGAGGATGGAATTTCAAGTTCATATATACTTACAATTTCTACCCCTTGCTTATCTGGGTGCGTTATGAATACGAAAAAAGTGGACAGCACGATGGATACCAATGGAGCAATTGCTGGAACCCAGAAGAATATATTGTTCTTCTTTCCCTAATGAACACAACATGAAATAACATTAATAAAAACTTTTTAGTCCTAACTATTTAAGAAATAATAGTAAGATGAAAAAGAGAGTTTAATGGCATACGATATACTTGGCGACGAGAAGAAAACACAGAAAGTTGGAAACTTGAAACAGCGACGACGAAGCCGGAAACTTGAAATAGCGATGATGATGAAGCTGAGCTAACACGAAACTACACACACACAACTCTACCTCTACTACACAGCGCATATGAAGGCGATCGAACACGAAACAACGATGAAGAAGCTCTAACACACAGGCAGCGGCTGTTGGCTCGGCTAGGTCATGTTGGAACTTTTGAATGGAATGAATGAATCCAAATGTTTTACTTTTACAGTTTGGGCCAAAAGTTTCCAAATTTTACTGTTGTGGAATTGTGTGTGACCGAACCAAATTTATTGTTGGGCCAAATTTATTGTTTAGGTCCAATTATATATATTTACTAATTTATATTATGGGCCAAATAGTTAAATTAAATTTTTTTTTAAAAAATTTCGGGCTGCCGGGCTACCCATAGCCCATACGGGCTGGCCCATTTTTTTTAGGGCTTTTTCGGGTCGGGCTAAAAAAGGCCCGGAATAATATGGGCTCCAAAAATAAGGCCCAAGCCCTAACTTTTTTCAGGCCCGGTGGGCCGGCCCATGGGCTTCGGCCCATTTTGACGGCTCTAATTGCAACAACCAAAAACTTAATCATACTTATTACTTTTGCATTATTAATGTGCTGCTTCCATTCTCATGCTTAGTTATCTTCCCCTTGTTGGAACGGGGTTCCAAGAAAGATGAATGTTTGAGAGAAAGAAAAAGAAGAAGAAGAAGGAGAGAAAGAGAGAAAAGAGTTTGCAAAACTTTCTAAACTTTACTGAATGCAGTGTGCGATTGTATGTAATTTCAAATTACAAAGCCTTTTATATAGACTATCAAAGCCCAGACCCAAACAAAGATTTCGACTAACTTCCATAACAGCTATATTCGACTCTGTCGAATACAGCTGACTACACAACACTACAGCTAATTCGACTTCGACACAAACTCTATAAAGATTCTGACTTCGACTTCGACAGAGA
This sequence comes from Lathyrus tuberosus, assembly GCA_022829125.1. Taxonomy (NCBI): domain Eukaryota; kingdom Viridiplantae; phylum Streptophyta; class Magnoliopsida; order Fabales; family Fabaceae; genus Lathyrus; species Lathyrus tuberosus. The sequence continues at coordinate 1,138,874 of JALAZF010000227.1, forward strand.
ACTTGAATTACTTCTAACACACCACCTAATTCATGTTCTCGAGACTTCTCATCCCAATGCTCTTCTTTAACTCGTCGAATCTGACTTTCTTCAAAGGTTTGGTAAGTATGTCGGCTAGTTGAACTTCATTCTTGCAATATTCAAGATCAAGCTTCCCTCTGTGCACTTGATCCCTGAGAAAATGATACCTTCTTTCTATGTGCTTACTTCGACCATGACACATAGGATGATTGGCAAGATCAATAGCTGACTTGTTATCTACAAACAACTTCATCTTCCCAGGTTCCTCAATCTTGAGTTCTTCGAGCAACATATCTATCCATGTTGCCTGACATGCTGCATACGATGCAGCTACGTACTCAGCTTCACATGATGACAAAGCCACAATGCTTTGTTTTCTCGAACTCTAAGAGATTGGAGCTCCTTCTATCATGAAAATGTAGCCTGCAATACTCTTCTTCTCATCTTGGTCTCCACTGAAATCTGAATCAGTATAACCATATACCTCCGCATCTTTCGACTTGGACCTATTTCGACATGACATCAGCACACCATGATCAATGGTACCCTTAATGTATCTCATCACTCTCTTTACTGCAATGAGATGACATTCTTGGGGTTTCTCCATGAATCGACTTAATAATCCGACACTCTGACAAATATTCGGCCTTGTATTGCAAAGATACCTTAAGGATCCAATAATTTGTTTGTACAGTGTCGAACTTACAAACTCATCATCAGTTACCTTCTTCAACTTTGTTCCTGTTTCCAATGGAGTTGTTGCAGCTTTACAGTCAGTCATCTTGAACCTCTTCAAGATGTCTTGAGCATACTTCTTCTGGTGCAGGAACACACCTTCAGCTGTGTCTTTGAATTCCATCCCTAAGAAATATGACAAATTCCCTAGGTCGGACATTTCGAACTCTTGCATTAGATTCGACTTAACTTTTCTTATCTCAACTTCATTTGCACCTGTAATTAGCAAATCATCGACATACCAGCATAAAATGATTCGACTATCATTGTCGACATCATTTACATAAACTCCATGCTCAGACACACACTTTTTGAAACCTGCTTCGATTAGGAAACTATCTATTCTTTTGTTCCAAGCCCTCAGGGCTTGCTTCAATCCATAGAGAGCCTTCCTCAATCTGTACACCTTCGACTCATGCCCTTTGATCTTAAATCCTGGTGGTTGACTGACATATACTTCTTCCTCCAAAGGTCCATTCAAAAATGCTGATTTTACATCCAACTGATGTATCTTCCATCCTCTATTTGCCGCTGTCGAAACAACAATCCTGATTGTTTCCAACCTAGCCACTGGCGCATAGACTTTGTCGAAATCAATACCAGGTTTCTGCAAAAAACCTCTTGCCACTAGTCTTGCCTTATGCTTGGCAATTTCACCATTTGGCCTTCGTTTCAACTTGTAAACCCATTTCACATCAATAGACTTCTTGCTGGCTTTTTCGACAAGTTCCCAGGTATTGTTCTTCTCGATTGCCCTGAGTTCTTCCTTCATGGCTTCACACCAATTCGAATCATTCATGGCTTCATCCAATTTAATTGGTTCTGCTTCAGCCATCATCATTACTTCTTCTATTAAGTCACCATCTGCATCGATTGCATTATCTGGAAATCTCTCATATCCAGCTAACCTTGTCGACTCAGCTCTTGTTCTAGTTGATCTTCTGACATTCTTCTCAGGAGGTTCTTCATTTCGAATTTTCGTGGCCTCAGTTTGTTGGTCTTCTTCAAATACCGTCGGAACTGTCTCTTCCATCTGTCGACCAGTTTCCTGTCGAACTGACCCATGACTCCTCTCCCATTTTTTATTTTCGTCTACCAGAACATCTCGACTGATCACAGCTTTATCATCTTCTGGTGAATATAGTCTATATGCACCAGTTGAATGATAACCTATGAGCACCATGGTTTGACTTTGATCATCTAGTTTTGTTCTCAATTGCTCAGGAACATGCCTAAAACATATTGATCCAAAAACTCTAAGATGACTTGCATTTGGCTTTTCACCTGTCCAAGCTTCATAAGGAGTCTTCTCGACTAGCTTCTTTGTTGGACATCTATTCAGAATGTATACTGCTGTCGAAGCTGCTTCAGCCCAAAATCTCTTTGGCACCTTTTTAGCCTTCAACATACTTCTCGTCATATTCAGTATACTTCTATTCTTCCTCTCAGCTATTCCATTATGTTGAGGTGTATAGGGTGCAATAACCTCATGCTCTATACCTTCCTCTTCACAAAATCTAGCAAACTCTCGAGAGATGTATTCACCACCACCATCAGTTCTCAGTTTCTTTAGCTTGCAGCCACTTTGCTTTTCGACAAGCAACTTAAACTTCTTGAACTTTGTGAATACTTCGCTCTTACTTTCGATCATATAAATCCACATATATCTGGTGAATTCATCGATGAAAGTTAAGAAGTAACGCTTACCACCATTCGACCTAACTTCAAAAGGTCCACATACGTCAGAATGAACAAGCTCCAACTTTCCTTTTGACTTAATTGGCAGATCATGCTTGAATGCTTTTCCAGCCTGCTTTACTTTGCAGCATTCTTCACACACCTGATTTGGTTCCTTCACCTGAGGTAAACCATAAACCATCTTCTTCTGATTGAGCATACCCAAACTCCTGAAGTTTAGATGCCCATATCTATGATGCCATAGCCAATTCTTTTCCTCTTCTGTAGTTGACGCAAGACATTGATGATCAATCATGTTAATCTGAACTTTAAAGGTCTTGTTATCAGCCAATGGTGCTTTCAGTACCAACCTACCATCAGCATGGTACACCTTCATTTGGTTCTTCTCTAGCTTAATATTATGTCCTTTGGCAAGTAATTGACCTATACTTATCAAGTTACTTGTCATAGAATGAACATACAACACATCAGTAATGCTGGCTTTTCTATCATCTCTTCTCATTACAGATATGTTTCCTCTTCCACCTGATGTGATCTGTCTACCATCGGCAAACTTTATCACTTTCTTAACTGATTCATCAAGATTGGTGAACCAGTTCTTGTTACCGGTCATGTGGTTGCTGTAACCTGAATCAAGATACCACAAATTCGTTTCATCAGCGTCTGACTGAGTATCTGCCATTAGTAGCACATCATCAGAATCACTCTCTTCTGCCTGTGCATACTACGCTTTGTCACTTTATTTTGCTCGTGCTTCCTTCTTCTTTCGACAGTCTCGAGCATAGTGACCAAAACCTTGACAATTGTAACACTGCACGTCTTTCATGTCAACTTTCTTCCCAGAATACTTGTTGCACATGCCTTTCTTTATTGAATCATCATGATTCTTCAAACTCTTGCTTGACTTCTCATCACTAGCAAGATTCCTTCCCTGCTTCACCTTCCCAGACTTCTTGGTGAATTTCGCTTGTAGTGCTTGGTCCGATACCTTTTTTCTTTCTGAATCTCTTTGCTTCAATCTCATCTCATGAGCTTCCAAAGAAGCCTGTAGCTCTTCAACCTTCATCTCTGCGAGATTCTTGGACTCTTCAATTGACACTATAATGTAATCAAAATTTGTAGTCAGAGATCTTAGTACCTTCTCAATTTTCTGCAAATCTGTGATTGTTTCTCCACAAGACTTCATCTGGTTCGTCAGCATCACCAATCTTGAAAAGAACTCCGAAACTGATTCATCTTCCTTCATTTGAATCATTTCGTATTGCTTTCTCAAGATTTGCAGCTTCACCCTCTTCAGTTTCTCATCACCTCCATACAAGTTCTTTAACTTGTCCCACGCTCCTTTTGCAGATTCTTCTTCAATAATTTTCTCAAACACATTCGGATCCACACACTGGTGAATCAAGAACAACGCTTTGCCATCTTTCTTCCGTTGATCCTTGTACACAGTTTTCTGTTCATCAGTCGCATTCGCCCCAAATTCAGCTACACCATCATTCACGATTTCAACCACATCTTGAAATCTAAAAATAACCCTCATCTGCGCAACCCACCGTTGGTAGTTTTCCCCTTTGAAAACCGGTAGATTCGCTGGGAATTGTGTGGACGTTGTTGTTCCGTTTGCCATTAGATTCTCTCTGAATCGCAACCGGGCTCGTTGATACCAATTGTTGGAACGGGGTTCCAAGAAAGATGAATGTTTGAGAGAAAGAAGAAGAAGAAGAAGAAGGAGAGAAAGAGAGAAAAGAGTTTGCAAAACTTTCTAAACTTTATTGAATGCAGTGTGCGATTGTATGTAATTACAAATTACAAAGCCCTTTATATAGACTATCAAAGCCCAGGCCCAAACAAACATTTCGACTAACTTCCTTAACAGCTATATTCGACTCTGTCGAATACAGCTGACTACACAACACTACAACTAATTCGACTTCGACACAAACTCTATAAAGATTCTGACTTCGACTTCGACAGAGAACTTGAATTACTTCTAACACCCCTTATCACAATTCATAATATTAGTAATGTCTTGGCTCTTCATTTTCAAATCATTATTACTTTTCTCCATGCTTATGCTTCGTGTTTGAGCTCAAGATCATGAAAGATGTCCTACTTCTTTTAGTTGTGGATATCTTGGCCAGATTACATTCCCTTTCACAATGTCACTGTTTACCTTGAAAATTGGTAAACAACCGCTGATCTTCTAAAACAATAAAGTTCTAGTAACTTACAGGATCGATCAGATTGATCCTAGGACATGTACTGTATGTGTATTTAGAATATTTCACGATTTGGTAAAGTATGCCTTTCGACAATGCACATAAATAAAAAGGGGTGTTTGAAGTGTAAAGGAAAGCGATAAAGATCAAAGAAATACTTAAGTCGAACAATACATCAAAGGAAAGAAAAGGCTAAACGTAAAGGTTTGATAAAAGTTGGAGTTAAATGCTGGAAAGGAATGCATAAAGATCTTAAAATGAAGAAAGGTAAATGCTTGAAAGTAAAGGCTTTTAATGTAAAACTTCAAAGTAAAGACTTGGTAGTGTAACTGACTTGAAAGGTAAAAGTTTGTGAAAAAGATTTCAAAGTAAAGAATCTAAAACAGAAACTTCAAAGTAAATTGCATTGCAATAAAGGATAATGGTGATTACAATCAAGTACATTCTCACTTCACTTGTTTCTCGACACACTGGATACTTTGAGTGAATATAGAGTTACTTGTACAAATATGATTTTTCACACTTATTCTAACTCTAGGACTAACCTATTTATAATACTCTAAAGTAACCACCATTTGACGGTTTACTCCTAGATCACACCACTTGGCACTTTGCATGTTTTCAACTTCTGGATATTCGCCACTTTTCCTCTTTTCAAATTCAAATAGTAGAACTTCCCTCCACTATTCAGTTGTAACTGCAACGCATTATCCATAGCCACTTCACCATGTCGAATTGACTCCTTGGACTTAGAAATATTTGAAATCCTAAAATCATTCTATTCGACTCGGGTTTTCGACGAATATAGTCGAAGGCCTTCTGGTCGAATCCTTCTTCTTTAGCTTATTATTTTAAAGAGTAACTTCTTTAAAAGCCAAATTATTCGAAATCATGTAGCGTCGAAATTAGGAGCTAACAAATTGCCCCCCAAAAATGTCCTTTCGCCCATGTTGGTAGGAAGGTCATTTTTTGATAACATAATTTTCGACGCCTGCTCATTCGATTATGGAAAACATGGTCATAACTGACCCACCCACGATTTAGAAACTATTCAGTTTCTTTCAACCATGCTTATGACGTCATGTCATGATGGCAAATCTTCAAACGTCTTTTCATCCGTATTTGTGATCAGTTTCCATCATCACCTTTCTTGGAACTAGACATTTGTGGTCAGACCAGAACCACGACCATCCAACCATTTCAGACAAAGACACGCGTCCCACTATCGTATCCATTTTAACGGTGGATTCACAGTCCCCTCATCTTCCAAACGCCTATAAATACCCTTTTCTTCCAACTTGAAACTTTTTGCATTCTCAGACTTTCTTTCAACTTATTTCCTCATTCTTTAAACTCTCTCAAGAAAACCCAGAACACATTCTCACTTTCCTCTTCAACTTCCAACAATGGTGTCTTCACAACCCATTCACCAAGAAACAAAAAGCCAAAAAAGTAAAACCACCACGTTCAAGCAAACTCTCCCGCCATTTTCAAACAGCCTCGGACCAAAGGTGGTGAAGAACCAACAGTTCATGCCAGAACCTCTTCTTGAGGAAGCGAGGAGCATTTACGAGTCTCAGGCAATGATCCCTCTCCTTGTCTCTGATAAACCCTATGCTTTAGGTGGCCCCCTAGCTGATGTTAAACCCACCAATGAAAAACTGGGCGAGTTTTTTCCTTCTTACCGTAAATCTAGACCTTTAGGGCAAAAGAGCAACCCTAATGAGGATGGAGCCTCCCCTGATACACCCACTTTGACGAAAATGGATCTGAGGTACCTTCATGATGGTACGAGATTGGTAAGAGCTGTCAACCCTTTAAAGGATTTTGACCTTTGGATGACCAGAATGGAAAAGGTCAAAGCTGATCATTGGAAAACCATTGGAATCTATGATCTGCTTATGTTGTCGAAGACCAACATCCCTTATTATTTGAACATGCTGGCAGCATCACTTTACTTCTCGGATAGTACCCACTACACTTTTCATCTTCCTTGTGGGATGGTTACTCCCACACTCTTCGATCTTGCTGCCATTGCAGGTCTTCGATCAGATGGTATTTCATACGATCCTGATACTGATGCAGAGGATACCATAGGGATCTCTGACTCCAAGCTCACATACACCCACTTCATCAACCACCACAAACGTGACACTGACGAAATAACTGATAAGGAACACATTGCATTCCTCACCATGTGGTTGTTGAGGTATGTATTTTGCTCAAAATCCCTGCAGGTGGCCAAGAAATATCTTACTCTGGCCAACCAACTTCATAACAATAGAGGAGTTTACCTTAGTGGGTTGATTTTAGCGAACCTCTACGAGTCTCTCAGCGAAGGGGCGGCTCGACTTAAAGACTTGGAGGCCCAAGGTACTGTTCACTTGAATGGTCCCCTCTGGCTACTTCAGTTGTGGCTCAATGCAAATTTTGAAGCTAGCCTTCCCAGGATAGGGCAGGTCGATGAAGATTCTGCTGAAATCAAAGTGAGGAGGGTCGAAGGTACTCGCCTAGTGAAACTCACGCCCAATGATGATGGGGAAACTTTCAAGAGAGCCTTCTCCAGTTACATTATGATGTTTGCCAAAAGGCATGAGTTCACACCTAGTATGGCCCCTTTTGCTGAGAGAAGATGTGGACCTGAGTGGTTTACATGGTCATTCCCTGATTCATCCACCAAACTCGACGCCGAATCTATTTCAATCTGGGAAGCCTTTTTTATTCCTAGATTTATCATTCAAAGGCTGAATCTTGGAAGAGACATGGCAGCCTTGATTGCTTACCAACCAAATCTTGTCTCTCGACAATTTGGGTTGGCTCAGATTTTCCCCAAATGCATATATGGGAAGAAAGGCCATGTGGTCCTTCATACTGCCAGTTTTGATGATGGAGGTGCTGTAGTCACTTTCGATCGGTGGAACGCTAGGAAAGCAACCCTTTCCCCTGTGTACTTTCAGCTCACATTCTTGTGCACCAAACCCTTCCATAACTGGTGGTCGAAGTACTACAGTGAACAATTTCTTGATGTTGTTGCTTTCTCTTCCTTTATTGACCAAGCTTTTCTTGATGTGCAGGAAAAAACCAAGAAGAGTAAGTTCATTCATGTCAAAGAAATTCAGGCCTTTCAAAAGTACTTTGAAACTGTCTATCGACCAGATGATATTAGTCTAACCGTTCGTGAGGCTGCTGTCACTTTGAAGGAGAAATTTCTACAAAAAATGGATCAGTTGAAAATCCCTTATAACGTTCCTCTTGAGAAACGTTATAAGGTGGCTTTTGAACTCTTTCCTCCAAAGTGCCCTCGACTGCCTAATGTTGATTTTGGAGTGGCACTTGCCCCCCCCCATTTCTAGACTGGTTTGTCTGTGGTGAGCACTTAAAACTCCTTCGACAGCAGTCTCAACCGAAAGCCCAACAGGTGGTTGCGACTAACATACGCTGGACAGTTTCAAAGGACACCTTCATATAGGGGTCGAGGATGTCCATGTCAAATCCGAAATATATGAAGGTTTGAGGCCCTTGATTTGTGATTTTTAACTAACCACTCAATTATTAATCTTGTAATAATCATCTGTCTTTCAGCTATGGCCAGGAAGACCAGCTCATCGAAGGGTGCTGCAAGAGTCGAAAAGGACACTGAAGGCACAAAGGTATTTTATATCCCTTGCCTAAGTCTTTTTGTGTAACCAACTTCTAATATTTGCATCACCTTTTAGGTTGCTCGAAAACCTCCAACACCTTCAAAAAAGGGCAAGAAATATGCTCAAGCAGTTGTCCCTCCAGATATTGATGATGAGTCCCCTGAGGAGATAGTAGTTAAGAAGAAAAGGAAGCTTATCAAAGCTTCTGGAACTACCACCCAATCTCCTTCAAAGGCGGCAAGAATTCTTGAGAAGACACCTGCTGGTAGTGGTGTCAAGAAACAACTCTACAGGGTTGCATCGAAAACGACTGCTGGTGATCCTGAGAGTGTAAACTCAAGTCCTGATGCCGCGGCTGTACAGGTATGCGTACCATCTTCACTCAGTACTTGGATTCCCTACTCAGATTTCTCCCAATCTTATTCTCTTTGCTTGTGGTTTTCAGGCTAATACAGGTGGTTCTAACCCACCACAATCTTCATTCAACTTTGCAACAACTCTCCTGAATAGCCAAGGTGAGCCAACTTATCACCCTACCTCTGACCTTGGTTCTGGATATAGTTCACTGAGCGAAATTAACCAACCTATCCCTCTTACAGTTCCTCCTCCTGAAGCGGATGGAAAAAACAAAAATTCGCCTGCTAGGACCAATACTCAACATTCCCAGACCGATGGCTATGAACATGAAGAGGATGATGTTTCTCACCAACAACCTCTCAACCAAACAGAGACTATTGGTATGGACATAGAAGGAAGGCCAACTGAAGCAGGAGAAGAGGAGGTCGAAGATGAAGAAGAACAAGAAGAAGAGAGGGAGAGGACTGAGCAAGATCAAACCCATTCGACTGTGGCTGAGACAGGTCCTGTCAACAATCCAACTCCTAGGCCTACAGTCACTTCGACTACTAGAGGATCCCCTACTGGAGACCCACTGGCTGCTCTCAAATGGTCAAATCCTCGAGAGTATGCCAGATTGATACTTGGGAAGGAGTACAGTTCTTCAGGTACTAGTCTTAGTACTTCGACCAGTTCTGGGGGTCCAGCTCCAGACGACTTTGCCAGCCCTATCCTTCAAAAGATCAAAGACAAATTCTTTAAAGGGGACAACCAAAATGTCTTACTTTCGGATTGAACTGCACCTCTCTTCCTGAAAGATAGTTTCCAAAAACTGGATCTCTCGACCCTTAGTACAGATGTGTCTGAATTCCTTATGGAGTTAACTGCTTTAGTAAATCAAATGTTTGAGGACTTGAAACTTCTTCCCAAGATCCAAGACACCATTGAGGTTACAACTGGATTGGAACATGCAGCTTGGGACGAAGCACGCATCAAAAACTAAGGTCGAAAATCTGGAGATTGACCAAAACAACAGGCAAGCAGAGATAGCATCGAACCAAAAGAATATTGATGACTGGAAGCAGCAAATTGAAGAACTGCAAAACAAGATTTCCAACGCTGAAAAGCGCAACCTTGAACTGAAAGAATTCGACGATACTGAAATGGCCAGAGAGCTAAAGCGCACCATAGACTTCCTAGACAAAGCCCAAACGCTTGAGAAGGAACTTTCAGCAGCTAAGCTCAACAAAGCTCTGTGTGAGAAACGCCTTAAGACTCACAAGGTCAACTTCCTTGAGTTGAAGTCGAAGCTACCTTTCTGATTTGTCCCATGATTTCTTGTTTGTAGTTCCCTTTTTTTTGTCATCATGTTTTATGGCCCTTTTGAGGCCCTATGTAAAGACAATCTCAATGGACTATGGCATTTATTTAAATACTTCTGTTTACTATTAACTCTTCGACTTGCAAAATCTTTGATAAGATCATGGCGTATTTCCTCTCAAACTTTGCTAATCTTTGTAATTAAAGTACTCTTCCTCTTTTCTTGGAAATCATGAAAATAACACAGCTTTTAACAGTCTAGTGTTCCAACGGCACAAGTTTCTATTTCATAAAGGAATATTAATAGCACAACCCTAGGGTATACTCCCAAGAGTAATTTCACGTATTTCCATCGTTGACTGGCCAATCTTTACAAGGCTTTGCCTCTATAAAATCCTCTTCAGGTGAGCCATATTTTGCATCTACTTAAGCAAGCATGAGTACTTCCTTAAAGAAGACAATGACCAAGAAGGTGGCTGAGGAGACAAAGAAAGCTGAGGCAACAACTACTGCCGTCAATGATACTTCAACTGGAGCAACATCTCGCGCCAAGAAGAGAGAAACCAAGATGAAGGTCCCCAAGAAAGGACATTCCAAAGCACAAAACTCTGATGATGAAGCTGACGAAGATTATGTTGCCTTCCTCAACTCTATTAATTGGAGGGACTACGAATGATCTTTCTCCTAGGTTTCATGTTGTTGTACTTGTTTCCTTTCCTTTGTATGCCATTTTGGCCCCACATGGCCTATTTTGGCTTTTATAATCTGAATGAAACTTACGTTTTAATATGAATCTCTTGTAAAATAGGCTTATATTTTTCCAAATATTTCCCATTTACCCTTAAGACTCTTAAATCACCCTCCATCTCTTGAATCTCATAAGCATTATTACTAAATGCTTAATAATTTGAAAAGGACCTTCCCACTTAGGAGACCACTTCCCCAAAGTTCTGGTCTTTCGATCCATAGGTAAGATCACTTTCCACACTAGATCTCCAGCTGAAAAGGTTTTAATCTTGACCTTTTTGTTATAAGACTTCTCCACCCTTTTCTTTTGCCTTTTCAGCAACTCTAATGCATGGAGTCTTTCTTCATCTAAGTCTACTATTTCATCAAGCATCATATTCCAATAAGATTCAGATGGAATCTCATGATGCCTTTGAATCCTTATTGACTGAAGATAAATTTCCACAGGCAAAACTGCGTCATGACCAAAGGTCAGTCGAAATGGGGTAGTATTAGTTGCCTCTTTAGGGGACGTTCGACATGCCCACAGTATTTGGTCCAATGTCTTATGCCAATTTCTTGGCCTCTTTCCCACATACTTTTTTATCAAACCAATAACTATTTTATTCGCCGCTTCGACTTGGCCACTAGCTTGAGCATAATAAGGTGTGGATGTTAAAAGCTTGAATCCCATTTCTTTAGAAAACTCTTGCATTTTTCGACCAGTGAAGACTGATCCTTGGTTTGTTGTAATTGTCTTTGGGATTCCAAACCTACAGATGATGTGTTTCTGGATAAATTCAATCACATCTTCTTGATCAACATTTGGTAATGGGATAGCTTCGACCCATTTGGTAAAATAATCAATACCCACCAAAATGTACTTATGATTATTTGAGGATGCTGGTCGAATTTCTCCAACCAAATCCAAAGCCCATCCTCTGAAAGGCCAAGGCTTTACTATAGAGTGCAACTCACTTGCAGGGACGTGTTGGATGCCAGCATGAACTTGGCATTCCTAACAACCCTTAGCAAATTCAATATAATCTTTTAACATGGTGGGCCAATACATGCCCTGTTGAAACAACAACCATTTCATTTTATGGCCTACCTGATGTGCCCCACATGCCCCATTATGGACAGTTGAAAGGGCCAAGTATGCCTCTGCCTCACTGAGGCACTTAAGCAATACTCCCTCAGGAGTCTTTTTGAATAATTCATTACCCAACAAGACATAACTTAGAGCTTGATACTTGATTTTCCTCTCTGTCGAAGCTATTGGATTTTTCAGATAATCCATTATAGGTTTCCTCCAATCCTTGTCAGTTATGTTATCAACTGCCAGAATTGCAAAATTATCTTCATCAGCATATCCAAGCTTAGTTTCTTCCAAGTCTGATGGGGCTAATCCTATTGACACCACCCTTCCTATAACTTCGACTTCGATTGCATCTTATAATTTGTCTTTCAAAACTTTATACCCTGATGCAATCTGAGCCAAGTCATTAGCTGCCTGATTTTCCAGTCTAGGGATGTGTCAAAAACTAACTGCGTCGAACTTTTTCAATAGTCGATTCACAACTACAAAATACATAATCAAGTTTTCTTTTATGCACTTGTACTCTTTGGTCACTTGTTTTATGACCAGTTCGGAATCTCCCATTATTTCGACATGAGTTGCCCCCAATTCCAACAATACTTCAAGGCCAGCAATTAAAGCTTCGTATTCAGCTTCGTTGTTAGAACAACGGCCTTCGATTTTATACTTAAGTGTTATTGGTATTTTATTAGGAGAAATAACAAGCACTCCTATTCCTATCCCATCTTTGTGGCTCGACCCGTCAAAATATAAATTCCAAGGTTCCACATCAAGATAGTTCATAGGGGTCTCATTTGTAGAATGGTCAACTATAAAGTCTGCCACTACTTGTCCTTTAACAGCTTTTAAAGGCTTATAAGTTAAAGAATATTCAGTTAATGCTAATGCCCATTTTCCAATTCGACTATGCAAAATAGGTTTGGACAACATATGTTTAATAACGTCATAACGAGAAGAAACATAAACATCAACTGGTTTTATATAATGCTTCAATTTGGTACAAGAGTAATACAAACATAAACATAATTTTTCAATCATGCTATATCTAGTTTCTGCATCATTTATAACTCTACTAAGGTAATAAACGACTCTTTCGACACCATCATCATCCTCTTGAGCTAACATGCTCCCTAAAGTTATATCCGACGCAGCTATGTACAATCTCATACACTTATTACCACGAGGTGGTGAGAGAATAGGGGGTGACTCAGGTACTCTTTGATCTTGTCGAAGGCTTCCTGTTGAGCTTGCCCCCAGTCGAACCCATCCTTGCTAGCTCGAAGCAATGGTGAAAAGGCTTGCGTTTTCCCACTTAAGTTACATATAAATCTCCTCAAGAAATTTATTTTGCCCAAGAGAGACTGCAATTCCTTCTTTGTTGATGGCGTTTTTGCTTCCATAATGGCTTTAGTTTTATTCTGGTTAATTTCAATCCCCTTCTTGTGGACCACAAAGCCTAAGAAATCCCCTGCCTGCACACAAAAAGTACATTTGAGAGGATTCATTTTTAGACCATGCTTTCTCATCCTTTCAGAGGAATGTCGAAGATGGCGTATGTGATCTTTTCCTGAAAAGGACTTAACAACAATATCATCAATATATATTTGCATAAAAGTCTCAATAAAATCATGAAAGATCGAATTCATTGCTCGCTGGTAAGTTGCCCCAGCATTTTTTAGACCAAAAGGCATTACTACCCACTCATAAGTGCCTAATGCTCCTGGACATCGAAAAACAGTTTTTGGGACATCTTCCTCAGCAATGAATATTTGGTTATAACCAGAATAACCATCCAACATACTCAAGTATTCATGTCCTACAGCAGAATCAATCAGCATTTTTGCCACAGGCATAGAATATTCGTCTTTAGGGGTTGCAGAATTTAGATCTCTAAAATCTATACAGAAGCTTAAAGAACCATTCTTTTTAATGACTGGTACAATATTAGCTAACCATTCGACATACCTAGCTGTACGGATGAACTTACATTTAAGTAGCCTTTCAATTTCCTCTTTGATTTTGGAAAGGATTGTTGGGGCAAACCGTCTTGGATTTTGCTTGACTGGCTTTTTCCCAGGTATGATTGGCAACTTATGTTCAACAAGCTCTCTCCTCAAACCAGGCATTTCATCATAGTCCCAGGCGAAGCAATCCTTGAATTCTTCAATAGTTGGACCATTTCGACTCTGAGTAGTGGGTCGAGACTAGCACTAATATAAGTAGGCCTTTTTACTCCCCCTTCACCCAAGTCAATTTATTCCAAAGGATCTTGCGCCAGCATTTTAATATTATCTAACAGTGGATCCGTTTCAAAACCTAAAGGCTCATTATCATAAACAACATCAAGCCTTTGGTTTTGGTCTTCGATTTGAGGCCCATCAGGTGGGTCAGGTTCAAAGTCCTTACCAGGGCCTACTTCACAAATTTCAGTTTTGGCTTCGACAGCCATGTGGTTGTGTGCAGCCTCTAAGGCCGCTTGTAACTTAGATTCAACCACATAGGCCGAAATTCTTTGTAGTGCGTCGAATTCAGTCATTGTTACTAAATTCACTTCCCCAGCCTGTGGGGTCAACTTCAGGCACCCCATAGTACGGGACATTGCCTTCTTCTCTTATGACTTCTCTGTCCCATCGAAACCTCTCCAGTGGGTGCAAGTGTAATGAGCAGAATGCATGGTCATCTGGGGTGAGATCAAATTCTGCTGGAGTACAAGGCGCAATATGCGCCAAGTTTTTGTCGAGCTCAACACCATCAACATGATTAACAGGCACCTTAAAGTACCCTTGATCAGCTTCAATGTTTTCTACTATTCCATCAGGCCTCCAGATTGTTATTCGTTGGTGCATTGATGAAGGTACTGCCCCAATGCCATGGATCCATTCCCTTCCCAGCAAAAGGTTGTAGTTAGCTTTGCTTTCGACCACCATAAACAAGGTGGGTCTTGTCACTGTACCCACAGTCAAGTCAACCTGTAAGACACCTAGAGTGGTCCCAATCTTCCCTTCATAGTTAGAAAGGGCCATGTTGTGGGGTTTAAGATCAGTGTCAAACTTACCAATCTTACTTAACATAAAGTGTGGCATTAAATTGACAGTAGCCCCACAATCCACCAAGATCTTATTCACAGCCATGTTCTCTACTTTACCTGTAATGTACAGAGGTTTCAAGTGCCCTTTCATGGCCTCAGTTGGTCGCTCAAAGAAAGCATTCTGTTCTTCGACACAACCATTGTTCATTACATAATAGCACACAGGTTGGTGTGCTGCCATTTCTGCCTCAGCGTTGGCATCCAAGTTTTCCACTTCAGTCACTCTGTCATATTCTCTTGGCATTACTGACACTACGTTGACAATGATGTTTAAAGAAGCATCAGAGTTTGAATCAAAATTGTGGGTAGAAGCTTCGTCTTCAACTGCTTCAACCGCAAATTTCTCGGCTTCTTCCTTCTTGGAAGTAAACAGCTTTCGGCCCACAGGCAGCTGGTTTGTTGTTTTCATGCCAACACCTTTATTGCTAGCTGGCAGAACATTAGTGTTGGTCTCCGTCGAATCTTTAGCCTGAGCTTCCCTTAAAGCCTTCCTTTGTCTTTGTTATCTTCTCCACTGGGACATGGACATAGGATTTTTTCCTTTGTAATTCTCAGAAATGTAGGCAGCTTTGTTGGAGGACTTGAATTCTTTCCTATACTTAATTGAAGAACCTCTAGCCACATCGAAACTTTTCCATCTTTGCTTCCCTTTTCCTACTGCTTCGACTGGTTTAACCCACCTTCCAGTTGGTACTTCGCTGCTGGGCTTGAAAGTAGTTTGCTTGGCCCTTGGAATTTGTGGCCTTTGGCCATATTGTTTTTGAGTATCTTTCCTTGGGTCGAAACGCCTTGGCCTTTGAGCAGCTCTCTTCTCACATCCCGATTTGGCCTCTTTCCCCGCTTGGAGGCCATGAGCAGCTTCTTTGTCGAAGATAGCACTGCATCGAAGGCACAACATGACTTCAGAGTTCTTCCCCTGGCACCTGTGGAGAAAATCAACAATGGTTTCATCCTCTCTGGGATAAGCCAGTTTGTCGCAATCCTCTTGTTCATCAATATCCATGGCCTGTCTGTCAGTAACTTCGACCATGTTTATGTTGACTTCATCTTTTAAACGCATTTTGGAGAAGTTGATATCAAGGCCTTCAGCAGCCTCGTCCATCTGTCTGAAACAATCAGCAATCTCTTTTGTCACCATGTGCAATTTTGATGCTTCAACTTCAGCATGGGTCTCGACTGTAGTTTCAGTGTCGAACCTTTGAACTTCAGAAGACGTGCTAAAGTAGTGTTCAACAGCCATACATATCAAATGCTCAAGCTGGTAGCCATCCATTTCTTCAGCCTCTCTAATAAACACAACATCATTGGTAAGGTCCTCAGTAACCTCCACCACTGTGGCATTTCTGCCAATAGCTTCGTTGGTACTAACATTATCCTAACTGCTGTCAGACAATTCAACCAGTTCGACCATGTTGACCTCCTCAGGCACTGCTTAATTTGCTTCAGCTACTTCAAGGGGGTTGGTATCAATCTTCATCTGGTCTTAGTTTTCTCCCCTAATTTGAGCCTTCCCTCCTGAATAGGATTCTGCACCAAATCCCTGAAAAGAAAACATTGAGACGTCTTATGACCCAAGTAATTATGGTATTTACAAAAACCTCTCTTTTTTCTTTGCTCTAAAGGTGGTATTTTAGCACCAGGAGGCACTAGTATTTGACCATCCTTAACTAACAAATAAAAAATTTCGTCACATTTTGTGATATCGAAAGTATATGTTTTCTTTGGGAACCTATCGTTCTTTTCAGATTCGACAGGATTTTTTCCATTTGAAGGGACTAGTAATTTAAAAGAATAAGGAGGGCCCTTCTTAAGTTCAACAAGGTCTATTTCATTTTCGTCGAACCTAACGGACTCATCATATAACTCGTCGATACCCTCCTGGTATTCGACGTAAGCTACCTTCCTGTTCTTCTTCACCCTAACTTTCTCATCTTTGAGACGCTCTAGTTGTCAAACTCTGTCAGCTAACTGGGCCATATCCCTTAAATACTGGGTGTCCAGTTTTTTCCTGATAGAGTAATCAAGGCCACCAGTGGCCATTTCGACAAGTTCATGCTCAGGCACTTGTGTGAAGCATCTAGCCTTGAGTAGTCGAAACCTATTCAAGTAATCATCTATTGGATCATTTAACTTTCGTTTCACACTAGCCAATTCTTTCAAACTAATTTTAGTCTGACCCATGTAAAATTGCTCATGGAACAAATGTTCTAACTGGGACCAATTACAAATCGAACCAGATGGTAACGTAGTGAACCACGTGAATGCATTTTTAGTGAGGGAACTAGGGAAATACTTCACCCTCAAACTCTCATCATTCGCAATTTCACCAGTTTCGATCAGGTAGCGCACCACATGTTCGACGGTAGATTCTGTAGTATCTCCTGAGAACTTAGTAAACTTTGGTACTTTTGTCCTGGGAGGCAATTCAGCTTGGAGTATATAATCTACTATAGGCGAAGTAAAGTTTGGCCTAGAAAAACCCATATTCAGGCCATTTCGAATCATTATTCTTTCGACCATGGCTGCGAAATTGTTCTCTGCTGCTACATTGTTGCGTCGAACCTGATTCACCACATGATCAGCGTTTTAATTTCTGTTCACTAGCACCATCCTTGACTCCTCCTCTTCAAGTATAGGTATTTGATTTCTAGGAGGCTCCTCCCTAGGTGGTTCGACCAACTCTGGATTCACTTGTTGAGCATTATCCCTCATCTCGAATCCTTGATTTTGGTGTTTAACAGGAGCGGGCATTCCCATGAATTCTGCTATACGCGCCATCGGGATTGTCATCATTTGATTGGTTTGAGTAGTATTCTGGATCAATGGCTGGAAAATCTTTCCCATCGTCTGAGACAAAGTATGTACCATTTGCGTGTTGCTCTCATCCATCTGTTGCCTCAAATATGCTGCAGATTCATTTGTTAAGTTGGGTCCTTGAGCAGAATACCCCAAACCTATGGACTGGCTGTTTCGAACCATATTAATTCCAGAACCTGACTCCTGTAAAGGGGAAGATATCACATTTTCTGAATATATTGGGGGTGCAGTACGCAGATTCTGCATCATTGTCGTTGGCATGCCATATATTGGGTTCCTAGGCAAAGGTTGTGAAAATCCTGGGGGAGGAAATTGCCTATACGTCGAAACTCCTCCTTGTGGAGTCTGAGGATTCGTCACTGATGGACCAATGTACTCCAGGACTGGCTTAGTGTAAGGCCTCACATATGTCGCTCCTAGTCCTGCTGTCGAAAGTGGTGGTTTTGTCACCATGGTTAACACTGTCGACCTTTCTGTCGAAGGAACTGGAGGTGGCGCCACAGTACTCCTTGGTAATTCTTGAGGATTGATGGTGCTGTTCTGAACACTTGAACTGCTTGGTTGAGTATTAGTCCCAGCAGAACTGGGATTTGAATTTCCTAGGCCAGATGTCATTCTCCTCACGTTTCTTCTCTTTGGCCTATATTCACTTAAATTGGCTACCTTTCCACTTCTCAAGTGCATCCAATAAAGTTCACCACAATTTCGACCAATAAAACGAAAAAATTTCAAAAAAGGCAGTTATAAAACTTCCTCTTGGCAATTATTTAAAAGTTATAAACTTCCAAATCCACGTTTAGCACTGTCCCACCGGGTGTGCCAATTTGTTTACCTTGAAAATTGGTAAACAACAGCTGATCTTCTAAAACAATAAAGTTCTAGTAACTTACTGGATCGATCTGATTGATCCTAGGACATGTGCTGTATGTGTATTTAGAATATTTCACGATTTGGTAAAGTATGCCTTTCGACAATGCACTACTACAAAAAAGCTATTTAATAGCGTTTTTTTTTTGTTTTTTGATAGCACTTAAAAGCGCTATTAACCAGCCTGCTATTGTAAATATATTTTTTATAGCACTTTAAAAGCGCTATTATAGTACTGGTAATTAATAGCATTTTTTCAAAAGCGCTATTATAGTACCACTATTTAATAGCGTTTTTTTATAAAGCGCTACAGAAGTATACATTTTGCTTTGATTTTGATAGCACTTTTAAACAAAGTGCTACTATAAGGGACATGTTAGATAGCGTTTTTCCATAAAAGTGCTATTATAGTATGTTTATTAATAGCACTCTCTCTTTAAAACGCTATTGTAGTACAGTTTTTTTTTTTTATACACAAAATCATATTTTTGGTGTATATATATATATATATATATATATATATATATATATCATTTTCATTTTATGACATTAGAATTCATAAAAAATAATGATTAACCAACTAAAATATTTGAAAATGAAATAGAACCAACTATAATTGAGAACAAATGTGATACCATATTCAACATTGATCTCAATGAAATTAAGCTAAAACTTTTGCCACTAGTTATTAATTTGACTAAGAGTACTTCAAACCAAATTCTAAACAAAGAGTACAACCACTTAGCTAGACATATTCTCTAAACTAAAGAAAAAAAATATAAAAAAACAAAAGGACAATAAAACAACATCAAGTAGTAACCACTTCGCGAATTGCTAGCTAGCTAGGCAAAATAACTGCTTCTTGTTTTCCTGTATCATAGAAAAAATATTGATTATGTACAAACTTAATTAGAAACAAAACACTATTTTACCAAAACAAAATGAGTAAGGTAGAGGCGTAATTTGAATTTACTTATGTCCCCAATCATTGATTATAAATGACGTAAAGAAAACAACAATAAGGAAAACCCGCAATCAAATAATGAAGAATTGAAATTAAATTAAATCAAATGATGAGACCCTCAGGTTTCTTCTTGCATACTCTTCACTTTACATCCTAGGTTAGTTCTTCCCTCTGCAACCTAATAACTGCCCTTTCTATTTATGCTATTTGACAGAATTTGTGACACAAAAAACAATGAAAAAAAGAACATACATACAAGGAGAAATAAACACGTCACCACAATGTGCATGATATAGTTCAGCCAACAACAATATATCAAACAAAATTTACAGCTTTTAACAGCACAATATAAGCATTAGCAATTAAAATCACAATCTACAAATGTGATTAAAATCGGCGGTGCTTTAGCATCTGAATGCAGTTTGGCCTGCCTTGGAATAGAAGTTACCAATTTACAAATGTGAAGATTTAGCTTGAGGTAGAATTGTAGAAAGTGAGTCAAGTGCTTTTGTAAGTGCAGTTTCTTTCTCAGTACCGGTCAATAGAGGATCATGTGGTAAATCCTCAACACGTAGCACTGATAAGCCAGGAAGAAAATCCAATGTTTTGTTTCCATCATTAACAGTGCAATGTTGACGAATTATGTTACCATGAAAATGAACAGATAGTGAGCATGACATTGGAATCCAAACAGGAATCCATGGAACATTCAATGTTTTAGCAAGATCAAAAGTTGGTGTTACAAAAGCATCTGCTATAATGCAAGTGATTGGTATTTTAGTTTCTGAAACTGCAAACTCTATACCTTTTTGAAAATTCTCTTGTCCGGTTTGAATAATACTGACCCCTTCAAGGATTGCACTCTTGGTATTCTTATTTCTTTTACTCTAAGATATAAACGTTTTAGTTGCTAATTTCACTAATTTGGTAATTTGTTTTGGAGTTCCAATTTCAGGAATGTACGAACAACAACACTTAGCGGCCAAAAAACTACACAAAAATGTAAGAACAGCAGAGATGCATATAACCACGACCAAAAGATGTTTTTGTAACGCCCCAGTTTTTGTCAGTTTTATTTAATTGAGTCTATTTGATTATTTTATTATTATATTATTTTATTCTTGACTTTTATTTGGCAATATATTATTTTTCATCGTTGTTTATGTTTTATCGCATTTTGAGAGCGTTTGGGAGATATTTGAGCTGAAGGGTATTTTGATCATTTGGGTAGTAGATATTTTATATAAATAGAAAGTGGAGAGAGAAAAGATAGAAAGGAAAAGAAAAAGAGAGAAAAGTGAGAAAGAAGAGAAAAGAAGAACAAGAGGAGAAAAGTGGGAAAAATGCTAGAAATCATCAAAATCAACGGTTAGGATTCGAATCGAACGGGTAAGGGTGTGAAATATCGTTATCTTAACTTTGTATACGATTATGTATGGTTTCGTTTCGGTTGTTTTGGATCGTTTTCATATATTTTTCATTTTAGGTCGAAATGAATAAAGTCGATAAAAACCGATGTTTTCACGGTTAGAATTCGAAATAAATTACGTAGTTGTATCGAGGAAGGTTAGGTCGTCGTATAGCGTGCTTTTTATTCGATTTTGTGATGTTTGAAAATTCGGATTTTTGAAAGGTTGAAATTTAATCGAAAATCGAACGTCGTAGACATTTCGTTTATGTGTTCTAAATTGTTCTTATGTATTTGGTGGTTGCGCGTATGTATTTGTTTCGAAGAAAATAATTGAATCGGTCGGATTTTCGGGCAAAATAGCCGAAATCCGTAGCGGCCCGCAGGGCATTTTGTGGTTTTTGGCAAAACTTCGGAAATTCATATCTCTTGAACCGTAAGTCGGTTTTGACCCCCGTTCGAAGCGTTGGAAAGCTAATGAGATGTTCTTTCTAGGAAAAATGGTTTTGAGGTCTGAACCTGGTCCAATCGGAACAGTATTTTCGAAACGTTTCGTTGTGTCCGGCCTCCGGTTTATGTTTTTGCGTTATTTTGAAATATCCATATCTTTTGCGTTGTTTATCCGATTGAGGTATTCTTTATATGGATGTGAAGCTAAAAATATGTTCTATGATTTAGTGAAGAAAAATATTATTTTTAGCCGACTTTTAACCGACTTTTCTGGTAAACCGTAAATCGAATTGTTTGGTTATTTGTGAAATCGTTCGGTTGCCGTTTGGCACAATTGATGTGAATGTATGTGGATTGTGTGTGATGAATGCATGACTATATTGTGAATATGTATGCATGTCAAGAGTGTCATGAGTCATGTTGTATGTGAGGCATCATGATGTGCATTCTTGCATTGTGGGGTTCTAAGATGAATCCGTTGTAACGTCGTAAGCCTTTTGAGAGGTGGGGGCGATGATTACAAACGATTGTAAGCCTTTTGAGAGGTGGAAGCAATCAGATTGTAAGCCTTTTGAGAGGTGGGAGCAATCCATAAACATTGTAAGCCTTTTGAGAGGTGGTAGCAATGGGTGAACATCGTATGCCCGACGGGGAGTTACACTAAGTAACGAGCGATGGTTCCAATAAGTTCTTCAATTGAACTTGAGATGAAATGAGTCGGTACCGCATTGCATTTGCATAGAGTCGTGAGTCGGTCTCTATAATTTGCATTGGTCATCTTTGTATATGTGCATTGATGAATGAACATGAATATATGTGTTTATGTTGAATGAATGGTGATGAATTGAGATGTATTGGTGATACATGTATTTGAGCATGAATGAATATGCCTATGTGAAGGATGCGTTAATTACGGATTGTTATGCCGTGTATTTGATTTATGGTATATGCTTGGTGTTATATGTATATATACATGCACAGTGATAAGTTGTGGTGAGAATGTGGTATATGTGCATTATATGTTGAGATATATAATTATATGCAACGTTATTATGATAATATTTCTCACCCTTCTGCTGGAATATGCTTTTTATGGCATAGTGCAGATTGCCAGCTTTAGAGGCGTGAAGGCAAGTGGAAGAGTTAGATCTTCGTCTTTGCTTAGGTCTTGGTGTCTGCTCTGATACGTAGCACGGGAGTCGGGGAAACGATTATTTTATTTATGTATATAATTGTTGAATATATTTGGTATTACCTTTATATGGAAAAGTTTCCCAATTGAGGGTAACCTATTTTATGCTATGTATCAAATTTATGAGTAGGGAGTGTGTATTCTTATAGTAAAATGTGGCATCCTTGTTTCTGTCGGAAAAATAAATTTTTAGTTACTCTGATTTTATTTATGTATTATTTATTTGCGATGGGAATTGGGGTGTTACATTAGTGGTATCAGAGCAGGTCGGTCCGTCCGGCCAAGTTGTTGAGTCAGTTGGTGTGACAGTTAAATGTTGTCGTTGTTGTTTGTTCCTTAGTACGTGATATGTGTGTGAAACGCTGTCAGTGCTTTCTGGTTTTGGTTAATCCTTTGTCTTCAGGTGTGAGATTGAGATAAGTGGGGGAGAAGCTGGAACTTCTCCAAGTTGCTTCTGTTGTGGAGCGTGGGCTCAGTGTGCCGTTGACTGCAAGATTGTAAGTGTGGTTTGGACAGCGTTGTTCCCGGTTCTGGAAGGAAGGCAGAGGTAAGGTTTATGTCAACTAAGGATTTGTGCCTTAGGTAGTTTTGCGCACAGGATGCAAGAAATGCTATTATAGTTTGGTAAAGACGGTTTATGCCCCATCATGATTGTCGGCTGTCTATTGACAAATTGAGGAACTGATCACCCTTAATCTCTTGTTGATAGCAGACGGAAATTATGTTGGATGGAATAGACGTGTCTTTCCGGCTTTGATAGTGGGTGAAATAAATTGTTTGGAGTTAAGGAAATGGTTACAGATTGTTTTGTTGAGTCGATGAAGATTCTAATATCTGAAGGTGAGCCGAATTCGAGGTTTTTGTATGTTGGTCCAGTTGGGAAGTCATTGAGAGAAAACGATTGGGTATCGTTAATGGTTGTTCTCAGAGAGTAGAGTGTGAACTCAAATTGGACGAAGGTGATGATTTGTGGTTTGGATCTGCTAAGTACGTAGAAGAACTTTTAGGACGTGAAACTCAGATGGAAAGAGTGGTTGGAAGACTTACTGGAAAAGGGATTTGTGAGACCAAGTGTGTCGCCTTAGAGAGCTCCAGTATTGGTAGTAACAAACTGGATGGATGATTGAATAGAATAACAAGCATGATGGGTATAATGGTATTGAGACTTTGGAAAGGAAAACTTAGAGTTCTGGTGAGGTTTGAAGTCTTTGGAATTTTAGAGCACTAATGGAAAATTTTGAGAGAACCTTTAGGTATGGATGTAATATTTAAGAGTTCTTTTTGGTTGGTTATTGCTACATGTTGGGATTTATGGAATTTGGACGGTTAAGAGAAGGACTTGTGTATGGATTACTGACAGTGGAGTAAGGTAACGATTGAGAATAAGCGTTCGCTCTCATGGATAGATAACTGGAATGGTTTGATTGAGTTGGAGTGAAATTACAATTGTTTGGCACGTTTGATAAGGATAGTGAATTGTGTGAGTTGAGGCTTTGATCGATTTAATGTGACTGGTTATGGTTGTTATCATCGGAATAGGCTGTTATTTGCTCGGTTAGGCTTGTATGTGAGTCTGGACAAGTTTGGATGAGGTTTGGTTTGTTTGGATATTATAACGTGCAGTGATGTTGTTTGGTGTTAGTAATGCGTCTGTAATGTTTGTGGAGTAGAGGAATCGTATCTTCCATATTTATTTGGATAAGTTCGTAAGGGCTTTGATTGAGAACGTTTGGATATGTTAAAAATTCGGAGGAAGAACAGGTAGAGTGTGTGGGATTTGAATTACAAGTATTGAAAAGAGACGAAGCTTTATGCTAAGTTGTTCGAGTGAGAATTTTGGTTGAAAAGGTTAGTTTTCTTGGATATGTTATTTCTGAGGATGGTTAGAATTTGTGACGAGTTATGAATGTGGCTTGGATTATCCTTCAGGAAAAGCTAAGGTTGTGCCGGATGAGTTAAGTCGAAGGTTTTATACATGTCTATTTTGATGGTCAGGGAGTTAGAATTATTTGAGCAGTTCAGAGACTTGTGTCTGGTGTGTAAGCTAACATGCAGAGTGCGAGGTTGGGTATATTAAAATGCACAGTGATTTTTGGCAGAGGTGAGAAAGAGTTAGACTTTGGACGTGAGATTGGCGGACGTGAGATTGGCAAACTTGATGGTTTCGAGTAATCAGAGTGTGCAGCGGAAGTGTGAGGTGGCACATTTTGTAACTACGTGTGGGACTTGTAAGAGTTCATAGGTTGAACATTGGAAACATGTAGGAGTGTTGAGACCATTGGACGTTTCAGAATGGAAGTGTTAGGTGAAAGGTTTAGATATTCTTCATGGGCTACTATGTAGATGGAGGTTTTGGTTGTATGTTCGATTGGTAAATCGTAGCATGGTTGTAATAAGGTTGTGTGACAAGGATGTTGGTATTCTAGTTTTGTTGAGGTTGTTGAGACAATGTGGTGTAGTGGAACTTGTGTTCTTGTTTGTGTTGTTGCCTCGTTCCTATCATGTTGGTTCGAGTGCGAGTAGCTAATTCCTGTGTAGGGAGTTAGGGGAGTGTTACCTAGAGTGAGGGTAACGATCTTGTTGTGTTTCGGTTCAAGAGTGAACTTGTGTGTTGGTATCGTGGTTTTCCTTGAGTTGTGAGTTGGTCGTCAAGTGCATTGTATGGGCTTTGCATCTTGTCGTTGTAGTTGCCATCGTTGTCGTGTCGTTGTTGTAGCTGCGGTTAGCAAGGTGGTTTGTCAGTTTGTGTTATTCGTGGTGTGCTTTTGTTGCCATGTTAGTTTGTTGGTCGGATGCGAGAGTCGTATCCGAAGTTGTTCGTAGCGGTTATATTTTCGAGGACGAAAATGTCTAAGTGGGGGAGAATTGTAACGCCCCAGTTTTTGCCAGTTTTATTTAATCGAGTCTATTTGATTATTTTATTATTATATTATTTTATTCTTGACTTTTATTTGGCAATATATTATTTTTCATCGTTGTTTATGTTTTATCGCATTTTGAGAGCGTTTAGGAGATATTTGAGCTGAGGGGTATTTTGGTCATCTGGGTAGTAGATATTTTATATAAATAGAAAGTGGAGAGAGAAGAGATAGAAAGGAAAAGAAAAAGAGAGAAAAGTGAGAAAGAAGAGAAAAGAAGAACAAGAGGAGAAAAGTGGGAAAAATGCTAGAAATCATCAAAATCAACGGTTAGGATTCGAATCGAACGGGTAAGGGTGTGAAATATCGTTATCTTAACTTTGTATACGATTATGTATGGTTTCGTTTCGGTTGTTTTGGATCGTTTTCATATATTTTTCATTTTAGGTCGAAATGAATAAAGTCGATTAAAACCGATGTTTTCACGGTTAGAATTCGAAATAAATTACGTAGTTGTATCGAGGAAGATTAGGTCGTCGTATAACGTGCTTTTTATTCGATTTGGTGATGTTCGAAAATTCGGGTTTTTGAAAGGTTGAAATTTAATCGAAAATCGAACGTCGTAGACATTTCGTTTATGTGTTCTAAATTGTTCTTATGTATTTGGTGGTTGCGCGTATGTGTTTGTTTCGAAGAAAATAATTGAATCGGTCAGATTTTCGGGCAAAATAGCCGAAATCCGTAGCGGCCCGCAGGGCATTTTGTGGTTTTTGGCAAAACTTCGGAAATTCATATCTCTTGAACCGTAAGTCGGTTTTGACCCCCGTTTGAAGCGTTGGAAAGCTAATGAGATGTTCTTTCTAGGAAAAATGGTTTTGAGGTATGAACCTGGTCCAATCGGAACAGTATTTTCGAAACGTTTCGTTGTGTCCGGCCTCAGGTTTATGTTTTTCCGTTAATTTGAAATATCCATATCTTTTGCGTTGTTTATCCGATTGAGGTATTCTTTATATGGATGTGAAGCTAAAAATATGTTCTATGATTTAGGGAAGAAAAATATTATTTTTAGCAGACTTTTAACCGACTTTTCTGGTAAACCGTAAATCGAATTGTTTGGTTATTTGTGAAAACGTTCGGTTGCCGTTTGGCACAATTGATGTGAATGTATGTGGATTGTGTGTGATGAATGCATGTCTATATTGTGAATATGTATGCATGTCAAGAGTGTCATGAGTCATGTTGTATGTGAAGCATCATGATGCGCATTCTTGCATTGTGGGGTTCTAAGATGAATCCGTTGTAACGTCGTAAGCCTTTTGAGAGGTGGGGGCGATGATTACAAACGATTGTAAGCCTTTTGAGAGGTGGGAGCAATCGGATTGTAAGCCTTTTGAGAGGTGGGAGCAATCCATAAACATTGTAAGCCTTTTGAGAGGTGGTAGCAATGGGTGAACATCGTATGCCCGACGGAGAGTTACACTAAGTAACGAGCGATGGTTCCAATAAGTTCTTCAATTGAACTTGAGATGAAATGAGTCGGTACCGCATTGCATTTGCATAGAGTCGTGAGTCGGTCTCTATAATTTGCATTGGTCATCTTTGTATATGTGCATTGATGAATGAACATGAATATATGTGTTTATGTTGAATGAATGGTGATGAATTGAGATGTATTGGTGATACATGTATTTGAGCATGAATGAATATGCCTATGTGAAGGATGCGTTAATTACGGATTGTTATGCCGTGTATTTGATTTATGGTATATGCTTGGTGTTATATGTATATATACATGCACAGTGATAAGTTGTGGTGAGAATGTGGTATATGTGTATTATATGTTGAGATATATAATTATATGCAACGTTATTATGATAATATTTCTCACCCTTCTGCTGGAATATGCTTTTTATGGCATAGTGCAGATTGCCAGCTTTAGAGGCGTGGAGGCAAGTGGAAGAGTTAGATCTTCGTCTTTGCTTAGGTCTTGGTGTCTGCTCTGATACGTAGCACGGGAGTCGGGGAAACGATTATTTTATTTATGTATATAATTGTTGAATATATTTGGTATTACCTTTATATGGAAAAGTTTCCCAATTGAGGGTAACCTATTTTATGCTATGTATCAAATTTATGAGCAGGGAGTGTGTATTCTTATAGTAAAATGTGGCATCCTTGTTTCTGTCGGAAAAATAAATTTTTAGTTACTCTGATTTTATTTATGTATTATTTATTCGCGATGGGAATTGGGGTGTTACAGTTTTCACAAAATCAGATATCACATATTTAATCACAATCATATAATCTATATATTGTAGGCTTTAAAAAACTCACCGAAAACATCATCCACCATATAGGTAGCCCAATCCTCTTTGACCTCAGTTAACTTATCCTTAGAGTAGGTGCGACATTTGTGGTCAGGAAAGTACTTCAAATATGAAAACATCAACAATTGTATTAGAATTAAATTACATTAATTTACAAATTAATAAGAATTTAAAATCACGTACATTTACGGGGATCATAATTTCATTTTCTATGATGACCTCTTTCATAAATCGCATTACAAAATATCCACAGTCAATGCTATTAATTTGACGGGGACACTGCAAAAAAACATTTAAATATATTACTTTTACTTTACATAATTGTTTAAAAATAACATTAATTTGGACATACCCGAATTTTTGACCATGAAATTTTCTTTGACTTGGAGACTATAGGCACTTTAGAATTACTATTAGCACGATAAATTTGCAACGCACTAACAAAATGAAATTAACTTCAAATGAGTAATTATTATAACTAAGAATACTTATATAAATGTTAAATTAATAGAGTCTATACTCACTTCTCAAACTTGGTTTTTAAATTTTGATGTTTAGTTGGCTCACCATTCAACGGATCCATGTAATATATCACCTCGGCATCAAGATTGATGACAAGTAACACCCAATGTTTCCTGTACCCAACATTTGAATATTGGAATAAAAATTTACATTGAATATAGTTTGTTCTCGTAAATTTAAAAATATTTTGAATAGAAATCTCACCCAAGATTGCAAGGTGCAAGAATCATCTTATACTTGAAGTACTCCTCATCTTTCAAGAGTATTTTTGCTATAGCATTTCCTAGATTATCCTCCTGTGATACATGTGGGGATATGAAGGAGAACTTATTTATTAATCCATTTGGACTAATAAACTTGTCATACAAATACCTAGCAATG
Organism: Lathyrus tuberosus; assembly: GCA_022829125.1. Classification (NCBI taxonomy): domain Eukaryota; kingdom Viridiplantae; phylum Streptophyta; class Magnoliopsida; order Fabales; family Fabaceae; genus Lathyrus; species Lathyrus tuberosus. The sequence continues at coordinate 1,167,543 of JALAZF010000227.1, forward strand.
AACGACAACAATTGCTATTAATATATTTGTCATCATAATGTAAATATTAATATATTTGCCAGATTAAAAAACATTTGTAATAATAGAGATACCTGGCAAATACAGTGATAATAGAGGCACTTAACTAATAGTGATCAAGAATCTCTTTTATACTCTCTACACGTAGATGCTCTAAAAACTCCTCACCAAATATAATTTCCTCCATTTTCATTTGAATTAATGATCCAACCGTCATCATCTTTTTCACATACATATCAAGGAAAGGTAAATTTACAAGACCGGTTGAACCGCTAACTCTAGGAGACTCTTCAATTTTGAATTTTTTGTTGCTTTTGTTAGGTGACGAAACAGAATCAACACTTTGTTGGGTATTCTTAACTTTGTTTTGGGATAGATCCGGATTCTAAAAAGTTATATTAATTAAGGTTAGTGATCAAATAATAAAACAAATAGTGATAAAGCAATAACAAGTAATTTACCTTTTCACATTCAGCAACAAATTCAAGAAGTTTCATTGGCCATGGCACAATTGTTCCTATTGCCTGACAAACCATCGATACATCTCCACCTTCAATAGATATAGGCAATGGAGCATTTGACACAATAGCAACTTCAATATTAACCTTGACATATCCATGTGGTAACGTCATGTCGTGCACTGTGTTACCTTTGGTGTTATATAGTTTGCCACGAGCAACCAAACACCGACTCGGGGAAGATAAATATATATTAATAGGAAAGAGACCCTAAACCAATGAGATATGAATAAAAACATTAATATCATTATTTACAAAGAAACATATATAAACTTCTTTAAATTTACAAAACAAACATATATGAATTGCTTTTAATATTACTGATACTTATTGCTGCTTTGAAGTATTAGACCATTTCAAAGCAGGCAAATACCTATTGATATGTAGATTATGGCTAGAACTGGCCTAAATAAACTGTATATATGAAGGCTACGTCATTGTCATCCCAAAATGAACGAATTGGCTTTGTTAAGCAACTTTCTGAAAATATAAAATGGCAGACAAGGGACCCTGTGTTGTTAGGATAAAGTAAACAAGAACAAAGTTTCATGGGACAAAACTCAGTAAGCCAGCATAGCATATGACTAGAAATCAAACAGTCCCCACTTTTATGTCGCCATTTAAGACAATTGGTATTTTCCAGTAAATATAATTTTCATTAATACACTCTAATCCTGAAAAGAATGTTACACCGTTCTTGCAAGCACCAAGGACCCCAAATACAGATTCAAGTTGTTTTTGTAGAAATTGACAGAATGCAGTTAGCATATAGGTATGAAGCAAACCACATGCATTCTTTCTGTAACAATCTAATGTGGGCCCTAGCTGAAAGGATGTTCATAATTGTGATGTTATCAACAATTATTCGATTCTGTACTGCTAAAATAATGCAAACTCTGTATTTTTCTGTTATTTATATGAAGATTTCTAACTACAAATTATTTAAAGAAATCAATTACCTCGGGAATATTACCAAATGATCCAGGGTTGCAAGAACCTTTATCACTTAACTCTTGCCTGTGTGTCCTTTTTTCAGGCTGTTGCAAGCTTTTTGACACTTGTTCAAGTTGTTGCCTCTCTGCCACTTCTTAAGGCTGTTTCAAGCTCTGTGTCACTTTTTCAGGTTTTTCTTTCTCAACCACTTCTTCGGTTTTTTGCGTCTCTATCTTCTCTCTATCCAACTTATCTCTCTCCAACTTATCTCTCTCTAGCACCTCCAATCTACTTTTGAGTGTGTTGCAAAAGCTATACAATTTTTGAAAGTCCATTTGTGTGGGGCGAATTTGGCGTGGTAATATGTCCCTAGAACATACCCCAAAACCGTAACTCCTAACACACCCAGAGTAGTTTGGGAGATTTAGAGCCTCAAATAATATGTCCGTAGGACCAAGGTCTTCTCTCTCTTCTTCAGTTAGAGCTTCTGTTAACTACTCCTGACATCGATAAGTATAAAAGGCTTGTTACAAAAAAATCAAATTGAACATTTTCATTAAGATTAACCGAGATCCAAAATATTTTCATTGATCCAAAATATTAACCTTCAACTTACACATTGATCCACAACTCTTTGAACATTCTCATTATCAATCACCCCGTCCTTATTGACGCAGGCAGCCTTCTGTAACGTCCCGATTTCGATTATTTCCATTTTGTTGACTCTTTTATTTAAATTGAGTGATAAATTATTTTATTTGTGGAATTGGTGTGTTAATATGCTATGTTGACATGTTATGATATTTTACGGTTTTCAAGAGTTTTCGGGGAAAATTAGAATGGAGGGTATTTTATACATTTCTCAATTAATGATAAGTTAGAAATTTAGTAGAAATAGAATTATGTGAGAAAAGGAATTAATTTAATTTGAGTAGAAAATAAGAAATAGAAAAGAAAAAGAGAAAAGAAGAGGAAATAGGAGAGAAAGAGAAAGAAAAGAAAAATAGAGAGAAAAAGGAGAGAAAGAAAAAGGAAGACGAAAAAAGAGAAGGAAAAGAGGGAAAGCTAGGAAATTAAGAAAACAACTTCTAGGAATCGATTTATCCGGGTAAGGGTGTGAAATCTTATTATCTTATCAATGTATATCATTACGTATGATTGTGTTGTTGTTGTTGTTGTTGATTTTTATGAGTTTTTGCATAAACCCATTTTTGGTAAAATTGATTAGAAATTGATTAAATGTGGTTGAAATCATGTTTTTAGTATCCAAAATTGTTGGTACATGATAGATACTTGTTATTGGCCATTGTATTGGTAATTTTCTGGTGTGTAGGTGAGATTTGGGATGATTTTGGGTGTAACCCGTAGAACAAAATTATGCAGAAGAATTTTTTTGGTTTTTTCAGGTCATACGCTTATGGGGCATGTTCATATGCATATGAACCTTGGCAATACGCGTATGGTGGGCGAGCCATAGGGCCAATACATGTATGGGTTGCTTGTTTTCTCGTCCATCTGCCCATTTGCGTATGGTACGCGTATCAATTCAGGGCACTACGCGTATGTTGGGATGCACTACGCGTATGGAGTTTAAAATGGGAATTTTGGGAAGAAAATGGTTCTGCCCATACGCGTATGGCCTTGGCCAATACGCGTATGGCATGGCGAGGATTTTGGGCAATACGCGTATTTAATTATGTCGGAAAGTCGGGAATAGTGTTATCTAGGGACTTTTACCGTTTTGAATGTGTGTTTGGATGTGAATCATACAATAGTGCATTGATGTGAATGTATATAGATTGTATGTGATAGTATGAGATGAATGCATGAATATATTGTGAATATGTATGCATTTCAAGAATGTCTTGAGTCATTTTGTATGTGAAGCATAATGATGTGCATTCTTGTGTTGTGTGATTCTAATGAGAATCCGTTGTAACGTCGTGTGCCTATGTGAGGTGTGAGTGATGATTACAAATGATTGTGTGCCCATGTGGGGTGTGAGCAATCGGATCGTATGCCCATGTGGGGTGTGAGCGATCGGGTCGTGTGCTCGTGTGGGGTGTGAGCGATCCATAAACATTGTGTGCCCATGTGGGGTGTGAGCAATGGGTGAACATCGTAGGCCCGACGGGGAGTTACATTGGTAACGAGCGATGGTTCCAATAAGTTCCTGAGTGAACTTGAGATGATTGAGTCGTTACCGCATTGCATTTGCATAGAGTCGTGAGTCAGTCTCTATGATTTGCATTTATCATCTTTATATGGTGCATTGATGAATAAACATGAATATGTATGTTTATGTGGAATGATAAGAATTGTGAAGGTGTGCATGATGAAATGCTTGGATTTGTATATATATACATTGTAATGTATATGGGTGAATTGTGATGAATTGTGGTGAGAATGTGGAATATGTGTATTTTTATGCTAAGATATATAATTATATGCATTGTTATTATGATAATATTTCTCACCCTTCTGCTGTTTTATGATGCTCTATGAGGAATTATAGAGTAGGTACGCTGGTGGTCTTTTTGTGAAGCGTGTCTTCATTCTTTTGGTCGGTCGGCTCTGATATGTAGCACCGGGTAGCTAGGATGTATATGATTCTTTTGTGATACATTTTACATGTATCTTGTTGATGAATGTTTATGTAAACATGAATTATGTTGGTGAATAATACTTGATGATGTATATATATGTTATATGTTATTCAATGTTTAGATTTTCCGCTTTTATTCTAAATATTGAGATGTGGGCGTAAGGACTAAGTTCCTCTGTAGTAAAGTTACCCCACTGTTGCATATCAATTGTTGAGCAGGTGTTGAATGTTTTAATTTTATGTATAATGTGACGTACCTCTTTTATACTATGTTTATAATTATACTCTGACGAAATTTCGATTATGTGCCTAAATGATTATGTGATTATTTGGGGGTATAGAAAAGGGGGTGTTACACCTTCCACACTTGACTACGATTTATCTCGTCAACTCCCGACTCTTCTAACTGTATATACATTTTGACAAAATAACATAGCAATTAAAAATAACAATTTGTAATCTTGTACAATAGTTTTATACACATACTTACCATATCAGCTTCAAGACGAGCACACCCTAAACGTGACTTTCTATAGGGATGTTGAGGATTTAACGCTTTTTCCCGATTTTCAGTACTAACTTTCTGCATGAATTAAAAAAATAATTTGATAATGCAATATAACTTGACAACACAAGCATCAAACTCACCATCTTAGTTTACAAGCCATTCTTAAACTACTAAAGCAGTATATTAAAATTCAGAACACAGTTTGAATGATTAAGCTGCTATAGCATTATATAGAACATAACAAGTGGAGTGTTTGATGATTGTTGGATTATGGTGTGCTCATCCTGATGTAATCCTTAGACCAACAATTAGACAAGCAATTCTAGTTCTATTACCCACCTTTTCATTTTCATCTAATTCACATTTATATTTCTCAATTCTCAAGTATCCTCTCCTGCTGCAATATTTATTTGGTAGCTATAATATACTGTGATATGTAATGTAAACATGTAAATCATGGATGTGATAATATTACAGGGAAAAGGGGTGGAGTTATACAGGGACAGCTAGTGAATCTGTGTTTGTTGTATTGTTGGCTGCCCGTGACCTTTCCGTGTAACTCGTAGTAGGTAGTAAACCATCAATATAGTCCCCTTATTAGTACGTATCACCCTCTCTCCTACTTAGTCTCAAAAGTAAAAAAATAATAAGTAGTCTTTTAACTATATGAAATCTATTAATTTAGCTTTTAAATTCTATGAAATCTATCAAATATACATTGATGAGAGATACTAGAGACTAAAGAAATGAATTTCATATAGGTTAGGGATTAGTTTGACAGGTATGATATATAGTTTAAGGATTGTTTTTTTATTTTCATATAGTTTGTGGACTAGATAGAATAAATGGTGATATTTGAAGTACTAAATAGGTAGCTATCCTTTAGATCAAGAAGTTTTACATGATATTATTATGGTTCTTATGCACTTATTTTGTTCTCTCTCACCCCGACTGTTGCAAATAATCCCATTTCATTATCCTCTGTTCCCTCTCCTCCTGTTCTTCTCTATTTTAGGGTCTGTTAAAATGATCAAAGTTCTTACTATGAACAAAATACTAATATATACTCTCTCCGATCACTATTATAAACAAAAATTCTAAAAGAATGACAAAGTATTACCTGAAACTTTTCAGTCATACGCTGAGCTACAAATTTATCCCAATCCTCTTGTTTTATACAGTAAGAATATTTCGCCGGTCGATGTATAACAAAACCACCCTTACTATCTCTTAGATAGAACCTCGCCATTTTTGTCCTAAATGCCCTGTGCAACTTTCCAGCTTCTTTATATATAAATGCACGATGTTCCTCGCCAATTACAAAAGCTTTCTGCAAACAGTTCAATTTATTAAAACACGGTTCAGTTTATTTAAACATCCAAATAGATAGATTTACGAAATTAAAATTTTACAACAAGCTTGAGTTAGTGTGTTACTTCAATTTCATCCCAAATGTTTTGTTTATAAACCCCTACAGCCTCTTTATTTTTTTTCGCACTCCAATTGTCCAAACTAATTGGAACTAACCAACGAACTGTGACACCAATATAACTAGCAAAACTCTTGCTATTATGCTTGATTGGTTGACCTCTTGCATTCCATTGAACCTATAACAAAATTAAAGTGCAAATAAAGAATCAACAACCTCACTAATATTCTAAGAGAATCAACGGTCTCACAAAACTCTAGCTATTTTACCTCAATCCTCTTTCCATTGCTTTTGGCTTTGTGAATTTTTTGCAACCGGGTCACACCACGTTGACCAACTGTTTTCGTACTGGACGAACCACTTTCATCATTAGTAGAAACCATATTTAACCTGTAAAAAGCGTAAAAAAAATTAGATTCGTGGCTTGAGTTACATTGTCTCTTATTATGCAAGACTTGGAAAAAATGCAAGATTTAAGAACTGCTGAACCATAACTATAATAATTTAGAAAAACCATATTGTTATTTAGAAAAAACTGCTATTAACATGGTACAGAACCATGATACAGAACCTATATTGTTATTTATAAAAACTGCTATTAACATGGTACAGAACCATGTTATTTAGAAAAAACCATCATACAGAACCTATATTGTTATTTATAAAAACTGCTATTAACATGGTACAGAACCATGTTATTTAGAAAAAACTGCTGAATCAAGTAGAGATTGAATAAAAAACCATATTGTTATTTAGAAAAAACTGCTATTAACATGGTACAGAACAATGATACAGAACCTATACAAGATGGATTATACTTATAAAAACTACTATTATACTTATAAAAATTAATACACAAACCGAAGTATGAGTCACAAACATGCATAGATTGAATAAAAAACAAATTAATAAACCATACAATATGGATTTAACAAGAAAAACATTAAGAAGCAATAACAATAAAAGAATAAAAAACAAATTAATAAACCGATGGATTATACAAGAATAACATTAAGAAGCAATAACAATAATAGAATAAAGAAAATTAATAAATCATACAAGATCAATTCGGCCGTTTCCTCTTCCTTGTAATTGGATTCCTACTTTTGTGTTTTCTAGTTACATAAAATGATGGATTGATACAAATCCCATCATTGTGATCATTTCTCATATAAAGAATATCATCTCTACTTGATTCATCCTCAAGGGATTGTGATGTATTAAAGAAAGGATCATCCTCAACATCTATACTTTGAGTGTGGTGATCATTTATTTTGTTACTTAGAAACACAATAGACTACTTTTCATCGGCAGGATCAGTGACATAGAACACTTGGTGAGCTTGTGATGCTAAAATAAAAGGCTCGTCTTTATACCCCACTTTATTAAGATCGGCCTTAATGAACCAAGGGTCAACTTGAAGGCCATTGTTGTTGTCAACCCACTTGTAACCAAACACAGGCACTTGAAAGCATGAGTAATCCAACTCCCAAATGCGTTCAATGACCCCAAAATATGACAATTTGGCAAATGCGGGATTTTTTTCTTTGGCGCTTGAAATATACACAGATTCAGCTACGAGTGTGACACCGCTATTTTGCGTAGTGCTTTGATGATCATGTTCTTCCGTATAAAATGTATACTTATTAATTATATAACCAGAGTACGAGAGAACATTTGAATTTGGACCATTTGCTAGCCATCTCAATCTTTCTGAAATTGAATCAGGATTTTTAGAAATTTCTGAAAAAATGTATTCTCTTAGCCACGCTATAAAACTTTGATTGTGCTCTCTTGTTAACCAATTTTCACTCCTATTAGGGTTCAAAATTTGAAGGATTTCCTTGTGCTTTTCAACATATGGCTCAACCTCATCAACATTGTGTAGTACATACAAGTGTGCTTGCTCCAATTCGATGTTTGACATAGTCACTAGTTTACTTGCACCGATCCCCTCCCCTGTTGTTTTTCCAGAGTGTCGTGACATTGGAAGCCCTATGGACTCAACATTAGAGAGGTATTCATTACAAAACTCAATAGCTTCTTCAACTAAATATCGTTCAATAATACAACCCTCAGGTCGACTTTGATTCTTCACGTACCCTTTTATTATCTTCATGTAACGCTCAATCGAGTACATCCACCTCATATAAGCTGGTCCACAATATTGTGTTTCCATGATAAGATGTACGGTTAGATGAACCATTATGTCAAAAAATGAGGGTGGAAAATACATCTCAAGCTCACATAATGTGACAACAATTTCCTTTTGTAATGTCGGCAACTTCTCAGGGTCAATAACTTTGCTACAAATAGCTTTGAAGAAAAAACAAAGTTTAGTTATGGTCCATCGCACTTTTTCAGGTAAAATGGAACGTATAGCTACTGGAAGAAAGTTCTCCATTAAAACATGACAATCGTGAGACTTTAAACCCTTCAATTTGAGATCTTTCATAGATACCAAACTCTTAATGTTTGATGAGTAGCCCTCTGGAACTTTAACATTGTGAAGAACCTTACACAAGATCTTTTTCTCTTTTTTGACAGAGTATGAGCTGCTGGTGGTAGAAATGTACGCTTACCCTCCCTCTTAACCGACCTTAATTCATTTCTTAATCCCATACTTTGCAGGTCTAACCTTGCCTTAAGGCCATCCTTAGACTTTCCTGGCAGATTGAGTAATGTACCAACGACACTTTCAAAAACATTTTTTTCAATATGCATCACATCAAGGAAATGTCTAACATACAATGACTTCCAATATGGCAATTCAAAGAAAATTGACTTTTTTTTCCATCCTCCCGTGGCAAGTTCACTTGAAAAAGGCTTTCCAAAATTAGTTCTCAAAAGCTTTACCTTTTGGTATAATTGATCGCCCGTTAAAGGCAAAGGAGCTCTTTTTTCTTCTGATTCACCATTAAACACTTTTCTCCATTTTCGAAAATGATGTGTCGTATTTAAGAATCTACGGTGTCCAAGAAATACATTTTTCATACAATGATCCAACCGTATTGAATGTGTATTATCTTCACATACGGGGCATGCAAGCTGTCCTTTGACACTGTAGCCTGATAGATTCCCATATGCAGGAAAATCATTGATTGTTCCAAATAACATAGCCCTTAATTTGAAGGATTATTTTTTAAACTCATCATATACCTCCACACCTGTCTCCCACATATGCTTTAAATCTTCAATTAATGGAGCCAAGTATATGTCTATATCATTTCCTGGTTGCTTGGGCCCAGAAATTAACATAGTCAACATCATGTACTTGCGCTTCATGCATAGCCATGGTGGTAGGTTATAAATCAACAAAATCACCGGCCAAGAAGTAAGTTTACTACTCGGAATACCATGAGGGTTTATTCCGTCAGTAGACAATGCGAGACGAAGGTTTCTTTCTTCCTGCCCAAAATGTGGGTAATCATGATCAATTTTTGCCCATTGAGGAGAATCTGCAGGATGTCGATGCATTCCATCAACAACTCTTTCATTTGCATGCCATGTTAAGTTCTTTGCATCTTCCGCATTACGATACATGCGCCTAAATCTTGATATTATCGGAAAATACCATAGCGTTTTGGCTGGAGCTGTTTCTTTCTTCTTATATCGTGGGGCACTACATTTAGGACACATATTTAATGATGCATACTCATTGCGAAATAAAATGCAATCATTTGGACAAGCATGTATCTTCTCATAACTCATTCCAATAGAACATAACAATCGTTTAGCCTCGTAGGTTCGACTAGGGAGCACATTATTCTTAGGAAAAATCTCATTTAACAGAGTCAGCAAGTCTGTGAAACTCCTATCAGACCATCCATGGCGTGCTTTTAACCCATACAATTTTAAGACCGTAGACAATCTTGTAAATTTAGTAGATCCTTCGTAAAATGGAGTCTCTGCATCACTTACTAGCCTCTCAAACATTTGAGGACAATCACGCAGATCTTCTTTAATTACATTCACAAACTCTTCAACTCGATCAAACTCATAATTTGTATCTTTCTCAAAATCATTTGATGTATCTCTCCCATTGCTCCTCTTTGTGGACTTGGTTTTTTTCTCCCCGTGCATTATCCAACATGTATAACTTTTATCAATTACATTGCATATTAAGTGATCTTCCAAAACATTTGCACTAACATCCGTATAACAACATTTTAAGCAAGGGCATATGATTTTACTAGTGTCTTCGGCATGAGCAATAGCAAACCTAACAAACATGTCAAGCTCATGCGGCAACTGCGACTGTGCTGACAAGAGCCAGTGCGGGTAAGTACTCTTCCATCTAATAGAGTTCACTCATTGTGCATCTACTAGGACTAGGACTAGGACTGATTCAATAAACTTTATCCTTCCTTATATACTATGCTATGTTGCTATTCAGGAAAGGAAACAACTTGGGTGAGACCATTGTAGAGACTGAAAAGAGGTAAAAGTTTATTCTATTTATTCTAGATTCAATGATAAGCTAGCAGATTACTCGATCAACATAATGCATAAGCCGTCAATTGTTTTGTGCAGCATTGTCATGGATGTTGAGACAGTTGAGCATGAGGGGGATTGCAAGTGTGGTTCTAACTGCACCTGTACTAACGGCCATTAAGGAATATATGCAAATGTAATTGCCAGGAACTTGGCAATACAAAATTAATAATGTAACCTTCCACTAAATAAATTTGTGTTCTGCTAATGTACTATATGTGTGTATGAGCGAAACACAATGAATGTTGTGACATTCTGCGCTTTATGGAGTTTAAATATAACTTTTGTTTGATAAATTCTTTTGCAATGCTATTGGACATCAACACATAGCTCTCATTTATGCTGAAATAATCAACATAGCCTAAACTTTGAAAGATAAATAGTCTAATACACACAATTGGAAATTTGAACATGAGGAAAATGGGATATAAGAAGGAAGGAAGAAAGTACTACTAAGTAACTTTAAAGGTGGTTTGTTGGACTTTAAACCTGGGCCATCTGATTTTTATCCGTTCTGGAAACGGATGACTGCAGGATTTTCTTGATTGCAGGAAATCTGCTTGTTAACTGTAAGGTAACAAGTGCATGCAGAACTGCTATTGAAGCACACTGATATCCATTACAAGATTTGTAATGCTTTAACTTGGGGACCAAATAATTAAGTTGCTAAAACATAGCTTTTAGAATACTAAACCTGTATTTCTAATCATATAAGATCTGTCAAAATAAAGACACTCCTTCTGTAACGCCCCAGTTTTGTCTTATTTAATTAATCGAGTCGTTTTGATTATTTTATTATTATATTATTTTATTTTCGACTTTTATTTAGAAAAATGTTATTTTTCATCGTGATTATATTTTGTCGCGTTTTGAGAGCATTTGCGAGATATTTGAGTGTAGGGGTATTTTGGTCTTTTTGTGGGGATAGATATTTGTTTTATTAAAATAGAAAGTTAGAGGTGAGAAAGAGAGAAAAACAGAATTTTGAGAGAAAAAGAGAAGAAGAAGGAAAAGAGAGGAGAAAAGAGAAGAGCAAAGAGAAAAGTGTGGAAAATCACCAAGATCAATCTTTCGGAGTCGATTTAATCGGATAAGGGTGTGAAATATTGTTATCCTAACTTTGTGTATGATTATGTATGTGTTTTGTGTGGATGTTTTGGTTGGTTTTCCATATGTTTCCGTTTATGCCGTATTGGACGAAATCGATAGAAACCGATGTTTTTACGGTCGAAAAGTCGTATAAATACATGTGTTGGTTGGTTATATGTATGTGAGCTGCTGTTTAAAGTTTCATGAAGTTTGGTTATGTTTTGGTTAGTTTTCGTTATGTTTCCGTTGTTTTTCCGTTTAGGTCGAATTGTAGGATATCGATAGAAATCGATGTTTTCACGGTTAGAATTCGAAATAAATTACGTAGTTGTATCGAGGAAGGTTAGGTCGTCGTATAGCGTGCATTTTATTCGATTTGGTGATGTTTGAAAATTCTGGTTTTTGAAAGGTTGAAATTTAATCGAAAAATCGAACGTCGTAGAAATTTCGTTTATGTGTTCTAAATTGTTCTTATGTATTTGGTGGTTGCGCGTATATGTTTGTTTCGGTGAAAATGTTCGATTTAGTCAAGTTTTCGGGTATTTCGGAAAGTTACAGCAAGGGTGTAATTTGAGAAATCTGGTTTTTGAGAAAAACAGAGTTATGCATCGATACATAACAGCCATGTATCAATACAAAATGGTTTATGTATCGATACATAACCCTTATGTATCGATACATACTGTAGAATTTTGAGAAAACAGAATTTTCACTACAGCATGCGTCGACACATGCGTGCTATGTATCGATACATGTTGCCTTTTTGCATCGATACATAAGTCTATGTATTGATACATACTGAGCTGTACCAGAAAATTCTGGTTTTCGGGGAAACTTCGGAAATTCATATCTTTTGATCCGTAAGTCGGTTTTGACCCCCGTTCGAAGCGTTGGGAAGCTAACGAGATGTTCTTTCTAGGAAAAATGGTTTTGAGGTCTAAACCTGGTCCAATTAGAACAGTATTTTCGAACCGTTTCGTAGTGTCGGGCCTCCGGTTTATGTTTTTGCGTTATTTTCAGATATACTTATCTTCTTCGTTGTTTATCGGATTTAAGTGTTCTTTATATCGAATCGAAGCTGTGGATGAGTACTTTTTGATGATGATGGAAAATATTATTTTTAGCCGACTTTTAACTGACTTTTACGGTGAACCGTAAATTGAATTGTTTGGATAATTGTGTATGTTGTTATACAATTGATGTGAATGTATGTGGATTATATGTGATGAATGCATGACTATATTGTGAAATATGTGTGCATTGCATGAGTGTATGTGGTAATTTTGTATGAGAAACATCATGACATGCATTCATGTGTCGCGATTCGTGGAGAATCGGGTGTAATATCGCGTCCCTGTTGGGTGTGAGTGATTGATTACACAAATGATCATTTGAGGATCCTCTGAACATTGCGTAGTCAATGGGTGCAATCGTTGCGATGAGTTACACTTGATTCCGTGGGAATCTTCAGAATGATTGTGTGCCCTTGTGGGGTTTTAGCAATCGGATTGTGTCTACGTGAACAATCCAGAAACATCGGATGCCATGATGGTATGAGCGATGGGGAAATATCGTAGGCCCGGCAGGGAGGATATTTCCATTGAGTTCTTCAATTGAGCTCGGGTGATGAGTCGGTACCGCATGCATCTGCATAGAGTCGAGAGTCGGTCTCTATGAGTTGCAGTGATCATCTTTGTAATTGTGCATTGATGAATAAACATTGATATATGTATGTTTATGGGAAATGATATAAACTGTATCTTATAATGATGCATTGTTGAATGAACAAGTATGTGTGTGTTCATGTGGAATGATGATAATGGTGAATGTATGCATAATGAATATGATTGATGATATATCTATATTGTGATATATGATGAGTTGTGGTGAGAATATGTGTTATATGTTTATGTTGTAGTACATAATTATATGCATTGTTATTATGATAATATTTCTCACCCTTCTGCTGTTTTATGATGCTCTATGAGGCATTGCAGATTAGGTATCTGGCGGTCTTTTTGTGAAGCGTGTCTTCATTTTCCTTGTTGGTCGGTTGGCTCTGATATGTAGCACCGGGTAGCTAGGACGTTTTGATCTTTTTGTGATACATTTGCATATGTATCTTGCTGATGAATTTGTGTATATAAACATGATGTTGCTTGTGATTCATATTGGATGATGTATATATATGTTGATGTATATATGTGGTTGTTATTCAATATTTTAGATGTTTCCGCTTTTATTCTAAATATTGAGATGTGGGTATAAGGACTGAGATCCTTTGTTGTTTGGAAGTTACCCCACTGTTGCATATCTTTGTGAGCAGTTGTTGTATGTGTTTAATTTTAAGTATAATGTGACATACCTTTTTATGCCATGTTGTTTTAATTATACTCTGATCAAATTTTGTATACGTGCCTAATTGATTAATTGGGGGTATAGAAAGGGGTGTTACATTAAGTGGTATCAGAGCCAGTGTTGAGTCGGTTGTTGAGTCTGTTGGTGTGACAGTTGAATACTGTCGTTGTTGTTTGTCCCTTAGTACGTGATATGTGTGTGAAACACTGTCAGTGCTTTCTGGTTTTCTAATCCTTTGTTTTCAGGAGTTAGAATGAGATAAGTGGGGGAGAAGCTGGTACTCCTCCATGTTGCTTTAGGTGTGGAGCGCTGGCTCAGTGTGTTGTGAATTGCAAGATTGTAAGTGTTGTTTGGACAGTGTTGTTCCCGATTCCGTAAGAAATGCGGAGGTAAGGTTTATGTCAACTAAGGATTTGTGCCTTAGGTAGTTTTGTGTATGGGATGCAAGAAAGGCTATTATAGTTTGGTAAAGATGGTTTATGCCCCATCATGATTGTCGACTGTCTATTGGCAAATTAAGGAACTGATCACCCTTAATCTCTTGTTGATAGCAGACGGAAATTATGTTGGATGGAATAGGCGAGTCTTTCCGGCTTTGATAGTGTGTGAAATGAATTGTTTGGAATTTAAGTAGATGATTACAGATTGTTTTGATGAGTCGATGAAGATGCTAATATCGAAAGATGAAATGGATTAGAGGTTTTGGTATGTTAGTCCAGTTGGGAAGTCGTTGAGGGAGAATGATTGGGTTTTATTTAAGGACTGCTTCATAGAGAGTAGAGATTGAACTTAATTGGACGAAGGTGAATAGTTGAGGTTTATATCTGCTAAGTAAGTAGGAAACTCTTAGTAGATGGGAATAAGATGTTTGTTTTGTCTGTGATGGTAGTGTTCTGGGAATTGGCAGGAAGTCGCAGTGATGGACCGTCAGTTGGGCATAGTTTTCAGATGTGTTTTTGGATGGAACATTAAGGTGTTGTCTTAGAGAGCTCCAGTATTGTTGGTAACAAAAGGAAGGATGATGGAAGGGAATAACAAGTATAATGGTATTGAGACTATGGACAGCAAATTTAGAGTTCTGGTGGGTTTGGAGTCCTTGGAGTTTTAAGGCATTAATGGAAATTGCGAGGAAACCCTTGTGGGTGGATGTAACATTGTGTTTGAGAATTATTTTTGGTTAGTTGTTGATACATGTTGGAATTGCGGAATTGGACGGTCAGGAGAAGAAATTGGGTATGGATTACTAACAGTTGAATAAGGCAATGATTGAGAATAATTGTCCACTTTCATGAACAGATGACTAGAATGGTTTGGTTGAGTTTGAGTGAGTTACAATTGTTTGGAATGTTTGATAAGAGTGGTCAATTGTGTGAGTAGAGACTTTGATCGATTTAATGTGACTGGTTAGGTTTGTTATCCTCGGAATAGGTTGTTATTTACTCGGTTAAGCTTGTATGTGAGTAACCAGTTACCCAGTGAAAAGTTTTGCAAAAGCTTTAAGGATTTATATCTTTTGGATTTTGGTTGGGAATTGCAACGTACAGTGATGGTATTTGGTGTTAGTAACGCGTCTCTAATGTTTATGGAGTAGAGGAATCATATCTTCCATATTTAATTGGATAAGTTCGTAGTGGTTTCGATTGAGGATATTCGGATCTGTTATAAACTAAGAGGAAGAATGAGTAAAGTGTTTGAGATTTGAATTACAAGTGTTGAAAAGAGACGAAGTTTTATGCTAAGTTATTCGAGTGAGAATTTTGGTTGAAAAGGGTTAGTTTCCTGGAAATGTTATTTCAGATGAGAGTATGGTTAATGGATCCATCGGAAGTAGATGTAGTTCTACATGAGAGGCTCCGAAGTTAGTTAAGGAGATTAGAAACTTTTGGACTCAGTTGGTTGTTATTACAGGTTATGGAAGACTTTGTTAAGTTCGTACTTCTGGTATCTCAGTTGACTTACAAAGGGTGAGTCGTTTGTTTGGATGTTCGTTGTGAGTAAGTTTTGGTGAGCTGGAGTAGAAGTTGTCTACGGTTTCAGCTTTGATTTTGTGTGATCCTAATAAACCGGTTTTGCGGTATTGTGATGTGTCTTTGATGAGTTTAGTCAACATGGTAATGCAAGAGGGTAAAGTCGTGGCTTATGCTTTACGACAATTGAGGATTTATAAAAGGATCTGTATTATTATGGATTTGGAAATTGGTTGCGGTGGTATTGTGTTGGAATATTTGGAGGTATTATCTTTATGGTTCTAGGTTCGAAGTGTTTGGTAATCGCAAGAATATTGAGTACTCGTTTGGTCTAAAGGAATAGAGTATGAGACAACAAGGATGGTTAGAGTTCGTGATGAGTTATGAATTTGGCTTGGATTATCCTTCGGGGAAAAGCTGTTGTTGTGCCTGAAAAGTTAAGTCAGAAGTTTCTATGCATGTCTGTTTTGATGGTCAGGGAGTTAGAATTATTTGAGCAATTCCGAGACTTGTGTATGGTGTATGAGATAACACAGGAGAATGTGAGGTTGGTAATATTAAAGTGAACAGTGATTTTTGGCGAATATAAGAAAGAGTTAGACTTTGGACGTGAAGTTGATAGTTTTGATGGTTGCGAAGAAATCAGAGTGCTCAGCGGAAGCGTGAGGTGGCACATTTTGTATTTACGTGTGGAACTTGTGTTCTTGTTTGTGTTATTGCCTCATTTCCATCGTGATGGTTCGAGTGTGTGTGGCTAATTCCTTGTGGTGAATTAGGGGAGTGTGATCTACGGTGATGGTAACGATCTTGTTGTGTCTCGGTTCTAGAGTGAACCTGTGTGTTGGTATCGTGGTTTTCCTTGAGTTGTGAGTTGGTCGTCAAGTGCATTGTATGGGCTGTGCATCTTGTCGTTGTTGTTGTCGTCGTTGTCGTGCCGTTGTTGTATCTGCTGTTAGCACGGTGGTTTGTCAGTTGTGTTATTTGTGGTGTGCCTTTTGTTGGCATGTTGGTTTGTTAGTCGGATGCGAGAGTCGTGTCCGGAGTTGTTCGTCTCAGTATATTTTCGAGGACGAAAATTTCTAAGTGGGGGAGAGTTGTAACGCCCCGGTTTTGTCTTATTTAATTAATCGAGTCGTTTTGATTATTTTATTATTATATTATTTTATTTTCGACTTTTATTTAGAAAAATGTTATTTTTCATCGTGATTATATTTTGTCGCGTTTTGAGAGCGTTTGCGAGATATTTGAGTGTAGGGGTATTTTGGTCTTTTTGTGGGGATAGATATTTGTTTTATTAAAATAGAAAGTTAGAGGTGAGAAAGAGAGAAAAACAGAATTTTGAGAGAAAAAGAGAAGAAGAAGGAAAAGAGAGGAGAAAAGAGAAGAGCAAAGAGAAAAGTGTGGAAAATCACCAAGATCAATCTTTCGGAGTCGATTTAATCGGGTAAGGGTGTGAAATATTGTTATCCTAACTTTGTGTATGATTATGTATGTGTTTTGTGTGGATGTTTTGGTTGGTTTTCCATATGTTTCCGTTTATGCCGTATTGGACGAAATCGATAGAAACCGATGTTTTTACGGTCGAAAAGTTGTATAAATACATGTGTTGGTTGGTTATATGTATGTGAGCTGCTGTTTAAAGTTTCATGAAGTTTGGTTATGTTTTGGTTAGTTTTCGTTATGTTTCCGTTGTTTTTTCGTTTAGGTCGAATTGTAGGAAATCGATAGAAATCGATGTTTTCACGGTTAGAATTCGAAATAAATTACGTAGTTGTATCGAGTAAGGTTAGGTCGTCATATAGCGTGCTTTTTATTCGATTTGGTGATATTTGAAAATTCTGGTTTTTGAAAGGTTGAAATTTAATCGAAAAATCGAACGTCGTAGAAATTTCGTTTATGTGCTCTAAATTGTTCTTATGTATTTGGTGGTTGCGCGTATATGTTTGTTTCGGTGAAAATGTTCGATTTAGTCAAGTTTTCGGGTATTTCGGAAAGTTACAGCAAGGGTGTAATTTGAGAAATCTGGTTTTTGAGAAAAACAGAGTTATGCATCGATACATAACAGCCATGTATCAATACAAAATGGTTTATGTATCGATACATAACACTTATGTATCGATACATACTGTAGAATTTTGAGAAAACAGAATTTTCACTACAGCATGCGTCGACACATGCGTGTTATGTATCGATACATGTTGCCTTTTTGCATCGATACATAAGCCTATGTATTGATACATACTGAGCTGTACCAGAAAATTTTGGTTTTCGGGGAAACTTCAGAAATTCATATCTTTTGATCCGTAAGTCGGTTTTGACCCCCGTTCGAAGCGTTGGGAAGCTAACGAGATGTTCTTTCTAGGAAAAATGGTTTTGAGGTCTAAACCTTGTCCAATTGGAACAGTATTTTCGAACCGTTTCGTAGTGTCGGGTCTCCGGTTTATGTTTTTGCGTTATTTTGAGATATACTTATCTTCTTCGTTGTTTATCGGATTTAAGTGTTCTTTATATCGAATCGAAGCTGTGGATGAGTACTTTTTGATGATGATGGAAAATATTATTTTTAGCCGACTTTTAACTGACTTTTACGGTGAACCGTAAATTGAATTGTTTGGATAATTGTGTATGTTGTTATACAATTGATGTGAATGTATGTGGATTATATGTGATGAATGCATGACTATATTGTGAAATATGTGTGCATTGCATGAGTGTATGTGGTAATTTTGTATGAGAAACATCATGACATGCATTCATGTGTCGCGATTCGTGGAGAATCAGGTGTAATATCG
The DNA here is from genome assembly GCA_022829125.1 of Lathyrus tuberosus. Classification (NCBI taxonomy): domain Eukaryota; kingdom Viridiplantae; phylum Streptophyta; class Magnoliopsida; order Fabales; family Fabaceae; genus Lathyrus; species Lathyrus tuberosus. The sequence continues at coordinate 1,186,254 of JALAZF010000227.1, forward strand.
CGTCCCTGTTGGGTGTGAGTGATTGATTACACAAATGATCATTTGAGGATCCTCTGAACATTGCGTAGTCAATGGGTGTAATCGTTGCGATGAGTTACACTTGATTCCGTGGGAATCTTTAGAATGATTGTGTGCCCTTGTGGGGTTTTAGCAATCGGATTGTGTCTGCGTGAACAATCCAGAAACATCGGATGCCATGATGGTATGAGCGATGGGGAAATATCGTAGGCCCGACAGGGAGGATATTTCCATTGAGTTCTTCAATTGAGCTCGGGTGATGAGTCGGTACCGCATGCATCTGCATAGAGTCGAGAGTCGGTCTCTATGAGTTGCAGTGATCATCTTTGTAATTGTGCATTGATGAATAAACATTGATATATGTATGTTTATGGGAAATGATATAAACTGTATCTTATAATGATGCATTGTTGAATGAACAAGTATGTGTGTGTTCATGTGGAATGATGATAATGGTGAATGTATGCATAATGAATATGCTTGATGATATATCTATATTGTGATATATGATGAGTTGTGGTGAGAATATGTGTTATATGTTTATGTTGTAGTACATAATTATATGCATTGTTATTATGATAATATTTCTCACCCTTCTGCTGTTTTATGATGCTCTACGAGGCATTGCAGATTAGGTATCTGGCGGTCTTTTTGTGAAGCGTGTCTTCATTTTCCTTGTTGGTCGGTTGGCTCTGATATGTAGCACCGGGTAGCTAGGATGTTTTGATCTTTTTGTGATACATTTGCATATGTATCTTGCTGATGAATTTGTGTATATAAACATGATGTTGCTTGTGATTCATATTGGATGATGTATATATATGTTGATGTATATATGTGGTTGTTATTCAATATTTTAGATGTTTCCTCTTTTATTCTAAATATTGAGATGTGGGTATAAGGACTGAGATCCTTTGTTGTTTGGAAGTTACCCCACTGTTGCATATCTTTGTGAGCAGTTGTTGTATGTGTTTAATTTCAAGTATAATGTGACATACCTTTTTATGCCATGTTGTTTTAATTATACTCTGATCAACTTTTGTATACGTGCCTAATTGATTAATTGGGGGTATAGAAAGGGGTGTTACACCTTCCACCTTGCAAAATAACTATCGGGCTACTAACTAAACACAAGCAATCCGTCCACCCGCATACACCTTCAAATACAAGGCCAGCAGCCAAAACCCAAAACAACCAAAAAGAGCATCAAACTAACCAATACCACACCACACTCAATTTCCCGCCTCACCGAATCGGCGATACTAACAGAAGACAAAAATGCTAAAAATTAACTTAACACAGATTTCTCCATTGCACCAGTATCCATCAAAAAGAGAAATCATTCTCGCCTACCTATTTTTACTTGGGTGGTAATTTAATTTTGTACTTAACCTTCCAGGCTCCCAGCTTAACATCAACATACTGAAATATAGCTGCCACCAAAACCAAGTTAGATACTGCAGAGAGCCGGCCGAACCAGACCCAAACGAAAGAGACCGGAAACCACAATGGCGCACAGAGAGACTCTCCCTACCATGCAATGCTGCGCCGCTGCAATGATGACTTAGAACAACCACTCAAAACACGCCTCCGACAATGCTAATAGGGCAGACTCCAGGTCGGACCTGCAAACACTAGCCAACAGAGCAGAGGTAGACCAAGCCAGAAGGCACAAGCTCACCCCTAAGCCGCAACATTATCAATATTGTCCAACGCATACAAGAGCAAACCAAGGCAACATTCTAAACTCAGATAGCCATCTTGGACTGCCGTAAGGCCTAAGAACTGATTGAACCAACATTCTAAACTAACTTTGTCTTTAATAACGGTCTTACATAAACTAGCCATCTTGGACATCAATTGATAGCAACTAGGTTTCAATTTTACAATTGAATAAAAACTTAAAAGGGACTGAAAAATTCATGATGCAAAGCTTAGGCTAAAATATTGCAAAGCTAAAAAAAATTAGGTTAAAATTAGGTTAAAATAATCAGAGAAAAGAAAGATTACCAGATACCAATGAAGAGAGGGATGGCTGGGGCGAGCTGACGAAGGACTTAGTTCGACGGAGAATGATTTTTCTTCGTTCTTTCTTTCTGGTGATGAATCGATGATGAATTGATGAATGATGGTGAAGAGTGTGTTTCCTGGCGACGACGTTTCTTGTCGACAGCGAAAGTTTAAGGTTTGAAGGGAGAAGAGTGTGTGGGTGGCTGACGTCGTTTCTTTCCAATGATGAATCTGAATGATGAGAGGTTTTGTTTTTTTGCTAAAAGTTTTCAAAAATTGTGCGCCAGAAATTTCCGTCAAAATGCTAAAAAAAATTTGCTGTACGTGTTTGTTTTATTTTATTTTATTATTTATTATATATTTTATAATATAATAGCACTTTTTATTAATGCTAATAAAGATCAATAAAATAATAGCGTTTTTTTTTTTAAAGTGCTATCTTAATAAAGAGTATTGATAGCGTTTTCAAGAAAGTGCTATTTTAGTAAAGTTTAATAATAGCGTTTTTTTACAAAGTGCTATTAAAGTCACATTGCCTGTATCCTATGATAGCGTTTTTAAGAAAGTGCTATCTTACTAAAGTTTAATAATAGCGTTTTTTTACAAAGTTCTATTATAGATGTATTTGTTTCCTTTTTAATAGCACTTTCTTTAAAAACGTTATTAAATTAGGTGATACAAAAAATCAATTTTGGCGTAGTGGCACATAAATAAAAAGGGGTGTTTGAAGTGTAAAGGAAAGCGATAAAGATTAAAGAAATACCTAAGTCGAACAATACATCAAAGGAAAGAAAAGGCTGAATGTAAAGGTTTGATAAAAGCTGGAGTTAAATGCTGGAAAGGAATGCATAAAGATCTTAAAATGCAGAAAGGTAAATGCTTGAAAGTAAAGGCTTTTAATGTAAAACTTCAAAGTAAAGACTTGGTAGTGTAACTGACTTGAAAGGTAAAAGTTTGTGAAAAAGATTTCAAAGTAAAGAATCTAAAACAGAAACTTCAAAGTAAATTGCATTGCAATAAAGGATAATGGTGATTACAATCACGTACATTCTCACTTCACTTGTTTCTCGACACACTAGATACTTTGAGTGAATATAGAGTTACTTGTACCACTACAACAAAAAGGACTTATAACATCTCACCTTAGACAGCGCTTTATTACAAAAGCGCTGCTATAGGTCAAAAACACGGAATCTATTAATTTAATAAAGGAAAAGCGCAAAAAAATATAAGACCTTAGACAGCGCTTTAGTGAAAAGCGCTGTCTAAGGCCTTTTAAATTTTTAAAAAAATTTAATGGAAAATATTAGACAGCGCTTTCCTTAAAAGCGCTGTCTAAGGCCTTTTAAATTTAAAAAAAATATAAGACCTTAGACAGCGCTTTTAAGGAAAGCGCTGTCTAAGGTCTTAAATATTTAAAAAAATAAAAACAAAAGCGCTGTCTAAGGCCAATCTTAGAAAGCGCTTTTAAAGCGCTGTCTAAGGGCCACCTTAGAAAGCGCTTTGTTGAAAAGCGCTGACTAAGGTCTAATAAAATTAAAATATATGAATATACTCAGTTTTCATTTTCAGTTTTGCGCTCTTTCTTCTCCCTCCCCTGTTGCGAACGGATACTTGCGAACCTGAGCTAAACCCTTGCCGTCGTCCACCGCGCCGTCGTCCACCGTTCCTCCCTCATTTCGCGACTCCGACGACCTTTACTCCACCGTGACCGTCTGTTCCTCTCTCATTTCGCGTTTTCGTCACTCAGTTTGGAAGTTTAAGAGTTTCAGATTATTACACATTTTATAAGGTATGCTGATAATGTTGCTGTTGATAATGTTGTTGTTGATGTTGATAATAATGTTGTTGTTGATGTATTACACATTTTACACGTTTCAGAGTATTACACATTTTACACGTTTCAGAGTTTCAGTTTGGAAGTTTCAGAGTTTCAGAGTTTCAGTTGATAATGTTGCTGATAATGTTGATAATGTTGTTGTTGATGTTGATAATAATGTTGTTGTTGATGTTGATAATAATGTTGTTGCTAATGTTGGACTGTTGCTAATGTTGATAATGTTGCTAATGTTGTTAATGTTGTTGCTAATGTTGGACTGTTGTTGGATATAAGAATAAAATATGTGCTAACTTCATTTTTGGTGATATAGGAATAGAATCAATATAATGTGTTAGTTTAGTTTGTTCTTGTTAACATTTTTCTACATTGTTAACTATTGCTATATAATGTGTTTGTTTAGTTTAGTTTAGGTTAGTGTTAGTGTTAGTGTTAGGTTAGTGTTAGTGTTAGTGTTAGTGTTAGTTTAGAACATCTATTATAGTTTGTTCTTGTTAACATTTTTCTACATTGTTAACTATTGCTATATAATGTGTTTGTTTAGTTTAGTTTAGTTTAGGTTAGTGTTAGTGTTAGTGTTAGGTTAGTGTTAGTGTTAGTGTTAGTGTTAGTGTTAATGTTAATAATGTAAATTCTTGAGGTTGTTGTTCTAAAGAACCGAAATTCAAAGCAATTTTGTTAATGAAGTTAATTGCTTTGAATTTCTTAGTTTGGACTTGTTATGCTAATGTTAAATTCTTTCTAACTGTTAGGATTAATAAGTAGGAAAACCATGGATAAAAAATGGATGGATGCCGATCGATTGTCCAAAGAGTACGAGAATGGGGTATTGGATTTCGTTAAGTTTGTTGTTCAACACGCTGACGCTGAAGAGCTCAATCGAATAAAATGTCCTTGCTTGGGTTGTTGTTATGTTGGTAGGGTTGACGCAGATGGGTTGAAATCGCATTTACTGATGAATGGAATTGATCGAAGTTATAAGTGTTGGATACATCATGGTGAGAAAATTAACGAGAATGTTGAACCGACGAGGAAAAGTAATACAACCTATGCTTCAGATGACAAAGACACGGAAACATACGATTGTGATCGAGTCGAAGAGATTGCAGAAGCAGTTGTAGAAGATCTTCATGATTGTCCCGAAATGTTTGAGAGGTTGGTAAGCGATGCAGAGAAACCGCTCTATCAAGGTTGCACTAAATTCACAAGACTGTCTGCGGTATTGAAGTTGTACAACTTAAAGGCGGGCAATGGATGGTCGGATAAAAGTTTCACAAAGTTGTTGGCCCTTTTGAGAGAAATGCTACCGGAAGATAATGTTCTTCCCAATCGAACCTATGAGGCCAAAAAAATGTTGTGCTCTATTGGCATGAGCTATGATAAAATACATGCTTGTCCAAACGATTGCGTTTTGTTTCGAAAGGAATATGCATCGTTAACTGAGTGCCCTAAATGCGGTTTGTCTCGATATAAGAAAAAATTGTCTCCAGCCAAGGTCTTATGGTATTTTCCTATAATACCGAGATTTAGGCGCATGTTTCGTAGTGAAACCGATGCAAGACACCTGACTTGGCATGCAGATGAAAGAATTATTGATGGAAAGTTGCGACATCCGGCTGATTCACCACAGTGGTCGAAAATTGATAATGATTATCCTGACTTTGGGGAAGAAGCAAGAAACCTTCGTCTGGCATTATCTACTGATGGAATGAACCCGCATGGTCTTCAAAGTATCTCATATACCACATGGCATGTGATTCTTATGATTTATAACCTACCTCCGTCGCTATGCATGAAGCGTAAGTACATGATGTTATCTATGTTAATCTCTGGGCCTAAACAACCAGGGAATGACATAGACGTATACTTGACACCTTTGATCGAAGATTTAAAGATATTGTGGGAGAACGGTGTGGAGGTTTATGATGGATATAGGAAAGAAAGTTTCAATTTGAGGGCGATGTTGTTTGGCACAATTAATGATTTTCCAGCTTACGGGAATCTATCAGGGTACAGCATAAAAGGTGAAAAAGCGTGTCCTATTTGTGAAGATAAAACAGTTTCGAAGCGATTGGACTTTGGTCATAAGAATGTCTTTCTCGGTCATCGTAGATTCTTAAATGCCAAACATCACAATTATATGCATAGAAAATGATAAATTGGATATCTTATACTTCATCTAACAAATTATATGATTTATAGCTGCCTGGTAAAGTGATTAGCAACGTTTCAACGCAAAAAACTGTTGGTGCTAAGAATACCAGGGTTAGAAAACAACCTATCGGCAAGGTTAGGACGTGCCTTCAGACCTTTCTACAATTAATGACGGATATTCCGACTGGAGGTGTTCGTCTGATAACTATGGAGAAAGATTTGTATGGCTTTGAATTTGACCAGAATGTTGGTAATGAAGACTTCGAGCAAGTTTTCCAACATACAGAATTGGGCGTCACTGTTGTCAATATATACTTGAGGTATATCCGATCTACTTTGGTAATTGAACAACTTATTTACTTTATTTTTCAAATGAATATTCTAATGTTAATGATGTTTTTATTTCAGGTTTCTGTATGACAGTTTTATGCGCCCCCGGGGATTGGAGCAAAGATTTGCATTCTTATGCCCCAGCGCTGTCAACTTAACCGAAATATTGACGAAACCAAATGAGGTCCATGCGTATATACGCAACGTCTTTATGGACAACCAAGAAACGGAAAAGTTGTACTTTTTACCGTTTAATACTGGGTTAGATTTTCATTCTAAATTCATCTATTATATTTTTTTTTGTATTTTGACTTCGTGTAGAAAGTTTCTATCTAACACTTGTTTAATCTTACAGTGGACATTGGTTGTTGGTTGCAATCAATCCTATCCGCGGAGTAGTGTATTATCTGGATTCCGTAGGAAATGATTGGACCACATACCCGGATATGAAGGACTGTATTGACACGTAAGTGAAATTGTTCTAAATAGAAATGTGTATATTTATTTATTTATGTGAATTGTTCTAAATATTCATTTATATTTTATTAGCACTATACAAGCATTCCTAGAACATCGGGGAATCGACCACACCATTACATGGAATTATGTGAAGGTATATTAATTATCACATGTTTTATTATATTAGTGATGCTTACTTGATAAAACTTAGAATTTATCCATATTTTATTTTCATTTGTAGTGTCCTCGGCAACGCAATCAAATAGATTGCGGCTATTTCATGTTGAGATTTATGAGAGACACTATTTCGTTGGATCGAATGGAGATTCCACCCGATGTATGTATTTCTAACTTATGAGTTATTTTAACACATATCTCTCATATTGTCTAATGAAATAGTTAAAACTAAATCAAACTATATGTTATATTATTATGTAGTATTTTGAAGAATTCAGGAGTGCTACTTACACAAAGGCTCTATTGGATGAAATCAAAGAGGAGTGGTGTCAATACATTATGGAGCTCGGAATTTTACAAACTTAAGTTATAATATTATACTCTTACTTTAATTGATGAGAATTTTAATATGTGTAACTTTGGTTGGAGTAATGCTTTGGTTGGATGCAATTTTGGTGTATATACTTTGAATTGCAATTTTGGTGTATATACTTTGAATTACAAACTTTGAATTACAATTTTGGATGCAATTTTGGTGTATATACTTTGAATTACAATTTTGGTGTATATACTTTGAATTGCAATTTTGGTGTATATACTTTGAATTACAAACTTTGAATTACAATTTTGGTGTATATACTTTGAATTACAATTTTTGGTGTATATACTTTGAATTTTAATACTTTGAATTACAATCTTTGTGTTTTCAGGACCTATAATGTAGATTGAAGCAATGTTTTGGTTGGATGCAATTTTGGTGTATATACAATTTTGGTGTATAAGTAATATGTGCATTGTAGAAAAAATGCTTTGGTTGGAAGCAATAACTTTGGTTGGAAGCAATGCTTTGGTTGGATGCAATTTTGGTGAATAAGTAAAATGTGCATTTGTAGAAAAATGTAATGATTTGTAATTATAAATAGGTGTATATACAATTTTGGTTTGTAATTTTAAATATATATATTGGTATGAAATGCCAATTTTGGATATATAATTTTGGTGTAGAAAGGCCAATGGTTTGAATTGCCAATTCTGAAAAAAATTGCTGGTTGAAAATTACAGGTCAAATTCTGGTTGAAAAAACCTGGTAAAATTGTGGTTAAAAAAAAATTATATAAAATTTTTCGTACACCTTAGACAGCGCTTTTGGTGAAAGCGCTGTCTAAGGTCCACTTTAGACAGCGCTTATGGTGAAAGCGCTGTCTAAGGTGTACTAAAAAAGTCAAAAATGGAAGGTCTTAGACAGCGCTTATGGTGAAAGCGCTGTCTAAGGTGTACTAAAAAAGTCAAAAAAGGAAGGTCTTAGACAGCGCTTTTGGAGAAAGCGCTGTCTAAGGTGTACCAAAAAAGTCAAAAAAAGGTAGGGCTTAGACAGCGCTTTTGACGAAAGCGCTGTCTAAAGTAATCCATATAATGTGAAAAAGCGCTGTCTAAAGGTACCATAGACAGCGCTTTTCATTAAATACACGCCCCTTTAGACAGCGCTTTTGGTAATACCAAAAGCGCTGTCTAAACCTATAGCGTCGCTGGTTTATACAGCGCTTTAAAGCGCTGTCTAAAGGCTAAAAAAGCGCTGTCTAAAACCGTTTTTGCGCTAGTGTACAAATATGATTTTTCACACTTATTCTAACTCTAGGACTAACCTATTTATAATACTCTAAAGTAACCACCATTTGACGGTTTACTTCTAGATCACGCCACTTGGCACTTGGCATGTCTTCAACTTCTGGATATTTGCCACTTGTCCTCTTTTCAAATTCAAATAGTAGAACTTCCCTCCACTATTCAGTTGTAACTGCAGCGCATTATCCATAGCCACTTCACCATGTCAAATTGACTCCTTGGACTTAGAAATATTTGAAATCCTAAAATCATTCTATTCGACTCGGGTTTTCAACAAATATAGTCGAAGGCCTTCTGGTCATATCCTTCTTCTTTAGCTTATTATTTTAAAGAGTAACTTCTTTAAAAGCCAAATTATTTGAAATTTTGTAGCGTCGAAATTAGGAGCTAACAGTCACAACACCCTCAGTGCGGCGGTCTGGCAATACTTGGTTGTGACAATAAGAATACAACTACTCCCAAAACCATCCAACTAGGCAGCCCACCATCAAAACAACTTTTTACTGTTCCATACGTTGAAGGTGGTGTCATCACAGTCTGGGACAATGAAGCTCAACGGAAGAATTTGAAATCCAAAAATTGTCAAGCCTTTCACAATTTTCCAGTTCCTACCAATATAATATAACTATGTTCAAATGCAATCACTCCCTTAGTGTCATCCCTCCCAAATCATTTCATAACTACACAAACTGTTCCGGCTATAGTATCTACTATGGCCTTCAAAACTCTGGTGGTAATTTCGAAGTGCCAAGATCTTTGGCACAGTGTACAGTGTATCAGGTTGCAATAAGAGACGGCCCTACTGATGACCCCTTTGATTTTCTATCTCACGAAATTACAATTAAAGTACAATTATCAGATGATTGCAACAAGTGTCTTCGTCGCCAAGGGGGGCGATGTAAACTTGACATTCATGGCAACTTCCATTGTGACCAAGGTATGCACCGATACTTTATCTCAAAAATAGTGCCAAAAATTCACTCACAACTTATAAGAGAGGTCCATGAAATGAAAGAGAGTTAAAATGAGATGAAAAAAATGAAATGGATAAAGCTAATTTTGCAAGGCGAAATATCGAGTTTATAACGGATAGTCTATTTTATATGGTTAAAATTTTAACCAAAATAATATTTTTCTTACTTCTGCAGGCACTAGAGGTTCGCTTGGGAAAGTATTGGTAATAGGAGTTGGAGTAGGTAATAACATTTTTAATATTGCATTACACAAACATGATAATAACATTTTCCATATAACACTATTTTTTCAGCCTAAATTATTCTTTCTAATTTGAATAACTTCTTCAGTTGTTATAGTAACTCTATTACTAGCTGTGCTCAAGATCTACATTACAGGATGGAAAAAACAAAATCCAACCAATCTAGTAATTGAGGTATTTTTGAAGAAACATGGATCCCTTCAAACCAAGAGGTATGGTTACTCTGAGATTAAGAAAGTGACCAACTCCTTCCAATTCCAAAACAAATTAGGCCAAGGAGGATTCGGCAGTGTATACAAAGGACAGTTACAGGATGGACGTTACGTTGCAGTGAAGATCCTAAATGAATTGAAAGATAGTGGTGAAGAATTCATGAATGAATTACAAGTATCGGTCGAACTTCTCATGTTAACATTGTTACTCTTCTTGGGTTCAGTTTGGAATGTTCCAAACGAGCTTTAGTTTATGAGTTTATGCAAAATGGCTCACTTGAGAAGTTTATCTTTGAGTAAAATAACCATATACCGGAGCTCCAACTGGATTGCCAAACTTTGTACCATATCGCAGTTGGTGTAGCCCGGGGGCTAGAATACATGCACAATGGCTGCAATACTAGAATTTTTCATTTTGACATAAAACCTCATAACATTCTTTTGGATGAGAATTTCAACCCCAAAATTTCAGATTTTGGACTTGCAAAAATTTGCACAAGAAAAGAAAGCATGGTATCAATATTTGGTGCTAGAGGAACCGCGGGCTACATTGCTCCCGAGGTATTTTCTAGAAATTTTGGTGCAGTTTCGCATAAGTCAGATGTTTACAATTATGGAATGATGGTTATGGAAATGGTTGGAAGGAGAAAAAATATCAACACTAATGTTGGCCGTACAAGTGAAATATATTCTCCTAATTGGATGTACAATCGTCTTGATTCAAACCAGAATCTTGGTTTACGGAATATAAGAAATGAAATTGATGACGAAAAAGTGAGAAAGATGACAATAATGGCTCTATGGTGTATACAAACCAACCCTTCCACTCGACCAGACATAAGCAAAGTGGTGGAGATGCTTGAAGGTAGATTAGAGCTGTTGGAAATGCCACCTAAACCCTTTTTGGCTTCTCCTTCAAACTCTCCGGTCCATTTCTCAAATGAGACATTAGAGTCCGTGAGAATGCTAGATGCATAACATCAGAACCATTCGTAGCTAAATCAAGCAGAAAAGATGGCAAAATTTAATTCCAAGCTATATATATTGACGTATTCATAAATATTTGAGAGCATAATTGTTAGGAAGCAAAATTGCTAACCCTAACAAGGTATAAAACAACTACAAATCTAGAAGCAAACTAAAAAGAGAGATAAAGATAAATTGGATTTTTCATTGATTCCCTCTCAATTAACACATTACACTTGAATATATAGAACGCTAAATGCATAATAGCCATACATGTGGCATAATCTCAAAACTTTAAGAACATTCTAGAAATATTAAAATACTAAATAATATATTAAAACTACTAAATAAAATATCTAATATCACTCTCTATCACTACTTACCCCTTCAAAATCAACCTTGTCCTCAAGGTTGTAACAATAATGTCATAATAGAAATTTTTCCAGGATCCCACTGTGTAAAGCAGTTAAAATAACGGTTGACATTAGTACCTCCCCAAATCAACCCCAAACTCACCATGTTCTCAGCATCCCCCACTCCATTTGTATTTTTTTCATGAAGAGCAAAGTATGCTTGAATCAAACGAAGTGTTGGAGTCTCTTCTACTTGAGCTTTAGGAATAACTTGCTCCTTCATATATGTCCAATCAGGCAATTTCCATAGACTATCGAGCAGAATTTCATAATTATCAACACTCTTGCCAAATTCCACCAGTGCATCCCATTGACTAAGTTGACTGGCACAACATAGCCATTGCTCTTCCCATAGACACATCTCGGCCTTGGGTACAGTGTTGTTATATGTTCCTTGAGTTGCCTTCACCATGGCTTGATAAAAGAGACTTTGAGCACGTTGCCAGTAACCATGCTGAACAAGAGAGAGCCCTGCCCTGGTTTCAGCAGTGATTGACCTCTTCTTCCAAAGCCCACATCTCATATCCTCTTCATTTAGCAATCGATAGAGCTCAGCCAGAGACTCACAACATTTGGAATCATTCGGAAACAGCATAACATGACTTTCTAGCAAAACCAACGGAATGTGCCATGCATTATATGTTTTCCCAATATATTTAATGAGCTCGCTCGGCATTCTAAGTTGAGGATGGCTCAACTGAAGCCCTTATAATAGTGCCTGCACAACATTTGGCCTGCTGGCTTGCTGCCTCTTATGGTAATCTTTAGACAGAAGTGTGATCATAGGTTTAGCAAGTTGTACTTGTTCTTCTTTATGTAATGTAACCCAGACAATTGGAAATACCAGAACCCACAAATGGTATGCAACATTAGCATCTGTGTGGGCCAATTCTCTCAACGGAGTTAATATATCAACCACCTCGAGTTTGCTCATACTGTTAAGAAACTGAGTATGCTTAACCACAAGGGTCTCAAATGTTAGTGGTGCATCCTCAGCTCCTTCAGATGTATCATTAATCTTGGGTTGCATTCCAGATGTTTCAAGAGAGCTGGATACCAGAAGTGGTTGAACCCTGGCATAATTTGGAGCTAGTGTAATAGGTTTATCATCAACTAATATTGCCAAGAGAAGATCAAGACCTTGTTTGAGCCAGAAGACATCACTCAAAGCTCCCCAGTCTTGAACTTGGATGATGAATTGAAGCCTGGTGAAAAGAGTTTTCCCAAGAGATTCGTGATACAGAGAGAAGAACTTCATCCTAATGTCAGGATCTCTAGCTCGTAAACCAAGCATAAACATCCTTTCTACCTTCTGGAAAACCTCTTGACGCAAGGATAAAGGATACTTATCTGAATCAGAACAAATCCCAAACAGAAGTTCAAGATATTTCCAGTCCCATTCATCCAGATGACTTGGTGTGAAATTTTGTTTATCAACTTCTGAAAGCTTCTGAAGAAAAGAAATTATCTCGTTTGGAGTGAGAAAGGCGCTTGTTGTGACTGAAGTTCCTTGTTTAGTGAAATCATCTTCAATCCACCCTTTAATCACATCAAGCATGCACAGAAGTACACTAGCATCAATACCTTTCTCTGAGACTAAAGCATTCAATATTACAGATCGCTTGCACTCGGGAACAACCATCACTCTTTCTGTGATAAGTTTTAAGATCGATTTTAGATTTGAATTAACTGCTCCAACATCAACACCTTGACGAGAAGATGTGACTGCTGAATCTGGATCAGTTCTTTGACCTTGTCTTATATGAGAACCTGATGATGAACCCATATCACGTTGCAGCCGCTGAAGAAGGCGAACCAAAACTAAAGGATCAATAAAATTCCTCTGTACCTCAGTCAAGGTTTTCATGACAAGCAATAAAAAACTAATTGCACCGACATTATTATCATCACTATGAGAACCGGGGTAGTGGGCGAAATCGGTAGCTGCTCCAAGGAGTTTAGATTTTTCGTCCATGGTTGTGTATGAATCAAGATGCTTTGGTAGTAACAATTTCTGGACAATCTTTGCAATATCAGAGTGACTAGGAATCAAAGGAGGTCCACCAGGTGCAAGTTTAAAAAGATTGAGTCTCTCAACATTGGCAGTTTTAACCCCATTAACATCATTAACAACACCATCAAATATACTCGCTACACACACAACATCACTAACAGACAATACCTCAAACACCGGATGTGCATCCGCCATGGAAGGTAAAGGCAAATTTTGATCTTCACACTCAGACACCTCTTCTTCTATGATTTCGTTAAAACTTTCCTCAATCACATTGGGAAGCTCTCGTTCTCGTTGTTGCAGTGGTTGTGGCGGTTCCAAAACCCTAATTTCGTCTTCGTCTGAATCTTCTTCAACGACAATGTTATCTTTTTCTTCGTCTTCTTCAGACTCGATGAACGGCTGTTGGAGAGTCTCCGGCTTGCCGGAAGTGAAAGCTTTGCGGATGAAGGGACCTAAGTCTTCGTTGTTGCATATGGCGGAGGAGAGAAGGAGCTGGTCCTGTTTATCTCCGGAGTCGTCGCCGTTTGACTGGATAACTTTCCGGCGCGGAGGTTTTGAGGGGTTCATCGTCGGAGTAACCGTGGCAGGTGGAAGAAATTTTTGTGAATGAGAAAGCTTTTGGAATTTTTTTGGAGATATTTTTTTAAAACAGGGATGAAACACTTTCAAGTGTTTCTCAAAATTTCTTCTATGACTAAAATGGGTTTGATATTTACGATCAAATATGAAGGAATTGTTTGGTGAGTTTTGGAATTGATAGGAATTATTGTAGTAGTATGAATAATGAGATGTAGAATAGGATGAATATGGGTTAGGTGGATGTGGTGTATACCCATAATTAAAATATAAACATGGTGATTGACTTGTAACATATGGATATGTGTAATAAGGGGAAAAAATTTCCCATGGAAAGGATGGAAATGAAGGTGTGGTAGGAGTGGTGTTTATGGTGGGATGATATTGGTATGCCATGGGAGGTTTTGGTGTTCAAGATGAAAGCACCAATTGTTAGGAAGCAAAATTGCTAACCCTAACAAGGTATAAAACAACTACAAATCTAGAAGCAACCTAAAAAGAGAGATAAAGATAAATTGGATTTTTCATTGATTCTGTAACACCCCAATTCCCATCGCGAATAAATAATACATAAATAAAATCAGAGTAACTAAAAATTAATTTTTCCGACAGGAACAGGAATGCCACATTTAAATAAACAAAACATCATCCCTGCTCATAAATTTGATACATAGCATAAATTAGATTACCCTCAATTGGGAAACTTTTCCATATTAAGGTAATACCAAATATATTTAACAATTATATACATAAATAATATAATTGTTTTCTTCGACTCCCGTGCTACGTATCAGAGCAGACACCAAGACCGACAACAGAACGGAGGGCTAGTCTCCACAAAAGACCTCCAGCAACTCGAATCTGTAATGCCTCATAGAGCTTCATAAAACAGCAGAAGGGTGAGAAATAACAACTAAAATCAAGATTGCATAATAATATGCCAACACACATTCAAACACATGCATAAATCATCTCACCCACACCATCACATACTAACACATATAGCATGCCACTCATACAAAACATATCACACATAATAAATCAAATTATGATTTTTTCACACATAACGCATCCATTCACAATTCTCATCACAAGTCATCACAACTCACTCATATACATCACAATGTATATATATATATATATATATAAAGCCAAGCATATTCATCATGCACACTTTCACAATTCTTATCATTCTGCATAAACATACATATACATGTTTATTCATCAATGCACCATTATAAAGATGATAAATGCAAATCATAGAGACCGACTCACAACTCTATGCAAATGCAATGCGGTACCGACTCAATCATCTCAAGTTCACTCAGGAACTTATTGGAACCATCGCTCGTTACCAATGTAAGTCCCCGTCGGGCATACGATGTTCCCCGTCGCTCACACCCCACACGGGCACACGACGTTTATGGATCGGTCACACCCGACACGGACACACGACCCGATCGCTCACACCCCACATGGGCACACGATCGTCTATAATCATCGCTCACACCCACATGGGCACACAACGTTATAGCAGATTCCCTCTGGAACCAATCCGTCGCTCACACCCCACACGGGCACACGACGTTTATGGATCGCTCACATCCCACATGGGCACACGATCCGATCGCTCACACCCCACATGGGCACACGATCACAAGATGCATATCATGATGCTTGACACACAAGAACTCATGACAATCAAATGCATCCTCACACATATATGCCACAATAATCATGCATATATTTCAACTCATGAATTCCATACATTCACAATTCAACCATATGAATTAATCAACATCATCACACTCATGCATTGCAAATCAATTCAAACAATGCATTTCAAACCATAAAGGTCACCACACAACATACATTGAATTTCATATAAACAATGTATTTTACTACACAACATCACAACATTTCATCATGTATATTCACATCATATAACGGCCTACAAGCTACACGTTACATATCACAAGCATATATCATGCTAACACATCAATCGCACACATTGTACGCGATAAAAACCCGACAACCCAACACTTTTCCAAATCCACGATCTAAATAAATCATCTACTGCCCTCCAACCCATTTTTATAAGATAGAACATTTCATAAGCTTTCTAACGCTTCGAACGGGGACCAAAACGGACTTACGGTTCAAAAGTTATGGCTAAAATACGAAAATACTGTTTTTGCTGTCCCAGGAAAATTCGCCTGGCGAATACCTGGCGAAACGGATTCGCCACCAACTCGCCTGGCGAATCTGGACGAACCAGAATTTCTCCAAAATGGGTTTGGGACCCAAAAATGACCCAAATCTTCAACCCACATGATAGTATTACACCCAATGACCCAAAACAACATGTTAGAACACGTTTAGGCATACATTTCATCAATTCATCCGTGAAAACATCGATTTCTATCAATCGCTCCTAATTTTAATCGATAAGAAAAAGTCGAGAAACAACCAAAACAATCACAACAAACAACACATATACATACACAAGCAAGATATAATTGAAACTTCTCACCCTTACCCGATTAATCGCGAGTGAAACGGAGAATCTTCGATTTTTCCTCTTTTTCCTCTTCTCTCTTTTTCCTTCTCTTCTCTTTCTCTTCTTTCCCTTTTCTTTCTTTTCTTTTCCTTTCTCTCTCTTTTTCTCTCCACTTTCTATTTATTCAAAATATCTAATCCCCTAAAAAGACTATTTTACCCCTCAGCTCAAATATATCGCAAACGCTCTCAAAACGGGATAAAACATAAACAATGATGAAAAATAATATATTTGTCAAATAAAAGTCACGAATAAAATAATATAATAATAAAAATAATTAAAACAACTCAATTAAATAAAACTAACTAAAACTGGGGCGTTACAGATTCCCTCTCAATTAACACATTACACTTGAATATATAGAACTCTAAATGCATAATAGCCATACATGTGGCATAATCTCAAAACCTTAAGAACATTCTAGAAATATTAAAATACTAAATAATATATTAAAACTACTAAATAAAATATCTAATATCACTCTCTATCAATAATGAAGATGATTTGGAAAGAATTATTATGAGATGTATAATGTAAGTTTATTTATACTTCCTGATCCATGCTAAAATATTGAAGTTTTCTCAGTAAATTGTTTATGTCATTTTTAAGGCCTCTTTGGATTTATTTACCAAACAAAGAAATGAGGTAATAGACTTTAGTACCTATCAGCTAAGATAGCTTTCATTTATAAAATTCTCTCTTCGATCACTCCACTTCATTTGTGCCTTTCCTTCATCTGAAATAGAAATGAATTCTCTTTCCCCTTCAGCAGTTAATTTCCCAACATAATATAGTGTTTCTCCTTCAATCTGGTGGAGAGATCTAATCCAAGTTTCTGACTACTGTGGAATTAATCAAGATGCTGGTCTGATATCACATAAGCTTGGCAATGGTGATCATGTTTCCTTTTGGCTGTCTCGCTGGGCAGGATCACGCACCTCGAGACAACTTGGTTCGTAGAGGAATTATATTGAATATCAACGAAAAGGTTTGCCTCTTTTGTTTCTTAGAGGATGAAAATGCTGAACATATTTTCTTTCATTGCTCTAAATCTATCCGTGTCTGGAAGTTCGTCTCTATATGGTTGGGAGTTCCGGAGTTTTGTGTCGGAGACATTTTGAATCATATTTCATGTTGGGTAGTTAGTTGTATTCAATAAAATCTTAGTGTAAGTATTGCTATGGGATTTTGGTTGATAGCTTGTTGGGTCATATGGTCGTCTAGAAACAATATCATGTTCAAAGACGAGTTTTGCGATCTAGATACGATTACTAATCGTATAGTTACTTATTCTTGGTGGTGGATTGGTAAGAAACACAAAAATGCATTTAATTGTAACTATTATTAATGGGTAAATGCCCCGTGTGATTTTTGTAGGCCTTGATTTTAAGAATAGGCCTATCAATGTATACGGGTTGGATCCCCTTATTGTATCCTTGATATATAACACAATTCTTGCTTATTAAAAAAAATCATTTAGAATCTTCAATGATGCATTGCCATTACTTAGGGTCCGTTTGTTTTGACTTTTTTTTAAAATGATTTTTATAGTTTAACATAATATTGTGGAAAATTTTTTTAAAGAAACTTTTCATAAAATATTCAAATGAAATTTTGGTTTGAATAGTTATTCTTAAAATGTTATTTTAGATATTTCATTATTTTATTGAAATTTTTTTTGAATATAAAAATTTCAAAAAATCACTTAATTCTGTAGCTATTTCAAATAGCTTTTCATGAAAATCATTTTTAAAATACAACTTTTTTAAAAAATTGTGATTTTGACTATGTTTTAATCTTCAATAATGTATATTAATGTTATAGAATGACTCAATTAGTCTTTTAATTTATAAAATACAAATTTAATAAAACTTGTAATATTTTGAAAAACGTTTTTGTAGAATCTATTTTTAAAAATACAATGAAAAAATCCATTTTTTAAAAGCTAAAACAAACTGGCCCTTAATTTCACATTGAGATTTAGACAAGGTTTCATGTACCTAAAGCGCAATGTTTTTATTTGGAATTATTTCAATGTTATTCCTACTTGGGATTCTATGCAATCCATTAACCCAATTTTAGTCTGTTTGAAAGTTACGAATTTGACACGCATGTAATATTTGTCAATAATTCTTGACTTGATGTCTTTCTCGTTGTTATTTCTTGTATATATAAAAGTTACAATGCTATACAAGTAATTACACAAAATAATTACATTTAATGAGAACAAATCAATTTCTAATTTATTTTCCTTATTTTAGGAATAAACTAATTCTTATTCACACCCCCCTCAGATTGACGCTGCTGGTCAATGAGCATCAATTTGCTAACAAGAAACCGATGATGTGGACGCGGAACAGCCTTGGTAAAAATATCTGCAACCTACAACTGAGTACTAACATGAGAAAGTGATATTAGTCAGTCATCATACGCGTCACGAATTGAATGACAATAACCTTCGATATGTTTGGTGCGCTCATGAAAAATAGGATTTGCAACGATTTGGATGACACTTGTATTGTCACCATAAAGTGATGTTGGCTATATTTAAGGAAATTCAAGTTTAGCCAAAAGACCACGAAGCCAAATTATTTCAAAACAAGCAGCAAACATGGCACGATACTCAGATCCAGAAGAAGTCTACTCACACAATACACTAAGAGATTAGGCAAGAGATCACCATTATCACGATGATGTTTAACATTAACCTCAAGAGGATTATCCACTGGATTAGCCTATTGAAGACTAGCCATAGAAATTAAATATATGGCATACTTGTGTTGATGGAGGAAGATGCCCTTAGATGTAGAATGAACCTCGAGATCAAGAAAATAATGCAAATTACCAAGATCTTTCATATGAAACGATGCTTGTAAGTGTTTATTAAGGCTTTAAATCGAAGCATGATAGACCAGTAATAATCATATCATCAACATACAAAAGAAGTAGGACAATTGTAATAGACGTTCTATGAATAAATAAAGAAGAATCATACTGACTATAAGTAAAAGAGAACTCAAGTAGAGTGAGCGTCTGAGCTTGCAGACACCCTTAGATGACGAGAATAAACCTTGAGGAGGAGTCATATAAATATATTCCATTAGTTTACCATGAAGAAACGAATTTTTCACATTCATTTGACGAAGAGACCACTCGTTAGAAGCAGCTATAGAGAGTACCGTATGAACAGAAGTCATTTTGGCAACTGGTGTAAATGTCTCATCATAATCAATTCCATATTCCTGATTATTTCCTAAGGCAACCAATCAAGCCTTGAAATGGTTGAGAGACCCATTAGAATTTAGTTTCACGTAATACATCCATTTGCAGATTATGGGTTTGATATAAGGGGACAATATACAATATCCCATGTAAAATTCTATTGAAGAGCCTAAAATTCCTCATTCATTGCTTTTATCCAGCGCACATCTTTAATAGCTTGTGCATAACAAGTAGGAATATATATGTTAGACAATGAGGCATTCAGAGAAGTATGTGAGAAATCATACCCGTTTGGTGAATATCTATCTGGTGCTTTAGATATTCAACTAGAACGTTGTGGTTTGACCAGTTCAGGATCAGGTGGAGGATCAGTGACGGGAGGGGCAGTGGGAACCTATTTTCTATGTTGTCTGGCATATGTGATTCATGGTTTGTAACATTTTATAAATTGAGGCATAAAGGAAAAATTAGGAAGAATGGCAATTGCATTTGTGGCAGGAGAAAGAGAATAGAAACATATATTGATTATCAAAAAATGTAACATTTCTAGAAACACGAAGTGGTTATTAGAGATATCATAACATACAAAACCCTTATGAAAGTTGCTATACCTCATAAATGCACATTGAACAGACTGTGCTCCAAGTTTATTTCGTTCAAATGAAGGTAAGTGAACAAAACACACATAACCAAAAGTATGTAACTCACTATAATCAGGCTGAGTTTTAAAAAGGTGAAACAAGGGAAAATCAAATTCAATAACTGTAGAGGGAAGACTATTGATCAAGAATATGACAGTGGAAAGAGCTTTTAACCAAAATCAGGATGGCACAGAAGCTTGAAGAAGTAAGATGCGTTTTACATCTAGCAAATGACGATTCTTTCGCTCTGCCATCCCATTTTGTTGGGGAGTATTGGGACAAGATCGTTGAGACATGATCCCTTTTTGTTAAAGGTACTCCTGAAACGCATGAGACATGTACTCACCTCCAGAGTCAAATAGAAAAATTTTAACACTTCCTTGAAATTGAGTTTCAACATATGTCAAAAACTTCTGAAACATAAAAAACACTTCAGACTATGATCTAAAAAAATATATCCAAGTAAAACGACTGTAATCATCAATAAATGTGACAAAATATTTTTTGCGAGCATATGATGCTATATAAGACATTCCCCACACATCACTATGAATCATCTCAAAACAAGTGGAGGCACGATGAGCACTTGACGAAAAAGGAAGTGTTTTACTTTTAGCCAAGGAAGGAACATGATTTCTATTCAGCAAAGCTCCTTTGAAAACCTCAAATTCTGGATGAAGCTTTATGAGAAATTGATCACGCCCACTTGTGTTGTAGACCTCCTGGACAGTCGCGGGAGAAGTCTTGGGAACATCAGCATGCATAATAGAAGAGTGTTCTGTCCACAAATTAAAAAAACTAGAATAGTATTCTTGTACAGACAAGGTACCTTGTTTGTAATTAGCCATCTCTAACTCCAACTGAAAATGCTTAGCCGCATTGTTCTAATTGTAAATACGCTTCAAATAGTCTCACATTTCTTGAGCAGTGGAAAAGGAGCACAAACTATTAATCATTTGAGAATCAATACTAGTGATAACTTGAGCATATTTATATTCCAACTCTTTTAAAGTAGCTTTTTCCGTCGGTGCCTTAGAGACACCGTCCAACTGACTCCATAATTTCTTTCCTTTGACATGCATTCTTAACTAAAATTTTCAAGCAGGTTAATTCTTTCCAGTAAAACAAACACAAATATGATCTCTTTCTTTTTCGGAAGCCATAGAAGCAATATTGCCAATAAAAAATACTTCAGAACCAAAGACAACATGTGGCCAAAAGAAAGGTGCACGTAGCAATAAATGTGAACAGGAATTTAGTTCTAAAATTGAAAACCTCTCTACCAAGTGAAACATAAGGCCTGGAAACAAAACAAAAACATGAAACCATTGTGAAACAAGACGGAAATCTTCTACTGAGTGTGAGTCTTCTTCAAAAACATGAAATGGTATGGAATTCTTCTACCGAGTAAAAATCACGGAAACCAAACATGGAAATCTGCTACCGGGTCCAAATCATGGAAACGCAACACGGAAGGAAATACTTGCCAACACCAAATCAAAATACTTGCCGACCGCGATACTAGAATGGAACCAAACCGAACACGATATGTGAACCAGGAACAACCGAAAGAAATTACCGAAAACCTAGATTTGCCGAGATGATTTCCGAGCAACCCAATGGGGTGTCGCTAGATAAAGTCAAAATTATTTTAAATTCATAGGTTTGATTGAAAACCTATTGATACCATGTCAGTAATTCTTGACTTAATGTCTTTTTCATTGATATTTCTTATATATATAGAAATTACATGGTTATACAGATAATTACACCAAATAATTATATTTAATGAGAAATGTTGTGAAAAACGATACCGGAATAACAAAATATATTTGGTTTCTTGAACACCAAGAAATCCACAAGGGTAGAAAAGAAGGAAAAACTTGAACAAACACACGAAACCCTATTAGGGTTCATAAAGGAAGAGAAAAGGGGAAGAAAAATAGAGAATTGGTTAAATCTGTTTGACCGTTCACTTTCTCAATAGGGTTCAAAGATTACTAGTGAATACCAACAATTAACCTCTCTTAATCTAATAAGGATTTGCCACCCAAATTTGGTTATAAACTGATATTCTTTCCTTTCTCTTTCAAACAAGATTACAAGTATACAAGAATAACAAAATAACCTCTCTCACTTGAATTATGATTTTATCTTCCTATTTTTCCTTACGAAGAGAGACTAGTATGCTATTTATAATAAACCTAACATACTAAACTAATGGGCTTTTTAACAATTACCTATTACAAGCTAACTTAGGGTACACGATAACTTAAACAATTGGATCCATAACACAAGGCCCAATTCGATCTCCTACATACTAGAACACAATTCGACTACAGCATGTAGGTCTTCGACAACAGCATGTGAGCGGATTTCGACGATATGCTAAAACTAGAGTTCGATCCAATATCTCACAAGACCAAATTAATTTCTAATTTATTTCCCTTATTCTAGGAACAAGCCCTTATTCTAGAAATAAACTAATTCCTTACAATGTTTTCTTGTTTTGTGGCATTTTGTCAAAGACAATTTTCTATCCATGTTCCTGTAAATCCTTATGAACCAAACACTACTACAAAACGGCCAAACAACAACGCCAGGTTTACAACGGCATCCTATACACCGTTCTTATAGTGCGTACTAGATGCGCGCGCATTATTTTAATTAGAAATCTCAAGGGTATAATAACGGTTTTTATGAAAACCGTGGTGATACAATCTAGCTATCATGGGTCCGAACCTCATCGCCCTCAAATAGTTTATCCCTTTGATGTAAATGCTCCCTTTTTAAGTTTTATTAATATTTAACTAAAAAATAATAAGGATATCACGACGGATATTTCTCAAAACCGTTGTTACAAATTTAAGCTTCTTTTTATGTATTTTAAACACCAAGTATATATATAAATTTATCCATTGAAACAACCCTAACACCAACGCTGTCACCATTGTCGGGAAGAAGACAGCAACAACAACAAGGTGTTCTAATTTAAGGTGTTGCAATGTCACATTTGAAGACAAAAACATCCAAAGGTGTTTCTACGTCTTGTTCCAGTGTAAAATTTCGATCTGGAAATTTTTGTGGTTGTGATGGTCGTATGGTTTCGTATCAATGCAAGAAGGGACAAAATAAAGGAAGGCTTTTTTGGAGATGTCCATTTTGGAGGAGCGATGAAACATGTAATTTGTTCATAAGGGATGAAGACGTGGGAGAAAGAGATGGAAATGACGATGAGAGCATTATGAAGTCAGAGTTGGAAGTTGTGGGCTATCTGAAGGTTATGTATGAGGATTTAAAGAAAAAGAACAAGAATTTGAAGAACAAACTGAAATCAGAGATATTTTCTGGAAATATCAAGATGTTATGTTTTTTTGTCTCCTTTATGTTTAATATTTACTTTGTTATGAAATGTAATAGTTGAATTAGGGTTCAAATTAAATTGTTGATGTTTAAACTGCAGATGCATTGTGAATTACATTGTTGATGTTTAAACTGCGGATGCATTAAGTTAGAAGTTAAGGCGCACCTTTTCTTTTTTATTTATTTTAAAATTCATAAATGAAAGGGTTATCACTACGGTTCTTCTGGTTAACCATAGTGATATATTTATAATAAAAAAATACCTATGTATACGGTTTTTATTTATTTTAAAATTCACAGATAAAAGGGTTATCACTACGGTTATTCTGGTAAACCGTAGTGATATATTTATAATAAATAAATACATATCTATATGGATGTTATTGTTAACCGTTGTGAAATAGTTTACCCATATATAAGCGAAATAACTTTCACTTAATTGACAGTAACGCCGTTGCCTTCAAAGTGAAACCCTAGAACCCATTTTTTATATTCGTTTTCACCATTAGCCATGAATCTTGTGCTTCATACATTAAGGTATTCTTATTCTTCCATCTATTGTTAGATAATTCCCATTATCTCGTTTGTTGCATGTTGTTTTTGTTGATTGTTCTCATTTTTTCAGATTCGTTTTCACTACCTTAACAAAGACCATACTTTGAAAACTTCATAATGTTTGTGTTGCTTTGGAAAAATGTATAAGAAGCATGAAGCTATGATGGAAACTTCATCCACCTTGTACCTTTTTTTCATAGCATCACGAACAAGATGTTAGTAAATGAAGAAACAACAGTGTAAGCAAACTTTATCTAGGTTTAGAAGCAATGAAAAGAAGTATAGAAGTATGAAGCTTTTGTGTAAGCTTCTTCCTCCGTATATTTCTTTTTCATGGCTTCCCAAACTAGTTCAACATCATAATTGATTCCTGTTCCGCGATTAGTTTCATTAAAAGGTGCGTTATTCTTGTTCCTCTCTTTACTCATCACTGGATTATGATTTTAGGGTTTGTTTTCAACTGAGGATGCTCATTTTTGAAGTTTGCTTTGTTTCCTTTCAGGTTAAGGGGATGATACAGGGTGATGATGCTGGTGGAAGCAAACGTATTATATCATTTTATAATTTCTGGATCTGGTATAGAATGTTGTTTGAGTTTATCATATTCTATTTACATTGTTTGTTTAACTAACCCTCACTTAAAGTTTGCTGGTGGTAGCAAGTGTATTATATGAG
This sequence comes from Lathyrus tuberosus, assembly GCA_022829125.1. Taxonomy (NCBI): domain Eukaryota; kingdom Viridiplantae; phylum Streptophyta; class Magnoliopsida; order Fabales; family Fabaceae; genus Lathyrus; species Lathyrus tuberosus. The sequence goes on from JALAZF010000227.1 coordinate 1,211,278, forward strand.
TTTATAATATCTAGATCTGGTATAGAATTTTGTTTGAGTTTATTATATTTTATGTAGATTGTTTGTTTCACTAACCCTCACTTAAAATACATTCAGTTAATTTGACATAGATACTTATAATCTGCAATTTCAGTTGTATTTGAAAACCAACTTAAACAAACCAATGTTGTTTTCTGATTGCATGCCTCTCATCATTTATCTCACGTTCTTTTATATATAGATTATGGTATAATGATCTGGCTCCTTAGATGCATCGCCATCTTCCAATATAGTTAAATCAAAGATGAGGCAAATTATCCAATGTCTTGTTATGGAAATTTAACTATAATCGAAGATAACGATATATCGAAGGAGTCAGATCAATAAACCACAATATATGTAAAAGAGCGTGAAATGCACGATGTGACGAATGCAATCAGAAAACAACATTGGTTTGTTTAAGTTGGTTTTCAAGAACAGTTTAATTTGCAGATTATAGACATCTTCATCAAATTTAATCCATGTATATTTATTTAGTGAGGTGTTTGGAAAACAAGAAATCTACATTTAATATAATAAACTTAGGGTACTTACAACAACAGTTATATATTGTAACCGATATCATAATTAATTTATGTTTTATATAAATTTGCTACTGATGGGTTTCGAACCCAGAACCTAAGTGTATGTATCGCAATGGTTTATTATCATAACCGTTGTGATATATGGCGCGCGTCCTGCCTTTCAACAACGGTTTCCAGACCGTTGTAGAAACATCGAACTTACAACGACAATCTACATAACAACACCTTCGCCCGCGTCATTATATGTCATTCCCAACTGTTGTTAAATGGGTTTTTCGTAGTAGTGAAAACAGTTTTCGAACTCCTTATTGAGTTCAGCCTTCACCCTCATTACATCTTCGGCATTGTTGCTTGCTATTAGAATATCATCCACATAAAGCAACAAAATAACAAATGAATTACTAGGTCAAAATCTGAAGTAAACACAGTGGTCGAACTGACTTCTAATGAAACTTATGCGTGCCATGAACTTGTCGAATCTCCTATTCCACTGTCGAGGAGATTGTTTCAGTCCATATAAAGATCTCTTCAGCTTGCACACATAATCTTCCTTCCCATTTTCAACATAACCTTCAGGTTGCCTCGTCAGGATTGTTTCATCTAGATCACCATACAAGAACGCGGTCTTCACAGCCATCTGTTCTAGTTCAAGATCGATATGTGCCACCATGTCAAGCAACATTCGAATGGACTTGTTCTTCACAACAAGAGAGAACACATCTTTGAAGTGGACACCTTCTTTCTAAGTGAACCCCCTAGCGACCAATCTTGCATTGTATCTCTTTGACGCCACTCCTTCGATTCCTTTCTTAACTTTGAAAATCCATTTACAGCTGACTAACCTGGCTCCAGCAGGTTTCTTGATCAGTTCCTAAGTGTTGTTATCATGAAGAGATTTAATCTCATCATCCATGACCTTCATCTATTCAATCTTCTTTCGAATCCTCATAACTTCCTTATAGTCTCTAGGTTCTTTGTCGAGAACCTCCCTTGCAGAGATTAAGGCATAAGCTATAAGATCTACATAACCAAGTCTCTGAGGTGGCTTGATGACTCTCCTCGACCTGTCTCTTGTAACACCCCAAATTTCGTAAGAATATTTATTTAATTAATTTAAATATAATATTCGTAAATTTCTGTGAATTTCGGTGAATTTGGATGTTTTGGGCATTTTGTGGAATTTTAGTGATTTAATTAAATAATAGTATATATTATGGAATATATTGTATTATTATATATTTTAAATAATATTAGAGGAATTCAGGGTAAGATGGTCTTTAGAGGAGAATTAGTGAGGGTAATATGGAGAAAGTCCATTTTAGAAGCCCAAGAGTTAGGTTTAACAAAAAGGAGGATTTGAGAATAGGATTCATTTGGTTAGATCGTGAAAAGAAGGAAAGAAGGTGAGAGCTCTAAGGAAAAAGGAAAAGAGACGAGGATTCGAGAAGGTTTCCAAAGACTCAAGAGATAAAGCTTCGAATTGCAATCTAAGGTATGGGGAGTATTGTCTTTCATCGTTTTCAATATAGGGATTCGATGTGTTTAAAGCGGATTTGAGGTTTTTGTGACTTTTGTGGGTTTATGAGTAAATTGACGATTTAAGGGTATTTTGTGAATCGATTATTAAGGGTTGGATTGAAACGGATAGAATAGACCTTGAGGGTGATTTCCCTGTCGATGTTGTTTCGACCTTGTGGTAATGGGATTTTTGGGTTTATGAGAAGCTTAAGAGTTTGTGAAGGTTTAGGTGATTTAAGGTTTCGAATAGTGTAATCAATCGACCTAATAGACGTAACTACAAAACGCATAAACAACGACGCCATGGTCACAACGGTTCATCCCTACACCGTTGTGACATATCTAAACTAAGGCGCTGTTGTATTTTATTTGTTTTTTGAATAAAAATTATCTGTATATGACAACGGTTGATAATCCAACTGTGGTGATACCATCAAGCTTTCATGTGTTAGAACCTCAGCGCCGTCATATATATTATTCCTTTTATGTTAAGGCGCGCCTTTTCTTTTTTATTTACTTTTAAATAAAAAAACTAAAAGTTATGACTACGGTTGATTATTTACACCGTTGTGATATATTTTGTATGTTTTTTTAATTTTTAATTCTAAATATAACTCTGGCGCTTTAATATAAAATTTCATTATGAAAGTAATATGTCATAACGGTTTATGTTGTTGACCGTCGTAGTAGTTTTTCAATATACTCCAAGCTAGGTAGTTTCATTGTCTCTTCAGTATCCTTTTTTCCATTGAAAATAGAAACTAGACGAAACGATACATGATTTCAACCCTAAACCCTAACGCTCAATACTGTGAAACGATACACGATTTCAACCAAAGCTTGCATCATCAGTATCCATTCTTGACCGTGTTGTTGTCATTTTCGTCATCATCATCACGATCGTTATGGAAGGAAGATTACGCACCAACCATCACCGTCGTCATCATCGTCACCGTCGAGAAGGAAGATAATAACAACACTGTCGTTGTCGTAAGGAAGGAAGACAACAACAACACCAACACCAACATCGTTTACTTAGTCATCACGTTTAGGGTACGTAAAATATTTTCCCCATGCATCTACAGTAAACTCATTTGCCATTGTTGTTTATGTTGTTGTTGTTTATGCTCTTGTTGTTCATGTTGTTGTTGTTGTTTATGTTCTTGTTGTTCATGTTGTTGTTGTCGTTGTTGTTTTTGAACATAGATGTCGACCTTGTCGAGTTCTACATCAGGAAGCAGCGAAGATGCTCAAACGATTGAGTGTTCTGCGAATACAACTCAAATGATTGATACTCAATCGAAAAGATCACAATGAGGTGTCACAATGATGCCCCAATTCACATCATTCCGCAACTCATCAGGTGTAAAAATTCTGATCGAGTTTGATTCGCACTACAGATTAGTGGATTGTCCATATTACTCTACTTTTAAGAGTTATGTTGCGCTCCTTGTACGTAGCAAAGTGAGTATATTGATAGATGATTGGAGAGAAGTGGATGTTAATGTCAAAGACAACATATGGACATACGTTAAGATATTACATACTATAATTTTCATATATTTGATATCACTACCTAAAGTTTCTAATTCATACGTATATATTGATTTAATGTAGTTGAATTTTGAGTTTACCGATGACTCAAAATTGAAAAGAAAGTGGATAACTTATGTCGGTGTTCGTTGGAGGGGATTTAAGTCATGCCTCACGGCTGACTACATTACGAAGCCTAAGAGCGGTCTTCAACGTCCATGGATTCGGTATAGTTTTTTATCGAAGAAGGTGTGGCACAAGTTTGCGAAGAAACATCGTTCTGAGGAATTCAAGGTTAGTACTAGTCTTATGTAACCTATAATGTTATCCTAATGAGTTATAGATACTAATCATACAAATTTTTCACTATGTTAATAACAGGCTAAAAGTGAAGTAGGAATTCAGAATAAGGCAAAAAATATGTACCCCTTAGATTGTCTCGTGGGGGTTATAGGAAACTTGAGAAGAGGATTATGCAGGGAAAACAACAAGAAGGAGGAGATGATGACATCCCATCTCCACCTTCAAGACATGAGAAATGAAAGAGGGCTCGATTAAGACCTAATGAAGAGTACACCTCTGAGGCTTCAAGAGTAGTTACTGAGAAAATTGTAAGTATATGTTTTGTTTTGCTTATGTTCTTTAAATGCGTTTGCTTATGTAAGTTGCTCATGTTGTGTATGATAATTTGGTTGTGGTGGCCCGTGAAGGCACATTTGTTCCGGAAGTATAACACCCCAATTCCCATCTCGAATAAATAATACATAAATAAAATCAGAGTAACTAAAAATTTATTTTTTCCGACAGGAACAAGGATGCCACATTTAAATAAAGAATACACAATCCCTGCTCATATATTTGATACATAACACAAACAGTTGAATACCCTCAAGGGGAAACTTTTTCCATATTAAAGGAAATGTCAATTATGGAATAAAGCGGAAGATCCATAACCGACTTGTTTTACAAAATAAATGGTTTATACCGTCAAAGTACACATACAAAAGTAATACAAAAATATGTTCCACAATTATATACATATATAACATAATCGTTCCCCGACTCCCGTGCTACGTATCAGAGCAGACAGACAACAAAGGACGGAGGACTAATCTCCACAAAAGCCTCCAAGGCACTAATCTGCAATTGCCTCATAGAGCAATAAACCACAGCAGAAGGGTGAGAAATAACAACTAAATCAAGATTGCATAATAATATGCAAACACACATTCAAACACATGTATAAATCATCTCACCCATACCATCACATACTGACACATATAGCATGCCACAAATACACAACATATCACACATAATAAATCAAATCATGACTTTCCACACATAACACATCCAATCACAATTCTCACCACAATTCATCACAACTCCCTCATATACATCACAATGTATATATATACAAAACCAAGCATATTCATCATGCATACTTTCACAATTCTTATCATTCCACATAAACATACATATTCATGTTTATTCATCAATGCACAATTACAAAGATGATAAATGCAAATCATAGAGACCGACTTACGACTCTATGCAAATGCAATTCAGTACCGACTCAATCATCTCAAGTTCACTCAGGAACTTATTGGAACCATCGCTCGTTACCAATGTAACTCCCCGTCGGGCCTACGATGTTCACCCATTGCTCACACCTCAAATAGGCACACAATGTTTATGGATCGCTCACACCCCACATGGGCACACGACCCGATCGCTCACACCCCACCTGGGCACACGATCGTCTATAATCATCGTTCACACCCCACATGGGCACACGACGTTATAGCGGATTCCCTCTGGAACCAATCCGTCGCTCACACCCCACTTGGGCACACGACATTACAAGATTCATATCATGATGCTTGACACCCAAGAACTCATGACAATCAAATGCATCTTCACACATATATGCAACCATAATCATGCATATATTTCAACTCATCATCATTATTCATGCATTGAAAACAATTCAAACAATGCATTTCAACCATAAAGGCCACCAACCACATACATTGGAATTTCACATAAACAATGCATATCATCACAAACCACAACAATCATACAATCACAATTACTTCCACAAGGGATTCACACCACAAAGGCTGCCCACAACACATCATAACAACATACATTGATATTCAATCAAACAATGTATTTTACCACACAACAACATCAATTTATGGATCGCTCACACCCCACATGGGCACACGACCCGATTGCTCACACCTCACCTAGGCACACAATCGTTTGTAATCTTCGCTCACACGTCACATAGGCACACGACGTTACAACGAATTCTCATTAGAATCACACAACACAAAAATGTACATCATTATGCTTCACATACAAAATGACTCAAGACATTCTTGAAATGCATACATATTCACAATATATTCATGCATTCATCTCATACAATCACATACAATCTATATACATTCACATCAATGCACTATTGTATGATTCACACCCAAAACAATGCCCATATTTGCCATAAAGCCATAAACCATCATCACAACATTCCATCATGTATATTCACATCATATAACGGCTCACAAGCTACACGCTACATATAAAAAGCATATAGCATGATAACACGTCAATCGCACACATTATACCCGATAAAAACCCGACAACACCACACTCTCACAAAACCACGACTTAAATAAATCATCTACTGCCGTCCCAACCATTTTTAATAGAAAGAACTTTTCATTAGCTTTCCAACGCTTCGAACGGGGGTCAAAACGGACTTACGGATCAAAAGTTACGATCGAAACAATTTTGAAAGAAAACTTACAGCAGAGCTGACACGGCCGCCCGTGTTGTGTGACACGGCCGTGTCACCCAAAACTTCCAAATGGCTGTAGATTGACACGTCTGACACGGCCACCCGTGTTGTGTGACACGGCCCGTGTCAGAACCCATAAAAATGCATTTTTTTACCGTCGGAAGCCTTCCGGACCTCCGATTTCGATTTCGTAAAAAGCCCCGTTCTCAGAATTCAACGTACTACAATATTCTCACCATTAAAAGACCATCCAACACATTTTCCATTTTTGAAATATTTTGAAACATAATTTTATCAATACATTCACACTCCAAAACTCAATCAACACCTATGGAAACATACCAACAAGCTTACCCGAGTAAATCATATCATCACCCGACTATACTACGCAATTTATTCCCCATTCCAACCGTGAAAACATCGATTTCTCACCATTTCATCATTATTACCCTAATTCCCACAAAACCATATAACTCAATCCAAAACTCCCTAAATCATACCAACGAGTATTCCCGATTAAACCCAAACATTACTCGGCTATTCTACACAATCTATTCCAAATTCTAACCGTTAAAACATCGATTCTACACATTTGTTCTTCAATCCAACCAATAAGCAAAAGTATATATTTCAACCAAACAAACACAAACCACACATACATATACATATACAATCGAAATATAATCGAAACTTCTCACCCTTACCCGATTATTCGTGATTGAAACGGAGCTTTTCTCGATTTTCCTCTTTTTTCCTCTTCTCCCTTTTCCTTCTCCTCTTTCTCTCTGTTCTTCTTCTTCTTCTTCTAACTTTCCCTTTTTCTCTCTTTCTAACTAATATATATATAATACTTATTATATAATATAAATCCAATAGGGTCAAATATCTCCAATTGATATTTTGTCTTCTAATGCCAATTGATCAATTATTAGAGTTACCTTAAAATACTCTCTTTCTCTCAAATCTCTATTTATAAAAATATCTAATTTTTCTAAAATATCTAACCCCTCAAAATGACCATTTTACCCCTCAGCTCAAATATCTCCTAAACTCTCTCAAAATGCGATAAAACATAACCATACCGATGAAATATATTTCGGAAAATAAAAGTTGAAAAGAAATTATAATTTATTGCAAATATTTTACCTATCAGAGAAATTAACCAATTAACTCAATTAGCAGGTAAAATACAATAAATTCACACATTTCACAAAATTCACATAAATGAAATAAATAAATGCAATTAAACAAATCGGGGCGTTACAACTCTCCCCCACTTAGACATTTTCTTCCTCGAAAATATAACTGATACGAACAATTCCGGATACGACTCTCGCATCCGACCAACACACAACTTAAATAATACCCGAGTTACGAACACACACAGGTTCACTCTCGAACCGAAACACAACAAGAACATAAAGTTCTACGACCCAACAACGTCTCAACAACATCAACGAAACCAGAATACCTACATCCTTGCCACACAACAATATTACAACAATGCTACGATTCACCAATCGAACATATAACCAAAACATCCATCTACATATTAGTACCTGATTAATATTGAAACCTTCCACTTATCACATTCATTTTGAAACGTCCAATGGTCTCATCACTCCTACATATTCCAATATTCAACTTATGAACTCTTATAAGTCACACACGCATATACGAAATGCGCCACACCACGCTTCCGCTGCGCCACTTTGATTACTCGTAACCGTCAAAACTACCAATCTCACGACCAAAGTCAAACTCTTCCTCATATTCTCCAAAAATCACTTGTTCACTTTCAATATACTCAACCTCGCACTCTATTGCGTTACCTCACACACCAGACACAAGTCTCGGAACTGCTCAAATAATTCTAATTCTCGGACCATCAAAACAGGCATACATAGAACTTTTGACTTAACTCATCAGGCACAACCTCAGCTTTTCCCCAAAGGATAATCCAAGCCAAATTCATAACTCGCCACGAATTCCAATTAAAGTCATAACTCATCACAAATTCTAACCATCCTCATTGTCTCATACTATATTCCTTCCGACCAAACAGGTACTCAATATTCTTGTGATTACTCAACACTTCGAACTCAGAACCATAAATATAATACCTCCAAATTTTCCAACGCAATACAACCGCAACTAATTCCAAATCCTGAATAGTATAGATCCTTCTATGAATCCTCAATGGTCATAAAGCATAAGCCACGAATTTACTTTCTTGTATTAACACACTGCCTAAACTCATCAAAAACACATCACCATACCTCATAACCGGTTCATTAGGATCACACATAATCAAAACTGAAACCGTAGACAACTTCTACTTCAGCTCTCTGAAACTTACTCACAACGAACATCCAAAGCAAACGACTTACCCTTTGCAAGTCAACCGAAGTAACGAAAATGCTAACTTGGAAAAACCTTTCATAACCTCCGGTAATAACCAACTTCGGAGCCTCTCGTTGTAGGACTACGTCTACTTCCGATGAATCCATAGCAATACTCATCCGAAATAACATATCCAAGAAAACTAACCCTTTTCAACCAAAATTCTCACTCAAATAACTTAGCATAACACTTTGTCTCTTTTCAACACTTGTAATTTAGATCTCAAACACTCTACCTATTCTTCCTCTGAGTTTATAACAGATCCGAACGTTCTCAATCAAAGCCCTTACGAACTTATCCAAATAAATATGGAAGATACGATTCCTCTACTCCACAAACATTACAGACGCATTACTAACACCAAATCACATCACTGAGCATTGTAATGCCCAACCAAACCAACCCTCATCCAAACTTGTCCAGACTTACATACAAGCTTAATCGAGTAAATGACAGCCTATCCCGACGCTAACAACCATAACCAGTCACCTTAAATCGATCAAAGCCTCAACTATTCACCTTCGTCCAATTAAGTTCAATCTCTACTCTCTGAGAACAACCATTAACGATACCCACTCAGTCTCCCTCAAAGACATTTCGATTTGACCAACATACAAAAATCTCTAATCCGTCTCATTTTCCAGTATAAGAATCTTCATCAAATCATCGAAACAATCCATAATTACCTGCTTAATTCTAAACAATTCATTCCACACACTATCAAAGCCGGAAAGACACGCCTATTCCATCCAACATAACTTCCGTCTGCTATCAACAAGAGATTAAGGGTGATCAGTTCCTCAATTTATTGATAGACAGTCGACAATTATGATGGGGCGTAAACCGTCTTTACCAACTTATAATAGCATTCCTTACATCCTGTGCACAAAACTACCTCAGGCACAAATCCATAGTTGACATAAACCTTACCTCTGCATCCCCTCCAGAACCGGAAACCACACTGTCCAAAGAGCACTTACAATCTTTCAATTCACAATACACTGAGCCAACGCTCCACCTGAAGCAACTTGGAGAAGTACCAGCTTCTCCCCCACTTATCTCATTCTCAATCCTGAAGACAAAGGATTAGAAAAACCAGAAAGCACCGACAGTGTTTCCCACACATATCACGTACTAAGGGACAAACAACAACGACAGTATTCAACTGTCACACCAACTAACTCATCAACTTGGCCGGACGGACCGACCTGCTCTGATACCACTAATATAACACCCCAATTCCCATCTCGAATAAATAATACATAAATAAAATCAGAGTAACTAAAAATTTATTTTTTCCGACAGGAACAAGGATGCCACATTTAAATAAAGAATACACAATCCCTACTCATATATTTGATACATAACACAAACAATTGAATACCCTCAAGGGGAAACTTTTTCCATATTAAAGGAAATGTCAATTATGGAATAAAGCGGAAGATCCATAACCAACTTGTTTTACAAAATTAATGGTTTATACCGTCAAAGTACACATACAAAAGTAATACAAAAATATATTCCACAATTATATACATATATAACATAATCGTTCCCCGACTCCCGTGCTACGTATCAGAGCAGACAGACAACAAATGACGGAGGACTAATCTCCACAAAAGCCTCCAAGGCACTAATCTGCAATTGCCTCATAGAGCAATAAACCACAGCAGAAGGGTGAGAAATAACAACTAAATCAAGATTGCATAATAATATGCAAACACACATTCAAACACATGTATAAATCATCTCACCCATACCATCACATACTGACACATATAGCATGCCACAAATACACAACATATCACACATAATAAATCAAATAATGACTTTCCACACATAACGCATCTAATCACAATTCTTACCACAATTCATCACAACTCCCTCATATACATCACAATGTATATATATACAAAACCAAGCATATTCATCATGCATACTTCCACAATTCTTATCATTCCACATAAACATACATATTCATGTTTATTCATCAATGCACAATTACAAAGATGACAAATGCAAATCATAGAGACCGACTTACGACTCTATGCAAATGCATTGCGGTACCGACTCAATCATCTCAAGTTCACTCAGGAACTTATTGGAACCATCGCTCTTTACCAATGTAACTCCCCGTCGGGCCTACGATGTCCACCCATTGCTCACACCTCACATAGGCACACAATGTTTATGGATCGCTCACACCCCACATGGGCACACGACCTGATCGCTCACACCCCACCTGGGCACACAATCGTCTATAATCATCACTCACACCCCACATGGGCACACGGCGTTATAGCGGATTCCCTCTGGAACCAATCCGTCGCTCACACCCCACATGGGCACACGACATTACAAGATACATATCATGATGCTTGACACCCAAGAACTCATGACAATCAAATGCATCTTCACACATATATGCAACCATAATCATGCATATATTTCAACTCATCATCATTATTCATGCATTGTAAACAATTCAAACAATGCATTTCAACCATAAAGGCCACCAACCACATACATTGGAATTTCACATAAACAATGCATATCATCACAAACCACAACAATCATACAATCACAATTACTTCCACAAGGGATTCACACCACAAAGGCTACCCACAACACATCATAACAGCATACATTGATATTCAATCAAACAATGTATTTAACCATACAACAACATCAATTTATGGATCGCTCACACCCCACATGGGCACACGACCCGATTGCTCACACCTCACCTAGGCATACAATCATTTGTAATCATCGCTCACACCTCACATAGGCACACGACGTTACAACGGATTCTCATTAGAATCACACAGCACAAAAATGTACATCATTATGCTTCACACACAAAATGAATCAAGACATTCTTGAAATGCATACATATTCACAATATATTCATGCAATCATCTCATACAATCACATACAATCTATATACATTCAAATCAATGCACTATTGTATGATTCACACCCAAAACAATGCACATATTTGCCATAAAACCATAAACCATCATCACAACATTCCATCATGTATATTCACATCATATAACAGCTCACAAGCTACACGTTACATATTAAAAGCATATAGCATGATAACACGTCAATCGCACACATTATACGCGATAAAAACCCGACAACACCACACTATCACAAAACCACGACTTAAATAAATCATCTACTTCCCTCACTAATATAACACCCCAATTCCCATCTCGAATAAATAATACATAAATAAATTCAGAGTAACTAAAAAATTATTTTTTCCGACAGGAACAAGGATGCCACATTTAAATAAAGAATACACAATCCCTGCTCATATATTTGATACATAACACAAACAATTGAATACCCTCAAGGGGAAACTTTTCCCATATTAAAGGAAATGTCAATTATGGAATAAAGCGGAAGATCCATAACCGACTTGTTTTACAAAATAAATGGTTTATACCGTCAAAGTACACATACAAAAGTAATACAAAAATATATTCCACAATTATATACATATATAACATAGTCGTTCCCCGACTCCCGTGCTACGTATCAGAGCAGACAGACAACAAAGGACGGAGGACTAATCTCCACAAAGCCTCCAAGGCACTAATCTGCAATTGCCTCATAGAGCAATAAACCACAGCAAAAGGGTGAGAAATAACAACTAAATCAAGATTGCATAATAATATGCAAACACACATTCAAACACATGTATAAATCATCTCACCCATACCATCACATACTGACACATATAGCATGCCACAAATACACAACATATCACACATAATAAATCAAATCATGACTTTCCACACATAACACATCCAATCACAATTCTCACCACAATTCATCACAACTCCCTCATATACATCACAATGTATATATATACAAAACCAAGCATATTCATCATGCATACTTTCACAATTCTTATCATTCCACATAAACATACATATTCATGTTTATTCATCAATGCACAATTACAAAGATGATAAATGCAAATCATAGAGACCGACTTACAACTCTATGCAAATGCAATGCGGTACCGACTCAATCATCTCAAGTTCACTCAGGAACTTATTGGAACCATCGCTCGTTACCAATGTAACTCCCCGTCGGGCCTACGATGTTCACCCATTCCTCACACCTCACATAGGCACACAATGTTTATGGATCGCTCGCACCCCACATGGGCACACGACCCGATCGCTCACACCCCACCTAGGCACACGATCGTCTATAATCATCACTCACACCCCACATGGGCACACGGCGTTATAGCGGATTCCCTCTGGAACCAATCCGTCGCTCACACCCCACATGGGCACACGACATTACAAGATACATATCATGATGCTTGACACCCAAGAACTCATGACAATCAAATGCATCTTCACACATATATGCAACCATAATCATGCATATATTTCAACTCATCATCATTATTCATGCATTGTAAACAATTCAAACAATGCATTTCAACCATAAAGGCCACCAACCACATACATTGGAATTTCACATAAACAATGCATATCATCACAAACCACAACAATCATACAATAACAATTACTTCCACAAGGGATTCACACCACAAAGGCTGCCCACAACACATCATAACAACATACATTGATATTCAATCAAACAATGTATTTTACCACACAACAACATCAATTTATGGATCGCTCACACCCCACATGGGCACACGACCCGATTGCTCACACCTCACCTAGGCACACAATCGTTTGTAATCTTCGCTCACACGTCACATAGGCACATGACGTTACAACGAATTCTCATTAGAATCACACAACACAAAAATGTACATCATTATGCTTCACATACAAAATGACTCAAGACATTCTTGAAATGCATACATATTCACAATATATTCATGCATTCATCTCATACAATCACATACAATCTATATACATTCACATCAATGCACTATTGTATGATTCACACCCAAAACAATGCACATATTTGCCATAAAGCCATAAACCATCATCACAACATTCCATCATGTATATTCACATCAAATAACGGCTCACAAGCTACACGTTACATATAAAAAGCATATAGCATGATAACACGTCAATCGCACACATTATACGCGATAAAAACCCGACAACACCACACTCTCACAAAACCACGACTTAAATATATCATCTACTGCCCTCACTAATATAACACCCCAATTCCCATCTCCAATAAATAATACATAAATAAAATCAGAGTAACTAGAAATTTATTTTTTCCGACAGGAACAAGGATGCCACATTTAAATAAAGAATACACAATCCCTGCTCATATATTTGATACATAACACAAACAATTGAATACCCTCAAGGGGAAACTTTTCCCATATTAAAGGAAATGTCAATTATGGAATAAAGCGGAAGACCCATAACCGACTTGTTTTACAAAATAAATGGTTTATACCGTCAAAGTACACATACAAAAGTAATACAAAAATATATTCCACAATTATATACATATATAACATAATCGTTCCCCGACTCCCGTGCTACGTATCAGAGCAGACAGACAACAAGGGACGGAGGACTAATCTCCACAAAAGCCTCCAAGGCTCTAATCTGCAATTTCCTCATAGAGCAATAAACCACAGCAGAAGGGTGAGAAATAACAACTAAATCAAGATTGCATAATAATATGCAAACACACATTCAAACACATGTATAAATCATCTCACCCATACCATCACATACTGACACATATAGCATGCCACAAATACACAACATATCACACATAATAAATCAAATCATGACTTTCCACACATAACGCATCCAATCACAATTATCACCTCAATTCATCACAACTCCCTCATATACATCACAATGTATATATATACAAAACCAAGCATATTCATCATGCATACTTTCACAATTCTTATCATTCCACATAAACATACATATTCATGTTTATTCATCAATGCACAATTACAAAGATGATAAATGCAAATCATAGAGACCGACTTACGACTCTATGCAAATGCAATGCGGTACCAACTCAATCATCTCAAGTTCACTCAGGAACTTATTGGAACCATCGCTCGTTACCAATGTAACTCCCCGTCGGGCCTACGATGTTCACCCATTGCTCACACCTCACATAGGCATACAATGTTTATGGATCGCTCACACCCCACATGGGCACACGACCCGATCGCTCACACCCCACCTGGGCACACGATCGTCTATAATCATCACTCACACCCTACATGGGCACACGACGTTATAGCGGATTCCCTTTGGAACCAATCCATCGCTCACACCCCACATGGGCACACGACATTACAAGATACATATCATGATGCTTGACACCCAAGAACTCATGACAATCAAATGCATCTTCACACATATATGCAACCATAATCATGCATATATTTCAACTCATCATCATTATTCATGCCTTGAAAACAATTCAAACAATGCATTTCAACCATAAAGACCACCAACCACATACATTGGAATTTCACATAAATAATGCATATCATCACAAACCACAACAATCATACAATCACAATTACTTCCACAAGGGATTCACACCACAAAGGCTGCCCCCAACACATCATAACAACATACATTGATATTCAATCAAACAATGTATTTTACCACACAACAACATCAATTTATGGATCGCTCACACCCCACATGGGCACACGACCCGATTGCTCACACCTCACCTAGGCACACAATCGTTTGTAATCATCACTCACACCTCACATAGGCACACGACGTTACAACGGATTCTCATTAGAATCACACAACACAAAAATGTACATCATTATGCTTCACATACAAAATGACTCAAGACATTCTTGAAATGCATACATATTCACAATATATTCATGCATTCATCTCATACAATCACATACAATCTATATACATTCACATCAATGCACTATTGTATGATTCACACCCAAAACAATGCACATATTTGCCATAAAGCCATAAACCATCATCACAACATTCCATCATGTATATTCACATCAAATAACGGCTCACAAGCTACACGTTACATATAAAAAGCATATAGCATGATAACACGTCAATCACACACATTATACGCGTTAAAAACCCGACAACACCACACTCTCATAAAACCACGACTTAAATAAATCATCTACTGCCCTCCCAACCATTTTTAATAGAAAGAACTTTTCATTAGCTTTCCAACGCTTCGAACGGGGGTCAAAACGGACTTACGGATCAAAAGTTACGATCGAAACAATTTTGACAGAAAACCTACAGCATAGCTGACACGGCCGCCCGTGTTGTGTGACACGGCCGTGTCACCCAAAACTTCCAAATGGCCGCAGATTGACACGTCCGACACGGCTGCCCGTGTTGTGTGACACGGCCCGTGTCAGAACCCAGAAAAATGCATTGTTTTACCGTCGGAAGCCTTCCGGACCTCCGATTTCGATTCCGTAAAAAGCCCCGGTCTCAGAATTCAACGTACTACAATATTCTCACCATTAAAAGACCATCCAACACATTTTCCATTTTTGAAATATTTTGAAACATAACTTTATCAATACATTCACACTCCAAAACTCAATCAACACCTATGGAAACATACGAACAAGCTTACCCTAGTAAATCATATCATCACCTGACTATACTACGCAATTTATTCCCCATTCCAACCGTGAAAACATCGATTTCTCACCATTTCATCATTATTGCCCTAATTCCCACAAAACCATATAACTCAATCCAAAACTCCCTAAATCATACCAACGAGTATTCCCGATTAAACCCAAACATTACTCGGCTATTCTACATAATCTATTCCAAATTCTAACCGTTAAAACATCGATTCTACACATTTGTTCTTCAATCCAACCAATAAGCAAAAGTATATATTTCAACCAAACAAACACAAACCACACATACATATACATATACAATCGAAATATAATCGAAACTTCTCACCCTTACCCGATTATTCGCGATTGAAACGGAGCTTTTCTCGATTTTCCTCTTTTTTCCTCTTCTCCCTTTTCCTTCTCCTCTTTCTCTCTGTTTTTCTTCTTATTCTTCTAACTTTCCCTTTTTCTCTCTTTCTAACTAATATATATATAATACTTATTATATAATATAAATCCAATAGAGTCAAATATCTCCAATTGATATTTTGTCTTCTAATGCCAATTGATCAATTATTAGACTTACCTTAAAATACTCTCTTTCTCTCAAATCTCTATTTATAAAAATATCTAATTTTTCTAAAATATCTAACCCCTCAAAATGACCATTTTACCCCTCAGCTCAAATATCTCCTAAACGCTCTCAAAATGCGATAAAACATAACCATACCGATGAAATATATTTCGGAAAATAAAAGTTGAAAAGAAATTATAATTTATTGCAAATATTTTACATATCAGAGAAATTAACCAATTAACTCAATTAGCAGGTAAAATACAATAAATTCACACATTTCACAAAATTCACATAAATGAAATAAATAAATGCAATTAAACAAATTGGGGTGTTACAGGAAGCACGACATGACATATTAGTCGAAGCTATCAGAACAGCTGAGCATGGAGGTCGTGTCCGTGGTGTTGTAGAAGGTGTCGGCTTGAGGTCATACTTTGGATCTCAAAGAAGAAGCACCGAAACCGCTGAATTTCTTGCTCAACGACAAAAGATTGAGAATGTTGAGAAGCAATTGAAAGAACAAAGGAGGATGTTTGAAGAGGAGAGAGAAAAAAGGGAGAAAGACGTGGAAAAGTTACAAGACTTATATTCGGTATGTGCTTTAATTGAGATGTTAGTGTTTTATCGGAAATGTATGATATATATTGTGCTTATTTTTGTTTTATGTTCTAATTGAATGTTATGATGTAGAGATTAAGTGAAAATCTCGAACAACGAACAAATGAAGATCAACGTTATGTTGGTGATGATCAAGTACATTCACCGTGTTATAGAGTTAAATAAATCAAGTACTTATGGAATCTTGGAGCCAAGTTTTATTTGTTGGGCGTATAATGATAAAAATATCAGAGAAAGGTACTTGAAAGACCGGCTAAATAACGGAGGAAAAGAATGTTACCTTGCATCATTCCTCTGTAGGTTAGCATTGTTGTAATTTATTTATATATTCTATATTTAGTTTTGTTTTAGTAACAACTAATAATATATATATATATATATATATATATATATATATATATATATATATATATATATATATATATATATATATATATATATATATATATATATTCTCGTGTTCATTCAGTGATCATTGGCAATTGATCATAATATCATTTAGGACTTTAAAACTTTCTCAATGCCTTTGAACCTAGAAAACCCTATCAAGTATAGACTTATCCGTCTACCATAAATGTAGAGACAAAGATCATAGACATGCATGCAATTTTTATATGTACAATTCTTAACATCATATCATTCAATTACCTTACGTACGATTAAAAACATTCAAAGAACATGCCTTTGCACTAGTAGTCAATACCAATACTTGACCATAAAATCCACACAGAGATTAAGAAAAACCCTATTGTTTGTGTTGGTTTGAAGAAAAGCAAAATAAGTTAAGATAAATGCAAAACAAAATCTGCAGAAAATCAGATAGAGCCACAACTGCTATAGAAAGAAAATGACAAGTAAATCAGAAGAGACTATTATGGCTAGCTATTAGCCCGTTATGTAAGTTTTGATCTAAGAGCTAGTTTTTGCTGATAAGGGAGTTATATAAGAAATCAGTAATAGACTTGTCATGATATTTTCTCTATAAATTTCCACCATAAACCATAAGTTGCAGAACTAGAAAATCAACACATTAGATAACATTATATTTATATGTGAATTATCATGTCATTCTTGTTTGGTGTTAAATACTGTGCATTGCATCTTAATATCCAAACAAATTACAATATTTTAGATGATTAATGTGTTGGAGATGTTGAAGGAGAAGACAAAAAGGGTTTGGGTGGCATTTCCAACACTTGAAGGCTCCCTTCCAACATTTCCACCACTTTATGCATCGGTGGTCGATTCGAAGGGTTGGTTTGTATGCACCATAAACTCACCACTGTCATTTTCCTTAGCATTTCTTCATCACTTTCATTTTTAATACACCTAAGTCCAAGATCCTGATTCAATTCAAGACGCTTGTAAATCCAATGTGGAAAGTATAGCTCGCTAGAACAATCCACTTCAACCTTATTATTCTTTCTTCGACCAACCATCTCCTAAACCATCATTCCATAGCTGTAGACATCTGATTTATGTGACACACCACCAAAATGTCTTGAAAACAACTCTGGAGCAATATATCCTGGTGTTCCCCCCGCACCAAATATGGATACAATGCTTTCTTTTTTTAGACATATTTTAGCTAGTCCAAAATCAGAAATCTTTGGACAAAAATCTTCATCCAGTAATATACTATGAGGTTTTATGTCAAAATGCAAGATTCTAGTGTTGCAGCCTATGTGCAAGTACACTAATCCACGAGCAACACCAACTGCAATATTATACAATGTCTTGCAATCCAATTGACGATCATCCTGCAGTGAAATTTTCTCTTCAAATATGAACTTTTCAAGAGATCCATTAGACATGTATTCATATATCAGCGCTTTTTTAGAACCATCCAAACAAAATCCTAAAAGTCTAACAAGTAACAACGTTGACATGCGAAGTTCTACTTATACTCGCATTTTCATTTAAAAAATCTTCGCCATCACCTTTTGATTCACTTAAAATCTTTACTGCAACAGGATGCTCATCATGTAACTTCCCTTTGTATACACATCCATACCCTCCTTGGCCAAATTTGTTTTGGAAAGAGTTTGTTATTCTTTTAATATCTGAATAATTGTACCTAGCAGCAGCCGGAAGCGATCCATGTTCTTTCAAATACTCCTCAATAATAAGCTGGGTTGAATTTTTCTTCCTGAACAAAAGAAATGCTGGAGTGAAGATCTTTGTCCTTAAACAATAAGCCAACAACATCAGCACTGCAACTCCAATGGTCACCATGATTGCTGAAAAAAGTTAAATCATTTGAAACACAACAAATATGTTTAGTGTAAGAAAGTAATTACTTTGTTTTAACAAGAAAGTAATTGCTTCTATATACAACAAAACTTATATTTTTATATTCGGCCGACAAAACTTTGATTTTCTTATCATAAGATAAATGAAACTTGAAGCCGTGTGCCGAAAGTTATGCAAACAATACATTACATATACCCACTTTAACATTCCGTCTCAGCCCTTTTCGCTTTGCATTCATAACTGCAAATAAATTAAATTCAGATTTGACAGATGAAAATAAAGTTGTGCAGGGAAAAATAAGGTGCAATGCATTTATGGGTGCTGTTAAAGTTGTTTTCAACTAATTTCAAAAATAGTTTGTGAAAACAGTTTATGACTAATATGAAAACTTTTTATCCTTTGGTGTAGAAATAACTTATACATAAACTTGTATATAATAAAAACTTATGTTATAAACTTTTGATTATGATGTTTATCCAAACAAAATCTTAAAAATGAAAAGAAAACATACTGCGGTGATGAGAACAATCTAAACCTTCAGTTCCATCAGGACAATAACATGAAAACCGAGACATATCATTCCCTCCACAAGTTCCATTACTTAATTCGCATTTTAAGCATTTTTGAGAATCCTCAACATATTCCACATCAAACCCACCACTCAAAGCTTGGTTCAGCCTTTCAACTCCAACACCGGCCAAGTTCCACTTCCTGTGTCACCTGAACTTCAATATGAACTCCTTCACAATTTACACCCTCAGCTGTTTCAGGATCCACATAGAAAGCACGCTTGTTAGAATCCTCCTTGCACGAAAACGAGTTCATGTCCGTGCCATTCGGAAGTTTGATGTTATTAGGACAGTTATATAAGATGGTGATGTTCTTTACATTCAACAGATAATGAAAGTGACTTGAATTTAAAGAAGTGTTGGTTAAAGCAGAAGAACAATTATCATAAACAAGGCCTTTTCGAAACATTTTCATGGTGTAATCGAATTGATTAATGTATAAGACTTGGAAATTGTGAGATTTGGGTCGAACTCATCTGTGTCGAAGGAGAGCTTTCATGTATTTCGACAGGAGGCAAGCATGCAGTCGAAGCTTGTTCACATGCTGATGCCTGTTACACTACTAGAAAAACTTATAATAGTGTCGATCACGAGCAGTGTAACGCCCCGATTTTGATTATTCCATTATTCTTGAGTTTTTATTTTAATTGGATGATAAATTATTTTATTTGTTAAATTGGTGTGCTAAATGTTATTTTACCGTTTTCGAGAGTTTTCGGGGAAATTAGAATTTAGAGTATTTTAGACTTTTCTCAATTAATGATAAGTTAGAAAGTAGTGGAATTAGAATTTATGTGATTAAAATGAATTAAGTGTTTGTGTGGAAAAAGGAGAGAAAAGAAATAGAAAAGAAAGAAATAGAAAGAAAAGAGATAGAAAAGAGAATTAGAGAAAAAGAAGAGAAAGAAAAAGGAAGAAGAGAAAAGAAGAGGAGAAAGTTGGGAAAACTAGAAAAATCATCAAGATCGATCAATTAGCGAGTTTGGAATCCGGGTAAGGGTGTGAAACATTGTTATCTTATCAATGTATGTGATTATGTATGAATTGTTGTTGTTGTTGATGAATTTTGTGAGTTTTAGGGTATAACCCATTTTTGATAAATTGATTGGAAATTGATCCAAAAGTGTGTAAACTCTTGTTGATTGTGTTCTTGTTGGTCTATACATGTTTAATATGTATTGTTATACTTCAAACTGGTATTTTTCTGAATTTAGATGATGAATTGGTGGATTTGGGAGTGGAAAACTCAGAACATTGTTCTGCAGAATTTTTCTGGAAATCCCTTGGCCATACGCGTAAGGGGCATGTCCATACGCGTATGAGCCAAGGTGATACGCGTAACAATGGCCTGTGGAAGGGTCAATACGCGTATGGAGGGTGCCTTTTTCCGGCCCTCTGGTGATACGCGTATGGGTGTGGGGCGTACGCGTATGGGTTTTGAAAACGTGGAATTGTGAAGGAAATGGGTTCTGCCCATACGCGTATGGACATGGGTGATACGCGTATGGACAGGAGGAATGTAAAAATAGGATTTTTCAAAATGTCGTTTTCGGTTTCGTCCGTAACTTTTGTTCCGAGTATCCGATTTTTACATTCTTGGTGTCGTTGGAAAGCTATTGAGCTGTACGTTGTGATTATGATGTTTTGGAAATCGTTAGCCGATTTAATTATGTCGGAAAGTCGGGAATAGTGCTATTTAGCGACTTTTACCATTTTGACTGTGTGTTTGAATGTGAATCATACAATAAGTGCATTGATGTGAATGTATATAGATTGTATGTGATTGTATGAGATGAATGCATGAATATATTATGAATATGTATGCATTTCAAGAATGTCTTGTGTCATTTTGCATGTGAAGCATCATGAAATACATTCTTGTGTTGAGCGATTCTAATGAGAATCCGTTGTAACGTCGTGTGCCTATGTGAGGTGTGAGCGATGATTACAAATGATTGTGTGCCCATGTGGGGTGTGAGCAATCGGATCGTGTGCCCGTGTGGGGTGTGAGCTATCAGGTCGTGTGCCCATGTGGGGTGTGAGCGATCCATAAACATTGTGTGCCCATGTGGGGTGTGAGCAATGGGTGAACATCGTAGGCCCGACGGGGAGTTACTTCGGTAACGAGAGATGGTTCCAGCAGAGTTCCTGAGTGAACTAGTGATGATTGAGTCGGTACCGCATTGCATTTGCATAGAGTCATGAGTCGGTCTCTATGATTTGCATTTATCATCTTTATAATGATGTGTTGTTGAATGAACATAATTGTGTATGTTTATACGGAATGATTGAGAATTGTGAAAGTGTGCATGATGAATATGCTTGGTGGATATATATATATATACATTATGATGTATATGGATGAAAATGTGATGAATTGTGGTGAGAATGTGTAATATATGTATTTTTATGTTTATATATATATAATTATATGCATTGTTATTATGATAATATTTCTCACCCTTCTGCTGTTTTATGATGCTCTATGAGGCATTGCAGAGTAGGTATGCTGGAGGTCTTTTTGTGAAGCGTGTCTTCATTCTTTTGGTCGGTTGGCTCTGATATGTAGCACCGGGTAGCTAGGATGTATATGATTCTTTTGTGATACGTATGTACATGTATCTGGTTGATGAATGTTTATGAAAACATGAATTATGTTGATGGATGATACTAGATGACGCATATATATATATATATATATATATATATATATATATATATATGTTTGATGTTATTCAATATTTAGATTTTCCGCTTTTATTCTAAATATTGAGATGTGGGTGTAAGGACAAAGTTCCTCTGTTGCAAAATTACCCCACTGTTGCATATCAATATTTTGAGCAGGTGTTGTATGTATTAAATGCGTGTATGATGTGACATGCCTCTTTTATACTATGTTTTAATCGTACTCTGGCGAATTTTTTTTATATGTGCCTAAATGATTTATGTGATTATTTGGGGGTATAGAAAGGGGGTGTTACATTAAGTGGTATCAGAGCCAGAGTTGAGTCAGTTGTGTCTGTCTTGTTGTTGTGTTGGTTGAATTGTTGTTTAACCTTGTTGTCATTTTTGGGAATGATCAGAATATGGCTGGTAGAAACAACAATGTGATGGCTGCTGCTTTGGAAGCAATGGCTAGGGCGGTGCAAGGTGCACCTAACGTGAATGCTAATGACGAGTTCAGAAAGAATCAACCACCGGTCTTCAAAGGAAGATTTGATCCCGATGGAGCTCAAAATTGGTTGAAAGAGATTGAAAGAATCTTCAGAGTTATGGATTGTGCGGAGGAGAATAAGGTGAGGCTTATAGAAGCAAGCTTCACTCACATTGAGTTTTGATGAAGACAACACAACAAACTCTCTACAAAGATAATGTGCAAAAAGAAAGAGAATCAAGATGTAATAAATGAAGCTCAAGTTGAAGAAAATACCCTAAGTGCTGTCAAGGTTGAACAAAGCTTCAAGGGTTCAAATGTCATGAAGATCAAAGGTTGAACAAAGGTATAACAATGTCATTTAAATGGTTATACAAGTGTTCACACATCTTGCATTTTGCATATCCTTGATCCAGTGCATTGCATAGTTTGTATGGAAAGTTCACTTTGATTTCTAAAACTTTTTATTGTGATTTCAACACTGTTAATCGATTAACACATGGAGTTAACCGATTAACACATTCAAAATTTGAATATTTTCAAACGTTACAGGGGTGTTAACCGATTAACCTATATGGTTAACTGATTAACAATACTACTGTAAGCGAAAATTGGTGACTTTTCACGGAAATGTGCAATGCTCTCTCATCTCTTTTCATTCCTTTACTGCATATTTCACATACCTTTTTGTAGAGGTATTTTACTCATATTTAAACACTTCAATTTCAGTTTTAACTCTCACCTCCTAACAATTTCAAAATCAAAAATTCACTCATACTTTCATATTTTCAAAATATTGTTCAAGTGTCCATTCAGAATTTTTTGACAAGAAACTTCTGCATATCTTTCACAAAATATCATTGTTTCATCTCATTCTTGTCAAGAACACTTGTATATTTTCATTTGAGTGATATTTGTTTCAAGGAGAAGATCGATCGTGAAGATTGATAGCATCATTTTCTCAAGACATCAAATTTATTATCAAGAATATTTTTCTGTTTTACCTTGTTGTCCAGGACTGTTGGAAACAAGTGAGTGTTTTGAAGAAGATTGTTCTTCATACACTTAATTACCTATAGGTTAGATAGTAAGCATCACTATTGGTGTGATTAGGCTGTACAATAATTCTAAACTATAGTGAATTCTCTTTCGTGTTGAAGGAGGAGTGGAGTACTCTCGGGCTGTGAGGGGAACCACTATAATTCTCTTGTGTCGTTTTTCCTTTCCGCACTTTACTTTCCAGCACTTATCATAAAACGGAAAAATAACCAAGAACCGGTAAAAAGATCGAAGAAATTTTTAAGAACCTAATTCACCCCCCCTCTTAGGCGCATTTACACTTACAATTGGCATCAGAGCAGGTGATAGGTAACCTGTTCCTATTCGATTCAGATGGCTTCCGCAAACAATGATCTTGTATTCAAAGACGGTGGTAGTAGCAACAAGCCTCGTTTGTTTTCTGGCCAATACTTCGACTTTTGGAAAATCCGTATGAAGGCACATTTAGAAGCACAAGGAAGTGATATATGGGAGGCTGTTCAAAATGATCCTTTTATTCCTACAACGGTTTTCAACGGAGTTGGTACGCCAAAACCACAAGCATCATGGGATGAGGATGATAAGAAAAAGGTTCTCTATGACAAAAAGGCAATAAATATTTTACAAAGTGCACTTGGAATGGATGAATTCTTTCGCGTCTCAACATGTACATCGGCCAAACAAATATGGGACACTCTTGTAGAAACTCACGAAGGAACCGCCGAAGTCAAAAGATCCAGATTGAATACTTTAAGTCAAGAGTACGAGTTATTCAGAATGCAACCAGGAGAATCCATCCTCGACTTGCAGAAGAGATTCTTGCATTTGACAAATCACTTGAATGCACTTGGTAAGACACTAACAAATGATGAACTTAATCTTAAAGTGCTTAGGTCTTTAACAAGAGAGTGGCAACCCAAAGTGACGGCGATTTCCGAGAAGAAAAGTTTATCAACGATGACATCCGCTACTCTATTCGGAAAGCTTCAAGAATATGAGACGGAACTTGGACTATTGGAGAAACGTGAGAACCAAGAAAAGAAATCCAAGAGCATTGCCTTAAAAGTTGAATCTAAAGTTGTGAAGAAAGAAGACAATCCCGAAGAGGACGAAAACTTTATGCTTCTTGTAAAATGACTAGGAAAATACTTCAGTGCAAAAAATAATATTGGAAACTTTAGTTTCACAAGAAGAAAGAAGTCCTCAAAGAACAAAGAAAAAGAAACAACAACATCCAACGGAGACATTATATGCTATGAATGTGGAAAACAAGGACACATCAAACCGGAATGTCCCAAACTCGTAAAGAATCGTGACAACAAAGGAAAGAAGGATCACAAAAAGAAAGCCTACGTTGCTTGGGATGGCAATGAAATAAGTTCTTCTTCGGACTCCGATAGTGATCAAAGCGCAAATCTAGCATTGATGGCATCACATCATTCCGACGATGAAGACGATGAGGTTAGTAGTAACTTTTCAATTTATGATAATGATGCTCAAGGAGCAATTGATGAATTTTTAAGTGAATGCAAAATTCTATATAAAACCATCTCATCTCAAAAGAAACAAATATCAATCTTGGAAGAAAATATTGAGAAAATGGAAAATAAGTTCAAAGATGAAAAAGAAGAATTAATCAAGAATTTTGCATGCACTAAATGTGAGTCACTTTCTTTTCAAATAGTTCAAATGAAAAGAGTCCTAGAAAGATATGAGAAAGGACAAATTGGATTGGAACATGTTCTTAGTAGTCAAAGATACTCAAATAATAAAAGTGGTCTAGGTTACTCAAGATTCTCTAAACAAACTTCTAACAAGACCATTTTTGTAAAAGCTAAAGAACAAATTCCTTTAGAGAAAAGTGACAAGCCTAAAATGGTTCAACAATATAACAAAAGGAAAATAAATAATAAGAAGAAATCTTATAATAAGAAGAAATCTTATCCCCCTAGATATAAAAGCAACTCTGAGGCTACTTGTTTCTATTGTGGTATTAAAGGTCATACTCCTAATGCATGTTATATTAGAAACTTTAGTGTCGCTCAAGGCCATTATGTATGGGTCAAGAAAGGAACTAACTTTGAAGGACCCAAGGCAATTTGGGTACCTAATAAAACGTAACTCTTTTTTGTAGGTATGCTTGAAGACCTCTTCAAATCAATGGTATCTTGATAGTGGATGTTCGAGGCACATGACGGGTGACCTAAGCAAATATGTTACTTATGGTGACAACAACAAAGGAAGAATCCTTGGCGTCGGCATCATTGGTTCACCGCCTTCAACAACTATAGAAGATGTCCTATATGTGGAAGGTCTAAAGCATAGTCTCCTTAGCATTAGCCAATTGTGTGACCGAGGTTTCAAAGTTAACTTCACTAAAGATGAATGTTTGATTGAAAACAAAGTTACTCATGAAGTTATGCTAAAAGGTAAAAGAGTTAATAACATATTTTTAATTTCCTTAGATAACTTGTCTTTGAATGTTAGGTGTCTCTTGGAAAACAACAATGAATCATGGTTATGGCATAAGAGGTTTGCTCATATTCATATGGAGCACTTGAATAAGTTGATCAAGCATGCCTTAGTCATTGGATTGCCGAAGATCAAATTCATCAAAGATGGGTTGTGTGGCGCTTGCCAAAAAGGAAAGCAAACCAAATCAACTTTCACATCCAAGAATGTGGTGTCCACAACTAGGCCACTACAATTGTTGCACATGGATCTCTTTGGTCCATCGAGAACAAAAAGCTTCGGAGGTAATGTCTATGCATTAGTTATTGTTGATGATTTCTCTAGATATACTTGGACATTGTTTTTAGTGCAGAAAAGTGATGCTTTCAAAGCCTTCAAGAAGTATGCAAAACAAATACAAAATGAGAAGTCTCTTACAATTGCCTCCATTAGAAGCGACCATGGTGGAGAATTCCAAAATGCCTCATTTGAAGAATTTTGTGAAGAACATGGAATCTCACACAATTTCTCCGCACCAAGGACTCCTCAACAAAATGGTGTCGTAGAAAGGAAGAATAGATCATTGGTGGAACTTGCAAGGACAATGCTAAGTGATTCAAATCTCCCTAAGTATTTTTGGGCAGATGCGGTGAGCACGGCATGTTTTGTGAGTAACCGTGTCAATATTAGACCTATTCTTAAGAAGACCCCTTATGAACTTTTTAAAGGGAGAAAACCAAATATTTCTTTCTTTCATGTGTTCGGGTGCAAGTGCTTTGTCCTAAACAACGACAAAGACAACCTTGGTAAGTTTGACGAGAAATCCGATGAAGGTATTTTTCTCGGCTACTCTCTCTCTAGTAAGGCATTTAGAATTTATAATAAAAGAACTTTAACTATAGAAGAATCTATGCATGTCAAATTTTATGAATCTAACCCCTCGAAAGAGGATATTATTGTTTGTGATAATGATGATGATCTTGTTGAAACTCGCAAAGAAGATACTTCTAAAGACTTCATTGAAAACCTAGAAGAAAAACAAGAAGAACATCATGATGAACCGATTCAACAAAAGTCAATCAATAATGATCTACCAAAAGAATGGAGAACACATAGGGATCATCCAATCGACAAAGTCATCGGAGACATAAGTCAAGGTGTAACAACAAGACTAAACCTCAAAGATGCATGCTTGAATATGGCGTTCGTTTCTCAAATAGAACCCTCCAAAGTTAATGAAGCTCTTGAAGATGATCAATGGATCATTGCCATGCAAGAAGAGTTGAACCAATTTGAAAGAAATCAAGTTTGGGAACTTGTCCCTAAACCAAACGATAAACATATCATCGGAACAAGATGGGTATTTAAGAACAAACTTGATGAAAATGGAATTATTATTCGTAACAAAGCAAGATTGGTGGCTCAAGGGTACAATCAAGAGAAAGGAATTAACTTTGAAGAAACATTTGCTCCGGTTGCAAGGTTAGAAGCTATTCGTCTATTACTGGCTTATGCTTGTTCAATGAATTTTCAGTTATTTCAAATGGATGTCAAAAGCGCCTTCCTAAACGGATATATCAACGAAGAAGTCTATGTCAAACAACCTCCAGGTTTTGAAGACTTCAAGCATCCTTCACATGTATACAAGTTGAAGAAAGCTCTCTATGGTTTAGAACAAGCACCAAGGGCATGGTATGATCGTCTAAGTAATTTCTTATGCGAAAAAGGTTTTGAAAAAGGCAAGGTAGACAAGACTCTGTTCATTAAGAGGATTAAGAATAATACCTTACTTGTTCAAGTGTATGTAGACGACATTATCTTTGGTTCAACAAACAATCAACTATGTGAAGAATTTGCTTCAATGATGCAAGGCGAGTTTGAAATGTCTATGATGGGAAAAATGAATTATTTCCTTGGATTACAAATCAAGCAACAAAAGGACGGAGTCTTCATCAACCAATCAAAGTATTGCAAAGAATTATTAAAAAGAGTTGATATGGATGGATGTAAAGCTATGTCAACACCAATGGGATCCGGAACCTACATTGATCAAGACGAATCGGGAACATCGGTTGATATTACGAAGTATCGAGGAATGATTAGTTCTTTATTATATCTGACGGCAAGCCGTCCTGACATAATGTTTAGTGTGTGTTTATGTGCTCGCTTCCAAGCAAATCCAAAGGAGTCCCATCTCACGGCGGTCAAAAGAATCATGAAGTATCTCAAGGGAACGACAAATGTTGGATTATGGTATCCTAAAGGTAGTGTTTGCACTTTAATTGGTTATTCTGACGCGGATTATGCAGGCTGTAAAACAGATAGAAAAAGCACGAGTGGAACATGTCACATCCTCGGAAATGCTCTAGTTTCGTGGTCTTGCAAGAAACAAGCATGTGTTGCACTTAGTACGGCCGAAGCGGAGTACATAGCAGCTGGTAGTTGCTGTGCACAAAACCTTTGGTTAAAACAACAATTAAGCGACTACAGAATTGATCTTGGTTGCATTCCTCTCCGGTGCGACAACACAAGTGCAATTAACATTACAAAGAATCCCGTCATGCACTCAAGGACCAAACACATTGACATTCGACATCATTTTCTGCGTGATCATGTGTTTAAAGGCGATGTCGAAGTGACTTTTGTTGATACTCATAACCAACTAGCAGATATCTTCACCAAACCGCTCGCAAAAGAATCATTCTACAAAATCAGGCGAGAACTCGGTATCTTGGATGAAGGTGATATCTAAACACGTCTTTAAATTTTTTATTCATCAAGTTATTTTCATCAAAATTTGGCTAAAGTTACATGTTACTATAATATAGTATTAGTATATTTGTCTTGCACATGTTTTTCTAAAGTTTCATACTTGTTATCCTTTGTTATTATGCAATTTTTGACACTGTTAATCGGTTAACCCAGGGAGTTAATCGATTAACACCTGCAGCTCATGAATTTGTGGAAATCTTGATTCTGTTAATCGATTAACCCAGGGAGTTAACCGATTAACCTGCGCTAACGTGGAATTTTTTTTTTTAAAAACGTATGAGTCTATGTTTTAAGTATGTGGATTAAAGATATTGGGTGCATGTACTTTCAGTCAACATCTTCTCTTACTCCTCTTCCTCACCTTCAAACTCACCATTAAAGCTCTCTTGGAACTCATCACTTCCACCCACTCAAGTTTTGATTCAAACCTCTCATTAAAAACCCACTACAATTACTCTCCTATAAAACCTTTGTTAGAACAAGAATTTATTCTACATTCCTAATAGTTTTGATGATAACAAACACTTATTATTTTAGAACTTGATGCTCCTAATTTCATTGTTTATGATATGTAGGAAAGTTCTAATACAAAGAGTTCTGATATAGAAGTATCACAAAGAAGTTCTGATATAGAAGTATCAGAAGATTCAATCTGAGCGAAGTTTAAAGCGAAGCTCTGATTTGGAAGCATCAGCCTAAGTTCTGATGACGGATGTCTAGCGCTTCAGCACCAAAGCTGTATCAAGCCAGAAACTCTGATGATTCAACGTAGACTTTGATACGCTATCCTTCTCTTTTATGAGAATCTCAAAGTAACGGATTGAATCTGTATTTTTGGAAAGAGCATTAATTAGCATTATTATCCTCTCCAAAAATAGTTCACGCGTCTCCAACGGATCAAATCTTCTCATCTATTTAAAGGAGTCCCTGCAGATGACCAAAGCACTTTTTTTGTGCGCATACTGTCCACAATTCTTCAACTTCACTTGCTCTTGTATTTTGATTTATATTTTGATAAAACAGTGTGTAAAAATCACGGTTGTGATAAAGCTTACTAGAAGCACTTGTTTTTATTTTGATATTCCTTGAGAAAACCAAGTTGTGGTTAAACCTCAAGAAGAGTGACGGTTGTTACTGAAATTGTGTAATCATAACTGATTAGTGGATTAAGTCCTCAAGAGAGAGGCGAAATCACCTTGGCGGGTGGACTGGAGTAGATTGAGTTCAATCGAACCAGGATAACCATTGTGTCCTTTGCCTTAATTTTTTAAAAACTCCAATTCAACCCCCCTTCTTGTGTTTTTTCGTTTCTTCAATTGGCATCAGAGCGCCTAGTTCTGGGTGCTAACACTTAACCGTGTCAGATAAAAGATCCTTCACGAAAAAGCACTATGGCGGAATCCGTTCAGAACTACAACGACAAAATCAGTGGCAAACCACCGGTGTTTGACGGAGAAAACTTTGATTACTGGAAAGATCTAATCGAAAGTTTCTTTCTGGCTCATGACGGTGATATCTGGGATATGGTAACAGATGGTTACACTCACCCTGTCAAAAAAGACGGTCAGAAGATTGAAAGGAAAACCATGACTGATCAACAGAAGAAAGATTTCAGAAATCATCACAAGGCCAAAACGATTCTCCTCAGCGCAATCTCCCACACAGAATATGAGAAGATCACTAACAGAGAATCAGCCAAACAAATATTTGATTCTCTGAGAATGACGCATGAAGGCAACTCTCAAGTCAAAGAGACTAAAGCTCTGGCACTCATCCAGAAGTATGAAGCCTTCAAAATGGAAGAAGATGAAACAATTGAGAAAATGTTCTCAAGGTTTCAAATTCTAGTTGCTGGACTAAAAGTTCTGAATAAAGGGTACTCAACATCAGATCATGTCAAGAAAATCATCAGGAGCTTACCAAAAGTATGGAGACCCATGGTCACAGCACTAAAACTCTCCAAGAACCTCAACGAAATATCTCTTGAAGAACTGATCAGCTCTTTAAGAAGTCACGAGATAGAACTAGAAGAAGATGAACCCCAGAAGAAAGGTAAGTCTATTGCTCTTAAATCTAAATATAAATCTGAAACTAAAGCTTTTCAGGCAGAAGAAGAAAGCTCTGGTGGCTCCTCAAAAGAAGATGAACTATCACTCCTTTCCAAAAGAATCCAACAACTATGGAAAAATAGGCAACGAAAATTCAGAAACTCTAGAAGATCAAGTAGTCATTCTGAACCATCCTCTGGACACAAAAAGTCTAGTAACAAAGAGGTAGTGTGTTACGAATGCAAGGAACCTGGACACTACAAAAGTGACTGTCCTAAGTTGCAGAAAGAAAAGCCAAATAAAAAGTTTAACAAGGAAAGAAAGAAAATTCTTATGGCTACCTGGGATGACTCGGAATCTTCTGAAGCAGAATCCGAATCAGAAAATGAACACGCGAACATTGCCCTAATGGCCAACATATCAGATGATTCAAACTTATTAGAATCAGACTCTGAGTCAGAAACTAAAGAGGTATTCTCTAACTTTTCTAGATCTCAATTAGAAGAAAGTCTGTCAGAAATTCTTGAAAACTATCAGAAGCTTCAGCTCAAATATAAGAATCTGAAACACGATCTGGTATCTGAGTCTGAAGAGAACAGAAAGCTAAAAGCAGAAAATTCTGAGTTAAAAGAAACTGTTTTAAAACTCAACTCTTTTGAAAAATCTCAGAAACAATCTGATTCAGAAGTTTCCACTAGTTCTGATAATATTTTAAAACATTACGACTATAACTTTCAAAAATTTCTAGCTAAAAACATAGACAGAAGCAAAATGGCTTCAATGATCTATGGAGTTAGTAGAAATGGGAGGAAGGGCATAGGTTATGTTAATCCAAAAGGTGAAGCTCCATATAAACCAAAACAAGTTGATGATATGATCATAAAATACTCTCCTTTAAACTTTCACTTCACATATGGACACAAACATGACATAAAATATACCAGTGAATCTTACTCTTCAGATTCTATTGAGAAACCAAAACTCAATCAGAATTCTGTGAACACTAACAAACAAGGACCCAAAGAACTGTGGGTACCTAAGGATAAAATCCTATATGTTGCAGATGTCTTTAACAGCAAGATTGAAACACCAATCATGGTACCTGGACTCTGGATGCTCGCGACACATGACGGGAAGAAAGCATATGTTCCAAAGTCTGGAACTTAAAGCTGGAGGGTATGTAGGTTTCGGAGGCAATCAGAAAGGGAAAATCATTGGCTCTGGAACCATAGGTAACAGTACTCTACCCTCCATATCTAATGTTTTGTTAGTAGAAGGATTAATGCATAACTTGTTATCCATAAGTCAATTAAGTGATAACGGCTATGATATAATCTTCAATCAAAAGTCATGCAAGGCAGTTAGTCAGAAAGATGGAACAATTCTCTTTAATGGAAAGAGAAAGAACAACATTTACAAAATTAAACTTTCTGAACTAAAAAGTCAGAATGTAAAATGCCTTTTGTCTGCTGACGAAGAACAATGGGTCTGGCACAGAAGATTGGGGCATGTTAGTATGAGAAGAATATCTCAGATTAACAAACTCAATCTGGTCAGAGGACTTCCTAATCTGAAGTTCAGCTCAGACGTTCTGTGTGAAGCATGTCAAAAAGGCAAGTTTTCAAAACCCTCTTTTAAACCAAAAAATGTTGTTTCTACCTCCAGACCATTAGAACTTCTTCATATAGATCTATTTAGACCAGTAAAAACTGCATCCATCAGTGGCAAGAAGTATGGATTAGTGATCGTAGATGACTATAGCAGATGGACATGGGTAAAGTTCTTAAAACACAAGGACGAGTCACACTCTGTATTCTCTACTTTCTGTAACCAAATTCAGAATGAAAAAGAGTTTAGAATTGTAAAAGTCAGAAGTGAACATGGTGGGGAATTTGAAAACAAAAATCTAGAAACATTTTTTAATGAAAATGGCATTTCTTATGATTTCTCTTGTCCTAGAACTCCACAACAAAATGGAGTTGTAGAGCGCAAGAATAGAACTCTACAAGAAATGGCCAGAACCATGATCAATGAGACTAACATGGCTAAACACTTCTGGGCAGAAGCAGTTAATACAGCGTGTTACATTCAGAATAGAATCTCTATAAGACCTATTCTGGAAAAGACTCAATATGAATTGTGGAAGAACAGAAAGCCCAACATTTCTTACTTCCATCCTTTTGGATGTACATGCTTTATCTTAAACACTAATGATCCTCTGAACAAGTTTGATTCTAAGGCACAAAAATGTTTCATGTTAGGATACTCTGAACGTTCAAAAGGATACAGAGTATATAACACAGAAACACGAAGTGTGGTAGAATCCATTTGTGTCAGATTTGATGATAAGCTTGGCCTTCAAAAGCCAAAGCATGATGAATCTCTTGCAGAAATAGAAGTTCAAATAACAGGCACTGAAACCAGATCATCAGAAAAACTGGCGAGCAGAACAGAAGGAAACTCTAATTCTGAAGAACCCATCCAGAAAAGACTGTCCAGAAGTTCTCTAACTCATCCCGAAGACAAAATTCTGGGAAAGAAGGATGACCCAATCAGAACAAGATCCTCATTCAAAAAGACTGAAGAATCTCTAGTGGGATTAGTCTTTCTGATAGAACCCACTACAATTGACGAAGCACTCACAGACAATGATTGGATCCTCGCAATGCAGGAAGAACTGAATCAGTTCACCAGAAACGACGTTTGGGATCTAGTTCCTAAACCCAAAGGCTTCAACATCATTGGAACCAAATGGGTCTTCAGAAACAAACTAAATGAACAGGGAGAAGTTGTCAGAAACAAAGCACGACTGGTTGCACAAGGTTATAGTCAGCAAGAAGGGATAGACTATACAGAAACCTTTGCTCCAGTCGCAAGGTTAGAATCTATCAGACTTTTAATTTCATATGCTGTAAATAATGACATCACTCTCTATCAGATGGATGTCAAAAGTGCGTTTTTAAATGGTTACATTGATGAAGAAGTTTACGTGCATCAACCACCTGGTTTTGAAAACACAAAACATCCAGAATATGTTTATAAACTTAAGAAATCATTATACGGTCTAAAACAAGCTCCCAGAGCTTGGTATGAGAGACTAAGTAACTTTCTCTTTGAAAATGATTTTACCAGAGGGAAGGTGGACACAACTTTATTCTGCAAGTCATTTAAAAATCACATTCTGATCTGTCAGATATACGTAGACGATATAATTTTTGGATCCAATAAAAGCTCCTTGGGGCAAGAATTTGCTAAGACTATGCAGGCAGAGTTTGAAATGAGCTTAATGGGAGAACTCAAGTTTTTCTTGGGAATTCAAATCAACCAAACTCCAGAAGGAACTTACATACATCAAATCAAGTATGTCAAAGACCTTCTGAAGAAATTTGAAATGTCAGAAAGTAAGCCTTCAAAAACTCCTATGCATCCCACATGTATTCTGGAAAAAGATGTGGTAAGTAAGAAAGTAGAACAGAAGATCTACAGAGGTATGATTGGTTCTCTCCTTTATTTAACTACTTCAAGACCTGATATTCTCTATAGCGTTTGCCTTTGTGCTAGATTTAAATCAGGTCCTAGAGAATCTCACTTAACAGCTGTTAAGCGAATTTTCAGATATCTGAAAGGTACTACTAATCTTGGTCTTTGCTATAGAAAGTCCAGAGAATACAAATTGGTAGGATACTGTGACGCTGACTTTGCTGGAGACAGAATAGAAAGAAAAAGTACCTCTGGAAGCTGCCAGTTTCTGGGAGACAACCTAATCTCTTGGTCCAGCAAAAGACAATCCACCATTGCACTATCAACTGCTGAAGCTGAATACATAGCTGCAGCTGGATGCAGTACTCAGATGCTCTGGATGAAGAATTAGCTTGAAGACTTTCACATTTACGAGAGTAACATCCCTATCCTCTGTGACAATACTTCTGCCATTTGTCTTTCAAAAAATCCTATTCTGCATTCTAGGGCTAAACATATAGAAATTAAACATCATTTCATTAGGGACTATACTCATAAGGGAATTCTGTGTTTAAAATTTATAGACACAGACCATCAATGGGCTGATGTTTTCACCAAACCCCTTGCTGAAGATAGATTTAATTTCATTCTAAAAAATCTCTGTATGGAATTATGTCTAGAATGAAAACGTAATTTCTATATTTTTAACTCTCAGAACTTCTTTTCTTTTGTGAACATCTGACCAATAATTCTTCAGAAGTGAGAAGAAAGATTGCATCAGAATCTATTCAGAAGATCTGAACTTTTCATTTCAAGGATAGATCATTAAGTTCACTCTAGCAAACACGTGTCAACCGACGCTCCAGATTTTCCTTGATGATGAACGCGTGTCAAACTCTGGAAAACTGAAACGTCAGTGTTGACATATTGAGGCGCCAAGTCACATCGGTAACTGTTCCAAAAATTTCTCACGCTATCTCCCTTGTCAGAAATCATTACGGCTATTAATCATGATGTTATTGTTTTTAATTGCTATTTAAGTCTTGGTCTCTCTTATATATAAATGCCACTTTTAACACCCTCACACGCTCACTATCACTCACTTGCTCTCTTTCGTCTCCTCCATATTATTTACATTTCTTGTTTCTCTGTGTTCCCAAAACCCTAAGTCTGTGAACAATGGCCTCCTGCTCTCAACAAAGCTCTCAACAAGCAATGCCTCAAGAATCAGCTGACCAAGTCATTGAAGAAAGGTACGTTGAGCCCTCAAGAACTCTCCTCACCCCTTTTGCCTCTCTTGAAGTTCTCTGTGAGCTCATCGTCGATTTGGAAAGCATGAAAGACAATGGGTATGACCTTACTCCTGAGATTGAGTTTCAAGGATGGAACAAATACTTCAATCGCTTAATGGGTCCAGTTTTTCCCCAACTCGTTAAGGAATTCTGGATTTTTACATCGGTCTCAAAACATCAAGTAATCTCGTATGTTATGGGAAAAAAGGTTGTCATCACTAAAGATCTTATTGGTAAGCTGATTGATCATGATGGATCAGGAATCAGATGCAGTGAGATGGAAAAGGGCACTGATCTAAATACTATCTCAAAGGAAATCTTCACCTCCGGTCAACACTCCAACAAAATCAAAGACCTAAAGGATCGTCACAGAATTTGGGCCAGAATCATTCTTGGGTGTATCTATCACAGGAAACCTTCAAGCTCGTCTGACTACATCAACAACGATCAACAGTATCTCCTGTACCTCATGTCCACTTTTACCAAAGCGAATCTTCCCTGCTGTTTATTCAATCATCTGAAGAACAGTGTCAAAGAAACAAGAGAAAATGAAAGAACCAAGAGAGATTGGATTCCTCTAGGTAGACTTATATCAGACATTCTTACAGAGAATAAGCTGATAGATCACTTAACTGAAGCTCGGGAAATCTCTGATCTAGAAACTATTGCTGGAAGACCTCTCAATGCAAAGAATCTCAAGAAGATGAAAATCATTGATACCATCAAGAAGGATCCAACTCTAATCTCTAAGGAAGTCATCACCACCAGAAAAATTCCTCTAAAAGATTTTCCTCTTTTCTCATCAGATACTCATCCAGAAATTGTCCTCAGATATTTGGATGCATGTAAAGCTGATGGTACCCTACCAGAAGTTTCTCTGCAACAGCTCAGACAAGCACCTCTAGAAGTTGCCCCCAGAACTTCAAGGAAAAGAAAAGCCTCTGAAGGAACTCCTCAGAAAACTCCAAAAGTTGCCAAAGCTGCTAAAAATAAAGGTAACTCTTCCTTCATTTCTATCGTCGAATCAATATTGGTATCACCATCTGAAAACCCATCTTCTCTTAAACCTTCAGAACCTGCACCAAAAACATCTGAAATTCCATCATCTCAAATCCCATCATCTGAAATTTCATCTCCTTTACCTCAAACTCTGGACGACTTTGATATTGATATTGACCCCACTCCTTCTGTTTTTATTGAACCACAACCAGAACTTGCACAAGTCATGTCTGACATTGAGCTTAAGCCTCTCTTCACTTCTTCCCAACCAGAACATCTTGTTCAAAACTCTGACACACCTATTCCTGGTATCAACTGCCCTCTCAACTTCTTTCAACCTCCACCAAATTTCACCAGTCCCCCACAAACCTCTCCAGAATTTACATCACCTAACTCACCTATCCTCATCTCTGACTCTCCTCCAACAAATATCACAGATGATCCTCTCAGAACCATAATTGACCTAGAAGCTCTAGACAAGCTCACCTCAACCTCTCATAAAATTGCCATTCCCAAACCTAAACCAACAATATCCAAATCAGATGTTGGTAACTCTTTATTGGCTTTCGAGGTAAAAATGCAGGAATGGGTTAATTTTCTGAAGCAGGGATGTTTGGAAAATCTGAATCCAGCTGCCTCTGATTATATGTGGACCCAATTCAAAAAATGGTTTAACTCTGAATCTCAGAAGTTGAAGGAACTCAGTTATGACATAGCCCAACAGAACTTCTGTGACCACATGAAGATCTTCAACGAACAAGTGTTAAGATTCTGGGAAAAGAAACCTATTCTTCCTCTAGACTGGAACGCTCCTATGGTCTCAGAATCTCAAGAAGCAACCTCTCAGCATCAAACTCTAGTTATCACTGAGGTCGAAGAAAAATCACCTGCAGTCTCTCCAAAGAAAGCTTCTGCTCAAAGATCTGAGGTTCTGGTACATTCTGAAGAATCATCTTCATCTGCTCTTGTGCTGCAAACTCTGGATGAGTTGAAGAAAGAGAATGAGGCGGTAAGAAAAAGATTGGACAAACAGGATGAAACTAACGCAGAAATTAAGGGAATGCTTGGCAAGCAAGAAGAATCCGCTAATCAGGTCAAAGGCCTTCTGGAAGCATTGTTCACAAGCTTCCTCCTGCTCCTCAACCTTAATTTTTTTTGTTTTGTTGCATTTTATCTTCTGTTATTATCTTCTTTTAATTGTTCTCATGTATCTTTTCGCTTTTTGATTAATGACAAAGGGGGAGAACGTAGAATATTTTGAACCACAACAGTGCACCAGGACTTTGTCTCGAACATTTTGAACATTTTAATTTCTGTTTCTAATGTGATAAGCAAGCAGGTAACTGGAAATCAGAACCTCTTGGAAATCTTAAATTAATTTATTCTTCAAGGAAATGTTCAACCCAGGGGGAGTCTTCTAACCTCAATACCCTTTAAAATTATTTATCAAAATATGAGTTTTTGTCATCATCAAAAAGGGGGAGATTGTTAGAACAAGAATTGATTCTACATTCCTAATAGTTTTGATGATAACAAACACTTATTATTTTAGAACTTGATGCTCCTAATTTCATTGTTTATGATATGTAGGAAAGTTCTAATACAAAGAGTTCTGATATAGAAGTATCACAAAGAAGTTCTGATATAGAAGTATCAGAAGATTCAATCTGAGCGAAGTTTAAAGCGAAGCTCTGATTTGGAAGCATCAGCCTAAGTTCTGATGACGGATGTCTAGCGCTTCAGCACCAAAGTTGTATCAAGCCAGAAACTCTGATGATTCAACATAGACTCTGATACGCTATCCTTCTCTTTTATGAGAATCTCAAAGTAAAGGATTGAATCTGTATTTTTGGAAAGAGCATTAATTAGCATTATTATCCTCTCCAAAAATAGTTCACGCGTCTCCAACGGATCAAATCTTCTCATCTATTTAAAGGAGTCCCTGTAGATGACCAAAGCACTTTTTTTGTGCGCATACTGTCCACAATTCTTCAACTTCACTTGCTCTTGTATTTTGATTTATATTTTGATAAAACAGTGTGTAAAAATCACGGTTGTGATAAAGCTTACTAGAAGCACTTGTTTTTATTTTGATATTCCTTGAGAAAACCAAGTTGTGGTTAAACCTCAAGAAGAGTGACGGTTGTTACTGAAATTGTGTAATCATAACTGATTAGTGGATTAAGTCCTCAAGAGAGAGGCGAAATCACCTTGGCGGGTGGACTGGAGTAGATTGAGTTCAATCGAACCAGGATAACCATTGTGTCCTTTGCCTTAATTTTTTAAAAACTCCAATTCAACCCCCCTTCTTGTGTTTTTTCGTTTCTTCAACCTTCTCATTCTCAACTCTCTTTCAACCATTCCTCACCCAAATCCGAATATCTCTCTCTCAAAACCTAAAAGCTTCAAACTTCATCCATGGCTTCTATGAAAAAGGGAAAGGGAAAAATGCCAGCAAGCAGCTCAGCAGAACATGAGGAAGATACTCAGATGGAAACTATCAAGAAAAGGAGAATGGATTTCAAGGTCCGGGTTCGTCAACTTCTTCCGGTAAAGTATGTAAATCTCTTAGATTTTTCGGCTCCTTTCTTTGATTTTCCGAATCTATTGAAAATTCAGAAAATAGACAAATTTGTTGCTAATAAAGGTAAATGTTATACCGATCTGGTTAAAGCTTTTATGAACACCATGTCGATTAATTTGGATATGAATGAACAACATATGCTGAGAGCAGTGGTTAGAAACTGTGAGATTGTAGAGAATTTGGTAGGAATAGCTGCGACGCTGAAAATTCCATATTCCGGATATTTTCTTCGCAAAGGCGTTACATTCTCGGATGGTCCTTGGGCTGAATTTAACAAGATGGAATACTACTACAGCATCCGTAGATTCCCAAGAGAAGTGGTGGTTGCTGGACAACGTACAGCCCGTACGCTTCGGTATGCTTCAAATATGTCTATAAATGATCGAATGTTACATTATGTTATCTGCTATGTTTTGATTCCAAAGGACTCCAACCATGCTCAAATTAGTGATCTAGAGATGCAAATGTTGTTTGCAATAAAAAATAAGATCAAGATTAATTGGGTTCTAACCATGATGTATCATCTGAAGCAACAAATTTCTTTGTCCACCCGGCTCCCATATGGTCGCCTAATCTCAAGGATTTTAGAAAACACTGATTTGGACCTCAATAGGGAACCGACTACTATTCTGAAGCAGTCCGCGAATGAAATTAACAAGACAACAATTGTGAGAAACACCGGAATCGTGGAAACAAGTCCTGGAAGTGGAGCATACAAGTATGTTGAAGCAGAATCTACTCCTACCCCCTATCCTATTCCCGAAGGTGGCATAACAAATGAATTTCTCTACATGACTATGATGAACCAACATAGAGAAACCACCCGGGAAATTGCTTCTCTTCGCAAGCTTGTGTTGGATTCACAAAGACAGCCTGAAGATGCTGATGATAATGAAGATGGAAGTGAAGAAGGCGGAGAAGGGAGTGATGAGGTTTCTGATGACGATTGAAGTCTTTTCCCCATATCTGATTTTGTTATGTCTTTTACATTTTGTAGTTCAGAATTTATGTTTTGATCCTCTAAGTTGAATTTTGTGTATCGTAATTCTGATAACGCGAAATTATATCGTGTATTTGACTTGACATGCATGAATTTATATTGTGTTTTTAATTGGTTTTTCCCGATTTATGTTTTATTCTACCCATATTTGTTTATGTTTTCAGGCACTCGAGTCGAACCGGGATTTAACGGAAAATAAATAATTATTGAAGAAATTTAGAGAAAAGAAATGAAGAGGAAAGAAAATGATTGGAAGAAGTGAAATGGAAAGAAAATGCAAGGAAAGAAAAAGAAAGAGGAAAGAAAAGAAAAAAAAAATATAGGGTGGGCCCACCACTCAACAAAGGGTGGCGCAAGCCACACCTAAGGAGTGGCGCCCACCACATGCTGAAGAAGTGGCGCAAGCCACATTTTGGTGAAGGGAAGAGGTGGCGCCCGCCACCTATTTTTGAGGAGAAAAAGAAAAAAAAATAGTCTCACCACCTTCCTATTATTTCTAGGTTTTCAACCGTCCATTGCATAATTTTCTCAGCAACTTCCACACGATTCACACGATATTTTCTCAACTGCCAAGCCCTATAAATTGAACTGAAGACCTCCATTGAAAGGGTCGGCGAATTTGTGAGAGAGCGAATTAGTTTTTCTGCATCCTTTCAATTAAACAGTTATTAGCTTTTGTTATTTTCCCTGCACTTCTGGATTTCCGTTTTTCATTATTTCTTCTTGTGAGCACTGTGTTGGATTACTGCAAGTTTGTATCAAGGATTCGTTTGCATGTTATTTCAATTCCAGGTTTTAATATATGCTTCGTTCTGTTTTTATTTACAGCATGATTAATAGTAGTTATATATGTATCGCTAGTGTGTTTTTCATTCAAATCATGTCTTGCTAAATTATTTGGTATCAGTATGTAAACAAATTATTCGCCTGGGATTAAATAATAATCGGTGCCATATTTCTACAAATTAGTTTTTAGGCCGAGGTTTCTTATTTTTAATCAAGTAGTTTTTCTTACGAAAGTAAAAAGACATTTAAGGTTGAGGTCAAGATAAACGAGAGTTTGAGAGTTTAACCAGATAGCTGAAACTAGGCATTGATTTTAAACACAGCGGAAGCACTTTAGAATCGATTAGGACTTATTTATTTTCAAAAAGTATTTTTAAATGCAAATGATACAGCGAGAGCGCTCATTCTGATTTAACGGTATAGTCTGAATCAACAAACACGAGAGTGTGAGATGAGGTCTTTTAAATGAATATTTTCTACTGAAAAGTAATTTGACATTTAAACCTGCACCGATGACTTATTAAATTCCAGACGATTAATGCGTTACATACTGATATCTAGTTATTTATTATTTTTTAAAAAAGTTAGTACTCTTAGATTTATTTTCTGTCGCCTTACTTCCCTTAGAAATATTAGTCTTAGCTAAACATAGTAACATTCTGATAGCACTAGTTTGATTATCAGTCCTTGTGGGATCGATATCTTTTTAAAACTACGCGATAGACTGTGCGCTTGCAGTTAGTAACCCCATTCGACTCATAAAGTCGCGATCAAATTCAAATTCTGGTTTTGCTATGACTGCGTGTTCGTTGGAGTATATGTG
Source organism: Lathyrus tuberosus (assembly GCA_022829125.1). Taxonomy (NCBI): domain Eukaryota; kingdom Viridiplantae; phylum Streptophyta; class Magnoliopsida; order Fabales; family Fabaceae; genus Lathyrus; species Lathyrus tuberosus. The sequence continues at coordinate 1,254,133 of JALAZF010000227.1, forward strand.
TGTGTTTACTATGTATAAACTGTCATTGTTTGGAATCCTCTTCCTTTTTTCTAATGACAAAGGGGGAGAAGGATTGGTTTGTCTAACAGTTTTTGTGCAGAAATTTTTTACCCTCATGAATTTAGGGGGAGCTCCACTTTAGGGGGAGAATCAAAGTTAGGGAAACATCAAGTCTAAAAGTTCAAGCTTTCAATGGTTTGGTTGTCATCATCAAAGGGGGAGATTGTAGAAGCAAGCTTCACTCACATTGAGTTTTGATGAAGACAACACAACAAACTCTCTACAAAGATAATGTGCAAAAAGAAAGAGAATCAAGATGTAATAAAAGAAGCTCAAGTTCAAGAAAATACCCTAAGTGCTATCAAGGTTGAACAAAGCATCAAGGGTTCAAATGTCATGAAGATCAAAGGTTGAACAAAGTTATAACAATGTCATTTAAATGGTTATACAAGTGTTCACACATCTTGCATTTTGCATATCCTTGATCCAGTACATTGCATAGTTTGTATGGAAAGTTCACTTTGATTTCTAAAACTTTTTATTGTGATTTCAACACTGTTAATCGATTAACACATGGAGTTAACCGATTAACACATTCAAAATTTGAATATTTTCAAACGTTACAGAGGTGTTAACCGATTAACCTATATGGTTAACCGATTAACACTACTACTGTAAGCGAAAATTGGTGACTTTTCATGGAAATGTGCATTGCTCTCTCATCTCTTTTCATTCCTTTACTGCATATTTCACATACCTTTTTGTGGAGGTATTTTACTCATATTTAAACACTTCAATTTCAGTTTTAACTCTCACCTCCTAACAATTTCAAAATAAAAAATTCACTCATACTTTCATATTTTCAAAATATTGTTCAAGTGTCCATTAAGAATTTTTTGACAAGAAACTTCTGCATATCTTTCACAAAATATCATTGTTTCATCTCATTCTTGTCAAGAACACTTGTATATTTTCATTTGAGTGATATTTGTTTCAAGGAGAAGATCGATCGTGAAGATTGATAGCATCATTTTCTCAAGACATCAAATTTATTATCAAGAATATTTTTCTGTTTTACCTTGTTGTCCAGGACTGTTGGAAACAAGTGAGTGTTTTGAAGAGGATTGTTCTTCATACACTTAATTACCTATAGGTTAGATAGTAAGCATCACTATTGGTGTGATTAGGCTGTACAATAATTCTAAACTATAGTGAATTCTCTTTCGTGTTGAAGGAGGAGTGAAGTACTCTCGGGCTGTGAGGGGAACCACTATAATTCTCTTGTGTCGTTTTTCCTTTTCGCACTTTACTTTCCAGCACTTATCATAAAACAGAAAAATAACCAAGAACCGATAAAAAGATCGAAGAAATTTTTAAGAACCTAATTCACCCCCCCCCCCTCTTAGGCGCATTTACACTTACAAGGCTTGGATCTCACATGTTGAAGGAAGAAGCCGACGATTGGTGGGTCGGTATACGTGAAGTTCTTGAGGTGGATGATGAAGAAATAACTTGGAATTTATTTCGTACTGAATTCTTGAGGAAGTATTACCCTGAGAGTGTGAAGGGAAATAAGGATATGGAGTTTCTTGAACTGAAACAAGGTAGTATGTCGGTGGTGGACTATACTGCTAAATTTGTGGAGTTGGTTCAATTCCATCCTCATTATGCTGCGATTACTGCTGAGTTCTCAAAGTGTATTAAATAAGAGAATGGTTTACGTCCTGAGATTAAGCAAGCTGTGGGATATCAAAGGATAAGGAGGTTTGCGGATTTGACGGAATGTTGTAGAATATTCGAAGAAGATAGTAAGGCTCGTTCTACACATTACAAAAGTTTGAATGAGAGGAAGGGGAAGCAACAAGCTAGAAGTGGACCTTATGTGACACCCGTTGATAAGGGTAAGCATAGGGGAAGCTTTGATAGGAGATCTGGAGGAGGAGGTTCCGGTGTTGTTAGGTGTTACAAATGTGGTGAAATAGGTCATAAATCATTTGAGTGTGGGAAGCCTGTAGCGAAATGTTCTAATTGTGGTGGTCTTGGGCGTACTGCTACAGATTGTAGAAGGAATATGGTGAAGTGCTATAATTGTGGAGAAGTGGGTCACATTAGTACTAAGTGTACTAAGCCAAAACAAGCTCAAGCGGGCGGAAAGGTGTTTGCATTGGCGGGGACTCAAACTACGAATGCAGACCGTTTGATTAAAGGTACATGCTTTATTAATAGTACACCTTTAGTTGCTGTTATTGATACGGGAGCGACTCATTCGTTTATTTCGTCTGAGTGCGCGAAGCGTTTGAATCTTGCGTTAACTTTGATGGGTGCTGAAATGGTTATTGAGACTCCTGCTTCAGGGTCGGTAAATACATCTTTGGTGTGTATGAGTTGTCCTTTAACCATGTATGGTAAAGACTTTGTTATGGATTTAGTATGTTTGCCGTTGGAGGGATTGGACGTGATCTTGGGTATGAACTGGTTGCAATTTAATCGAGTTCATATAGATTGCTATCACAAGTTAGTAAGGTTTCCTTCTTTGGAAGATGATGAATTTGAGAGTTTCCTATCCACTAAAGAGTTGAAGAAACTTTTAGCGGACGAAGCTCAATTGTTTGGTTTGTTTGCATCATTGTCGGTGGAGAGTCAAGTTGAGCTTGATGTGTTCCCAGTGGTGTGTGAATTTCCAGAAGTGTTTCCGGAAGATATTACGGATGTACCGCCGGAAAGAGAAGTTGAATTTTCTATTGATCTAGTTTCGGGTACTAGACCGATTTCAATGTCACTGTATCGTATGTCGGCATCGGAATTGGTAGAATTGAAAAAGCAATTGAATGACTTGTTGGACAAGAAATTTGTAAGGCCAAGTGTTTCTCCTTGGGGTGCTCCGGTATTGTTGGTAAAGAAGAAGGACGGGAGTATGCGGTTATGCATTGATTATCGACAGTTGAACAAAGTGACAATTAAGAACAAGTATCCGCTTCCAAGGATCGATGATTTGATGGACCAATTGGTTGGTGCGAATGTTTTTAGCAAGATTGATTTGAGATCGGGATATCACCAAATTCGTGTGAAAAGCGAGGATATTCAGAAGACGGCATTTAGGACACGGTATGGTCATTACGAATACTCCGTGATGCCATTCGGGGTTTCTAACGCGCCGGGTGTGTTTATGGAATACATGAATCGTATTTTTCATGAACAGTTGGATCGTTTTGTGGTTGTGTTCATCGATGATATTTTGATTTACTCTAAGTCTCAAGAGGAGCATAAAGAGCATTTGAGAATTGTGTTGCAAATTTTGAAAGAGAAACAATTGTATGCTAAGTTGTCAAAATGTGAATTTTGGTTGTCGAAAGTAAGTTTCCTTGGACATGTTATTTTCGGTAGTGGTATTAGTGTTGATCCATCCAAGATAGATGCGGTGATGCAATGGGAGGCTCCTAGGTCGGTTACGGAGATTCGAAGCTTTTTAGGCTTGGCGGGTTATTATCGGAGGTTTATTGAGGGATTTTCGAAGTTGGCACTTCCTTTAACGCAATTGACTTGTAAAGGAAAGGCTTTCATTTGGGATATTCATTGTGAAGAGAGTTTCAATGAGCTAAAGAGAAGGTTGACAACGGCTCCGATCTTGATTTTGCCTAATCCTAATGAACCATTTGTTGTGTATTGTGATGCTTCATTGACAGGTTTAGGTGGTGTTTTGATGCAAGATGGAAAGGTTGTGGCATATGCTTCTAGACAATTGAGAGTGCATGAAAAGAATTATCCTACACATGACTTGGAGTTAGCGACGGTGGTGTTTGTTTTGAAAATATGGAGGCATTATCTTTATGGTGCGAGATTTGAAGTTTTTAGTGATCACAAAAGGTTAAGATATTTATTTGATCAAAAAGAATTGAACATGAGACAAAGAAGGTGGCTAGAACTTTTGAAGGATTATGATTTTGGTTTGAATTACCATCCGGGTAAGGCAAACGTGGTAGCCGATGCCTTAAGTCGAAAGTTGTTACATATGTCCGCATTGATGATGAAAGAATGGGAACTTTTGGAGGGTTTCAGAGATTTGAGTTTGGTTTGTGAAATGACGCCGCGAAGTGTGAGACTTGGTATGTTACATGTTACGAATGATTTTCTTGCAACGGTTAGTGAAAAGCAAAAGTTGGATTTGAAGTTCGTTGATTTAATGATAAATGAGAATGAGGATTTCAAGGTTGATAACTTTGGAGTTTTGAGATTTCGTGGTCGTATTTGTATTCCCGACGAAGCGGAGTTGAAAAAGATGATTTTAGAAGAAGGACACCGAAGTAATTTAAGTATTCATCCGAGAGCGAACAAAATGTATCAAGATTTGAAGAAAATCTTTTGGTGGTCTGGATTAAAGAGGGATGTTGCTCAATTTGTGTATGCATGCTTAACTTGTCAAAAGTCTAAGGTGGAACATCAAAAACCGAGTGGATTTATGCAACCGTTGGATATTCCGGAATGGAAATGGGATAGTATATCGATGGATTTTGTTACGGGATTGCCAAATACGCAAAGAGGTCATAATGCTATTTGGGTAATTGTTGATAGGCTTACTAAATCTGCTCACTTTATTCCAATTGATATTAGTTATCCTTTGGAGAAGTTAGCCTAGATTTATGTTCTTGTGGTGGTGAAGTTACATGGAGTTCCTAAGAGTATTGTATCGGATAGAGATCCTAGGTTTACATCGAGGTTTTGGGAGAGTTTACAAAAGGCTTTGGGTTTTAAGCTAAGACTGAGTTCGGCTTATCATCCGCAAACGGACGGTCAAACCGAGAGGACAATTCAATCGTTGGAAGATTTATTGCGTGCTTGTGTACTCGAGCAAGGTGGTGCTTGGGATGGTTATTTGGCGTTGATTGAATTCACTTACAATAACAGTTTTCATTCGAGTATAAGTATGGCACCATTTGAGGCTTTGTATGGTCGGAGATGTCGAACACCTTTGTGTTGGCATGAAACCGGCGAGAGGACGATAGTTGGACCGGAAATGGTACAACAAACGACGGAGAAAGTGAAGTTTATTCGGGAGAAGATGAAAGCTTCTCAAAGTAGACAGAAGAGCTATCATGACAAGAGAAGGAAAGATCTTGAGTTTCAAGAAGGCGACCATGTGTTTTTGAGAGTTACACCAGTTACGGGTGTGGGTCGTGCTTTGAAATCGAAGAAGTTGACTTCTCGTTTTTTTGGTCCGTATCAGATTACTTCACGAGTTGGTGTTGTGGCTTACCGTGTGGCGTTGCCTCCGAACCTTTCGAATTTTCATGACGTATTCCATGTTTCACAACTTCGGAAGTATGTTCCGGATCCGTCACATGTTATTCCTATGGACGAGGTTGAAGTGAGAGATAACCTTACGGTGGAAGCTTTACCGGTTAGGATTTTGGACCGCGAAGTTAAGAAACTAAGAGGCAAGGATATTGCGCTTGTGAAAGTAGCGTGGGGAGGCGCTGCGGAAGGCAATATGACTTGGGAACTAGAGAGTGGGATGCGAGAGTCGTATCCGGAGTTGTTTGAATCAGGTATTATTTTCTAGGACGAAAATTTCTAAAGTGGGGGAGAGTTGTAACGCCCCGATTTTGATTATTCCATTATTCTTGAGTTTTTATTTTAATTGGGTGATAAATTATTTTATTTGTTAAATTGGTGTGTTAAATGTTATTTTACCGTTTTCGAGAGTTTTCGGGGAAATTAGAATTTAGAGTATTTTAGACTTTTCTCAATTAATGATAAGTTAGAAAGTAGTGGAATTAGAATTTATGTGATTAAAATGAATTAAGTGTTTGTGTGGAAAAAGGAGAGAAAAGAAATAGAAAAGAAAGAAATAGAAAGAAAAGAGATAGAAAAGAGAATTAGAGAAAAAGAAGAGAAAGAAAAAGGAAGAAGAGAAAAGAAGAGGAGAAAGTTGGGAAAACTAGGAAAATCATCAAGATCGATCAATTAGCGAGTTTGCAATCCGGGTAAGGGTGTGAAACATTGTTATCTTATCAATGTATGTGATTATGTATGAATTGTTGTTGTTGTTGATGAATTTTGTGAGTTTTAGGGTATAACCCATTTTTGATAAATTGATTGGAAATTGATCCAAAAGTGTGTAAACTCTTGTTGATTGTGTTCTTGTTGGTCTATACATGTTTAATATGTATTGTTATACTTCAAACTGGTATTTTTCTGAATTTAGATGATGAATTGGTGGATTTGGGAGTGGAAAACGCAGAACATTGTTCTGCAGAATTTTTCTGGAAATCCCCTGGCCATACGCGTAAGTGGCATGTCCATACGCGTATGAGCCAAGGTGATATGCGTAACAATGGCTTGTGGAAGGGTCAATACGCGTATGGAGGGTGGCTTTTTCCGGCCCTCTGGTGATACGCGTATGGGTGTGGGGCGTACGCGTATGGGTTTTGAAAATGTGGAATTATGAAGGAAATGGGTTCTGCCCATACGCGTATGGACATGGGTGATACGCATATGGACAGGAGGAATGTAAAAATAGGATTTTTCAAAATGTCGTTTTCGGTTTCGTCCGTAACTTTTGTTCCGAGTATCCGATTTTTACATTCTTGGTGTCGTTGGAAAGCTATTGAGTTGTACGTTGTGATTATGATGTTTTGGAAATCGTTAGCCGATTTAATTATGTCGGAAAGTCGGGAATAGTGCTATTTAGTGACTTTTACCGTTTTGACTGTGTGTTTGAATGTGAATCATACAATAAGTGCATTGATGTGAATGTATATAGATTGTATGTGATTGTATGAGATGAATGCATGAATATATTGTGAATATGTATGCATTTCAAGAATGTCTTGTGTCATTTTGCATGTGAAGCATCATGAAATACATTCTTGTGTTGAGCGATTCTAATGAGAATCCGTTGTAACGTCGTGTGCCTATGTGAGGTGTGAGCGATGATTACAAATGATTGTGTGCCCATGTGTGGTGTGAGCAATCGGATCGTGTGCCCGTGTGGGGTGTGAGCGATCGGGTCATGTGCCCATGTGGGGTGTGAGCGATCCATAAACATTGTGTGCCCATGTGGGGTGTGAGCAATGGGTGAACATCGTAGGCCCGACGGGGAGTTACTTCGGTAATGAACGATGGTTCCAGCAGAGTTCCTGAGTGAACTAGTGATGATTGAGTCGGTACCGCATTACATTTGCATAGAGTCGTGAGTCGGTCTCTATGATTTGCATTTATCACCTTTATAATGATGTGTTGTTGAATGAACATAATTGTGTATGTTTATACGGAATGATTGAGAATTGTGAAAGTGTGCATGATGAATATGCTTGGTGGATATATATATATATACATTGTGATGTATATGGATGAAAATGTGATGAATTGTGGTGAGAATGTGTAATATGTGTATTTTTATGTTTATATATATATAATTATATGCATTGTTATTATGATAATATTTCTCACCCTTCTGCTGTTTTATGATGCACTATGAGGCATTGCAGAGTAGGTATGCTGGAGGTCTTTTTGTGAAGCGTGTCTTCATTCTTTTGGTCGGTTGGCTCTGATATATAGCACCGGGTAGCTAGGATGTATATGATTCTTTTGTGATACGTATGTACATGTATCTGGTTGATGAATGTTTATGAAAACATGAATTATGTTGATGGATGATACTAGATGACGCATATATATATATATATATATATATATATATATATATATATATATGTTTGATGTTATTCAATATTTAGATTTTCCGCTTTTATTCTAAATATTGAGATGTGGGTGTAAGGACAAAGTTCCTCTGTTGCAAAGTTACCCCACTGTTGCATATCAATATTTTGAGCAGGTGTTGTATGTATTAAATGCGTGTATGATGTGATATGCCTCTTTTATACTATGTTTTAATCGTACTCTGGCGAATTTTTTTTTATATGTGCCTAAATGATTTATGTGATTATTTGGGGGTATAGAAAGGGGGTGTTACAAGCGGACGCTAATAGCCTAAAACCCGACGCTAATAGAGATTTAGCGTCGGTTTTAGCGTCGGTGTCGGACCTTGGATAAAAGACGGGAAGCTACTTAGTAGCGTCGGCTTAAATTTAACCGAGGCTATTAGCCTCGGCAAAACCGAGGGTAAATAGACGCTAAAGTCAACCAAAGAAAGTCAATTAATAATTCTTTTTAGCCAACTCTAAAGTCAAACAAGAAAAGTCAACCAATCAAGTTAGCACCCGCTTAGCCAACTCTAAAGTCAAATGTGCAAAATTCAGCTCTGTTGACAAATTTGTAAGAATAATATCAGAAATTGAAAAAACAAAAGAACCATTATATCCAACAGTTGTGATTCAGACAAGCTTAAAACATGTAAATATATATAAATTATCATAAGACAACCACTAACATTTGTCATTTCAAAATGTCCTACAGCCTTCCTGATACAAAAAGTATATTTAAAAGTAGTGTCATTCTTCACAATGTCATACAACCTTCCTAATACAATAGTAGATTTAATAGTAGCACATTTGATGTAACAGTTATCATAATATTACAAAGTAGCACAAAAAATTATCACATCCAAGACTAATTTATTCTACTAACAGAACAATATCAATCTTCATCTAATGATTGATCGTCCAAATCATCATCATAATGATGAGGATGTGATTCGCTAGTTGTTGCATCAAATTTCTTCATCATAAATTCCTTCCAAGCATTCATCTCCCTCTCCATCCTCAGAGCAGCCTCAGTTGCCACTTTAGCAGCCTCGGTAGCAACTCGACATTGTTCTTTTGATGCTAAAAGAACTTCGTTAACCTCTTCTAATTTAGCTGTTGCAGCCTCGGCCATTTTCTCAGCTCTAATTCTAGCTGCTCTTTCAGCTTCTAATGAAATTCCAAACATAGAGTGTGAGGAATTTGAGATTTTTGGGTAAAATTTTTTGATCCACGCTTAAGATTAACAGCTAAATCTGCCGCACCATAAACTCGGCGACCGTTACGGCTCCCAACAGCCTCTGTCCATAACTGATTTACATGCTCTCCATCTAACACTTGAACATCATCTCCATTCCCTTCTTCAGTTTGCTGAAGTTCTGCAGCAAGTTTCTTTTTAAAAGCAGACTGCAATTGAAAAAGTAAAATTCAATATATATAATAATCAGTAACTGTCTAAATATAGAAAGATACTCAAATAAGTTATCATTCTGCAAACACATTCTCTCACTATGTATATTCCAATAAAAACCAAAACATAACCTCACGAACAACATCAAATTCAACAAACAAATAAATAATATTAGTCAATTAAACAATCAATCACAATGTTAAAACTGATATGGTTAAAAAATCTTATTACCAATGGTGTGAAGAAACTGATATAATACTGGAATAATATTATCTCAGTAGGAGTCTAAAATTATAAGTTTAAACAATAATATTATCTCATTGCAACAATATTGCACATTATAAATGTAACACCCCCTTTCTATACCCCCAAATAATCACATAAATCATTTAGGCACATATTAAAAAATTCGCCAGAGTACGATTAAAACATAGTATAAAAGAGGCATGTCACATCATACACGCATTTAATACATACAACACCTGCTCAAAATATTGATATGCAACAGTAGGGTAACTTGCCACAGAGGAACTTTGTCCTTACACCCACCTCTCAATATTTAGAATAAAAGCGGAAAATTCAAACATTGAAATACATCCAAGTATATATACGTAGATATATACATCACCAAGTATCATCCATCATTATAAGTCATGTTTACATAAACATTCATCAACAAGATACATGTACAAATGTATCACAAAAGAATAATATACATCCTAGCTACCCGGTGCTACATATCAGAGCCAACCGACCAAAAGAATGAAGACACGCTTCACAAAAAGACCTCCAGCATACCTACTCTGCAATGCCTCATAGAGCATCATAAAATAGCAGAAGGGTGAGAAATATTATCATAATAACAATGCATATAATTATATATATATAAACATAAAAATACACATATTACACATTCTCACCACAATTCATCACATTTTCATCCATATACATCACAATGTATATATATATATATATATATATCCACCAAGCATATTCATCATGCACACTTTCACAATTCTCAATCATTCCGTATAAACATACACAATTATGTTCATTCAACAACACATCATTATAAAGATGATAAATGCAAATCATAGAGACCGACTCACGACTCTATGCAAATGCAATGCGGGTACCGACTCAATCATCACTAGTTCACTCAGGAACTCTGCTGGAACCATCGCTCGTTACCGAAGTAACTCCCCGTCGGGCCTACGATGTTCACCCATTGCTCACACCCCACATGGGCACACAATGTTTATGGATCGCTCACACCCCACATGGGCACACGACCCGATCGCTCACACCCCACATGGGCACACAGTCATTTGTAATCATTGTAACACCCCCTTTCTATACCCCCAAATAATCAAATAAATCATTTAGGCACGTATTAGAAATTTCATCAGAGTATAATTGTAAACACGACATAAAAAGGTATGTCACATTATGCTTGAAATTAAAACATACAACACCTTCTCAACAAATGATATGCAACAGTGGGGTAACTCTCAAACAACGAAGGATCTCAGTCCTTATACCCACATCTCAATATTTAGAATAAAAGTGAAAACATCTAAAATATTGAATAACAACCACATATATACATCATCCAGTATGAATCACAAGCAACATCATGTTTACATACACAAATTCATCAGCAAGATACATATGCAAATGTATCACAAAAGATCAAAACGTCCTAGCTACCCGGTGCTACATATCAGAGCCAACCGACCAACAAGGAAAATGAAGACATGCTTCACAAAAAGACAGCCAGATACCTAATCTGCAATGCCTCGTAGAGCATTATAAAACAGCAGAAGGGTGAGAAATATTATCATAACAACAATGCATATAATTATATATCTCAACATAAAAATACACATATACCACATATTCTCACCTTTCCATCATACCACATAAACATACTTATTATGTTTACTATGTCACAATCATCACATCTCACTCAATATACATCGCAAGGCATATATATATATATATATAACCAAGCATATTCCTCATAATGCTTATCATTCAACATAAACACACATATTCATGTTTATCCATCCATGCACACCTGCACAATTCTACTCATTCCACATCAACATATACATCATGCATAATTCACCAATCCAATCAAGACCCGACAATACCACGCATCACATAACTGGGAATGACAACATAGTCATTCTACCCCAAGACATACCTCACTAGGAACGACAACATAGTCATTCTACCCTAGTGCACCTCTCATTAGGAATGACAACATAGTCATTCTACCCCAATGAGTATCCCACTAGGAATGACAACATAGTCATTCTACCCTAGTGGACACCACACTAGGAACGACAACAACGTCATTCTACCCCAGTGCACACCTCATTAGGAATGACAACATAGTCATTCTGCCCCAATGAGTATCCCACTAGGAATGACAACATAGTCATTCTACCCCAGTGGACACGACAACTCAATTGTACATCACTAGGAATGACATATAGTCATTCTACCCTAATGAGTACTCCACCAGGAACGACATATAATCGTTCTACCCCAATGGACCCAACGACACACTCGCACTTCACTAGGAATGACATAAAGTCATTCTACCCTAATGAGTACAACAACAACACTAGGAACAACATACAGTCATTCTACCCTAATGTGTTCGACCAAAACATTAATACCTCACTAGGAATGACATATAAGCCATTCTACCCCAATGAGTATTCTAACACAATTGGAATCCATTCCACACACCAAATATTACTATTATAGCAATCCCATGATAATAAATACTTTACCATTCATCTTGCTGTGGATTTACGCCACAGAGGCAGCCATATCATACATTAAACATACACTCGAAACCACATACATTGATACTCAATCAAACAATGCACATACTTGTCATAAGGCCACAAACCATCGTCACAACATTTCATCATCACAATTACTTCCACAAGGGATTCACACCACAAAAGCTACCCACAACACATCATAACAACATGCACCAGCATCATAAAAACCACATAAAAGCTCAATGTTATACAACAATAACACAACACACGGTAAAACATCAATAGCACGCATTTAACGCGATAAAAACTCGACAACCCAACTATTTTTCAAAAACACGACTTAATTAAATCATCTTTTACCCTCCAAACCATTTTTAATAGAAAGAACTTTTCATTAGCTTTCCAACGATATAAAGAACGTCCCGATCCGAGTTACAGATCAAAAGTTATGCATTTTTAAAGAAAATAATTTATTGAGAAACAGCCAGATTCGCCTGGCCACTTCAGAATTCGCCTGGCCAAACCTCTTTCGCCAGCACTTCGCCAGCACTTCGTCAGGCGAATCACTATTCGCCAGCACTTCGCCTGGCGAGCTAGTGGCGAGTCACCAAATTAGAAAAACCCCAAGAGTTACAGAAGCTACCCCATTTCTGTCATTCCAAATTCGCCTGGCGACTTACAATTTCGCCTGGCAAATCACCCTTCTCCAGCACTTCACCTGGAAAACGAGTGGCGAGTCCTAATCCGCCTGGCGAATTCCCAATTCGCCTGGCGAATCGCACCAGGACCAGAAAAATGCTGTTACGGGTTACACTATTCCAAAACCCCCAAAAACCTCATTTTTCATTCCAAATCAATTCCAACATCAAAACAATTACCAGCAATGATTCATAAACACATGGTAATCATATAACGCAAATTATATCGATTTCCGACCGTAAAAACATCGATTCCTAATCATTTTATCGTTTTCGACCTAAAATTCAAAAACCATGGAAAGGCAAGAAACATCCAAGCAAACACATACATAATCATACACATTGATGAGATAATAAGATTTCACACCCTTACCCGATTAAATCGACTCCGAAAGATTGATCTTGGTGATTTTCCACACTTTTCTCCTTGTTCTTCTCTTCCCCTTTCTTTCTCTTCTATTTCTTCCCCATTCTCTTACTATCTCTCTCTATTTATACTTTTTCTCTCTTTTCTTTCCATTCTGTTTCTATCCTCTCTATTTCTTTCCTCACAAACACAAACTATCTACTTAACATAAATATCTCATAATACCCTCTATTCTAATTTTCCCCGCAAACTTTCAAAACGGTAAAATCACATAATATGCAAACATAACATATTAACACATCATTTCACAAATGAAATCATTATTACTCAATTTAAATAAAAGACTCAACCCAAATAGGAATATTCAAAATCGGGGCGTTACAATCATCGCTCACACCTCACATAGGCACACGACGTTACAACAGATTCTCATTAGAATCGCTCAACACAAGAATGCACATCATGATGCTTCACATGCAAAATGACTCGAAAGACATTCTTGAAATGCATACATATTCACAATATATTCATGCATTCATCACATATAATTCATCTACATTCACATCAATTGTATAACAACATACACATTTATCCAAACAAATCAATTTACGGTTTACCGGAAAAGTCGGCTAAAAATAATATTTTCCATCATCATCAAAAAGTACTCATCCACATCTTTGATTCGATATAAAGAACACTTAAATCCGATAAACAACGAAGAAAATATGTATATTTCAAAATAACGCAGAAACATAAACCGGAGGCCAGACACTACGAAACGGTTCGAAAATACTGTTCCAATTGGACCAGGTTTAGACCTCAAAACCATTTTTCTTAGAAAGAACATCTCGTTAGCTTCCCAACGCTTCGAACGGGGGTCAAAACCGACTTACGGTTCAAGAGATATGAATTTCCGAAGTTTTCCAAAAAATCAGGATTTTCCACCTACAGCACGCGTCCGTACGCCTGCGCACAAAACCATAATTTCTGCTACATTCTGGTACAGCTGCGTAATCGCCCGAAACCCGACCGATTCAATTACTTTCTTCCGAATAAATACACGGTGATATCACATAAATACACACCAACATATTAGGATCAAGAAAAACTCGATTCCACGACTTTTATTTTTCACCAAAATCTCAAAACCCTTAGTCACCAAAATTGTGAAAACTCACATAATCAACCAAATTCAACAAAACGAGTTTCTATAATCTCGGTCTAACCTCATGCGACTAATCTTCACAATTTATTTCAAATTTCATCCGTGAAAACATCGATTCTAACCGATTATGTCAAAATCCAACCTAACCTCAAATATTTCTAACACAACCAAAACAATCGAAATAAAACATACATAATCGTATACAAAGTTAAGATAACGATATTTCACACCCTTACCCGATTTAATCGATTCTTAGAGGTCGTTTCGTCGATTTCTAGCTTTTCTCCACTTTTCCTCTTTTTCTTCTTTTCTCTTCTTTCTCTCTTTTTCTCTTATGTTTTCTTTTCTTTACTAACTTTCTCACTTCTAACTTATTATATCTTTTCTTTTCTATTTCTTTTCTTAAAATATCTCACAAATATCTAATAATACATTTTCTCACTTAAAAATATCTAACTTATCATTTTCTCACATAATTTCTAACTTATGATTAATTGAGAAAAGTCTAAAATACCCTCCATTCTAATTTCCCCGAAAACTCTCGAAAACGGTAAAATAACATTTAACACACCAATTTAACAAATAAAATAATTTATCACCCAATTAAAATAAAAGACTCAAGAATAATGGAATAATCAAAATCGGGGCGTTACAATAAACATACCAAGTGTTCTTCATAAGCATAGCCTTGTGTTTTCACTAATGATGAGCAAACACAATCATTGAGTTCTGGTGCCAATGCTGTCACAGTGCTGGTGAAGGGTAACATTATTGTTCTTGATGCAAGAGTTAACCCACAGAAGAGAATCACAAGTGTTATTAAAAGTCAAATCTTTTCCATTTTCTATTTTCTAATGAATTAATCTTCCTAATTCAGACATTATTTCTATTAAAAGAAAACAGAATAAAAACACAGAAAGCAAAAGATAAAAATAAATTAAAGTGTTTTTTGAATTTGGTGTCATGATTCCTTAGCTTAACATGAAATGTGTGGATGGTTATGAATTTGAGAGCTGACTTATGAACAAACCAATGTGGTGCAAGAAACCAATGCAGTTCAAGATATAATATATACATTGCAGCAAACAGTTCAAGTTTTGACATCAATTTCCATAGTTAATGTTGCAAGAAACCGACAAGTATTTAGAAAAACTTATCTCATTACCATCAAATTCAACAAAGAAACCAACAAAATCAACCAATCAATCACAATGTGCAAGAAGTTCACTTGATATTAAAACAAATCTAAATCTATTATCAAGTGAACAAGAGAAATATAAATAATACATCTATGAGAACTTACATAAGTAGATTCAGCTCGTTTATCAACCCATTCACCATTTTTCCTCTTGTGCGTTTTTAAAAATAGCTCATCGGGGCGCAAATCCCTTTGAAGTTCATGTGCCTACACATAATAAATTAATCAAATAATCAATATATAATGCAAGTAAAATTGTCACAATATAATAAAAGATTGACACAAATGTTGAATTTATTACTTACAAGTTCAAGTGCAATATCAATATGAGCCTTATGGCCTGAGGTGTGGACTGCTCCATCTCTAGCGGAAGCTCGATTCTTCTTGTTTTGAGAAGCCAAAACCAAGAACACGGGGGTTTTCCAATAATTTTGAAGACCAGCCCAAGCTTTAGCACCAATCCATAAAGGTCGAGTCCCTTTTCTCCTCGCCTTCCCCAGCATGTCGTTTAATCGTTTGGCTCCTTTTTTTGGAAATGTGCCATAGACGAACGCATGATCGCAAGGATCCCAAGATACCTTATCCTAAAAATGATTAAAATCACATAATTAGTATTAAATAACATATCAATTACTTGTGTAAATATGGTTTGATCAGCTTAATTGACAAAATTCGATATATACTTACTCCAAAAAACTTAAACCAAGCAGCTTTTGTCTTAGGGTTGAGTTTTTTTTTTTTTGATAAGCAAGATTCATTAATAAGAGATTAAGGACATCGCGAACCAAAAGCAGATTACAACCCAAGAGAAGGGGAAAAAACCAAAAACAACCCTACAAAAACAACCCCTCCCTTACAACCAATCGAAAGGAAATTTGAACCACTTGTAAAGACTACAATGCCGTCTATTACGACTTCCTAAAATCAACCAATTCCACGAAGTAGTAACAATGCCAGAGAATATGGAATCAACATTACATATGTCATCATTAAATAATATATTATTCCTACACCTCCAAATATTCCAACAAACAGTAATCCAAATGGAGTTAAATGAGATTGCCTTACTTCTACCTTTTAGGCGCTGGCCCCAAAGAAGAACATGATCACAACAATTTGATTCCAAAATACGATCAATATCCACCCAATCGCACACTTTATTCCATATCAAGATAGATTTTGGACAATTAAAGAATAGATGAGGTGAATCCTCCAAAACACGGAAACAAAATAAGCATCCTTTCTCATGCGGGTTTGTAATAACACCTCTCACCGCTAGGTTCGATCGAGTTGGCAATCTATCGATGACCATTCTCCAGGCAAATATTTTCACTTTCATAGGCATTTCCGAAAGCCAAACAAAGTCCAAAACCTGAGTTATGTTATCGCTCAAGGGATCCAACATCTCACTAGCTACCAAGAACTCATAATAAGATTTAACCGAAAATCCGTTGTCTCTATCTAGATTCCACTTCCAACTATCAACACTAGTTTGAGACAGATGAATATCTTCCAACAACGAAAGCAGCCTGCATAATTCACTGTCCAACTGTTGCGATCAAACCAGGATCTGGTCAGGGAATTTCCAAACCCAAACCTCTTCCTCCCATCTTCCCATTTCAGAGACAGTACCATTTTTTGCATTGCAAGCCAAATAGAGGAAAGGGAAACAGTCCTTTAAAGTTCTGTTATTCAACCACAAAGAATGCCAAAAAAGAATACCATTACCGTTACCAATCACTCCACTTAAACGACTAGTAAAAGAAACCTGGTTAGACGACGACGAAACAGACAATAGATCCTTCATCCATTTTGAATTCGGTTAGGGTTGAGTGTAACACCCCCTTTCTATACCCCCACATAATCAAATAATCATTTAGACACATATTTAAAATTTCGTCAGAGTATAATTATAAACATAGTATAAAAGCGGTATGTCACATTATACATGAAATTAAAACATTCAACACCTGCTCAACAATTGATATGCAACAGTGGGGTAACTTTGCAACAGAGGAACTTAGTCCTTACACCCACATCTCAATATTTAGAATAAAAGCAGAAAATCTAAACATCGAATAACATCAAACATATATACATATATATATATCATCAAGTATTATCCACCAACATAATTCATGTTTACATAAACATTCATTAACAAGATACATGTACAATGTATCACAAAAGAATCATATACATCCTAGCTACCCGGTGCTACATATCAGAGCCGACCGACCAAAAGAATGAAGACATGCTTCACAAAAAGACCACCAGCATACCTACTCTGCAATGCCTCATAGAGCATCATAAAACAGCAGAAGGGTGAGAAATATTATCATAATAACAATGCATATAATTATATATCTTAGCATAAAATACACATATTCCACATTCTCACCACAATTCATCACAACTCACTCATATACATCACAATGTATATATATACAAAGCCAAGCATATTCATCATGCATACTTTCACAATTCTCATCATTCCACATAAACATACATATTCATGTTTATTCTTCAATGCACCATTATAAAGATGATAAATGCAAATCATAGAGACCGACTCACGACTCTATGCAAATGCAATGCAGTACCGACTCAATCATCTCAAGTTCACTCAGGAGCTTATTAGAACCATCGCTCGTTGCCAATGTAACTCCCCGTCGGGCATACGATGTTCCCCGTCGCTCACACCCCACACGGGCACACGACGTTTATGGATCGCTCACACCCCACACGGGCACACGACTTGATCGTTCACACCCCACATGGGCACACGATCGTCTATAATCATCGCTCACACCCCACATGGGCACACGACGTTATAGTGGATTCCCTAAGGAACCAATCCGATTGCTCATACCTCACCTAGGCACACAATCGTTTGTAATCATCGCTCACACCTCACATAGGCACACGACGTTACAACGGATTCTCATTAGAATCAGACAACACAAGAATGCACATCGTTATGCTTCACATGCAAAATGACTCAAGACATTCTTGAAATGCATACATATTCACAATATATTCATGCATTCATCTCATACTATCACATACAATCTATATACATTCACACCAATGCACTATTGTATGATTCACATTCAAAACACACATTCAAAACGGTAAAACTCGCTAAATAACACTATTCTCGACTTTCCGACATAATTAAATCGGCTAACAATTTCCAAATCATCATAATAAGAAAGTACAGCTCAATAGTTTCACAATGATACCAAGAATGTAAAAATCGGATAAGCGGATCAAAAGTTACGAAAGAAAAACGGAAACGATATTTGAAAAAAATCACATTTTTACACTTCTCCTGCCCATCCGCGTATGGACCAATTCCGTACGCGTATGGCCCAAAACTCATACGCGTATCACACGCGTTTCACCAGATGGCCAGAAAAACATGCATCCCATACGCGTATTGGCCCTGAAATGCGCCATCCATACGCGTATTGCCCAAGTCAATACGCGTATGGCCTGCCCCAATACGCGTATGGCCAGGCGAAATGCAGAATTTTCCTGCAGAATTCTGTTCTGCGTTTTTTTCCCCAAACCACACCCAAATTCATTATCTAAACTCATAAAAATACCAATTTGATGTCCAACAACATGTATCATTCGTGTATCAACAACAAGGGACCCGAAAACATCATTTCCAACATGATTAAATCGATTTCTACCATTTTCTACACAAATGGGTTTATACCAAAACTCATAAAAATCAACAACAACAACAACACAATCATACATAATGATATACATTGATAAGATAATAAGATTTCACACCCTTACCCGGATAAATCGATTCCTAGAAGTTGTTTTGAAGATTTCCCAAGCTTTCCTCTCTTTTTCTCCTCTTCCTCTTTCTTTCTCTCCTTTTTCTCTCAATTTTCTTTTCTTTCTCTTTCTCTCCTATTTCCTCTTCTTATCTCTTTTTCTTTTCTATTTCTTATTTTCTACTCAAATTAAATTAATTCATTTTCTCACTAAATTTCTAACTTATCATTAATTGAGAAATGTTAAAAATATCCTCCATTCTAATTTCTCCGAAAACTCTCGAAAATGGTAAAATATCATAACATGTCAACATAGCATATTAACACACCAATTTCACAAATAAAATAATTTATCACTCAATGTAAATAAAAGACTCAACAAAATGGAAATAATCGGAATCGGGGCGTTACAACTCTCCCCCACTTTAGAAATTTTCGTCCTCGAAAATATTACCTGATTCAAACAACTCCGGATACAACTCTCGCACCCTACTCTCTAGTTCCCAAGTCATATTGCCTTCCGCAGCACCTCCCCACGCTACTTTCACAAGCGCAATATCCTTGCCTTTTAGCTTCTTAACTTCGCGGTCCAAAATCCTAATCGGTAAAGCTTCAACCGTAAGGTTATCTCTCACTTCAACCTCGTCCATAGGAATAACATGTGACGGATCCGGAGCATACTTCCGAAGTTGCGAAACATGGAATACATCATGCAAATTCAAAAGATTCGGAGGCAACGCCACACGGTAAGCCACAGCACCAACTCGTACAGAAATCTAATACGGACCAATAAAACGAGAAGTCAACTTCTTCGACTTCAAAGCACGACCCACACCCATAACCGACGTAACTCTCAAAAACACATGGTCGCCTTATTGAAACTCAAGATCCTTCCTTCTCTTGTCATGATAGCTCTTTTGTCTACTTTGAGAAGCTTTCATCTTCTCACGAATAAACTTCACTTTCTCCGTCGTTTGTTGTACCATCTCCGGTCCAACTATCATCCTCTCACCGGTTTCATGCTAACACAAAGGTGTTCGACATCTCCGACCATACAAAGCCTCAAATGGTGCCATACTTATACTTGAATGAAAACTGTTATTGTAGGTGAACTCAATCAATGCCAAATAACCATCCCAAGCACCACCTTGCTCGAGCACACAAGCACGCAATAAATCCTCCAACTATTGAATTGTCCTCTCGGTTTGACCATCCGTTTGCGGATGATATGCCGAACTCAATCTTAGCTTAGAACCCAAAGCCTTTGTAAACTCTCCCAAAACCTCGATGTGAATCTAGGATCTCTATCCGATACAATACTCTTAGGAACTCCATGTAACTTCACAACCACAAGAACATAAATCTCGACTAACTTCTCCAAAGGATAACTAATATCAATTGGAATAAAGTGAGAAGATTTAGTAAGTCTATCAACGATTACCCAAATAGCATTATGACCTCTTTGCGTATTCGGAAATCCCGTAACAAAATCCATCGATATACTATCCCATTTCCACTCCGGAATATCCAACGGTTGCATCAATCCACTAGGCTTTTGATGTTCCACCTTAGACTTTTGACAAGTTAAGCACGCATACACAAATTGAGCCACATCCCTCTTTAATCCGGACCACCAAAAGATTTTCTTCAAATCTTGATACATTTTATTCGCTCCCGGATGAATACTTAAGTAACTTCGGCGTCCTTCTTCCAATATCATCTTTTTTAACTCCGCACCATCGGGAATACAAATACGACCACGGAATCTCAAAACTCCAAAATTATCAACCTTGAAATCCTCATTCTCATTCATCATCAAATCAACGAACTTCAAATCCAACTTTTGGTTTTCACATACGGTTGCAAGAAAATCATTCGTAACATGTAGCATACCAAGTCTCACACTTCTCGGCGTCATTTCACAAACCAAACTCAAGTCTCTAAAATTCTCCAAAAGTTCCCACTCCTTAACCATTAAAGCGGACATATGTAACGACTTCCGACTCAAAGCATCGGCCACCACGTTTGCCTTACCCGGATGGTAATTCAAACCAAAATCATAATCCTTCAAAAGCTCTAACCACCTTCTTTGTCTCATGTTCAATTCTTTTTTATCAAATAAATATTTCAAGCTCTTGTGATCACTAAAAACTTCTAACTTGCACCATAAAGATAGTGCCTCCAAATTTTCAAAACAAACACCACGGCCGCTAACTCCAAGTCATGTGTAGGATAATTCTTTTCATGCACTCTGAATTGTCTTGAAGCATAAGCCACAACTTTTCCATCTTGCATCAAAACACCACCTAAACCAACCAATGAAGCATCACAATACACAACAAATGGTTCCGTCGGATTTGGAAAAATCAAGATCGGAGTTGTTGTCAACCTTCTTTTTAGCTCATTGAAACTCTCTTCACAATGAATATCCCAAATGAAAGCCTTTTCTTTACAAGTCAATTGCGTTAACGGAAGTGCCAACTTCGAAAATCCCTCAAAAAACCTCCGATAATAACCCGCCAAGCCTAAAAAGCTTCGAATCTCCGTAACCGATCTAGGAGCCTCCCATTGCATCACCGCATCAATCTTGGATGGATCAACACTAATGCCACTACCGAAAATAACATGTCCAAGAAAACTTACTTCCGACAACCAAAATTCACAATTCGACAACTTAGCATACAATTGTTTCTCTTTCAAAATTTGTAACACAATTCTCAAATGCTCTTCATGCTCCTCTTGAGACTTAGAATAAATCAAAATATCATCGATGAACACAACCACAAAACGATCTAACTGTTCATGAAAAATACGATTCATGTATTCCATAAACACACCCGGCGCATTAGAAACCCCGAATAGCATCACGGAATATTCGTAATGGCCATACCGTGTCCTAAAGGCCGTCTTTTGAATATCCTCTTCTTTCACACGAATCTGGTGATATCCCGATCTCAAATCCATCTTGCTAAAAACACGCGCATCAACTAATTGGTCCATCAAATCATCGATCCTTGGAAGCGGATACTTGTTCTTAATTGTCACTTTGTTTAATTGTCTATAATCAATGCATAACCGCATACTCCCATCCTTCTTCTTTACCAACAATACTGGAGCACCCCAAGGAGAAACACTTGGTCTTACAAATATCTTGTCCAACAAGCCATTCAATTGCTTCTTCAATTCTACCAACTCCGATGCCGACATACGATACGGTGCCATCGAAACCGACCGGTCTAGTACCCGGAACTAGATCAATAGAAAACTCAACTTCTCTTTCCGGCGGTACATCCGTAATATCCTCCGAAAACACTTCTGGAAAATCACACACCACTGGGAACACATCGAGCTCCACTTTACTCTCCACCGACAATGATGCAACCAAACCGAACAATTGAGCTTCGTCCGCTAAAAGTTTCTTCAACTCTTTAGTGGATAGGAAACTCTCATCTTCACTATCTTCCAAAGAAGGAAACCCTATTAACTTGTGATAGCAATCTATATGAACTCGATTAAATTGCAACCAGTTCATACCCAAGATTACGTCCAATCCCTCCAACGGCAAACACACTATATCCATAATGAAGTCTTTACCATACATGGTCAAAGGACAACTTACACACACCAAATACGTAGTTACCGACCCTGAAGCAGGAGTCTCAATAACCATCTCACCACCCCAAGAAGTCATAAACAAATTCAAACGCTTAGCGCACTCATGAGAAATGAATGAATGAGTCGCTCCCGTATCAATAATAGCAACTAAAGGCGTGCTATTAATAAAGCATGTACCTTTAATCAAACGGTCTGCACTAGTAGTGTCCGTCCCCGCTAATGCAAACACCTTTCCGCCCGCTTGAGCTTGTTTCGGCTTAGTACACTTAGTACTAATGTGACCCACTTCTCCACAATTATAGCACTTCACTATATTCCTTCTACAATCGGTAGTAGCATGCCCAAGGCCTCCACAGTTAGAACATTTCACTACAGTCTTTCCACACTCAAATGATTTATGACCCCTTCCACCACACTTGTAACACTTAACGGAACCGGAACCTCCTCCTCCAGATCTCCTATCAAATGATTTACTACCTTGTTTCAGTTCAAGGAACTCCATCTCTTTCTTCCCTTTCACACTTTCAGGGTAATACTTCCTCAAGAACTCGGTACGAAATAAATTCCAAGTTATCTCTTCATCATCCACCTCGAGAACTTGACGCATACCGACCCACCAATCGTCGGCTTCTTCCTTCAGCGTATAAGACCTAAACCTCACCTTATTCTCCTCTACATAGCCCATGACTCTGAAGATCCTTTCAATCTCCTTCAACCAAATTTGAGCTCCATCGGGATCAAATCTTCCTTTGAAGACCGGTGGTTGATTCTTCCTGAACTCGTCATTAGCATTCACGTTCGGCGCACCTTGCACCGCCCTAGCCATTGCTTCCAAAGCAGCAGCCATCGCATTGTCGTTTCTACCAGCCATATTCTGATCATTCCCAAAAATGACAACAAGGTTAAACAACAGTTTAACCATCACAACAACAAGACAGACACAACTGACTCAACACTGGCTCTGATACCACTTAATGTAACACCCCCTTTCTATACCCCCAAATAATCAAATAATCATTTAGGCACATATTTAAAATTTCGTAGGAGTATAATTATAAACATAGTATAAAAGAGGTATGTCACATTATACATGAAATTAAAACATTCAACACCTGCTCAACAATTGATATGCAACAGTGGGGTAACTTTGCAACAGAGGAACTTAGTCCTTACACCCACATCTCAATATTTAGAATAAATGCGGAAAATCTAAACATCGAATAACATCAAACATATATACATATATATATATCATCAAGTATTATCCACCAACATAATTCATGTTTACATAAACATTCATTAACAAGATACATGTACAATGTATCACAAAAGAATCATATACATCCTAGCTACCCGGTGCTACATATCAGAGCCGACCGACCAAAAGAATGAAGACACGCTTCACAAAAAGACCACCAGCATACCTACTCTGCAATGCCTCATAGAGCATCATAAAATAGCAGAAGGGTGAGAAATATTATCATAATAACAATGCATATAATTATATATCTTAGCATAAAATACACATATTCCACATTCTCACCACAATTCATCACAACTCACTCATATACATCACAATGTATATATATACAAAGCCAAGTATATTCATCATGCATACTTTCACAATTCTCATCATTCCACATAAACATACATATTCATGTTTATTCTTCAATGCACCATTATAAAGATGATAAATGCAAATCATAGAGACCGACTCACGACTCTATGCAAATGCAATGCGGTACCGACTCAATCATCTCAAGTTCACTCAGGAACTTATTGGAACCATCGTTCGTTACCAATGTAACTCCCCATCGGGCATACGATGTTCCCCGTCGCTCACACCCCACACAGGCACACGACATTTATGGATCGTTCACACCCCACACGGGCACACGACCCGATCGCTCACACCCCACATGGGCACACGATCGTCTATAATCATCGCTCACACCCCACATGGGCAAACGACGTTATAGTGGATTCCCTCAGGAACCAATTCGATTGCTCACACTTCACCTAGGCACACAATCGTTTGTAATCATCGCTCACACCTCACATAGGCACACGACGTTACAACGGATTCTCATTAGAATCACACAACACAAGAATGCACATCATTATGCTTCACATGCAAAATGACTCAATACATTCTTGAAATGCATACATATTCACAATATATTCATGCATTCATCTCATACTATCACATAGAATCTATATACATTCACACCAATGCACTATTGGATGATTCACATTCAAAACACACATTCAAAACGGTAAAAGTCGTTAAATAACACTATTCTTGACTTTCCGACATAATTAAATTGGCTAACAATTTCCAAATCATCATAATAAGAAAGTACAGCTCAATAGTTTCACAACGATACCAAGAATGTAAAAATCGGATAAGCGGATCAAAAGTTACGAAAGAAAAACGGAAACAATATTTGAAAAAAATCACATTTTTACACTTCTCCTGCCCATCCGCGTATGGACCAATTCCGTACGCATATGGCCCAAAACGCGTACGCGTATCATACGCGTTTCACCTGATGGCCGGGAAAACATGCATCCCATACGCGTATTGGCCTTGAAATGCGCCATCCATACGCGTATTGCCCAAGTCAATACGCGTATGGCCTGCCCCAATACGCGTATGGCCAGGCGAAATGCAGAATTTTCCTGCAGAATTCTGTTCTGCATTTTTTTTCCCCAAACCACACCCAAATTCATCATCTAAACTTAGAAAAATACCAATTTGATGTCCAACAACATGTATCATTCGTGTATCAACAACAAGGGACCCGAAAACATCATTTCCAACACGATTAAGTCGATTTCTACCATTTCCTACACAAATGGGTTTATACCAAAACTCATAAAAATCAACAACAACAACAACACAATCATACATAATGATATACATTGATAAGATAATAAGATTTCACACTCTTACCCGGATAAATCGATTTCTAGAAGTTGTTTTGAAGATTTCCCAAGATTTCTTCTCTTTTTCTCCTCTTCCTCTTTCTTTCTCTCCTTTTTCTCTCAATTTTCTTTTCTTTCTCTTTGTCTCCTATTTCCTCTTCTTATCTCTTTTTCTTTTCTATTTCTTATTTTCTACTCAAATTAAATTAATTCATTTTCTCACTAAATTTCTAACTTATCATTAATTGAGAAATGTCCAAAATACCCTCCATTCTAATTTCCCCGCAAACTCTCGAAAACGGTAAAATATCATAACATGTCAACATAGCATATTAACACACCAATTTCACAAATAAAATAATTTATCACTCAATGTAAATAAAAGACTCAACAAAATGGAAATAATCAGAATCGGGGCGTTACATTGAGTTCAGACCAAGAATATATAGGACTATAGAATTGTTTGCGTATAGCATAATTGATTGCACCTGCAACTTCTTTGGCAGGAGCCAGTATGCAAAATATTAAAATGATCAGCTACAGGAATAAATATAAATAAATATGGTAGAACTAAATATGGCAGAGCATATAACATGTTATTATTAAGCAATGGTACACAACACCAATTACAATATATATAACTTACCCGAAGCCACCTGGTTTTATAATAACCTTCCCATTCTCATCTAATGTTGGCACGAGGGGTAACATTTTCTTGACCCACTGCATCATCCTCGTCCTCATCATCATCATCGTCGTCATCATCACCCTCATCCACATCTTCCTCCTCTTCATCATCCTCTACCAAATTTGAAGGACCAGCCATTGTTTGATGGTTTGAACTTGGAGGGTCAACCATTGTTTGATGGCTTAAACTTGGAGTAGGCATAAACCTAAACACCTCAGAGGTAGCAGGTGTTGGTACTGCAATTTGCACCGATGCAGTATGTGCTACTGAAGCAGCTTGCACATACGATCCTATGTAGTATGTGCCATTGATGCAGCCTGCACAGAAGATGCTGCCAGAGCTGGTGTTGGCGCCGACGTTGCTGTCTGAGTTTGCGTCGGCGATGTTGTCTGAGTGGACGTCGGCAATGCTGTTTGAGTTGGCGCCGACGATGTTGTCTGAGCTGGTACTGTTGTATGACCAGGTGTCCTAGCGGTAGCCTTCTTGCTAATTATGAGATTATGCTGTCCTTAAAGCTTTCCTAGTGCTAACATCTTAGATTTTCCACCTCTTTTAGTCATCTGTTGTCATCAAACATAAAATAATTAGTCAAAAATATAGGAAAAAAATAAACAGGAGTGAACTTTGTCATATTCTTGACTATATGAGCACAATGCCAATTGGAATGCTTGTAAAGTGGACTAGAATACCTTTATGTGCACAAGCTAATGCAAAATCTACTGTTTAGCATCGTTTATGATCTTATTAGTTTTGATGTATTGAGTCTGTCTTAAATATGTGGATATGAAATATTGTGTTTAAAGTTTAATCACTTATGCTACCTACTAATTAATCAGGTTCAGTTTTGTCTAGCCTCATGTGGATTTTGAGAGATCAATATTAGGAGGGAACAATATATAAATGATAGAATCTTAAAGTATACATAACTAGCCAAAATAGGAGTTAGTTATCTAACAATTTTACTTAACTCACAAAACACTTTATAACTAACTAATTATAATTAAAAGAAAATTAAAATATCTTATTTGGTGTTGTTTAATAATTCACAAGATTGAAATAAGGTGATAGTGGATAATGATTCAACACTAGATATATATAAACATTACATGTTACATGTTTGTTTAAATATTATTTATATTTTTTTATATAATTCTATTTTCTACAGAAGTTTAAATTAAGTAATAATGCAAGTGGTTGGTGATAATCCCAAGAACAAAATTTTCAACACTCGTTAAAGTTTGCACTGCAACTCTACACAAAAAAATTAACTCTATGGTATTAATATTCCCATAATAATATATTAATTATGTCAATTAAATACATGAGTATTTTGTTCATGATAGAGGCAACAGGGTGGGTATCCTCTCCTGTGAGTAAAACACTCGACGATGGATATAAAGGCTAATTTATATTAGACAATCAGTCCTGCTTCAAAATTTATTTGAATTTGAGATTTAAAATTAAAGTATGTTTTTAAAAAAAAAATTAATCCTCTTAAAAAGTTTGTTATCCATTAAAACCACATGTAGTCACTAATATTAAGGTTGTTTCACTAAGGTAAAGAAAAAGTTTTCACTAACATACTCAGAAAAAAAGTATAGAAAAAGTTTTCACCAACATACTCAGAAAAAAAAAGAAAAGAATTGTAAACTGATCACAAAGCATATACATATTCTATATTATATTGAAAGTTGAAAAACTTGTACTTGTGTAGAACCTTCGACCCTAAGTTCATTTGTTAATGGAAGGATCTTATAGGTAACATAATTCTATCGTAGGTGAATTTGAATTAGGCTTCATACATTAGGTTAGATTAAACTATATTAACCTTCAGTTGAGCTTAGCGGTGATGAAGACGACGCGATTTTGTCGCCTTCTTTCCTTCTAAACGACGGCGTTGGACCGCTTCCTTGATTGTTTGAGTTTTTGTCAATAAAGTGCAGTTTGTGTGGCAGATTATGATATTTGCAGTGAGATTCTAGATTTTAAACTAAACCTACAATGTACTTCAAGCATGACTTAGACCTTTAAATTAGACAAAAACACTTAGGTGGAAACATGTTAGATATTCCATGGACCAATTTCATTCAATCCTCTTTCAGTGTGATCTTAATCGCAACACAGACCTGATATAGTCGCAAATCAATCTGTGGACCAATTTCCTTCAATTCTACAGAGTTAGGACTCTCACGTTTTTTATATATATGATATATGCATGGCAGCAGACAGGGTATTTTAAATAAGAAGGAAACAAGTCAATGTAACTAACTGTAAAGAAGGCTTAATGCATAAAACAGATAAATGGAACCAACCAGAACTCGTATAGTCCGAATTGTTGGAAAAAGAGACAGTAC
This sequence comes from Lathyrus tuberosus, assembly GCA_022829125.1. Classification (NCBI taxonomy): domain Eukaryota; kingdom Viridiplantae; phylum Streptophyta; class Magnoliopsida; order Fabales; family Fabaceae; genus Lathyrus; species Lathyrus tuberosus. The sequence continues at coordinate 1,282,858 of JALAZF010000227.1, forward strand.
GTTATGCCTCGAGTTTTGGCACGGAAACAAATGCTTTAGAATTTTGGAAGCCTTTCACCTAACTGTTTCCAGACCAAAAGAAGTGTTATTAGCAGTGAGCAGTCAGTCCTTGTCAGACAGACAATTTTAGTTTAAAATATTTTCAAATTAAGTATTCCCAATGTTTTCGTGATTCTCTACATACATAACGGTAAACCCATACCACAAAACTCAGACTACCATAACATAATTAAACACATCTCACTCAAAACTAACAAAGCCACAATAATCTTTTGACTAAATCAATGCACAATAATCATAACAATAGTCACTACATTCACTACAAAACCTAACACAGTAGATTTAATTAAGAATGCAAAGAACCTTCATGATCATAAATACCCTAATATCCCTGGAGTTTATTCAGAAATTTCCCAATGGAATTTCCTACTAAAGGATAGTTTATTCAGAAAACATTCTAACAGATAACATTTACATATGAATATATACAGTGAAGATGAAGCAGTGAATAGAAAACTTTGAAATGAATGTTTCTAAACAATTGTCATAGTTAATCGCAGGACTAAACATTTTATGACAAGCATGTTATGCAGAAGTTTAGTACGAGAAGCAGCAGCACCACAAACCACACCACAAACTAATGGAGGCCAAGTTACAGGCTTTGTAAGTTGAAGAGGAATCTTCCATATATTCAGCACAATACACTAGACATATGAATTATCAAATACAAATATTTTTCAAAAGCTGAAATCTATCATTACAACATTACTTTACTATGAAAATAAAGCAATAAACTTGAGGTTTTGAAAAGGGCTTGCAGTTGAAACATAAAGCCAAAGTTTTACTTTCTGAGTTACCGTGTTTCAAAATACCGAATGAAATTCTCAATAATGTATATGAAAATAAGAATAAAATAATAAGCATTGATGCATTGCAAAAGACATTAGATCATATTAGTATACAACATCAAGAAAGAACATGGATTTGCCAAAGATCATTATGTTGTTGAGATAGATAGAATTTCATTCAGAATAACATTAACTCAAGTCTTATCATAGCGAGTAGGGTATCCCCTAGTTCTCAAGTATGAGATGTTTTAACTGAGGCTTTGTCAAGGGTATATACATTGATAAAGTAAAATAAATTCTCAAGTCATTGTAATGCAGAGACATAATTAGAACCATGTGACTCTTAAATTATATAATAATAGAACTCTATCACCATTCTTGCAGCTGCAGGTCTAATTTTTAGTGGCAAATAGAAAATAATTAGACTTATTCAAATTTTCATAGAAGAAGATGTAGTTAGATATCATTCATCAAATAGCTAATGAGTAATACAAACTACAAAGAGATGCCTACTGATGGAGTATTAGGGCAAATGAGAAAGAAGAAGTCATCCATATAAATGGAAGATAAATAACAGAGAACAAGCACATAAAGAGTGAAACAAAAGCGCAAATGATAATAAAAATAAGAAAAATCCAAACCTAACAATTTTAATACACAGCAAGAGAAACACGGTGCATTCAGAAATGTTTGTCAAAAGAATTATAAAAAATTACCCTCTTATTTCTAAGTTTCAAGCTCTTCTTCTTTGTTGATTCTTCTTCTTACTTCAACTAACCATGTTTATTACTGCATGCATTGAGCAAGGAATTAGGGTTAAAATGAGGGTTGTGGATGAATTCTAAGTTAGAATGAGGGTTTGATGGATACTTACCTTCAATGGGAGTTAAAACGAAAAAAGGGATTCAAACGGAAATTGATTCAGCAACGAGAACCAAAAACGAATTCAGCAACGAGAACCAAAAACGGATTCAGCAGCGAGAAGATTCAAAGATCTGAAGACACGAAGGAACAGAAAGAGATTATGGCCATGAAGAAGCCATTATGGTTACTTTCTTCCAAAATCAGAGAAATTAGAGAGAAGTGAAAAGAGGGAAAGGGAAAAGGTGAAGCGAGAGAACGTGAAAAGAAAAGAGGGAAAACTGAAACGAGGGAAAGTGAAAAGAAAAGAGGGAAAGTGAAAAGATATTAGAGGGAAGAGAAATGAGGGAAAGTGCAAAGAGAGAAAAAGGGTTATAAAAAATTAATATTATTAATATATTTAATTTTTTACAAAATATTTCTAACATATTTTGTTTAAAATAGTGGTAATTGAATTGTTTATAAATGATTTTTATAATAGTTGAAATTTTTTATTTTAAAAAATATGCAAATTAAAATAGAGTCGGTCCACCGACTCTAACAAAGTTAATTAAATAAAATATTAATTAAAGAATAGGAAACGTGGTGTGAAAATAAATTTATCGATAGCGTCGAATACACCGACTCTAACTAATAAAATAAATAATAATAATAATATGATATTAAAATAGAGTCGGCCGACCGACTCTAAAAAAGTTAATTAAATAAAATATTAATTAAAGAATGGGAAAAACGCGGTTTGAAAATAAATTTATCGATAGAGTCGAATACACCGACTCTAACTAATAAAATAAAAATTATGATATGATATTAAAATTTGAAGAATTGACTAAATGAATTATAAATAAAAACATAACTACATAAGAAATTTTTATAAATATATAAAGTCGGTTTGACCGACGCTACTATTATTTGTAATATTTTCATCGTAAAAAAGCTTTTAACGTAGGCTTGGCCGACTCTAATCCGAATCTAATAGCGTCGGTGTCGGGCACCGAAGCTAGCGCAGGAAGCTAAAATACATTTTTCTTGTAGTGTTAGTTACATATAGTAGTCAAAGTCTGTTCTTATATGTATTCTGTCGAAATGTTTATATTCTGTCGAATTGGGCCTTGTGTTAAGTATCCAATTGTTTAGGTTTCTTGGGCTGCAAGTTACCTAGTTAGTCTATAAATAGGCTAGTACACTCAGTTTGTTGAGTGTGGCAAATTGTGATAGTCACTTGTAATCATTTGTAAACTTTAATGAGAAAGTGAATAGTAAACAAAATTATATTTGTCCAATCCTTGTTGTTCTCTTCTTCTTCTTCTTCTTGTTTTCTTTTCCGTTAAACCCTAACCCTTGTTTTTGGTTCTTGATCACCAAGAAACCATTTATACTTTGCTTAAAGACATCGTTTTTCACAACAAATTGGTGCGGTGAGTGTGAAGAAGATGGCTTCAACAAAGTATGAGATTGAAAAGTTCACCGGAGTGAACGATTTCGGTCTGTGGCGCTTGAAGATGAAAGCCCTACTGGTTCAGCAAGGATATTTGGAAGCGTTGAAGGGAATGGCAGCCATGGATGCTGCGTTGACGGAAAGAGAAAAGACGGAAATGATCGAGAAAGCACACAGCGCAATATTGTTGAGCCTTGGTGATAAGGTTCTCCGGAAGGTGTCAAAGGAGACGACGGCGTCGAGATTATGGGTGAAGCTTGAAAGCTTGTACATGACCAAGTCTTTGGTGAATCGTCTTTACCTGAAGCAAGCCTTGTATTCGTTCAAGATGAAAGAAGACAAAGCTTTGGCTGCGCAGTTGGATTCTTTCAACAAGCTGATTCTTGATCTTGAAAACATTGATGTGAAGATTGATGATGAAGATCAAGCATTGTTGTTGTTGTGTGCTTTGCCCAGATCGCATGCTCACTTCAAAGAAACTCTCTTGTATGGAAGAGAGTCCCTGACCTTTGAAGAAGTTCAAGCAGCCTTGTATTCAAAGGAATTGAACGAAAGAAAAGAGCAGAAACCTTCATCAGTTGGCGAAGGGTTGTTCGTAAAAGGAATATCGTCGAAGAAAGATGGTAGGTTTGACAAGAAGAAAGGAAAGGTTCAGCAGAAGTCTTATGGTGGTGATATGTCTGGTATCAAATGTTATCACTGTAAGAAGGAAGGTCATACAAGAAAGGTGTGCCCTGAGCGCCTGAATAATCATGGAGGTAAGGACAATGGGAATGCAGCTATTGTGCAAAATGGTTATGAATCATCTGATGTCCTTGTGGTGTCGAGCATCAACTCTTGCGAAGAGTGGATTATGGATTCTGGATGTACTTGGCATATGACTCCAAACAAGAATGTGTTTGAGGAATTATGTGATCAAGATGGAGGATCAGTGTTGCTGGGGAAAAATAAAGCTTGCAAGATTGCAGGTATTGGATCTATTAGATTCAAACTCCATGATGAGTCAATAAAGCTATTGACTGGGGTTAGGTATGTACCTGGTCTTAAGAGGAATTTAATTTCTCTTGGTGAATTCGACAGAAAGGGATATGTTTTCAAAGGAGAGCAAGGTATCCTGAAAGTCATGAAAGGGTCGAAGGAAGTCTTGAGAGGCGTGAAAAACCAAGGCTTGTATACCCTTGAGGCTGAGGTTGTAAGTGGTTCGACAAATGTTGTATCCACGAAACCTATGTCGAAAACAGAGTTATGGCACATGAGATTGGGCCATGTTAGCGAAAGAGGCCTGGTTGAATTGGGGAAGCAGAACCTGCTAGGAGGTGACAAAGTCGAAAAGCTGGAGTTTTGTGAATCTTGTGTATTTGGTAAATCCTGTAGGGCGAAGTTTAACAAAGGCAAGTAAAGAACACATGAATCCCTTGATTACATTCATGCTAATCTTTGGGGGCCTGCAAGGAATCCTTCACACTCAGGTGCAAGGTATTTTCTATCCATCGTTGATGACTATTCTAGAAAACTATGGGTATTCATTCAGAAGACGAAGGATGAAACTTTTGAGAATTTCAAAAGTTGGAAGGTTCTGGTCGAAACTCAAATTGGCAGAAAGGTTAAGAGGTTGAGAACCGGTAATGGCCTTGAATTCTACAACGAAGCATTCGACAGTTACTGTGTTGAGTCTGGGATTACAAGGCATAAGACTATAGTAGGTACTCCTCAACAAAATGGCTTAGCTGAGAGATTCAATCGAACAATCCTTGAAAGGGTATGATGCATGTTGGTTAGTGCTGGATTGAAGAAGGTGTTTTGGGCAGAGGCTATTTCGACATCAGCTTATCTGATAAATAGATGTCCCTCGACTACGCTGGGAATGAAGCCACCTGAAGAAGTTTGGTCGGGTCATCCACCAGATCTCGACAAACTGAGGGTATTTGGTTGTTTAGCCTATGCTCACATTCGGCAAGACAAGGTCGAACCTAGAGCTCTGAGATGCATGTTCCTTGGATATCCTAAGGGAGTTAAGGGTTATAGGCTGTGGTGCCTAGAACCAGGTCACAGAAGATTTATCACAAGTCGTGATGTAGTTTTCAATGAGGTCGAAATGGCTTTTAAGAAAACTGGTGATGTTGGTCGAAATGCAGAAATCTCTGAAGAGGAGCTGGAACAGGTAGAGATGCCTGTTGAGGTGGAGCATAGTGATGCTGAAGTGCATAACCCTGATGAAGTCGAAGAGCAAGATGCTGAAGAGGCTGAGGAAACTGTCGATTACTACCTACTGGCAAGAGATAGGTCGAGAAGTGTCATCAAGCCACCTTAGAGACTTGGTTATGCAGATCTTATAGCGTTTTCTTTAATCTCTGCAAGTGAGGTACTTGATGAAGAACCTAGAGATTACAAGGGATCTATAAGGAGTCGAAACAAGACTGAATGGCGAAAAGCCATGGATGACGAGATGAAATATCTTCATGATAATAACACTTGGGAGCTAATTGAGAAACCTGCAGGAGCAAGGTTAGTCAGTTGTAAGTGGATTTTCAAGGTCAAGGAAGGAATCGAAGGAGTGATGTCGAAGCGCTTTAAGGCGAGGCTGGTTGCTAGGGGGTTCACTCAGAAAGAAGGAGTCGACTTCAATGATGTGTTATCACCTGTTGTAAAGCATAGATCCATTCGAATGCTGTTGGCCATGGTGGCAAAGCTCGACTTGGAACTTGAGCAAATGGATGTGAAGACAGCATTTCTGTATGGTGATCTAGATGAAACGATCCTGATGCGTCAACTTGAAGGGTATGCAGAAAAGGGTAAAGAAGATTATGTGTGCAAGCTGAATAGGTCTTTGTATGGCCTGAAACAATCTCCTCGACAGTGGAACAGGAGATTGGATAAGTTCATGGCACACATTGGTTTCACTAGAAGTCAGTTCGATCACTATGTTTACTTCAAATTTCGACCTGGAAACTCACTTGTTATGTTGCTGCTGTATGTGGATGATTTCCTCATAGCTAGCAACAGTGTTGAGGATGTAACGAAGGTGAAGGCTGAACTCAGTAAGGAGCTCGAAATGAAGGATCTGGGAACTGCAACCTGGATTCTTGGGATTGACATCCGGAGAGATAGAAAGCAGTCGAAGTTATGCTTATCTCAAGAGACATACCTACGGAAGCTTCTCGACAAGTTTGGTATGTCGAATTCGAAGCCTGTTATGACACCTACAAATCCTCAATTTAAGCTTAGTACTACTCAAAGTCCGAGTACTGAAGCTGAAAGAATCTATATGAATAGCATTCCATATGCTAGTGTAGTGGGTCCTTTGATGTATGCTATGGTCTGTACGAGGCCAGACATAGCATATGGAGTGAGTCTTGTGAGCAGGTATATGGCCAATCCTGGAAAGGCGCACTGGAAAGCTGTAAAGTGGATTCTCAGGTACATAAATGGGTCTCTGAAAAGAGTCTTGATTTATGGTGGAGCCTGTGATAGTGATAGCATAGTCGAAATCGAAGGATTTGTTGTCTCTGATTATGTAGGTTGTATGGACTCCAGAAAGTCTATTTCTGGATATGTTTTCACAATGTTTGGCACAACAATCAGTTGGAAAGCGATGCTTCAGAAGGTTGTTGCCTTATCAACCACTGTAGTTGAATATATTGCCCTTACTAAAGCTGTGAAGGAAGCATTGTGTCTTGAAGGTTTTGCAAAGGAGCTGAAACTTCAAGGTCGAAGTATCACTGTTAAATGTGATAGTCAAAGTGCTATACACCTGTCGAAGAATTCAGCTTATCAGGAGCGAACTAAGCACATTGATGTAAGGCTGAATTTCGTCAGAGAGATAATCGAGCATGGTGAAGTCCAAGTGCTGAAGGTTTCGACTGAAGACAATGCAGCTGATATGATCACCAAGATGTTGCCAAGTTGCAAGTTCTTCCACTGTATGCAGCTGATAAAGCTACATGATGAAAGCTAGTTGTTTCCCTTTGTTGCTGAGTTAGATCCAAGGTGAAGATTTGTGAGATTTAGGTCGAACTCATCTGTGTCGAAGGAGAGCTTTCATGTATTTCGACAAGAGGCAAACATGCAGTCGAAGCTTGTTCACATGCTGATGCCTATTAGTTACATATAGTAGTCGAAGTCTGTTCTTATATGTATTCTGTCGAAATGTTTATATTCTGTCGAATTGGGCCTTGTGTTAAGGATCCAATTGTTTAGGTTTCTTGGACTGCAAGTTACCTAGTTAGTCTATAAATAGGCTAGTACACTCAGTTTGTTGAGTGTGGCAAATTGTGATATTCACTTGTAATCATTTGTAAACTTTAATGAGAAAGTGAATAGTAAACAGAATTATATTTGTCCAATCCTTGTTGTTCTCTTCTTCTTCTTCTTGTTTTCTTTTCCGTTAAACCCTAACCCTTGTTTTTGGTTCTTGATCACCAAGAAACCATTTATACTTTGCTTAAAGACATCATTTTTCACAACAGAAATTTTGTGAAGCAATTTGAATGGATGTGTTTTGATGATGAGTGTCACATTTGAGGTGGAAATTATCGTTGTTGATGCCATAGTAACTTGGTCTGTTTTGTCCCCAAAATGGATAATATATGCTGGATACTTCATGACATGTATATGTTTTCAAAAAATCTTCATGTTTGTTATGTTGTTCTTGGCAAATTGTTGTTGGAAAAACGGTCAAGAAGAAGAACAAAAACACGGAGGTGAAGGTTATCATGTGAATGTGATCATCAGGTATAGGCAAAGTCATAGAAGAAATATGAGAAATGAAGTGAATGGGTTTAATTTTCATGACTAGAGTCTTTCTCTTAAATATATTTGTGTTTGTTGTTGTTGGAATTTGATTTTTCAAAATTGCTTTATTTTGACATGCTAAAATTTCTTGTTTCAGGGTAGTGTACGCAAACTGTTTATAATTAAGATTAATTAGCAGATTGATTTTATTATTTGATTATGTGGCTCTAGGGGTGTACGCGGGTTAGGTTGGACCGGATTTGGCCTAACCCGTTACCCAACCCGTCTAAACTTTAATGGGTTGGGTTCTTCGTCAAACCCGCAATTTCATTGTCAAAACCGACCCGAACCGACCCGTTCATTTATGGGTTGGGTTGGGTTGGGTTCGCAGGTTGCATTTCAAATAAAAGATATGTATTTTTTATGATTCTTTTTGTCAATTTTAAAAACGTGTAACACAATTCAATACAATCATACTCATCTATAATACTCAAATTCGATGAAACGCATCATATAATATCATATAAAATTCACAACACGACATAACATTGGTATTAGTATAAAATTCAACAAGACACGTTACTTCCATAAAATAGGTAAGTTGAAAATGATACTTTTGAAAATAAGAAAGAACATTTAATATTAGAGTTACGTAAACTCATTCTTCTAGTAGTATTATTGGTGAAGAATAAATTTTTTTGAAAAAATTATGGTTATTAGTGAGATACTAGTATTATATTTTTATTTAAAATAAAAATAAAAATAATAAAAGTTACTAAAGCCACATCAATGGGTTGGGTCGATGGGTCAGCGGGTTGCAAAACTCAAATCCGATACCCGACCCAAAACTATACGGGTTGTTATGGGTTGGGTTGGGTATACCCGTAAATGAATGGGTTCGGGTAATTTATGAGTTAGGTTGGTTTGGGTCAATGGGTTCGTGGGTCGACCCACACCCATGAACACCCCTAAGTGGCTCTGTCATGTGTGTGAATACATATATTAAGTACTTCAAAAGTTGGATTTGAATTTTACCCTCGATCTTTATTTAAGACCAATTCAAATGGACCACATGTGTTGGATTGATCTTGATAAATAGCATTCAAATTTATGGAAATTAAAATAATAATAATAATAATAATAATAATAATAATAACAATAATAAGAATAATAATAACAATAATAATAATAATAATAAGAGATTAATTGGAATACACTGTCAGTGTAAAACTACTTTACACTGTCATCCAATTAGAATTAGTTATTTTGACACATATTTATGGATTAAAAATAACAAATATTAAATTATAAATAAATTATTTTAATTACAACTTCTTTCATGTTTCTCTCTTTTCATGTTTTAAAATAACTAATTCTAATTGGATGACAGTGTAAAGTAGTTTTACACTGACAGTGTATTCCAATTAATCTCTAATAATAATAATAATAATAAGAGATTAATTGGAATACACTGTCAGTGTAAAACCACTTTACACTGACATCCAATTAGAATGAATTATTTTAACACATGAGAAGAGAAAAACATGGAAGAAGTGGTTATTAAAATAGTTTAATTATAATTTATTTATTTTTATTTTTAATTTCTTAATTATGCGTCAAAATGATTCATTCTAATTGGATGCCTGTGTAAAATAGTTTTACACTGACAGTGTATTCCAATTAATCTCTAATAATAATAATAATAATAATAAGGATTAAATAGTTTTACCCCTGGGCATAGGAAATCTGCATACGTGGCATTTATGGTCTGCTGACTGGGCTTATTTTTAATATTTTTTTATTTTTTATTTAATTTTTTTAAATTTTATTTAATTTATAATTTTTTTATTTATTTAATATTTTCTTTAGTTAATTTTCGTATTAATTTTATTTATTTAAATTGTTATTTTAAATTATCAAAATATTAAACTTGGGCCTAAGCCCATTTTTATTTCAAGACAAAGAATTTGACATTTCTATTTAACCCTTTTGATTTATTTTCATTTCAAATTGGACTGTGTGTGTTTGATATATAAACACTACTAGTATGTTCAATACTTTCGATGTGGGACTTATTTGTTTCCTTACTGTGAAGAAGAGTGCATGAACCCCACACATCAGTACCTCTGCAATATTTACACCAAAAAAGAACTGTTATCACTGCTCCAAAACAAGACAAAATTGCTGCTACTTTGAATAACAATTTGACTCTGCTACACAAAGTGAGCCTTCACAAACACTATAAGCTGCAAATGAAAGGGACAATACCTGCCATTCCCAAAGAAAAACCTGCGATAAAAATAAATGAAATATGAGATCTGAGCAAAGAAGTTTTGTAGGTTTTAAAACGGGAGAACAATAACAGTAAAGGAGAGAGATCCATACCTTCATCGCTCTTTAAGCCTGTGCAACAAACCTTACCCTTTTTCTTCAAATTCTGTTTCACCCAACATCATCAATACTCACCGTTCCATTCCAATCACCTCAAATAACTTTTTCCTTCAACGACTCACAAATCTCACAACCTCGTCGTAACCGGCGGACAACCGTGCACCAAACCGACAACCTTTGCGAAACACAAACCGTAACACACAAGAGTGCGGAAGAGAGAACGAGGTCAGAGACAGAAAAAGGCTCACGAAACAGAGAAAAAAACGAAGAGAAAGCAAGAGAGCGACGAGACTTAGTGAAGGGGACTGCAACAATGATGATGATGATGAAGATACACATCAGATCCTTTTCTTCCGATCAATTTGAATGTGCCATTGTTAGGAAGATATTTGAACTATTTTTGGAGCTGAATCTTTATGAATTTTCTTAAATGATGCAAAATCTCTTTAATCCTAGATGCAGAATCTCTTTAACTATTTTAGGAAGATATAGATACACACGAGATCCTTTATGAATTTGCTTAAATGATGCAGAATATCTTTAATCCTAGTTAGTGGTTTACAATGCCATCTTTACCCTTATTTTTGGAGCAAATCACTAAAATGGTGTGTGATTTTGTAGGATCCTTTTGGATATTTTGCAGGGGCTTGGATTATGTTTGGGATTATGTTTGGATGGTGTCCCACATCGGTTGGTATAAAAGAAAAAAAGTGTATATATACTAATCAATCATATGTATTAATGAATTGATGATGGTCTTGCAATATGTGTATGGCTTGAAATAAATATGGGCTTAGGCCCAAGATAAATATTTTGATAATTTAAAATAACAATTTAAATAAATAAAATTAATACGAAAATTAATTAAAGAAAAATCTAAATAAATAAAAAAAATATAAATTATATAAAATTTAAAAAAACAATTAAATAAACGTAAACTAAAAAAATTTAAATTAAAAAAATTAAAAATAAGCCCAGTCAGCAGACCCTAAATGCCACGTGTGCAGATTCTCCATGCCCAGTCAGCCAAACAAGAGATAGGGGGTTCTGCAACCAGAATCTTTGTTTTACAAGGGGGGAATCACAAAAAAAAAACTTCAAGGGGGGAAAACCAAAACACGTCTATATGGCAGGGGGTAAACATTATTTAACCCTAATAATAATAATAATAGGTGGGTGAGGTAGCCCAACTAGTAACTATTAGTTGAGTTAAATGAGTATAAGCTTAAGATATAAGGTATAATGTATAAACAAATTGTTGATATTTGTAGATCAAGAACTTTAAAAAATATATGTAGTCACTATTTACAAAAATTAAAATATAGGAAAATATATGAATGGTTGGGATTTAAATGTGAGTGGTTATTAAGTCTCCCATCGATTAGAAATAAAAGAAAATGTTGGGTTTATAAGAGACGTGACTTATACCCGCAATGCCTTAAAGTTTTGGGTGGATATGTGATGTCAAAGTTTCTTGGATCTTGAACTTTTAGCTCATTGAAACTTTCGGCGCTCCCCAAACTCCCCAATAAATGGTATCAGAACCATGGTTAGCCTTGATGGATGAGCGAAAGTGAGATTCTAGTATGATCAAGGCTAGTGATGTGGGTGACTCATTTATAGGGGAGATGGTTGGGAAATGTAAAGTCCCATATTAACTAGAAGTATAGGAAATGTTTGGTATATAAGAGAAATGACTCAAACCTCCATTGCCTTAAGGTTTTAGTTAGATATGTAATGTCAAGATCTCTTAGGGTCCTGGATATTTAGCTCATTACACTTTTGACGCAGACTCAGTGGGAAAGAGGAAGTGCAATCCTAGTATGGGTAAAGCCTACATATATGATTGAATCACACTTGTAAGGGAGATTGTTGAATTCAAGTGTAAGTGGTTAAGTTCCACATCCATTATAAATGACGAAAGTGTTGAGTATGTAAGAAAGGTGAGTCATACCCGTGATGCCTTAAGGTTTATGTTTGATATGTGGAGTCAAAGAGTCTTAGGGTATTGAACATTTAACCCGATGACACTTCATGCGCTATTCAGACTCCCTAACAAATGGTATCAGGGCCCGGTGTTCGAATTTGCAGTAAAGGGGCAAGAAGCAAAATTTTAGATTTGGAAGGATTCCCTCTAGGATTTATATCGTCTCCACAGGGATTGGTGCGAGGGAAAGAATGTCTTTCAACGGTCTCTACATTTCTAAGCTTGTGGTGCAAAAGTTTTTGTTAAAAGGTTCAAGGGAACCATAAAGAAAGGGAGAAAATATAAAGACATAAAGTATAAAGTAAAGATTTAAATATAAACGGAGCCTTGTTGGGATTGGATCTCATCAATTGATAACATATGCATTCTTCTAACCAGTTAAACACAAATCAATCATTCGTTTGACATCCTCACGTATCACCCACAGCCGAGGTTATCTCTAACGCAAAGTCGAGAGAACAACTGTATTGTCTCATTCGTGATGTCTCACGCAACTCAACAACACAGAGCATTAAGAACTGATACTCATGCGAATGCTAAGTCTAAATCTATGTCTAGAGTTTAGAACCTAACAGGTATTCAAAGATGACATCCATATCAGATTCATGATTAAATACGTACAAACGCTTTTTACATGCATTCACCTAATTTGCCAAATGTACGTGAACAAGTTTCTCATCTCTATTATCACCTATCCTCACAATACCGTTCGCGTCAAAAACGTTATCGTGGTCTTTACCGTATTAATCATACTCATGCAACTAATCAACACAATAAAATAAAAGTGATCCTAGTGAATATCAACTTACAAGACTATGTCAAAAGTTTGCTCATTGATAGATAAATATCTAAGATCTAGGATTTGAAAAAGGTTTTGTCAAGACCCAGAAATAAGAAATCAAAGACAACATCAATATTGAATCAAAACTAGTTCATAAACATAAATTAGATGAAATACATAAGGTATCAAAAGATTACATCCAAACCCCAACAAGAAATCGAAACTCTTACTCAAAGATCAAACTCTGAGTTGCTTTGATTTGTGCTTCTCCCTCTTAGGGTTTCTATTTCTCTCTCTAGAATAAGCATGGAATGAAGAGAGATAAAAATATGATCCCAAAAATAAAAGTCTAGTTTCTAAAATGCAAGAAAAGTACTTATATAGTAAAACAAAAATCTGCCATGTTCGCCTAGCGAACATCCTATTCGCCCAGCGAAGACCCTTTTGGCACTTGAAGTGCCTCAGGAACAGTTAAACCGCCCTTGGAAAATATATGAGTTTGCCTAGCGAACACTTATTCACCCAGCGAACCTCTTTGCTTCAACTTCGCCCATTGAACTTTAGGCCCTTTTTCCTACTTCCATCCAAGGTTTCTTCCTCGCTAGGACCTCGTTGCCACATCCCCCAACGAATATTCGCTGGTTGCTCGCTATTGTTCGCCCAAAGAACATGCTGAAACTTCTTCTTTTCTTTGGCTTCCTTGTCTAATCCTTTGTGTCTTAATCATTGATGTTTTCTGCCTATATCCTGCACAATAACACACATCAAAGAATCCAAAGGTATTTGCAATATATTGAAGAATCAAACAAGAACAAGAATTAAATATATTAAAACATGATAATTGAGTTGAAAAATTCAAAGAAAGATGGTTCATTTTAAGTTAAAATTTGCACTCAACACCCGGTTAGGCTTAGTGGGGGAAGGGTATTGAGATCATACTGAGCAATAAGACTATTCATGACTCACACTTGTGGGGGAGATTATAGGGATTCAAATGTGAGTGTTAAGTCTCACATTAACTAGAAATGAAGGAGATGTTGGTGTCAAGGTCTCTCAGGGGCCTGGACATTTATCCCGTTGACTCTTCCAACGCAAGCTCAGTGGAAAGCGGAAGGGAAATCCTAGTATGGATAAAGGCTACTGATGTAGGTGACTCACACTTATGGGGAAGATTGTTGAATTCAAGTGTGAGTGGTTAAGTCCCATATTGACTATAAATAGAAGAAGTGTTAGGTATATAAGAGAAATGAGTTTTACCTTTGATGCCCTAAGGATTTTTATTGATATGATGTGTCAATGTCTCTTAAGGTCTTAGACGTTTAGCCTACCGACACTTTAGGCATTCTCTAGACTCCCCCAACAAGTGGTATCAGAGCCTGGTTAGACTAAGTGAAGGGTGAAAGTGAAATCTTAGTATGGAATAATAGTATTGATGCTAGTGACTCAGACTTATGGGGCTGATTATTGGATTCAAATGTGAGTGGTTAAGTCTGACATCGACTAGAACTAGAGGAAATGTTGGGCTTATAAGAGACATGACTCATACCATCAATGCCTTAAGGTTTTAGGTGGGTATGTAGCGAAAAGGTATTTTGGATCCTGAATGTAGAATCAGCAAAATAAGCTTGGGAGATTCTTGAAAAATCGTTTGGAGGCGCAGAGAAGGTGAAAGAGGTGAGGTTACAAACTCACAAAAGGACTTATGAATTACTTCAGATGGAAGACAATGAAAGTATAACAGATTTCTTCACCAGGGTTACAAAGCTGGTGAATCAAATCAAGGTATGTGGAGAAGTGTTGACATCAAGATCAGTTGTGTCAAATATTTTGAGGTCATTGGATCCAAAATTCGACCACGTTGTAGTCATAGAAGATTCAAAAGACTTGTCAGTATTGACGAAGGAAGAGCTTTAAGGGACGCTTGAGTCTCATGAACAAAGGATGTCTAAAAGAGCTGCAGAAAAGTTGAAGAGTGATATGGCTTTGCAGGCCCAGTCAGAAAAAGAAAGGAAAGGCAAAGGAAGCTGGGATGGCAACAAAGGTAAATGAGGCTACACCAATTCGACTGGTCGAAATCAGCATGAAGGAAACTGGTCAAATCAGAGAAAACTCTGGAACCAAGGCAACCAAAGAGGTGGTGCTTCAGGTATAGGAAGAGGTGGTGGTCGAAAGCCTGACAAAAGTCACATTCAGTGTTTCAATTGTTATAAGTATGGTTGTAACACCCCCTTTCTATACCCCCAAATAATCACATAATCATTTAGGCACATATTAAAAATTTCGTCAGAGTATAATTATAAACATAGTATAAAAGAGGTATGTCACATTATACATGAAATTAAAACATTAAACACCTGCTCAACAATTGATATGCAACAGTGGGGTAACTTTGCAACAGAGGAACTTAGTCCTTACACCCACATCTCAATATTTAGAATAAAAGCGGAAAATCTAAACATTGAATAACATCAAACATATATACATATATATATATATCATCAAGTATTATCCATCAACATAATTCATGTTTACATAAACATTCATCAACAAGATACATGTACAAATGTATCACAAAAGAATCAAAATCATCCTAGCTACCCGGTGCTACATATCAGAGCCGACCGACCAAAAGAATGAAGACACGCTTCACAAAAAGACCACCAGCATACCTACTCTGCAATGCCTCATAGAGCATCATAAAACAGCAGAAGGGTGAGAAATATTATCATAATAACAATGTATATAATTATATATCTTAGCATAAAAATACACATATTCTACATTCTCACCACAATTCATCACAACTCACTCATATACATCACAATGTATATATATACAAAACCAAGCATATTCATCATGCATACTTTCACAATTCTTATCATTCCACATAAACATACATATTTATGTTTATTCATCAATGCACAATTATAAAGATGATAAATGCAAATCATAGAGACCGACTCACGACTCTATGCAAATGCAATGCGGTACCGACTCAATTATCTCAAGTTCACTCAGGAACTTATTGGAACCATCGCTCGTTACCAATGTAACTCCCCGTCGGGCCTACGATGTTCACCCATTGCTCACACCTCACATAGGCACACAATGTTTATGGATTGCTCACACCTCACATAGGCACACAATCCGATTGCTCACACCTCACCTAGGCACACAATCGTTTGTAATCATCGCTCACACCTCACATAGGCACACGACGTTACAACGGATTCTCATTAGAATCACTCAACACAAAAATGCACATCATTATGCTTCACATACAAAATGACTCAAGACATTCTTGAAATGCATACATATTCACAATATATTTATGCATTCATCTCATACAATCACATACAATCTATATACATTCACATCAATGCACTATTGTATGATTCACATCCAAAACACACATTCAAAACGGTAAAAGTCGCTAAATAACACTATTCCTGACTTTCCGACATAATTAAATCGGCTAACAATTTCCAAATCATCATAATAAGAAAGTACAGCTCAATAGCTTCACAACGATACCAAGAATGTAAAAATCGGATAAACAGAACTCAAGTTACGAAAGAAAAACGAAAACGATATTTTGAAAAACCCCATTTTTACCATTGTCCTGTCCATCCGCGTATGCACCAATTCCGTACGCGTATGGCCCAAAACTCGTACGCGTATCATACGCATTTCACCAGATGGCCGGGAAAACATGCAACCCATACGCGTATTGGCCCTGAAATGCGCCACCCATACGCGTATTGCCCTAGTCAATACGCGTATGGTCTGCCCCAATACGCGTATGGCCAGGCAAAATGCAGAATTTTTCTGCATAATTTCTTCTGCGTTTTTCACTCCAACCACACCCAAATTCATCATCTAAACTCAGAAAAATACCAATTTGATGTACAACAACATATATCAATCGTGTATCAACAACAAGGAACATGGAAACATCATTTCCAACACTAATTAATCGAATTCTAACACTTTCTACACAAATGGGTTTATACAAAAACTCATAAAAATCAACAACAACAACACAATCATACATAATGACATAGATTGATGAGATAATAAGATTTCACACCCTTACCCGGATTCCAAGCTTACTAGATGATTGTTCTTGATGGTTTTCTAGGTTTTCCAAGTTTTCTTCTCTTTTCACTTCTTCCTCTTTCTTTCTCTCCTTTTTCTCTCTATTTTTCTTTTCTTTCTCTTTCTCTCCTATTTCTTCTTCTTATCTCTTTTTCTTTTCTAGTTCTTTTCCTACTTTCTTTCTTCTCATTTTCTACTCAAATTCAATTAATTCATCTTCTCACATAATTCTATTTCCACTAAATTTCTAACTTAAGATTAATTGAGAAATGTCCAAAATACCCTCCATTCTAATTTCCCTGAAAACTCTCAAAAATGGTAAAATGTCATAACATGTCAACATAGCATATTAACACATCAATTTCGCAATTAAAATAATTTATCACTCAATTTAAATAAAAGACTCAACAAAATGGGAATAATCGAATCGCGGCGTTACAACTCTCCCCCACTTTAGAAATTTTCGTCCTCGAAAATATTACCTGGTTCAAACAGCTCTGGATACGACTCTCGCATCCTACTCTCTAGTTCCCAAGTCATATTGCCTTCCGCAGCGCCTCCCCACGCTACTTTCACAAGCGCAATATCTTTGCCTCTTAGCTTCTTAACTTCACGGTCCAAAATCCTAATCGGTTAAACTTCAACCGTAAGGTTATCTCTCACTTCAACCTCGTCCATAGGAATAACATGTGACGGATCCGGAACATACTTCTGAAGTTGCGAAACATGGAATACATCATGCAAATTCGAAATATTCAGAGGCAACGCCACATGGTAAGCCACAACACCAACTCGTGCAGTAATCTGGTACGGACCAATAAAACGAGAAGTCAACTTCTTCGACTTCAAAGCACGACCCACACTTGTAATCGGCGTAACTCTCAAAAACACATGGTCGCCTTCTTGAAACTCAAGATCTTTCCTTCTCTTGTCATGATAGCTCTTTTGTCTGCTTTGAGAAGCTTTCATCTTCTCACGAATAAACTTCACTTTCTCCATCGTTTGTTGTACCATCTCCGGTCCAACTATCGTCCTCTCACCGGTTTCATGCCAACACAAAGGTGTTCGACATCTCCGACCATACAAAGCCTCAAATGGTGCCATACTTATACTTGAATGAAAACTATTATTGTAGGTGAACTCAATCAATGCCAAATAACTATCCCAAGCACCACCTTGCTCGAGCACACAAGCACGCAATAAATCCTCCAACGATTGAATTGTCCTCTTGGTTTGACCATCCGTTTGCGGATGATAAGCCGAACTCAATCTTAGCTTAGAACCTAAAGCCTTTTGTAAACTCTCCCAAAACCTCGATGTGAATCTAGGATCTCTATCCGATACAATACTCTTAGAAACTCCATGTAACTTCACAACCGCAAGAACATAAATCTCGGCTAACTTCTCCAAAGGATAACTAATATAAATTGGAATGAAGTGAGCAGATTTAGTAAGCCTATCAACGATTACCCAAATAGCATTATGACCTCTTTGCGTATTCGGCAATCCCATAACAAAATCCATCGATATACTTTCCCATTTCCACTCCGGAATGTCCAACGGTTGCATCAATCCACTAGGCTTTTGATGTTCCACCTTAGACTTTTGACAAGTTAAGCACGCATACACAAATTGAGCCATATCCCTCTTTAATCCGGACCACCAAAATATTTTCTTCAAATCTTGATACATTTTATTCGCTCCCGGATGAATACTTAAGTTACTTCGGTGTCCTTCTTCCAATATCATCTTTTTCAACTCCGCATCATCGAGAATACAAATACGACCACGGAATCTCAAAACTCCAAAATTATCAACCTTGAAATCCTCATTCCCATTCATCATCAAATCAACGAACTCCAAATCCAACTTTTGTTTTTCATATACGCTTGCAAGAAAATCATTCGTAACATGTAGCATACCAATTCTCACACTTCTCGGCGTCATTTCACAAACCAAACTCAAGTCTCTAAAATTCTCCAAAAGTTCCCATTCTCTAATCATCAATGCGGACATATGTAACGACTTCCGACTCAAAGCATCGGCCACCACGTTTGCCTTACCCGGATGGTAATTCAAACCAAAATCATAATCCTTCAAAAGCTCTAACCACCTTCTTTGTCTCATGTTCAATTCTTTTTTATCAAATAAATATTTCAAGCTCTTGTGATCACTAAAAACTTCAAATCTTGCACCATAAAGATAGTGCCTCCAAATTTTCAAAACAAACACCACGGCCGCTAACTCCAAGTCATGTGTAGGATAATTCTTTTCATGCACTCTCAATTGACTTGAAGCATAAGCCACAACTTTTCCATCTTGCATCAAAACACCACCTAACCCAGCCAATGAAGCATCACAATACACAACAAATGGTTCCGTCGGATTTGGCAAAATCAAGATCGGAGTCGTTGTCAACCTTCTTTTTAGCTCATTGAAACTCTCTTCACAATGAATATCCCAAATGAAAGCCTTTCCTTTACAAGTCAATTGCGATAACGGAAGTGCCAACTTCGAAAATCCCTTAATAAACCTCCGATAATAACCCGTCAAGCCTAAAAAGCTTCGAATCTCCGTAATCGATCTAGGAGCCTCCCATTGCATCACCGCATCAATCTTGGATGGATCAACACTAATACCACTACCGGAAATAACATGTCCAAGAAAACTTACTTCCGACAACCAAAATTCACATTTCGACAACTTAGCGTACAATTGTTTCTCTTTCAAAATTTGTAACACAATCCTCAAATGCTCTTCATGCTCCTCTTGAGACTTAGAATAAATCAAAATATCGTCGATGAACACAACCACAAAACGATCCAACTGTTCATGAAAAATACGATTCATGTATTCCATAAACACACCCGGCGTATTAGAAACCCCGAATGGCATCACGGAATATTCGTAATGGCCATACCGTGTCCTAAAGGCCGTCTTATGAATATCCTCTCCTTTCACACGAATCTGGTGATATCCCGATCTCAAATCAATCTTGCTAAAAGCACGCGCACCAACCAATTGGTCCATCAAATCATCGATCCTTGGAAGCGGATACTTATTCTTAATTGTCACCTTGTTCAATTGTCGATAATCAATGCATAACCACATACTCCCATCCTTCTTCTTTACCAATAATACCGGAGCACCCCAAGGAGAAACACTTGGTCTTACAAATCTCTTGTCCAACAAGTCATTCAATTGCTTCTTCAATTCTACTAACTCCGATGCCGACATACGATACGGTGCCATCGAAACCGGTCTAGTACCCGGAACTAGATCAATAGAAAACTCAACTTCCCTTTCCGGCGGTACATCCGTAATATCCTCCGGAAACACTTCTGGAAAATCACACACCACTGGGAACACATCGAGCTCCACTTTATTCTCCACCGACAATGATGCAAACAAACCGAACAATTGAGCTTCGTCCGCTAAAAGTTTCTTCAACTCTTTAGTGGATAGGAAACTCTCATCTTCATCATCTTCCAAAGAAGGAAACCTCACTAACTTGTGATAGCAATCTATATGAACTCGATTAAATTTCAACCAGTTCATACCCAAGATTACGTCCAATCCCACCAACGGCAAACACACTAAATCCATAATGAAGTCTTTACCATACATGGTCAAAGGACAACTTACACACACCAAAGACGTAGTTACTGACCCTGAAGCAGGAGTCTCGATAACCATCTCACCACTCCAAGAAGTCATAAACAAATTCAAACACTTAGCTCACTCATGAGAAATGAATGAATGAGTCGCTCCCGTATCAATAATAGCAACTAAAGGCATACTATTAATAAAGCATGTACCTTTAATCAAACGGTTTGTACTAGTAGTGTCCGTCCCCGCAAATGCAAACACCTTTCCGCCCACTTGAGCTTGTTTCGGCTTAGTACACTTAGTACTAATGTGACCCACTTCTCCACAATTATAGCACTTCACCATATTCCTTCTACAATCGGTAGTAGCATGCCCAAGGCCTCCACAGTTAGAACATTTCACCACGGTCTTTCCACACTCAAATGATTTATGACCCATTTCACCACACTTGTAACACTTAACGGAACCAGAACCTCCTCCTCCAGATCTCTTCTCAAAGTTTCCCCTATGCTTACCCTTATCAACGGGTGTCACATAAGGTCCACTTCTAGCTTATTGCTTTCCCTTCCTCTCATTCAAACTTTTGTAATGTGTAGAATGAGCCTTGCTATCTTCCTCGAAGATTCTACAACATTCCGTCAAATCTGTAAACCTCCTTATCCTTTGATATCCCACAGCTTGTTTAATCTCGGGACGCAAACCATTCTCATACTTAATACACTTTGAGAACTCAGCAGTAATTGCAGCATAGTGAGGATGGAATTGAACCAACTCCACAAACTTAGCAGTATAGTCCACCACGGACATTCCACCTTGTTTCAGTTCAAGGAACTCCATCTCCTTCTTCCCTTTCACACTTTTAGGGTAATACTTCCTCAAGAACTCGGTACAAAATAAATCCCAAGTTATCTCTTCATCATCCACCTCAAGAACTTGACGCATACCGACCCACCAATCGTCGGCTTCTTCCTTCAGCATGTGAGACCCAAGCCTCACCTTATTCTCCTCCACACAGCCCATGACTTTGAAGATCCTTTCAATCTCTTTCAACCAAATTTGAGCACCATCGGGATCAAATCTTCCTCTGAAGACTGGTGGTTGATTCTTCCTGAACTCGTCATTAGCATTCACGTTCGGTGCACCTTGCACCGCCCTAGCCATTGCATCCAAAGCAGCAGCCATCGCATTGTCGTTTCTACCAGCCATATTCTGATCATTCCCAAAAATGACAACAAGGTTAAACAACAGTTCAACCATCACAACAACAAGACAGACACAACTGACTCAACACTAGCTCTGATACCACTTAATGTAACACCCCCTTTCTATACCCCCAAATAATCACATAATCATTTAGGCATATATTAAAAATTCCGTCAGAGTATACTTATAAACATAGTATAAAAGAGGTATGTCACATTATACATGAAATTAAAACATTCAACACCTGCTCAACAATTGATATGCAACAGTGGGGTAACTTTGCAACAGAGGAACTTAGTCCTTACACCCACATCTCAATATTTAGAATAAAAGCAGAAAATCTAAACAATGAATAACATCAAACATATATACATATATATATATATATATATATATATATATATTTATATATATATATATATATATATATATATATATATCATCAAGTATTATCCATCAACATAATTCATGTTTACATAAACATTCATCAACAAGATACATGTACAAATGTATCACAAAAGAATCATAATCATCCTAGCTACCCGGTGCTACAAATCAAAGCCGGTCGACCAAAAGAATGAAGACACGCTTCACAAAAAGACCACCAGCATACGTACTCTGCAATGCCTCATAGAGCATCATAAAACAGCAGAAGGGTGAGAAATATTATCATAATAACAATGCATATAATTATATATCTTAGCATAAAAATACACATATTCTACATTCTCACCACAATTCATCACAACTCACTGATATACATCACTATGTATATATATACAAAACCAAGCATATTCATCATGCATACTTTCACAATTCTTATCATTCCACATAAACATACATATTTATGTTTATTCATCAATGCACAATTATAAAGATGATAAATGTAAATCATAGAGACCGACTCACGACTCTATGCAAATGCAATGCGGTACTGACTCAATCATCTCAAGTTCACTCAGGAACTTATTGGAACCATCGCTCGTTACCAATGTAACTCCCCGTCGGGACTACGATGTTCACCCATTGCTCACACCTCACATATGCACACAATGTTTATGGATTGCTCACACCTCACATAGGCACACAATCTGACTGCTCACACCTCACCTAGGCACACAATCGTTTGTAATCATCGCTCACACCTCACATAGGCACACGACGTTACAACGGATTCTCATTAGAATCACTCAACACAAGAATGCACATCATTATGCTTCACATACAAAATGACTCAAGACATTCTTGAAATGCATACATATTCACAATATATTTATTCATTCATCTCATACAATCACATACAATCTATATACATTCACATCAATGCACTATTGTATGATTCACATCCAAAACACACATTCAAAATGGTAAAAGTCGCTAAATAACACTATTCCCGACTTTTTGACTTAATTAAATCGGCTAACAAATTGCAAATCATCATAATAAGAAAGTACAACTCAATAGCTTCACAACGATACCAAGAATGTAAAAATCGGATAAACAGAACTCAAGTTACGAAAGAAAAACGAAAACGATATTTTGAAAAACCCCATTTTTACCATTGTCCTGTCCATCCGCGTATGCACCAATTCCGTACGCGTATGACCCAAAACTCGTACGCGTATCATACGCGTTTCACCAGATGACCGGGAAAACATGCAACCCATACGCGTATTGGCCCTGAAATGTGCCACCCATACGCGTATTGCCCTAGTCAATACGCGTATGGCCTGCCCCAATACGCGTATGGCCAGGCAAAATGCAGAATTTTTCTGCATAATTTCTTCTGCATTTTTCACTCCAACCATACCCAAATTCATCATCTAAACTCAGAAAAATACTAATTTGATGTACAACAACATATATCAATCGTGTATCAACAACAAGGAACACGGAAACATCATTTCCAACACTAATTAATCGAATTCTAACACTTTCTACACAAATGGGTTTATACAAAAACTCATAAACATCAACAACAACACAATCATACATAATGATATACATTGATGAGATAATAAGATTTCACACCATTACCCGGATTCCAAGCTTACTAGATGATTGTTCTTGATGATTTTCTAGGTTTTCCAAGTTTTCTTCTCTTTTCTCTTCTTCCTCTTTCTTTCTCTCCTTTTTGTCTCTATTTTTCTTTTCTTTGTCTTTCTCTCCTATTTCTTCTTCTTATCTCTTTTTCTTTTCTATTTCTTTTCCTACTTTCTTTCTTCTCATTTTCTAGTCAAATTCAATTAATTCATCTTCTCACATAATTCTATTTCCACTAAATTTCTAACTTACCATTAATTGAGAAATGTCCAAAATACCCTTCATTCTAATTTCCCCGAAAACTCTCAAAAACGGTAAAATATCATAACATGTCAACATAGCATATTAACACATCAATTTCGCAATTAAAATAATTTATCACTCAATTTAAATAAAAGACTCAACAAAATGGGAATAATCGAAATCGGGGCGTTACAATGGTCACTATTTTAGTGATTGACCAGAAAAGAAGAAGAATCAAGAAACTGATGCAAAGCTGGTGAAACATGAAGAAGAAGAGATGTTGTTGATGGTCAAAACAAAAGACAAAAAGAGATTCCAGGACCAGTGGTACTTGGATGCTCATCACACATGACTGGAAGGAAAAATTGGTTTGTCAACATGAAGCCCTCGATGAAGAACATGGTGAAATTTGAAAATGACAATACTCTAGCAGCTGAAGGTATTGGTGATGTTCTGATTATGAGGAAAGATGTCAAGAGGTCAACAATTTCCAATGTGTTGTACATACCAGGCATGAAGAGTAATTTGCTCAGTATAGGGCAGCTAGTCGAAAAGAACTACAAGGTAGTTGTCGAAGACAAGATGATGAAAGTTCTCGACGCAGGTGGTAGGTTGATCCGAAGGCTCTGATGTCTCAGAATAAGAACTTCAAGATTGAACTCAATGTGATGGAGCATAAGTGCCTAGCAATTGCGGCCAGCAAAGATGAGTGGTTATGACATTTTCAACTAGGTCATCTCAACTTCAATGACATCAGAGAGCTGAAGAGAAGAAATACGGCTTCAGGATTACCTGAAATCGACATTCCAAGTGAAATATGTGAAGAGTGTGTTCAGTCGAAACAACACAAGAATAACTTCAGCAAGGATGCAAGAAGGAAGTCGAAGGAAATTCTAGAAGTCATATACTCAGATGTATATGATCTAATCCAGGTGGATTCGATTGCAGGCAACATATACTATATGACATTCATAGATGATTACAGTCGAAAGTTGTAGAATTACCTCATCAAGAAGAAAAGTGATATGATCGAGGTATTTTCTAGATTCAAATCTATGGTCAAAAGACTGAGTGGTCGAAAGCTGAAAATTCAAGGACTGATGCTGGTAGAGAGTATGTGTCGAAAGAGTTCAATGCATTATGTGAAAAAGAAAGGATTGTGCGTGAGGTGGTTCCGCCCTACACTCCACAACAAAATGGAACTGCAGAAAGAAAGAACAGAACCATAATGAACATTGTGAGAAGTATGTTGAATGGAAATCATTTACCCAAAGAATTATGGGGATAAGCAGTTTCGACAGCAACATACATATTAAACAGATGTCCGACGAAAAAGCTTGAAGGAATCACACCAGAAGGATGTTGGTCTGGTGTTTGGATCTATAACACATAGACATGTGCCAGATCAGTTAAGAAGGAAGCTTGATGACAAGTCGAATCAGATGATCTTGATAGGATATCATTCGACTCGAGGTTACAAGCTGTTCGACCTAGTGAATTAGCAGGTAGTGATAAGCAAGGATGTGATCATATATGAGCTTAAAGAATGAGATTGGACTGAAAATGTCAAGAAGGATTCAATGAGAATCTCTTGTGAAGAACCAACCACTAAAGTCGAAAGGGAAGTTCGAGAGGAAAAAGTCATAGATGAAGCATACCCAAGCAGACCTCGACGAACAAGACACATTCCTGCAAGGTTGCAAGAATGTGTGATTACATCAGATGATATGGTCGATGAAGAGGATGAGCTTGTACATTAAGCTTTCTACGCAGATGTCGAACCAGTCAATGCAGCTGAGGCATTGAAAGATTCGAAGTGGGTGAAAGCAATGAATGAGGAGTTAGACTCCATCGAAGTCAACAGTACCTGGTCACTTGTCGAATTACCTCAATGCAAGAAGATAATTGATCTGAAGTGGGTTTATAAGGTGAAGGTGAATTCTAAAGGAGAAGTAACTCGATACAAGGCAAGACTTGTGGTGAAAGCATTTCTACAGAAGGAAGGAATCAACTTCGACGAAGTTTTTGCACCTGTTGTTAGGATCGAAACAATCAGATTGGTTGTTGATCTAGGAAACATGAACAATTGACACAGATGTCAGATGCATGTGAAATGTGCATTCTTAAATGGACCCTTAGATGAAAAATTTGATGTCGCACAACCAGCTGGGTATGTGAAACGAGGCAAAGAAAGAAAGGTGTACGGGCTGCATAAAGCCCTGTATGGACTTAAGTAAGCTCCAAGAGCTTTGAACATGAAGATCGACAACATGTCAGCTATCAACTTGGCGAAGAATCCAATAACACAAGGTCGAAGCAAGCACATCAAAATGAGGTTCCATTACCTTCGAGGACAAGTAGCAGAATGGAAGATGAACTTGGAACACTGCAGAACTGAGAATCAGATTGCAGACATCATGACGAAGTGAGTTCCAGTCAAAGTGTTCAAGAAGCTAAGGTCTATGATGAATGTAGATAGTTTAGACACAATGAATTATGTCGTGTCTTAAATATGTAATTCTTTGTGCTAGAAAGATTAGATTTGATTTAGAAAGATTAGATTAGATATTTTTGAGCTTTTATAGTTTAGCCTTTAACTTGAGATGCAAGTTAACCTAAATCTATAAATAGGGAGGAACCCTTATCATTGTAATCATGAAGTTTGATAATCACGGTTTTGCAGTTGCAAAATGATAATAAAATTCCACAGTTGTGGGCAGAGAGTTACTCTGCAGTTCATACTAATCTTCTTTAAACGTGTTCTTATTTTTGTTTGTTGTCATTACATAACAATTTTGAGATCTAAATTGATTAGGAATACTCCATAGATTGTAGTTGAATTCCAACATTTTTCCCATGAAAATTTAAATTAGAGTTCGATAAATAGTGGTATGCATATGTTGATGTTTTAGAGGAAATGGTTCAAATTTTCTTAACATATAAGAATTTTATTTTGTTACTGGTAAGGGGCAAAGTTGCTTTAAGTATACACTAGTTGTAGGTATAAAGTTGTAGTGATATAAAATGTTAAACAAGATGTACCATCTATGTAAAACGGGTTACTTGTTGTACAAGTAACAAACTAGTTATGTAAAATGGGTTACTTGTTGTACAAGTAACAAACTAGTTCCATAAGTTTGTTAGATAGTTAGTTATTAGTTAACTGTAATTAGTTAGAAGATAACTAATTGTGGTATCCTATATATACCAATGTATATATTATGGTTCAGTTAGTTGTGAAATATATACTTGATCTTCTTCTTCTTCTTCTCTCTATGCAATGTTAGCTTTGTCCTTTATTCATCAATGGTGTATGTCTTAAGATTTCACATGGTATCATCGACCTGTGGCTAACTCTTCATTCCCATTCCGCTGCATTCATTGCTTTCAATTCTTCACAACTTTTTTTTTTTTGTTTCTCACGATCTGCTCGTCCTCCATCTCTTGATCATTCTCAAAACTCACCTCCGTCCAGCCATGGCAACCACTCTAATCTCAATGTGAACAACGGTTATTAAAATGATACCCTTAACCTATATTTCATGCATCCTAATGAGAATCCTGCTCTGGTTCTTGTATCTCCTCTCTTGTATGCCAACAACTACCATTCTTGGTCACGATCTATGACAATGGCATTACGATCCAAGAATAAACTGCATTTCATCAATGGTGCACTCCCTCGACCACCTGATTAAGATCGAGACTCCATCGCATGGGACAGATGCAACACGATGATCATGTCATGGCTGACCAATTCAATGGAATCAGAAATCTCTCAAAGTGTTTTATGGATGGAAATAGCTTCAGGCATATGGCAAGAACTTAAAGATCGTTTTTATCATGGTGATGTTTTCAGGATATCTGAAATTCAGGAAGAGATTTTCACTCTTAGACAAGGTGACTCTTCCATTTCTTCTTACTATACAAAGTTGAAAATGCTATGGCAAGAATTAGACAACTTTCGTCCTATTCCTGTGTGTGAATGTAACACTTCTTGCATAGCTATTACAAAGATGCATAGCTATCGTGATTCTGATCAAGTGATCCAGTTTTTGAAAGGTTTGAATGATACTTACTCTGCAGTAAGATCTCAAATCATGTTGATGGATCCACTTCCTAATATTTGTAAAGTATATTCTTTACTTGTTCAACAAGAAAGACAATTTCTTGCACCAACTGATGAAGCCAAGATTTTGGCTGTTCTTGGTAACCAATCTCAAGGCAGAGGAAACAATGGTTTTCGAGGCAGAGGTTCAAGAGGTGGCAGAACCTCTAATGGTTATGGCAGAAATATGAGAGTGTGCACTCATTGTGGCATGACCAATCACACCATTAATACATGCTTCAAAAAGCATGGTAATCCACCTCATTGGCAACAACAGGGTCACCTCAACAATATCTCTACTGATCAAGACAATGAAGATGAAGATCCACAAGAGTCCTCTGAAGAACCACCTAAGGACAATTATCTGGTATTACTGGCTTTGTAAGACCCGTATATTTTAGTTCGTATGATATTATGATGTTTTATCATTTTAATCTATTTTTCTACTAAATTTGGAGTAGCGAGCAGATTATACCCGATATTTCTAGGGTGTTCGGTTGTGGTCTGGATTGATCCACGTGGTTTCTTTTAAATTCAATCAGACTTTTTCTATTGGCACGGTAGTTATATTGGATTCCGAATGTTTCTATGTTTTCAAAATTTCAAAATTGTGTTTCTGCCGATTTTTGGGAAAACGGGCAAATTATACCCGTCGTTTAAATTTTCACGGACTCCAATTGTCGTCAAAATTTAAATGGGAGTTTTATATATCGCCGATATTGAGAATTTAATCTCAATATATCTTTCTGAGTTAAGGAACAAAAATTTATTCGGAATAAAATTTATTCGAAAATTTTGGGTGGTTTTAATTAAAATGCGACGGTGAAATTTTTCAGTTTTCATAAAAAGTTGTTCGTGAGCGAGTTACGACTCGTCTGAGTCAGAACATTTTTTTAAGTGTGAGACATTAAATATCTAGATATTTTTGGGTTATACTATTATTATATGTTTTTAAAATAAGATCTTTTGGACTTTTTGTTGAGATATTATTATTAAATCCATTAGATATTTTGTTGAGATATTATTATTATATCCATTAGATATTTTTGGCGGGTATATTGTAATTTTATTCTTGACTTTTATTTTATAATATATCTTTTTTTCATTGATGTTTTCGTTTGATCGCGTTTTGAGAGCGTTTAGGAGATATTTAGGGGAAAGGGTAAAACGGTAATCTTGCGGATTAGATATTTTAAAAAAGGATACGATGGGGATTAAGTGGAAAGTTTAGATTATATATATAGAGAGATTAGAGAGAAAGAAAGTAAAAGGAAAGAAAAGAAGAGGAAAGAAAGGAGAAGAGAGGAGAAAGAGAGAAAAGAGGGAAAAATGGGGAAAACATCCGAATCGGAGTAGGATCTTCGATTAAATCGGGTAAGTTTACTCAACTCGATTATCCTATGATAGTATATGTATATGTAGGTGTTTGTTTGGTTGGTTTTGGTTAGAAAATGTTAGGTTTTACATATTTGAGCAAAATTGGTAAAATCGATAGAAATCGATGTTTTCACGGATGAAATTCGAAATAAATTGCGTAGTTTAGTCGAGGAATGTTAGGCCGTGATTATTGAAACCTGTAAGATTGAATTCGGGTGATTTCGTAACTTTGGGCATTTTTGAGAAATGAGGGTTTTAAGAATTGAATCGAAAACGGACGTCGTAGAAATCGTGTTTAATGGTTCTAATTCACTGCTATATGTTAGGTGAGTACGAGTATGTGGTTATTTCGAAGAAAATAATTTAATCGGTCGGATTTTCGGGTGGAAAGGCCAAAACCCGTAGGTTTTCAAGGCAAAAGGGGGGTTTTCGGCGAAAACTTCGAAAATTCATATCTTTTGATCCGTAAGTCGGTTTTGATCCCCGTTCGAAGCGTTGGAAAGCTAACGAGATGTTCTTTCTATTAAAAATGGTTTGGAGGGCAAGAGATGATTTTAGTTTTTGTGGTTTTGAAAAAGTGTTGGGTTTTATCACGTAAAGTGTGTGCGGTCGGTGTTTTACTGTGTGTTGTGCTTTTGTTATATAACGTAGAGCCAGTGAGCTGTTATATGATGTACTGTGGGTGGCCTAATGGTGTGAATCCTAGATTTTTGGAATTCAAATTGTTGTTCAAAATAAATGAATTTAAATTGTGTGGGTTTTTCTATAGAGCGATTAGGTTAGTAATCGGGGAGTGAAAACCTAAAGCCCTAATTGTTTAGGTTAGCGATCAAGACCCAGCCTTATTGTAGATGTATCTGAGTTGGTTTTAACTTAAGTCCTTTGTGTATTTTATAAGGTTGAAAGTGTGAATCAGGTACGAGATTTCATCGTGAGAGACAAATCGATCTTATGTAGCGTAAGTTGTTTGGGTTGGAAGCTTGCTCAGGTAAGGGCACTTTCTAACGATATTATATGTGATTGAATGCATGTGTGTTTGTATTCATGACTGTGTGCCCTTGTGGGGATGGTTGAATGATTGTGTGCCAGTTGAGGTTGTGTGGTTATATTCATGATTGTGTGCCTGGTTGGGGATATGTGTTTATGCTATGACGCTAAACTTGTGATGTGCATTCATATGATTTGTGATAAATATATGAATTGCGGTTGATATGTATGTCGAGGAGGACAACACGAGGTGTGTCTGAGCCACCTGTTGGTAATGAGAATTATTCATATGATTTGTGATAAATATATGAATTGCGGTTGATGTGTATGTCGAGGAGGACAACACGGGGTGTGTCTGAGCCACCTGTTGGTACTGAGAATTGTTCATATGATCTGTGATAGATATATGAACTAAATTGTGAATTGTGATTTTACACCTTGTTATTATACATATTGTGGTTATATAAACTGTTGCATTTACATGTGTGAGTTCATGCATACCATAGTTGCGTGTAGGTAGTTGGCGCCGAATGGGCCAGGGTGATGGGTTCTGAATCATCACCTAATCCCGAAGGGAATTCTACTGCACCAGGTGATGTGACTGAGCCGTCATCGATCCTTTGAGATCAAATTGAGTCAGGTTAATGCGAGGGAGGCAACACCGGGTGTCTGCAAGGGCAGCACTTTTGTGTCTGCGAGGCAGCACGGTTAGTGAGGACCCAAGGGGGTATCACGACTCTCTGCGGAGAGGTTAAATTCCGGGATTCATGCATGGTGAGGGTACCCGACGAATTGGGACCACCAAATTCATATAGG
This sequence comes from Lathyrus tuberosus, assembly GCA_022829125.1. Classification (NCBI taxonomy): domain Eukaryota; kingdom Viridiplantae; phylum Streptophyta; class Magnoliopsida; order Fabales; family Fabaceae; genus Lathyrus; species Lathyrus tuberosus. The sequence continues at coordinate 1,314,376 of JALAZF010000227.1, forward strand.
TCTGCATTTAGGATGTTTGTGCATTGCATTTGTGTGTTAAATTAAATGTTGTGATTGTTACATATATCATACTGTCACCTCATTTATGTTGCTCTGCATATCATATTGTCATCTTATTCATGTTGTTATGTATATCATGTTCTGCTAGCATGTGTGTATTCTTCCATATATGCTGTTTTTAGATTGTGACCCTCTACTATTACTATGATGTGGCTAACGACCACCCAGGTTTAGAAGTGGTGATAGTTAAGGTATCCAGGTGTCGTGAAGGCTTGTAAGATGCGATGTCTTTGGGCTAGGAATTCAAGATCAGCTTAGGGTCGTGTTTTGAGGTTGTCCATGTTGTTATTGCTGTTATTATTAAAGTTGAGTGCTTATTTTTATGTGTATGGACAAATATTTATAACAGTGGGCATTACGCTGGTCCTATGTATGGAAAAGACTTAGAGCGAAAGCTCGTACTCTGATTAATCATTTTTATTATTTTTCCTGGAGAGACAGCTGTCAATATTATGTATGGCATCCAAAAAAAAATATACACTCTCGCTGTTAAAAAATCGGGGTGTTACATTGTGGTATCAGAGCTTTGGTCTAAGATTTTCATGGGGTTGTGAGTCGAGTGTCCTAAGCTGATCAAGTGTCGGGTTTAGTGGGAGTAAATCTGTGGAGTCCTATGTGTTATGTGGTTTGTGTCTTGGGTCCAGCATGATATGTGCCTAGGTAATCGTTTGTTTCTTAACTAAAGTTGAGGTCTCCCATCGTACTTCAGTAAGAAACTTAGTTAAACCCCTTGAGCATTTGTCGACGTTGGTCGACATATGTCTCTGTTTTCTTTAGAGGTAGTGATCTAGAGGTAGTGAGATTGAATCGAGTAAGAACTACAAGGTTTTCTGCAGTAATGCTATAGATGAGAGGTTTTGTTGTCCTTATCACTCTGAGGTGTTGAGTAGGGATGAGTGGAAGTCAAGGTTTTAAAGGATTCTAAGTAAGGACTTGATTTGGAGGACCTATTGAGAGAAAAATGATTGGATGTTCATTCTGGTGAGTTCTGAATGAGATGAGATGAAGTTTATGGACTATGAAGAAGGTAATATTTCTTTGGAATCAAAGAGCAGTTATAGATGTTGTTTGGAGACAATTACTATACATGGAGATTAATGAACATCTTCTCTAGGAAGAAAGCGGGTTACACGTTGAAAGTGGCCAAAACCTAGGAAAGTTAGAGGAAGGTTATACGATCAGTAGGTCCTTGAGGGTTATTTTTTTGTTTTTCTAAGCTATGTTAGGTAGGTAACTAAATCCCGTAAGGATGAATCATGTGATGTTAAAGGAAGGAAACCAAGTATCACATGGATAAGTTTTAGTAGAAGTGACCATCAGTGGAGTTGTCTTCAAAAATTAGAAGTAGGAGGTTAGGAGAGAATGAGTATTATGGTTTATAGGAGGAAAAGGTAGAAGTAGCACCACGGATCTAAGTAATCATATGAGTAGAGTAGAGAAGTGCTAAAGCAATTCTAGTATGGGGGACATGGTTTTGCTAGAAATATCATATCGCGGGTAGACAATGGGTTGTTAGAAGAGTGATAAGACGCTGAAAGTTAATATCTGGAAGGACACAGAGCCATGTATGAAGAATTAATGAATGGAGTTATATGGTGTAACAAGTATATGGATTTCGTAAAGATCAAAGTTTAGATTTGGATTTAGGGATCGAACCTGAGAATAAGGTAAAGTTAGCAAAGGAATTTTGAATGGGTAGTTGTTCTTTAAAAGTCAAGCGTTAAGATTTGAGATAAGTGCTCAGTGACTAGATCGAGGAGTAAGATATGTCTGTTTTGGAAGGATGATTCTTGTAGAGTGTTAGATCGTAGGGTGATAATGTTGGTTGATACCTTAGAAAACGCTAGGATTGAATAAGAAACTGAGGAGTGAATGGATGTGTCCTGATGTTTAGCAAGAACTTATGCGGAAGAGGATTGGGTTGTGTTATAAAAGGATATTATGACCATTGGATGGTCATAAGCAATTGAAGATAGATAGAACAACGAAGAGTAGGTTGGATAGGACGAACATTGATTTGGAACAAGGATATTTAGATTGGGTGAAGGAGAGTAAAGATGTGGGTTGAAGTTGACAAGATAGAGGTCAGGGTAGGTTGGGAAACGACTATAGGCGTTTGGTTGCTAAGATTTTTTTTGAAGTTGGAAACTCCTAGATGTTATAAGAGGATCTAGTATAAGGGACTTTGGAGTTGCAGTATCGTAAAGGTGGTTACAAAGGAAGAATAAGGTTGTATGCAAGCAAGAAAGTGCTCAGGTAACACAGATTTTTTTAATAAGAAGGTTGACTACCTCGTTGCTTAGGAAGGACTACCAAGGATATGGCCCAAATGGAAATGGGAAGGATACTAAGCATTTCCTCAAGAGTGTATGCTATAGATGATGGGGTTGCGCTCGGACGTAAAGTTGATATTTAAGAAGCGGTATAAGTGGTAAGAGAATAATCCTGCGGTTGGAAATTTTGATATCACAAGGTTAATGAGTAGTGTATTAGTGACTAGATGGGTGGTTATATTCAGAATTGGGATGATGAGGTTACTAAGTGAAAAGCCTGTTGGAGATTCCACGTGAGACATGAGAAGTCTGGACGAGGTTAAGTACATTATGTCATTGATGAACGAATGGGTGGAGTCAAAAGATTGGTATGGGGAAATAAGTGTCAAGATGAAGTGTGAGAGGAACGTATAGAGATGTGAATCAGGTCGATTTAGAATCCGTGCAAGAAATTACCTCACCCACAATTTGGAAAATGTGATTGTAAGTGTATGCTTAAGAGAAAAATGTGCATTGGGCATATTCAGAAGTAGAGAGGATCAAACATTTGCCTATTAGGACGACATCAAGGATGAAGTGGAAATGTTTGGCGAAGACTAGTAAGGCTTGGATTCGTTGTACTTGTTATAATGAAGACTAGAGAAGCATAATGGAAAATATGCATTGAGAAAATATTGGATGTTAGAGATTGACATCGAGAACAGTTTAACAACAGAAGATGAGATATGAGAACAATAAAAAATGGTTTGATTGATCACTACAAGAAAACATGTTATTAGCTAGGGGGTTATCCCCTCACTAAGCTAAAAAACCCATCACAAAACATCATTTTGCGAGGGGGGGACACCCCTAGCAAATCAGGTCATCGCAAATTATTGGCTAGGGGATAAGCCCCTCGCAAAAATGGCTTGGGGAGAAACCCCTCGCAAAAAACCATCCAAAAAATTTAGCCTGCTTCACTGCAGGCATAGACACAGCTAGTGGCACAGTGGGCTCAGACGTGTCAGAAAATTTGCGAGGGGATAAACCCCTAGCCAAAAATGCTACGTATTGCCTTTAGTGAGGGGTAATCCCCTAGCTATTTATGTCAGACTATTTGCGAGGGGCTCCCCCCTAGCTAAAAAAGTTGCGTATTACATTTAGTGAGGGGTTATCCCCTAGCTATATGTGTCAGAATTTAGTGAGGGGAGAAGCCCCTAGCTAATTGCCATAGGTATTAAATTTGCGAGGGGTTAGCCCCTAGCCATTATTATCATATTATTTTTATTATATAATAATTATATTATTTTAATTATATTATTATTAATTAACTAGAATAATATAATGATATAATAAATAAATATACATATTATTTAATTATATGTATATTATATAATAATTATATTATTTTGATTATATTATTTTAATTATATTATTTATAATTATATTAATAATTAGAAAAATATAAGTATGTAACAAATAAATATACATATTTTAATATAATAAATAATTATATATTTTTAAATTTTGTAAAATATAATAATTTATAAAAAGTGCATTAAATTAAATATTCACATACACACCAAATGAAAAAGAGTTCATACTTTTTAAATAAAAGTGTATATTAATATATAATTTATTCTTTTACAAAAATAATATATATTTTGTTTTTTAAACAATATTTTCTATACAATACTATTTTCCATAATATGTTTAATATATAATCTATTTTTTAAACTATATTTATTATACAAGACTATTTTTAATAATATGTTTAATATATAATATTCATTTTCAAAATCTAATTTTTAAACATTATTTAGTATACTTTAAAACATTTTCTTATAAATATATTACTAAATTATATTAATATTTTAAAAAATATATACTCTATAAATAAAAATGTATACTTTCAAATCTGTTTTATAGTTTTTATTACAAATCTCTTTTATAATTTTTATTACAAATCTGTTTTTAAATTTTATTTTTAATATCTGTTTTATAATATAAACTAAATATAATATTATCTATTTTATAATATAATAAATCTGTTTTATAGTTTTTATTACAAATCTCTTTTATAATTTTTATTACAAATCTATTTTTAAATTTTATTTTTAATATCTGTTTTATAATATAAACTAAATATAATATTATCTATTTTATAATATAATCTGTTTTTATAATTTTTTATAACAATATAAAATCTGTTTTAAAACAATATCTGTTCTTAATCTATTTTATATAAACTAATTGTTTTCAAACATTTTTTACAAATATTTTTAAATCTGTTTGTTTTTTACTTAAAATCTGTTTTTAATAATATTAACAACATAAAATTAAAATCTGTTTTTATATTCTATTTTTAGTAATATAAACAATATTTATAAACATTTTTTACAAACTATTTTAAAACAACATTTTTTAAATATATATTACTAAAAATAAATACAGAAAATTCGTAATAAAAAAAATTATAAATTTTATAATACCAGCAACACACCAAAATCAACATAATAATATCAATTATACCTAAAATATTTAGAAAAAACAATTAAATGTGTACCTTTAGAAGCTCCCTTAAATTTGTAGCTCCAGCTTCTAGATGACAGTTGAATCTTTTATCAATTATATACATGTAATATAACAAATAAATAAAAAAAAATTAATTGTTGAAATACACGAAACAAAATTAATCAAAATATATATATGAAACAGTTGGAGAGAATAAATGGAATGGAAAGACTAAAATTTACCTGTATTTGAAATTGAAAACGGAAGAAAATTGTAGAGAGAATGGTGGAATAGAGAAAATGGAAGAAGATGAAGAATGGGAGAATGGGGAGAAACTAAAAAATAAATACTGATTATATATATTAAGTCTTTGTAATGGCAAAAGGCATTTAATCTGGTAGCGCATTGCGAGGGGAGGCCCCACGCGATTGGAGAGATAAGATTTGCGAGGAGGTGGCCCCTAGCCATTGATGGCGTGTTCCAGTCAACTGGCAACATAATAATTGCCTTTTTCAGAGTGATTTGACCAAGCATCTTCATGGTGAGGGGATACCCCGTCGCAAATTACTAATTAAAATTTAGTGAGGGGTTGGCTGTAACACCCCCTTTCTATACCCCCAAATAATCACATAAATCATTTAGGCACATATAAAAAATAAAAATTCGCCAGAGTACGATTAAAACATAGTATAAAAGAGGCATGTCACATCATACACGCAATTAATACATACAACACCTGCTCATTCTATTGATATGCAACAGTGGGGTAACTTGTCACAGAGGAACTTTGTCCTTACACCCACATCTCAATATTTAGAATAAAAGCGGAAAATCCAAACATTGATAACATCGAACATATATACATCAACAAGTATGATACAACAACATCATTCATGTTTATATACACAAATTCATCAGCAAGATACATGTACAAATGTATCACAAAAGAATAATATACATCCTAGCTACCCGGTGCTACATATCAGAGCCAACCGACCAAAAGAATGAAGACACGCTTCACAAAAAGACCTCCAGCATACCTACTCTGCAATGCCTCATAGAGCATCATAAAACAGCAGAAGGGTGAGAAATATTATCATAATAACAATGCATACAATTATATATATCTTAACATAAAAATACACATATTCCACATTCTCACCACCATCCATCAAAACTCATCCTTATACGTCACAGTGTATATATATATATATATATATATATATATACAACCAAGCATATTCATCGTACATACTTTCGCAATTCTCAATCATTCCACATAAACATACACATTCATGTTTATTCATCAATGCACAAATACAAAGATGATAAATGCAAATCATAGAGACCGACTCACGACTCTATGCAAATGCAATGCGGTACCGACTCAATCATCACTAGTTCACTCAGGAACTCTGCTGGAACCATCGCTCGTTACCGAAGTAACTCCCCGTCGGGCCTACGATGTTCACCCATTGCTCACACCCCACATGGGCACACAATGTTTATGGATCGCTCACACCCCACATGGGCACACGACCCGATCGCTCACACCCCACGCGGGCACACGATCCGATTGCTCACACCCCACATGGGCACACAATCATTCATAATCATCGCTCACACCCCACATGGGCACACGACGTTACGACGGATTCTCATTTGAATCGCTCAACACAAGAATGTATTTCATGATGCTTCATATGCAAAATGACACAAGACATTCTTGAAATGCACACATATTCACAATATATTCATGCATTCATCTCATACAATCACATACAATCTATATACATTCACATCAATGCACTATTGTATGATTCACATTCAAACACACAGTCCAAACGGTAAAAGTCGCTAAATAGCACTATTCCCGACTTTTCGACATAATTAAATCGGCTAACGATTTTCAAAACATCATAATCACAACGTACAGCTCAATACCTTTCCAACGACACCAAGAATGTAAAAATCGGATACTCGGAACAAAAGTTACGGACGAAACCGAAAACGACATTTTGAAAAATCCCATTTTTACATTCCTCCTGTCCATATGCGTATCACCCATGTCCATACGCGTACGGACAGAAACCATTTCCTTCACAATTCCACGTTCCAAAACCCATACGCGTACGCCCCTCACCCATACGCGTATCACCAGAGGGCCGGGAAAAGCCACCCTCCATACGCGTATTGACCCTTCCATCGGCCATTGTTACGCGTATCGCCTTGGCTCATACGCGTATGGACATGCCCCTTACGCGTATGGCCAGGGAATTTCCAAAAAATTCTGCAGAACAATGTTCTGCGTTTTTCCACCTCCAACTTCACCAATTCATCATCTAAATTCAGAAAAACAACAGTTTGAAGTGTAACAATACATATTAAACATGTATAGACCAACAAGAACACAATCAACAAGAGTTTACACACTTTTGGATCAATTCCCAATCAATTTCTCAAAAATGGGTTATACCCTAAAACTCGCAAAATTCATCAACAACAACAACAATTCATACATAATCACATACATTGATAAGATAATAATGTTTCACACCCTTACCCGGATTCCAAGCTTGCTAATTGATTGATCTTGATGAATTTCTAAGTTTTTCCTCCTTTCCTCTTCTTTTCTCTTCCTCTTCTTTCTATCCTTCTCTATTTCTCTCTATTTCTCTTTTCTATCTATTTTCTTTCTTTTCTATTTCTTTTCTCTCATTTTCCACTAAATCAATTTAATTCATTTTTTCCTCACACAATTCTAATTCCACAAAATTTCTAACTTATAATTAATTGAGAAAAGACTAAAATACCCTCCATTCTAATTTCCCCGAAAACTCTCGAAAACGGTAAAATAGCATTTAACACACCAATTCAACAAATAAAATAATTTATCACCCAATTAAATTAAAAGACTCAGGAATAATGGAATAATCAAAATCGGGGCGTTACAACTCTCCCCCACTTTAGAAATTTTCGTCCTCGAAAATAATACCTGATTCAAACAACTCCGGATACGACTCTCGCATCCCTCTCTCTAGTTCCCACGTCATATTGCCTTCTGCAGCGCCTCCCCACGCTACTTTCACCAGCGCAATATCCTTGCCCCTTAGTTTCTTAACTTCGCGGTCCAAAATCCTAACCGGTAAAGCTTCCACCGTAAGGTTATCTCTCACTTCAACCTCGTCCATAGGATTAACATGTGACGGATCCGGAACATATTTCCGAAGTTGCGAAACATGGAATACGTCATGCAAATTCGAAAGGTTCGGAGGCAATGCCACACGGTAAGCCACGACACCAACTCGTGCAGAAATCTGATACGGACCAATAAAACGAGAAGTCAACTTCTTTGACTTCAAAGCACGACCCACACCCGTAACCGGTGTAACTCTCAAAAACACATGGTCGCCTTCTTGAAACTCAAGATCTTTTCTCCTCTTGTCATGATAACTCTTTTGTCTACTTTGAGAAGCTTTCATCTTCTCACGGATAAACTTCACTTTCTCCGTCGTTTGTTGTACCATCTCCGGTCCAACTATCGTCCTCTCGCCGGTTTCATGCCAGCATAAAGGTGTTCGACATCTCCGACCATACAAAGCCTCAAATGGTGCCATACTTATACTCGAATGAAAACTGTTATTGTAAGTGAATTCAATCAACGCCAGATAACCATCCCAAGCACCACCTTGCTCGAGTACACAAGCACGTAATAAATCCTCCAACGATTGAATCGTCCTCTCGGTTTGACCATCCGTTTGCGGATGGTAAGCCGAACTCAATCTTAGCTTAGAACCCAAAGCCTTTTGTAAACTCTCCCAAAACCTCGATGTAAACCTTGGATCTCTATCCGATAAAATACTCTTAGGAACTCCATGTAGCTTCACAATCACAAGAATATAAATCTCGGCTAACTTCTCCAAAGGATAACTAATATCAATTGGAATAAAGTGGGCAGATTTAGTAAGCCTATCAACAATTACCCAAATAGCATTATGACCTCTCTGCGTATTCGGCAATCCCGTAACAAAATCCATCGATATACTATCCCATTTCCATTCCGGAATATCCAACGGTTGCATAAATCCACTTGGTTTTTGATGTTCCACCTTGGACTTTTGACAAGTTAAGCATGCATACACAAATCGAGCCACATCCCTCTTTAAACCGGACCACCAAAAGATCTTCTTCAAATCTTGATACATTTTATTCGCACCCGGATGAATACTTAAATTACTTCGGTGTCCTTCCTCTAAAATCATCTTTTTCAACTCCGCGTCGTCGGGAATACAAATACGACCACGGAATCTCAAAACTCCATAATTATCAAACTTAAAATCCTCGTTCTCATTCATCATCAAATCCACGAATTTCAAGTCCAACTTTTGTTTTTCACTAACCGTTGCAAGAAAATCATTCGTAACATGTAACATACCAAGTCGTACACTTCTCGGCGTCATTTCACAAACCAAACTCAAATCTCTGAAATCCTCCAAAAGTTCCCATTCTTTCATCATCAATGCGAACATACGTAACAACTTCCGACTTAAGGCATCGGCTACCACGTTTGCCTTACCCGGATGGTAATTCAAACCAAAATCATAATCCTTCAAAAGCTCTAACCACATTATTTGTCTCATGTTCAATTCTTTTTTATCAAATAAATATTTCAAGCTCTTGTGATCACTAAAAACTTCAAATCTTGCACCATAAAGATAGTGCCTCCAAATTTTCAAAACAAACACCACGGCCGCTAACTCCAAGTCATGTGTAGGATAATTCTTTTCATGCACTCTCAATTGTCTTGAAGCATAAGCCACAACTTTTCCATCTTGCATCAAAACACCACCTAAACCAACCAAAGAAGCATCACAATACACAACAAATGGTTCCGTCGGATTTGGCAAAGTCAAGATCGGAGCCGTTGTCAACCTTCTTTTTAGCTCATTGAAACTCTCTTCACAATGAATATCCCAAATGAAAGCCTTTCCTTTACAAGTCAATTGCGTTAAAGGAAGTGCCAATTTCGAAAATCCCTCAATAAACCTCCGATAGTAACCCGCCAAGCCTAAAAAGCTTCGAATCTCCGTAACCGACCTAGGAGCCTCCCATTGCATCACCGCATCTATCTTGGATGGATCAACACTAATACCACTACCAGAAATAACATGTCCAAGGAAACTTACTTCCGACAACCAAAATTCACACTTCGACAACTTAGCATACAATTGTTTCTCTTTCAAAATTTGCAACACAATTCTCAAATGCTCTTCATGCTCCTCTTGAGACTTAGAGTAAATCAAAATATCATCAATGAACACAACCACAAAACGATCCAACTGTTCATGAAAAATACGATTCATGTATTCCATAAACACACCCGGCGCGTTAGAAACCCCGAATGGCATCACGGAGTATTCGTAATGACCATACCGTGTCCTAAATGCCGTCTTTTGAATATCCTCTTCTTTCACACGAATCTGGTGGTATCCTGATCTCAAATCAATCTTGCTAAAAACATTCGCACCAACCAATTGGTCCATCAAATCATCGATCCTTGGAAGCGGATACTTGTTCTTAATTGTCACTTTGTTCAACTGTCGATAATCAATGCATAACCGCATACTCCCATCCTTCTTCTTTACAAATAATACCGGAACCTCCTCCTCCAGATCTTCTATCAAAGCTTCCCCTATGCTTTCCCTTATCAACGGGTGTCACATAAGGTCCACCTCTAGCTTGTTGCTTCCCCTTACTCTCATTCAACCTTTTGTAATGTGTAGAACGAGCCTTACTATCTTCTTCGAAGATTCTACAACATTCTGTCAAATCCGCAAACCTCCTTATCCGTTGATATCCCACAGCTTGTTTAATCTCAGGACGTAAACCATTCTCATATTTTATACACTTTGAGAACTCAGCAGTAATCGCAGCATAATGAGGATGGAATTGAACCAACTCCACAAATTTAGCAGTATAGTCCACCACAGACATACTACCCTATTTCAGTTCAAGAAACTCCATCTCCTTCTTTCCCTTCACACTCTCAGGGTAATACTTCCTCAAAAATTCAGTACGAAATAAATTCCAAGTTATCTCTTCATCATCCACCTCAAGAACTTCACGCATACCGACCCACCAATCGTCGGCTTCTTCCTTCAGCATGTGAGACCCAAGCCTCACCTTGTTCTCCTCCACACAGCCCATAACTCTGAAGATTCTTTCAATCTCCTTCAACCACAATTGAGCTCCATCGGGATCAAATCTTCCTTTGAAAACCGGTGGTTGATTCTTCCTGAACTCGTCATTAGCATTCACGTTAGGTGCACCTTGCACCGCCCTAGCCATTGCTTCCAAAGCAGCAGCCATCGCATTGTCGTTTCTGTAACGCCCCAGTTTTGCCAATTTTGTTTATTGAGTCGTTTTGATTATTTTATTATTATTTTATTTTATTTTCGACTTTTATGTGAAAATATGTTATTTTTCGGCGGGAATATATTTTATCGCGTTTTGGGATCGTTTGCGAGAAATTTGAGTGTAGGGGTATTTTGGGCATTTGGGTGTATTTTGATTAAGTTAGAATAAATAGAAAGAATAGTGAGAAAGAGAGAAAAACCAGAATTTTAGAGAAGAAGAAAAGAGAAGAGAAAGAAGAAAAGAGAGAAAAACTTGTGAAGGAAGAAATCAATCTCCCGACTTTCTAGAACGCGAATTTATCGGGTAAGGGTGCGAAACTCGATTATACTATGATTGTGTATGATTATGTATGTTTTGTGTGGATGTTTTGGTTGGTTTTCAATATGTTTCCGTTTATGCCGTATTTGACGAAATCGATAGAAACCAATGTTTTTACGGTCGAAAAGTCGTATAAATACATGTGTTGGTTAGTTAGATGTATGTGAGCTGCTGTTTGAAGTTTCACGAAGTTTGGTTATGTTTCGGTTAGTTTTCGGTATGTTTCCGTTGTTGTTTCCGTTTAGGTCGAATTATGGGAAATTGATAGAAAACGATGTTTTCACGGTTAGAATTCGAAATAAATTACGTAGTTGTATCGAGGAAGGTTAGGTCGTCGTATGTCGTGCTTTTTATTCGATTTGGTGAAGTTTAAAAATTCTGGTTTTTGAAAGGTTGAAATTTAATCGAAAAATCGAACGTCGTAGAAATTTCGTTTAAGTGTTCTAAATTGTTCTTATGTATTTGGTGTTTATGAGTATATGTTTGTTTCGGTGAAAATGTTCGATTTAGTCGAGTTTTTGGGTGTTTCGGAAAAGGACAGCATAGGTGTAATGGAGAAAATCTGGTTTTTTGTGAAAAACAGGGTTAGGGATCGATACATAATCCCAGGGATCGATCCCTACTGTGAAAATTGGGAAAAATGGAATTTTACTACAGCAGGGATCGATACATGCGAGTTAGGGATCGATACCTACTGTGCTGCACCAGAAAATTCTGTTTTTCGGGGAAACTTCGGAAATTCATATCTTTTGATCCGTAGCTCGGATTGGGACGTTCTTTATACCGTTGGAAAGCTTATGAAATGTTCTTTCATATAAAAATGGGCTTTTAGATTATTGGCCGATTTAATTACGTCTGAAATTGGGAATAGTGTCGATTCTCGACTTTTGTCGTTTTAAATGGTGCGTAATTGACGTTTATTATGTGATATGTTTGTGCTTTGGATATGTATGCCTTGTGTGCTGCTGTGATGATGATTTGTGGCCGAGAGGCAAGAAAATGCTAAGTGTTGCATTTGTTTAGATATGCATGATTATTGATGTGTGTGAGCATGCAATGTGAATGTCATGAGTCATTGTATGCCAAGCATCATCGTGCATTGTTGAACGTCCTGAGTGACGGTTTGATTCCAGAGGGAATCTGCTATAACACCGTGGGCCTCGAAAACATGAGGCGCTGCCTGAGGACTTAAAGCGGTGGTTATAGACGATTGTGGGCTCCTTTGGAGACTTAAAGCAATCCTTAACGTCGTGGGCCTCGAAAACATGAGGCGCTGCCTGAGGACTTAAAGCGACGGGTGAACATCGTAGACCCGACGGGGTGTTATTGGCTACGTCCCAGTAACGAGCGATGATTCCAATAGTTCCTGGGGGACTAATGAATTACAAGGTTGGAAGTCGGTACCGCATGGCATGTGCATAGAGTCGTTGTGTCGGTCTATGTGCATTGCATAAATCATGAGTAATTATGCATCAATATGTTTGATTGCATTGTGAATGATTGATGTGAGGTGGTATACGATAAGTGAGAATTGTACTGTGTGATGTTATGTGTGACTGTCGAGCATTTGTGGTGAGAATGTGTTGCTTGTGTATTTTTGTGTTAATATATATAATTTTATGCAATTATATTATGGTTGTTTTTCTCACCCTTCTGCTGTTTTATAACGCTCTATGAGGCGTTGCAGATTAGATTTGTTGGAGATATTCTTTTTGTGAAGCGTGGCGTCTTCATTCTTTTGTCGGTCGGCTCTGATATGTGACTCCGGGTAGTTAGGGTGGCCGTTGGCGATTGTTTTGTATATCTGATGTTATATTTTGGTTGTACATGTATATTTGATGTATGACAAACATGTTTATATGTATATGTGTTATTCAGATATTAGATTTTTCCGCTTTAATTCTAATTTCTGAAAAGTGGGAGTAAGGAACAAAGTTCCCTCTGTTTGCATGCTACCCCACGTTGCATATCTTTATGGGCAGGTGTTGTATGAATTGTTTGGTTTCAATTGATGTGATTTCCCCGTCTATGCCATGATAATTTAAATGTACTCTGATCGAATTTGGAATTTTCTTTTATTGCTTTAATTGCATGCTAATTGGGGGTATAGATTGGGGGCGTCACATTAAGTGGTATCAGAGCCAATGTTCGGTTTGTCCGACCATGTTGTTGTGTTAGTTGTGTCTGGCATATTGGGCGAATTATGTTGGACGAGTGGTTGTTTAACCATAGTTTCTGTGTTTGGACGAACAGAATATGGCTGGAAGAGGTGCTGCTGCTATGACTGCGGCCATGCAAGCTATGGCGCAAGCAATGCAGAATTTACCCAATGCTGCGGCGGACGAGGAGTCGCGTAGTATGGATAAGTTTCAGAAGAATAATCCACCGAGCTTCAATGGCACTCATGATCCTGATGGAGCACAGATTTGGCTGAAGAAGATTGAGAAGATCTTCCGTTTCATTAGGTGTTCCGAGGACCAGAAAGTGCAGTTTGGTACTCATGTGTTGGAAAAGGAAGCTGAAGACTGGTGGGCGAATGCTTCTCAGAGGTTTGAGGAGGACGAAACAGTGGTTACATAGGCTGTGTTCAAAGATGCTTTTCTTGAAAAGTATTTTCCGGAAGATGAAAGAGGTAAAAAGGAAATTGAATTTCTTGAACTGAAGCAGGATAATTCCTCTGTTGCAGATTATGCTGCTAAGTTTGAGGAACTTGTGAAGTTCTGTCCTAATTATAATACGGCTGGTTCGGAGAGGTCTAAGTGTTTGAAATTTGTGAATGGTTTGAGGCCAGAAATCAAGCAGGGTATCGGTTATCAGGAGATCAGGCAGTTTCCAGTGTTGGTGAACAAAAGTAGGATTTTTGATGAAGATAGTAAAGCCCGTTCTGCTCACTATAAAAGTGTAAGTGACAGGAAGGGAAAACAGCAAGTTCGTGGGGGTCCATATGTGACACCAGTGGACAAGGGAAAACAAAAGGGTTATGTTGATCGCAGGTTTGGTGGAGGAGGTTCTGGCTCTATTAGGTGTTTTAAGTGTGGTGGTTTAGGTCATCGCCAGAATGAATGTCGGAAGGGTATGGGTAAGTGTTCTAATTGTGGAGGCGAAGGGCATGTTTTAGCTGATTGTAAAAGGAAGAATGTGGTGAAATGTTATAATTGTGGGGAAGTTGGTCACGTTAGTACGAGGTGCACGAAACCAAGGCAGGCTCAACCTGGAGGAAAAGTGTTTTCATTGGCGGGGACTCAGACCTCAAATGCAGAGCATTTGCGAATTGTTTTGCAGGTTTTGCAGGAAAGGAAGCTTTTTGCAAAATTGTCCAAGTGTGAATTCTGGTTGTCTGAGGTGAGTTTTCTTGGGCACGTAATTTCAGGTAATGGTATTGCTGTGGATCCATCTAAAGTAGAAGCAGTTCTACAATGGGAGGCTCCTAGATCCGTTACTGAAATTCAAAGTTTTCTAGGGTTGGCTGGTTATTATCGGAGGTTCATTGAAGGTTTTTCTAAGCTAGCATTACCTTTGACGCAGTTGACTTGTAAGGGCAAAGCGTTCATTTGGGATATTCAGTGTGAAGAGAGTTTTTGTGAGCTGAAGAGAAGATTGACGACAGCTCCGATTCTGATTTTACCGAATCCTAATGAACCATTTGTTGTGTATTGTGATGCTTCTTTAATTGGTTTGGGTGGTGTTTTGATGCAGGAAGGTAAAGTTGTAGCTTATGCTTCCAGGCAATTAAGAGTTCATGAGAAAAACTATCCTACTCATGATCTTGAATTAGCGGCTGTGGTTTTTGTGTTGAAGATTTGGAGGCACTATCTCTATGGTGCAAGGTTCGAAGTCTTTAGTGATCATAAAAGCTTGAAATATCTATTTGATCAGAAAGAGTTGAACATGAGGCAACGGAGATGGTTGGAATTTTTGAAAGACTACGACTTTGTCTTGAATTACCATCCTGGTAAAGCTAATGTGGTAGCCGATGCATTGAGCCATAAATCTTTGCATATGTCCGCATTGATGGCGAAAGAGTGGGAATTTTTGGAATCATTTAGGGACTTGAGTTTGGTTTGTGAAGTGACGTCGGTCAGTGTGAAGCTTGGAATGTTGAAAGTTACTAATGAATTTTTGTCATCGATTAATGAGAAACAAAAACAGGATTTGAAATTCGTGGATTTGATGATGAATGAGAATGTGGATTTCAAAGTTGATAATTTTGGTGTTTTGAGATTTCGTGGTCGTATTTGCATTCCTGATGATGCGGAGTTGAAAAGAATGATTTTAGAGGAAGGACACCGGAGTAATTTGAGTATTCATCCGGGTGCGAATAAGATGTACCAAGATTTGAGGAAGATTTTCTGGTGGTCTGGTTTGAAAAGAGATGTGGCTCAGTTTGTTTATGCTTGTTTAACTTGTCAGAAATCGAAAGTGGAACATTTGAGGCCTAGTGGTTTGTTGCAACCGTTGGACATTCCTGAGTGGAAATGGGATAGCATTTCTATGGATTTTGTAACGGGGTTACCGAATACTCAGCGTGGGCATAATGCTATTTGGGTGATCGTGGATAGACTGACTAAATCGGCGCATTTCATTCCGATTGACATCAGTTTTTCTTTGGAACGATTAGATGAGATTTATATCGGAGTGGTTGTGAAATTGCATGGTGTTCCTTTAAGTATTGTTTCTGATCGAGATCCTAGGTTCACATCGAGATTTTGGGAAAGTTTACAGAAGGCTTTGGGTTCTAGATTGAGGTTGAGTTCGGCTTATCATCCGCAGACGGATGGTCAGACCGAAAGAACTATTCAGTCGTTGGAGGATTTGTTGAGATCGTGTGTTTTGGAACAAGGTGGTGCGTGGGACAGTTATCTTGCTTTGGTTGAGTTCACATACAATAACAGTTTCCATTCTAGTATTGGAATGGCACCTTTTGAGGCTTTATACGGACGAAGATGTAGAACGCCGTTGTGTTGGCACGAGACCGGTGAGAGTTCTGTGGTTGGACCGGAATTGGTACAACAGACGACGGAAAAGGTAAAGTTTATTCGTGAGAAAATGAAGGCTTCTCAGAGTAGACAAAAGAGTTATCATGATCGGAGATGAAAAGATCTTGAGTTTCAAGAGGGTGATCATGTATTTCTGAGGGTTACGCCGGTAACGGGTGTTGGGCGTGCGTTGAAATCTAAGAAACTTACTTCTCGATTTATTGGTCCTTACCAGATATCTGCGAGAGTGGGTGCCGTGGCTTATCGAGTGGCGTTACCGCCGAATCTGTCGAATTTGCATGATGTGTTTCGTGTTTCACAGTTGCGGAAGTATGTTCCAGACCCTTCACATGTGATTCCGATGGACGAGGTAGAGGTAAGAGATAACCTTACGGTCGAGGCATTACCAGTTAGTATTTTGGATCGCGAGGTGAAGCGGTTGAGGGGTAAAGAGATTGCACTTGTGAAAGTGGCGTGGGGAGGCGCTGCTGATGGTAATCTGACGTGGGAGTTGGAGAGTAGGATGCGGGAGTCGTATCCAGAGTTGTTTGAATCAGGTAAGATTTTCGAGGACGAAAATTTCTAAGTGGGGGAGAATTGTAACGCCCCAGTTTTGCCAATTTTGTTTATTGAGTCGTTTTGATTATTTTATTATTATTTTATTTTATTTTCGACTTTTATGTGAAAATATGTTATTTTTCGGCGGGAATATATTTTATCGCGTTTTGGGATCGTTTGCGAGAAATTAGAGTGTAGGGGTATTTTGGGCATTTGGGTGTATTTTGATTAAGTTAGAATAAATAGAAAGAATAGTGAGAAAGAGAGAAAAACCAGAATTTTAGAGAAGAAGAAAAGAGAAGAGAAAGAAGAAAAGAGAGAAAAACTTGTGAAGGAAGAAATCAATCTCCCGACTTTCTAGAACGCGAATTTATCGGGTAAGGGTGCGAAACTCGATTATACTATGATTGTGTATGATTATGTATGTTTTGTGTGGATGTTTTGGTTGGTTTTCAATATGTTTCCGTTTATGCCGTATTTGACGAAATCGATAGAAACCAATGTTTTTACGGTCGAAAAGTCGTATAAATACATGTGTTGGTTAGTTAGATGTATGTGAGCTGCTGTTTGAAGTTTCACGAAGTTTGGTTATGTTTCGGTTAGTTTTCGGTATGTTTCCGTTGTTGTTTCCGTTTAGGTCGAATTATGGGAAATTGATAGAAAACGATGTTTTCACGGTTAGAATTCGAAATAAATTACGTAGTTGTATCGAGGAAGGTTAGGTCGTCGTATGTCGTGCTTTTTATTCGATTTGGTGAAGTTTAAAAATTCTGGTTTTTGAAAGGTTGAAATTTAATCGAAAAATCGAACGTCGTAGAAATTTCGTTTAAGTGTTCTAAATTGTTCTTATGTATTTGGTGTTTATGAGTATATGTTTGTTTCGGTGAAAATGTTCGATTTAGTCGAGTTTTTGGGTGTTTCGGAAAAGGACAGCATAGGTGTAATGGAGAAAATCTGGTTTTTTGTGAAAAACAGGGTTAGGGATCGATACATAATCCCAGGGATCGATCCCTACTGTGAAAATTAGGAAAAATGGAATTTTACTACAGCAGGGATCGATACATGCGAGTTAGGGATCGATACCTACTGTGCTGCACCAGAAAATTCTGTTTTTCGGGGAAACTTCGGAAATTCATATCTTTTGATCCGTAGCTCGGATTGGGACGTTCTTTATACCGTTGGAAAGCTTATGAAATGTTCTTTCATATAAAAATGGGCTTTTAGATTATTGGCCGATTTAATTACGTCTGAAATTGGGAATAGTGTCGATTCTCGACTTTTGTCGTTTTAAATGGTGCGTAATTGACGTTTATTATGTGATATGTTTGTGCTTTGGATATGTATGCCTTGTGTGCTGCTGTGATGATGATTTGTGGCCGAGAGGCAAGAAAATGCTAAGTGTTGCATTTGTTTAGATATGCATGATTATTGATGTGTGTGAGCATGCAATGTGAATGTCATGAGTCATTGTATGCCAAGCATCATCGTGCATTGTTGAACGTCCTGAGTGACGGTTTGATTCCAGAGGGAATCTGCTATAACACCGTGGGCCTCGAAAACATGAGGCGCTGCCTGAGGACTTAAAGCGGTGGTTATAGACGATTGTGGGCTCCTTTGGAGACTTAAAGCAATCCTTAACGTCGTGGGCCTCGAAAACATGAGGCGCTGCCTGAGGACTTAAAGCGACGGGTGAACATCGTAGACCCGACGGGGTGTTATTGGCTACGTCCCAGTAACGAGCGATGATTCCAATAGTTCCTGGGGGACTAATGAATTACAAGGTTGGAAGTCGGTACCGCATGGCATGTGCATAGAGTCGTTGTGTCGGTCTATGTGCATTGCATAAATCATGAGTAATTATGCATCAATATGTTTGATTGCATTGTGAATGATTGATGTGAGGTGGTATACGATAAGTGAGAATTGTACTGTGTGATGTTATGTGTGACTGTCGAGCATTTGTGGTGAGAATGTGTTGCTTGTGTATTTTTGTGTTAATATATATAATTTTATGCAATTATATTATGGTTGTTTTTCTCACCCTTCTGCTGTTTTATAACGCTCTATGAGGCGTTGCAGATTAGGTTTGTTGGAGATATTCTTTTTGTGAAGCGTGGCGTCTTCATTCTTTTGTCGGTCGGCTCTGATATGTGACTCCGGGTAGTTAGGGTGGCCGTTGGCGATTGTTTTGTATATCTGATGTTATATTTTGGTTGTACATGTATATTTGATGTATGACAAACATGTTTATATGTATATGTGTTATTCAGATATTAGATTTTTCCGCTTTAATTCTAATTTCTGAAAAGTGGGAGTAAGGAACAAAGTTCCCTCTGTTTGCATGCTACCCCACGTTGCATATCTTTATGGGCAGGTGTTGTATGAATTGTTTGGTTTCAATTGATGTGATTTCCCCGTCTATGCCATGATAATTTAAATGTACTCTGATCGAATTTGGAATTTTCTTTTATTGCTTTAATTGCATGCTAATTGGGGGTATAGATTGGGGGCGTCACAGTTTCTACCAGCCATCTTCTGATTATTCCCAAAAATGACAACAAGGTTAAACAACAGTTTAACCAACACAACAACAAGACAGACACAACTGACTCAACTCTGGCTCTGATACCACTTAATGTAACACCCCCTTTCTATACCCCCAAATAATCACATAAATCATTTACGCACATATAAAAAATAAAAATTCGCCAGAGTACGATTAAAACATAGTATAAAAGAGGCATGTCACATCATACACGCAATTAATACATACAACACCTGCTCATTCTATTGATATGCAACAGTGGGGTAACTTGTCACAGAGGAACTTTGTCCTTACACCCACATCTCAATATTTAGAATAAAAGCGGAAAATCCAAACATTGATAACATCGAACATATATACATCAACAAGTATGATACAACAACATCATTCATGTTTATATACACAAATTCATCAGCAAGATACATGTACAAATGTATCACAAAAGAATAATATACATCCTAGTTACCCGGTGCTACATATCAGAGCCAACCAACCAAAAGAATGAAGACACGCTTCACAAAAAGACCTCCAGCATACCTACTCTGCAATGCCTCATAGAGCATCATAAAACAGCAGAAGGGTGAGAAATATTATCATAATAACAATGCATACAATTATATATATCTTAACATAAAAATACACATATTCCACATTCTCACCACCATCCATCAAAACTCATCCGTATACGTCACAGTGTATATATATATACAACCAAGCATATTCATCGTACATACTTTCGCAATTCTCAATCATTCCATATAAACATACACATTCATGTTTATTCATCAATGCACAAATACAAAGATGATAAATGCAAATCATAGAGACCGACTCATGACTCTATGCAAATGCAATGCGGGTACCGACTCAATCATCACTAGTTCACTCAGGAACTCTGCTGGAACCATCGCTCGTTACCGAAGTAACTCCCCGTCGGGCCTACGATGTTCACCCATTGCTCACACCCCACATGGGCACACAAGGTTTATGGATCGCTCACACCCCACATGGGCACACGACCTGATCGCTCACACCCCACGCGGGCACACGATCCGATTGCTCACACCCCACATGGGCACACAATCATTCATAATCATCGCTCACACCCCATATGGGCACACGACGTTACGACGGATTCTCATTAGAGTCGCTCAACACAAGAATGTATTTCATGATGCTTCATATGCAAAATGACACAATACATTCTTGAAATGCACACATATTCACAATATATTCATGCATTCATCTCATACAATCACATACAATCTATATACATTCACATCAATGCACTATTGTATGATTCACATTCAAACACACAGTCCAAACGGTAAAAGTCGCTAAATAGCACTATTCCCGACTTTTCGAAATAATTAAATCGGCTAACGATTTTCAAAACATCATAATCACAACGTACAGCTCAATACCTTTCCAACGACACCAAGAATGTAAAAATCGGATACTCGGAACAAAAGTTACGGACGAAACCGAAAACGACATTTTGAAAAATCCCATTTTTACATTCCTCCTGTCCATACGCGTATCACCCATGTCCATACGCGTACGGACAGAAACCATTTCCTTCACAATTCCACGTTCCAAAACCCATACGCGTACGCCCCTCACCCATACGCGTATCACCAGAGGGCCGGGAAAAGCCACCCTCCATACGCGTATTGACCCTTCCATCGGCCATTGTTACGCGTATCGCCTTGGCTCATACGCGTATGGACATGCCCCTTACGCGTATGGCCAGGGAATTTCCAGAAAATTCTGCAGAACAATGTTCTGCGTTTTTCCACCTCCAACTTCACCAATTCATCATCTAAATTCAGAAAAACAACAGTTTGAAGTGTAACAATACATATTAAACATGTATAGACCAACAAGAACACAATCAACAAGAGTTTACACACTTTTGGATCAATTCCCAATCAATTTCTCAAAAATGGGTTATACCCTAAAACTCACAAAATTCATCAACAACAACAACAATTCATACATAATCACATACATTGATAAGATAATAATGTTTCACACCCTTACCCGGATTCCAAGCTTGCTAATTGATTGATCTTGATGAATTTCTAAGTTTTTCCTCCTTTCCTCTTCTTTTCTCTTCCTCTTCTTTCTATCCTTCTCTATTTCTCTCTATTTCTCTTTTCTATCTATTTTCTTTCTTTTCTATTTCTTTTCTCTCATTTTCCACTAAATCAATTTAATTCATTTTTTTCTCACACAATTCTAATTCCACAAAATTTCTAACTTATAATTAATTTAGAAAAGACTAAAATACCCTCCATTCTAATTTCCCCGAAAACTCTCGAAAACGGTAAAATAGCATTTAACACACCAATTCAACAAATAAAATAATTTATCACCCAATTAAATTAAAAGACTCAGGAATAATGGAATAATCAAAATCGGGGCGTTACATTGGCCCCTAGCAAATGGTCACCTATCAGCCTTATTTTGCGCTGACCCCTACTTTAAACAGGTTTTAAAGTTCAAAATTTTTTTCCCTCCTCTTTTGCGAGGGGTAGCCCCTAGCAAAAAAAATTTCTTTTTTTTTTCCTATTGTGTGGTTTGCGAGGGGTTTACCCCAAGCAACCTTGTTTTTTTAGTGAGGGGTTATCCCCCTAGCCAATTCCCCTAGCTAATTTCATGTTTTCTTGTAGTGGATGAGCTCTTTGAGGGAAATAGAATTTAGTTGTAAGAGGAAAAGGAAACTCAATGAATTTTTGGAAGCAGGTGTAGGATAACACGAAGGACGTGGTGTGTCAAATGGTGATAGCCAACGAAGAGGATCATTTATGTTAAGGCATGCGAGAGTAAGCTGAGTAATGATTTGAAAATGAGGTAGTTGTGTTAGAGTGTGATCCAATAGTTTAAGACTGGGGAAAAGGGAATTTGTGAGAGTTTCAATCACCGACTAGATGTTGGGATGGTAGTATTAAGATGGTGATTGGGAATGATTATGGATGTGAACATATACAGGTCGCCACAATTATGAGATTAAAGGAATAATTAAGGATTTATGGACATTGGGGAAAATGTGGAGTTCTCTACTTAGATGACTACTTCGTTGGAGTGAAATAGGTTAAATTTGTACTTGGGTTTTAGCTGTTACTGTTTTGGAGGATACTCAATGGTTGTTCCGAGCTTAGTGAGCGTGAGAGAAACCGTAATTTGTTTTGGGAAATTGTGTCTCACTTTAGAGAGTGAAGTAGCAGGAGTTTGGAGGAAACATTTAGGAAACATCGAAGCGATTATTGGACCCTTGTGTCTTGCATAAAATTGAGAACAAGATGAGGAGAACACTATTGTAGTTGGTAACGATGGTTTATTCCACCATCATGGTTGTCGCCTACCTATTGACAAATTGAGGAACTGATCATCCTTAATCTGTTGTTGATAGTAGACAAGATTGTGTTGAATGGAATGAATGATTCTTGCCGGCTTAGATAGTGTGCGGTTTTAGCATTGCGTCCAGAGTCCGAGTCACTGTGACTTTGTAGAGGGTTGCAATAGGTGCGCGGTCGTTTTGGTGAGTGTGTTAGTGATAAATTGGTAAGTTGTTACATTTACCTCGAGTTTCGAGGACGAAACTCCTTTTTGGTGGGTAGTAATGTAAGACCCGTATATTTTAGTCCGTATGATATTATGATGTTTTATAATTTTAATCTGTTTTTCTACTAAAGTTGGAGTAGCGAGCAGATTATACCCGATATTTCTAAGGTGTTCGGTTGTGGTCTGGATTGATCCACGTGGTTTCTTTTTAATTCAATCAGACTTTTTCTATTGGCACGGTAGTTATATTGGATTCCGAATGTTTCTATGTTTTCGAAATTTCAAAATTGTGTTTCTGCCGATTTTTGGGAAAACGGGCAAATTATACCCGTCGTTTAAATTTTCACGGACTCCGATTGTCGTCAAAATTTAAATGGGAGTTTTATATATCGCCGATATTGAGAATTTAATCTCAATATATCTTTCTGAGTTAAGGAACAAAAACTTATTTGGAATAAAATTTATTCGAAAATTTTGGGTGGTTTTAATTAAATTGCGACGGTGAAAATTTTCGGTTTTCATAAAAAGTTGTTCGTGAGCGAGTTACGACTCGTCTGAGTCAGAACATTTTTTTAAGTGTGAGACATTAAATATCTAGATATTTTTGGGTTATACTATTATTATATGTTTTAAAGATAAGATCTTTTAGATTTTTTGTTGAGATATTATTATTAAATCCATTAGATATTTTGTTGAGATATTATTATTATATCCATTAGATATTTTTGGCGGGTATATTGTAATTTTATTCTTGACTGTTATTTTATAATATATCTTTTTTTCATCGATGTTTTCGTTTGATCGCGTTTTGAGAGCGTTTAAGAGATATTTAGGCGAAAGGTTAAAACGGTAATCTTGCGGATTAGATATTTTAGAAAAGGATATGATGGGGATTAAGTGGAAAGTTTAGATTATATATATAGAGAGATTAGAGAGAAAGAAAGTAAAAGGAAAGAAAAGAAGAGGAAAGAAAGGAGAAGAGAGGAGAAAGAGAGAAAAGAGGGAAAAATGGGGAAAACATCCGAATCGGAGCCGGATCTTCGATTAAATCGGGTAAGTTTACTCAACTCGATTATCCTATGATAGTATATGTATATGTAGGTGTTTGTTTGGTTGGTTTTGGTTAGAAAATGTTAGGTTTTACATATTTGAGCAAAATTGGTAAAATCGATAGAAATCGATGTTTTCACGGATGAAATTCGAAATAAATTGCGTAGTTTAGTCGAGGAATGTTAGGTCGTGATTATTGAAACTCGTAAGATTGAATTTGGGTGATTTCGTAACTTTGGACATTTTTGAGAAATGAGGGTTTTAAGAATTGAATCGAAAACGGACGTCGTAGAAATCGTGTTTAATGGTTCTAATACACTGCTATATGTTAGGTGAGTACGAGTATGTGGTTATTTCGAAGAAAATAATTGAATCGGTCGGATTTCGGGTGGAAAGGCCAAAACCCGTAGGTTTTCAAGGTAAAAGGGGGGTTTTCGGCGAAAACTTCGAAAATTCATATCTTTTGATCCGTAAGTCGATTTTGATCCCCGTTCGAAGCGTTGGAAAGCTAACGGGATGTTCTTTCTATTAAAAATGGTTTGGAGGGCAAGAGATGATTTTAGTTTTTGTGGTTTTGAAAAAGTGTTGGGTTTTATCACGTAAAGTGTGTGCGGTCGGTGTTTTACTGTGTGTTGTGCTTTTGTTATATAACGTGGAGCCAGTGAGCTGTTATATGATGTACTGTGGGTGGCCTAATGGCGTGAATCCTAGATTTTTGGAATTCAAATTGTTGTTCAAAATAAATGAATTTAAATTGTGTGGGTTTTTCTATAAAGCGATTAGGTTAGTAATCGGGGAGTGAAAACCTAAAGCCCTAATTGTTTAGGTTAGCGATCAAGAC
Organism: Lathyrus tuberosus; assembly: GCA_022829125.1. NCBI lineage: Eukaryota > Viridiplantae > Streptophyta > Magnoliopsida > Fabales > Fabaceae > Lathyrus > Lathyrus tuberosus. Next base: position 1,339,474 of record JALAZF010000227.1, read on the forward strand.
CCAGCCTTATTGTAGATGTATCTGAGTTGGTTTTAACTTAAGTCCTTTGTGTATTTTATAAGGTTGAAATTGTGAATCGGGTACGAGATTTCATCGTGAGAGACAAATCGATCTTACGTAGCGTAAGTTGTTTGGGTTGGAAGCTTGCTCAGGTAAGGGCACTTTCTAACGATATTATATGTGATTGAATGCATGTGTGTTTGTATTCATGACTGTGTACCCTTTTGGGGATGGTTGAATGATTGTGTGCCAGTTGAGGTTGTGTGGTTATATGCATGATTGTGTGCCCGGTTGGGGATATGTGTTTATGCTATGACGCTAAACTTGTGATGTGCATTCATATGATTTGTGATAAATATATGAATTGCGGTTGATATGTATGTCGAGAAGGACAACACGAGGTGTGTCTGAGCCACCTGTTGGTAATGAGAATTATTCATATGATTTGTGATAAATATATGAATTGCGGTTGATGTGTATGTCGAGGAGGACAACACGGGGTGTGTCTGAGCCACATGTTGGTACTGAGAATTGTTTATATGATTTGTGATAGATATATGAATTAAATTGTGAATTGTGATTTTACACCTTGTTATTATACATATTGTGGTTATATAAACTGTTGCATTTGCATGTGTGAGTTCATGTATACCGTAGTTGCGTGTAGGTAGTTGGCGCCGAATGGGCCAGGGTGATGGGTTCTGAATCATCACCTAATCCCAAAGGGAATTCTACTGCACCAGGTGATGTGACTGAGCCATCATCGATCCTTTGAGATCAAATTGAGTCAGGTGAATGCGAGGGAGGCAACACCGGGTGTCTGCAAGGGCAACACTTTTGTGTCTGCGAGGCAGCACGGTTAGTGAGGACCCAAGGGGGTATCACGACTCTCTGCGGAGAGGTTAAATTCCGGGATTCATGCATGGTGAGGGTACCCGACGAATTGGGACCACCAAATTCATATAGGTCTGCATTTAGGATGTTTGTGCATTGCATTTGTGTGTTAAATTAAATATTGTGATTGTTACATATATCATACTGTCACCTCATTTATGTTGCTCTGCATATCATATTGTCATCTTATTCATGTTGTTATGTATATCATGTTCTGCTGGCATGTGTGTATTCTTCCATATATGCTATTTTTAGATTGTGACCCTCTACTATTATTATGATGTGGCTAACGACCACCCAGGTTTAGAAGTGGTGATAGTTAAGGTATCCAGGTGTCGTGAAGGCTTGTAAGATGCGATGTCTTTGGGCTAGGAATTCAAGATCAGCTTAGGGTCGTGTTTTGAGGTTGTCCATGTTGTTATTGCTGTTATTATTAAAGCTGAGTGCTTATTTTTATGTGTGTGGACAAATATTTATAACAGTGGCCATTACGCTGGTCCTATGTATGGAAAAGACTTAGATCGAAAGCTCGTACTCTGATTAATCATTTTTATTATTTTTCCTGGAGAGACAGTTGTCAATATTATGTATGGCATCCAAAAAAAATATACACTCTCGCTGTTAAAAAATCGGGGTGTTACAGGCTTCACACCTGCTCAACACAAAGCCATTCTAGCATTGCTTCAGCAATCATCAAATTCTCATAATGTGAATCACATGGTCACTCAAAGTCTATCCAATTCAGGTATCATCTGTACCTTTCCATCTCAAGACACAATTGAGTTTTTCATTTTGGACACAGGAGCAACTGACCATGTGTGTTTCTCTAGAAGATTGTTTACTTGTTTAACAAAAATCCCTGAGATTACTGTCAAACTGCCAAATGGTTCCCTAGTTTCAACCACTTTTGCTGGCACCATTTATTTTGATGATGATTTTGTGATGACCAATGTTTTGTACATGCCTCACTTTACATTTAATCTCATTTCTCGGCCTAAGCTCACATCTAATTTGACTTGTCAACTAATTTTTGACAAATCTTCTTGTTTCACACAGAGCACTTACTCCAAGAGGATGATTGGTGCAACTGAATTGAAGGGAGGATTGTACATTCTCAATAAACCCTCAGTTACCATACCCCCCCTATTCATTCAACCATCAACACCCTAGATAGTTCAACCAATACCTCTGTAAATTCTGACCACATAACTACCTGTAATATTTGGCATTGGAGGCTTGGTCACCTTTCCAATGCCAAGCTGATTGAAATAAAGAAACATTTTCCTTTTGTGACTGTTGCAATTACTAATACACCTTGTGATATTTGTTTTTATGCCAAACAAAAACGACTTCCTTTTCCTGATAGGAACCACAAGTCCAAAGATATTTTTTATTTAGTCCACATAGATATTTGGGGACCTTTATCCATTCCATCAATTAATGGTCATAGATATTTCTTAACTGTTGTTGATTATAATAGTCGTTTTACATGGATTTTCCTCATGAAACACAAATCAGAAACTAGTAACCTACTCAAAGCCTTTGTGTCTATGGCCTCAACCCAACACAACAAAACCATTAAGTGTATCAGAACAGATAATGGTAATGAATTCCTACTGGTTGATTATTATAAATCCAAAGGGATCATTCATCACTCCTCATGTGTTGGCACTCCTCAACAAAATGGGATAGTTGAGAGGAAGCACCAACACCTCCTTTCCATTACTAGAGCACTCTTGTTCCAAGCCCAACTTCCCCAAATTTTCTGGTCCTATGCTGTCGGCCATGCCACTCATCTCATAAATAGACTTCCCACACCTTTTTTGGATCATAAATCACCTTTTCAATTGCTCTATGATAGTCTTCCTAACATTCAATCCCTTAGAGTGTTTGGTTATTTATGTTTTGCTGCTACATTACCAACACGCATAGGAAGAAACTTGATTCTATATCCAAGAAATGTCTTTATCTTGGTTTCAAAATTGGAGTAAAGGGCCACATCTTATTTGACTTACAATCCAAAGAACTCTTCTTATCCAGAGATGTCATTTTTTTAAACTATCTTCCCATACAAACAGTCCTTATCTTCATCTGTCAAACACACTTCCTCAACTCTTCCCTCAAATCCTAACACATTCTTTGATTTCCCCTACATTGTTGATTCTGATACACAACACAATACTCATTCTCATTCATCTTCACCTGACCCAACACCAATATATCATTCTGATAACACACTTCTTCCTAAAATTTCTGACAGTCCCTCATCATCTCCTAATATCCCTACCACTTCATCACCATCTCTTAATATCCCTACCATTTCCTCTAATCCCAATCCTCCCTTAAGAAAATCTGCTAGAAATAGCAAACTTTCAAACTACCTTCAAGATTACCATTGCAATCTTATTGAGAGTACAGTTCCACTTTCCAATTCAAATGCTACTCAATTGTCTTCTACCAGTAAGTATCCATTATCTAATTTTTTATCATACCATAATCTGTCTCATGCACACAATCAATATATTCTTCATTTATCTTCAATTTCTGAGCCTCATACTTATGAAGAAGCCATTGGTAATAAACATTGGTATGATGTTATTCAGTCTGAACTGAAAGCTCTCCAACAGACAGATACATGGACATTACTTCCTTTACCTCGACATAAAAGAGCCATTAGATGTAGATGGGTTTTCAAACTCAAACAACATGCCGATGGTAATGTAGAAAGGTATAAAGCTCGACTAGTGGCCAAGGGTTTTACTCAGACTGAAGGTTTGGACTACATGGATACCTTCAGCCCTGTTGTAAAGATGACCACCATAAGAGTCTTCATCACCATTGCTGCTGCTCATCATTGGCCTTTATTCCAACTTGATGTCAACACAACCTTTTTACATGGTGATCTAAATGAAGAAGTGTACATGAAACCTCCACCTGGCCTACATTTACCACAATCAAACATGGTGTGCAAACTTCAAAAATCCCTCTATGGCTTGAAACAATCCAGTAGGCAATGGAACACCAAGCTCACTGAAACACTTCTTCAGTCTGGCTTTGTTCAGTCCAAGTCAGATTATTCTTTGTATACAAAATCCAATGGTTAACACTTCACAGGAATCCTTGTTTATGTAGATGATCTGGTCTTAGGGGGGACATAATTGATGAGATAAACAATGTTAATACCCTCTTGCACAACAAATTCAGCATCAACGATCTAGGAGATCTCAAATACTTTCTTGGTTTTGAAGTAAGCAGATCCAAAGATGGCATTACTCTTTGTCAAAGAAAATACACATTGGATTTGTTGCAAGATGCAGGTTTAACTGGAGCAAAGCCTTACAACACACCTATGCAACCTCATCTCCAATTACACACAGAATCTGGCAAGTCAATTTCATGGCCATATTTGCCACACAGTTGACAGGTAGGACGATTTCCAGGTGTATACCTGCCCCTGCCACGACTTCTACCTCGAGTGTATATTCCTCTACCTCGATTAGCATAATAAGCTCCTCTGCAGCCAGTTTCTTCTTGACTTGTTTGAGCAACATTAGCAGCAATATTAGTAGCAGCTACCTCCTCCCTGAATTTTTCCAATTGTGCTTCTTGCACATAAAGAAGGGCCTCAACATCACATATCGTAGGAGGTACCACACAGCCATACATATGCATTACAAATGAATTATACTCTTCAGGTAACCCTTGCAGAATGGAATCTACTTGATCTTGCTCAGAGATTGCATCACCAACAGCTAAAAGTGAGTTTGTGATAGCTTTGATTCTCAACACATATTCATTTATGGACGTTGTCCCTTTCTTGGTCGATTTGAGCTCAACTCGTAACTGTCGTACTCTTGATTTCATTTGATCATGAAAGAACTGATGAATTTTATCCCAGACTTCGAACGAATGTTTGCACGCAAGAACATGAGGCAACACACTTTCAAAGATTGTTGATAACAACCAGATAAAAAGAGCCTGATCTTGTACTAACCACGACTCATATTCATCAGAAATCGTACCCGTAACTCGATCTTGATCGGAATTGAACTTCTGCGGAATCTTTGGATTCACCACCAAGCGATGCATTTTCTGGGAAAGAATCACTCCTTCAACCTGTTGATTCCAAAGAAGATAATTTTTCTCCTGTAATTTGATTGAAAGCTTTGGTCCAAATGCCTTCACAGATTTGGGATTCTCAGTTCCATTAACACGATCTTGTGAGAAATTCGAGAGAGATTCATCATTTGACGCCATTGTTGTGTTGAATTAGTTCTTGAAGCAAATCAACGAAAACAACAAAAAACACCGTCGAAGATGAAACGATAGCAAACTCACGCTAATGATTGAAACCAGAAAAGATCAGATATTGAAGCAGAAAGCATGTATGGATCGTCACGCGAATGATACAATGTTAGAGTTCTTGAATGAAGCTCTCATCACTCTGTGAGAGAGACTTGAGTTATGCAGTGAATCTTCACTCAGTGAAGATGAACAGTGAAAATGGAAAAGGTGGAAGAAATAAGAGAAATAATGGTTGATAATATTTTCACTATCTGTCAAATACACACATAGTAGACTATATATATTCTGGTTAGATATGCCTAGTTGGCACATATATCTAACAGAATATAGTTACAAATATTAATACTCTACTTTATACATTCACTAACTGTGTATCACTAACATGCCTCGTGAGACCGAAACCATTAATTAATGTTACAATATTAAAAATTATAAAATTCATGTCAATACTTAGCGAGTTCAAGTGTATTAAAGGAATAAGCAAATGATAATTAATTTATAATGTGATATATTTATGTATTTAGCCTTGTCTTTGTAGCATGCACGATAAACACGAAAGTATATTTTTGGTCTGTTGTTGTAGAACTCACGAGTGGTTACGAATTGAAGATTATTATACTCACTTGAGTAATGTGAGAAATTGTCTTATAAATTAACAGCATGTATATTAATGAGATAACTAGTGGTAGTTTGTGACAAAGAGCTCTATATAAATGTGTTGTTTTAAGAGAAAATATATTGTTTTAATTTTATAATGTTGTGAAAATGATGACTTTAATCAAAATATAAAACTGGTTTCTTGAATTATCAAGAACCAAAACAAGGGTTAACGGAAAACCAAGAAAGAAAACACAAGAAGAAGAAGAAATAACAACAAGGATTGGGCAAATATAATTATGTTTACTATTCACTTTCACATTAATGTTTACAAATGCTTACAAGTGAATATCACAATTTGCCACACTCAACAAACTGAGTGTACTAGCCTATTTATAAGATAACTAGGTAACTTGCAGCCCAAGAAACCTAAACAATTGGATCCTTAACACAAGGCCCAATTCGACAGAATATAAACATTTCGACAGAATACATATAAGAACAGACTTCGACTACTATATGTAACTAACAAGCATCAACATGTGAACAAGCTTCGACTGCATGCTTGCCTCCTGTCGAAATACATGAAAGCTCTCCTTCGACACAGATGAGTTCGACCCAAATCTCACAAATCTCCACCTTGGATCTAACTCAGCAACAAAGGGAAAAACAACTAGCTTTCATCATGCAGCTTTATCAACTGCATACAGTTAAAGAACTTACAACTTTGCAACGTCTTGGTGATCATATCAGCAGCATTGTCTTCAGTCGAAACCTTCAGCACCTGGACTTCACCACGCTCGATTATCTCTCTGACGAAGTGCAGCCTCACATCGATGTGCTTAGTTCGCTCATGATAGGCTGAATTCTTCGACAGGTGTATAGCACTTTGACTATCACATTTAACAGTGATACTTCGACCTTGAAGCTTCAGCTCCTTTGCAAAACCTTCAAGCCATAATGCTTCCTTCACAGCTTCAGTGAGGGCAATATATTCAGCTTCAGTGGTTGATAAGGCAACAACCTTCTGAAGCATCGCTTTCCAACTTATTGTTGTGCCAAACATTGTGAAAACATATCCAGAAATAGACTTTCTGGAATCCATACAACCTGCATAATCATGTGTTGATTATCTACATTTATCTTTGCTCTCGTTATTATCACTACTACAATACGCGCAAACAACAACGCCAGGTTTACAACGGATTCATCTAAACCGTTGTAATAGGTTAAAATTTCCGCGCCCAATAAGTATTCGTGTGTATAAACAGAAATATAATGACAGTTGTTTTAAAATACCGTAGTAATAAATATTGTGCAGCGAGCTTCGATTTTCAGCAGTTACACTTTTTCCATTTTTTAGAGTACATTAAGCGTTTATCAATTAAGTCCATTATTTATAAAATAAATTGTAAATGATTTTACAACGGTTTTTTAAACCAACCGTTGTTATAGAACTTAACTCCATTATTTTAAAAATAAATTGTAAAATAGTTTACAACGGTGAAGTAAAAAACCGTTGTAAGAGGTCTTCAATTCCACTACGATTGTGTTTTCCAACCGTAATTAAAGGGTTCACTGATAAATTAAAACAAAACTTATTCTGTATTATTTCTTTCAAAAGACGCCCTAGTTGAACAAGCGAACCACCAGAGACGACAACGACGACGTAAACATTACCCTCTTCGTAGCTAAAATCTTCAAACCCTCTTCGTTCATTTGATTCTTCAGCTTCGAAGTACGGTATTCTTCAACATCTTCATTCCTTTTTTCTTTGTTTATATGCTCAAGTCAACATGTTTATGTTGTTTAGGCTCAAGTTAGTATTAGAGTAAATGTTTTATATGCTTTAGGTTTAGATTTGCATATGCATTAAGTTTTTGGATTACATTTTGTTGTGTCATTCACATTATTATATGTGTATAAATTTGAGAAGTTGTTATGGATCGTTGTTGGATGAAAGCCGATAGATTAGGTCCGGTTTATGAGAAAGGAGTTATTGAATTTCTTGAATACGCTGATAAACATATTCCCAAAAATAATGGTGTCTTTTATTGTCCTTGTGTTCTTTGCACGAATATCAAAAAGTGTAGAAAGGATGAAATATTCCATCACCTTTGTTGTGATGGTATATGTCAAAATTATATAATATGGACGTGGCATGGTGAAGTGGAGGAAAGTCGTGCGTCACAAAGTCAAAGAGTCGATGAAGATGAATATATGGAAGATCAATTAGAGGATATTTTCTGTGATATTGGGGAATCTTCTTTTAAGAATGCTCATATTTTTTATACTTTATGTAGTGGTAAAGACACCCCTTTATATAAGGGATGCACAGATTTTACACAATTGTCGGCGGTGTTAAAGTTGTTTAATCTGAAGGCAAAAAATGGATGGTCGGATAAAAGTTTCACAGAATTACTTGAACTGCTAAAGGAAATGTTACCAAAAGATAACAAATTGTCGGATCGTTGTTATGAGGCCAAGAAGATATTGTGTCCAATGGGTCTGGAGTATATCAAAATACATGCTTGCCCTAATGATTGCATATTATACCGGAAAAAGTATGAAGACTTGTATCAATGTTCGAAATGTGGTGTGTCGCGTTACAAGCTGAAGGCCAACAGTGGTGATTACAATGACTATGACAATTTTAGTAGGAAGCATCCTTCTGCTAAAGTGTTATGGTACTTGCTAATAATTTCACGATTTAAGAGATTTTTTGCTAATTCTAATGACACAAAGAATCTTAGATGGCATGCAGATGAAATGACTTGTGATGGAAACATTCGCCATGTTGCTGATTTGTTGCAATGGAAAAAAATTGATTCGTTATTTTCGGATTTTGGAGTTGAGCCAAGAAATCTTAGGCTTGGACTTGCCACCGATGGAATGAACCCCTTTGGTAATCTGAACACTAATCATACTCAGTGGCTTGTTCTTCTCACTATTTTCAACCTATCTCCTTGGTTGAGTATAAAGCGCAAGTATATACTGTTAAGTATGATGATTTCTAGACCACGACAACCTGGTAACGACAAAGATGTTTATCTAAATCCATTAATTGATGATTTATGACTTTTGTGGGATGAAGTCGTTGAAGTTAATGATGCATTCAATTAAAGCACTTTTCACCATAAAGATAAATTGAATCACTTTTCAGCAAACATAAAATTCAGCAACATAATTTTCAGCAACTTAATCACTTAATCTCCACATGATAGAGCATGCAATTGATCGTGAAAATTACATCAAATAACAACAATTAAACACTAATTGAATCCATCAAACATCAAGATCAATAATCAAAGCTATCTATGGATCAATTATCCCAAAAATCACAAGATTTACATTGTGAAAGTTGTAATAAGCTAGAATAAGCTTGGATCTAAGAATTACCAACCTACAAAGAGGATAATTGCTTTGGTAAGTGTTGAAAATGGAATTTGATAGGTCAAGCCAAGAAAATCCAAGATCCAATGAATTCCTAGCAAGAACTTGAAGATCCGCGCGAAAACGAACGAAACCGAAATTGCTTAGAAAATCACTTCAAGAAAGCACTTCCAAAGCTTGAATCTAGATCTGAAAACACTTCAACTTAAAAATTGAGTGATGGATGATGATGTAATGGAGGTTTAGCTCAAGAGTTCACAAATTGCAACGTACAATTTGTGAAGCTGTTTGGTTATGGAGATTTAGTGAAGGTTGAAGATGAAAATGGAGAGTGAAAAAAGTGATAGAATTGGAATGTGAAGTGTAGAAAAATCAGAAAAAATGAGTGAAGTTAGGTGAGGTTTGGAGCAAATTAAGTTAAATAAGCTCTAGGTTTGGAGTGTAACTGAGGTTTGGAGTGTGGGTTTGAATGAGGGTTAGTATTAGGAAAGGGATTAGCAGTGGAGTTATTTGAATTAAGCAGGGAAAGTGAAGTTAATTTGGAAATGAACCAAAACTTGGAAGCATTCTAGATCCTTCGGCTTATGCAAATATGAAACCAAGTGATCAAAATGAGTTGAAACTGCTACAGTGCTGAAAAACTGAACTTTCTAGGCAAAAATTCTTCGTGTTAACCGATTAACCAATTGCTAGGCAAAATGGGTTAATCGATTAACACCTCCAAGATTTGAATTTTGGCGCCTTTTCGAGGGAAATTTGGAGAACCAATTATTTCCACTTGTTCTGAACACCATTTTGCCTATGAAACTTGTCATGTGATATTGCAATTGAATCATGCCTGAAATAAGCTATGAATTCTCTTTTGCACTCAAAATAACCTGCTGGAAAAATACGGTCCGATACCAAATCACTGAGAAAAATAAATGCTGGAGCCTCTGATGCTTGTTGCTTAAAAACTTGAAATAACAAGAAGTCTTGAGCCATAAAAACTAAGCGCATGTCTCAAGCACTCAATGCAATGCATGATTGACAATTATGCAAATGAACGCGAAGCTAAAGCCAGTTAAGGTTGAAAAAAAGGGAGGGCAAATTTTGGGGTGCAACAATGTACTAAACATGGTATAAATGGTGTTTAAGTCAAGAAAAGCATGTTATGTACATTAAACAAGACTTAGACAAAGCATATAAATAATCATGATCAATTAGGTTAAGGAAAGAATAAAAAGAAAGTCATTTTTAAAGGTATGAAACACTTAAAATGTACCATTTTTCAACCAAATAAAAAATGATTAAATAAATATTATTTTCAACATTTTTTCATAGATTCCCAAAATAGGGAAGATAAATGAAGAGTGTGAAAAAGATTGGCTAAAAAAGGTCAATTTTTCTATGTGAAATAATTGTGTGGAGTTGTGAAAAAATTGAAAAGAAAAGTGATAAACAAAATAGGAATTGCTCCCACCAAGGCTTGAACCCGCTCCCTTGGGGTGGTGGGATTAAAATTTTACCACCAGGACAACTGCTTATGTGTGATAATGGGTGCGCGCATTTTATAATATATTAAGGTTAAAGTGTGAAAATGCAAAAAATAAAAATAAAACAACAGAAGGTCTGGGGCGAGGGGGATTCGAACCCCAGACCTTGTGGCATACAAACCCCTATAACGCTCTTTCTAACCACTGGGGTGGTGATACATCCATGTATCAAACCACACCTAATTGAATAAATAATAAAATAAGTCCTAGAAATTCAAACAATTCGCGCCACCACCATTGTTGTCTTCCCCGTGCATCATCATCTTCATCAATATTTTCAAATTTCTAGTTTCTTCATTTCTCAACCAAATGGAATGATGTAAAGATGAAACTTGTGTGGATTTTGACAAGGAATTGAATGGTTCTATTCAATTTTATTTATTTTCAGTGTAAATCAAAATATCAAGTATGAACACATAAACCTTAAATATCTGAAACCTAATGTGGAATCTCATATGTTTATGATAAAAAGCAAGTGATTGAGGGAAAATGATCAACATATTGCCAGAAACACATTGGTAACACAAAGTATCAGATATGATGCATGAATTATAGAGTTGCAAAGTTTGAGGCTTACGTTGCAAGTGAGAATCGAATTCTCCGTTGGAGGTGTTACAAATGCCAATTAATGATCCAAAAAGCTTCCTTGACCCTCAAGGGATGTGCTGATGTGCTTAGAATGATTTGAATCCCTCTAGAACTGCCTGGCCAACTCAATCTTCAGGTTGTGCAAGATGAGATATGGAGGGTATGATTTTGGAGTTACAAAAGTGATTAAAGGTTATGGATCACTTCTATGATGATTATGTGAAGTGTTTGGATGGTTGAATTGAGTGAAAAGGGAATGGTTTCGGAATTCCAAGTTTTCACTCTTTGAGAACCTTGAATTTTGCAAGAAGGAGGATTTATGAGAAAACAAAGTACCTAGAATGAAGCATAAGGGCCTCTATTTATATGGAAAATGTTCAGATATTTGAGAGGAAATTGGATGAGGATGCATGTTATGATCCAACAGGTAATGATGTGAAGCTAGTTACTTGAGTGCCAAGGTTCATAGCTCTTATTCCCACATGGATACAAATTTTGATCATTTGAACTTTGATCCCTCAGACTGCACATGAATCATTGGTGTTTTGATTACTCTTGGCTTATTGTGGATGTTTTTTGAGCAATTCACTATTTCAATCAATGCTAGAGGACAAAACATTACTTCAAGCCTTGTTTCACGTGCATTTTGGATAGAATTTGCAAAATTATGTTATATTGTTGCAGAGCACATGTTTTGTGATGATTTTGGTATTGCTCTTGTGATGATTTAGGTCAACAATGTGTACAACAAGTGCTCCAAAATCGTGTACCAAGATTATGCAGCATATCTACCTTGGAACTTCAGTTACAACCTATCTTGTTGCAACATTCATAACTTCTTGCTCAAGTAAAGGATTTTGATGTTCTTGGTCATTTTGGAAAGCTGAGATAACATATTTCAACTTTGATGTTCAAGGTTTGTCTTGAATCAATATGGATCATAGTGAAAAATAGCCCTAAAGTTGGCTTCAACATAAGACAGATTTTGTCTAAAATTTCACTAAGTGTTTACGTTCAAAAGCATGGAACCTCTAACTTCATGGCCTTATATCTTGAAATCTATGCATTTTTTGAGATTCCACCCTCGAGAACAAAGTTGTAGTATGTAACAAACTCTTCAATTTGATCTTTGGATCAAAGAAAATGGTTACTTGGTTTGGAAGTTATGGCCGTGGAAAGTAGGGCAAAAATCATTGAAATTTATAACTTGGAAAAAATTCAACTTCTCCAATGTTACCCTTTTTACAAGTAACCTCACTTTTCTTGTTTTCTCTTGATCAATCATAATCCAAATCACATATTGACATCATTCTTGGATTGAAGAGACTATGTTTGACCAAGAACTCCAAAAGTCAGACTTGATTTTGACCACAGTTGACTTTTGTATCAGATGAATTTTGAACTTTGTGATCCTTTATGAAATCAAACCCTTGGGATTTTTGAACACCATGGATGGACTCCAAAGGTGTTTTTGAATGTCTTGAATCATGTCCCAAGGCTTGAGATCATGTCTTGGTCAAAAGTCAAAGGTAGAGTTGACTTTTTATTAAAAACCTTAGTTTGGGGACTAGATGAATATAACTTCTTGCATTGCTTATAAATCAAGTCCTTTGGGTTAATCCAATCATGTGAAGGGATTAATATGAGGCATTCGAGGTCCTTGAAACATATTTAGAGGTTTGGGATCATGCCTTGCTTCAAAAGTCAACTCAGGGACTGAATTAGGTCAAAACCCTAATTATGGTGCACTGGGGATCTTGAGACTTGATGAGCTTGTCATGATGTTATCTTGCACTTGACTATTGATGAGTGAAAGCTCTTGATCTTCATGGATGAAAAAGGGACTTGAGATGTTAAACATGATGCTCATCCTCTGATAATTCATCTGCTTGAGCCCTTGGGGGACCACCTAACTTGTAAAGCAAGCAAGCAAACATATCTTGTCCTTGTAATGGGTTAGTGATGCATAAAGACACACACACACACACACACACACACACACACACATATATATATATATATATATATATATATATATATATATATATATATATATATATATATATATATATATATATATATATATATATATATATATATATATATATATGTAATGATGAATGTTATGCAAATGATGTAAATGAGGTGGCATCTTAGGGATTAAAAATTAGGGTATGACAAGGTGATATATCTATTTACTGTACCTTGTGGAGACACAATGATTGTCATCATAATCTGAATAAACATATCCTAATTCATGAATTTCCTACAGTTTGAAGCTTTACATAAACATGGAACTTTAAATTCATCTGGCTCACTAGGATCTAACAAGTAGTCATACCTGTCATGCATAATAAACATTGTTAAAACATAATGAAATTGTATGAATTATGCTTCGAAATTCTAAAAATAATGATTAGTTCCTTGATAAATCATTTAAGAATTTGTTAATTTTAATTTTTGGGACCAAAATAATTATTTACTCCGAAATGCATGGTGAAATGACACAGGAAAGAATGCCCCATAAGTGGTGAGCATAGTTAGGGAATATATGTTAGCTCATCACAAACAGATACTTTAGTCTTGGCAATGTGTGCGTTCCGAATCTCGTCATGACTCACACATATGATTCTTGCATATCAATTTGGCATACACTGCATTGACATGAACCAAGCATGGGTAAGAGGAGATGACTAATAACCAAGAATTTCTAGTTCCTGCTGGACAAGCTTGGAAACCTGCTCCAAGTGTTAAGGCAAGTCTTAACTAGAAATTCAATTGGAAGAACAAAGAAATGCACTAACAAGAACATTTGTATCTGATGCTGCTGCTTCTCTTAATTCCATGAGTCCCACATCGTTTTTTTCTTCTCAGTATTATGGAAGGGTTATAAAACTTGATCAATTACAAACTATTGCATAAGTGAGTTGGGATGGAAGTAGGCCTTTGAGAGTTAAATATATGCCCCAACAAAATGGGCTTTAGATCATAAATGCTTTTCCAATATTTTAAATAATTAAATTATAATTTAAACTATTAATTCTCTAATAAAAAAATATAAAAAATATTAAATTAGTTAAAAACATTATTAAATATTAAAATAATTTGTTTATCCTAATTATCATTGTTACGAATACAAAAGTGGAAGGGGATCACAAAAATTCAAATGCCATCAAAAATTAAGGGATCATAATCGATAGTTTTATAATAAAAGGACTAACCATTTAAAACGCTTAAATTAGAAGAACCAAAACTGCATTTAAGCCTTTTTAATTTATTAAATTAAATGGAAAGATATTAAAATTCACACAATCCTGTCAAAATAACCATTTGACTTGGCAACCAAATAATGCCTAACAAGAGATACATTTCCCTTTCCAAGTCCAATATATGACATTGGCAACGAATTTTCAATTGTCACAAATGGCTGTATCTAATATAACAAGACTATTATCCTCTTTTGCTCTCCACTGCTTCCTTAATTAATTTTGATAAATCATACCGAGACACAATTCCTTCCTCACACACCATGGCCTCACAACAAAGCCTCTTCTCATTTTCATTCTTCATTATAATTCAACTGCTACTAGCCTCAGCTAACTGTCCACCTTCAATTAACTGCGGACATCTTGGCCAAATCGAGTTTCCTTTTACAACCCCACAACACCCAAATTGTGGCATGTTAACCATACACGGTTGCGATGACCCCGAACCAGGATCCACAAAAAGCATTCAAAATAACAATAGATGGTTTGATATTCTCGAAATCAAACCCTTCACAATCACAATTCGAGACGACCAACTCCATGATTTGTTGCAACAGAAAAGTTGCGAAATTCTGACATACAATTCTATGTTTACTGTCAACACACCTTTGGTTTCATCTTATCTACAGAATTCCATAGCCATTTTTAGATGCAACATCAACAACACAATTGATCGTCCACAGTACTATTCTTTTTCTAATTTTACTTCCATCTGTACAATCGGGAACTTTATTAATACGGGTGTTGTGGTTGTAACTCATTTCAACACTTCCAACTCTAATTATCTCAAAGGATGTTCAAAACTGGAGCTTCCAACTGAATATGAAAATCCAATTGGTGACCCAATAGATCTTTTTGACTTAATTGATGATACTGCAATCATCCAATTACATGTTTCTCAAGATTGTTCTACTTGTCATGATCTTGATGGAAGTCAATGCCGTCTTGACACCAAAGGCCAGTTTTATTGTCACCAAGGTACCGCCGCAATTTACAAATTTAAGATCTCCCCAATTACTCCATTTCATATCAACACTTTTGTTGTTTTCTTTGGCAGGCAAATTTAATAAGACCCGTCTAATAGTGACAACAGGTATGTACAAATTAAATATAATTTTTAATGTTTTTCTTTAACAAAAAGTTGATTTTTTATTAAATACTCCCTCCGTCTCACAATAGGTGTCCTCTTTCCTATTTTTATTTGTCTCAAATTATTTGTCCCTTTAGAATACCAATGTGATATTTATTATTTTTTTCCACTAACTTACCCTAATTTATTACATTTTAATTCATTTAACTATTCCACTATCTATTATTAATAAGATTATTTTAGTAAATGAAACTAATTTTATCATTGAAATTAACACAATTAATCATTATCTTAAAAAGTGTGAAAATCTCAAAGAGGACACCTATTGTGAGACGGAGGGAGTAATTCTCTAAGTATGGAATTCGCAAATTAACATTTCCAAGAACTTGTTTTTTTTTTTTTTAAATAAATTTTTCAAGAACTTGTTAATATATACTTTGAATTATAATTCAAATATAAAATATTTTAATAAATACTTGTGTTATACAAGTAATTAATTACTTAAGTTGGTTAAGTTCTTTTGAGCTTGTTTAACACCTTATATAAGCTCAATTAGATGTGTGAGTAAATAATAATCTATGATCATTAATGATAGTGTTCAATCGACACATCTTATATTCAAGTTCTCTCTTTCTCTTCTGTGTGTATGTGTTAATATAGTTCTAGCAAGTCTTTAGGGACTCAAGTTTTTGAGTTTTTAAGTTGTTTAAGATTTGATGTTCATTTTACTTATTTATTGAGATTAAGAGTCTCAATTTAGATAAAACCAAAGAACAAAAGGAGTTTCTCAAATACACAACTAAGTTCGGTTGGGGGCTCTTTTTGTCGGTGTTTCTTCATATTTTTCGAACTCACGTTAACTGCATCATGATTTAGATACCCATATTTAAATTTTCGGCTTAAATTCCTAACCTTGGGGTTAGGGGCCTTGGTCTGAGTGTGTGGTGTTCTATCTTGTGGTGGGTTTACTATGAATCGGAGCTGCACTTTTCTGCGAAAGGGGTGTTTTGAGTTTCAATTCTTCACCGCTTATGGTAGGCAACAGGGGGTGAACGAAAGTAAGAAGGAGGGAAGGGAGGAGTTTTTCTACGAAATGAGATACTTTCAGGGGTGTTAACGGTAGCTCGAAGGTGGAAAAGAAGAGGATAACATCAGTGTTCTTCTTGGAAATTTCGGATCATATTAAAGCTAAGGATATTTATGGTCTCTTTGGGTGTGAAGGAGAGGTGACTGAGGTGGTTATTCCACCAAAGAGGAACAAATTTGGGAAACGCTTCGGTTTTTCTAGATTTCATGATGTCGAAGACGCTAGGTTGTTAGCGGTTAAACCAGACAACATTCAGATTAAGGATAAGAAGATACACGCGAACATTGCGAGGTTCGCGAGGGGAGGATCGAATTTGAAGAGGAAGGTTAACGCAGGTTCCGATTTCGGCAACATACCTCCTTATAGGTCAGTTAATTTCAAAAGGTTGGGGGATGGCCCTTTTGTGTGGGGAAAGTCATATGCTACAGTGGTATCCAATATTGGAGACGGCCAGACATCTAAGGAGCAGGTTATTCAGAAGTTCACTTCAAAGCATGATGAGTTGATGAGGTTGAAAAAAGCTTTCGTCGGGAAGGTAACAACACCAGGTTCTACCTACAATCTTCAAACGTATTTTGAAATCGAAGGTATTTTCTCGATTAAATTAACACCATTAGGAGGTTCTCTATGTCTGTTAGAGGATTTAGATGAGGGTTTTCTCCAAGACCTTATCTCGAATGGCAGGGACTGGTGGCAACAATGGTTTCTGAAATTATGCCTTGGAAGGAGGATGCGGTTGATACGGAGAGAGTGATGTGGATTCGGGTTCTCGGTGTGCCTTGTCATGCTTGGAACATGGAGTTTTTCATTGATTTGGCCAACTCCTTAGGGTCTTACGTGTGTGTCGATGATAACACGATGAAACGCGGGTGTTGCGATGTTGGTAGAATTTTGGTGAAGATGCCTTTGGATAGTAAATTACAGGAAAATGTGAAGGTGGATATTGATGGAACTGTCTTTAATTTGGTGTTGAGGGAAGACTCTCAAGGGCCGTTGAGAATACTTAAGGAACTTAATACTTCGAAGCACAACAACTATATTTCATATTCAGTTTCGGGAGATTCTTTATCTGGATTTGACGACAGTCTGAAGGAAAAGGAGGACTTGGACACTATTGAGGGGTTTAGTTTTGAGGAGGATGCTGAAGTAGAGGTGAACTTGGCTCCAATTGGCTAACAAGTTCAGAATTGTAACCCTGTTGTTTCCGCTGATAGTCCAGCGCCTAGTGTAAAGGATATTCTAGGGCCTTTCGATACAGCGCTAGTTTTAATGAAAGGGATTGGGGTGGTAGAGGATAGCAGTTCTTCTATTTCAGCGGTTAGCAAGGTCTGTTGCTCGCTTGCTGTCGATGTGCCATTTACAATACTTAATGAATAGGTGGAAGTGGGAAAAAGGAGGAAGGCGAAAAGAATTAAATTCAAACACTTTATGGAAGACGGAGGAATCCTTAAAAAGAAAATAGGAAGGTATCATAGCAAGATAGGGGCGAAAGGGCGGAAACGCAAAGTAACCCTCTCAGGTTCGGTTGAGAAGGATATGGGGGTAGGCAATGCAGATTCAGGATTTATAGTTGGAAGCTGTTCGGAAGGGTCAAAGACTTACGGGGAGCAATCGATAGAATCGGGTATAGTTAGAAATAACTTGAAGGGTTGGGAGAATCTTAATAACAACGTGGGCGAGAAATTGTGGAATGTTATTAATAGTTTAGGGGTAAAACCAAAGGATTCTAAAATCGATTATAAAAAGAGAATTACGGAGTTGGAAAAAGTTGATAAGGAGAGAGTGCTTACTAGGAGGGAGATTGTTAAAATTCCGAAATGATTATTAGATCCTTGAATATTAGAGGGGGCGAATCCTTGGCGAAAAGAAGGAGGGTGAGTTAATTAATAAAAAAGGGGAAGGCGGATTTGTTTCTCTTGCAAGAAACTAAATTCACAAATCATAAGGATGGAGTGGTTAAGAGCTTTTGGAGTAAGAAGGAAATTGGTTATTCTTTTTCTCCCTCGGTAGGAGCTTCGGGTGGTCTCTTAATATTGTGGAAAGAAGGGGATTTGGTTGTCCTTAATAGTTTTAGGGGTGAAGGGTTTTTGGGCATAAAGGTTTTGTGGTGTGGCTTTATCTATTACATAACTAACGTTTATTCCTCGTGTGATTTTTCCAAAAAGAAGTTTTTATGGAATAATTTGTTAGATCTTAAAGGTAAGCACCTTGACGGGGAGTGGATATTTTGTGGAGATTTTAATGCGGTGAAAGACAAGAGAGAAAGAAAAGGCAAGTTAGCTTGGTCTAGAAGCTCCGAGATGAAAGAATTTGGTTCTTTTATTGATAAAAGTCTTATGATTGATGTTCCTTGCAAAGGAAAAAGATACACGTGGTATAGTGGGGATGTTAAGGCTATGAGTATAATAGATCGATTTCTTGTGTCGGATGTGTTAGTGCAAAGATGGGGGATTGTTGGCCAATTGATTGGGTTGTGTGACATATCGGACCATTGCCGATTTGGTTGGTGGCGGATGGCACTAATTGGGGTCCGAAACTGTTCAAGTTTAACAATGAATGGTTTTTGGATAATAGTTTTGTTCCTTTTGTTGAAAAGGAATGAAAGAATATGAATGTGGTAAGAAGGAGTGATTTTGTGTTGAAGGAAAAGTTTAGATTGCTTAAAGTGAGCCTTAAGAGGTGGAATTTAGAGGTTTTTGGGAGGTTTTATTTGGAAGTGGAGGAAGGGGTGAAGGGCATTAATGAGGTGGATGATCTTCTCTCTTGTGCTAATGGTAATGATATGGAAGATATTCTAGCAAATAGAAAGGAAGCTTCTAGTCGGTTTTGGATTAATTTGAAGATTAGGGAGAATATGCTAATTCAAAAGGCTAGATTGAGGTGGATTAATGACGGGGATAATAATAGTACATTTTTTCATAGAGTGATGAAGGAGAGGAGGAGGCGCAACCATATTAGATCTATTAATTCGTCAAATGGAATTTTAGACTCCGTTGATAGTGTGAAAGCAAAAGTGTGGGAACACTTTTCTAGCAAGTTCATTGAAGAGGATTCCGAGAGACATTCTCTAGAGGACTTGTCTTTCAATAAGATTAGTAGATCAGAGTAAGTGTCTCTTGAAGCCTTTTTTTTCGGAGGATGAGATTAGGGAGGTGGTTTGGAATTGTGATGGTTCGAAGAGTCCGGGTCCAAACGGGTATTCTATGCTTTTTATCCGTAAGTGTTTGTCTTTCTTGAAGGAAGATTTTGTGAATTTCTTCAATGGTTTTTATTCAGCAACGGGTTTGTCTAAAGGTATCACCTCTTCCTTTTTTACTCTCGTTCCGAAAAATCCAAATCCGCTGGGTCTTGATGATTATAGACCGATTTGCTTGGTGGGATGCATTTATAAAGTTTTATCCAAACTTTTGGCGGGTAGATTGAAAGTTGTTTTGGGTTCTTTGATTTCTCCTTGTCAGAGTGCTTTTATTCCCGGGAGACAACTTCTTGATGGTGTGTTGGTTGCTAATGAGTTAGTTGATTTTTATAAAAATGAAGGAAAGAGGTGTCTTCTTTTCAAGGTGGATTTCGAAAAAGCTTATGATATGGTTAGTTGGAATTTCCTTAGGTCCATGATGAGGAGTATGGGGTTTAGTAGTAGATGGATTAAGTGGATGGATTTGTTGATTTTTAATAGTAATATGCCCGTCCTTGTTAATGGGAGTCCGACAAAAGAATTTAAAGTGGAGCGTGGTTTAAGACAAGGAGACCCCATATCTCTTTTCTTATTTGTTCTAGTGGCGGAAGGTCTTTCGAGATTGGTTAATAAGGTGGTGGATATTGGTGTTTACGGAGGGGCCATCATCAATAGGAATTGTCCGGTGGAAGTTCTTCAATTTGCAGATGATACGTTGATGATAGGTGAGAGTAGTTGGAACCAAGTGTGGGCTTTCAAGGCGGTTCTTAGGAGTTTTGAGCTTGTATCGGGATTGGGCATAAATTTTCACAAGAGCAAACTCATTGGTATTAACTCTAACTCTTGTTTTTTGGAAGCCGCGACTTCCTTTCTTTCTTGTAGGTTGGAGGATAGCAATTTTTTGTTTCTCGGAATTTCTATCAGATTTAATTTGAGAAGGATTTCTACTTGGTATCTGTTCTGGACTGGCCCGGAGCCTGCTCTTCAGACGGGCAGGCCCAACCCACACGACCTGGGACGGCCCAACAAGGCCTGTACGCAATACCTGCGTTGAGTACGTGCCAGACTTCAGCAGTGTCGGGCACGTGCAACAGAGACCGTCGAACAGAGACGTCAAGCCTTGCAGGGCACGTCTCTCCCCGACGCACAAGGGCTCCTCCCCGCGAGGACATGTTCTCTTATAACCTCCCACTTCTGAAGGATTCGGTCTGCCCACCTTCCGGAGATCTCGGGACCGTTACCTCAGGGCGAAGACCACGCGCTGGTCTTCACTACGCCACATAAGCCCTGACAGTTACTTGGATTGGGCCCTGCAATCCAGCCCAGTGCAAGTAACCGTTGGCCCCGCGCTGAGGGCTCTCTATAAATATCATCTCTCTTGAGAGGGTCAGGTTACTTCATATTCTAACTCACCTGCTTTCTGTACTTCATATTCTAACTTGGCCGGACAGACCGACCTGCTCTGATACCACTAATGTATCACCCCAATTCCCATCGCGAATAAATAATACATAAATAAAATCAGAGTAACTAAAAATTTATTTTTCCAACAGAAACAAGGATGTCACATTTAAATAAACAAAACATCATCTCTCCTCATAAATTTGATACATAGCATAAAACAGAGTACCCTCAAAGGGGAAACTTTTTCCATAATAAAGGAAATGTCAATTATGAAATAAAGCGGAAGATCCATAACCGACTTGTTTTACAAAATAAATGGTTTATAACGTCAAAGTACACATACACAAGTAATACAAAAATATATTCCACAATTATATACATATATAACATAATCGTTCCCCGACTCCCGTGCTACGTATCAGAGCAGACACCAAGACCTAAGCAAACGAAGATCTAACACTTCCACTTGCCTCCACGCCTCTAAAGCTGACAATTTGCACTATGCCATAAAAAGCATATTCCAGCAGAAGGGTGAGAAATAACAACTATAACAAGATTGCATAATAATATGCCACAACACAAACAAATTCACATATATCATATTTCTCACCACATACATCACATACTAACACATATAGCATGCCACCAATACAAAACGTATCACACAACATCCAACCACGATTATGGCATATGGAACCACGCCACCACATCACCACAAAGTATAGCATATATCAATTATACCGACATAATCACATATTCACACATAATGCATATGTTTATACACAAAACATATAATTCATAATTCAATGCATTTAACACGACTGCACATCAATTCACATATGTTATCACAAGCTCAATCACATAATTACTCCATTCCCAATTGCATATTAATCATGCACTATACATTTATCACAAATGCATATCACAATGTCTCACACATAATCAATTAAATCATGATTTTCCACATATGAACAATGCAATCATAATTCATGCAGATGCAAAGAGACCGACACAACGACTCTATGCAAATGCATATGCGGTACCGACTTCCAACTTTTCTCATCACTAGTTCACTCAGGAACTCTGCTGGAATCATCGCTTGTTACTACAAGTAACACCCCGTCGGGCCAACGATGTTCACCCATTGCTCACACCTCACATAGGCACACAATGTTTATGGATTGCTCACACCTCACATAGGCACACAATCCGATTGCTCACACCTCACCTAGGCACACAATCGTCTATAATCATCGCTCACACCCCACATGGGCACACGACGTTATAGCAGATTCCCTCTGGAACCAATCCGTCGCTCACACCCCACATGGGCACACGACGTATAATATGCATATCATGATACTTGACACACAAGAACTCATGACAATCAAATGCATCTTCACACATATATGCAACCATAATCATGCATATATTTCAACTCATCAATTCCATACATTCACAATTCAACCATATGAATTAATCAACATCATCACACTCATGCATTGCAAATCAATTCAAACAATACATTTCAAACCATAAAGGTCACCACACAAGATACATTGAATTTCATATAAAAAATGTAATTTACTACACAACAACATCATTAATCATGCATCGAGGTCCAATCCAAAACAATGCACATATTGGCCATAAGGCCACAACCCATCATCACAACATACCGATTGCTCACACCTCACCTAGGCACACAATCGTTTGTAATCATCGCTCACACCTCACATAGGCACACGACGTTACAACGGATTCTCAATAGAATCACTCAACATAAGAATGTACCTCATTATGCTTCACATACAAAATGACTCAAGACATTCTTGAAATGCATACATATTCACAATGTATTCATGCATTTATCTCATACAATCACATACAATCTATATACATTCACATCAATGCACTATTGTATGATTCACATCCAAAACACACATTGAATTTCACATAAGCAATGCATTTCACAAACCACAACAAGAAACCACGAACCAACACAACATCATAACCACGTACATTGATATTCAATCAAACAATGTATTTATCGCACAACAACAACATTATCACAACATCGCATCACAACACCTTATCACAACATCTCATTACATGTATTCACATCATATAACAGCACACAAGCGATACGTTATATAACAAAAGCATATAACATGATACCACATCAATCGCACACAAATACGACGGGAAAAGTCGACAAAACGACACGTTTCCAAAACCACGACTTAAATAAATCATCCACTAATCCCAAAACCATTTTTACAAGAAAGAACATTTCATAAGCTTTCTAACGCTTCGAACGGGGACCAAAACGGACTTACGGATCAAAAGTTATGAATTTTCAAAGTTTCGAAAATTTTCCCTTTCGCCCAGACCTGCGCGCTGAGCGCTCGACCTGCGCGCTGAGCGCGAAACCTGCTACAAATTTCAGCCTTAAAAACACCATTTTTAGACCTCCGGACATCCGTTTTCGATTCCGTAAAAAGCTGCGATCTCAGAATTCAACATACTACAATATTTCCATCATTAAAAAGCCATCTAACACATTTTCCATTTTTGAAATATTTTCAAACATAATTTTATCATTGAATTCTAAATTCGAACTCGATCGAAACCGCGGAAAAAAACACGCAAACCACCATTCCTGATTAAACCCAAACCTTACCCGATTACACTACACAACTTATTCCACATTTCAACCGTCCAAACATTAATTCACACAAAATCACCATTTTCTACCAAATTTCAAAAGTTAGGTTTCAATCAAACTCAACCAAATTCAATCAAACAATCACGCTAAATCACGACCCAACATCACTCGACTCTACTACGCGAGTTATTCCGACTTTCGTCCATGAAAACATCGATTTCTAACCATTTTTCTCATTTCGACCTAAAATGAAAACTATATGAAACTATCCAAAACAATCAAGAAAACATACACATATACATACACAAGCAAGATATAATTGAAACTTCTCACCCTTACCCGATTATTCGCGCTTGAAACGGAGTTCCCGCGATTTTTTCCATTTTCTCCTCTTTTCTCTCTTCTTCCTCTTCTTTTCTCTTTTCCTTCTTTCTTTCTCTTTTTCTTTTCCTTACTATTTTTCTCTCTTTTCTTTCTATTTATATAAAAACATAAAACTTACCCAAGCAAAAGACCAAAATACCCCTCAGCTTAAATATCTCTCAAACGCTTTCAAAATGCGATAAAACATAAACATCAATGAAAAATACTATATTGCCAAATAAAAGTCAAGAATAAAATAATATAATAATAAAATAATCAAATAGACTCGATTAAATAAAACTGACAAAAACTGGGGCGTTACACGATCAGTATGCTAGGAAATGCCATAAATGCCAGATTTACGCGGACAAAATGCATGTTCCTCCTACGCTGTTGAATGTGTTATCATCGCCCTGGCCGTTCTCTATGTGGGGCATTGATATGATTGGGGCAATTGAGCCTAAAGCGTCTAATGGGCATCGGTTCATTTTGGTGGCTATAGATTACTTTACCAAGTGGGTGGAAGCCGCCTCTTTTGCAAATGTAACTAAGCAAGTAGTTGCTCGTTTCATTAAGAACAACATCATTTGTCGTTATGGGATCCCAAGCAGAATCATAACCGACAACGGGACCAATTTGAATAACAGAACCATGAAGGAGCTGTGTGACAGTTTCAAGATTGAGCACCATAACTCCTCACCGTATCGTCTAAAGATGAACGGAGCGGTTGAAGCTGCGAACAAGAATATCAAGAAAATTCTCCAGAAAATGGTTAAAACATACAAGGATTGGCATGAGATGTTGCCATATGCGCTACATGGGTATAGAACGTCTGTCAGAACATCAACAGGAGCAACCCCTTTTTCGTTGGTATATGGAATGGACGCTGTCCTCCCTATAGAAGTGGAAATACCTTCGTTGAGAATATTGATGGAAACAAAGCTTGATGAAGCTGAGTTGATTCAAGAGATATATGGTCAGTTGAACTTAATTGATGAGAAGCGCCTGACAGCTATGTGTCATAGCCAGTTGTATCAGAAGAAGATGAAAAGAGCATTTGATAAAAAGGTCCGTACTCGTGAATTTCGAGTGGGCGAGTTGGTACTTAAGAAGATTCTGCCATCGCAAAGAGACGCCCGAGGAAAATGGGCTCCTAATTATGAAGGTCCATACATAGTCAAGACAGTGTTTTCAGGAGGATCTCTTTTCCTTACAACTATGGACGGTGAACAGCTCGCGCATCCTGTGAATGCTGATTCGGTGCGGAAGTATTATGCTTGAGACTAGGACACCTCTGTGATATCCGGGAATCCCCAGAGAAGCTCAAGTTAGCTACAGCTAGAGTCCTTAGTCATTAGAGTTATTGGTCATTGAATACAATGTAACCTTTGATAAATTGCCATTTTGTTGCATTTGTAATATTTCACGGGACTCTGCTATTTGGCAAGTCACCATTTTTCAATGAATATCAGCTATTGAATCATCTCTTGTTTAATACGCTATCATCTTTATTTCTGCAAAATTTCTTAGTCATTTTCACTTGATTTTTGAAAACGGAAATGTTGCATTTTCTACAGAAAACACAAAGATAAACTAAGTTTACTCTGGAATTGAGATATTTTGATTAGTGCAAGAAGATTAGTAGTACTATTCATGGCATTGGATCTGCTATCTCCAGTGGAAAGAAGATTGTCCTAGCCATCCTTGATGTTTGGATTTTGGGGCGTTGGCTTGTGCTTCCTTTTATTCTTTTCTGTTTTGCGTCGTTCGCATCGTTTCTAGCATATAGCTAAGCATATGCATTCCCCTTGCATCTTTGCATTTCTCTGTGCTCTGTATTGCTTGTGGTCTTTTGTTGTGCCTGTCTTTATTTCCCCAGTGAGGTAAAGACATTCCCGGTTTGTTTGGTGTCGTGCTAATTCGGTCTTAACCTCTACGCGCCAGGTTTGAATCTTTAAAATCTTTTTCTGTTCCCCAAGAAGTTTAACTTTAAAGGATTTTTAGAGCTGTTCTTGTTTGAATCGCGTCAAACTTGAACCTGTTCTTGTTTGAATCGTGTCAAACTTGAACTTAGACTTTGTTTGAATCGTGTCAAGCATTGTCTTATGTGTTCTCGTTTGAATCGTGTCAAACTTGAACTTAGACTTTGTTTGAATCGTGTCAAGCATTGTCTTATGTGTTCTCGTTTGAATCGTGTCAAACTTGAACTTAGACTTTGTTTGAATCGTGTCAAGCATTGTCTTATGTGTTCTCGTTTGAATCGTGTCAAACTTGAACTTAGACTTTGTTTGAATCGCGTCAAGCATTGCCTTTTTCTTGTTCTCGTTTGAATCGTGTCAAACTTGAACTTAGACTTTGTTTGAATCGCGTCAAGCATTGTCTTTTTCTTGTTCTCGTTTGAATCGTGTCAAACTTGAACTTGGACTTTGTTTGAATCGTGTCAAGCATTGTCCTATGTGTTCTTGTTTGAATCGTGTTAAACCTGAACAGAGTCTTTGTTCGAATCGTGTCGGACACTGACCCCCTGTTTTAAAACCGTTCCTGTTCGAATCGTGTCGAACTTGAATTGGGACTTTGCTTGAATCGTGTCAAGCACTGTCTTTTGTTTTAAAACTGTTCTTGTTCGAATCGTGTCGGACAGTGAACACCTCTTTATCTTGTTTCTTTTCTAAAACTGCTTTAAGCTAAATTTCTTGGAACAATTTTTATCCAACCTTATAAGACTCCTATCTGGTGCGCAGGGTTAGTATCTGCTTTTCCTGGCTCTTTCTGAAGATCCCATTTTGAACTCTTCAATTTAAGATCCCCAGGAAGTCCCCGCCTGGTTGTTTGTCTCTTTTGGACTGATCCCTGTCGCTCATGTTGTTTTCTTTCTGGTTTCGTGCCCAGAAAGAGTGTGGGTTTGTTTTGTCCCCAGTAGTCCATCTCCCTGGATCTTTCCCGGTGGAGATTGCTTTTTGGCCTTTCCCCAGTGTTTCTTTGGAGTCTCCCCAGTGAGTCTCTTCTGTTGGTTATCCTGTATCCCCAGTGAGTCTTTGCTTATGGATACTAGCTTTCGTCTTTCCCCGGCGAAGTATTTCTTGTGTGTTTGCTTCCTGTTGTCTTTGGTGTCCGGTTTGTCTGCCCCTTTTGCATTCCTAGCATCATATCATCATTTTAGAAGTTCATGGCATGTCGGCATGTGCATGTCTGTCGCTTGTCCTTAGCATTCGCATTCCATCTAAGGGCAAAATTTTTGGTTTGCAATATTTAAATACCTTTCACCTCGATGCTTCTGGAACCTTCGTTCCTCGCACCCTCTGGTGAAGCTATTTAAATAGGGGCAACTGTTGTACCCTAAATTTTTACCCTTAGATGTCATCCAGCTTTTGTGCATCTTAGGATCATCTTTGCATTTGTTTGAGCTAACCCATATCTTGTAGCTCGTTTCTTTGTGTTCAAATTAGGTTCACCTATCATCATGAAGCTTCCCAAGTGCTTTGAAGCAAGTTAAGTTAACCAGAGGACATCTAGTGCAAGGATTGTGGAATTAGGGTTTGCTCTGAAGAAATCACTAAGGATTTGGCTCTATCAAGTCAAGTTTTGTGTGGTTCACTCACCATATAAAGTCATCTACATTCAAAGACATCATCCACCAAGAATTCAAGGTCTATACATCCTCAACAAGAGAAGTTTGAGCCTCAGCCACACTGTGCCTCCAAACTAGGGTTTCTGTGGCACTTGTCAGTCAACAGCTTTGATCTTCATCAAGATGGACTCCTGAGCCCTAATTCTTGGTTCCATTGGGTTATCAACATCCTCAAGAGTCTCCTAATACCTTTGGATGATAAGGAAGAAGCGAGTTCACAAGATATAACCTCAGTGCATTCACAGTCAAATTTAGGGTTTGACTGAAGCCCTAATCTTTTGGAATTTTGGGTCAAATGAAGAATTATTGGTTCTAATCATCGTATGTTGTCTCATGGAGTATACAAAGTATTCATATCAAGTTTCATGAGGTTTCTTGCAAGGGAAGTAGGGTTTTGACCAAAGAATGTGTCATTTGTGAGATTTTTCCCCTAATAGCCTATTTTGAAAGGACCATAACTCCTAAACTACACATCCAATTGAAGTGGTTCAAAGCTCTTTGGAAAGCTCTTTCCAAGATCTCCAATTGTTTCAATGAAGTTTTGTCTAAAAATGCTTGGATTTTGAGTTATGGAGCTTACAAGGCATTTTGACCAACACTTAGAAGAATTTTCAGCATGTTTCATCACTTTTTTTCCACAACTTTGGCGCCACTTTTCACCTCTTTCCATTTGGATTCAGGTCTTGAGTCCCAAATGAAAGTTGTAGAGCTTGTTGAGAGCTTTCCAACCATATGTGGCATGTCTCAAGAGGATAAACCGTTCTCAAGATATGAATTCTTTAAGAAGAGCACTTGAAATTGTCAAAATCCAACACTTAGAATTTTTTTTCTAAGTTCTTTTGGACAGTTTTGAGAACACGTTTTGTAAGCCACTTTTCTACCACTTCAAGGCTTTATCTCAACAATTTTTCAACATCAAACTTGTAGTATCATACAAGAGCTATCATTTGAGCATAAGAGCATGGAAAATGGATCGTTAACTTGTGAGATATGATTTTTACAACATGGTCACACGAAAATGGTTGTTGCACCAAGAACACCATTTTTTCATTTTGAATTTAGTTTCCCCCCCCTTCAAGTACAAGTTGCAAACCTGCTACCACCTTTTCCAACATCTCTTCAACCCCTAAAACCCGCTGCAAATGTTGTTGCTTTTGTACCTCTTTGTTACACTTACAAGCTACCTTAAGATGTATCCATCGTGTACATCCTTGGACCAAAAGACATGAGCCAAAAGCATATTTTTTCTGAGTTATTAGTACTAAAAGAGGATTCACGTGGCTCTATGTGCTCAGAACAATCCAGCCATATCTCCACATCCTTTCCACGATATCTTTCTCTCCAAAACAAACTTTTAGCACATTGGATAAACACCCTCTTGGACCAGCCGGATTCACTATAAAAGGAACCTCCCTCTCCTTCATTTTACACAACAATCATCAACAACAACACTAAAAATACTTTAAGTTCGTTTGCTGAAAGCACAAGAGTTTGGCTGGGAGGAAAAGGATAAAGCTCTTGCAATTCACGTGGAGAAGAGGTAAGCCTGAAACTCTCTTTTACCATGCTTATTACATCCATGTTAGATCATTTTCATGTTTGTTTTTTATTTAAAATGCTTGTAATGTATCTCATCAGCATGAACTTCATGTTAGACTTGATAAACTCCAAGTGGCTGCTTTAATATTTCACTCATTTTATCGTGTTTACTTGTTTTGAACATGTTGGCTATTGCGGTTATAAGTTTGTGTGGTTAAGGATGTTAATGTCACCATGCTTAATATTCCACTTTAAATAATGTCGTGAATGCCATGTTGCCATTACAAATATATGTCAAGTTTTTACAAGCTGTTAAGTTTTATGTAAATATGGCACGAATGATGTTTTGAACTGCATGTTGAGTTTGATAAAACTCTAGGTAGTTGCCCTAACCTTTGATCATTTTTATCATGAATGCTTGTGTTGAACAATGTTGGCTAGGACGTTAAAAGACTTATGTGGTTAGGATATTCATGTTAGTTTGCTTATATATACTGTTTCTGCTTAGGAGGAGGCAAGATTTTATGTTGTTGGTTTGAGTTAAGAGAATTCTTTGTTGACTATCATGCCATCTCTTTCATATCTAGAACTGAACCTACATGAACACGTTTTGGATGCTATTGTTGCCTCCTGTTTGTAATATATGCATGATTTTTTTTTGCATGTTATATGCTGCTTCAATGTTATGTTTGTATGTACTTAGCATAAACTTTATTATGAACTATGGTTGAAAGATTGTGTTGGAAATTTTAAACTGATTCATGGCTACCCTAAGAGTTACATGTTTTTTTTGTTTTTTGAACTTGTTAATTTCAAAATGGATGATTGTGTCTAATGTAATCTAGTGACCTTAATGTGATCATATGGAGGTATAGTGTTAAAATGCATGATGTTTGTTCAGTTTGTACGGTCTGAGATGTTGATGTTATATATGTTAGCATGTTGTTTCTACATTGCTTTAAACGATACCACTAGGAATCCATGACAGAAGTTGTGTTGACCTTTAGCTTTGAACCCTAATACACATTATATGATGGTGAATAACTGTTGTTACGCTTACTGCATATGTCTAGCTTTTGTGTGGTTTACTTCAAGAGTTGTTGTATTGTTATGCTAAGAACTACATTCTAATTGTCGCTGTAAGTACAAATATGTCAGATATGATATTCTAGTGATGGCTACGTGGTTATAGTCGTATTATGTTTCGTACTCATTATGTGTATGTGTGTGTGAACATGTTGATTGGTATGACTTGTGTGGTTGAAGATGTTCATGCCACTATGCTCAATATATACTGCTTCTGTTTTAAAGGAGTCCATGATATCAAGCTTTTATGTTGTTAGGACCTTATGTTGTTTTTGGTTCAAGTTAGAGAAAATTCCATGTTGACATGATAAGCATAATACCATCTTTTTTTTTATACCTCTAAACTGAATCTACATGTGCATGATCTTTGAACACTATTGTGGCCTCTGTTTGTAACATACATTGCTTGATCTCTATGGTATGATCTTGTTTGCTGCTGCTTGTATTTTGAGTCGCGTGGTGTGTTGGCAATACATGTTGGTTTGATGCATCCTTGTATGCTTGATATTGGTCCGTATCATCTTTATAAATTGTTCCATGGTGCAATGATTATTGATTTAAATCATTTTGTTATTACACTGCCATATAGTATCGTATGTAGGAGTTCTGTTTGGCTTTTCATCTTACGTGTATGTTGGCTTGCTTTTTGGTTCAAACTTGTTCATGTCATTGTCTAAGAGCAGTAAGTTAGGTATTTATTTGATAATATACTTGGTTTATATCTGAACAAAGTGGGTTTTATCTTTTCTTAACTGATTTCTATCTTGGACCATGGTTCTGATTAGCTCACTGTTTTATTTTTAGTCATTATCTTGTTCAGTCATGAGCAGCATCATATTCTACTTGGGAGATGCTTCATGTTGATCTTTTATTTCATATGAATTTGTTAGATCTTGTTTGAGTTAGGGTGTAGTGAAGTTGTTTTGTTCATGTTGATGTTTTCGTTTAACTTGATGACAGTGTCTGTTGTGCATGTTTCTCTGCTTCCATACGTTCGTACGTGAGTAATATTGATTCCCATGAAGGCATGCGTATTTTGGTTATTTCTTGGCTTTTATATGTGTTACAGTTTTAATAAATGCATGCTTGGATTTTGGCTTGTTATCTTGTCTCGTTATGCATTGATAGGCCGTCACGTTAACACACTATCACATGCCACACACTGTAATGAACCATACTGCGCTTGCTTTTTGTTATTACATTTTCATCGCATTAATTTGGCTTATATATTAATTCATGTGTGATAATTAACGAATGTATAGCCGTCCCAACGGTTCACCATACGCCTTGCAATACCCTTTCACCCCAATGACCAAGGTTCGATCCTGCGGATCAACCTTTTGGTCTTTTATTTATTTTGTTCGCCTGCCTTGTCTTTTCTCCTGGGCCTTGCGCCCCATTCCTTTTAGCACCCCCTGTCTGGCCCAAAAATTATTTTCTTTTTGTTTTTTTAACTGAACAAATTTGCTTATACACCCTCCCTGCGTATTTAAATCGTTTTCTTATTTTATTTTGTTTGTTGTCTAATCCTATGAAATTAATTAATGTGTAATATATTTTATTAATTAATGGTTAATTGTGTGGCTAATTGTTAATCTTAATTATTAATTGCATCTTAGTTTGTGTGGTTAAATTCCAAATTATGTTAATTGTTATATCTCAAATGCATTGTTAACTCTCATTTTAATATCAAATTGCATTAATATCTTTTTGTTTTTTAACCATGTTACTAATTTTTGAATTATCAATTCATGTCTCAATTTTGAGATTTTTAATATGTGGTTAAATGTTAATGTTTAATTATCCATGTGTAATTTTTAATTACCTTGTGTGCTATAATTGTTAATTCTAATTGCCTTGCCAATTACTTATCAATTGTTGTTCAAATATTAATATCAACTATGAGTATTTTTCTTGACATGTTATATTATTAATTTGACTTGTTTAAATTCTTAAAACATTATATCCATGTTGATTGGCAATATGATTGATTGTATATGATTATCATCCTCCTTTAAATATCATCCTTTACATCCTTCTCTATGTTTGTCTTCCTAAAGATTGAAGCATATTGATTTTGTTCTCGTATATCATTCCTATATGTTTGTCTTCCTAAAGATTGAAGCATATTGATATACTCTTTTAATCATGTTCATCCTATCTATATCTTTGTCATAAACATATTGTCATCCTCATGCTTATGTTGTTTTATCTATTCTAACAATGTCCTATCTTCTACCATGTTTTATTTATTGTTATTATCCATGGTTTTCCCTTTATTCCAAAGGAAGGTGAATAATGTTGACTCTTAAAGTCATGCCCCCATCTTAACCTAAGTACCCTCTTAGGAAGAAACCTTATTTCTTGGCCTCATCAGAGCCATAGAAATTACAACTAGCATTAGGAGAGAGTTCCTTAACTCTTAGTGATATTCATCATAATGAATTTATCACCTCTCCCGCTAACTAACCTTTAGCATAGAACCCTTAGCAAACATAAGATAACATTTAACAAGAGGTTCCCGTAGAGTACTACGGACGTTT
Organism: Lathyrus tuberosus; assembly: GCA_022829125.1. NCBI lineage: Eukaryota > Viridiplantae > Streptophyta > Magnoliopsida > Fabales > Fabaceae > Lathyrus > Lathyrus tuberosus. The sequence continues at coordinate 1,372,635 of JALAZF010000227.1, forward strand.
AGGGTGCTAATACCTTCCCTAGGCGTAACCAACCCCCGAACCTTAGATCTTCCCCTTTAGGTTTTTCTAACGATCTTGAACCTTTCCTTTGGATAAATCAAAGTCGGTTGTAAAAGAAACTGATGCAAATTAATTAATAATTTGTTATCCGATTTTCACCGCAACAGAAATGGCGACTTCACTGGGGACGTTAGACCTCTGCTGGTCCTTTCCTAAGAGGGTTAAGCCTACTTTGTTTTATGTTATTCATGTTTGCTTATCTATTTGTATGATTGCTTGTATGACATATCTGCTTGTATGTTTGTATATTTGTTCTATGTTTGATATTATCCTGTTTGGTTTGGGTTAACATGATATCAATGAGTGAGATAAGTCATAACCCGGACTTGAGAGAACACATATGTTTAGGAATCGTGGACATAGTCAAGGGAACTTCGAGGGAGAAATCCCAAAGGAGGGAACTTGAAGTCCACACTCAGTTGAGGCCCTCTCAAAAGTGGTATATGTTGAACGAGCAATCGTGAATGCATTACTACTTGCGACCTAGGAGCCAGAGATACTGATGACCTTTAGTTACCCTTTACCTCACTTGGCCTGTTTAGGACGTAGTGCGGGAACTGTGAGGGAGCAATCCCAAATGGTTGCTACGCGATACTACACCCAGATGAGACTCTCTTGAGGATTTTATTGATCACCAAGCAATTGGAAAGTCGATAAAATCCGAAAGATGGGTTGTCGACTCTGGGAACTTTTTAGAACCTTGTCTTGCAGGTGAAAACCATAGTACATACCTTTGGGATGGGTAGACCTTTGACTCCATGCTCGTGACCTTTAACCTAGGTTGCTCTGTGTTCTTTATGCTTACCTGTCTATGTGTGTTTGTTGCATTCATCCTTGCATCATATGCATTGTGTATTCAAGAAACTCAGTGTTGTTTTGCAAACTTTATAGGATGGATTTCAAAAAAAGGAAAACAAAGAAATACACCTTCATTAGTCCAAAACTAGAAGATCTGAAGAATCTGGGTAAGCCAATCAATGAATCAACAATATTTCAAGACAAATATGGGAAGATTTTCTCTCTGATGAGGACCAAGATGGTAGACGGATTGCTCCCTACTCTCATACAATTTTATGACCCCATGTATCATTGTTTCACTTTTCCGGATTATCAGTTAATGCCTACGCTCGAGGAGTATGCCATTCTGGTTGGAATTCCTGTTACTCCAAACCCACCTTACTCTGGTCTTGAAAGGATGCCTAAAGAAAAGGAAATTGCAGAAGCGGCTCATCTCAAATTGTCAGAAGTTAAGGCTAACTTGGTCGTCAAGGGAGGACTTTTTGGATTCACTGCCAAGTTTTTAATGGAGAAGGCCCGTCAGTATGCCAGCATGAAGAATATGGTGGATTTTGAAGCTGTTATGGCCCTGCTTATTTATGGGTTGTTCTTGTTCCCCAACATCGAGAACTTTGTGGATATGAATGCAATCAGGATCTTCATCATTGGAAATCCAGTTCCAACCCTACTTGCAGACGCCTACCACTCAGTGCACTTGAGGACTGCTCATAGGGGAGGGATGGTAGCATGTTGTGCCACGCTGTTGTATAGGTGGTATATTTCCCATTTACCCCGTTCTAAGACCTTTTGGGATCTCCAGGATGGACTTCTTCGGTCAGAGAAGATCATGTCTCTCACCAACACCGATCTTGAGTGGTACCACCCATCGCTCAAAGGCAAGGATATGATTGTTAGTTGTAGAGGATTTGCTAATGTACCACTTCTTAGCACAAAAGGAGGCATAAGCTACAATCCTGCTTTGGCTTGTCGTCAACTTGGTTATTCTATGGGAGCTAAACCTAATAACATTTACTTGGAGGGTTTGTTCTTTGAAGAGGGTAAGGACCCTGTACTTAAGGAGAAGATGGCTCACGCTTGGCGACATGTCACACCAGAGGTATATCTGCTTTGGGTTTACCCGAGTGTTTGGCTTCAGAATCTTACACTCAATGGGTGCAAAAGAGGGCTATTGAGTTGCAGATACCCTATGATCGCCATGATCCCATCCCACTAGCTCCCAGAGATCCTGTTCTTTATTACACTAGCAATGAAGATGAATTAAAGATTCGGTTGGCTCAAGCAGAGCGAGAAAGGAATGCTGGGATGAACAAGTATCAGATCCTTAACTTTGAGATGAATGAATTGCAGAAGGGTCTCAGGAGGAAGAAAGAAGAATCTGTCAAAAGAAGGAAGATGCAAGAGGACTTATTCTCCAGCACATCATCTCCGCCCGAACCATGGAAGTCACGGTTGGTTGAGCTTATGGACGAGAACGAAAGGCTACAGAAGGAGAACCAAAAACTCGCCCTGAGATTAAGGGGAGAAGATTGATTGATGACTTAGGACCTAGTTTACTTTATATTCTATTTTGGGTTTTTGAAGATGTATTTGTCTTATGTTGTAATTCAAATTCTTATTATCAATGAAATAAGTTTTCCTCTAAGAAAAATGTTCCTTAAAATTTGCAAAAATACAATACTGAGTTCTCTTGAATCACAACCATCATTCTGCATTGCATCAGCATTTTTGCTAACTATCAAGAAACCAATGATATTTTTGCAGACTTTGTTGATATGGAATCTAAGAAGCAAGTTTGGCCTTATTACTTCGAGCTCCCGGAACTTCAGCAACTGATCTGGATGTGTGATAGGATTGAGGATCCTTCAAGCTTTGCTGCCAAATATGGAGATCTCTCACAACTACTGAGGGTTCCGGTGACTGAGGGACCATTGGAGGTGCTGGTGCAATTGTATCACCCCAATTACCGTTGCTTTTTATTCCTTGAGTTCCAATTGGTTCCAACCCTCGAGGAATTCTCTGCTATAATTGGGATCCCCGTCAACGATGCCCCAATTTTCTCTGGTTTGGAATTAATGCCATCAGCCAGGGATATCGCAACGATTACTGGAATCAGATTTGCTGATATCCAGGCAAATTTAGTTGTCTAGGAGGGACGATTTGGATTACCTTCACTATTCTTGTTTGAGAAAGCAATGTACTTCAAGAACAGAGGAAAAGAGGATCTGTATGAGGCAACACTGGCCTTAATGATCTATGGGTTGGTGCTGTTTCCAGGTGCGAAGCAGTTTGTTGATACTCAAGCAATACAAATCTTCAGAATCCATAACCCGGTCCCTACCTTGTTGGCTGATATGTACCACGCGGTTCAAACCAAATACAACAAAGGATGCGGACAAATTGTGTGCTGCATACCCCTTTTATATAAGTGGTTCACAGCCTACTTGCCAAAAACCCCTGCTTTCTGGGAGGTAGAACATTGCCAGGTCTGGATTGAAAAACTAATGAGTTTGAAGCACACTGATGTTAAGAGGCATAACCCAATGGAAGAGGGGATCGTCGTAATTACCAGCTGTGGGGATTGCCCTAATGTACCCCTTATGGGAAGAAACGGCTGTATTAACTACAACCCCGTACTCGCCCGTCGACAATTGGGTCATATGGGGAAGGGACCCCTAGTCAATGAAGACTTGCACATGATGTATTATGGGGAAAGGGACGGCTACGAAATGAAGATGTGTCTTGAGCAAGCCTGGTGTCAAATCAATAAGCAGTTGTGGAAAGCGGAGTGCTCTGTCAACGAGACGCATCTGGAGTGGTCTCGTGAGATAGCCAGTGTGATGAGGAGACCCTATTCCCTTCACAAGCCACTCAGAATTAGACAAGGACTGGAGGAGACACTGACAGGATTGTTACTCGAGAAGAAAAGGATTAAGGGACGCATTGAGAAATTGATGAGGGAAATGGATGAGGAAGGGGAGACATCTACCAGCGGATCTAACTTCTAAAGAGCTTGCTGCTGATTCCCCATGTTATTTATTTTCATTGTTGTTGTTGTATTTTCAGTTTTGGGATAACCCATCTTTGTATTGAGAGCATGAAAATACTCTGCTCCGATTGTAATGAATGCCAAATTTGCTTAATGAAGAAAACTTTTTGAAATACCATTGTCAAAAGCCTTGCAATCTTCTGTGTTTCTTGATAGATTAGCTTTGCATCTGCATTGCATGTCGCATCTTTTGTTGCATTGTTTTGCTAAACTGTCAAGATACTAAATTTTGTTTTGCAGATTGTGTAGAAAATGGACGCTGCTAAGAACATAAACTGGCCTGTCACCTTCCTGATCCCTGATGTTGAGCATTTGATAGAGATCGGAGGGAGGATTGAAGATCCACCGAGCTTTATTGACAAATATGGGGACCTGCTATCATTAATGAAGTTGCAGGTAAAAGAAGGACTGCTAGAAACCTTGGTGCAGAGGTATCATCCGGCATACAAATGTTTCATCTTTCCAAACTTCCAGTTGGTCCCAACCATAGAAGAATATTCACATATGCTAGGACTACCCGTTCAGCATTATCCCCCTTTTTCCGGTGTGGAAGAGGAATTCATTAATCAAGAGATTGCCGTAGGCCTGGGGATCCAAAAGAGACACATCCGAGAAAACATGACCACCAGGGAAGGGTATCGGGGGCTACCTGCCCAATTTCTAATTGAGACAGCTCTCAACTTTCAAGAAAGCGGGAACTCTGCAATGTTTGAGTCAATGTTTGCTTTGCTGGTGTATGGGTTATTCCTATTTCCCAATGTTAAAGATTTCGTCGACATCCAAGCAATCAGAATCTTTATGGGACAGAACCCTGTTCCCATTTTACTGGCTGACATGTACTTCTCGGTCACCATGCAGACTATGAGGAGTAAGGGTGTGATTGTTTACTGTGCTCCATTACTATACAAATGGTTCATTTCATACTTACCTACTACACCAACGTTCTGGGAAGTAAGTGACAATGCTCTTTGGGTCGGAAAACTAATGGAACTAAGGCATTCTGACATCAAGTGGTACGATGCACGCCTTGAAGGAACCGTGATGATTGTTAGCTGTGAAGACTATCCCAATGTGCCGCTCATGGGTCGACTAGGTTGTATAAACTATAACCCTGTACTCGCACGTTGCCAGTTGGGTCATCCAATTGAGGAGGAGCCTAGACCAGAAGAATTGAAGCTGATGTACTATGGATACGGAGAAGGGTTTGAAGAAAAACTCAAGATGGGAGAAGCGTGGTTTTTCATTAATTACCAAAATTGGATCACCAACGGTCCTGTCACTGAAGCTCATCAGAAATGGGCACGAGGGATTTCACTCACCATGAGAAAGCCCACTCCATATCATGAGGCATCCACTAGTGCTGAACAGAGAAGGATGGAGCTGTTAGGGGAGCTGACTTTGGAGAAAGCCAAAACTAAGCGACTTATCAAAGAAATCATGAAAGGGATCAGGGAAGGCGAAGGGCCTTATTTTCCATAATTGTAATCTGTTGTTGTAATCCTATTTTAAAGAGTTGTATTTCCTTTTAACGAGATCCAGACAATGTTTGTAACATTTCATTTCTGTAAACTCTTATATTATTTTCAATGGAAAGTATGTTTTTAGTAATCCTGTATTTTACACTGTTTGCGAATGTTTTTAGTTCTTGATGGTTTAGCTTGCATGTGCATCTCGTCTGCATTTTTGCATATGCATGTGCATCTCTTCTGTGTCTCATTATCCCTTTTGTCTTCTTCAGCTGTTGTTGTCATTGAACTATCACCCCGAGTTCCCTACATCATTACAACATCCAGGTGCAACCTTGAAGAGAGAATATGTCTGATAATTGTGAGAATTTGGATCAAGTCAATGACGAGCTCAATGAGTTGAGAGTGGGCATGGGGCAGATTATGGAGGTTTTGCATGTTATACGAGCAAAAATGGATACTCAGGCTACTGTAGTCTCAGAAATCATCACTACAACTGTTGATCCGTCAGGCATACCTGTTGTGGACACTACCCTAGGGATACCATTTGAGTTTATGCGAGCCACAGCTCCTCAGTCAACACAACAAGCGGTACCATTGTTTGGTGAAAACCAACAAGCTATCCCAACTTATACTCCACCTGTGGTTCAGACCCAGTTTCAACCCGTTTTTCAGAATCAGCATCATTTTATTAATGATAACATATCCATGGAAGGGGATGACAGTAATGAGAAATTAAGAGCTAATATGGAGATTATGCAGAGAAAGCTGCAGGCCATGGAGGGAGATAATGTCTTCAGTTCTGACCTAAGGGATATGTGCTTGGTCACTGACTTAGTAATTCCACCAAAGTTTAAATTACCAAGCTTCGAATTGTACTCTGGCGCTACGTGTCCTAAGGCACACTTGGTCATGTATCTCCGAAGAATGGCGGCATATATGGATAATGATAAGCTGATGATCCATTGTTTCCAGGATAGCCTGAAAGGCGCTGCCGCAAAGTGGTATTTAAGCTTAGACCAATCTCAGATTAAGTGTTTCCAAGATGTTATGGACATTTTCATAAAGCATTATAAGTATAACTTGGATTTGGCACCTGATCGTAGGCAACTTTTGACTATGACTCAGAAGAACACTGAATCGTTCAAAGAATATGCTCAGAGGTGGAGAGAGACTCCGTCACAAGTTGAACCACCATTGACCGAGAAAGAACTAGCTGATTGGTTTATAGACACTGTGAAACCAGAATTCTATGAGAAAATGATTAGCAACATCGGCGCCAATTTCTCGGACATCATTGCAATTGGTATGAAGGTAGAGGCAGGTCTGAAAAGTGGAAAGGTGGCCAGTTCACCTAACAGTGCCACTAGTGCCGGTGTCAAGAGGTCTCCAGGCAATTTTCATAAGAAAAAGGAAGGCGAGACTAATGTCGTCATGACAGGGAAGAAACAGAGTCCTAGTTGGAAGCGAGCTCTTTTCCAACCACAGCCAGGTCCCAGTTTTCCCCAACAGCCGGTTTATGCTATGCAATTCCCACAGCAACCGTACGTGGCATCTGTTATGCCCACCTTTAATCATCCAGTAATGCAACAGGCTCCTGTTTCCCAGCCACAAAATCAACAGCAGTGGCCAAGGAATCAGAACCAGAATTACCAACAGCAGCGGCGGCCAGCGCCACAGCAAAACACATCTCAAAGAAGACAGGCAGCAACGCCAAATTTTCCACCCATACCAATGACGTATACAACATTGTATCCCTCTCTGGTGGAACAAGGGTTAGTTGTTACTAGGCCGTTGGGCCCACCCTCTGAGAAGTCTATGCAGTTCTATAACCCTAATGCAACATGCGCTTTCCATCAAGGGGGAGTAGGCCACGATTTAGAAGGGTGTTTGGCATTAAAGAATTTGGTGAAAAGTTTGATGGAAAAGAACATTCTGTCTTTTGCTAATAACCCGCCAAATGTAAAGAACAATCCTTTGCCAACTCATGGGTCAACTAATGCTGTTGAAAACGAGGGTGAGGAGGTATTGATCTCAGACGCGGCACAGATTAAAACTCCCTTGAAAACGTTTCATGCCAAGCTGTTTAGCGCCGGTTTGGTCAAAGCTTGCCATGATGATTGTAAAGAATGTGATGTTAGTAATAAAGGATGCCGTTTAATTCAGAACGATATCCAGCAACTAATTGACGAAGGTTTCTTACAAATTTTCAGAAAAGAAATCAGAGTAGCAGTGATTGAACCAGTGTTCAATCTGCCAAAGCGAATGCCAGCGCTTGATGAAGAAAACACGTCAGTAGTCCCTGTGTTCAACAATCCCGGGGCAAATACTGTGAGTCCAGTATTTAAACAAATAGTTCCAAGATTCAATAGATCTGAAGTTGCTTCCCCTGTTGACCACGCAATGCGATATAGCTTCCCAAAACCAGTCCCATTCAGGTTCAGAGGAACCAAGGCAGTACCGTGGATTTATGAAGACATTACAGGCGAAAGGAAGAAAGAAGAAATGATCCCAAGGAAAGAGGTGAGGGTCATGATAGAAGAACCGGTCCCAAGGAAAGAGGTGGGGGCTGATGAGAAGAGCGTGTCTAACATAGTAGGAACAGGGAGAATGATGAGGAGTGGAAGGATCTGTCCCCCTGTGAACACGGAAACGTCTAGAAAAGAAGGTGTTAGTCATGTACCCGCCAATGATAAAGGAAAAGAAGTAATTTCCAAGGAGGATGACGAAGAATTCCTTAGAATAATAAAAAGAAGTGACTACAGGATTGTGGATCAACTCCATCAAACCCCGTCAAAGATTTATGTTTTATCTCTGTTGATTAATTCACCAGCCCACCGATCAGCACTGCAGAAGGTTTTGGCTCAGGGTCATGTAGCTCAAGATATCACCATCGGGCAGTTTGATCACATTGTTGCTAACATTACCGCTTGCAACACACTCAGTTTCAGTGATGAAGAGTTAACCCAAGCAGGTCGGAAGCACAACCTTGCTCTACACATATCCATGACATGTCAGGAGGACACGTTAGCTAGAGTCCTCGTGGATACAGGATCTTCTCTAAATGTTTTACCAAAGAGAACTCTTGATAAATTGGCATACAAAGGAGGAGTCATGAGACCCACATCGTTAATTGTTAAAGCCTTCGATGGTTCGCGAAGATCTGTTATGGGGGAAATTGAGCTCCCAGTGTTGATTGGACCTCAGGAGTTTAGTATTCTATTTCAAATTCTGGACATCAATCTTGCCTATAGCTGTTTGCTCGGAAGACCTTGGATCCACGAGGCCGGTGTTGTAACCTCTACCTTACATCAGAAGATGAAGTCCGTGGCCGATGAAAAGTTAGTCATCATACATGGTGAGGAGGATTTGATGGTCAGTAACCTGTCCTCATTTCGTTACATTGAGGCTGACGAGGATGCATTGGAGACTTCTTTCCAAGCTTTGGAAATAGCTAATGCGGTCATGGTCGACAATGAGAAGCCAGTAGTACCCGAATATCCATCTTTTGCTTCGTATAAGAGTATCCAGTCTGCCCTTCAGGAAGGCGTGCCCGCAGGTTGGGGCGAAATCATCGAGATTGAGAAGAGAGACCGACACCAGGGGTTGGGTTATAGACCAACTTCAGAAGATGAGACTGCTTCAAGAATAAGAGGAAGGACGAAGACGAGGACTGTACAGGAAGTTTTTGTAAGGGGTGGACATCAGGTCCACGCAATTATCGGAAGCGCTGAAGAAGAAGAAGACATTGATCGCCTGGTTTTTCGCCAAGAGGGTGCTTTGAGCAATTGGGAGACTGTAGAGATCCCAACCGTGTACCCGGAACCAGAGTAACTTGTTTTGACTTGTTGTTTTCATTCCCTAGTTTTGCCCAAAGCTAGTGGATTATTTTGTACGGGCCTCCGTTTTCAATGTTAATCAATGAAATGACTCTTTTTGCAATCCTTGTTGTTTTTGCTTTTACTGTGTTCTGTTTCTAAAAAATGGCAATCTTTTCGAACAAAACATCTTCATCTTGCATGTTTGTGAACTGTTGTGCACTTTAATAATATAAGTCATTCTATTATGCAGCATGAATCATAAACCCATTGTATTCAATGACCTTGCTATTACCATTGATTTCGACTCCCTTGTCTATCAAGCTGAGGAGGAGGATTATGAGGTACCCGAAGAGTTAGCAGATATGTGCGACTATCAGTATACAGACCTCTAGCCACATGAAGAGCAGGTGGATGTCATCAATCTTGGTTCTGAGAAAGAGAAGAAAGAAGTTAAGATTGGGGCATCCCTGAAGCCAGAAATCAGACAGCAGTTGATTTCACTACTTGAAGAGTATGTGGATGTGTTTGCTTGGTCTTACCAAGATATGCCCGGACTGGATACAGATATTGTGGTTCATAAATTACCACTCAAGCCCGAGTGCCCGCCAGTAAAACAAAAGCTTCGCAGAAGTCATCCTGACATGGCCCTCAAAATCCGAGATGAAGTTAAGAGACAATTGGATGCCGGGTTTTTAGCAGTCTCCAAGTACCCAGAGTGGGTAGCTAATATTGTTCCTGTTATGAAGAAGAACGGAAAGGTACGAATGTGTGTGGACTACAGGGATCTTAACAAAGCTAGTCCTAAGGATGATTTCCCTCTACCACATATCGACACGTTGGTAGACAACACTGCCTGTTTCGCCATGTTCTCATTTATGGATGGTTTTTCAGGTTATAATCAGATTAGAATGGATCCAGCTGATATGGATAAAACCACCTTCATCACTCCATGGGGGACTTATTGTTATAAGGTTATGCCTTTTGGACTAAAGAATGTCGGGGCAACATACCAAAGGGCTATGGTGACTTTGTTTCACGATATGATCCACAAAGAGATAGAGGTGTATGTGGACGATATGATAGCCAAATCTCAGAATGAAGAAGAACATGTAGATCATTTGTTGAAATTGTTCAGGAGACTTAGGAAATATCAGTTGAGGCTGGACCCTGCAAAGTGTACCTTTGGGGTCAGATCTGGGAAGTTATTAGGGTTCATCGTCAGCCAGAAGGGTATTGAAGTGGACCCAGACAAAGTACGAGCAATTCAAGAAATGCCAGCTCCGCAAACTGAATCTCAAGTCAGAGGATTTTTGGGCCGTTTGAATTACATCTCCTGGTTCATCTCCAACATGACTCCGATATGTGCACCAATTTTCAAGCTACTCCGTAAGAATCAGCCAGTAGAATGGAATGCTGAATGTCAACAGGCCTTCGAGAAGCTCAAAAGTTATCTCCAAGAACCTCCTGTTTTGGTTCCTCCAGTTCCTGGAAGACCCCTCTTTATGTATTTGACTATTTTAGAAGAATCTATGGGCTGTGTTTTGGGGCAGTATGATGAGACTGGCCGGAAAGAGCATGCAATTTATTATCTGAGTAAGAAATTCGCAGACAGCGAAAGTCGCTACTCATTACTGGAAAAGACTTGTTGCGCTTTGGCATGGGCCGCCAAACGCCTGAGGCAGTATCTGATTTGTCATACTACCCTTTTAATTTCCAAGATGGATCCGATAAAGTACATTTTTGAGAAACCTGCTCAATCAGGCAGACTTGCCCGTTGGCACATGTTATTATCTGAGTATGATATTCAGTATGTCGCTCAGAAGGCCATTAAAGGATGTATTCTTTCAGAATATCTTGCTGATCAACCAGTCGAAGACTATGAACCACTCAAGTTTGACTTCCCTGACGAGGATATTATGGCAGTAAAGGATGATGAAGAGTTAAGTTTTGAAGAAGATCCCAGGGCAGAGTACAGATGGAAGATGATGTTCGATGGTTCGTCTAATTGCAAGGGGCATGGAGTAGGTGTTGTTATAATTAATCCTGAAGGTGGTTACACCCCTTTTACAGCCAGATTGGATTTTGGATGTACGAATAATATTGCTGAGTATGAAGCATGCATTCTGGGTCTGGAAGCTGCAATCGATCTTGGAATCTGTTTTCTTGAGGTTATGGGTGACTCCGCTCTGGTCATTTATCAAATCAGAGGCGAGTGGGAGACAAAAGATGAGAAGCTTATTCCCTATCAGGCATATGCTTTGGAGTTGATTAAGTGTTTTGATGAGATAACTTTGCGCCATGTGCCACGTACTGAGAATCATGTGGCTGATGCCTTGGCAACACTGGCTTCGATGTGGCAAGTTAGATTTATCGATGAAGATCCAGTAATCAGTATTGGAAGAAGGACTGAGTCGGCCTACTGCCAGGTCATTGAAGAAGAATCAGATGGAAAACCTTAGTTTCATGACATTTTAAACTTCCTGAAGAATCAAGAATATCCGGCCAACGCCTCCACTCTTGATAAGAAGACTCTGCGAAGATTGTCAGCCAAGTTCTTCATCAGCAACGGTGTACTATATAAAAGGAATCATGTTATGGTTTTGTTAAGATGTGTCGATAAGAGAGAATCAGACTTGTTGATCCATGATATTCATGAAGGAGCTTTTGGCACCCATGCCAGTGGGCATGCCATGGTTAAGAAGATCTTGAGGGCTGGATATTATTGGTTGACTATGGAGACTGATTGCATCCAGTATGCTAGGAAATGCCATAAATGCCAGATTTACGCGGACAAAATGCATGTTCCTCCTACGCTGTTGAATGTGTTATCATCGCCCTGGCCGTTCTCTATGTGGGGCATTGATATGATTGGGGCAATTGAGCCTAAAGCGTCTAATGGGCATCGGTTCATTTTGGTGGCTATAGATTACTTTACCAAGTGGGTGGAAGCCGCCTCTTTTGCAAATGTAACTAAGCAAGTAGTTGCTCGTTTCATTAAGAACAACATCATTTGTTGTTATGGGATCCCAAGCAGAATCATAACCGACAACGGGACCAATTTGAATAACAGAACCATGAAGGAGCTGTGTGACAGTTTCAAGATTGAGCACCATAACTCCTCACCGTATCGTCCAAAGATGAACGGAGCGGTTGAAGCTGCGAACAAGAATATCAAGAAAATTCTCCAGAAAATGGTTAAAACATACAAGAATTGGCATGAGATGTTGCCATATACGCTACATGGGTATAGAACGTCTGTCAGAACATCAACAGGAGCAACCCCTTTTTCGTTGGTATATGGAATGGACGCTGTCCTCCCTATAGAAGTAGAAATACCTTCGTTGAGAATATTGATGGAAACAAAGCTTGATGAAGCTGAGTGGATTCAAGAGAGATATGATCAGTTGAACTTAATTGATGAGAAGCGCCTGACAGCTATGTGTCATGGCCAGTTGTATCAGAAGAAGATGAAAAGAGCATTTGATAAAAAGGTCCGTACTCGTGAATTTCGAGTGGGCGAGTTGGTACTTAAGAAGATTCTGCCATCGCAAAGAGACGCCCGAGGAAAATGGGCTCCTAATTATGAAGGTCCATACATAGTCAAGACAATGTTTTCAGGAGGATCTCTTTTCCTTACAACTATGGACGGTGAACAGCTCGCGCATCCTGTGAATGCTGATTCGGTGCGGAAGTATTATGCTTGAGACTAGGACACCTCTGTGATATCTGGGAATCCCCAGAGAAGCTCAAGTTAGCTACAGCTAGAGTCCTTAGTCATTAGAGTTATTGGTCATTGAATACAATGTAACCTTTGATAAATTGCCATTTTGTTGCATTTGTAATATTTCATGGGACTCTGCTATTTGGCAAGTCACCATTTTTCAATGAATATCAGCTATTGAATCATCTCTTGTTTAATACGCTATCATCTTTATTTCTGCAAAATTTCTTAGTCATTTTCACTTGACTTTTGAAAACGGAAATGTTGCATTTTCTACAGAAAACACAAAGATAAACTAAGTTTACTCTGGAATTGAGATATTTTGATTAGTGCAAGAAGATTAGTAGTACTATTCATGGCATTGGATCTGCTATCTCCAGTGGAAAGAAGATTGTCCTAGCCATCCTTGATGTTTGAATTTCGGGGCGTTGGCTTGTGCTTCCTTTTATTCTTTTCTGTTTTGCGTCGTTCGCATCGTTTCTAGCATATAGCTAAGCATATGCATTCCCCTTGCATCTTTGCATTTCTCTGTGCTCTGTATTGCTTGTGGTCTTTTGTTGTGCCTGTCTTTATTTCCCCAGTGAGGTAAAGACATTCCCGGTTTGTTTGGTGTCGTGCTTGTTCGGTCTTAACCTCTACGCGCCAGGTTTGAATCTTTAAAATCTTTTTCTGTTCCCCAAGAAGTTTAACTTTAAAGGATTTTTAGAGCTGTTCTTGTTTGAATCGCGTCAAACTTGAACCTGTTCTCGTTTGAATCGTGTCAAACTTGAACTTAGACTCTGTTTGAATCGTGTCAAGCATTGTCTTATGTGTTCTCGTTTGAATCGTGTCAAACTTGAACTTAGACTCTGTTTGAATCGTGTCAAGCATTGTCTTATGTGTTCTCGTTTGAATCGTGTCAAACTTGAACTTAGACTTTGTTTGAATCGTGTCAAGCATTGTCTTATGTGTTCTCGTTTGAATCGTGTCAAACTTGAACTTAGACTTTGTTTGAATCGTGTCAAGCATTGTCTTATGTGTTCTCGTTTAAATCGTGTCAAACTTGAACTTAGACTTTGTTTGAATCGTGTCAAGCATTGTCTTATGTGTTCTCGTTTGAATCGTGTCAAACTTGAACTTAGACTTTGTTTGAATCGTGTCAAGCATTGTCTTATGTGTTCTCGTTTGAATCGTGTCAAACTTGAACTTAGACTTTGTTTGAATCGCGTCAAGCATTGCCTTTTTCTTGTTCTCGTTTGAATCGTGTCAAACTTGAACTTAGACTTTGTTTGAATCGCGTCAAGCATTGTCTTTTTCTTGTTCTCGTTTGAATCGTGTCAAACTTGAACTTGGACTTTGTTTGAATCGTGTCAAGCATTGTCCTATGTGTTCTTGTTTGAATCGTGTCAAACCTGAACAGAGTCTTTGTTCGAATCGTGTCGGACACTGACCCCCTGTTTTAAAACCGGTCCTGTTCGAATCGTGTTGAACTTGAATTGGGACTTTGCTTGAATCGTGTCAAGCACTGTCATTTGTTTTAAAACTGTTCTTGTTCGAA